>CM036559.1:81182920-82588754 GCA_020745775.1 Theristicus caerulescens | reverse complement strand
TTGTTAGGTCTGTGGAAATTCTGTACTAGCAAATTAAATAAGACTGGCCTCATTTTTTGACTATGAGGGCAAGAAGCATGTCAGAGCTCAGTGCTATATATATGAACTTTCTTACTCTCCAGAACAGAGAGGCTACATCTAGCTGACCATCATGAATTTTCCCTGGTCCACATTAACCTCCAAAAAGGGCCAGCCCTTGTTTGGTCAGGCTCCAAATCAACTTCTTAGTAGTTGGTCCAGGACATATTAGGATTAGTGCTTATTAATTGTATAGATGTCCATACATTTCCTTTATTTAGTAGCTTTCATCTTGTTTAGTTTACTACTGAAGATATAGATAGAGAGATCAGACAACTAAACTGAAGCCACAGGTGGTCCTGGATACAGACAGGCACATATATAAAATGTATGACTACATTCTGGTCACCCAGACATTCAGATCAGATATATAGGAAAATATACACCATCAGCTTTCCAGCTAGCATGCCTGTGTTTCTTTTTTGAGAAATTAGGATGTGAGCATAGCAGAAGCTACTTGCATAGGCCCTACTCTGACATGGAGGTAAGATGCTGCCAGCCTCTACATTTGGATTCATGAGACTGGAAGCTTTTCAAATACTACAATTCAGACATAATCTTACTAAACACATCCTCATGTCTTAACTACAAAATACTTCCTACCTCTGAAGTTAATCACCCTGGGTTTTTTATTATTATTATTAATAATAATAATAATTTTATATAGTATAATAATTTATTATTATCTAGTATAGCGATTTATTTAATAATAATAATAATTAATAATAATGTGCCCTGCTTCTTGGAACAGATTGCCTGGTTGTAACATGATGGTCTTTTTGAAACAGACAAATAACTAGCTTAAACAACCTGTGTTTGCAGACATCTCTTTTATTCTTTATATTTAGATGTGCCTGTATGCAGGCACTGTATGTATATGTATGTATATACACATATGTGTTTGTATGTGTGTGCGGTTTTTTATATATACACTTTTTATAGTAGAGTACTGCATGTACATTTATGTAAATCAACTTGTTCATAAACACATTTATATATCTAGATAGACCTACATATATGTATACATATATATATGTATATTTATGTATGTGTATGTATTCTTTTTTTAAGTATGAAGTAAAGCAGTCTTTTTCTTTGCTATCCTCAAGTTTTCCTCCTTTCCCCCTCCCTGAGTTGTGTGTAAAATTTGTTGTATGCCTGCCAAAGGAGACTCACTACTTTCTCTCAGCAGATGATGCAGCAGTTTCTGGACACTACTACAGAGGCTGAGTTTATTTTGAAGCTGAACCGCTTTGTCCCTAGTGCAGTATTCTAATACTATGACTTAATCCAGCAAAGCACCTCTTGTGAAATCTTGGCAGTAGAAAAAATATTTGCCTACTTGAGAGATCCTGTTTGGTTACTTTAGTCACATGGAACCACGCTTACTTAGTATGAGTAGAAGTCTCATTGATTTCCACAGAGTAATTAACATGTTTGCTGAATATGAACTGCAAAACTGGAAGTCTAGCGCTCAGAGACACTGTGAAAGTGATTTTAGTAGAATTTGATGAGGTATTCAAAACAGATACCCTTTCAAAGACTTTTAAATATGACTGAAACATAATTATTGTTATCTTTCAAATTTAGGAAGCATTTCTATCTAGCTGTCTGTCCATCTCTGCTATTTTACTAGCAGACTGTGCTGCTATGTCCCCTGGTGATGCAAATACTGTACTTTGCTTGGTATTATATATGCAGTAAACTAAGTCAAAATCAAGCTCTTCAATCTCTCTCTCATTTTTATTGTTTATGGCTGTGGGCTGAAGTCTTGCCTTTCCTATATCATGCATCTGAGATTTGTCTCAAAGCAGTTCGACAGACACTACTGAGGAAGACAAGGAAGAAAAAGAATTTCTTGGCATGGAGGATCTGCAGTACCCAGCACAATTCTGACTCTCCTAGAATATCCCTGGCAGCTGCTACAATCTGCTTCCCAGAAATCAGTGACGTGTTAAGTTATTAGCCATTGGACTTAGACAACCCCCTCTACAAGATTCTGTCTTTTAAAAAGTTTCCTCACCTCACAGTCTTCTTATGCATTACCTGCATCTCATACATGTTCGTTGAAACTATTCCCCACATACATAGGCTCACAACAGATGTTCATCCATATCACACTGTTTCACACATCAAGATCCCAGGATTTAAAAGCTATTCATGTGTATACTGTACATGCAGACTAAGTTGTCAAATTTTCCAGGATACTGCTTTCTATAGCCTAATATTATTATGTGGGGGGGTCTCTAAATCATACCTAGGTAACTATGATTTGGGTGCCTTAGTAACGTGGGGTAGCTAATAGTTACCTAGACTGGACAGCAGCTGCCAAAGTCCCTCAAAAAAGCCTAAAGCTGATGCTTACAGCCTATGTTATCATAAGGATCACTAAAGCTTTAGTATAAGGAATGAATAGATGAGCTGGAACACCTCAACCTGTAAAGAGGCTGACTAAGGTGGGGAATTATGATAATGGTCTTTAACACATATAGCATGGAGAAGCTGTGAGTGAGCAATTGTTTACAGTTCCTTTTAATACAAGTACTAGCAGGCATCAAATAAAACTAGCAGGTTGCATATTCAGAGAAAAAAAAAAAAAACAAAACAACAAGAGGAAACAGTGTAATGCATAGTTAAGTTCTGGAACCTCTTACTTCAAGACTTTTGCAGATGCTAAAAGTTTATGTGGTTCTACAAAATTATTATAAAAGAAATCATGGAAGAAAGTTGCTTTGAGATTTAAATACAGACACAATCCAATTGGCAAAACACACACAGCATGACTGAAATGTATTACTACCTGCATGTACCTGTTCTGCTACTCTTTCGTGTGCTAACTCCACTGCACATGTGAAACTTCTGGTGGATCTGACTTGATTGACCTGCTGCTGGATTTGGCAAAGCTGTTCTTGCATTCTGCTCTTTGAATAATTCATTCTGACTCTGCACAAGATTGGTATCAGTGGCCTCCTTCAAATTCTGTTTTCCCATCAATAATAGAAATGCATTATATTATAGTATGATATTTTTATGTAACTTTCATTAACACCTTCTACACATTTACAAACTCAAGAAAAGTTATTTTCACATTCTTATTAAATGGTGTGATCATACAACATAGGTCATGTAATCATTATTTCTTATTTGTATAATTATTATATTATCAATTATAGATTCAAGATATACAACTCTTAGGTTTACTCCTGCTAGAAGTTCAATGATCATGAATTCTTGAATGTTCCTGTTGCACATCAATGGCTTCATGCATTTATTGCAGCTATATGGTAATTAGATTATAAAAAAATAACCAAAACAAAACAATAACAAACTGTATCCAAAACCAAAGCAAATGAAAAATATAAAGCCAGCAGATCCTTCTTTTAAATGAGTATCATAGCAAAAGCTTAAACCATATAAAAATGCATTGAGAAATGTAAAGTTTATGCTGTTGACCATATAAAGATAATACATCACATACTTTAAGCCAATACAGTATCACAGATTTGCCCACTTTGAAAGCTAGAGACTATCAACATGACAGCAAAAAGAGAAATGCTTGGAAGAACCCAGATTGTTGTTTGACAGTAAGCAACAGTATTTCTGTTAGAAATGGCAAGTCATCAAGAAAATTGAATGTTTTTCCTATTAAAGAGAACATCATGTGTCTGAAGTGTGGTCAAAGTCAGGAATATAGAAAAAACATTTCTTCAGCTGACATACCCGTGTGCTTTCAACTTATATCCACCTACTTTGCTGGCAAAAAAAGGCACAGCTGTTTGTGCAAAGTTAAGGCCCTCCAGAGAACATCTGGCCTCATGAACTCCTCTAACAAATATCCCCTACATTTTGATTGCAGAATCAGTATTTCCAGGATTACCGTATGAAACATGATTGGTTTTAACCGAATACTATCTTTTTTCACTTTTTCTTGGAATATTGTAGTCTGTATAATTACACTAAAAAGTTGGTCTAAATAGGTAGAAAACCAGGCATATAGTGCCAGAATTAGATCTGAAATTAGATCTGCCGTTGAAAATTGAGTGGCAAGGAAACTATTGCAAGAAAACTAATATCCAAATATATACTGTTTTTTTCAGGCCTTATCCCATACTGATCCTTCTCTGCTTCCGTTTATCTCCTTCCTTTTACTGCATCACCTAGCCCATAGCATTTCTCATTCACAGAGGCTACACTCACACAGACGCTTACATCGTAAATACATCCATTTGGAGATGCTTCTTTTCCTTTTTGGGTATTGAGAGAAGGAAACTGCTATGTAAGAATTATCACTTTTAATTAGTGATCTCTCAGATTGGCAGCATGTAGAAAAGCTATGAAAGCAAAAGGAAATGGGATGATTTTAGCAGTGATAATCATTATAGAGCCAAGAAACCTTCACAGCTGTTCCTTAGATGGGTGACCTGTGATTTAGGCAAGACAGAAAGAGCAGTCAAACTGGCTACATTAGTAGTGCTCAACAGAGAATTAAGGGCTAATTCTTGTAGCCCAGGAGACAGAGAGTGGATTACACATGCTGCTAAGGGTTGGGCTCCTCTGGGCAGGCAGGGTATATTCCTCTGTCCACACTATTCTGCCTTGGATTTCCTCCGAGTCCTGTGATTTTATGGCATAATAAGTGGGGGTTTTTCAGTTCATAGTGTGAATAATACCATGAAGACTGTGATATTTTTACAACATGAAATAGGGTGTATACATCACATACCTTTCACTGTACTTTGATTGTGAAGGATTCAGAGGCTTCTGGAAGAGTATTAGAGGATTTTCCAAGCTGGGAGCAACTATATTGCCTACTAATCACTGACAAGTCTGCTTCATTAAATTAAGGTGCCATCAACAAGAAAAGTAAGTACTAGTGAGCAAGAATTGTACTTTCCTACCTTTTATTCCAAAATACTCATACCTGTTCCCATACTGACTGCAGGGACTTGCAGTGACAGGGTACTGTGGTGGCCTGTCTTCAGGCATTTTGAATGGCTTGTGTTTTGTCTTCACTGTAGACTCTAGTGACCACCAGTCCTTGAATGTATTCTTCCAATTCATCAACAGTTCTTATTGCTGAGCAATTGTACTAGCTGACCAACATGAAACCAAAGTGATTAAGGATTATTTTTAATCTAGCTTTTTTTTATTAGAATTGTTCTGGATAAAAGTGTCCCTGTCTTTTATACAATGAAAATTAATGTTAAATATCCAGGCAGTATAATATTGACATCCCTACATTCAATTACTACCAAAAACATTGACACAAAGTATAAGAAATATTACACAATGTTTCTATCTTATTATTTAAATAAACTAGAATCTCTTCATTGTAGGAGTCATCTCTGGATATACATGTATTTAAAACCAGGTGCACGAGAACATATTTTGCCCTCAGTCTTCCCAGGAGAACTTTCTTCAAAATACCAAAATGATTGCAGAATCATAGAATCCAAAACTTTGAAAGAGCACTGGATCAAATTCAAAGGAAAGATGAATTTTCTAATATCTGTACATTTTAAATTATATGTAGCTGTAGTTTTTAAAGTTATTGTAAGTATTGTAAGAAGGTGTTATAACCACAGAATTAATGCCACTGCCTACAGTAAAATGACAAACAGAGAGCCTGACGGAAGGGGAACTTTCTCTTCTCATAACAATCTGTTCAGCCTATTGGAGGCTGAGCTACTTCCTTAATTTTGCACAACCTTTGGGACTCTTTGACAGCCAGGTGTTCAGGGATAGATTCACACATGAAAATATGCCTACCTAGTTTCATGTTTTCTGGCACAGTGCACAAGTAATAGAACAATGGAAGAAAAATGTAAAAGTGCAAATATACACAACTAGTACAAGTTTTACAAATCAGCGACTGTATCAACCTAATGGTAAGGCAGAATTTGCTCCTTACTAACCAATTTTAATACCAGTGTAACTAAATACATTTTTACCTCTCCTTGGGAATATCCAGGTAGGACAACATCTACAAACAAAGACAAGTGTAAGGTCTTGCACCTGGGAAAGCATAATCCAGGAGTGCAGCTCAGACTGGGATCCACCTGGCTAGAGAGCAGCTCCGTGGAAAGGGAGCTGGGGATCCTGGTGGACAGGAAGCTCAACATGAGTGAACGGTGCGCTGCTGTGGCCAAGAAGGCCAATAGGATGCTGGGTTGCATCAAAAGGGGCATCACCAGTAGAGACAAAGAAGTCATTATCCCACTCCACTCGGCGCTTATCAGGCCACACCTGGAATACTGTGTACAGTTCTGGTCCCCGTTATACAAAAAAGATGTGGACAGGCTGGAGGGGGTCCAGAGAAGGGCCACCAAGATGATCAAGGGTCTGGGAAGCCTGCCATACGAGGACAGGCTGAGAGAGCTGGGTTTGTTCAGCCTTGAGAAAAACAGGCTTAGAGGCGATCTCATCACCATGGACCAGTACTTAAAGGGGAGCTACAAAGAAGATGGAGACTCCCTTTTTACAAGGAGTCACATGGTGAGGACAAGGGGTAACAGGTACAAGTTACTTCCAGGGAGATTCCGACTGGACAAGAGAGGTAAATTTTTCACAATGAGAACAGTCAATCATTGGAATAATCTCCCCAGGGAAGTGGTTGACTCCTCTATGCTGAACATGTTTAAGACTCAGCTGGACATGGTGCTGGGCCATCTCATCTAGATTGTGCTAGAAAGGGTGTACCAGATGATCCTTGAGGTGCCTTCCAACCTGGTATTCTATTATTCTATGATACAAAAGCATATTTAAATGGTGGCATGGAATTATGTCTATATATTTGCACTTATAAATGAACATCATTTTATGCAATGTAGCTTTTTTTTTTTTTAATAGAGGCAAAGAAGAATCCTAACACTAGATCACCAAGAGGATTTTTTTGTCTTACTTACTACATGATCATTTTTCTACTTCAAACTGAGTGTTAACTGTCCAAACAACTTAGTGTGAATAGTTTCATATATAATAGTTAATATCTTCTAAGTAACTTGACTTTACAGAGGTGGAGATTCTTATCTAATTTGTGAGCTTTATTTGTAATCAGTTTTGAAAATTACAATGCTGGAATTGAAGATGACAAAAGGATTTTAGAATTCTTTGCAAGCTAGACTTTGAAAGATAAGTAGAGAGGTTTCAATGACCTATGCCTTTAGACTGTAAACTTAACCTGACAGTTATATAAAATGTTGATATTCTTTTTCCTAGAAGCCAGGATACATTTAGGTGTCCCTTCATTTGGCTATAGAAAACAGGTATACATTGCTTCTCAGTTTTGTTTTTTTCTCATCTCTAAATAGAAGAAAAGCCTTTCTTTTTTCTTGTTTGAGAGACAACTTGGTAAAAAAGATTTCACCAACTTTCTCAACCAGAGTCTTTGTCTTTTGTGACAGCCTTTGAAATCTTATCTTGACTGAGCCTCACTATATATATTTCACACATGGGAGCACACATGGATCTACGATGAGGACTGGATCCTTCTTGTTTATTTCAGGCCTCATTTAATGTCATTTATTTCCATCTGTTCATCAGTGGTATAATATGGGGGGAAAAAACCTGCTTGGGTTTATGAGTGAAAAAAACAAAAGCCAACAACAGCTAAAAGAAATACATCTGAGAGAGATAAACAATGAATGCTTAGATCTTTGGCTGAGCTAAGGTTATACTTGTTCTAAGGAATGTATTCAAGGCTGAAAGGCATCTTGCTGCTGTCTTTGATTCATCTCCTTTGTTCTTACATTTGTAGGTGTGTAAGTTACCTTTGAGCTCTCCACACCATTGTAATAATGAATATTAAAGCACAAGGAAAAGAAAAAAAGTTAGAGGTCCATGGAAGGCATTTTCCTCCTTCTGTACGTGTCAGTCCTGAAACAGTAATTTTTATGGCATATATATCATATCCACCTCTTTGTATGAGGATATTTGCATTAACTGCTTGCTCATGGGGTTAAGTTGGCTTGCGTACTACTACTGTTAGCTATAAACAAGGCGTTAAAACCTTTTCAACCTTATTCTTCTGGTGACATCAGAGATCTGAGAAAAAAATGCACCGATCTGACAAACCAAGTTACTAAACTTCTTAATTTAAGAAAAAAAACCACGGCAATGCTTCTCCTAAAGACAGTTCCTAAAAAATATACTTCTGCTCTTGCATATAGAGAGATAAAGAAGAGGGAATATTCTTGAGTTTACCAGCCATCACACTGATGGAATCCATGGGGAAGTTTTTGTGGTTTTTTTTTTCCTTCGGGAAAAAGTTAAAGTTTTGCAGAAGAGTAGCGTATAGTTCCTTGTGACTACTCATTTTTCCCTATACAATCCAAAATTTATGTTTGACATGCTATTATGTATTAGTGGAAGCTATTAAGGCTACATGTCATGTTTAAAAAGCAATTAGCAAGGGCACAGAATTTCAGATCCTTATGATTTTAATACCTGCAAATATCAAGGTTATACATACACTTCATAGTAATATAATGATTACTGAAACAACACATTCTCAGGGCAGACTGACTAGGAATGAAAACGCTTTTCCTAAAAGGGGTTTTGGAGAGTGTTTTCTGGTAGGGCTCGTTGACTTGCAGCTTCTGAAAGAAATAAAATAAATGTGCTGCCCTTATAGACATACTGCATATTTTCAGGTTTAAAACTGGGGAGACCAGACTAGTGAATAAACAGTTATCATTATGGGAAAGGTGCAAAACTGTATTTCTCTAGTATGAATATTTTAGTTGTTTGTAAGGACTGTGTGTAAATCTACATAGTAATGTTTGTCTCAAAGGATTTGTTAGAAGTGACTTTCTTTTTTTCTGTTGGTACACACTGAAATAAACCATCTGCCATGGAATATGATAAGTAGAACTGAAGAGACCAAATCAGGTTTTAGAAAGAACATGTATCATAAGGGATTTGAGCCTAAGGAATGTAAGCCTGAAAATTGCTGTTGTGTGTAATTTGGAGAAAAATACCAAAGTGGAAGCACTAACGTGGCCTCTCACCATGTCTAGTAATACACTGTTCTGTACAACAGTTCTGCTTTCTGATACATTTTCAGTGAAACAGAAAGCTCCTATGGGTGCCCTTTGAGTGTGATATGTCATACAGTTGTGATAAAATGCTTGCTTGGGAGCATTGTCTAGGTAAAGTCACATTCATTTTTAACCTATAGTAGCATTATCGAAATCAAATAAAACTAATAATTATTTGTGACACACTTAAAAACAGGTACAGACTTTCATCTGAAGCTATTCCACAAATTTAAAAATATATATTAATTAGTTTATAAATAGCCTGAGTCTTAGGGTCTGTCCAGATGTGTAAACTGTGTTAATTTCAAATGTCCATATGTAATATCAGTCAGTTACTAAAAATAGCAGGTACAGAATATTTTCACCTCTCATTTAATAACATAAGTCGAATCTAGTGGTGTTCATCTCTGAAAATGTTTGGTTTCATTATCTAAATATATACTGGCACAGTAAATCATGGCAACTTAGACTTTTGAAATTGATATTCAGTCTAAGATATAAGTCTAAGGCCATGTTTTTAATGTTTTAACTCTAGAAATGTGCAGTAAGTGGGAATAGTTGCTCATAATCTTGATGCCTAGTTCATATATCTGGCTTGTAGACAGTACTGCTTCTCCTAATATTAAAGGCATAAATTCCTGATATTATATAGAAGACATTTCTGTATGCACTTTAAAGAGCTGCTTTTCAGCATTCAAGGCTAACAGGCACATGGATATTATGGAGGAGATGCAGTCTAGACATTAATAAGTGGAGCAGTCATTATTAGTACATGCTTCTTTTCTCTGGCATTAAAATACGTAATGTGCTACAAGGATCAACTTTTGCAATGCCAAGTATTTAAACTGAACAATTACCATCCAGAACTTTAGCCAAAAGGACTTAAAATTAAAAGCTTCCGTATGTTCACACAGGATAACTTTAAGCTGTTATTTTTAAAGTCTCTGTTTTAAAGAAAGGGCATTATGTTGAATTGATCAATCTCAATATTACTTTCCGTAGTCGGCCTCCCAGCAGTGCTGGTAGCCTAAATGCTAATTGTGTGCAAGTGTTGAACCCAAGCCAGTTCTGGTTGCAGTCTCATTAGCATATTCATAAGTCACAGCTTCATGCAGGTGCCAGAAAGCTGCAAAATGTTTTGTGACTATTCACTGCCACAATACTAAGAATACTGAATTACTCTTAAAAAGCTATTATATGCTATAAAATAAACTGTTTAATACTGTGAAGTAGCTTCAAAGACTCTCGAATAATCACTCCATGAAGAAATGAAACAAGATTTTTTCTTTTTTTTTCCTTTTTTTTCCTTTTTCTTGCCTCTCCTTCTCGCTCTCCCATCCCCCTTCCCCACCCCTCCCCTTTGCCCTACAGAGTGGAAAATTCAGATCAGGCAGATTGAAAAGAACATTTCTTGCTTCATCCTCTTTTGAAAACCGGCTCTGGTTTTCTTAATAGAGGCCAAGGAAGATGGTGTGATAATTACTAGATTAGACATCTATAGACCCTGCTGCATGAGTGATAAACCATAAGAATGGAACTAAGCTTCTTCTAAATGAATTGGAGCAATCCAGACCCTCACTAATTCAAATAAATTCAAAATAAAAGCACACTCTCAACATGCTGCTGCCAATAGTGGCAGCACGATAAAAGGATTGTCTGAATCAGTGTATCTCTTCACTGCAGGTCATGTTTGGCCCTTTTATCAGTATAATTTTGCCTTTCTGTAATGCAAAGACAACTGATTTTCCAGCATTGTTAAATCCAGATAACAAGGCCCCAGTTTATCATTCAAGCATATCTAGCCGTCTGCTTTGGCAAATAAAATTGCATCACTGGTAAGAATCAGAAATTCTTAATTTAGTTAATTTTACCATTGATCTTGCAGAGAATGTTTAATCATTTCTACATGTATATTAGATTGGAATGCGTATTTTGTTTCACCTTAATGGATCCTGTTAAATCATCCTTCCTCTGGACACAGATTAGCAGGACCTCAATGACCTACACTTGAGTAAAACTTAATACACAGTGATCCACAATCAAAGCACACACTCAGATTTGTTTTTTAGGCAAAGGAGCTACCCTAATTACACCACTATGATTAAGAAACATGCACTGTTGATCAGGACTTTGGAATATATATTAATTATTATCCTCTCATGGAAGGACAGATTTAAAATTGTGAAATATTTATTTCCTTTTGCAATATCCTATACATCCTTTACAAAGATGTAATTTTCATGTTGTAATGGGAGGAATACTTATGCGAACACTATAAAAATCTGTCCTGGTTTCAGCTGGGATAGAGTTAATTTTCTTCTTGGTAACCGGTGTTTTGGGTTTAGGATGAGAACAATGTCGATGCTAAGTATCGCTAAATAGTCGCTAAGTAGCACTTACACTGGTCAAGGACTCTTCAGCTTCCCATGCTCTGCCCGGTGCACGGGGAGCTGGGAGGGAGCACAGCCAGGGGCGCTGACTCAGACTGGCCAAAGAGTTATTCCATACCACATGACGTCATGCTCAGTATATAAGCTGGGGGAAGAAGAAGGAAGGGGGGGACATCTGGCGTGATGGCGTTTGTCTTCCCAAGTAACCGTTACGCGTGATGGAGCCCTGCTTTCCCAGGGATGGCCGAACACCCGCCTGCCCATGGGAAGTAGCAAATTAATTCCTTGTTTTGCTTTGTTTGCGTGCGCAGCTTTTGCTTTACCTATTTAACTGTTCTCTTTTATTTTACTTCAACTATTAAACTGTTCTTATCTCAACGCACAAGTTCTCTCCCTTCTCTCCCTTTTACCCTTCCGATTCTCTCCCCCATCCCACCAGGGGGGAGTGAGCGAGCAGCTGCATGGTGCTTAGTTGCGAGCTGGGGTTAAACCACGACAAAATCCATCTACATGAAAACTAGTAAAAAATAAGACAACTGCAAGGTACTTGCAGAAGCATCTGTATTTTGATGCTACACCCTGCAATCGTACCTATACTGTGCACAAAGTGTTAGAGCTTTTTATCTAATGTGTGAGGAGAAATTGACATTGACTACCCTAGATATTTCCCAGATATTTCTAGTATTTCAGCTACAAAAACCTTGGAGGCCTAGGGAGCTACATTCATTCCCATCACAAAGCTGGAAGTTGCCAGTGAAGTGAAAAAACGTGTGTCCACTTTAGCCCTGGACTTCCACTGTGTGACAAGGAGGGAACCCTGAGCATAAAGAGCCCCAGGGAGCTGGCTGTGAGCTGGCAAAACAATTTACCCATCACAGTCCACTCCTTGATGAGATATGGGTGTCCTCAGAAAGAAGGGCATCAGGAAGCAGGTTGCAGACTGCATTCTAAGCCATTTCTGGTCCTTGGTGTGTGCATCACAGCCCCTTTACCCCTCAGACTCACAAGCTAGTAGGGTTCTGTCCAGAAAAGTCGCCCTGCAGGTGAGTTACAAGAGTTTGAATTCCTCAGACTGGTTAAGGAAATATGTGGATTTGTTTGGTTTGGTTTGTTTTTTCTCTGAGTTCTTAATTCTAAGCATCAGACTACTTATTCTATTAACAGGAGGGACTGCCTCTATTTTAGAAGAAGGTGGAGATCACACCAGATGCTGAGCGTTTTTGGACAGGTTTGGGTTGCTTAGTCCTGCCAAGAAGGAAGATCCTCTGCAGTGTTTTTAGGGCACAAATTGAGGCTGCTGGGGAAAATTTGAAACTAAAGTATAAGGTCTAAAGAATGGCTATGTACTCTGTTCTCAGGCTATGGTGAGCTAAATTCAGGAATTCAATTTCATATTTAGGAGCAGTAGCTGACTTTAACTCAGCAGTAGCTGAGGGATATGTTTACGACTGGCTATAGGCAGCTACAGGTTTGTCTGGCCTGAGGCACCCTGAAGGCAGGTAGGTTCATCAGTGCCTCACCCCACCTGAGCTATTGCACAGTTCTGCAGGAGCCCTCTGAAAAGGAAGGTATGTTAGGTGTGCTGGCACACAGTGTCATAATAGCACAGACACACAGCTTCTGGAACAAACCTGGAGTACCAGATAATTAAAAGTATGGGTAGGGTATGTTCATATTTGCTAAAGCCAAATCATGTAAATATAATCATACTCCATTACTGGGTGTGGCTACTGGTCCCAACAAAAATCCTGTCCATTTGAACTCTGTGAAGTCTCAGAGTGCAAGAAGCAGCCACACTATTATGCCTTAAGCAGACATGATGTCCTAATTTCCATCTCTTGAACTTCCCTCATTTATATTTGTAGAGGTTGAACTTTAATTCAAAACAAAACTATTTTTTTTGTGTGTTCCAGTTATGACCAGTGCTGGAATACAACTGTTATCCTTACTTTCAGAGGTGCTTTGAAACAATGGAACTTCTCAGTTTCTCAGTTCTGTTTCACTCGCACAAACTGATCTAGTGGATGTGTCTCAACAAATTGGAACATGAGCTGGAGTATATCGAGTCTTGAGAAATAATGATATCAAGTTTTGCTCTCCAAGGAGAATGCCTGGTTAAAGCAAAATATCCCCACCATATCCTAGGGAGTACTATCCCTGTGGTTGTTCCCTTTATAGCTAATGGAAAGGAACAGGCACCTCTAGAGAGTCATTAATCTCATCATAAGAGAGAACAGATGAATATCCCTGGAGGAGCCTATTTTTCTCCATTAACTATAAAAGAATCCTAAAATGCCTGGCTCAGATTTTAGATGTCTAACTTTCAGATGTTAAATTACAACCAATTAAGTCAATCACATGTTGTCCCTTAGCAGAATGTATTAAGTCCCTCCACAACCATTCAACTCAATCAGTATCCACAAAGAAAAGGCTGGAAAGAGAAAATCATTCCTGAATCTTCCCTGAATCTCCTCACACATTTGCAGTAATTTGTCATCCACAGCATACAGGCAGGGAATAATGCATATTCTCAGGAACTCTTGACTCCAACTCTTGCCTCTTTTTAACGGACTTTCCTTTATTTCCAGTTTTAGGACACTAACTGATTTATGAGGAAGAAAAGTGTCAGGGTATTACCTGTTACTGCATCTGGTGGCTACCATCTGGACAGCATTACACATATAAAAGTATTTTGCACCAGTTTTGCACATCATTAAAAACAGCAGATATAGTTTTCTGTAGTATACCAACATCAGTGTTATCACTCAAAACACTATACTTCTGGCAACTGGCTATTTGAGTTGTGGTGCATCCATTTTCTACCTGATAGGTACAGGTAGAAGTCTGTTGCTGTGTCACTTGCAGCAGTTCACTACAGTTTTGGTCTTATGTTCATAAGATTTCCTTTTTCATAAATTGCCTGTAATCAAATACTTTATGAACTTTCATACAAAAATATTCTTTAAAGCTAAAAAAAAATTATTGTGTTGATACAAGTTGTTTCAAATGCAAACTTAGCTGTAGAAATGTGGTGACCACTTAGATGCTACATTTTACTAGTGTTTGTATACTGTATACAAGGGAATATATATTTCTGTTTATAGAAAGCTTCACTCTTCGTGGCTATGTATTATTTTTCTTCATATCTTGTTTATTATGAAAACAAGCAAACAAACAAACAAGTTCTGTTCTTCCTTATTGTGAGGATTACTCTTTACATTACTACCCAGGCTGCCACAGAGCCTTGCTGAGAGGTCAGCTCTGGATATCAAACTCTACGGAAGCCAGACATGAAATAACAGCACATGAAAGTGTATGAAGATGCATATTTTCAAGAACAGTATTTTCATTGTAATTGCTGAAAATTAAATGACCAAAGCACAACTTTTCTCTTAAAATCTAAAACTTCTGAAGTCTTAAAACTTCTGAAAAACTTTCTCCATTGCTAAACATTAAACTACTCTCTTTTTTCTTTGTTTTTTGTTTGTATGAACACATACACACATGCACAGAGTATAAATCTGTCTGTCTGTCTACCAATACAGTATAGGTACAGTATAGGTACAGTAGCCTCTTTAGTTCCAAAAGTGCAATTACAGGTCATTTAATGTGAAAATGGCAAGGAGAAACTCCATTTTACCCATCTGAATTTCTCATCATCAGTAGGGATTTTTTGTCACAATTGTATGGTAAGATATAAAAGTCCCTTCAAGGCTAGGGAAAGAAAAGAAAATCCACACAAGCATTTTACAGCAAACTCTGAAAATCATGAAAAATTACACAATACTGTAGCACCTGGCTGCATAAGGTAAAACTGCACCTGCATAATACTTATTAATGTGGCTGAGATATATGCAGGAAGATACAAAGACCCATGGACCTCAGTAGCACTACAGGAGTAACAGAATGAACAGCTTCTGAAAAATGTCATCAATGCATTATGTATAAAATAGATCTATGCTCCACTTCAGTGTCAGCCATGCATGACTTTGTTCCTCTGCTATCTTTACTTAGCATAGGCAAGGAAAGTTAATTTCCATTTATCTGGGGCTTCTCCAAAAAGCAACAGCTTTTAAAATAATATCCTAGGGAAATTCTGAGAAAATACAAAACTAGACCTAGACTAGTAAACTAGTTTGCTAGACTAGTTTAAACTAGTTTACTAGACCAGTAAAAATTTCCTGGGACAACACAATTTGGAAAAGCTGTGTGTACCTTGAGAAAAAGATATAGTCAGAAAGTACTTAGTTGTTTTGCATAATTTTTTGGCTGGCAGTCTTCATAATAAATACAGCAGGAGACATCTGATGGGGAGAATAATAATATAGTCTTAGCAATTTAGCTGGAACAGCTTAAAAAGATGCCACTACACTGCTCAGCTGGAAACTACTGTCCTGACATGCGTGACCCCAAAATAAACCATGTGATTACTCCAAATCCATTTCAGTACAAAGTCACAGGGTTAGCTTAAATCACTGCTGAATGTAATTTCAGATTACTAGTTTTGGGTTTGTATATTAGCTGATAAAACAGTCCTTATGATGCAGAATTACCTTCATAACAGGTAGTCAGTGATGAATTTCTAAAGTTGTTTATTGATTTTATTTAATTGAGGCATTTCAGTGAAGACTTCATCTTATCTGCAGATGTCTTCTGTAAATTTAGAAAGTTCTCTCTACAGTCAGAAGGGAGAGACAGGATCACATTGGATTTAGCATAATTCCTGCCCAATGAAGTGTTTACCATTTGTGACTATTATAAAAAGTAAAAATTTTATGCTTCAAAGTTTTGGTGATACTTTAAATTTTTGTTAATTAAGGAAAATTAATAAAACATTGTCTAAAGTACTGTGGAGCTTTTCTTCAGCCATCCACTATGGCTGTATGTATGACAATGTGTGAAACTATGAAGTTCTTCGTGCTATGAATTCCTGATGCTATACTAAACTTTCTGGTCTAATAGAATCACCTCATTAGGGATACAACACATAAATGAAAAGTGAAGTTCTTTGTTGATGTGAAATAAGTCACATTAGATATTCATAAAGTTGTCTGGCTTTAAAGATCTATATGTCTCTTATGATATCTGTCTATTTTGTAAATTAATAAGACTGACTAAGCGGATCAATGTTGTGTCACACGTGGCACTGGTTTTATGTTTTTATGAGAATTATATACTCTGCTGAGTATAGGTTCATTCAGACTGATGGTACCCCTGGTATGGAGCTCTGCAGAACCATCAGAAGCTGACCTGTGAGGCTGTCTGCCATTTGTGATGAGTATTAAATCAAAATTTTTTGAAATGTTGACACAGATGCAGGGAAAAAAAAGTGTTATATAATATATGATTTCTACATCTTGGAGCAGAGAATATTATGCAACCTATCCAAGGTAGGTATTTCTGTGGGTGTATGTGTATGAGCATGAAGTGTGTCTGTCTGACAGGCTAGCTGTGTTTTTTGGAATGTTTTCAACAACTAAGTCAACATTACTAGGGAAAACATATACATAAAACAACAACAACATAACAGGAGTCTTTAATCTCTTTTAAGCATTGACTAGGCCCATGTGTCGTGAGCATAAGGGGTCATAGGTTGCTGCATTGAAACAATACTTCTCTGGGATCGTTTGAAAAACTGTGATCCATCATACTTCCACTTCATGAAAAGAATAACATTGCTATTAGTACTTTTTGGCCTCAAGAGGTTCCTAAAGATCTGTCAACATTTCTTCTAAGTTACCTGAAAAAATGAGTTTTGAGTGGCTTTGTTCTGTTGTGAAACAGAACTGGTACACGTATAAGCTGTTTAGCCGGCCCTGCTTTTGAAACTGCTGAACTGACACCAGAAAAGGCAGGTGATCAGACAGGAGATGTGCAAGCTGCACAATGAAAAATTTAATAGCTTGTAAATGGTGAAAGAAGGAAAGAGGAGGTTGAAAGAGAAGGAAGAAGGCAGATAACCTTAGCTTTCAAACAGACATTTTGCCTTTTTAAAATTACTCTCTCTACTTCCAGACATAACAGGAAAAGCATTTACTATTTTCAGAATGCTGGGTCTGATCTTAAAATCATAGAAATAAATTTAATATAGAAATAATTCTATGTCACAACAATAAAAGAATGCATAAAAAAGCCCTGTCATTACTGTCTGAGATGCATTTACAGTGTCCATTATTATCACCATCTCAGAAAATCCAGCCGTTTCCTTGAATACTTAAATACGGTTTGATGGTGCCTACTCTTAGGCAACCAGGTTTAAAAAAGTGCATTGTTTTTGCTTATGATAGGAAGAGACGTGATGCATTCTGTAAGGCTGTAGAGTGAAAACCTAAATATATCATTCTGCAGAGAAATAATTTTAAAAATTACAAATGTAATTTATAAAAAAGTGAATTTAATGCATCTGCATTAATACATATGCAATACACATTTAACTTGTATAGTCATCACAGTCAAACATGAATCCCATATTCCTGTGTGGGAAGTCCAAATAGAAATGCAGGTGAATGCATGGCATACTTTACTCATTTGTGTGGGATGCTAGGGTGTCAGGAAACCTGGATGATGTCTGGGAGTCTCACAATTGCTGCTCCAAGGCACTAACAGCAAGGCAAAAGTAAAGCTCCCTGGTAAGTCTTTTGCCGTCAATGGCAACATACTGTAAGTTATATAAACACTCAAGGAAACCTGAGTAGAACTGAGAAACTTTGGCATAAAACTTCATTTCAAGAAAATATTGTTGAATAACTAGGGATCTTTCAACAACTATCAGGTATGTCATCCTAGGATTTTATATATACAGGTACCTAAGTGTGTAAATACATTTATACACTTATATTTAAAAATTAATGCAATTAAATGTGCCCTGTAGACAAAAAAAAATTTAGAAAAATAACACATGCAATTCAGAAATAGGAAAGCATTATATAGCTAAAATGGACTTTGCAATATGTCAAGACAACAAAAAAGAGTATCTCCACATACCGCAAAATCAAAACAATGAAGAAATAAGAAGCAAAATAAATGGTGAAATTGAGAAATAGAAACAAACAGAGAAAAGATGAATGAGTTAAGAGGAAGCAGTGAGATATCATTTCCACTATGTCAGGAAAAAATCGCTTGTGGTAATGCAGATTATACTAAATTCATCCATTGGCAAGCAACATTTGGATATGAATTTAGGAAGGAATCAAAAGAAACTTCTCCAACTATAGAAGGATATGTAAATTAATAGCATTTAGCTCTACACAGCAAGATATAGCATAGAACCCACATCTCAATAAAACATCTTAAGACAAATGAAGGACCTGGTAAATAATAAGGGTCTGTTCTCCCTTTGCTGTGCATGTGGCTCTCCAAGTGAGATCAGTGACAAATATATTTAGGATATCTGTAGGATCAGACTAACAAAATACTCCAATTACAGGGAACTTATTCATCTTTAAAAGATGTATGCTTTCTCTCACTTATAACAGTGAAGAATTAAAATGCTAACTTTTCACTGGAGCAAAAAAGTAAGTATTTTCATCAATTTCATTTTGAGTAATGATTTTATTTCACAACACGTATTATAATGCCTTATCATACAGGAAAAATAGAGCCATAGGTCCAATTGTCTTGTTTGCTGAAGACTCTTGTATGGATGAATACAGTTCTAGACTTTTTAAGTTGTGTTCAAATCTAGGAGGAGGCTTTGAAAGTTTCACTGTTGTTATTATTGTTCAGAGAAAACCATAGAATATCTATGAATCCAAAGAAACTATGCATAATGTATTACAAATCAGGTCTTATGTCTACAGTCAGAGTTATAAGAAACAAAGGTGAACTGCACCTACTTGATAACAAAATTAATATTTTAGATCCCTATATTGGAAATTAATAAATTTAGGTGCATAGGTCCAAATAAGTGATCCAGAAATTTCTCATTTCAGTAGCTATCTAGTCTAAAAAGCACTTGCTTTTTACAATGTGTCCTATTTATTTAGACTGGCGAATCAATAGGTGTCAATACTGCACCTAGGCTATTGAATTCTAGATTGACCCATAAGAGTTGTCTTATTTGTTAGCTGTGAAACAAAAATTGAAATCAGAAAAAAGCATGTGTCATTTTCATCAAAACACATAAATGATGATGCCTAGTAAGCAGCAGACTTCATCGCTATTTCCTCTTCTCTGCATTGTTGTTTAAGCCAGTGACTAATAGACCATGGGTAAAGACTGCAGACTTTGGGAGTAGGGACTAGAAACCTGTTTTTTGGGTTTTTTTCCACAGACTTGCATGCTCCAGAGTAATGTTTCTTCATGATTAATCTCCATGTGACTCTATCAGTTTTTCAGCTTCAGATGCAGTGATCCATGTATAGCAAAATGGACAACTTTCCTGTTCAGACTATGATATGATCTTGAATTCCAGTAACCTGAAATCAGCAATAAGTCCAGATTTCCCATTTCTGAGGTAAAATCTCTAAACAAACAAATAAACAAAAAAAAGTAGGTACAATATGTACCTTCATATGTATTTTTTACCATATTTTGAGAAGAGTGAATCATGCTCAGTTAATTTTCTAACCAGAGGAAAGCCTCCCATGAATGGACAGAGGTATGAAATGTGCTGGTATGAGTCAAATACCAGATTTCAGAGACAGGACTTCAGGTTTGTGTTAACAGTTTGGATGCTAATTTCATCCCTTCCAGCCACCTCTAAAGCCTAGATAACCAACTTCTAGGTAGAGGGATACTTTGCTAGGTACACTGCCTCACCTCAGTACCAGAAAAATTCCAATGCATGTTGAAGTTCAGATATGGTCCCTATATTACAGAAAATATTGCAAACTAGTGTCTCCTATTTCTGCACACAGCTATTCCATGCATGCAAATCAGATATTCAAATAAGCATTTTGTTTATTTGCATTTAAAAACAAAAATTTTTATGCCCTCAGATCAATGCACATTAAATTTTAGTTATGTGGAAACTCAACGGCCCATACCAGCAGTAAATTTAGAAAATATCTTTGCATGCTGAATGTTGAAGTAAGGTCTCAGTTAGGTAACCATAGCAAGTTGGGTAACCACATAGTTGTGTAACCACAGTGTTCATAAAGAAGAAAATATTTCAGAAATATCTTTGAAACCTAATGACAAACATTAATAGTCAGAGATTCCACTAATATGAAATCAAATATGAGAGGAAAGCCTGTTATAAAAGCAGACAACCTTTTTGACAGTTTTCAAGTGTTTTTCATTTTGAAAACATTGCTAACTTAAAATACATTAAATTCTGTCTGAAATTTGTTTCATGTTTATTTTTGCAAACTTATTCTCTATGATAAATGCAAAAAAAGATTAAAATATGATTATTTAAAGATAATTTTGCTTCTAGACCTCTACAAGCTAATAGCTTCAGTATTTGTAGAATTATGTCATATACATATCAGCCAGTCACCATATAATCCATTTTATTCCAATAACGTGTGCCATGCTACTGGCTGTGGTTTTACTTTCAGATTACACTCACTCTCAACTGCTTGAATTTGGGATCCATAATACATTTTAAAAATTTTATTTTACACTTCATCTTTCCTCAAAGATAAGCTAGCTAGCAAAGTCCTGGTTCATGGTGAAGTGCAGTCATACTCTAAATTGTGGTCCATATTGTTATTTTCCTACATGGTTATTCTGCATTTATAAATTAATTTCTCCATCCTTCTAAATTTCAGAAACATCAATGTTTTTATAGTTCTTTTTCCTTCCTTTAAGAGTGATCTGCAATTTTCATTTAGTGGCAACTTACATGTGACACATCATCTTATCCAAGGAAAGTTTATTGTAGTGTGTAATATAGATTCTTACAGTAAGGAAGTGAATGTTATAGTACAAAACTAATAGAATATAGATACTGTAAATTCTAGTTTATTTATCCTTTGAAAATTTCAAAAATAGCTTCAAAATTTCGTTAAGTATCTAGTCACTTCTATGCAGCTGTTGGTGTTTCTTTGTTTGCTTTGTTTTGGTTTTTTTCCTGGTAAGTATCACAGAAAAATAAGTTTATTTGTACATTGATTTATCCATATTTATCCACGGGGTAAGGTTTTACCAAAAAAACCTGCATAGTTGTATATGGCAATCATTTTAGAATGCATATGCTAATTAAATCAAATGAATAAAAAGAGTACTTGCCTAGGACAGTTATCACAATATAAATAAAAAAATAAAATCTTGTCAACAGAATAATTCAGTCATTAGTAAGCACTATAAAATTAAAAGTATGTAATATTACTAATCATGTGTAAATAACGCACATCTTTAAAATTTACAGTTATGTGATGGAAAATACACATGCATTTAATATCACTTTGATGAGACTGGTATAAATTGTAGATAAAATACACTGAAAACAGACAAAAAACATACTCTTCATACTGCCCAAGTGATTCAAAAGGTAATTTATTGGCCAACAATATTCATTAGTCTGAGCATCTACTTCTGTAGTATGTAGTATACTTTGCACATACAAAATACATTTACAGTCTTGCTAGTCACTATTTTTTTCTCTATCTCTACCATTTAAGGATCTCATTCATTTTTCACTGAAGTGATGGGTCTTCAGACTGAGTGCAATGTATTCTGTAATAGTTCAGTAAATATAAAGATACATTTGGTTTGGGAATCAGTTAAGTTCTGTACATAATATACATATAATCTGTACATATGTATAGTAGACCTGATAATACACCTACTGTAAACATTGACAAGACTGCTATTAACTTCAATGGCTTTTGATCTAGCATTTTAAGTATATGGTATCAGAAAACGTACTAAATTCAGATGTTCCGAATTCTGGTATTTCTCATATTTGAAAAGTTCTTTGCATATACCCCCATGCACTGCATAGTGGAACAGGCTCATATTACACTTTTGCCTTTATTAGATACATGCAATAAATATTATGCATGGTCTTGAGAGGGTTGACAGTGAATCTTGGTATTTGTTACTTTGACAATAGCAAGAGGTACACTCCTCATTCTCCACAGCAAAAGCCCACTCTCATACATCTAGCACATCTATCTAATTAAACAGAGTAAATTATGTAAATGTAACCTGTCAGTAAATATCAGAAGACATTTGTAGCTGTACCATTTGAAGTCACAGAAATGTACTTTCTCCTACTTATATAGTGTCACCTATCCAATATATTGAAGAGAAGAGATTATGCAAAGCAAAATCGGATGAAGTGCCAGGTGGAACTTTTAATGCTTACATTCGAAGTGGTGCACAAATTCTTTTGTTTCCTGACATTAAAAAAAATGTTTTAGCAAAGCCTTCGCAAATGTCTGAAAAATCAACACGTTCATGATGTCAGTACTTAACGGTGTTTCTTAATGAAACATCCTTTCTGATTTTAATGAAATTTATTTGCGTATTGTGTTGGTGTGTTGGAAAAGAAAAAGTAAAAAAAACCCCACCTTTTGACATCAATATGGAACGTCATTCCCTGAGAAATTAGGGCCAAAACATATTTAAACATATGGTCTTTGTGTTGAAATAGAGTATCAGATAACTCCCTATCACTAGATTTTGTCTGCAGTCATTTCAAGCTGGCAAAGGTGCCCCCTAGTCCTGGCTCTGCAGTAGGTTGACTAGTGTAGCAGGTAAAGCTATTTGCTGTGGAAGCCAATTAAGAGTAAAATAATTTCTACAGTGGTAAATTGCAATGAGATGGCTTGGACATGTGCCTCTTTTCTCCTACACACTATTGAGCCAAATTCTTTTGAGATTTGTTAAGATCTACTCTCTCTTCCATGTTTAAGAGTTATGGTTCTGCACAGAAATAGAAAGACAGGTGTCCTCAGCAGACCACTTTGTTCTCCTCAAATTCATAATAATGTGAGAGCCTCAGGCACTTTATGGCTTCTTTCTACTCTCTGTTCTCATTTTAACCACCAAAATAAGAGCATGCATGTACAGCTATATATAAATATGTCTCACTGAGTTTATGATGTACTTATGATATATTTTAACACTGCTCCTAATCCACTTATGCTGAACATTTGAAAACTACTTTTTTACAAATACAGTGTATGTATTTTTAGATAAATCCTACTTTTTCCCTCCTTTCTCTCCCCAGTTGTGAAATTTCATCACATAGTCCTAATAATTTTGATGTGACTGGGTTGAATTAGGGACAATATTTATTTCTTAAAAATAATGCAGTCACCCAAAAATCAAGTATTTAAAATCTTTTCATAAAGTACTACCCTGTTCATATATATTCACTTCCATTTTCATGCTCAAACAAGTGTATATGTCTAAATAAGATGTTATTTTTGCTAGGTAACTCCCTGTCCCTGATACTAATCAAGATGTACAGTATTTGCCTTCTTTAATCATGTCCCAAACTCTGATACGTTTATAATATAATTACACTTATTTTCTTGGGAAGAAGAGATTCTAAAGAAGGACATGCTGGAGTACCCCTCGTCTTTCTGGAAGCAGCTGAAAACCCATGGATGTATCACCATGTTAGGAATGTAGGTTAAGAAGGAGATAAAATAGCTTTTGCCTTATATCTGTTGAGTTAGGTCTTTCAGGCTGGGATTCAGCTTTGAAATTACACAAATTTAGGTGTTACTATGTAGATGGCTACAGATTCAATAGGTGCCTAATATCCCCCAGCCAACATATATTTAGGTGTGCTTCAGCTATCCACCAGCAGGCGTCCCACAACACTGGAGGTGCTCTAGCATACTGGAGGTACCTGCAGGGCAGACAGACAGGTCACAGGACCTGCTGGGGGGCCAGTAGACTACCACAGGGAGTTTCAGACCTACCTAGCTGTGGACAACTGAATGCTTCTACCTCTCTATCAGGAAAGAGAGGCTGTTTTTTTCCATATCATGAAGGTAGTCACGCTTTGACTACAAGACATTTTTTCTTTCTCTTGGCCCGGTATGTTACACAACATAGAACAGAGTGTATCTATCTTACTATTGCTAAGCTGATTAGGGTTTGAAACTAAAATAAACTAGTAGGAACTAAGGAAAAAAGTAATAAGGAATAGTAAATAGGAATAAGAGAATACAAGGAACAGAAGATCTTAAAGGTGAAATAAGACAGGAAGTAAAGCCTTAGGTGAAACTTGTATAATTACTTAAAAGACTTTCACTGAAAAGAATTATTTTTGCATAGGTCCCTAGTCAATAAGAATCAATTGCTGGTCACTTTTTTACATATCTGAATTGTCAAGATTTTTAAAAATGGAAAGTCCCTTCATTTCTGAACCCTTTATAATGGTTAATTTTATCAGTGTTTTCCTCAAAACTTGAATTTTCTGAGGAACGCTTAAGTGGTTCCCTTGAGAGCACTATTTCAGCTTATTTCTTCTATTTTATCATACCTTCCCAGTTTTGCATGTGTCTACTCACTGAATTTAAATTGTGCTTGTTTATCAACTCCATTGTATTAGTAAAAATCAGTACTCTAAGATTCAATGAAAACCTATACAGTTTTAGAGGGAGACTGAAGAGAAGCAGAGAAGTTGTAAAAAAATTAAATACTATACAAATAATAACTATTTTAATTGACAAATTGTGATTTTACTCCTCACTGGGCCTATCTTGCCTTTTACTGCATATCCATTTTTCCACCTGAGTGAATGGAATATATCAGGTTTGTGGAAAAAAACACTATGAAATTTCACAGCCCTTTCTTTCTAAGTCACGTCTACCCATTTCTCACACTGAATCAAAGTTTATATATTTTTCTATGTTAGAAATTAGGCTTATAGATAAGTGTTGTAAATACATTAAAAGCTGGAAATAGCAGAGTATCGTCACTGTCCAGGAAGATGCAACAGCTGCTAAAAGCTAGGAGTTTCATTTTGATGGCATATCTAAAATACGGATTAAAAAATTAATGGAAGAATATGAAACTAAGCCCTAGAAAAAATCAGCTAAGCATAGCAAGGGCTCATCAAATTATAAAATCACTCTGAAAGTGAATATGGTACAGGTAAAAAGGGAAACTGATGTTTTCCAATAGAGGAAAAAAATATATTTTTAATAGGGGAAAAAAAAATCCTTAGTCAATCCATTTCTATTTCTGGAACTTGGCATAATGCTGAACGGAAAAAAATGTACAAGCTTCAGCTAGCTGGAGAAATATTGTATTATCAGCAGCTACCACTATTTATTCAACATATTTCAAGTTTCTCCTGTGAACAAAGCAAGTTAATTACATGTACAAATAGTATGGGCAGTAGAAGAACAAATGGTGGTATCTGAAAAGATTTTAAGCCTCAGATGACACATTTGCTGCAAGTATATAAACTCCGCAAGTCAGTTGTGTCAAATTAAACCTATGCTGAAGTATTAGCTGATAGTAGTTACAGAGTATTAAAAAAGTTTCAACTTAGACAAATGCATGAAAAATAAGCTGTAAGTAATCTGATAAATTAATAACCTGATCTAGTTGAAGATGACCTTGCTCATTGCGGGGGCGGAGGGGCAGGGACAGGGACTAGATGACCTTTAAAGGTCCCTTCCAACCCAAACTATTCTATGATTCTATGATAACTCATACCAATTTTTCATGGTGTAAGTGCAACAGCAATGTCAGGGATAATGTTCTGAAGTAAGTATTCTTGAGTAATATATTGAATACAAAATGGAATTAAATTACAAATAGACTTGTTGATTTATCTACT
Organism: Theristicus caerulescens; assembly: GCA_020745775.1. Lineage (NCBI taxonomy): Eukaryota > Metazoa > Chordata > Aves > Pelecaniformes > Threskiornithidae > Theristicus > Theristicus caerulescens. The sequence goes on along the minus strand of CM036559.1, from coordinate 82,562,547 downwards.
AGGAAACAGTTAGTATGACCGTATTTAAGCCTAACAACACAACTTCCTGACAACACAAAATAAATCTGTAAACTTTTTCACTCCAGTGTTTTGATGATTTGAAGCTCTGTGGCCAATAACGAGAGCACAACTTATTAACTATTTGCTACATACTGATAAAGTAACAAAAAATATATGAAGTGAAAAAAACCAACACAATTTTTCTCACAATATGTGATTCATATAATGATATGAAAATAGATATGCTTGTTGAATTATGTGCATCTGAATTTTCTCATTACTAAAAAAACCGAGAAAAAAAACTTTATTTTTGACCCAGAAAAAACCCATATTTCAGTCCTTGACAAAAAATTACTTGAATGATATTCTTCTTGTGTGGTAGAAAAATAGTATGTGAATCATTATTTGAGTGTCCTCCCAGCAGAGATAGTTTTTAACTGAAGAAACAAAGTTGTTTAATTACTTATTAAAGAATTCAAATGTAAATATAAACCAAAATATTAAAATATATTTCAATGTGTTGCTGTTTTCAGATAGGAAGAGATTTGATTACTCTGAGAAAAGCTCTGCATGGGTTTTCCTGGAAATTAGCATGTTTATGGAAATACCATCAATACTCAACTGTAAGGTTTCCAGAGCTTTACCACAGGGCTTTTTAAAGAGGTACGTCTAGTAGCTAGCAAAGCCAGCATATGCTCACTTTCACTCACAATCACAACCATAGATACATATTTACTTTTTTAAAGCAGTAACTATATCAACATTTTGGCTTATATTATTATTTGATTAACTTCAGTTCAGCTACCCTCCTCTGAAAAAATGTAGTGTGCCAACACAGATGAATATAGGTAACTTATAAAAAATAATTATAAACCACCTCAATAATAAATATTAGCCCAATACTAGCATTTATTCAATTTGCTGAGTTTTCAGTTATACAATTACCAGGGACATGAAGAAAGTGCCAGAAGGGCAGGACTACTTTTTGCCTACTTTTATAATGTAACTCCTCATTAAAATACTGAGAAAACTCACTTCCTTTTCTTGACAGGTTTTTCTGCCTAACAAAAAATGATGATTGCCTGTATCAATCAAGAACTCATGGCTGTGGCTTTTGGTTTTGTTGGGTTTTTTTCCTTCTTATTTCCTCAGTGGCAAAGGCAGTTAAATAAAGCACTTCCCTTTAAAATAAGCCCTCATAGATATAAGTTTTCAGTTGTACTGAGGGATTAAAAGCCATGTTCTGCCTGCATGACATTTATTGCAAGATCAAGGTATTAACTTGTAGATAAGTGTAGGAGAATGCACATGAGCATGCTGAGTCTCTGTGCTAAAAACTCCTGAAATGGTTTTTCACTGAGGATGTGAAACATGTTTTATTTTTTATTAAGATAATAAAAAGGATTAGTCACATTACAGATTAATTGCCTGCATAATTTATAATCCATATTATAAAATGAAGCTCTTTGGTTAGCTGAATTCAGAAATCCATCTGAAAATGTAATTGCCCCTTATGTTTGCAGGTCTGTAAAATAAAAATTAATGCTTTTCTGTGTTAAAAATTTTGCTTAGCAGTGAGACATATGCCATGCTTTAGCCTGGAGAAAAGTTTTCAGGAACAAACATTTTGAATTAAAATGAAAATCTGGCTGTTTACTTCAGACAATAAAATTATCATTATTTTGTGGAAATTTTGAAAAGAATGTTAAATGTAAAATATCTATATGGATAATTTATCCAAGCTCTAACATTACTACATTTTTAAAAGTATCTCCCTGGTTCAAATATGCAAACTATGAAATGAAATAAAATAAATGTGCACAATAAAGGTGAAATCCTGAAAACCTGCATTTGCTGTAACTTCCTTCTTTCATTTATTCATCACTAGACTGGTACTTTGAAAGAACTGGTTTAAATATTTAGAAGTATCAACGTGGATGTTTTTCCTGATATACCACCATTCCACCCCTTTTGTGTCCATGAGTAAGTGCTAACATCTCTTTCAAGAAATGACATAGCATATTAGAATATACCAGCCCATTGCATTGAATAATGTCTAGTGAACAGCAATAAGGGAGTAGACTAGTCCACTGCACTAGTAATGTCCAACAGAAAAGATACGTAGATAGACAGACACCATTTCTGTAAACATTCAGTTCTCTGGAATGTTTGCCACACTCCATGTATATCCTTGGTGAATTAATGAGAACCATTCTCTTTCTTCTGTACAAATACCCTCTGGTTTCTTGTGCTACAAATTCTATTTATTTTGTAAAAGTTCTTCCAAAAATCTATTACCTTGCTTTCATTCTCAGAACCAAAGATATAATCAAGCAAGAAGTCATTATATTAAATGGAATTTTTCTTTGTGAAAGCTAAATATTCCTTTTATTTATTTATTTATTTATTTAAAGTCTGTAGAAATATATTGATTTTCTATCTGTACAGGCATCTGTAGCTTCCTGTCTTCTGACCTCTGGTTTCTGTGATTTAATAAGGCATGTTATAGGCAGGATATATACATAATATTTCTACTTCTCAATATTGTTAATTTTAGTATTTTATAATAATACCTCATTAATTATTGCTAGTTATATACTAATTAGTATTAAATTATTTGATAACAATAATTTCCGATAATAATACATAGTTTTCTAATTGGAATATTCATGATACAACACAAATATTGTTATGATCTTTCTTTCCCATCATGCAACATAGTAATTTCTTTATCTGATGAAATTTAGGAACTGATCCTGAGCACATGGAATTAAATACTTTCAAAAAACAGAAAGAGAAGCAGCTATTTAAGTCTCTGGAGCAACATTCACAGGTGAATTAACTTTGTTCAAACACCTTGGAAGTAGGATGCATAGGTAGTTAGGCCTGTCTTTTCCCCCTTTTCCCCGAACTCTTACATGGAAAAGGTAGCTTCTTTGGGATTGTTTCACACACAGCGGTGTATGCTATATTTTACCCATATTTCCCTTCACTCTGGTGGATCTGTCATATTTCGTGATGATCAGGAATGAATGAATGAATGAATGAATGAATGAATAAGAGAGATTTATGTCATATTTCAATAGTTTCTTAAAAAGAGAATTTTCATTCACCTCTTTAGGAAAAGTCTACACTGTACAATCTGAAATGCCTCACAGAGTACAACTGAAATGCCTCTGAAAGGATTCAGAGTAAACACAGAACCTGGCTTTCAGGATTTGGGCATGAACTCTTACAAATTTTACTGAAATTTAAACAGACTTTTTTTCTGTCTGAGATAGTTTCTGCATACATTGAAAAGAAATATGAGATTTTACCTCTCTACCTGTCTTATACGTATCTTTAAATCTATCTCGAAACAGATAAACCAGAGTATAAAAATATTAAGAACTGTTATATGCATTACAAATGCAAAGAAAAATATGTAAGACGTAAGTTGTATTGCACTGAAATACGCCAAATCCAGCTAATGAATGAATAGAGTCTGGAAGTAAAAGTGTAGAAGTACTTCAACTGAACACAGAAACATCAACTTGAAAAATTATTTAGTATAAGCAATAATTCACTAAGAATATTAGGTAAGATTTTAATAAAAGGCAAAAGAGCTCCTACAGTCTGAGAAAAATACAAATCCTATACAGTTAGCATTGAAAGTCAAAAGACAAGTCTTTCAAACCTAAGCCAACTCTTTCAAACCTGAGTGCTTAATGTTTCACTTTTAGGTGTAATTGTGAGTGGACCCTATTATTCAAAAGAATTGAATCTCTACAGTTGTATGTTTCAGTGAGGGTAAAAGTAGCTAGCATTTCCAAAAGAAAAAAAAAAAAAGAAAAAAAAAAGATATTTTTAATTATGTAAAAACCCACAAAATTCTAAGCTTCCCTTTATATAGCAATTCATAAATTCATCCAGGCTAATGTTAGGCACTTCTTAAAATTTCACCTCTAGTAAAATCAGCCTTTGGCAATACCTCTCTTGCTCTTTATTGACAACAGAAATAGCTATAAATGGTTTGATTCTTAGTTTAGATACTTTTGATAGGTGCCATAATTTATTTGATATGAATCCAGCCCAAGGGTTTAAAAAGATTGGCTAGAGTCTAAATTGCATTTCACTTATACTAACTCTTCATGATTAATTTTAAAACTGCATACACTTCTTCTAACATAAATATTTTCTCTAGTTGGCCTGTATGTTTCATAAAGGAAGAATCTGAATATTTTTGAGATCTCACTCCTTTATTTTGGTTGTAGAACCATAAGCATTCTGCTTTAATTAATACTATTTGGTTTTACATTTTTGTAAAAAGACATCCCTCAGTAGATAAATAGACTGATATTGTTACCTTTTTCAAAGCGTTCAAAGTAAAGCCCCCATTCTACGATCAGTTATAAGACACAGAAGAAGAAGGTACTTGGAAATCATATGCAATTTACATTACATGAGGTAGAAAGAATATTCCTGTGTGCAGTTTATCTGCAAATAAAAGCATAATCCATGAGAAAGAAAGGAAAAATAAGAAGCAATGTAACTTTTGAAAAGATTAAAAAAAGTCCTGGGTAGGAATCTTAGAATCATATAATAGAACGTTTTGAGTTGGAAGAGACCTTTAAAGATCATTACTCCAACTGTCCTGCCATCGTCAGGGACATCTTTCATGAAGTATGCATGAGCCCATTCCTCAAGGTGTCTCTGGATGGAATCCCTTCCCTCAAGCGTTTCAACTGCACCACTCAGCTTGATGTCATCTGCAAACTTGCTAAGGGTACACTCAATCCCACTGTCTATGTCACTGCTGGAGATATTAAACAGTATTGGTCCCAGTATGGACCCTTGAGGGACACCGCTTGTTCCTGGTTTCCACTTGAACATTGAGCCATTGACTGTAACTCTTTGGACATGGCTATCCAGACAATTCCTTATCACCTAACATCCCATCTGTCAAACCCACATCTCTCTAATTTAGTGGCAAGGATATTATGGAGGACTGTATCAAAGGCTTGACAGAAGTCCAGGTAGATGACAACAGTAGCTCTTCCCTTGTTCGCTGATGCAGTCACTCCATCATAGAAGCCCACTAGATTAGTCAGGCACAACTTGCCCTTGATAAAGTCATGTTAGCTGTCTAATCACCTCCTTGTCTTCCATATGTTTTGACATAGCTTCTGGGAGGATGTGCTCCACAATCTTAGCAGACACAGAGACGAGGCTGACAGGTCGGTAGTGCCCAGGGTCCTCCTTTTTACCCTTTTAAAAAATGGGCATGATGTTTCCCTTTTTCCAGTCACAGGGGACTTTGCCTGACTGCCATGACTTTTGAAATATGATGGAGAGTGGCTTGGCAACTACATCAGCCAATTCCCTCAGGACCCTGGGATACATCTCATCAGATCCCGTGGACTTGTGTATATTCAGATTCCTCAGGTGGTCTCGAAGTAGACCTTCTCCTATGATGGGAGATACTTTTTTCCCCAGGCCCTGCCTTGAGGTTCAGAGACCTGAGATGGGAATCTTGAACCAACTATTAGCGTTAGTGTGTCCTTCTCATTCAAGTGCTTTGACATCATAGGTGTCAGTGACATTTTAGGTGTCCTAGAACATGGTATCTGGTCTCCAGCTTTCCCTCCAGAAGGATATGAGGTTCTCATAAGTCCTGTGTCACATCTGCCATCACTATACAAATTCCTCAGCTACCCTAAGGTATCTTAAATGGTGCTAGGCACATACATTAGGGTCCTAATTTACTTGCTTTATTCCACACTTCTGATATCAACATGGACAACATTTCTTCCCTATATATAGTTATTCAGTTCCCAAAATAGGATGAAGTAACTGGGTTTCTGATTAACACATCCCTTCTCTCCATTAATCAGAATATTTATAACTGTATCGGCTCCAATTCAAAACATATGCTCTAGATATTATGTTAATATAATTCAACTCTGGGACTTAACTAAGAGCTGAATTTATTGGTCAAAGATTTGCCCACCATTACTGCATTATTTGCACTGAATATGTGGAATTTTTGAATGTGCAATGAACACAGGACTATAGTATTAACACGGCCAAGAAAACACAGTATTAACTTTGATTTGGCCTCATTTATGCTGATTTTTCCATTAATGTAAAATACCATAAATAGGCATAAGTCAATTCTGCTATTAGAGAGTCTCACACTCCTTGATTTGAATGCCAATTTACAGACGTATACATCAAAGTAAAATCAGATTATCATATTTTAAATGTGGGTGGGTGTGTGATATACTAAAAGCATGTTAACATTCTTATGTAAAGATCAGTAGGAAGAAAGTGGTTATGGAAGAAGTTAAATCCTGTTCCATGTATCTGGTAATTTACAAAGTATTAATTTTATTTTTTTAAACTTAAATAAAATACCATTTATTTACCTTTCTCCATTCTATTATTAACCTTATTACTGCTTTTGAATTGAAATTCTATATTTATTTGAGTTGATTTTTTATTATATAGTATCAAAATACATATGTGCAGACGTGATACTGCTTTTCAATTAGCCTTGCCTACGCATATGGTCTGAAAGTTCAGAAACAGCTCAAACTTTGTGTACAAAACAAACATTCCCCTTTGTAAAGCAGCTCTCAGGTTTTACATTAATGCATTATTATCATAATGCCTGTTGAAATGACAAGGCAAAAGTCTTCCTTCATATTTTTGAAGACTTAGCTACATGTTGCCATTGATTTTCCACATGGCTGTTTCAAAATACTGGGAAACTGCTAAAAATATAACACTCAATTTAAAAAGCTGCACCAGTATCTACACAGTCATTTACAAATGGCTTGTTACACAAATTCTATGATAGAATTCAAGCTTGAAACTTTACTTTAGTAATGGAGAAACCAGAGAAAAGTTAATGAACTGAAACTGTTCTACCATTCTGTAGGGCAATTCAATGAAAATTTTAATAACACACTAAACCTGATGAGCAAGATAGTGTGATAATGAACATAATAGTCATGTACAATATCTGGTTTGAAGTATTATGTTAACACAAAAAATAATTAAAACTTGCTTACCAAACTATGTTCATATGCAGAATTTGCAAGGAATCAGAGTCAACTAGGAATGAAAACTTGAGCTGTTTTTGTTTGTCACACACAGGCTGCCTAATGTAGTGAAAAATCCAGCATGAAATTCCCCATTCTGCTTCACCCTCCTCAGACTTCTCTTCAAATGAAAATTCTATTTCAGTGCAGACTTTTGGGAAGTTGATTTTTTTTTCCAAATCATTTTCTATGAATTATGTATAGTGGTTATGTTGTTCATGAGAGACAGAATACAGATGACATTTACTTTGTTTAAAAACATTGCTGATGTTTCTGATGCTAAGTAACTTAGGCCAATTAATTCTCATTTTAACTCTGTTTCTTGTAATCTTTTAAATCTGACTGAAGATAAAAAGCCATATAGTTAATTACTATAAATCCAAAGATATTTCTAATGACTTTAACTTGGAAATGGATTTTACAATTTGTTTCTGAACCATGCAGGGGAACTTTTTTATTAGTTTTGACTCCTCTTAATTTGTGCTTAAGTCTGCCAAGATCTCCACTAATTCTTCTCATAACTTCAACATTATTTTCAGGAGGAGTGTTCAAACTTTTCTTCACCGTGGACTTTTGTGTAATAGTATGCAATTTTGTGCAATGAATACAATATGAATGCATTAAAGGAGGAAAAGAATACTTTCATTATCAGCCATCAGCATGATTTCTTTGGAATTGACATGACGTTTCTGCATATATGAGCTCTTCTCAAGATAGGAAATTACTTCCGTGTATTTTCGTATTTTCATTTGTGTTTTTAATATCCGTGATATATTCAAAGCTAAAACTTCCATATTCCTCCCCCTTACCCCTCCGTCCCAAAGATATAATCCAGATTAAAGATGTCTGTGCTCAATAGGACCCTTTCTTCATGGAGTCAGACTCCTTTAAGTCAGGGAGGGTCCCTTTGGGGTCTGAGAGCTCAGACGTATTGTGGGGCCAGTGTTTTCCAGATGTGCTGTCTGTTGGGCCAAGGGGGAAGAGGGAAGAGGGAGAGGCCAGCCACCTGAATCCTTGCCTCTCCATTCCAGAAGATCAATGAAACTATGGCATTTTACAGCAAAGGAATATATGGTCCAGGTGAAAGACTCAAAGTGTGGAATTAATTTGAGGAAATGCAGCTGTTTATGATTGTGGATATATATTTAGACTACGTGCTCTAGATTCCTATTAGAGACAATGGAAAGAAACAAAACTTTAAAAATATGCTTTATCTCTTTCTAAATACAGATAAGGCTTATTTAGAGATTAAGACTTCCAAACATAGGTGTCCAAATGTCAACTAAGCATCTAAGTTCCAGGTACAGTCAATGAAAAACTTGTTCTTGGCCAAAGCATAAATGACTGCTACCATTTGAGATACCTTAGGATATCTCAGACATCCAGGACACTCATGGAGTTCACAGGTATGACACAGGACTTGTGAAAGAACTACAGCCTTCTAGAGTGCCAGCTAGAGCCCAGGTGGAATACTCCAGGAAACCCAAAATAATACTACTTTTAAAAGTCAAGTTCTATCTTAATTGTCTATTTAAACTGGGCTGAGACACTTTCTATTCTCTGTTGACTGTACTGACTAGACCCTTTGATGACTGTAATAAGAGTTTAGACACCCAGTTCAAACCCATATGACAATATATACTCACGTAAATTTGGTGTCTTATTCTACAGTTGAACTGTTCTTGGCATCCCAAAATGTCACATGAACCTTAAAAGTTCCCATTTCTCCCCATTGACTGTGCAGAAAGCCAAAGGTGACTTGCTCAGCAGGAGGCCTCTACACTGCAGGTGTGAGAAATTCAGCAGAAGAATACTGAAACTCAGCTTCAGAACTTCATGATGAAAAAAATCTTAATAGCCACATCTATTAATCTGATGCACATAATCTATAATCTATGTTTTCAGGAAGTTTAGATCTTTTCTCAAAATCAATGCATCATAGAGAGAGAAGGAAAAAAAAAAGAGATTTAGTATCTGGTTTCTTGGCCTCTGCCCTAATATTGTCAATTTGGCTTGTCAATTAGTGTCAATTGTGGTTATTTGACCTGTGTGCTTTATGGATTCTACATAGAATTATACCCCTTCTACAAGCACAAATACTACAGCAAAGTCCATGGCTTCTAACTTTCAGTCACTACTGAATTAAATATTAAGGCTACTTTTCTAACAAGGGAGTCGGGCTTAGCTATTTTCATCTTTCTCCTTTATTTACTGATTTTTGTTTTATTGGACTGATGTTAGCAAAATGAGCAAAATTTTACCCTGTTTATTGGGGGAATATTACATAAATTATTCTTTACGTATTTCATAATTAAGCATACTATGATATTATGAAAGTAAGTTAGCTGATATTCTTTGTCTAAGATAGAGTCTTATTCTGATGTCACTTGTATTGTACTAAATTGAGGATGTTCTCCTGAAGCCATCAGAGGAACACTCTTGAGGAAAAAAAAAAAAAAGTGTCATTTTTATTGTTGCTGTTATTGTTATTTTACTGGAATATTATCTTACTTTCCTATATGAAGTAATGCAACATTAAATATTAATACAGTGTAAAAACTTTACAAGAAAATATATATCTGTTTGTGTTCTAATTTTACAACAAACATCACCAAAGATAATGAATTTTATGTATCATCAGTAATATTTTGGTTTGCTTTTAATAAATTGTGATTTGACAGGGAAAAAAAATATTTGAAGAATACTCTTCAGCTGCCTTCTTATATGTGTGTATTCTTATTTTTAATCAAAAGTTCCATCCTGAGGATGTTATTCATAAGTGCGAGATTCATCACACTTAATTTTAGCAGTATAAAAGTTAAATAGCTTAGCTGTGATTTAGCTCACCCAACCTTAGAAGCTGCAATTCAGTTACAGACTGAGATGTCTAAATTCATGTGCTCACAATACAGCTGTTACATTTCAGCCAGGGAACACTTAAGATGCCTTAACATAATCATCCATAACACTTAAGGTATGCTAAAGTATCTTGCCTGCACTCCAGCTGCCAGTCCAGAAAAGAAAATGTATTTAGCCTGTGCAGGTATCTCAAGCATCCTAGGACGTCTTAAAGACTGTCTAAGTGTGTGCAACTCAAATGATATTTAAACTCTTTTTAAAATCCAGTCCCAAATGTCTATCTTGACTTCACAGAGGATGGGATTATATCTGAATGCCATTGGTCATAACTACAGCAATTTAAATTAACCCTGCTAACACATTTTAGTAGTTTTAATATAAAAATCAGCCCACATGACAAACAAAAATCAACCCTATTTTTTATTGTTTTAATTAAACAAAAGTTCTCATTGATATATTCTTGTCTGCTTGTCCAGTCAGGCAATGTCAGTCAAAGCCAAAAGCAGGGACATCAAGGGTGGTTACAGATATCCAACAGGATTTCTGAGAAGGAATTGCATAATCAAACCCTAGCAAGCAGGAAGGGGAGGGAGATGACATAACAAAACCCCACAACTTTTAAGTTCATTAATGAATCTCTGGGCCAAATGTTGAGCCCACAGGAAATACACTGTATGTATTCACACTTCCAAAAGAGCAAGAAGTAGAATTAAATCATAGTCTCAATCCCAAGTACAAATTGGCTCATGTTCACATTGTCAAGGGCTAGTCCCCTCTGTAGCAATTTTAGCTTGGACAGAGCTAGTGGAGAACTCCAAAAAAGAGCTAGGTTATGACGTAACAGTTATTCAGTAGAGGTTCTCCATTATGGATTATCTATTATGGATTATTGCTCTAGTGCTTGAGTTCCCTTAGGTTCTGGTTTCATTAATTTATCAGGATAGAGGATCCTGTTCCAGCCAAAGAGGTATGGGACACTCAGTCCGATGCAAAAGGATCTACATCACACAATTGTATTTTCTAAATTTTCTCTTTCTTCCACTACTGTTTGACAATTTTGTCCTGCATGAGAGATTAAGATTGATTCCTCATCAATCCAGAGAGAGCAGGGATTTGCAACTGCCTCTTCTCTCTACAGGAATAATTGTTTTTTAATTAATTAGTAAACTCCAACATTTGGACAAAAGTGTTAATTCAGTGAAAACTACAGAAATTTATCTGTGGATGGAATTTTGTTTAAAAAAATATATGTTCTGATGAAACATGGATGTTGATAATTTCCATGTGCTTTCTGTATCATGCTAGGTACGATTAAGGCTCCATTAATACTAGTACTATCAACCCTTCTATAGCAATTATCTTAAATTTAGCGTTCTTTACTAAATGTCTTTATCATAAGCTTGTTGCTTCATAATCAGAAATTTATTGCTTTCAAATAACCAACTGCACTGATAAAATCTGTGTAAATGAACCATATTGCAACATTATCTGATCAGTACTCTGTTAATGATGTAATACCAGTAGCCAGAACTGATCCTTTAAAATGTGCAACCTATTTTTAAATCTTATTAGCAAAATTTTTTCTCCACTTTTATTTCATTCCTATTTTCATCCATATAACATAATGGACATGCTCAGGTACAATACAAAATGAGGCTAAGAATCCTTACATTTATTATTCAGATTGGAACTTATGAATACTATGAATTTGTACAAAGCACAAATAGACCTAATTTAATATACATGCCTGCAACTGAGCTAATAAATTTGGGCAAACAGCAGTTTATGAAGCTGGAGTAAGAACCACTTCTTTCTCAGCTTAATTTCAATATTGCTTTATTATAAAGCCCAAATCAACAGTCTAATCATTATCTTAAATATACCTTCTCATCTATTTAGTTCCAGAGGACTGTTGTCTTATGCTAAAATTTTAGTTAGTTGAGATCATCTTTCAGTAGTAGCAGCATAGTCATAGAAAGAACTTCCAAAAACATAAGTGCTTCCTGTCCCCATGGGCACCTTTAGTCAATGCCAGTAACACCTTTCACTCTGCCATTCAGACCTGCAGTTCTTCTTCCTGAATAATTTCAGCAAATCTGCAGAGGCTAGCACCTGTATTTAGTGCATTCCTCTTGTTAACTCTTACACTGTCATGTTCTGTCTGTGCATCACGTTCTTACGTTCAAAAGTATGTGTATCTAAATTAATGCACAAAAAAAGACAAAGGAAAAAAAAGGGAAAAAAAAAGACAGAAGAGAGAAAACAAATTTGGGTGTTTTTTCTCCCTATAGGATGTATGCATCTTAATTTACTATAGAAAGTAAGAAAACAGAAAACCCTTAAATATGAAAGGTATCATTAATATTTTTACTGCTATTAATATTATTATTCTCTGCTACTCATAACGTCATAGGGAAGAACACAATTTCTGATAGGGAACTAAGATTATTGCAACAGTGAAAATGCACCCAAAAATTTAGAAAATTGTTTCTATTTCAGTGGTTTAGAGGTATCCATCGACCTAGCTATTTGAAGAATGTTTCCAGGAAAGGATCATCTTTTCATTCACACACTTATTTTTCAACTGCCATGATCTTCACTACATACAAGAGTATTAGTACTATGCTTATATTTTGAGTAGATCTTGTTTATCAATATTTTCTTACCAAGTTAACTAAAATAGAGAAAATTCCACAATAAAGACACCTGATAAAATAACTTTTATAACCATAGTAACTAATTTTGAAATATTTGCTTCCTAAACTGTAACAGTGGAAAAAATCTTGTTCTGTTTTTATGCTTTCATTCTCTCCGTTTGTACCCAGTCTAAGTTCTGACACTTCTCTCTAAAAGTCCATATTGCTTGTGGGGTGCTCAGTACACAATACTGCCAACTTTGTTGTGCCATATTTATCCTGGGCAACTTGATACATCCACTTACAATATGACTAATAGTCTCTGGGGTCTAGCTACATATTCTACATCCTGCACTTAAATCTTTCCTACCATCTGTCTTCCTTTTAAGATATCTCATGTGAATAGGTTGTTACTGTATGTCCATAATTAAATTATATTTTTCCCTTTTCAATCCTCCTGTGAAAAATCACTTACAGTTCAGCACTTTCTTTTCATAAACCAGATTTTTTCTGAAGCACTTTCCACTGTATTTTCTCATCCATTGTTAGCATTTATCTCTCATTGTGATCATCTTAATGACTTCAATAATGACTACAACCCTGGAGTATTGTATTCCTCATTTGTATTTTAAGCTTGACCCAAGAACCAGTTATTCACTATTATGGCAGCAGCAATAACTGTCAGGATTTTTTTATTGTTGTTATGGTTTTGTTTCCTGAGCCTTCTATTACTTTATGATGTTTCTATTATAGTTATTATGTACTATAGCAATTTCTAAAGGCATCGGCTGAAATAGGAGTCCCATCCAAAAGCAACCATTAGGATGAAATCCCCAAGTCAAAGAGCTAGCAATCTGAAAAGACAGAAATAAAATCCAAGTTAGGAAAACAGCCGGAAAAAGTGTGTGAGAGAAATTTGACCTAATTGATACCCTCTAGAAATTAACAGTTGTCCTTTAAAAACTGTCATGTCTCAGTTAACCATGTCTGATATAATTTATTTTGTATAATTTCAAGGGTTTGACTTAGTTCTCATGTGCATTTAATTATCTGCAGTGCAGTTGTATACAACCGCACTACATTTAGGATTCACGTCCTCTGCCCATTAATAGACACACAGTGCCATTTGTGGTGTCTTAAAGTACCTTGCCTGGGCACCAGCTGACCATATGTCCTACAAGCCTTGAGTCTTCTCTGTCAGCACCATCCAGACAGCTCAGATACCAATGTAATTCAAATTCCTTATGTGGGCCAAGTGAACCAAGCCACCAGCCTCCTAGTGTAGATCCAGAGTTCAATTCCGTTGTTCCCACATGAGTGTCTACTCCTATTTGAGATGCCCTAATGTATCCCACCTAGACTCCAGCTGCCATTCCAGAAATATATGAGTGTGCCCTAGGCCTTATGTTGTATCTACTAGCCTCATGCACACATCTCAGATACTCCAGGACACCTCTTAGGGCACTACTGGCTTGTGCTAGGGCAGCTCATCCAAGCCCATGAAGGTAGGAGGGACGAATATCACCTACACTCTAGGTTACATAATGATCCAGAAAATTAGTCACATTCCCTATTTTTTTCCATCAGACTATATGCTTCTTTATTTCTTCATAGCTGTTCTGCATTACATTTTCCACTGGTCTCCAAAGTTTTCATTGTGGCTTCCCAGCCCATCTTTACCATTTGAACTCTCATTTAAAAGAAGAACCATTATCTTCCCATTCTTTTGTTTTCCTCAAGTCACATTTTAATGCGCCTTCCTTCCTAAACTTCCCACTTGCAAGAGAGTTGCAGTTGATTCAGGAATGATAAAGTAACACAAACCAAGCATGACAACCCATGCTTAGACATGCTTTGAGAGCAAAGCTTGAGGGGTCTGTCTGAACAGTCATAACATCAATAAAAGTCATTAATAGCTAAGAGAATTTGTTCCACTGACTTAGTTGGAAACTATCGGAGGAGGATCAATCTTGCTACCTAATGGAAAGGGAGAAGGCTGGACAAGGAGTTTTGATGGCACCGTTATTTCTATGGGGCAAATGCTAGAGCACTTTGTGCCACTGATAGCACTAAAACAATGGCACTTAAAGCAGTCATTCACTTAGAGTCAACTCAGCGTCTTCTACAATGGGCTGTTATTGTCCATTCTTTCCTCCACTATGAATTTTCAGTCTTAGCCTTAGTCTTAGCTCGATGCATGAGACTGCTCTTTCCTTCAGGGCAATTTCTGCTGACTTTGTTCCTCTCACATAACTGAAGAATATATTTAAGAAGTATACATAGAAATTGATTTAGAAACTTTAGCTGGTAAATTAAACCATGCAGCACGACAATATGTCAATCGACCTGGTAATCAATCTTGGAGAAGTAGTACTGATGGATCTCATTTATATTTCTCCACCTATAAGATAATATTATAAAAGTTCCTGAAAATCTCAGGCAATTATGTTGAATATCATCTTCTATTACAGGTTAACCCATTAAGGTGCCATTGCTAAACAGAATCATAATGAATGTAATGTAATATAATACAATACTTGCAACATTTTTTAGTCCACATTTTTTCCAGTGCTAATATTCCTCTGTCTGGGAAAAACGGAGGACAATAAAAAAGATTCTTGTAATTTTGATTGGCCACGTCCATACCGCTAGTACAGTTTAAACTGATTCCACATTATACATTTTAAACAGATTATACAAATATCTGGGTGATCTTAGGGCAACCGTAGCTTACCAGCAAAAATCATGAATTCTTCATTTTCTGACTTATTTCCAAATACCAAAAAAAGGCACTTATGCAGCAGCCAGCTCAGAAGTCTTGCCCATTGTCTGGAAATTTCTGTACCATAAATCACAAAGAATTCCCACAAATTTGAACTGCACAAACACATGGAATAAGATTCAGCCACAGAAGTTGTCCTATTTCACCTATATACCTATGGAAACTTTTCTAAATACAAACGAATGTATCTGCTGAAGTCCATAATCATCCATGTATGTTCACTTTCGATCACAGATGAATATGTAACCAAACCCACTCTGACTGATCCAAATAGTGTAAACAACTACACTAAACTCTCGAACAAAATCCTGCTTTGTTTTGCAACTGAACAAGCCACTGACAAAAATGCAAAGAGAAAGACGTTGCCCCTTTACTAAGAGCTACTTGTCTTTGGGACACTTTCACATTTGAGAGACCTGCAAAACTTCTCATGGGTAATGGAAGCTAGAGATTATTCTGTTGGGAAGGAGGAGCATTTTGCAGCTTCTTTCCGCCCTAACTTTCACCCTAATGAGTTTTGTCACCAGCTTAAGAAAGTGTGAAATGTTCACCTTTTGTAGTTAATGGCTGTTCTACCCGAGGAAAGATTAATACACAAAGCCTTTTCTTCTCCATCAGATAAAATCTGACCCCCGCTCTTGCTAAAAAAAAAAAAAAAAAAAAAGTTTGCATCACCTTAGTTTGCAAGCAGATCTGAAACAGTGTCTTTTCAATGCAACTAAACTAAAGTTATAAAATAATCAATAAATTTAGTAACGCAATATAATAACGCATTCTTGTGCAGTTCCAACAGTACACTTCTGCTCAAAATGATACATATCACCTATGGTTATTAATTTAAAATTTTATCAGGTTGCTCCTAGAGTTCCATTCAGCCTTCTGCAATGGCATGCAAGAGGCTACCATGCATACAGGCATATATTTCTATGGCAACAGTTTAAATTCTAGGCTATTCTTAGTTAAAGTGTATGCAGAGGAAAAAAAAAAAAAAACAAACCCAACTTTTTTTTTTAACTAACTAATCAAGATATCTGTTCCTTTCTTGTCTGTCCTTTCTGAAACAACAGAAATCTCTTTACTGTGATGATTAAGAAGCGATAAGAAGTAACTTAGTGTGATAAATGTTATGCCTGAAGTTACGAGATTCTTCTTAAGTTAACAGAAAAAAATGCACGTTTTGATACAACATGGATATTATATAGGCTACCAATGTTAGAAGTATTATCATGACAGTTAGGCTTTATCAAAATGAATAAAACATTTAAATTTTTTTTGTTATTGTTGTTAATGCCGTGCAGCTAAACATGTTTAACATATTTGCACTTCACTCTCCTTCAATGCATCCTCAATCATCCCTTTTCTTTCTCTTATTTTTCTCCTTGGTTGAGTGTTTTGTTTTGATAAAAATAACCTTGGAAGTGCTAACATACAAATAAGATAAACATCCTAATTCAAAGCCTGGTAATTACTATATCAGGGAGTTAGGTGATCTATGTGTCTTAAGGGCGGGTGTCTGCAAGATGGAAGAAAGAATCATGTGAATGTTAAAATCAGAAAATGACATAGAAAGAGAAAGGGTCATTTTGTTATTTCCCCCCAACCTAGAAACAGGGTGATAAATGCATATCTTCAACACTTCAATTGAACTGATATTTCTATTTAAGTGTGCTAGTGAACTAGCACTTTAAGGAAAGTAGATGAACAAAGTTACAAGTTTATGCTGCTTTTCAATGATGACAAATCAAAATGACACATATTTAGCATTATATTCTCTGGAAGGCATGCATGTCTGATCTCAGTCAGTGATTTGACATCTTTAATTTACTATATCTTTTATATTAACTTCCATAACAGTGCTTGTAAGGTAACTATGGTTTTTTAGCATGAGATATATCCTTAAAGCCGTCAGTTCTTCAATTTTATCACCACAATATTGTGGAGAAAGTAGCAAGGCTTAGGTAGTCATCTAGGGGTGCACTGGTTTATTCTTAGATGTTTTTTTGGACTATGTCTAAGCTGAAGTTGGTGGCCTCCTGAGGACAGAAATACTGGCTCACATGTAAATGCACTTTCTTTTTCTTCTCAATCTGGTAGATTGCACAAGGCACAATGGCACGCTAGTGCCTCCACTGCCATCACTTTGTCTTACACAGAAAGTCCTGGCAGAACAATCAGTCTAACAAAGAAGCAAGGGGGAATAAAGAAGGGCCCTCGAAATAGGAACGGTTTGTATAGTTGAGCAGGACATCCCGTTTTCAGAGCTACACGATCAAACTTCAAGGTATTTTCTAGGATACTGCAGACTTTTCCACAGTGATGAAGGATGCTGGAGGAATGATCTATTCCCCACGTTTAATACTTCATGAACACCCGGGATAAGGCTTCTGCCTCGTTTTCAAGAGTGTATCTATTGCGATGTGTATGTATGTATGTCTGTTTTCTCCTCGCATATCCCACAGGTGGACATTTTCTATAAAGCAAGCCGAATCAGTATTTGAAGTTTAGCAAGCCCCTTACGGTGTTTTATTCTTTAAAAGGATTCTCTGCCTGGAGAAAGCCAGAAGCAACGTGACTGAAATTCTCCATATCTCCACCGGGACTTGAGCTGTGAGTTACAAGCAATCTGCAGGGGCTTTCGCCTTTACGGGTTTTACTGAATTTAGGGGCACTTTCCTTAGAGGAACAGGATCAAATGCGAGCTGCCTGAAGTCCAACTGCAGCACTGCGCCGTGGCTTTTTTTCAGCATTTAATATCAAAGGGTGCAGCTACCCAGAGCAGTGATGGGAAAGTCTATTCGCTAATTAGTTTTCCCACTTGCAGCAGCTGCTGGAGCCCAGCCGCCCGCAGCAGCCCCGCCTCGCCGGCAGTCCGGCAAGCTGCCTGTGGGCCTGAAGTGCTGACCGGTGAAATCCGGCTCCGGCTTAATGAGACCGAGCTGGGCAGAGTCAATTAAATCAAATTCCCACTAACATCCCTAATATATCTGCAGTGCGTGCAGCAGAGGCGGCGGCCGCGGCGGCAGCAGCGAGAGATTCACAGTATTAATAAAGGGATTCACTGCCGCATTGGGGGGGGGGGGGGGGGAGAAAAAGAAAAAGAAAAAAAAAAAAAAAAAAAGGAGGCGAGGGAAGGGGGGAGGCAGGAAACTTCTATGTGTTATTTACATTGGGGAAGGGGTGAGGGAAGGGTGTTTGTGCCTCTGCGTGTGAATGAATGAGAGAGAGGAAGGGAGGGAGCAAGGGAGGGAAGGAGGGGAAGAGAGAGAGAGAGAAATAAACACAGAGGGCACTGAAAGGAGGCTCTGTCCCCTAAACCCAAATAACCCACTTGCAAGAACTGATGATGGAAAAATGGTAAGGACCCGGAGTTGAAAACATTTTCACTTTAATACTGAAAAAATATGCCATTATAAAATCCTCGAATAGAATTAGTAAGTTTCACTTGCTTCCTCAGTTCTGTTTTCCTCAAGTTATAGTAAGATTTACAACAGCACAGAATTTTCTACCATTAAACTTTGCAGCCTAAGCACTAGAGTGACATTAATTGGTCATGCTTAACTGCCTTGGTTTTTTTTTTTTGAATGTTTACACTGTTACCATAATAGAAATCAAGGGTACTAATTTTTACATTCAGATGGAAAGGCAATACTGAATATGTATATTGAAAAAGAAGAGAGAGAAAACAAAACCAAAGCCTCCCCTCCCCCGCCCCCCGAAAAACTAAAAACAACCCACCATCAACAAAGCAAATCTCTCCCAGCAAAGTAATTCCCACCTAAAGAAAAAAAAAGAAAAAAAAATCCAATGAGAATATTCATGCAACTATGTCTTAAATAAAACCTTTACAATTTTTTCCACGGTAAAAGTACGATCTCTACTGCCTATTGATCACACAAAAATGGCGAAATGGCACTTTTTATTATTATACTGTATTTAGTATATAGAATGTTTGATACGAAGGGACTTATCAGGTAAGAGGGACGATGGTGTGAACTAGACGCTGCTTCCAGTTGGGGGCTGGAGCGTCCCTGGGGTGCGTTGTATCCATGCGAGCCATGC
Source organism: Theristicus caerulescens (assembly GCA_020745775.1). Lineage (NCBI taxonomy): Eukaryota > Metazoa > Chordata > Aves > Pelecaniformes > Threskiornithidae > Theristicus > Theristicus caerulescens. Next base: position 82,543,126 of record CM036559.1, on the reverse strand, counting down.
AGCACTTTTTTTTTTTTTTTTTGTCCACCTGTCTGTCTGTTTCGGAGTCGGAGTCATTTTATTTACATTACATTCATGCCTTCGTGCAACTTTCCACTCCTGCTTTGCTGTCAGGAGGAGGCCGACACCAGCCTTTCCTCCGCCCCCCTCCTCTTCCCGGTCTCTCAGAGAGGGGTCGGTCCACAGGGGAAGAGGGCAAAAATGCAAAACAAACCCCAACACAATAGAACAAAAGCCCAACAAAACCAGGAGCTGTGTTTCGCCCTGCCGGAGCTGAAGGAAGCAGGTCCTCTCTCGTCCGTTGCAGCCACGGCAGCGCACGGGCGGAGGATGCGCCCACCGCGCCGGGCTGCGCGGAGCTGCGGGGATGCGCCCGGGCGCCGGGCTCCCCCCCCACCGCGCACCGGGCCTCGGTGCTTGCTATGGGGGTCGTGAAGAGGGGCGTGCGTGCGTGCATGTGTGTGGTTTTTTTCTCACAAACGGTAGCCGAGGTGCAGAGCCGTCCCCGGCCGGCGTTTGCTGCCCCACCGGCCGGAGCGCGAAGAGCCGGTCCCGGGTGGCGGCCTCCGCCCCGCCCGCCGCCTCAGTCCGACAGGGAGTGGGAGCCGCAGTCGTAAACCCTGTGGGCCCCGTCGGTACTGTAGGGCCCGTTGTGCCAGTAGGACGAGTCGCAGACCGTCTGCAAGGAGTTGATTTCGGATGCAGAGGAGTTGGCGTCCCTCCTCTTGGACCGCTTTCTGTTCCTCAGGATGAACACCAGCATGCCAACCACCGTGAAGGCAGAGGTCACAAAAACCAGCAGAAGCCCTGGCACCAGCACCGAAATAGAGACCCGGCTGGTCTCCAAGTAGGAGTTGGAGTGAGTACCTGTCTCTGTCAACCCGGTGCTGTTTTTGTTAGTAGAAGTTAATGTGGGCGAGATTTTTAACTGAGGGCAAATCACGTCGTTGGAGAGAGACTCGAAATCCTCCTTGAAGAAATCTTCAGGGGACTCACACCTCAGGTCGCTCATAATCACCTTGGGGCGCAGCATCTCTGCCCACTGTTTGAAAGGCACGATAGGGCAAGTACAGTCCCACGGGTTGCCATGCAGGTCGATCTGGGTGATGGAGGTGAGCTGGTCCAGCACCCCGGCCACCGGGAGGTACATGAAGTAATTGTTGTGTATGCTCAGCTTGGAAAGCGAGACCCCGGCGAACACGTCTACCGGGAGAGACCTCAGCAGGTTGTTGTTGAGGATGAGGACTCTCAGTTTGGGCATCGCATTGAAGGTGCCGGGCATGATCAGCTGGATCCCATTAAACTCCACGTTCAGGTACTCCAGGTTTTGCAGCCCAGCGAATTTCTCCCGGGACAGGGTGTCTAAGTAGTTGCTATCCATGTACAGCCATCGGAGATCAAAGAGGTTCTTGAACGTGTTGTTCTCGACGGTGGCGATATTGTTGTTGCCCAGATCGAGTAAATTAAGTTTCCGGTAATCCAGAAAGTGAGATTTCCTGATGGTGTGTATTTTGTTGTCTCTCAGAAACAGCTCCTGCACATTGGACGGCTTCGGCTTCAAATCCACCAAGCTGCTCACATTCCTGTCATTGCAATTAACCTTTAAACCCGAGCCAGGGATCTGATCGCAGCTGCAGATCTGCGGGCAGGACACGGTAGCCGGTAGCTTGCTTTTGGCGCTCACTGTCGACACGGCAGCAGTGGGTCTGGTCTTGATTTGCCAGTTGACGGGAATCTTTGTACCTCCGTTTGGAGCAGATCCTGGCGTGGCAGGGTCTTCTTTGCCATGTATTTTAAAGGGGGTTGGAATGGGACCGGGATCGCAGGTTTCTTCTTCGGCAGGGGGAGCAGCTAGGCTAGAATCCACTCTGTTCTTTTTGCACAGCTCTTGCTCTGTGGTCTCATTCAAATCTTTGCCCTGCAACCTAGTGGGAGCCTCACAAATCACTCTGCCGATCAAAGCGTTTTTGGGTATGTTTTCCAGCCATTCCTTCAACGACAGCAGATCGCAAGTGCAGTCCCAGGGGTTATCCTCTAGCAGGATTTCAGCAATGCCTGGGATCTGCTCCAGGACCTCCTCGTAAGGCAAGGTTTTAAGACGGTTTCCCCGGAGGTCGAGGTGGGTGATGGGCACATACTGAAACACGTTGGGGGGCAAGGTGCTGATGAGATTGTCATTTAAAATCAGCACCTCTAGCTTGTTTAAGTCCCTAAATGCTCCGGGGTCAATATCCCGCAATAGATTAAAATCTGCCTGGAGGTATTCCAGATCGTCCAGCCCCAGGAAAGTCTGCTTCCTGAACGATTTGATCTTGTTGTTGTTTATGTGCAAGCGTTTCACCAGCTGCAGCCCAAGGAAAGCCCCAGGAACAATCTCATGCAAACCGTTGTTTTCCATGTGCAAACTGACTGCATTGTAAAAGTTAGCAAACTCATTAGGGAAAAGTCGAGTCAGGGAATTGCCATGCAGGAATAAATGGTAAAACTGGGAAGTTGGGGCGGTGAAATGTTGCAGGCTGGTAAATCCCTTTTTTTCACAGTCTACGTGCAAATCCCCTTCTATCTCGTTGCAGGCACAGATCTTCTCTTTGCAAACGTCCCCTGTAACGTTTCCAGCAGCAAAACAAAGAGACGTCTCCAGCAACAGAATCCAAAGCAGCATTTTTAAACCGAGCAATTCATTCCCGATCTCATCACAAAGTAACAGCAACCATCCTCCTCACACGGAAAGCAATTCCAGTTCATTCAATACATGAAATGTCCGAACCACCACCAAAGGGGAAGAAAAAAAAATGTGATGAGAGGGAGCAGGGAGGGTCGGCGGAGGGGGGGGACTCTTTCTTTTCTCCTCTCTCCCTCTCTCCCCCCCCCCCACGTACAACTGCAACAGCCCGGATTCCAGTCAATAATTATATCCACAAACTATCCAGGCACGTACTGCCAGGCACGCAAAAAAAAAAAAAAAAAAAAGGTAGAAGGAAAAAAAAAATCCCCCTTCTCGATTCCAGCCCCCCCCACCGCCTCCCGGGCGGCTAAGTGGAGGTCTGCCGGTCGAGCTGGCTCACCGGCACGGGAACGGTGCTGCTAGCCACCGGCCGCCGCTGCATGTTAGAGAGGCGCAGGCGGAGAGCGCGGCGCTGGCCGCGGAGGCTGCCGCTGTGCGCGGCTCCGCGCCGGACCGACCTTGCCGCGCGGCCGCGGAGCCGCGCTCCTGGCTGCCCGCCGCCCGCCGGGCGCTGTCCAGCGCCCCGGTGCTGAAATCGCGCCCCAGCCTAGGCGCTGCCCGCCCGGCCGCCGGCGCTGCGCGGCGCCTGCCCCCGCTGCGGTGCGCGGCTGCCCATGCTGCCGGCGGCCGGAGCCTGCCGCGGGGCCGGGGCCGCCCGCCCGCCCGCCCGCGCCGCGCCGCGCCGCGCCTCGCCTCGCCTCGCCCTGCCGGCCGCGCTGCCTTCCCTCCTCGCTCGCTCGCTCGCTCTTCTTTCCTTTTTCTTCCGCTGCTGCCGAGTCGCACGCTCGCACACACTCACATGCACGCAGAGGGAGAGTTGCTAAGAGGCTCTGCTCGTTTCAACCTGGTGCACTCTGAAAGATCTGACACCCTCTGCTGAGCTGCAGTGGCAAAAATCCATCTGCTGAGGGAATGCTGGAGGAAAAAAAATCAATCCACGTACAGGGCAAGCGTTAAAAACGCTGGCATTAAAAGCTGTCGATCTATTTAGATGCTTTCTCCTAAATGGATTATTTAATTTATTTCTTTTCTTTTAAGATGGAAAGTTCGGCATTCCCCTCCTCCTGACCAGTTCCCTATTGCCTCCATTCACACACACTCACACCTGCACAAACAGGAGAGGAAGGTGCGTTTGCCTTATTGTATTTCCAAATGGCTTGAACAGAATTAGTGTCAGGGTGTCAAGCGAATAGCAATTTGAGGTAATTATTCTGCACGCCATTTTTATCGTTGCTTTAAATGCGTTTCTTCCTCCCCTGCAGTCTATAGTGTTTCATGCTGGATTTGGTCTCTTGCTGGAGTTCTCTATGCAATGATGAACCGTGGATTATTGCATTATATATATTTTTTTTTATAATTTAGATGATCACAGAGAAGAACAGTGAGTAGGGAGGAGGGGATTGCTGCACTGTTAACAATTCACGCTACCTGTTCCCACGGAGTATAGTGTCTCCCTTAAGGAGGGGAGGAGAGGGCTGAAACTGACAGTTGTGCATCTTGGCATTCTTATCTATATATAAAAATATAGAGATGCATGTATGTACATGCATAGATATTTCTCTAGGGATGCTCCTAATATCCTCTCTGTGGAAACAAAACGCCTGTTTCTCTCGACCCCCTCCCCCCCTGCTCCCCCCCCCCTCCCCCCCGCCGCCCTTTCTAGCTCCCACCCTTCTGACAAAAGAGATTACACAGCGGAAAAATTGGTGCCTGGCCTTAAAGAAAGGAGCCAAGCATACAAAAGTTTCTGCATCATTTGGACGGGTTTCAGGTGCCTACGAGCGAAGAACCAGTTGCACCTCTGGTGGCGCAAGTGGAAACCCGCGTTTCCCCCTGCCTTGTCAAATCGCGCTGAGGAAGAGGAGGAGGAGGAGGAGGAGGAGGAGGAGAAGGAGGAGGAGAAGGAGGAGGAGAAGGAGGCAGGGGCAGGGGCAGGAGAGGCAGCCCAGCCGCCGGGTGCCTCCTGCAGCCCGGGGCTATACCCCTCCCGTCCGGCGCCGCTGGTGAACTTTGCGGCATACTGGTAGGGGGGGATGTAACCGCGGGGGTGGGCTGGAGGAGGGTTATTTATAGGGAAAGCCAGGGAGCCATATGGAGCCTGCACCCCCTGGTCCCGGCGGCATGCTAATTTGGTCAAAGCTTTTCCCTGGCTGCCGCTTGCAAGTGAATTAGACATCCTGCCGACGATGATCTTATCAAATTAATGTAATTAGACCACAGACAAGTTACAACAGTTACTGTGGCCATTTCACGTCCTCAGGATGAAGATTTGGCCTTTCGGTTCGTTACGGTGGGAAGGGACTACGGAGGGAAGTGGGAGCGGGGGGAGGAAACGGGACAGGAGGAAAAGGAACAGACAAAAAGAGAGAAATCCTGGCCCTGAAAAAGCCTGCCCAATAAATTACAAACGGGCCAGAAGAGATAAAATGCCACTGAGACAGAAAGCACCACAAGAAATATATTAGCGGTTTCATTAGGAAAAAAAAGAGGGAAGGAAACTTGGCGCCACGTTGAGGCGCATTAATTCATTTCTCCTGACGGTTTCTTTGACTTTGTCTCTCGGTGATGTCGGGGGAGGGGTGTGTGTGCTAGGCTGGCTGGAAACCTTCCATGGATCAAAAATTGCAGCCTCGAAGTGCAAGGGGAGCCGGAGTCAGGGAAGCCCCCAGGAGACTCCGTGGAGAGAGGAGGGAGAGTCAGGGGAAGGGGCAAGGGTCGGGGTAAGGGACCCACTCACCGGGTGTCAGCAGCAGTGGTGAGTAAAGGCTTGAGGGAGGAAAGGCTGAAAATCTGGAGCCTGGTGAATGCTCTCTGGGATGTGGGGCAGGAAGACCAAAGAGCTTGTTCTCCTCCCACCTTAGAATAAAGCTTCTGAGCATCTTTACCTTCATGTTATTAAAATTGCTCAGGCACCGTAAAAACAATCAAAATGCAACCAGAGGACCTAAACATTAACGAGATATTAAATAAATACGAATCAAATAAGAGGAAGGAGACAATGACCTATTGTCAAAGCATGAAGGACAAATTGCTTGCTTCTTCCAAGGGATCAGCTGAGAGGTGGGACCTAGTGTAAGCCATCTGGGGCCCTAGAATTTCAAGGTGGAAAAAAAACCGTAGAAAATCTGCCAGAAGATGTAAGAGTGTTTATGGGTGCTATGTAACTTCCAAAAGAGTATATAGATAAGGAACCCATTGTGTTTTCTGCTGTACACTTTGCAACTATATTGAGAGATATATGTCTCATATATATGATATATGTATTGAGAGAGCATCTGCCATGTGAAAGTTAGCATCTAGAAGACGAGTCAGAGAGGAAGAAAAGAGGCATCATCCATTTTAGATTTGGTATGTGAAATTTCGGTTCTGTAAGTCAAGTTACACAGGAAAGGTGTGTCAGGGCCAGGAAATTAATTTATCATTATTCAGTGCCATAATCCTAAATTTCTAGATTTCCTCATCTTCTTAAGTTTGGAAACATGTACCTTAGGAGAAGAGGCCTGCCTCTAAGTGTTTTAAGGAAATACCTACTCCTGGATCAGGTTGATCAGGATCTCTCTGACTGAAATTTTTTCATCTTTTATTTAGAGAGTGTGGTAAAGTGAAAGATCACTGAAGTGCCAATCAATCTGGGTTTTTAAAATTCAGCATATGCATCCCAGTTTACAATCAATACACAGATTGAATAAGCAGAGTTCACATTATCCCCTTCAAATTATCCAGTAGATCATATAGGGGAAAGAGCACGGAAGTCTATTTTCCTTGACTCCTTTCCTTATCTGATGTCTTTTACCTCCTGTTTCCCTCTGCAACTTCTAGAAGGCTAAGACAACAAGCTTCCTACTTATACCTTTCTTCTGGGTGTAAAGTCCCATATTTAACCAAACACAAGCAAATCTGTTTGGGCATCACAGTTGCCTTTTGAATAGGAACGGTTTTACTCCTAATATGGAAAATGTCTTGAAATAGGAAAAGGTACTGGGATACTTTTACGTTTTTCCAATTGGTAATCTCCCATCTCCCTGTTGCTATGACTATGTAAGTAACACTGGTTAAGGGTGTATTTGTGCTATATTGGAACATGTTCAAAACCTAGTTACTTCGTCTAACATTGTAGATCTTGCAAAGCAGAACTCAGAGCATCTGCAAAGTTTCTACAGAACAAAAATTTATAACTGTAGATACCCTCCTTGCAATATTTGTGCTATGTGCTGTAAAATTGTCTTCATTATTTCTGTGGGAGGTATAATGACAATAAAGACATCCTACATTGTAGACATGATGATGTATGTGTGTATACACACACAATATATACATATGTATATAAATGTTTGTGTGTGTATGCCCTACAAATTATGATGGACTCAGCAAACAGAAAAGTCATAGGATCATTATTTCATTTGAAATTATGTCTTTATTCAGGTTTTGGCTGTGCTGGGAGTGAAAGCTGAAAAGGTGCCTCTATATGTTGATGCAACTCCTGCAGAAACTATGTTCCCTGATGTATACAATAACTTTAAACCAGTTCAGATTACCTAGTTTTAACTTAGGAGGGGTTAAACTAATACGAGCATCTCCTCCCAGAATTTTCTATCTCAGTATGTTTCACAGGCCAGTCTTCACAGAACTACTGGATTTCTACCTAAATTGCATTTAGGCCTAACAAGGTTTCTGAAACTAGATATTTCTCGTCTTCATTTTCCTGAGGGCAGTGATGTGTGAGCGTCTTCCAAATCATCCTGTGATATGTTCACCAGATGGAGCTTTGCAAAATGATGCAGTGGTGGATGATGATGATTAAAAAAAAATAGAAAGAAAGAAAAGAAAGTTAGAGAAGTGCTTTGCCTACTTCTATCTAGTGGGTAGGAGACTGGCTCAGGATGAGAAAATAAAAATTCTCTATCTTTTGCAGTGTAAGAGCCAGCCCACATGTTTCTCTTTCTTGGCTCATACCCTCAACCACCAGGCTACGAGCCCTCTTGCTGCAGCTGTTCTACTTTACAAGAAAAATAATTTTGAGATACCTTGTACCAGAGAAAGGTAGTGGGGGAGCATGAGTTTACAGACTATTGCTTACAGCACCCACCAGGGTGTACAGAGCCCTGGGATGACTTTCTTGCCTTTTTCTTTCATATGAGACTGACCTTGACCTAATAGACTTAACACATCAGAAGTTTAGGCTGTGGAGCTGGTAGTAAAACCCATAGACAGTCTTTCTCCACTATACATATTCATCAGACCTTGCAATAATTTTGTGTTGGAAACATTGGCTCGAATAGGTCACAGGGTTAGTCTTAAAAGCTTCAAACGCTAGGTGTCAGAAAAGTGAATAGGAGTCACAAAGGTGGACAGATTTGCATGCAGCCTGGGTGTAGTCTGCCATAAAAGCCATGTAGTCATTTTACTTTGAAATTCTGATGATGTGGAAGGAAGAGGTGTATTTAGTGAGTAGGCCAGGCCAAGGTCCTGACCAGAATTTCTTATTTAAACTATAAATATTGATCTGAGTTTCTGACCCAGTTTCCACTGTGATTGCTTACATTAAAATACCTGAGCAGTTCTTAGGACAGGACTGAGCCCCAGAACTACTGTCCTTACTGGTGAGAGTGTCCAGAAGAGCTGTTTGGTGAAGGACTGAATTCACACAGACATTTATATTTTATCTTCCTCTCTCTGTTCCTTTCACTCTTTTTTTCCTTTTCTTCCCGCCCCCCCTGCAGCCTATAGTCTCCAGCATAGTCTTCTAGAGTGGCATGTTTTCAAATGAAAAAGGTACTGTAGAGAGGTCAAGGGACAGACTTAAGCCCCTTCCAACTTAGCAGTGAATTGACCCTGTATCTCCACCAGGAAAGCATATTCTGCCCACTATGCTGTTGTTTAGAAAGAGAGAGATAGGGAGCTGAGTCACCCACCTCCTTTTATTCCTCTCATCCCAAAACTCTCTCTCTCTCTCTCTCTCTGACACACACAGACACACACACAGACACACACAGACACACACAGACACACACACACACTCTTCCTTTAAAAGTTTGATACAACAGAAGTGGGTTATCTGTTTTCAGGAGAGAATTTCAAGTTGCAGAGCCCAGATGGAGCGAGATGGTTTTGCTGCAGCCCTGACCCCAGAACGTGAACTGAGATTCCACTGCAGCATTTCACTGAAATATCCACTGAGCTGCATCTTAGATATTTTCGATCCTGATGTGAAGGCCTGATTCTTTACCTTTCCCAGTGCAGTATGCGAGATGGTTGGTTGCCTGACTTGGGGACTGGGATTTCACTCCAGGCTTCTGCTTCCTAAGTTTGGCATTGCAGTGTTCAGCACTGCAGCAGTGAAGTACACAGATCTTTTTTATTTTTTTTTCTTTGTGATAAAAGACATACATTTAGTCTGGGGAAAAATATTACAGTGAAATTAACTGGACCTGTGAGAAATATTTGTTGTTTTGGTCAGCTATAGCAGGGAAAGTACTAATATAATGTTATAACCCTTAAGAAGTGATAACATTTGCACCGTATTCTAACCTCAGCACATTTTTTTTTAACAGATTCCAGCGTTATTGTTTTAAGTGCTTGTTACAACAGTTCTCAACATCCTGTAAGACTTGACTTTCGTGCAGTATGATCAATACACAATATAATACTGCATTTTTACTCATGTGACCTTTTTGTAGTTTGATTACTTGCTTATTTCATTCATTCCTGAAACATTAGAGACTGCAAACAAGCAAAAGGTTGAAATAGCTGGTAGCTCTGCAACATATTTAACTAACTGAGGTAGCTTAGTAAAGTGCATTCATACAATTTAAAATCAGTTAAAAATTACTTTCATCCTCTTATGAAAACTTATACGTTGAGACAGGAAGAGTATGAGTCAACTCATGCAACACAAGTCACTGTCATTTAGATCTACACAAGGCATTGAAAAGTATCTTTCTCAACCAAAAAAGAAAAAAAAAGAAAAAAAAGTGTCCAAACTCTTAATCTATTGCTTACACAAGTAATCCCACTGAATCACATTGAATAACAGATCTATAATGTGTTTTCAATAATTAATTATTTTCATATCCATTTTCATGACACAGTCTCAGAGCAACATAAGGATTGTTTAAATGGACAAAAGCAGACAAGAGTTTATGTCTCTGTTCTCTCTAACTATAACATATTTCCATCGTTTAATAATGGAGAGGCAAATGCTTCTTAGAGTGAAGAACACACCACTGAGGAAAAGACCCACCTCCACCAATAGTTTGTTGACATGACTTTGGCAACTCATTTCTCTTTCCTGTGCCTCAGTTTCCCAGTCTGAGGACGTGGAAGGAATTATGATGCCCAAAGGTGCTTTGAAATCCACGATGAACAAACATGGTGACTGAGGTGATTATCATTACTCAGGGGTACAATGTGAATAGTCAAATGTTATGTAAGAGTACTACCCAGTTCTTCCTCTTTTTGTCAACCCATCTCAGAGGCTTTTACGATGGATTTGCTCAACAGATCAGAAAACGGAAGCACTGACCTTGGGAAGGTCACATGTCAAGCCATTGATAGTGCTAGAAATAGACCCAAGTCTCAGAAGGGCCATCCCTGCCTTCTACCCCAGTATTTTAGAGATACAGAACTACTGATTTATAGAAATAAGCCTATTCCAAAAGAAAAGCTAAAGGCTTCCTGCCTCTTTCTTCTCCTCTCTCAGACTTGATTTTATGCATCAAAGGTTTCATATGCCAGTCATTTTCTTTCTGGAGGCCTAATGTAGTTATGTGGTGTGACAGTAATACCAAGCCTTGGTTTTCTTATTAATTCACATCTTAATTCACTGTAATTGAATTATTTTAACTGGGGAAAAAAAAAGTTTTCTTTCCTCAGTCTTTTCCTGTCTCAGACCTCAGACTTCAAAAACCACACAGATTTCAGAGACAAATAATAAACTATTTGAAACACAAAGTACCTCTCACTTAAGAAACACTTTGGAAAAAAAGTCTTTGTTTAAGCATGAGAACTGTGAAGAAGTGGTTTTGTTTTCAGGAAGTCTATCAGTTCCTTTTTTCTGCTACAAAACAAAATGAAAATAAAAACAACCAACCAGGTAAAGATGTACATCAAGTTAATAATTTTCAGTGTAGTTCAAAACAGAAACCTGAGACAAACCATTTGAGTTGATTAAAATGTGAAATGTTTTCTTCTGTTGGTGGTATTTTTTTTTTCTATTTTTCCTTTCTAATATAAAACAAAACACCTTTTGAAATAGAAAATCAGAACGGAATACCAGGAAATCAGAATTTGATGTCTTTCATTGTCTTCCATAATTTTTTTTTTCAAAATTGTATTTTGTCAAGATTATTTTTCCTTTGCTTTGATTAAGTTGAATTGGAATTTTCTGATAGAAAATTTCTGAAAAGTCTTTCTGGAACTATCCATTAGGAGAGTACCCAATGATGTCTGAACATTAAAAGGAGAGTTGCTGGGCATCAGTAAACTGTGGGAAGACTGAATAGATGAAACATTATTAACAATAAAATAATACCTTCATCCTATTTATGCAGTGCTTAGAAACCATACCCCGGGACCAATCCCACATGGCATTTTAGTTTTAATTAAATAACATTTTAGAGACATAAGGGAGAAGAGGTTGGTGACCCGATTAATCATTGTACTACTCGATTTTACATCATGGCATCCCAAATGATTTCAAATGTATTATTCTGATGTAAAACTAGAGTATTGCAGTGGTGACTCAGGATGTTATTTTTTTCTCCACTGGCAGGGATGATCTGAGAAATCCCTTACTGTGTTCACTAGCCTCCAGCCGCTAATTTTAACTTCTTGAGACTTTTTATTTAACCAAGATCATTTTTTTGATCCAGTTCATATTGCAGTCCACAAACAATTCTGTCCTTCCTGATTTGATAAGAAGATCAAATCAGCATTGCTGCTGAGGTGACTAAGGCAGGATCTAGAGGGGAAGGATACATACTGAAGCCCAGGACTTGGCCCCCACAAAACTCTATCTTGGGTGAATCTGGACCTTATTATCTTTAAATTATTATGTAAAATATACAGAATCTAAAATGTAATTTCACATGAGACTCTCATATCTGAGTATATGTGTGTGTGTGTGTACAGACATAGATGTATGTATATATTGGAGAGTTAGACATGACTGTCATGGGAGTATTTAAAAGGCAAGAATCATGCCAGCATCAAAGTAGTGCTTTACTAGACTGGCATTCATTAACAACACACATTTTCCAATGGTAAGTTCTTACACATTGTTAGTTGTAATTACTGCATATTCAAATAGTCCTTAATAACCATTTCCTACATTAGCTGTGTATTCAATACCACAGAGCTGATGCCATGTAGTCAGCAGTGATGGCTGCAGTCAGGTTTGAGGATCAGTTCTGAGATCTCTTTGATGAGGTAAGCTGGGGCCAAAGCCAAGAGTCATCCTTCTTCCTCTTTTTTTCTCATGCATCCATGGTATTTTTATGATCCTTACAACCTCCCCAAAAGCAATGGTGAATCTCATCTGCTTCCAACATAGATTATCTTATTTCCAGGAGCAGGACTTTTTCATTTTTCCAGGCATGTTTCCTGCCTGTTCTACATCCACTGTTTGTACCTTGCAGAGTTTATGCCTTGTACATGATTTTCATTGTACCCTGTTTGTGCAATTGCACCACAAAAGTCTCCTTTTTCCCCTTGCAGTTACATATTACCTTTATATGTACATTTAGGTGTGTCCAAGTGCTCACAGTCTCACAAAATAGTTATAGTGTTGTTGTTTAGTCATTTTAGCATGCTTACGTTTAGCTTCCAGGCAAGCAAATACCAAATATGCCCTTCTCAATCTGTTTCAACTTTATGGGTGCAACAGGCCTCTGCTTTGTCAGCAAGACTTCTATTTAAAGCAACATAAATATTTACTCCATAAGCTACACAGATATTTAAAATTCATAAATGTGTCATAACTTCTGCAGAAGATACCTGAAAATAGGTTACTTCAGATTTGCTTTTAATACTTGGCATAAGAATTGGGCCATTGTTTATTAAGTAGGCTTATACTCTCTTTCTCCTTTGAATGGAAGTTCCTTGCCTACTTTCATGTACAAGGGCTTCTCTGGTATGTTCTCAGTTGGAGAGATGAAGAAAAATCAGGATAGTTTGCCACATGATTCAAATAATGTTAACTTTTACTGTTTTACCTTCTTTGACATGAATATTTTTTTACATTCCAGAGTTTCAACATTTATTACTAGAAAAAAAAATTCATAAGCTGTAGACCACTTCTGCATTATATGGTCCTGTAGGATGCTTGTGATCTGGGATTCATGTGCTTGGCTCTCGAACAGATAATTTGTTTGGTGCACAGGGTGCAGCATTTGCGCTGCAGAACCACACAACTGAGCCTCGGATGAATCGACAGACATCATAAACCAGCTATGCTGCACACATGCAGAGTGGTTCATGCCACCAGAGATCTGATGAGCCTGTACAAGAGTATAGCCCTTTCATTCTTGGACCAAGAGAAATTAAGTGGCCTAACCCTCCCGTGAAGGCAACACAGACATACCATAGTCAAAACATACCATTCCGGCAGTAGGAACTCTGCACTTCGTTATTTTTATTGCATCTGGTTGTGAGTAGCATCACTAAAATGTAGTAGCTCTGCCCTCTCTATGGGTATGTAACAGATTGCTAAAGGACTCCAGGGCCACAAGTGGGAAATACCCATAGGAAGGCACTCAGGGCCTGTGCTGAAGGACCCACTACACTTCTCTGACACTCTTCTTCATTTTCCTTGCCCGTAACACTCATCATGAAAGTTCAAGTTATTGACGACTGACTCAATAACTTGTGTACTTTCATTCTAACCGTGGAAGGTCAACTAAAGGTAAAGCAAAAACAGAACAAAGTGAAAAAGAGATCAGCTGAAAATATAAGGCTTTTTGCCTGAGAACTCAGAGTAACAGCTCCTTTTTTTGGTGGATTTCTCAAAATCTAAAAAGATTAAAGGGTAGAGATACATTTCTCTGAACAATTGATTTTTTTTTTTAGGTCACTGCTGGAATATAAAAAAAAAAATTGATTTTTGGACTAAACCATTTTCTTGTTTTTTCTTAATTAATATGGTTTCTGACTTTTTTTTTTTTAGAGAGGAAATTGGGAAAGGATTATAAAATGTTTTGGTTTTGATTAAATATTTAAATAATTTAAAGAAAATATTTTGCTGCTTTTAAACTTAGCTTTTAAAAGTGAAACTGAAGCAAATCTATGATGGAACACTTTAGCAGTCTGGTGATAGTTTTAGCTTTTAGCAACTAGTCTGAGATACCCATCTAGACATCCTTACAGTCAATGGGGAGAAATTAGCCATTCAGCTTGTACTATAATACATACAAAACAAGTAGCATAGATTGTGTTGGGAAAGCACTATTTGTGACACTTTATTACAAAGACCCTTACAATTTACATTAATTTACACTAAAACTAACTAACTTTTAAATGACTAATTCTAGATGTGGCTAATCCCATTCAAGAGATTAACTCTGACATCAAGGGGATGTTTCTAAGAAATAATATTTTATTGAAAAAATATAGGCATAATTTTAAACTTTTTTAAGGTCTGTTTTTTCACTCTTTTTTGAACAGAATGAACAGTGTGAATAGGTGTTTTAGTTCATTCATGTATTTCACGAATAGCTGAACAGAAAGTTGTCATCTAGGTGTAGTCAGATATACAATATAAAAATAAGAAATTATTTTTCAAAGCAGAATGAGAAGAAGAAAAAAGTCATCAAGTCATGTCTTCAGACATTTTATTTGAAAAGATAAATATACAAGAGGAATGTTAAGTTGTTATTTCTTACCTTTCAGTATTACAGAAGACTGTTCAGTTATTTTCTCTTCTAGTTCTCTACCAACATATCAGAGAGAAATGAGGGGTGAAACAAAAGTGCTATGTTGATGACTGTCATAAAACCTGGATTTTATTGAGTATATTATGTGTATCAGTAGCTTTATTGTACTGAATCTTGACTTGTACAAAAATCATGCTTAGGAAGCAATTTTCCTAATTATTACAAAAACTCCTTCAATTTATTATTTTCTGTGAATACTTAGGAATATTTTCTTCCATACATTATTTATTACAAACATTTTGAATATTGTCTCTTTTATAAGTTAGCATTATCTTGTTGACATCAAGAAAATCAACCTCTTTCAAGGTCTCAATCTTATGACAAAGTAGCATTTAAATTCAGACACTCTGAAGAGTCAAGGATAGTTAAAATAGCAATGATTAAAAAAAAAAAAAAGGAAGAAATTACATCTTAATGGCATTGTTGTTGCTAGGATATTCCAGCTACTGTTTATGAGATGAATGTGTCCTTTTTTTTTAATTAAAAAAATTGATTAATGAATAGATAAACAACTAAAATGCCAACCTTTTAGTAAATTTGTGTAGAAGCTTCCAATGTGTAATCTGATTAAGCAGCAGCAACAACAAAAAATCTTGAAAGCAAATTGATTACACAAAGGACAGAGGACAAAAAGTAGGCCACGCTTTCAATTGTTCCTTTAACCTGTCAAGCTACACCTTCCTGGTGTTGCAAGCAACCACCTTAATTAATATTGGTCACTGTGAGAAATGGGATATGGGGTTAGATGGACAATTTGTCCAGTAAAGTACAATGTTTATTATAGTCTTCTGTTCAGCCTGTGTATAATTCAAAACTGTAATTAATTTAGCTATCACCACCTAGCTCAGTAGATATAACAGGATTTTGTTATAGCTTAGAAGCTGTCAAGGTTTCACAAAGAAGCTAAAAGGCAAAACATTGCTCAAGAAGACCTCCTTGGCAAGTTTCAAGTTTCTCTGCAACAGACCAGAAATTATCAACCTTTTTTTAAATGTGTTCTTAAATATAATTTAACAAGATATCACAGTGAGATAAATAGCTAAACTATTTTAAATTAAACTTTTATTTTACAAATATCCATTCCAACTTAGTGATAAAAAATACCAGTCTAACAGTTTCAGTTTGGCAAAGGTGTAAAAAACTGAAAATGGGGATCTGTTACAAAACCACGTTAGATCATCATAGCTGTAGTCACCTCCACCACTAATGTGAACATTCTAGAACTTGGAGAATCTTAAAAATAGCCCATAAAATTTAAAAATTGTTCAAAAATAAAAATTGTTATTGTCAGGTGCCTTTGCTCTAAGCTTTGCCACTTGCATGTGTTGAATGAAAAACAAAGAACAAACAAGCTCAACTGCTCCCGCAAGTTACAGATCACTCGAGGAAGAGCTGAGAATTTTTATCATTTACTCATACATGCTCATAGCCCCTGTCATTAAATCAGGAGAAAATACGTGATGTTTATTTTACTGACATTTTTAAAGTGTTTTGTGATCTTTGTATGTAGTTTAGGGCAATAATATATATTTTATTTGTAAAGCACTTAGGTAGCCTCAGGACTCTGAACAAGCTGTCTTGATATCAGAAGCAGTATAGATGCACTGCTGCTAAAAGTTTAAACCTGGCAATCTTATCCATCCATTGTGCCTCTATAAACATATACAACCATGGATTTTATATGCCATACATCCTTTTACAAATGCAGGTTCTATAAGTGGAAAACACAAGCCCAAAACAACACCATGTTTTCTTGTAACTGTTTACAAGTTTTTAAACATTTTTTTTTCATTGGAAGGTTTCTTTTTGGGGTGGGGTTGTCTTTGTAGCATTATTAATATGGAATCTGATCCCAAAAGACACAGAGTGTCCACAATTCGCAGTGAATTCTTGGTGAAATGGAGATGCTCAGTACTTTATAGGGTTAAATCAAAACAGAATTATGTGGGGTTGGTTGGGGTTTTTTTTTAGAATTTCTGCACAATGTGAAGAAAGGCCTGTAGGACTTTTTTGGCTTGGTGATACCATCTTCAGTTCAGTCAGGAGTTTGAAAATTAAAGCCAGAATAATTGCTAAAACAGCACTTTTTTGACAGAAATGCACAATATGTTTTGATCTTTATGTGTTTGTTTCATAAATTGTTAATTTGAGATTCGTTTTCTGAACATCTGGTACTGTATTTAAGAACCTGCTGTTGGCCTACACTCTGTTTTCTTTTTGGATTTCAGATGTAAAGATAATACATTCTAATATTGTTTAGACATGTGCCTTCTCCTATAATCCAAAGATAAATAAGTTGAATCAAACATGCAAAATACTGCAAAATAGCTCCTTCTTCACTTTTTCCTTATGCATTTAGCATAACTGAATTCTAAAACAATACTGATAGTATGAAAAATGATCTAAAAATTAAATCACATGGGGGAGATTTGGCTGAGGGGGATGGGGAGGGAATTATTTTGTTTGGTATTCTTCCCCTTGCTGTGACCTTCTGTCTGTTAAGGAGAGAAAGTGAGAAGGTGTGTGGGAGCGAGAAAGTGAGAGAGAAGACAGAGAAAGAAGGAGGGAGGCAGGGAAAGAAGGAAGGAAGAAAAGACGAAAGGAAGGAAGGAAGGGAGGGAAGGAATGAGGGAGGGAGAAAGGGAAGGAGGGAAACCAAAACAATGGCAATATCAAAAACAATAAATAAGTTTTGGGACAGGAATATTAATCTAATGAAATTTTAAGTAAATGAATCATTGTGTTGCTCACCCATATGTAGAACAACTGAGGTATAGCTTAGGCAGTAGTGTCTTTAGGTCAAGAATTAGATTGACTAGTGGAATAATACTAAAAATAACTAGTCTTTTGTCTATACTAAAGCTATTTTTTTTTTTCACAGATATAAATCTACTGTATTAACTGCCTTGGACAATTAATATACAATTTTTTTTAAAGACTAAAATGTGTAAAAGGAATGTATCTTCAAATGACTTCTTAGTACCAATGTTGCTTGGGAATAATACAACGTAAGTAATAACAGCACATATTTGCTAGCAGTATAAGAATCCTATGTGTTATCTGCATAGAAGGTGTCCTGTCTTCCTCTCAGTTTGATAACAGATGTGGAATAACTTTGAAGCCTGTGCTTAAAATAAATATACAAAGAACAAAGCTAACAAACACTATAAACAACACTATCCCATCAGATGTAATCAAAACAACTTGGCAATTATCAATAAAAAAGTTAACAAAGGTTTATCACTTGCAAGAAACAAGGAGTATACCACATCTCAATGTTACCAGGCTAGAATTTAAAATTACTTTTAATTTTGTTTAACATCTTGAATCCAGTGACATCCTGGAGACTTGATCCTTACGCTGAAGACAGCTTTGGTGTCAGGAGATTCCATTCCCTTTAATGGTACTGGATGTCCCTGTACAAATAAGAAGCATTAATTAGTCCATATCAGGAAGACTGCAAATGGCTTTAAGATTTGGGGAACAGATGTGCCTTGATAGCCATGACCTAACCTAGAAGTCCTAAAAAGAGAAAAGTACTGAACTAGAACAGAGGAGTGAAGGAATGTATTCAGCCTGAAAGAACATGGTGATAAAACACAGATTTGTTTTCTTTTTTAATTTTTTTTAATTTTTTTTTTTTTATAAAACTGGTCTGAACCAGCAGACCTGTTTAATAATATTCTGTTTAGAAAGGGACCTTGCTTTAAACTGTAATGAAATCCACCTTAAGAAATCAGAGGTGCTTTGGCATCTCTTATGCACACTGTACAAGAGGAATGCAGTTCTGGTTTTAGGCTTTGAAAGACTAAAGATCTCATTGCAAAGGTATTAACAAATTTTGATACACCAATTATAGGATGTGCCCTAAAAATGTTTAGGAGCCACTCAAGTGGGGCAATTAAAAAAAAAAGACATTCATCTGTGAAGACTTGTTTTATCTAGGAGGGCTGGATTTTCTTTTTTTGGTGGTCTAAATCTCTAGTCTACCTTATTTCCAGTACAATATTGTGTACATCTTGCTGGATTCAAGATATATATAAAGGTGGATTAGTGAATGAGGGAAGGATCTTGGCACAGCAGAACAAATGAAACTGCTATTTGAGGAAGAGAACAACCAAAAATATTTGTTAGCAGGCCACACAGCAACTCACCAGATTCTTTTTTGTATAAATACATACATACAGCTATATACCTCTATGCATATGTTTGTATGTATGTATGTATTTATATACATAAATATATTCAAGCAGCTTATACTTGCAAATTTGTAAGAATGAAAAATGGGATGAAAATATGTGTAGGCTAATAAAGTAAAATAGCATAAATAACAGTCCCTCAACTCTGCCTTAGGCTAAACCTTAACTGCCCAAAAGACCATATTTTCTATTGACGTGCGGAAAACAGACTCCACAACCAAGAAGGCTGTAAAGTAGGTATGTTTATTCAGCGCTGGGCAGCACGGGGGGTAGTCCCACCAAAGTCGTGTGCACTTTTCATAGAAACTCGCCAGGTATTTATGCATCAAAACATTAATATTATAATTTCCCCCCGAAGTCCCCGCCTTTAACTCCTCCTAACTGCGCACGCGTGGTGCTTCCTGGTGGTCGTGGGCTGGGGTCTTCAGGGATGAAGGCCGTGTGTCTTCCTCGCCATGCGCTCTTCACCTGGACTGCAAATCCTGCTCAAAACCACCCTGCTGGCAGTAATTAAGTTGTGTTCTTGGTTTGTTTGGTCAATCTCTTCAGTCAGTCCTGATTTAATTGTGTCCTTGGTTTGTTTGGTCAATCTCTTCAGTCCTGATTTATCTCATGCTTATCAGGTAGTTAAGCAAAGCATTCCACTGGTATCAGTTCCTGCTTAAGACTATAGATACATAGCCTGAGCGAAGGGATGGTTTTGTTATTAACCCTTGACGTGTTAGTTCCCCCTATCACTATAGGGGGATAAAAATGGTCATCAGCTCTGTCACCATCAAATTTTAGTGGAAGCAGGTCTCTGTTGCTTTATGAGAAGTAAATACATGAGGTTAATTCCTGGCATATGAGTAGGGGCTTAGGGCTATCTCATTTTTTTATCTGGCAGTTTGATTCAGCTGCAAAAGTATAAAAGACAGTATAGACAATCACATGTATGCTAAACCAGTCCAAAGTAAACTTATTTTTCAATGATTCCTTAACAGTCACTAACCTTACTACTGGTAAGTCCAAAAAACAGCAGCAACATTTAATCTGCACTAATGAACAGACAGATAGGACATCTGGTGGTCATGCTTGATGTTCTGTCTTCATGGCAACACATAATCATTGGATGCTCACATACTTGATGTTTTAGATTTTCATCTACAAAACATTCTCTGTTTGGGTATGAGCCATCTTAACTAAAATAGCACAGCTCTGCCAAGCAAGTTACACCAAAACCAGAAACAGTCAGGGCTGGTTCAGGTTAATGATGATACTTCTGCAGTTAAATTAGTTCATATGTAGACTATACATTCCCACATCCTGTGCCCTCTAGGGTATAAAGGAAACTACACAGAGGAAAAGATATCTTTCCCTTCAGTTCCTATTATTTTCAGCACAAACCCCACCGGATTGTTTTGTGCAGGCTTCTGAGACATGAGAGGGAGGAATGTCCCTATTTGTCTCTGTGTTGTGTTAACATTCAAGTGTTATCTCTGTGTTGTGTTAACATTCCAGTGCAAATAAAGCTATTTCAAGTCAATGGACTTGATTCAACAACGGAGTGCTCTAGTTTTAGGTGGCTCCAAGCAATGTAGCTGGATTGATTTCAGTGTACTGCAGTGGTTAGCCCAAGATCAATACTGGTAACAGTAGTTGTAAGACGGCAATATCCACAAAAGATTTTCTCCACTGGCTAGGGCTGAACACAGACTCATCTACTCCCAACTTCTACCAACTACCCGCATAGACAGTATTGAATTTTTTTGCAGGACTCTGGCAAATGTTACTCAGTAAAATTGAACAGTTAAAAAAAAAAAGTTTACCAGTTGATCTTTGCCTGAAACATTGAAATGATAATTCATCATTATATTGTAAGAATTGACTGCATTACTGTAACTGAGGGTAGCTCTTGGCTCCTCAGTTTCTCCAAAATAACTAGAGCCTATTTTCTCTTTTAATTTCATAATTCCTAAGAATTAAATACGATTTTCAATTATGTTTAACTGAGTTCACTCTACATAATTGTCTCTTTGCAAAATAATTGAGAACAAAATTACCTTCCAAAAGGTCCTATCGTTCTATTGTAGTGAGAATTTACAAAAGTGTTTAGTTGAATTGAAAATATAGCAGAAGAGCTGATGAAAATTTAGGCCTACTACAGTGATATAGATACTCGTCATTGTTGCCTTTTATTGCCATCTTGTCTAATTGCCTCTGTGGATTCTTAAGTGTATTTGTTTTGGGTTCTTTTCCCTTCTACTTCCTGGATTATAGAAATTTTGATTGCTTTTGCTAAGCTGCTGCTTACAGTTCCTCATGGGCTGCTCATTAGTAGCACTCTACAGAAGGCATTTTTGCAGCTCTAATCCAGAATGCTTAAGAAAAAGGAAACAGAACTCATAAAACACTATTATTAATTCAAAAAATAATTAAAGGATCAGAAGTAGGAAAGAAAAACTTTGTAATACTAGAAAATAATGTGTCATATCTTACATACTGCAGAGATGTTTCTTTTTTTTTTATTATTAATATTAAAAGAATGCCAGGGGGCTTGATCCTCAGGGCTTTTAAACTCCACTGCAGGAAAGAAGAACCAAAGCATTGGTTCTTGGCCTTATTTTTTCACTCATAAATTGCCCTGAGTGCAGGCATCAGTGGAGCTGAAGAGATGCAGAGAAGCAAGATCTTATTGCCACTGTTTCTCAAGCCTGTGTGACTGAAAACTTGCCCATCAGATAATGAGCTGCGCAACTACAGCTACATCAATGCCTGACTCTCCAAAGTACACAGGACCTTGGTGTCACTTCAGCAGCTGTTCATGGGATTTGCTGTGTGATCCCATTCTCCTCAATTTAATACGAATCAAAGGCATTGAGTATTGGGCAGAATTAGCTCCCTTGTTTGCACTGATGAGGGAGGTAAGATGTTGTAACAAGAAAGGAAGAAAAGGAGTAGGGAAGGCATTACTGTTAAAAGGTAAGTTAGTGAAGGCCTATGATGACTGTAATAGCCATTTTTAGCAGTTTCATTTGGTTTTGCTTACTGTTGAGCACTTAGGGTTTGCACTCACAAGAAAGCAGCAATGATGGAAGTCAAATAACATTGCTTCCAGAAGTCCCCTAGAAATGGTCAAAATATTGGCCTTTTAACCTGAATTGAGATTATTTAAAGAAATATACACTTTGTTTTCATGAGGTAGGTAACTAGCTTTGGCTATTACTTGGGCTGGTTCAATGCTTTTGCTGGTCCCAAGAACATCCCCTTTTCTCTTACTGTTCAGCATCATCTACCAGTGTGTCAAAGCTGTTCTGATCTTCTACTTAAGTTTCTGCAAACTTTTTGATGCTGAGCTGCATTGTCCTTTCTGAGGATTGAGTAGTGAATTATTCCTCAAGTAGTCCTCATATTCAGTGAACCCAGTGTTTTCTGGAGCACATGGACCTAATCACGTATCTTGAGCTTCAAATTTGCTTTGCTGCATTCACTTCTTTTATACACAAGGCCACACAAAACACCAGTGATTACTGTAGTGCCTTTTGGAGGATTAAAAGACCCTCTAATAGCCCAGTGCAGCCATTAACTTTTAACCCTTGTACTGATTAAACATGGCTGAGTCAGGACCCGAAGAAGAGACATAAATCGTCGTTCTGTGCTACATGATATCTGAGGAACAGCCAGATGACCCTCTAGACTATTCTGTTCAGTAGTAGAAATAAAAACAGGAGTCCTAAACAGAAGACTCACATGGATGGCAGATCACGTCCTAAACACACATACACACCCATATGCACACAAAGTCATTGGGATTGCTCTGTTAGTGGCATATTCTACAGTTAGTCAGGAGTCTTTGCCTGAGGAGAGTTTTCCAGTTTGTGAAAGATTAGAGAGTTTCCAAGATTCTCTGAAAGCCTGCAAAACCACATTAGTATCCTTGGGAGACCAAATACAACAGAGGGATTGCTCCTCTTTTTCAGCATGAAAAAAAATCTGATATCCAGAAGGTACCTCAGACACAGGCACATGGGCACATATAAATCAGGAATGTCCTGAAACTGCACACCAAGCCTAACCTAGTCAACTGATAGAAAAGGTTTTATTTGAAAAAGTTTTGCATAATAACCTTTTTGTACTCTTGTCCTTACTGGTTAGTGATTCATCTTCAGCTAGAAAGAAAACTGTATGGTGTCAGAGCTACGGATTAAAAAAAAAAAAAAGATATCTGTATCTATGAAGAAAAAAATGTAGGCACATTTGCCATTTTTGCCTAATTGTAACTGTTATTACTCTCCTGCAAGTTTCCTAACCTTTTTATGTAAAAAACCCCCCTGAGCTGGTAAGCATTAAGGCACACTAAGAGCTTTTTTTACAAGTGCATTCCCTATGATGCTCATTGTGTCTAAGACTGAATAAAGGACAATATTGTCCCATGCTGTCGCACCAGTAGAACCTGAAGTAAATTACTTGTTTTAATTGCAACAGTTGAGGTTGTAGGGTTTAAAATTATTTTTGTTTTGTCTTTTGTTTTCCTCTTCTTCTTGTGATCTGTAAAGACTTTAACACATTTCTGACTCCTGTGAAATACTGTCTAATAACAGGGACTGGTGCTTACCATGTGCAGGGACATAAGCCTTTCATAATATTTATCCAGAGCCATGTATACAAATATACATTTTCCATTTTTTTTCTGGACCAGAGAATGAACCAGAGATTAAGGACTCGGTGCACCTAATGTGTGTCATTTTTCCCCCGTGTACTATAGTAAGATTGGAGAAATGGAGTAAATAACAGATCGGGCCCTATGTTGCTAGGTAACATAGCATCTATGCATATATCTCTTTCCTGTAGGATTTTGATCTAGCCCTCTTCTCCCTTCTGATTTTGTAAAAATATTCACCCAATATAACTTGGATGCTTCGCAGGTGATTTTCAGAGGGGATATTTATATTGTTAAATCCAAAGGTCTTCTATATAGAACTCAACTCTAAGTGTTTAATTACACTTTCTTCTGAATACTTTTTTACATGCTAGTGTGTGGATACCTTTGCTCTATCTCATATGCATAACAATACATAGTTGTACAGCAAAATAAATTTTAAAAAAAGTTAAGAAAATACAAAGAAGTTATAATTCACCATTTTTTAAAGTTTAAAATCCTTATCTTTCTGTGCAAATGCTAGCAAGTAGGCCTATAAAACATCCACTCATCAACTCAAGCATAGGAGGGTTGGGGAAAGACAGAAATTCTTAGCAAGTTACTGAAGTGTAAAGTATGCAATCTGATCAAAACCAAGCTGGAGATTTTTTATTAAAAAGTAGAATGAGAAGATAGGTAGAAAACAAGAAGAGATTAATCCAATGAGTCGGAGGAATATTTACTTCCCCAAGGATGCTAATGAAACTTAAATATAGATATCATACTACCTGGTGAAGCAGAAGTAAAGAAATGTGCAGATTATTTTAATAAAAGGATTTATCTATCTCGTGCATCCCTATGTTTTCATTTTCTTGTTGTGACAACTTCACTGTTGGGTAGATTTCAAGAAGAGCATGTGCCATTTTCATTAGCAAGGCTAGTTAGCATAATACAGGCCACAGAACAGTAACGGCTACTCTCTAGCTTTTAGTTCCAGTTCTGTCTAGCAGAGCATACTCAGCTTAACCTTGGCAAGAGGGAAATAGAGAAAAAGTAAAATCCCAACATGAATTATAGTGTTTGGGCTTTTAACTACTATCACTGTACATATCATCAACAAATCCCAGCCTGAGGCAGTTCCAGAAGTCTTGAAAAAGAAGTTTGCATTCTGGAAGAAGAAATAGGATAGCAATACATGTAATTCTTCCAGCAGTAAATATATTCCTTATGTTTATCAATATAAGATATATGTATCAATGTGATATAAGTTTGGCCTGCCTAAGCTCCCTCTGGAATTATTAATGAGGATAGATGATGTAGGCAAGGAAGGAAGGAAGGAAGGAATTTTGTTTCTTTTCAGGATTTTAGAGACCTTTTTCTGGCTACTTATACTTTTCAATCCCTCCATTAGGTTGGATAGGAATAATCAAATTCTTTTTGCTCTTAGGTTTCATGATGACTGATTTTCTTTTACCTTTCTCCTTTTTGTTTAATCTCCCTCAAAAAACAACCCCAGAAAGCTAGCTTGCAATCTTGACCACTGACCTTCATGGGGAAAAAAAAGAAAAGAAAGCACTAAAAGGTGAAAGGAGATTTATTACTTCTCATGAATAGAAACACTGCTTTCATTAGCAGAATTTCCCTTTCTTTCCTTTTCTCTTTTTCTTTCCCTTTTTCTTCACACCATTCTCCTTGGCCTGAAGACTACAACTGCAAAAATCAAAGAGCAAATAAGCCCGCTCCAACAAAGGTTCTGTCTCCTCTTAACACATCTTAATCCCTTTGGTACCCTCACCTCTCTGAAACCCTCCACTGAAGACCAAATAGCAGCACCACCTCAAAAAATCTTTGCTAAGTGTTCATCTTCTTTTCCACAGAGAAATTCTAATGCATGAGTTATCCTGAAGTCCATCTATCCATTTGCTCTTCACTTTATGAGAGTTAAAGGATATCCATTAGTGGTCATAGTCTGCACAGGAGGATGAATGAGGCTCCCTCAAAACACTTCAACCTTTCGTGTGGTTATGCAACTGTGTTCATGACATTGCTTAATCCTTTTGTTCAAACAGCAACACATATTTTAGGTTACTTAGATTTCATAATTTCATAATTTCTTCTTTTAAATCCTACAAGTAGTGATTTCAGATAAATAATTAAATGATCAGAAAAGCAATCAGAAAAATATAACTTTTTTTTGTATGATGAGGAGCAACTAATCTGTAGCAGTTTACCTGACACTTATTTCGAAAACCAGCAGATTGGCCCATGTGAATAACAAAGTCAAAACTTGATCTTTTTTTATATCAGACTAGTTACTTATTGATTTATATATGTATAATATTAATGTCTTAATTCTTCAAATAATAGGAATGTCCTTCTTTAAGAAGTATGTTGTGTAGTACTTCAAAAGTAAATTTGAAAGAACGCAGGGTGTATCGAGATTTATTTCACACCTGTACACCTTTAAAAATATGTTTTGGTTTTTCATCTCCACACCTACATAAAACAGCCTCAGGAGAGTTATGTGATAAAACTTAATTTTTACAATGTTAGATAAACAAAAAAAAAATGGGAGAGAGAAGTAACCTTGCAACAGATATTCAAATAATCCCCTTCACAGTGAAATTTTAAGAACTGAATAACCATGTATCATTTTAAATGACTTGCTAGTTTGTGTAATTTGTGAAAGCCGAGCTTCACAATAGTGTCCTAAATAGAACACATATCATACAAAATGAAAACATTTACATCATACAGAGCAACAGACAGATTTGAAATATAAAATGCAATTCATACTCAAGGTTAGTTTGAGACTGAATGTTGGAAATAATTCCAAACATAAACCTAACAAACATGCTTAACAATAATTGCAGTCCACGTTTCCTCTAAAAATGTTCTCTGCTTTTTGCTCAGCTTGAAACATAACATTATTTTTCCATTTGACAAAAACATATAACGTAAACCATTTTTCCATCATATGTATTTCAGATTCTGACATAAATCAGGCGAAAAGGAAGCCAAAGTCAGAAGCACATGGCCAAAATGAATAGATATTTACAAAGTCTGGGTATATAGCTCATAAATACTTTTTTTCCAAGGAAAAAAGGAGCAACCATTCATTTTAGTCTTGCATAAGACTGAATATTTGTCAATTTGGTAACAGTCTTCCATTTTGGATAGTTGTTTCTACTACAAATAAAAAGGTATGAGATGAGATTATTGAAAGAATCACTAAAAAGGAAAATCTTGATCCTGGAGGGAAGATGAGTAAATTTCTCTTTACTTATTTCCAGCTACTTAATTCTTGAGATTTATTTTTTTATACTCTTCCTCATTCTATATTTTCCAGCGTTCTCAAGCAATCAGAATTATTTTTCAAAGAATTACTTTAGAATTTGGTCTAAATCATCCAAATATAATGTGTTTTTTTGTAGGAGATAACCAATCCTAGTTCCAGTATTTTTTTTTTATAGCACGTATGAAGTCATACGAAGGAAAAAAAATGAGTTTGCTTCCATCTTTTTCACAGTCCTTTGAGAATAAGACTGTAAATGGCTTCCAGTTTAAACATCTGTTTTCATCTGCAGACCCAT
Organism: Theristicus caerulescens; assembly: GCA_020745775.1. NCBI lineage: Eukaryota > Metazoa > Chordata > Aves > Pelecaniformes > Threskiornithidae > Theristicus > Theristicus caerulescens. Next base: position 82,516,064 of record CM036559.1, on the reverse strand, counting down.
TCTAATTTGGGATGTAAGTTTGAAGAAAAATTTCTAAGAATAGGGGTTATTATTAATATTAGAAAACTCTATCAGACAGTGACTGATAAAATGGAAAAAATGCAGCTTCCTATCATCTGTTCCTAAATCCAAAAGCATACTTTCCTGTCATTTGCAATTTCAGAATTAGTTTGCATAGAACAGCAACTGGCTTATTAAAAGCATGTATGTTGAATGTTTTGCTGCCCTCACCAGGACACCATATAATTTTGCATTTTATTTGGCAAACTCCTAGTTAAACGGACTGACAGTCATATTCCTTGCAATAAATCAGCTGTAATGAACAGTTCAGTGATTTATGTCACATCATATACGTACAACTGCTATCACCTCAAATTGTTTTAACAGAAATTAGGAGAGGTCCAGTTGATCAAAGACCTACAAAAATATGGAATAAAAACAAACTTCCTGAAAATGTCTAAGGCAGATATTTTAAAATCTGTTGATGCAGAATCAGAAAAAAAAAAGTGATCATTCATTCATTGATTAAAACAGTAAATATATTAGCAAGCTTTCCTTGTGCAGATACTTCTTTCTGCAGAATTTCTGGGATGCAAACCTCACTGTTTGATCCTCAATGTTTGCCTCTCTGATCATTCTCTAAATAGAAGAGAAAAACATCAGCTTGTTAGCAAAAAAATGTTCAGCTGGTGGCAGAAGCATATCTCTAATCAAAGCAGAGGGAAAAGTTCATTGTCATTAAGACAATATTTTAGAGAATTTATAACTATAGCACTATAACGCTTCCCTGTGGCAATGAATTATATAGACATTGGCACGTAAAATACTCTTTGTGGTTGATTGTTACCTGTAGACTTTTCTTCAAGTTCACATATTTTACAAGTTTCAGTGATTGGGAACCCATTGCTTCTACTTTAAGATGGCTGGTGAATCCATGTAGTATTCCTTGATCACTGAATTACCTTGTTTTCAACTTGATAGAAAATTTATCATTAAGGCAAACAGAAATTATTAGCTATAGACTTATTTTAAAAAAATTACTGAAATCCAGAATCTTTCTGTAACAAATCTTCTGTTATTTATGAAGGTTATAAGGCAATCATCTTAAAAAGCACCGTTTTAGGAATAAATTTTTTAGCCTCAGTTTGAAATCCAAAAAAGATAAAAGCAAATACATTTCTCTAGGCAGTTCATTGATCATTAATGGATAACATGAAGTTCAACAGTGAACAATAAACATTCTCTCTCCTTGCCTTTTTTCCCAATGAAATAAAGCCCTTGCATGAGAATTGACAGATTATCTAACAAATTCCCTAGTCTGAGAAACTGGGAACAAGCCTTCAAGGTACAGCAGGGATCATATTTGCCCCACAGCAGACAACCTAAAATAAATGTTCTAGTACCAGATGGATCGGGGTCCAAAATTTTTCATGATATTTAGTCGCTATAGTATTACTAAAACTAGAAAAAAAAGTAGAAGACTTTATAATTATTTTCCTGTAACTGTAACACAGCATGTAAGAAAAAAAAGTGAAGATTAAATCCTCAGATATCTCTAAACAGCTAGTCTTTTAAAGATAGAACAACTTTCCATCCAAATCTATCTCCAAGAAGCTTATATAGCTGAAATGCTAACTTTAGTGTTGTTCCTTCCAGACGTCATGCTACACTGTTTCACCATCTAAGAAATCTGTTTCCAATCTAGGACAACAAAGAGAGTCATTGTCTTCAAAAGTGCTGCAAAGAGACTCCAGAATGGAGGGCCCCAGGTTTTGTCAATCTCTGGGTCTAATTCTGACTTTTAAAAAGTCACAAGGGTTGTATACAGTAACTTTGGACATGGTGCCTGACTGGCATAAGGGCAGTAAAAGTCATCACACAGGAACTCTAAATCAGCATAAATGGTTCCTTTACTTTCATCTTTCTACCTTGTGTAGAGGGGCATCTACAAGAAAGAGGAACAGCCAATGTATGAAGAATGCTGTTTAATCCCTGAAAGGAGAGGTTAGAATTCTGTTTTTCATCATCCTTCTAGTTTGCTTTAGGATTGGCCAAAAAAAACAAGTGATGACTTGTGGTTTTCTTTTTTTCTCTCTCCTGGTCTACCTTCAGTGACTCTGGGGAAGGAGAACAAAGTTTTATTAGTCCTTTCCCCAAGCTGAGCTGTGGTTTCCACAGTCTGACCTGTAAAAAAATACTAGAAGAACCAGAATGACTTTTTTTTTTTCCTCTTTTTTTTTTCCACCCTCAGTGTAGCTTGCCAGCAGTGCTGCAATAAGGGAGAACTCTCATTACAACATGGGTACTTCTGAAAATCCAACAGGGCTATTGAAAAACATTTGCAGAAGTCCAAGTCCCTCCCTGCCCCATTTCATTTCTGAACAGCTAGATAGAATAAAATATTTTTCTTAAAGATTGCAAAGGAAACTATAATTCTCAATGAATGTGCTCAAATTAGGCACGTTTACTTTTTTTTTGGTTTAACAGGATTGACTTCAAGGGCCACAAGTGGAAGCTGGTCTACAGGTTGGGAACTTCACTGCCATATATATTTAAAAAGAAGCACAAACACATCCTGCTTTGTTTGCTTGTTTGTTTCACTTTGTCTACTTCTTTTCACTTAGCCATCACAGGATTTGCATGTCTGCCTCTGGAGGATATCCTTCTAGTAATTGCATCTGGGCCTCATGGTGGGTTCTATAGATATTTGTACAGATTTTCTTTACTTGCCTCTGGCTTTGCTATCCACTGTCTAAGCTGCTTTTTGTTTCCTGTCTTCAGTTCTTTTCTTCCAAGTTTTAATGTGAATACAGTGACAAGTGCACTTTCTAGCCAAATACATCGTATACATTGCTTTATAATGTTTTTTCTGGTTTTGGCATTTTAGCTTGGGTTTGATAGCTTATTGTTTGATTTGGTTTGGTTTGGGTTATTTGTTTCTTTGTTTGCTTTTCCCTCCCATTCCTTAATATCTGCTACATTATGGCATTATATGACTTCTAAAAGGTACCAGAATTCTGTATACTGATATCTTCCACTGGCCTGCCTGGATTAACAAAACATTTAATAGCATGGACTCCCACTGTATCTTTTCTCCAACCTACAGAAGCCACTTTAAAAGGTGACTAGAAATACAGTAATACTAATTCAAACACTTATATGGTTCATGATGTTCTTGCTGGTAGTGAAACAAAAGTGACAGTCAGTGTTAATGTCCAATAAACTTGAAAGCTGTGCAGCAAAAATTGACACCTGACATTTCAGATTGGGTAGAACGACATCAGATGATCCAATAATCATCAGAAGAAAAATGTGCTTGTTACCACTGACCTGAACTTTTCTCTTATTGATCATGTAGACATGAAAAAATATGTTCTTTTTTAGTTACCTTTGATAAACATCCCTGAAATGCTTCTTACGGTTCATGATTAAACTATTGAGCTCTTATGATCCTGCTAAGCAACATAATGAAGGAATTTCTGAGCACATAACAGCATAACAAGTGTATTTGACTATAAGAGTAAAAGATAAATACACATCCCAGGACAATTTTCCCCCATATAATTATCATAACATTATGTAGGAGTAGCAATTTGGTACTCTCTCCACAACATGTTTGTGTTTCCTTTTGCCTTGTTGTTTTTTACTTTAAAAAAGTGACAAGCATTAAATGGAATATATCTGACCATACTCTGTTAGCTGATCTTAAAAAGCATCTTGCTTATTAATAAGTTATATTAACTGTACAGATTTCTACTGCACCAGTGTTGCACTTGGATACGTGAGAACACATCTGGAAATTCTACCAGCATTCCAAAGACAAGTTATGCTTCTGAATAGGGCCCATTTCTTATCCATTGGAGACAAAGAGCCAAATAAGGTTTAGGTATCAAAATTTAGCTGCTGCAACATCTAATGGCTAGATAGCCAGCCACCAAAGTTGAAGCCAGAGCCATGAGTAAGGTATCCACATGCTTTACAATGTATACAGAGAGTTACTCAGAGTGGTGCCTTTCAGAAAGAGGTTTTAGACAGTATAATATTGTGGGTGTTTTAAATAAAATAAATATTGTAAGTGGAAATATTCCTGAAATTAGGACACTTGATGTAAAGCTGTAGAAGAGCTCACTAGGACAGGATGTTGGAAGATTGCCTTCATTCATCCTTCAAAGATTAGCTTATCCCTTTAAGGTAGATTTATTCCATTTACAAACTTATTTATTTGGATGGGTGGATGGGATCTTTTAGTAGGGAGTAGAAAAACAATAATATGGTTTTGGTCTTTTTAGATATGTATTAGGACACCGATGCAGGCAGTTGGTGACCCAGCGGTCTGTTCTGCACTCTTCAGAAAAGAATATAAACCAGCATATACCTGTCACATTGAAAAGTTCACAGGCCTACAATGAACACATATTATATATTGCTCAATGCAAAATCTGAGTTCTTTTCTCTGCTCCCAGAATGGTTTGGATATTTTTTTTGTGAAACAGAGATGGGATTAAAAACATTAGAGCTTCTTTGACACAGTGACTGAATGCCAAGTCTTCTACTTCCAGACCACTGAAATGTGCTCATATGTCTGTTTTCTGCTTATCCCAAGGACTATATACAGAACTTAGGAAAACATATGTCCCAATGCAATGTCAGGGGAGGTTTCGATACGATCCCAAGGATGCGATTGAGACACAAACGAGGTCAGATGCCATACAGCCCTCTTAACTTTATTCACTCAAACAACGGGACAGTGGTAGGACAGAGAGAAGGAGGAAAGGGAGAGTCAGAATGCCTAACCAAGCAGAGGGGGAGGCACGATAGGGATAGCTACCACCATCACTGATCCAGCGATATTCTTATAGAGATGTTGATTCTGCACAGGGTGCTCGGTGATAATTATTCCACAAATCACGCGCACACGAGCATGAGCATGAGCACAAACATGGGCACGAGCACACACACATTTATCAGGCTACATGATTAGTATAAACCCGCCTAAATTTACACTTATTGGTTAGTGATTAACATTTCATGCACTATTGGTTTACTGTATTTAAATTAGCCTTGCTTGCCATGTAAATTAGCACACATGCTCCTTTCAGGTGTGGGGGGGCAAGTCTTTTCAGTCCTGAATTGAGTCAGTGGTCGTGATCTCCCCTCGCCACATTTACCTTTCACCTACTTTCTGCAGTTTTATCTTCTCTGGCCACAGTCCAGTCTTTGGTGCCAAGATGTTCACTTTTATCGGCTTGTTAGCTCTTCTTCAAGGTTAGAGCCGTTAGTTTTCCACAGTTTGTTACCTTTTCACTCCCTCCCAAATTCTTTTCCCAAGGCACAAGTGGTTAGTGGTTTACTAATTGGAGAATTACATCAGTGACCAGTCAAACCAAGAGTGATACCAGCACTGTCCCCCAGGCAGTAGATGTGGGGGGAATGAGACACTTCACAGCCCACAGGGAATGGGGCCGAGGCAAGGCCGCCCTGTCTCCACAGGACTCCCTCCCTCACCCTCACTCCAGGGTACCGTCCAGACCTGGGTCCTAGTGACCGTCGCTCTGTATTGTGGTTTTAGCACCCAGGCTGTTTGAGACATCTTGTTGTTTTGCACCAGCAGTTCTCTACAACATAGAATTATACGGCACATGAGCATGGGTTTTTCAGACTGCAGTTTCAGATTCAGCACCTTGATGTTTCTGAAACCTGTATTTTTGTTTAAGATATTTTCTGTGCATTGGTTTAAGTTTTATCTTTTCCTTTTTTTCTTCTTTTTAATAATAAAGTACTGCCTCCAAAGCAAACCTTGTCAAACAATTCAACATTTTATTAGTTTTATAAGGAACAGTTTCTTTCTATTTTCTCTGAAGGTAAATTATCGTTTGGGAGTCAACATAAGAATGAAAGGAAAGATAGAAAGTAGAGAATAAAGTAAAATGACAGAAAATACAATAGAAGACAATACAAGACAGTGTAATAAAATAGAAATGAAAGCTTTTGCTTGTGTAGGAGCCTGCACAAATGATCAAAAGAACATCATGTTTTCTCATCAGTGTGTTTCCAGCCCCCTAGACACCAACATGGTTCTGATGATCCTCCTGCTCAAGCATATTAGTCAGTGTCCCTATTATCTGCTGCTAATCTTTTATGCCTAACCTTTTTTTCCTAAACAAGTGTCAGGATTTAATTGCCTGATCATGTGTCATTTCAGATGCCCTACTTCTGAGGGACATTGGGAGTTTTGATACAATCTCCATGGGGGCCTGAAAACATTGGGCAATGGAAAGCAGGGAGCACTGCAAGAGCTTGTGTCACTTGTGTATGGACCACGCTTAGCACTGGCCCACTCACACAGGTCATACATCATCAAAGGTATCACATACTGGAAAAGGATATCTTGGGATCTTTAGCTATTTTCAGATACCTTTAGTTCTAATATAGAGACATTTTTGTGGTTAAGGTAATTCTTTGCCAAGGCTATTTTTTGCTTTACTACTTTATTATCCTTTGAGAAATTAAACCAGAATGCTGCTATGCCCAAAGCCTAGATGATGATGGGAGGTGCATGTGTAAATAGCTAATAAACAGGAGGTGCAGATGGTGAATTCAGGCCCATATCCCAAACTGTGACTCAGACAAAAGGGATTAAATTGCGTTCTATGTCCCTAGACATGGAAAGAGCAACTGAAATTTTGATGATGAATGGGACTGAGTTATTTGGTTCAACTCATTATGGACAATACGAATAGTGCTTTTAAAAATAGTGATACATGGACCTGTAAGGGTTTATGAAGTACATAAAAGGAGTCTGTGAAAGACAAGTAAGAAAAACGATCCACTAATCCAACTGTTAGTAGGTTTAACTTTTTTATAAAAGGTCCAGTCAAAATTCTGTAGAGGTCTGTAGACTGAAGGAGGCTGAAAGCCACTGTTTCAGAGGAACATGGATGTTATAATTGTTAAAATCATTTTGGATAAATGGACCCAAAATTAAAGGAAGAAACAGAAATATTTTTAATCAATATAGAAATCATAAAAGTTTTTTAGATTCAAACACAATTGCCATCAATTAGGATTCTTTATTTTACCTTTTGTATATTAGAGGAACTAAGGACCATTTTTTGACTTTTCATGCACATGAAGTGATGATACTGCTTTTACTTCAAAATGACCAGCAGGTATTAACAGCTTAATCAAGAAGTATAATCCAAGGCTAACAGATATTCATATTTTACAGTTCATTTATCTCTTTAAAACTTCTTAAAGCATCTTGATGACTAACATTAAATATTTTTTACCATAGTTAATGATGTCCATTAAACTGAAATCCTAACAACCTGCACTTATAGTATAGAAATCACAAATAATATTGGTACATATTTTTCTCCATCAAAAGAAAAGCTCAATCCTTCAAAAGAAAGACATCAGTGATTTTTACCAAGTACTTTAGCAAAACATAGATAATCAGATTAAGAAACCTGCATCCTATTAAAAATAATGAGAATTAGATGCCTAAAAACCAGCGTGGATCTTGGCTGTAAATCTGGAAGCTTCACCTACTTTACCTATTTAATGAGGTAAAAATCAACAGAAAAAGCACTTAATGGAAGTTAACCTAGAACAACAGAATATTAAGTTAACAAAGAACAACAGAATATTTAGTGCTGGCTCCAAAGATCAATTCTTATCAAAGCTCAACCTGAATGGAAGCCTGTAGTAATAGGTTCTCTAACAACTTCTTCTAAAGATCACTAAAGATGATTTTTCCGATCTGTTTCAGAACCGAGGTTTTCTTACTGAGTACACTCTACTGGCAACTTACTCACTTTTAAATTAAGGCTCTACTGAGCCACATGTGAGAAAATTTGCTGTGACTCAGAATGCATAGGAGGATATATTCTGAGTATCTCTGCCAGCCAAAGCTGTGAGAGTATCCCAGAAGAAAAAATGTAACCACTCTGGTAGCAGTCGATGATCATACGGGAGATTTTCAGTATTCTCTGGAAACTCACCAAAAATGCACAGCCAATGAATAAATAAAAACTAAAATAGAAATATTCTCCACACAATGAATAAAAATTCCGAAATGTACCTTTAAACTATATTCTGAAACCAACAGAGATCCTGGAGCAGTAGTGACAAAGGCTGTCACTGAGATGTACAGTTAATAAATACACTATTCATTCTGAGCTGCAGTAAGTTTTCTCAGAAATGGCTCCACTATGTCAGGAAGCAAAATGACATACATTGGTGTACCAAAGAAACCTATCAGAAAGAATAATTTACAAATCTTTAAGAAGGTATGGTGCCATTTGAACACATAGAGATAGATTTTCTACAAATATTGAGATAAGAAAATAATAAACTAGCTAGGGCAAGGCAATTTCTAGTGAGAATCTAGAATCTCCAGAAAAAGCCATGGAGATTTTAAAGCAATCTTGTGGGTTGGTTTGTTGTGCAAAAATAACCATAAAAGCCCTACAGATGATTGTTTAAGACAAAAGAAACTTAGCAAATTTAAAGTGTCAAGTGTCAAGTGTGTATATTTCGTTCTTTGTAGGAAATTAATGGCAGAGTGGCTAAAGCTATATATGGCTCCATTGCAACTAGATTCCTAAAGCAAAGCTCAGCAGGTACCGTGGTCTTCATTTTAATGCCTAGTGTCTTTAAAGTACTCCTTGTAATGCCATCACAGTATTTAGAAGTTACAGATATTGCTGCCATTTTTATTGATAAATTTCCAGAGGGAAGTTTTAATAAATCCATTAGAAGGAGACAGAATGGAGATCAACCTCTGCAGTATAATTTGTTTGGATAAATGCTCTCTTAGAGGACTTTGCCTACTTATAGTGACTATAAGGGGAACCTAGAGGACCACTGTTACAGCTTAGGCAGATCAGTTGCATAGAAACCAGGGAAAGCTGTTGTCATCACAAAGGTCTCAAGTAAAGCCAAGAGATGTGCTGAGTCTCAGCTGTGGGAGATGCGTTTGCCAGAACCTGAGAGCAGAACACATAGCATGAAGCACAAGTAAAGTTAATCTGACATTGCTAATATTGCTAAAATGCATTTCAAAAGTGAGAATACATAGCTACAGATAGATAGATACATGCATACACATAAACACACACGCACAGTTCACAGACCGGTAGAAGCAAAGATTTGTGTTTCATTCCTACTTCAGTATCACTGGCTTGTTCCTGATGAGTATTGTCAATACGTCTTACAAGAAAAAATAAGTAGCAAGCCCATGCACCATGAGGAAATAGTCTGTGACTTCAAAGTAAAGGAGGCCAGTCAATACATTTTGCCAAGGTCTCTGTGTTATTTGCAAAAGATATAATAGTTGTTTAGGATGTTTTGATCGATATCTTTGACACACCGAGCATTTCAAAACCATATCAGCAGTCTACAAGTCTCCAAAAGGATTTCTGGGCCTTTTTTTTAACATGAGATTAGGGCCTAGTGTCCTTCCCAAATGTGACAAAGGATTTCAGTATTTCTATAGTGATAGCTGTCTTGTATCCACATTCCTTTGAGAATTTCATACTCGTAGTATGACTGCTTTCTGCTCAAGTCCATGAGGGCTGTTATTTATTAATTTTATATTACCCACGGGTATGATTAGCACTTTGCAGAAACATGGATACTATACCAAAGAAATTATGGATTAAATGAGTTCAAATATAGCAGTAAAAAAAGGGGGAAAATAAATGTAAAAATAATCCCTCATGTAAATTTGAATACAGTGTTATTTTTTCTTTTTTGTTCATATAGACTTCATTTTTTTCATATTTATGCATACATACAGGAACATATACTCATATGAACATTCTTTTAAATTCTTTCTTCCTGTCTTTTTTAACTCCAAAATGTTCCTGCTTATCCACACAATATTATTAGGATATTCTGAGGGTTTGTCCATGCATGCGAATGCATATACAAACATATACGCATGCATATATATACATGTACATATACATATACATTAATAGCTTAATCAAATGATATACAATTTCAGTGCTATTTCAGGTATCCTAGACTATCCTGCCACTCCAGAGGGTATGGCTTTCTCTTAAAGCCTGTGTCAGCAAGATGTCATGCAAGACAACAGGTATCTTTCATATATCTTTCATATAGGGTCTTGTAAGACATCTAAAAAAGTACTAAGTGTTTACAGGTGATTTCTTCCCTTAATCTCTGTCGAGCATAATGGGAGCTCAAGCAACCATTTCACATAAAGGTACCCTCATTATAGACACATAAAGTTAAAGCAAGCTGAATCCCACCCAAATGCCTAATCAGAGATGTCTAATTTCATTTTACATGCTCAAAGTTGCTCCACCTTTGTCCAGTTGTCTTTTCAGAAGGGGAAGGATCTCCTTTCAGTCCTGTGTCATATCTACCAATTCTAAAGAAGTATCTTGGAGGCTTAATAATATCTCAAGCAGTATAGAATGTGGATAATTTTAAAATTGAATGCCATCCCTAAAGTCTTTCTTCATTTAGTAAAGCTATCAATCAAAAAGAAAAGGGATGAGATGTACAGATATCCTTGCTTTTTTGAAAGTTTCTTTGTTTTTTTCTATGCTTTTAAAATTCCATGAACCTTCAGGCACCTTCCTTGTAGGCAATGAAGAAAGCAGGCATTCCTGGGAGTGACCATTTTAATCTATCATAGGTAGATAGAATGAGATGAGCTGTGTTCTGAAGGTGTCTGTTTCTATTGACTACACAGAGAGCTTAAGATAACTAGCTCAGGATTAAATAGCTAATTTTATATTTCTAAATTCGACAGACTACATTTGTTCATTGCTTACTTTCTTCTTTTCCCAGAGAAATATTTCCACTGCGTGGATGCAGAACTATCAAGGCTACCTAAGCTCTCTTCACTGGTGAATAGGAGCTGTCAGCTCCAAAGGAATAAAAGATATTGAGGTATGGCTTAGAATACCCAGAACTTGCAAGATTTCTTTCCCATATTTTTTCTGCAGAGAAAAATTCAGGGTGAAATAAAATTTATAAAAAATGAAAAAGTTGTGATTTTAATAAATATACCAAGGTGGGATTGTCTTTCAATTGCTTCTTCAATCACACACAAATCTCCATAATATTGAATCATCAGGCTTGCTTGTGAAACAACACTACAGAATTTTCCTTTGTGTTTATTTTGTATTCAGTCCTACTCTGTTTGTTTTTAATAAAGTGGAAAGTACATACCTCTTGTGCCCAGAAATCAGTAAAACTACAAAGTTAATTAAAAAAAAACCTATTATAACTTTAGTTGTTTTTCTTCATTAATAACTACAGTGGTAGTTTGTTCATCTCTTCTGCTTGTCTGATACATCAGCAATATTGCTGCAGTAATAATAAAAAAAGAGAGAAACTCTTCAGCTATAGGCCAAAAAAAATCTCTTGCCACAGAAGTCTCCTTTAAAATCCTTTGAACCAAAATTAACTTTAGCAAAAGATAGCTGCTTGCACGTGTGCAAAGAAAATAAGTTAATGCTGGAACAAATTTAGAAGAATTTATGTAAATCGAGAAGTACCTCCCATAGGACATGAGGGAATAAAAAATCCACAAAAAGATTGGAAAGAGGACAATGATGGACACAAAAGGAATCATATGAGATAATTCTGAGAGTTTAACTCACTCCATACACAGACCAGCCATGAAGAGCAAAGAGAATGATTACTTCAGAACTCAGTGAAAAATCATCTAAGGTCACTGCTACAAATGCATTTTCCTGGGCCCTCCCTAATCATGACCAGAAAATCAAGTAAGCATCTAGTAGTTTTCTAAATATTTTTTTTTCTTTTTCTCCCCACCCTCTGCAATGGACAGAAACTTTTCCAATATGAGCAATAGCAACAGCTCACATACATACTGATAAAATGTGTGCTCCCATTGGGGTTTACTTGCAAAACTGTAACTGGCTCAGAAAACTGCTTTACAGGATTTTTTTTCTTTTAAAGAAAAAGTTGTCAGATAGCATTCAGAATAAAACAAACATGTCAGTCTTCAGGACAGATAAAAAAGAATGAACAGAACCATCTAACTATGCGAGGAAAATTCTGTCTGTTAAATGGAATAGACCATAAGAGTTGCAAGCTATTATTCCTTTTAGCAGTGAGGGCTCCACATCATAGCACAACAAATTACATACCTTTCAAAGTAATAATGATAAGAAAATGAAAATGGCAGGACATTTGTTGTGGGGAAACTACTACTTCATGTGCTTGAAGGTATTACAATGACTTCATGAAGAGATTGCAGGAATATCTATAAGAAGTGCATTGATTTGAAACAAAAATATTAAAAAAATCAAAAGGCTAAAACAAAATATATGTTTTACATTTATACATACATAAATATATATAAAATAACCTCTTTTAACTATAAGCATAAAAACCAAACAACCTCGTTTTTTTCCTATTCCCAAGTTTATCTGCACATAAAATTTGTTGGTTTTTAACAAAAAAAAAAAGGTAAATAAACTGTGTAATCCAATGTAAGCAGCCTAAAGGTAAAACTGATGCAATACAACACAAGATCAGTCTTTTATTTTCTGTATCTATGTGATTTATTTGTCAGTGAGTAGTGACAAATATCATATATTAGATTAAAACAGAGTCAAGACTGTAAGAAAAGAGGTATTTTCTTTTTTGGTCAAAGGTAATTATGAACAATGTTAACAGCTGAAATGAAAGCTGCATTCTATTTCACATGTATAAATCTGCAAGGAAACAATCCTTTAGACTTATCAGTCTAAATAAAATATCTATTTAATGCATAAACAACTGTATTTGTTGTTTATAAGAAAATGCCAATCTCTTTGTGCCAGAATAAAGCCAAAGTAAAACCATTTTGTCTGTTGAGACTCCATTTTGCTTAAAGGAGAAAATCACACACTAGATTCTTTCTCTTTCTTAGCCCTCTCTTTTAATGAACAACCATAATAAGTTTGAAAGAAAGAGATGCAGATTTGATCAGGCCCTTGATTACTGTTGATGAATACTGCAAGTAGTTGTGAGACAATGTAAAATGAGAACATGACTGATATGGTAAATAAACAAGGGACAAGACACCACATATTCGGATTTCAACCAGGAAAGTAGCAACTAAGCAAACAGAAGCCAGTTTTACATTAATTCATCCATGAGAAAGGTATTTAAATACAGTCAATGGGCCACTAGTAATATTGCAATTTAGAAGCCAAAACTAACAACAAGAAAAATCTGAACACAGGCAAATGCATACTGAACACTCTGCAAACTGCAGGAATTCTAAAGACTGGTCATTCGTGTCTTCGGACTCTCACCAGATTGGCCTGAGGTTATGAACAAGCAGCTACTTTAATCATGTCTCTGTCATATTGCTTTGTTACTCTGTTTCATTTAAGTTGAAAATAAATCAGTGTATCTCATATGACTGAAATGATACTGGATCTTGTGTATCATTATTGCCTTCTTATTACTTTTGGTTTAACATTTGAGATTGGCTATGGTTTTTATACTTTGACTCAAGATTTGGATCATGTAAGTTAGACATTCCTAAATTCCTAAAAAAAACCCAAAAAACAAACTACCAAACCCAAACAATTCATGTCAGTTAATTTTAGATAGCTAAAAAGGGAAAGAGTTATTACAAAGACTGATTTCTCTGAGTTATTTTGGATACAGATTTTAGGATGGAATTATGTTTTCTTTGAAAACACTGATTTTATCTTTTGCTTAGAAGGATAACTAGCATTGACTTAGCATTTGAGCGTGTGGGATGCATGATACCTCATAAGCTGTGTGCACCTGGGTTCCCTTGATAGTCCATTAAATTAGACTAATCCAAAGCATAAGCCGAAAAGTCTGTGTGCTCAATGAAGCACTGCCTAGATCTAGTCAGAAGAAATGTTCGATATTGACGGGTGTCCTTCCATAGGCACTGAACTGAACATGTGCATTTATCAAAGGTAGCGTTGGTATCCATCAGTTAAATAACAGAAAGCTGCTAGGGTCCTGTGCTCAGAAATGTGAAACCTGGGTTCTGGTTTTCTCCAAAACCTGAGGAAAATTCAACTTTTCTCTACTCCGCGAAACGTCTTAACCATTAGACTATAAGGCAGTCTGGGAAAAGGTGCTACCATTTCCTCTATTTGAAGCAAGGTTGCTATACAGTCAGGAATGTAGGAGTCATACAGGATGAATGGGTTGCACCATTGACAAACGATGAGGTGATTTGCTTGGGAGCAGGGAGCTATAGGGTCAATACAATATCTCTCCATATATTTTCAACTAGTCAATCATTACATAAAGAAACAGCCAAAGGTAGATTTAGTGTGTTACCTTTGGTCCAGGCAACTAGAATGTCTTACAGAATAAAAAATAGTTTGGTTTTTTTTTTAAGGGTGGAGGCCAAATAAAAGACCATAGAAAAGTAACAAGGGTTTGGAAGAGAATATAAACAGCATTATATAATAAGCACTGCATGAATCATAAAGTGAGTCATAACACTGGGTAGGTCACATTAAGAACAAGTTGATGTTTTTCACATCTGTATTCTTGAAAAGATGCTATGGTGCATTTGCTGCCATTTGTATTTTTACACGTTTTAATTAAGATAATTATCCAGCAATGAGAAATTATTCTCCTTCACATATATAAAAACTTGTAGAAGCCAAATAATATAAATGTAGATTTTTCCTTCTCGTAGGAATATTTGCTTTCTGGAATATGCTGTTTCTTCTGGTGCAAGATTCCTTAGCAGTATCATTCATAAGGTGGAGGATTTCATGGCCTTTATTCATTCTTCAGAGAAATTAACTCAGTTTTTTCAACATTTTAGTTGCATCTTAGCTGTGGATCATGCATACTCCAGTTCTGGCCCCTGACCCTCTGGATGGGGAGAGCTGTTAGTACACACCACAGTTCCCACCTTCTTGTACTTTTGATTTCCCTTCTAGTTGAATCTAAGGAGGGTGTCAGATGATGCACAGTCGTGTCTTACACTAAAAGGAGGTCAGGATGCCTCTAGCCTCAGCAGCTGAAAATCTATCCCAGAGCCCCCAGTTTAGCCTCTATGACTCATTTTCACTTCTCCTCTAGAACCACTGCTGTTGGAAATGGCTTGCCATTGGGCATCCAGAATACATTATGGAATACATTCTTCACCAAGGAAATACATCTATTGCAAGACACAGGGACACATTATGGAGAATATATCTCTTTCCTTACCTCTTTTTTACATTTCCTGAAGCAATTTGGGAGTTTCTGCAGAGAGGAAATCTCTTGAGATTATGAGAAAAATGTTGATATACTGCTCCATTCTGTTTTCATTTTTTTCTTTCTGTGTGTCACAACAGAGACGTGTGTAGGACAAATATATAGTTATTTAGAATGCAATGAAAGAAGTTATACCATAGTAAATAGCTGTCCATACTCCAGTAGGCAGAAATAATACATGGCTGGTAAAAGTGAAAATATTTTAGCAGTCTCAAATAGGTTTCCAGAAGTTACGTCCCATCTTGCTAGTGTCCTGATAGAACCTGGAAAAGACATTTCATTTCATCCCAGTTTATCAGAAAAGTAATTTATGATGCTTTGCAGCTTGTTGTGTTTTGTCACTTTTAATCTGCATTCCTATTCTCTTCATTTTTTTTTTTCTTTGCCTTTCTATCTGGGAGTACTTCTGACATACATCACTGTCACAGCTGCATGAGGATTAGCTGCATGAGGATTATTACTAACCTTAATTCGCTTCTCCATTTTATGTTTTATTAAACCAAGAATTCAAAGATGGAACTTGTTTAAATTGTTAGAAATTAATTAACTCTCTATTGATAGCTTCACTGGCTTTCTTGTTTCTCTTTTTCTTTTTCTTTTTCTTTTTCTTTTTCTTTTTTTCTTTTTCTTTTTTCCTTTTTCTTTTTCTTTTTTCTTTTTCTTTTTTCTTTTTCTTTTTTCTTTTTCTTTTTCTTTTTCTTTTTCTTTTTCTTTTTCTTTTTCTTTTCTTTTTCTTTTTCTTTTTCTTTTTCTTTTTCTTTTTCTTTTTCTTTTTCTTTTTCTTTTTCTTTTTCTTTTTCTTTCTTTTTTTCTTTTTCTTTTTCTTTTTCTTTTTCTTTTTCTTTTTCTTTTTCTTTTTCTTTTTCTTTTCTTTTTCTTTTTCTTTTTCTTTTTCTTTTTCTTTTTCTTTTTCTTTTTCTTTTTCTTTTTCTTTTTCTTTTTCTTTTTCTTTTTCTTTTTCTTTTCCTTTTTCTTTTCCTTTTTCTTTTCCTTTTTCCTTTTTATTTTTATGTTTATTTTTATGTTTATTTTTATGTTTATTTTTATTTCCTTTTCTTTTTTCTTTTGCTTTTGCTTTTTCTTTTGCTTTTTTTCCTTTCTCTTTCTCTTTTTCTTTTTCAATTAAAAAATCCCAATAATTCAGAGTTTTAACCATCAGTACCTTTTCTTCATATTATACATTTCAGAGAGAAGTGAAATTCCACTTCACAGGAGCAACATT
This sequence comes from Theristicus caerulescens, assembly GCA_020745775.1. Lineage (NCBI taxonomy): Eukaryota > Metazoa > Chordata > Aves > Pelecaniformes > Threskiornithidae > Theristicus > Theristicus caerulescens. The sequence goes on along the minus strand of CM036559.1, from coordinate 82,499,575 downwards.
TTTTTCTATAGGTTTTCAACAGAACCAGAATATTTATCTTCTGGAATAGCTGGACAGGATGATGAGTAGTGCTGTATGAAGTGCTAATGAACAGCAAACATAAAAAGGAAATTGACAGTCAGTGGAAATGGCAAAAAGCCTATTTATGAAATGCAGCAGTGATGTTGTTCTAAGGTTTTTGGAATCTGCCTAAATTCTACAGCTCTGTCTACATTATTATTCCTATTCCTTCCTCTTCATTCACATTTTGCCTCTAAATTGGAGTGCAATGTGCCTACACAGTCCTCTCTTTCCACCTGTCACAGAAAAGAAATGGTGCCTGAATGAGACATATACTTTGCTCAAACAGATAACAGACAGACCAGGCCATTGGGGTTTGTGTCCCAAAATATCTCAGCAGGGTAGGACACCAGACAGACTCATCAAACCTGCTCTGTGAGTTTCAGAATGGATATTTGAGAATAAGTTTAGAAAAAACTAAATTTCAACATTATAAATAAATAGATAGATGGATAGATAGGTAGATGGATAGATAAAGATATTTTATAGAGTAATTTAAGGGCCAGACTGTGCATGAAATATAGCCACTCAAGAGAAAATCCAACAGAATATAGTGTAAGACAAAGAACATATGGAAATCTGAATCTACCAGTGATATAAGAACTGAGCTGCAGCAGCAAGTTTAGAACTGTCATGTATTCATGTATTCATTCATGTAAGAGGCATTGATCTAAGAATGTATTAGAATAAGATTGTAATTCACTATGTGCAGCATACAGTAAAATTACACACATGGTCTTAAAGAAAGGTTATATTATTTTGTACAAGGAATCAACTTTGTACAAAGATTACTACATCCTGCTACAGAAAACAAGTCAAGGTAATTTTAAAACATCATCATTGTGCTCTGTATACCAATGAATCTACACATACCTATTTCTGTATATGAATAATTGCAAAGTTCATGGTTTTGTAAGAGTGTTTAGTAGTTAAAATTAAGGTGTTCCATTTGTATAATGGGTTAAATTGTTATTCTGAAAAAATGAACTTTTTAAAAAAGTATCAGGATTATTTTTGCCACTGAAATATTTCAACTTTATAAAAACTATTTCAATAACAGATAGAGAATCAAAATCAAGGTCTATTTTCTTCACTTTTATTTATACTGCAGAGGGAGAGAAGAACTAGAAGAAACTATTTCTTTCTCTTAGCAGATTTCATGATTAAAAATACTCACTTGGCCTTGCAAAGCAAATTGGCTTGTATCTTGCAACAAGTCAAAGCTCTCTTTTAGCTCAAATGTAATGCTTTAAAAAATGGCACAGGTTCCATCTGTGGTTTTGATTTGCTCTCTTCTAAAAAAATCTGTTATCACTTCAATTTAGAATGTTGCTTTGTAATTTTATTGCAAAATATTCACACAAAGCAGTCCTCTGTGTCAGTTAATTTATGCACACATATGCAAGCACATGCACAAACACACATGCACATATTTTATACACTTTATCACATCTACAAGATAGAAGCAAGAATTAATTTCGGCAATTATTTGTCCTAAAGTGTAGGCCCAGAGTTGGCACATACGTGATTTTGCATGTCTTCTTAACTAGTGCCTTTCACGACCAAGACATTAACTTTCCATTCAACATTCAGCAATTGCCAGGTTAGGGGAAGGTTACAGGTAATGTTATGAAAGGTGATTTTTTTCTCTTGTGTCTTGAAGATGAACTTTGTGTCTTGAAGATGAACTATTTTTACTGAAATTTCCAATGACAGGAAAATCAAAACCTCTCAAGCACATAGCATGCAAAAGTTTTCTCAGAATATATTTTCCAGAAAATCACAAATATTGCATATTTGATGTTAGAAAGGTGTTGCAGATTTGAAATGTGAATGATTTTTCATGGACAACATGAGTCCTACTAATTTTTATATCAGGTTTTCTTTATTTTCCTTTTTTTTCAGTAAAATATATGTTTTTCATAACATCAGGATGAACTCCATCTGGACTTTGACAGGTGAAATTGTTTTTTCTTATCCAATGCACTACAATAAGAAAACCAAAATGTTTTTTTGACTAAATTATGCATACAGCTATAACTTTGCACATGTAATTTTGGACACAATGTAGAGATAAATCAGTTGCAGAAGTGTATAGGAGGATATACTTTGAGAAACTTCTTTTGCTGGCTTTGATTTATAAAATGTAAACCAAACAAACACAGAAACATTTAACTTGTGTGTCAGATCCCTGGTTGAATTTGCAAGAATATCAATTAGAAAAAGAGGTAAAATTCAAATTCTGCTTCAGTCAATGCACAGCTCGTCAATAACATTACTATAACAAGGAATTTCATCCACTATCTTTTAAATTCATGTTTGGAGATGGGAACAGGAGGAACAGGAAACACTAGGATATGGGAAATAATAAGACACAATACATGATATGAAAATTTTTTCACCTTTCTTAGAACAGATTCCAACTTTAATGTGGATTTTTTACATTTCTAGGCATGCTAAACTTGGTTTGCAAATCAGGCAGACACTTGGTTGAACTGACATGCTGTGACAATGAAAATAGTCTATCTTTCCTGCACCCATAGGTGAGATGCTTTGTGTATAGCCTGCTCATGTGTTTTTGAAGCAGGATCCTATGCACACCTGTCCTGTAATTGTTTCTGCCTACCTTTGCTCGTTTACATTAATCCAGTGCAACCTCAGGAGCTGTTGTAAGAGCATATCCAAAGAAAACTTGGGAGTTGGAGTATTGAAACCTGTTCCTTTGTTGGTGCTCCTGGAAGGTAGCTCATATCCTTGATTAAGGCATCAAATTAGACAGCTTACTTAGGAGCATTAACATTACATTATAAATCCAGGACATGCTCCTTGTTATGAGCTTAAGTACCCAAATCATAAACAGTTTTGCCACCTAAGTGGGTGGCATTCCAACAACATTATACAATGGATTTCTTACAAAGCAATCATTCAGGATGTGGAAGACCTGGGTGTCATGTCTAGTTCAATTTAACAACAGATTAACAAGCTCTTTTTAGGGCCAAGGTATACTTTCAGCAAGGCGACACAGTATCACTATAAGAAAATGAAATGTTCATCCCATTATTCAGTGTTAGCCACTGAAAGGAACATTTTTGGGCTGAACGAGAGTATAAAACACAGGTCACAGAACATAACTCAAGCTGTGGAACTGGGTGCCAGATATTTGTGATACCAAATACTTACACTGGTTTGAAATGCAAGTGTGGAAATTGAAGAAATAATCTAAATTTGAGGTAGTCACCTCAATCTCTGTGGTTTCTTTAACCTGCCCCCAGAGTTTCTGTTTCTCTCCATGGACTACTGAGGTTGAATAAGGACACTAGCTGAGATGTAGAGCTGCATGTATAGATTGCAGACACCTAAAACTAGGCAATACGTACTGTAGTAAGATACTGCTTCTTTACAAAGAAGTCTAAGTCACTAATCTCTGGAAACAGTTGGTGGATAGAAAGGAAGGAAGCAGTTATGTATTTACTGTTGTTTAGGCTTCTGTGTGGGCTAGTTTCAGAGATGGGATAATGTTCTAGATGAATCTTCACTCCAACCAAGGATGTCTCTTATTTTTGGAACAGGTGTTGACCTTCCTAGCCCACAATGAAAATTGATCTGGTTGTGCGGAGCAAGAGATTTCAGGCATATTAGGAAATATGAAAACTTGTGTATCTGTATACTTTAATTTGAGCATCTGAAGATGCCAATGTGCCCAGGATCTTTTTCAGGTATCCTACCTGTGTATTGTATTTGGACCTACCTTTTCTGGTTATACCTCTATTTTAACATTGGAGGGCATATCTGAGTATAATATACCATCTTCCCATAGCTAGTTATGTCTGCATTACCTGTAAGAGGAAGGCTGAAGCTTGAAATTGTCTCTGTATAGATTCAAGGTACAGTGGCAGGAGACAACGTGCTTGGAGGACAAATCCTGAAAACAGTGAGACCTTCAAGTATGACGACACTGTGCACATACCTTTGGAAGATACATCAGTAGGAATAGATGTACCCACTTCCATATTGTAGGTTGTCCAGGCTCCAAAAGTAAAATAATCTATTCTCATTTGCAGTAAAGGTCCCACACTATTATGAAAGTCCTTTTATGCATGATAACATATCCTAAGCCAGTAAAAATTAAGACAATTACTTTAAATTCTGTGTAATATTTTATTTCTGTACTCTTTGTTTAGAACAACCTTAATTCATTTTTTTAATTTCTTTTCACATTCCCCTGATATCTTTCTTTGTACTTATTCTGGGATTTTTTTTTCTTTTACTCAGTTGCCATTTTAAAAGAGAGAGCCAATGTGGCTTTGGTATCCTAACTATAAAACCTGTGGCTGGGATTTCTGAGTCTAATCTGTAGTATTCTACAGAGAAATAATAGTTGTTCTGACTGGGCTGTGTAACAGCTGGAATCCTGAAAAAAAATGGCTGTTGTATATATGCAGTTTAATAGCATAGCACAAATTCAATGAGTTCAATGTGTTGATGTATTGGGGATGCATTTATTGTACTATAAATTCCCAGTGAATTTGGTTTGCTCAGGCAGAGTAACTCTGATGCCCTTTTGATGTATTGCATGACCTGCAGAACTGACTTGCAGTCCTCCAGAATGTTTTACAATTATAGCATATCCTCTATTTCAGCTTCACTGTTCAAGGAGTTGTACAGCACATGCATGAATGACATGGACACATATTTTTCATGGAGTTTTCTAGACAGAAATATCAAAGCTTCATGTACGCATTCATGTGACTCAGGTGCAATCACCCATAACCCTTTCCTACCTTGTGGTTTGTGGTTATTTCTCCCCTTCATTTCATCTCTTATGAGATTAGATTCCAGTTTAATTTCTTCATACACTAGATGTTCACGTCTTTTAATTACTATTATGGCAACACATCCATTCTTTTTCTTTTCAGCAGTAATTGGTCTCTATTACATTATAATTTTCACTGCCTAAATCTACCTGTTTTATTAGAATATAGTGAACCAATTTAACATCCTTTCAGTGGAACAGATTTAATACCAAGTGCTTCAGTGCTGGAAGCCCAAGTTTAAGATTTAGACATAAAAATACTACAGCTGGGCACCTCCCTCACCCACTAAAGTGATAAAGCTGCATTTAAAGTTAAGAAACTCTATACACAACAGATTGTTGCTATGGTAGTAATGCTGTTCTTTCTCATCAAATCTTTCCCTTGTGTGCTAGGTTGCATTTTGTTTGCAGTTTCTTTTATTCCTTTGTCATTTCTTGGCATTATGTCATGGTAAAAAAGAATTTTAATCAAGATTTCCAACTGAATGAAATAGGGATGTATGGATATTGTATTATAATTGTATTAGCAATTCTATTGACAATAAGAATTTCTACCTGCTTGTTCCTAGTCACATACAATTAGTTTCTGTACAGAATAATTCCATCATACATTAAGGCACTTCTAAATTCTCCCATTGTAATTTTAAAAAAATTTTTTTTCTGGTTCCCAAATCAATCCCAAACTGGTAACACTGTGAAATCACAAAGCATGCCACAAATACAGATCAGGACAGTTACTGTAGAAAGGTGTCATCACAGACACCATCTTCCCATCTCTTTCCCTTTTTCTTCTATCCTTTGAGAGTACAGAAGCCTCTTTCTAAAGCAATGCCTATATACTGTTTGAGTGTTTTTAAATTTATGTATATTGTTTAGGTGTCGACCCTCACTGGGTGCTTTCTAGGGCAAATATAAATCTTCATGATGGGTAATCACACAGGTTCAACAGACCACAACTGCCTTGCACAGGTGTGTGCTTTTGAGGCACAAGACTGTATTATGGTCCAACCATACCAGGACATGAATTCCCTCTTTCTAAGAGCTGATCACCATGATCTTTAGAGATCAAAGTCAAGGAATCTGAGAGAAGTAATTTTTATTGAGTGTTTTCATTTTAGCTGATCAGCATGGGATAAAATGAGCACTCACATTACATAACAACTACTTCTAAATGACTCTGGAGAGTATTGTAAAGATACATTCCCTCAAGCTATGTTTCCTACAGTAAATAGATTATTAACAAACAACAAAATTTTAAACAAATAAATGCATCAAAGAAATATAATGACATTTTTTGACAAGCTGGCTAACAAAAGTCTCCTAGGCTATATGTACATAACCATCTACAGGTCTTTTTTAAACTCAATAGCCATAAACCATCATCGACAAAGCCTGACACTATCAAAGGTGTGTATGAATACCCAGTCTGAAGTCCAGCCTCCGTTTGACCATTGATACATCTCTTCCATTTCAGAGATGGTTCAGAACTGAACAACAAGCAAGGCAAACATATGTTTATTTGAAAAAGACTGCATTAACGCAATTTATGAAATCAGTATGACTGCTATCAGGTGACAATATGATAATTTGTTCTGGTTTGTTGCCTTCTGAGTCTTAGCTGACAAAGCCTGCTTGGCTACTGCCTCTGAAGAAATTCTACAATAAACTGATCTTCAGTAGACAGCTTCTTGCTCTCTGCCATTTTTGGAGAAGTCATTCTTCCTCCATAGCCCTCTCTCAATTATTTTTTCCATTTTCTAACAAAAATCTGATCTCCTGGCAGGGATTCAAAATTGAAGTCTCTTTTTTTTATATACTTGTGTCAGTCAGATTGTTCTATGCTTTCACCTTCATTTATGCTTTGAACTCTGTTCATTTTTTTTTTGAATGTCTTTCTTCCAAGTTCCATTTTAAGTGTGTTCAGTATCCTTATATTGTCAAAAGCTATAACAGGAGCTTCATGGAGCACCACAGTGATGCTCTCAGTTAACCGAAAACCTCTAAAACATCTAAATTGTCACATTTTGCTAGAATTGCCGCTTCTGATTTTCTTTTTTGCTGATGCTTCTGGATTTGGTGTGAACTGCTTTTTAAATTTTCTTTAACCAGATTTCATCCATCATAAAGCTGCTTTTTTCTTTCCTATTTGATTTTTTCTTGGTGTCCAGTAGTTACTCAGAGCCAGGGAAGACTGGCTCTACTTCCTTCTCTCTCAGGATTTAGGCCCAGATCCAGCCACCCAGGAATACTAACTTCTTGTTTTCCAATTAGTGCAAAATATTAATATGAGCTAATAAATTATTAACTTAAGTAAATAATTGGCTGCCTATAGGTCTGGCTGAGGAGCACTATGTAGTTTGAGAATTGCAAGTCATTATTAACGTCTTTAACTAACTTCTTCTCAAAAATTATTTTAGGAAAGTCATCCCCCTACATATCTGACCAAAATTTTATCTGAGATGGAATGAGAATTAAAATATATACAAATATTTTCACCCAGATTAATAGACTTTTTGTAGTGTAGTTAGTTTTTTATAACTTTCACATGACCCCAAATTTTTTCACTTAGGACATTTTCTGTAACTTTCCTGCAAGCAAACAAAGAACTAAGTCTCATGACTGCAGTTGAAGACAATAATTCTTCCCATCTTTTTCAGATACAAAATGTAGAATACATAGAAAAATCTCCCTTCATTCATAAATCATACTTTTAGTTTGTTTCCATTCATTTTTCATACCAATGAATTTTATTTAAAACCATTTTATAAGATAACTGTCTGCTACGTCTAACTTAGGACAAGGAAATGTCAAAAATTCTTTCAGTTCATCTTTCTATAACAATGGTAGCACATCTTTTTATGAATTAATTATTACCCTAAAGACACTTAAAGTGGGTACCACTTATACTGTTCTATTCTTCTTTACACAGTTGTCTTGCATGTTTGAGTCATAATATGTTATTCAGATGACAGAAAAGGCACTTTTTGCCATGTCTCCCTTCTAAGTTATTGTTTTGCTATATAAGTATTTTTAACATATGTTGAATGTTAGCCCTCTTGGGTGTGTTCTAACTATTTTTTTATGGGAAATGGAGGATTTGTTGTACCTCTGTCATCGCTATGAAACCATTAGTGTAACCAAGACAGCAGGTTGAATTATCCATATCATTTATAGCTCAATGAACACCATCAATTATAAAACCAAGTATATGTTTGAACAGACAATGAAGAGATATTATGTTTAAGAGAGCACTACTTTCAGCTTATGTCATTTTAGACAAACTACTACATTTTTCCCTAGATGAAAATGCAAACCACTGAAATATCTTGCAAATTTTTTTTTTATTTCTGTAACTATATAAATTGGCAACAACAGTAACTTCCATGTGAATGTTTTTTTGCTTTCCGCTCCCTAACATTTTGAAACAAACTTTTAAGAGAAAAAAGATCATTCCTCAAGTTTGTTGTTTTTGTCATTTTTATTTCTATTCAAACTATTTTTTTGAAAATGTTGAATGCTTCAACATTGTGACGGAATGCATACACATTCACAGAACCTTTATTAATTCCTCTGGGTAATGACTCACTCTTTCTTGTAGTTCATCTTCAAGGATCTTTAAGAATGTTGTGGAAGACGTTTACTACCTTTTGATGAGGCATTTAAATATATTTAAAAATAAAATAACTATTTTGGATTTTTTTTTGACTCATTTCTGCATAAGAATTACAAGCTTCCTGTTAAAATAAATACTAAAGTACCTTCTAAATTTCTGAAGGATTTCTTCTATCATGCATAATATAACTTAATATGAAGGGCTGATTCAGACACATTTCATGCTACATAACAAAATGTACTCACTTCCCACATAATTCTACACAGTCACTTACTCTTCCCATTGTAAATATTAGATTTGATTGTACCTTTAGTATACTTTAAGATGAGGCTTACAGTCTTCAGTCTTTTTTGGGTCTGTTACAGAGCTTCATAGTAATTAATTTATTTTTTGTAATTTTAGAACCTTTTCTCCTTGTTCAAGTCATAGATTGAAATCAAAGCAAATTTCAGAAAGCAGAGCCAAGGAGGGGAATGTTAAGAAGGGACTCCAAGGATCCTTTAGTTTAAACTTTCACTGTATAGACTGAGTACCACATACCCATTTCTCTATCAAATTTACATCTCTAACAGCAGTTGCCAGAATTTGCTCACTCAGATATGCACCACCATCACAAAATAGAAACTACATTGTACCAGCAGTTTTAAATGGGGTATTACATCACACATGTGGGCAAAGTAAAGCATATTTGAGCCCCACATTTGCCTTTTTATTAGGCAGTGGCAGCCTAAAGTCTTGATTCTTTGGTGAATTATGATTAAGAAATATCAGATACCTTCCTCATGACAACTTTTGTTGCTGTATTATAGAAACAGTAAGGAATCCATTCTTCATGAACATACTTTGGACTATGATCAAGTCACTTCTTACTCTCTGAGTAAATTACATAGACTGAATTACATTTGCTGTTCACTAGACAGACTGTTTTCCAAATCTCAGATCAGGCATACTTATAAATCCTTTCCACTGACGCATACTTTTAATGGTTTTTGTGGTGAGTGGTCCGTTTCTTTACTTTCAGAATGTTTACCATTCATCTGGTTAAATATGAAATAGAAAATAATTTTTATCAATATAAGACTGTGGTTTTTTTTACTACAGAATAAATGCATTCTTTACATATGTATATTGTATCTGAATTATTAATGCCTTTCTTATTTCTTCTTATCTAGTATCTGTACCAACATTACTACCTCATTTCCTCTGAACATATATTAAGCAATTTATGGTTATTGACCTTACTTCTGCTGCCCACATTGGTATTGTTTGGCTGTCCTTATCTATAATATAAGTTAAACTACTGAAATTATATTGAATTATGGAATCACAGAAAAACAGTTTGAAAGGGACTACTGGAGATAGTAATCTGTTTGAACCTCCTGCTTAAAACCCAGCTAAACTTAAGGTTAGGTCAGATTACTCAGAGTCTTATCTAGTCATATTTTTAATATCTCCAAAGATGGAGGTTCCACAGCATCTCTGGGCAAACTGTTCCAGTGTTTATCCATTCTCATTGTGTTTTTTTGGTTTGTCCCCACTCCCCTTTATATCTTATCAGAATTTCTCTTTGTGCACCTTGTAATCACTGTCCCTTGTTCTTTCACAGTGCACCCCTGAAAGGAGTCTGACATTCTTTTGTCTATACCCCTCCTTTAGGCCATAGAAGAACTACTATTAAGTCACCCTTAATTGTCTCTTCTCCAAGCTGTTCAGCCACCTTTCACATGTCATGTGCTCTTAAGTGGCTCTTCGCTGTACTTTCTCCAGTTTGTCCGTATCTTTGAGGCCTCAAACGGGACACAAAACAGAAATGCGTAGGCACACAAAACAGAAATGCGTAGGCACACACTTCTTCCCTGCTTTGCTTTGTTTTCTGTATATGTTTTGCAGTTCAGCTTCAGACATCACACATTTAATTAATCTTCCCTTAAAACCAGCTTTGCATATTTTTCAGTCTTTTTTGTTACTACTTTTACAGAATAGCACTGTTATGAACATGCAAGCTTGATCAAATCATAGAATCATAGAATCGTAGAACGGTTTGGGTTGGTAAGAACCTTTAAAGATCATCTAGTCCAAACCTCCCTGCCGTGGGCAGGGACATCTTTCACTAGATCAGGTTGCTCAAAGCCCCATCCAACCTGGCCTTGAACACTTCCAATGATGGGGCATCTCCAACTTCTCTCGGCAACCTGTTCCACTGTCTCACCACCCTCATTGTAAAAAATTTCTTCCATATAACCAATCTAAAGCGAACCTCTTTCTGTTTAAAACCCCTTGTCCTGTCGGTACAGGTCCTGGTAAAAAGTCTCTCTCCATCTTTCTTATAAGCCCCCTTTAAGTACTGAAAGGCTACAATAAGGTCTCCCAGGAGCCTTCTCTTTTCCAGGATGAACAACACCAACTCTCTCAGCCTTTCTCCATAGGAGAGGTGTTCCAGCCCAATGACCATTTTTGTGGCCCTCCTCTGGACCTGCTCTAACAGGTCAATGTCTTGCTTGTACTGGGGACCTTGGAGCTTGACACAGTACTGCAGGTGGAGTGTCACAAGAGCAGAGTAGAGGGACAGAATCATCTCCCTCAGCCTGCTGGTCATGCTTGTTTTGATGCAGATCAGGATATGACTGACTTTCTGAGCTGCAAGCACACATTGTTGGCTCATATCTAATTTTTTGTCCACCAGTATCCTTGAGTCCTTCTCCACAGGGCTGCTCTCAATCCATTCATTCCCCAGCATGTATTGATACTGGGGATTGCCCCAACCCAGGTGCATGACCTTGCACTTGTCCTTGTTGAACTTCATGAGGTTTGCATGGGCCCACTCCTCAAGCCTGTCAAGGTCCCTCTGGATGGCATCCCTTCCCTTAAGCGAATGAACTACACCACTCAGCTTGGTGTTGTCTGCAAACTTGTTGAGGGTGCACTCAGTCCTACTGCCTATGTCATTAATAAAGACATTCTGCAGCACCAGTCCCAATATGTTGCTTGGGAACTGGCTGGGCATTGGTCAGTGAGTGGTGAGCAATTGAATTGTGTATCACTTATTTTGTATATTCTTTTTTCATTATTATCATTATCATTATCATTCTCCCTTCCTTTTCCTGTCCTATTAAACTGTCTTTATCTCAACCCACGAATTTTACTTTTTTTTCCTTTTTTTTCTGATTGTCTCCCCCATCCCACTGCGGCGGGGGGGGGCACTAAGCAAACAGCTGTGTGGTGTTTAGCTGCCTGCCGGGTTAAACCACAATGCTTGGGAATGGAAAGATGTTGCAGAACAATTTTTTTTTTTAAAGGGGAAAAAGAACTTATATTTATCAGATAAAAGGAATCTTTAATGATAGACCATCATTTCAAGTTAAATATGGTGTGCTGACCAGATGGTTTAAAGCAAAAACTCTTTGGGCAAAAAAAGGGGAATTAATGACAATGTAAAAAGTGATGTGGACTCAAACCTGAAACCTGTTTTATGATTCTTCAAGTTCTTCTTTCTTAGATCCTAAGCTTTAACAGCAGGGTCTTCCAAACTAGGAATTATGGCAATAGGTGTAATAGAATTTTGGGGGTTTACAGGTCTTTTGCTGGAAAGTGTCTGACATAATGGTTTTCCTTTTAGTTTAACTGGAACATGATCTAATCTCTCAGTGGGAGAGATCAGGTAATAGATAAGCAGCAGAACCATCACAGTCTTTCCAATTTCTTCTCTTCTTCAACTGCATTTCAAAAGGCAAATAGCAAGTTCGTATAATTCTTGAAAGAATCCTTCTATCCACTTATTTTTGTGATGGGGTTCTGGACATAGTTGTACCGCCACCTTGCCTGAAACGGTCTGTGAGTAGTAACTGGGAAAGTCTCCGCCTACTCTCTTCTGGTTTCTGTTTCTGCAGTTAGCTCAGATGGAACAGGTTTGCTTGTATTTATACCTCAGCCTCAGCCACAGACCTCAGGAAACTTAATACACTATAAAATCGTATTCTAACAGGTATAAAGGAAACAGTGTTTTTTAACATCATTGTATGAGTCATCATGCAAGGTTTTTATTGTTCCTTCCTCCTCATTCATTGATTCCTCTACCCCTCCTACTTCCAGACAGTAGTCATCCTAGCACAAACCCTTCTTCTGTGATGTCACAGGTCCCTGACTGGTGCTAGCTTTCCTGAGGGGTGCGCTTCTCCCCCACTCACCCCACCACCTGCTGGCTGCCCCTGGGGGCCCCACGGGGGAGGCAGAAGGTGCCTGCCCAGCCCATGACACAAAGGGCTGTTTTTCCCTCCACCTCAGGCTGTTGCTCCCCAGTGAGCAGCAGCTCCCACCGGATGGGTGACAGTCATGTGAGGGTTGGGGGAACCAGCTCAACCCAGCTCCAACCATCTCCAACTGGCCAAGGCCACCCCAGCCCCCTGAGAGATACCTGTCCTGGGGGCTGTTCTGGTGCCAGGGACCAGCGGGGGCAGGGAGCAGTATAAAATAAGTATGCACATATGCATATTCATGCAGTATGTTTTAAGATAGAATAGAAAGAGAGCATATGGGCAAATTTAATGTCATAGTGACTTAATTAGGAGCTACACAAAGAGCGAACAGCGGAGGTTGGGATCAATATTAGGACTTGACAATTTAAGATTTTTAAGCACCTCTAGCAGAAAGACAGCAATACTGTTATTTTGGAGAGCATTACATACAGTGCATTGTAATCCCACTGTAGACCTGCCAAAAGCTTGTCACTTTTTCTATTAATAAATTTCAGGTATAATATCTTCCTCATGTACAGTGTCTAGGTCTGGTATTGAGACCACCACAGTGGGTTATATCCCTGTAGTTAAAACGTACCATTTATTTCAGCATGTGGAACAGTACAAAACCTCGTGTCTTGCTTTCTGCTTAATTTTCTGGAGCAAAGGGAGGGAAAGGGTTTGGAGCCACAAGAATAGCATTTTAATTTTTGAAATACTCATCCTGGGTTTCACAAGTGGGGGAGTGTATAGTCTGTCAGTTTTTGACCAAACTATAGTGTTACTTTCCATTAGTTCTGCCTTTAAGATATCACAGGCCTATAGGGTTACATGCTGAAACAGAATTTTCAGAAAACAACAGTAAGTGTAGCAAACGGAATCATCAGTCTACATTCACCAACATAATATTTGACAATGAAATAATTACTTTTATGTGGAGATTATAAGTAATGTTATTGACTTAATTATGTCAGAACATCCTTGTGAACAGTATTTTAGGAAATAAAGTAAATCACTTTTCCAAAAAGCCATGTTATAATGACATCAGAAAATGAGCTTTGAATGTAACATCTGAGGCTACAGAGCTGCAATTTACATTAATATTAATAGCTCTAGTGCAGGTAGAAAGCCACGAACAGAACATTAAATATTCAGAAGTGTTACTAAATTTTTGAGAGGAAAGAAGGCTTTGGTCCAGTGTTTCTTATATGCTTTGTTTGTGGATATTAAACTATTCAGTGTACTTGCTTATTTGCCTTTTATTTTTGATTCATTATATTTTCTTTGTATGGAAAAAGAAATATTTCAGAATGGACTTATTCTTCAGCAGAGTTCTTAAAAGTTATAGACCATTTCAGCATATAAATTTTTATACTTGTGTGCTCTATCGAAGTGAAAGACTAAAATGTTTTGATTTAAGTAAAAGGCAATCAAAACATTTTTTATTATTTGATTATTTTTCATTACTAGGGATCTTTTTGAACGTTGTTACTCAAGGAAGATTGTAGACTAAGTGGCACCCTCCTGTAGCTGGTATCCAGAACCTAAAAACTTTCTCTTTATGCAACCTTTGTAGGTGCTTACAGTGATATTTGGAGTACACTCTTCCTAAAACATGACTACAGAAAAAGGTAATCAGAGCAGAGCTTTACTGACATCGTGTTGATAACAATGTATTAAAGAAACCTGTTGAATGAAAAATAGAATACTGTGGTTTAGTTTGTTTCTCATCTTGTAAAACAAGACATCTCAAAAAATAGCCACACTATAGTTAGTTTTGGGGAAAAAGGGACCTCACTGGAAGTCCTACATGCTTTCTACTGAAATTGAATTATTATACAACAAAATCCAGAGACTCATAAGGAATAGATAAAAGGCATAATCTAGTGTTTATGGTACTCCACTGCAATGGGAGAGGGAAGACTTTGACTTTTCCACCAGATTTCCTAGGATTATTTTTTGGGTTTTTTTCTCTTTTATTTTTAATCCAGTTATTGCTTGATGTAAAACGTATTAATAGTCTAAACAATGTGATACTAACATCTGAAAACAGTTTTTGTTGCTTATTATAGCATAGTGAACCTAGTACCTACACAGACCTCATAAGTATAGTCCACAATGGTCTCTTAAACATGATGCACAAGTGGATGTGTTTAGCTCAAGAATCCTCACAATACTTAAAAGCTGTGAAGGATAATGTCCTGCTATTTCCATACTGACACAGAATATGTCAGTGAAACAGAGAATAGAATTTTCAGATAAATAATTTTTTCAACTAGTGGATTGATAGTTCACCTACCACTGGAACAACCATGCAATTGTTGACCAAACAGATCATCTTGAGTGCCATTATGCGGCATGTACAGGACAACCGTGGGATCAGGCTCAGCCAGCATGGGTTTATGAAAGGCAGGTCCTGCTTCACTAACCTGGTCTCCTTCTATGACAAGGTGACCTGCTTAGTGGATGAGGGAAAGGCTGTGGATGTTGTCTACTTGGACTTCAGTAAGGCCTTTAACATTGTCTCCCACAGCATTCTCCTGCAGAAGCTGGCTGCTCACGGCTTGGACAAGTGCACTCTGAGCTGGGTTAAAAACTGGCTGGACGGCCGAGCCCAGAGAGTGGTGGTGAATGGAGCCAAATCCAGTTGGCGACTGGTCACGAGTGGTGTTCCCCAGGACTCAGTACTGAGGCTGGTCCTGTTCAATATTTTTATTGATGATCTGGATGAGGGGATTGAGTGCACCCTCAGCAGCTTTGCAGATGACACCAAGTTGGGTGGAAGTGTTGATCTGCTGGAGGGTAGGAAGGCCCTGCAGAGGGACCTGGACAGGCTGGATTGTTGGGCTGGGGCCAACTGGATGAGGTTCAACAAGACCAAGTGCCGGGTCCTGCACTTGGGTTACAACAACCCCATGCAATGCTACAGGCCTGGGGAGGAGTGGCTGGAGAGCTGCTTGGCAGAAAAAGACCTGGGGGCATTCGTTGACAGCTGCCTAAACATGAGCCAGCAGTGTGCCCAGGTGGCCAAGAGGGCCAATGGCATCCTGGCTTGTATCAGAAATAGCATGGCCGGCAGGACCAGGGAGGTGATAGTGCCCCTGTATTCAGCCCTGGTGAGGCCGCACCTCAAATACTGTATTCAGTTTTGGGCCCCTCACTACTAGAAAGACATCGAGGCACTAGAGCGTGTCCAAAGAAGGGCAACTAGGTTGGTGAAGGGTCTAGAGCACAAGTCTTATGAGGAGCGGCTGAGGGAGCTGGGGTTGTTTAGTTTGGAGAAGCGGAGTTTGAGGGGAGACCTTATTGCTCTCTACAACTACCTGAAAGGAGGTTGTAGAGAGGTGGGGGTTGGTCTCTTCTCCCAAGTAACAAAGGATAGGACAAGAGCAAACAGCCTCAAGCTGCGCCAAGGGAGGTTTAGGTTGGATATTCGGAAAAACTTCTTTACTGAAAGAGTAGTCAGGCACTGGAACAGGCTGCCCAGGGAAGTGGTTGAGTCCCCATCCCTGGAGGTATTTAAGATAGGTAGACATGGTGCTTAGGGACATGGTTTAGTGGTGGACTTGGCAGTGATAGGTTAGCAGTTGGACTTGATGATCTTTAGGGTCTTTTCCAACCTTAACAATTCTATGATTCTATGATTCTATGAAATTAAAACCCAGAAAGCTCCCACCAGTCGGTGGCACTAATGTTGATGCTTCAAGGAATTTTAGCAACAAAATTGTCTTTTTGTTAGAAAAATGAAAAGATAAAAATGAAACAAACAAAACCCAGAGCAGAATGTCTTTCCTTTCCCCCTGCTGCCAAGTACTTCAACAGTGCAACACGCTGACAGGCAAATGACTTTAAAAGATTAAATTGCATATAGCTAAATTATGTGTGTACTGTCATCATTTAACCAGATTTTTATGAGTGTTAGTTTTATATCCAGAGAAATACGATATGTTACAAGAAATTAAATGAAATGTTACCTAAGTGAATTCTATAATTGGTCTAGAAATTCAACACTGAGTTAACTAATATAAAGTAGCTGAAATCTAATCCAACATGCATCATATTTTATGAAGCTAAAGACAGTAAATATTAATGAATATCCATGTATGTAAAAAGATTTCAGCTGTATGGTTCATCCAAAAAAGGAAAAAAAAAAACCTGGCCAGAAATCAGTATTTCTGCTTCATAAAATAAAGATTAGGGTTTCAAAAAAAGAAGAAAAATCACAAAATGGATAATAAGATCTTCTAATTTTTTTCTAGGAAAAATCTAATAGAAAATGAAGAAGCAGCATTTGAATTAACAGCATGGTGTGTATTTGGAGTAGGAGGGTGCCTAGACAAATCACTGGTCCTCAACTACTACTTTTGTCAAACGGTTTGACAGGTCTGGGAGAAGTGGTACAGCTTGTTGAAGTAGGATCTTAAGCTGGAAAAGTGAAAAGCTGGTGTAAAGTTAATTTTTCTGCTCTACAGCTTCACTGGGTATATGTAGCAAGGTTTTGGCAGCAGGGGGCTGCAAAGGTGCCCTATGTGGGAAGAGGTCAGTGCTTCCTGTGCCAGGGCAGCCAGTTGCAGCTGGCTCTGCAATGGACCCACTGCAGGACACAGCTGAGCCCACAAGCAAAGCTGATGGTGCCTCTGTGAAAACTTATTTAAGAAAGGGCAGAAAATGCTGGACAGACAGAAAAGAAAGGAAAACAGAGTGAGAAACAGCAGAGGGACCACCAAGATCAGATGAAGAACAGGAAGAGGAGCAAGAATAGGATCAGGAGAGGACACAGGCTGGAGCAGATGGATATTTCCTGAAGGAACTACAGCCTGCAGGAGAACCCATTCCAGAGCAGAATTTTTCCAGAAGGACTGACTACAGCCCATGGGAGAGCACACATCAGGGCAAGGGAAAAGTGTGAGAAGGAAGGAGTGTCAGAGAGGAGCCACCCACATGTGTTTCCCCCTATACCCTACCCTGCTGCTCAGGGGAGGAGTAGAAGAGTCTGGAGTGAAGGTGTGAAATTAAGCTTGGGAAAGAGGGAAGAAATGTGTTGGTTTAATATTTGTCTTTCTTTCTCCCTACTCAAATCTATTTTAAATGACAATAAATTAAATTAATATACCCTAGTACTTGGCAAACAATCTCCCTGTCTTTATCTCAGCCCACAAACTTTTTCATCCTATTTTCTGCCCTGCCTTGCTAAGGGAGGGGAATGAGTGAGTGGCTGGGTTGGTGTTTGGCTGTTAGCCAAGGCTAACCCACCAAAACAATAAGAATATTCTACTGAAATAATCTTACTGGACAGGCTTAAACTTCTGCAGAATTACATACCACTGAAACAAGCACCGTTCAACCAAAAGGTGGAAGTATTTGGCTCAGAATTCCTAAGAATAATACGATGTTTTACTTTTTCTGTTGTGATGATTCTGGCTTTGATATATAATCCCAGTTCTGGAAACAGCTGAATCCAAAATATTTGCAATGAATTATCATCAATGACTGGCTTATTTCCAAAGAATGCATTACTGCTCAAGTGATTTACCAATGCCTTTCACTACATATTACAACTACCTATCATTCATTTTTTCATTTGCAGTTGAAGATAGTTGTCACTGCTTCATTCATATAGGTACAAACACACTCACAAACACACGTTATTGTAGCCGCCTCCTCTATTTGCTTGACCATATTGTTTATTTTTTGTGTTATATGTGAATGTATTGATGGCATTCCACCTGCAATTTAAATATTAATTGGAATACCATTATGATGCATTTGCCTACAGAAAATCTGTTCTAACAACAGAAAACTTACTTCTTTTTAAAGACAATGTAATGATATATAGACTTTCTATTTATGTACGAATAAGTAAAACTCGAAAGTTCTTATAGTGAATATATTTGAAAACAGGATAAAAGCTCTACATACTGACTCCCAGGGAAGGATTCACTTAAGCATAGGTGGCAAGTCCCATTTAAAATGTTTGGTGGCATCCAAGATATCTGCACAGGGGTTAAAAATGTGATAAAGGGTTCTGTCACCCAATTCTGGATACCTCAAAGAGTCTGGAATGATAATCATAATCTTTGTATAGGCAGTTGAATTTATCACTAGTATTCCTTTTAGTTAAGAGAAAGTAGGTATAACTTCCCTGTTTTATATTACTGGGTTTCCAGTAAGAATAAACTTTATCAGTAAGAGAATTTTTTTTAACCTCCTCCACTGTCTAAATGAAAGAAAGAAGGGTTAGTCCTTGGAAAGTGTTGTCTTTTTGGTGGAGTCACAAAAAATTAATCTGTATCTTTACCGCACATCAGGCTTTCCTCAGAGAAAGACAGGAGGGACTGAGGAATTCTCAGGATGTTACATTTTTTAAGTCTCTGTGTCTGGAGAAGAAGAGTACCATTAGAAGCCAACTCCCCCTCCGTGTTTGCTCTTCAAGACCTTTTATTCCAATACTCTGGTTGTCCTGGTTTCGGCTGGGATGGAGTTGGTTTTCTTCCTGGTAGCCGGTATGGGGCTGTGTTTTGGGTTTGGGTTGAGACCAGTGTCGATGATACACTGATGTTTTGTTTCTTGTTAAGTAGTGCTAAGAACTTGCTAAGTGGTGCTCACACTGGCCAAGGACTTTTCAGCTTCCCATGCTCTGCCAGGGGCACGGGAGGCTGGGAGGGGGCACAGCCGGGGCAGCTGACTCAGACTGGGCGGGGGCTATTCCATACCACGTGATGTCATGCTCAGTATATAAGCAGGGGAGTTGGCCGGGGAGGGGTTCGATCGCTGCTTGGGGGATGTGCTGGGCATCGGTCAGCGGGTGGTGAGCAATTGTACAGTGTACCGCTTGCTTTGTATTACTACTGTTCTATTTTTATTTTACTTTAGTTATTAAACTGTTTTTATCTCAACCCACGAGTTTTCCCCTTTTGCCCTTCCGATCCTCTCCCCCATCCCACCGGTGGAGGGGGTGAGCGAGCGGCTGGCTGGGGTTAAACCACGGCTGGGGTTAAACCTAAATCCTTAGGTTTCATTCTGCTCTAAGGAGGACTGGGAGCAGTGATTTGCTATGAATTCACTCTTCAACATTCTTTCACAAAAGAAAGAGGAAAAGCAGCAGTATTTAAAACTTTAGGACTGTGAGAATGACTTTATTTCACATTATACACACACAAAAGAAACAGTTTGATTTATCAGTGGGTAAATATTTACTTTTACCACTGTTATATTAATGACTTCAATTAATATGAAAGCAGTCATAATTCAGAAACATTTTACGCATATCAATTCTCCATTTCTATGGCATCAAACTAGGTTAACTTCATTAAATTCCATATTAGCTCTTTCTTGAATAAAAAGACTGCTAGACTAGGCCAAAAGGCAAATTATACACTGAACTGCTTATGAATAAACCCTCACTTGTGATTAAATTTGAAAGTTTCTGGCATATTAGCTGGTACAATTTGAACAGGCTACAGAGGTGGTGAACGTTGCTTTTCATTAAGTCCTCCTGACAGGTCCACAGAGTTATTCACATAACCAGGTGTACTGTTTTCAATGCTGATGGCTCACACTAGCTTTTATTAGTAGAAGAATTTTTTTAGAAGTTAAACACCACCAGAAAAAGCACAGATAAATAGTTAAATAACAGGCAACTGGTAGAAAATAACATAGAAATAAATATTTACCTGAAAATGTTAAAGCATTTACACATCTGTCACATTTTTTTAAAAGTGATAAAATAACCTCTTTTGAAGTTTAAATACAGATAGCTATATTCAAGAATAACTCTGTGAGAGGTGTAATGAGAAAAAGGCATCTGAGGATAATAAAGAACTGTAGTTGAAGCTAAAACTGTCAAGTCTAAGTGCTTATAAATTCATATTTAGACATAGATATGAAGAACCACATCTTTATACTGTTCATCAACCAGAAGCTTCCATACAGATATTGAAAGGTAAAAGCCAGACTTTCAAAAATTACCATACAAACCATCTCTTCTTGAGATCTCATAGGAATTAGTAGTATAGAGATTGTTGGATTTTTTTTAAAGTAGGTGCTCTTCAATTTTGACTTTCACCGAACACTACAGAGTTGTCCAAATGAGATTACATTTTAGACATAATCATGTCTATTACAATAATTTATGAGATGTGTCTCATCTTTGTCTGTCCAGAGAACTGTCTGAATCAATGACAGTTTGAAGCCCTGCTTTCTCTCTGGCACAAGGGATACACATAAACAGACCAGAACAGACTCAGTAAGAGAGATGATGGACATGTCTAAAAAGTGCAGAGTAGATTCATATCTGAGATCTATGAGCAATCTAGTATGTCAATGATGCATCATGCTGTAGTGATGCTGACTAGGATTCAAAACACAAGTAATCGAGTGTGGCACTGGGGTGAGACTCATTATGCTTTTCCCTAATTAATAAGTTCAGATACAATATTACATTCATATAGATATGCTGCATTTAATTGTGAAGTTAGCTCTATCAACATTACTAAGAACTCTTTGTAAGAAGCCATAATATTTTAAAATGATTTTAAGATCTGATGGTTAAATTAATTATCTTGGGTTTAGAAAAAAGTATTTCAAATTTCTGTAATGTGAATCTGAATATAATTTGAATATAAAAAATTGATACCTGCAATAGCAATCAAATTCAAATACTTCTTGGGAAGGGAACTGAGAAAAATAACTTGTTTGTGATTATGGTTGTTTAACAACATTGCAGCAAGATGCCCACCCAGCCTGTTGCTCACTTCCCCTCCTGAACAAGACAGGGGGAGAAAATAGGAAGAAAAAGCTCATGGATCAAGATAAAGATAGGGAGACTGCTTACTGTTTACCATCATGGACAAAACAAACTCAACTTGGGGAAATTTAATTCAATTTATTGACAAGTAAAATAGATTCAGGTAATGAAAAACAAAGACAAAATATTAAAACAACTCTTCTCCCCCATCCCTGCTTCCTCAGACTCAACTTCACTTCTTCTCTCCTGACTCCTCTACACAGCTCCCCAGAGTGGTGAAGGTGGGATGGACAATGGAGTGTTATGGGTCCATATCAGCTTCTTTCTGCTTCTCCTTCCTTCTCACACTTTTCTCCTGCTCCAGCATCTGTCCTTCCACAGACTGTAGCCATTGTACAGCCATCGGCAACTGTCTGTCCCTGGCACAGGGCAGCCCCAACCTCTTGTCATGGAGGCCACCTTTGAAGCAACGCTGCTACTAAAACCTTGCCACATACACTTAATACAGTGATAAAGCAGAGTGGAGAGATCCCACCTGAATGTCTAATTAAGGACCATTTATGTTCTTGTTTCTGAATTTTTACAGAAATTCAGTGTGTCTCAATGTCATTCTGATATGAAAAAGAACAGCTTTCAACAAGTTTCACTAAGAACACTCATATACACATATATGCATGTTGTCTGAACAGTCCTAATTTATGGAAAGATAGACTGGGTCCTTTTTGGCAATGTAACAGGTTACTTGACGAGCAAGAGAACACATCTTATTGCCTCCTAGAAAGAATTCTTCACTTATTCTGCATGTGGTCCAGAGGTCTGCACTATATGACTTTCATCCTCTGGATGGAATTGAGAAATAAGCATGTATAAGTGATAGTATATCTGCCCATCTTGGAATGCCATAAAGGACTCTACAGTGAAAATACCCATTTCACTTCTCTGACTGCAAAAGTGTTATGACTCGTTCAGACTTAAATGTCTAACTTTGATGCTTAAAGAAAGAGGGTTTTGTTGCTTGGATAAATTCTACAAGTAACAGAAACAAAAGGACTCAGTTTTTATGGAGTATTATAAAAAAGAAGATTTTAGGCATCCAACAACATCCTCTTGTGCCTTTGCCAATCTTGCCATTGTAGTGAAGGAGTATGCTGCAATCACATAATGCTTAGGGACAGAATGGGCTTCAGCTGTTAAAAAAGTAACAAGACACACAAAAAAAGTGACCTATCTTAATCTCAGTGCTGGTTTTAGTCCCCAGGTGAGAGCATCACTGAAAATGTATTTATAATTATTTTCTCTTTTCCTAACACAACCAGATACTTACTAGCTTTATGGGACTTGTAACCTAAATACATCAAAGGGCAGGAATGACATTTTCCTACTGAGCTGAGGTTTCCTACTGTGACTCTAACCAGGAGTTTGGTGGAAAAAAGAGATAAAAGAATTTGCTTTTCCTTCGCAGTGTCTAACTACTTCAGCATGTAAGTTCTATAACTAAATCGATGCAGTGAGAAGGTTAAATGTAGACAAATACTAATGTAACTGTTTCCCACATCATGAGAAACTTGCTTTCCTTGAATGAAAAACTACTTTATATATGAAAATAAAATAGCTATGTTATGAGAATTTTGAGCTGTTTACGTGATCAAATGAACACCAAGCTGAGTGGTGCAGTTCATTCGCTTAAGGGAAGGGATGCCATCCAGAGGGACCTTGACAGGCTTGAGGAGTGGGCCCATGCAAACCTCATGAAGTTCAACAAGGACAAGTGCAAGGTCATGCACCTGGGTTGGGGCAATCCCCAGTATCAATACATGCTGGGGAATGAATGGATTGAGAGCAGCCCTGTGGAGAAGGACTCAAGGATACTGGTGGACAAAAAATTAGATATGAGCCAACAATGTGTGCTTGCAGCTCAGAAAGTCAGTCATATCCTGATCTGCATCAAAACAAGCATGACCAGCAGGCTGAGGGAGATGATTCTGTCCCTCTACTCTGCTCTTGTGACACTCCACCTGCAGTACTGTGTCAAGCTCCAAGGTCCCCAGTACAAGCAAGACATTGACCTGTTAGAGCAGGTCCAGAGGAGGGCCACAAAAATGGTCATTGGGCTGGAACACCTCTCCTATGGAGAAAGGCTGAGAGAGTTGGTGTTGTTCATCCTGGAAAAGAGAAGGCTCCTGGGAGACCTTATTGTAGCCTTTCAGTACTTAAAGGGGGCTTATAAGAAAGATGGAGAGAGACTTTTTACCAGGACCTGTACCGACAGGACAAGGGGTTTTAAACAGAAAGAGGTTCGCTTTAGATTGGTTATATGGAAGAAATTTTTTACAATGAGGGTGGTGAGACAGTGGAACAGGTTGCCGAGAGAAGTTGGAGATGCCCCATCATTGGAAGTGTTCAAGGCCAGGTTGGATGGGGCTTTGAGCAACCTGATCTAGTGAAAGATGTCCCTGCCCACGGCAGGGAGGTTTGGACTAGATGATCTTTAAAGGTTCCTACCAACCCAAACCATTCTATGATTCCATGATTCTAAGTTGTTCCCTAACCTGATCCTCCAACACCAAGGATAAATCTTCCTTGCCCCAGACTTTTCCCCCTGGTCTCCAGGGCCTGGGGTTCTTGAATGCCAGCCTTGCTTACTAAGATGTACTTTGCTATGACTGAGGCAAAGAAGACCTTCAGTACCTCAGCCTTTTCCATGCCCTCAATGATACATAATTATTGAGTAAGGAAATGATACAAGGGAAGCAAAAATTAAAAAGAAGAAAAAGACAGAATGAGAGGGTGAATAAAGGAAAATATAATTGTTACTCCTGGGAATAAGGAGGATACAAGAAATTACAAGACAAAGGTTATATCAGAAAAGTAATAAAAGGTAGATGAAGGACTGCTATAAATGGAACTTCTGTGCTAAAATAGAAAAGTAGATAAGACACATTTTAATTGTTCTACTAGTCAAATTCACTGACAAACTGTGTTTGGAAGCTGTTTTGCAATCTTTAACAGGTATACAGTTTTGTTTGTCTATAAGTTTTGCGTTCCCCGATCCACAGCTATCTATTTGTATGTGATAATTTTCAGGGCTGAAAAACATCCCAGGATTTATTTAAATGGATTTTGACAATTGAAGTTGTGCAGATCAGGTATGTATTTATCTAATACTACCAGGAATACTTTCACATCTTCAGAAAGATCTAGATCACCAGGACCAGGGTTGTTTTTCTGTGGAAGATTCAGATCTTTGACTGTTCTGACATAATATTTAAACACAGCATAGAAGTACCTTCAGAGTGTGAAAAATATTAGGAAATGACTGAGGATTTGTTAACTCGAACATGATTTGCCAGACTAGAACAAAACATTTACCTTACAACTCTAGCTGACACAGTTTAAGCTATAGGTATCTATCGGTATTTGGAGTATATATTACATTTAGAAATCTTCAGAGAACCCACAGCATTTGAACATGCTTATTGTTAAAAGTCAAATGGAAAGACCGCAGGAAGCTGAAGAAGATAAAAATGAAGAGTGTTAAAAGTTACACTTTCTTTGTCTCAAGTGACTATAACTATATTTCAATAGAGATGTTAACCTTTGCCTTGCATTTCCCCCATCTACTCTTGAGCTTGATTAAAGCATGGAAAAAGAGCATAGCAGATTTATAATAGAAGGTTGGGTTAGTTTTATTTTAGTTTGATATATATAAATAAATATATATGAATAGATAACAAATAAAAATATATATTTAAATCAGAAGAGAAAGGAAAATGGAAAGAGGAGAAAGAAAAAAATAGGCGAAGGTAAAAATAGAAAAAAGTATAAGAGTTTAATATCTTGTTCCCTTCTACTTTCTTTTGTATAATGAAGCAGTGAACCATTAGGAGGTATAAGGCTTATGAGCACATCTGTTGACTGTTTTCACACATTTGGTTCTTTCACTTCTCTGGCAACAGGTCTCCCAATATTGCATTCATCCAGACCTGAATCCAAAACATTTCACAAGAAGACAGGAGAAAATGGCAGCCGCATATAAAAATTTAACAAATTCGGACTCTAGGGGATCAACTTAATTTCAAAGGGAAGACTGCTCATGGAGTTTGCAATGCTAATAATCCCATTTCTTTCCGTAAAGGAATTGTATCACATACACCTGAGGTAATACTGATTTTAATAGCATGGAATGAAGAGAGTGAATAGTTATGGAGAGCCAAGTAAATCAGTAACATTCAGTGAACTTGGTTTTCAGTGCTTGGATACATCTCAGCTCTGGAAAAATGAATCATTTCCCTACTGGGCCTGTGAAATTTTCCAATAAAATACCTGAACAGTTCTTAATGTGACAGTGGTCAAATGCTGGAAGAGATTGCCCAGAGAAGCTGTGGGATGTCCATCTGTGGAAATACTCAAAACCTGACTGCACACAGCCCTGAGAAATCTGCTTTAACCGGACGTGCTCTGCACAGGAGATGGAACTAGATGACCTCTGGAGGTCAATTCTAGACTGAATGATCCTGTGATTCTGTGACCCATTTCTATACCTGTCAACATCCCCTTATGACAGGACGAAGATGACCTAAATTTATCAAAGTGTTCCCTGAATACTTCTGGTGTTAGGTCTTGCTGTATTATGCATTTTCAAAACTTACAGCTCAGTCCTGATTTTGGCCCATTTTAATGATTTTTTACTGCTGGTTTGGTTTGGTTTGGTTAGTTGTTGTTGTTATGTCAAAAATTCTTGCTCTGATTCATATGACAAGCTACTGAAAAATGAAGGTATCTTGTCTAAAACATATGCTTTGAAAGACATACCCCTGTAGCGTTCAGCTATTAAAATTAGGCCACCAGGACCATTTACAGCTCTGAAATATCTGGGGGTATATGTGTTTGATGCTTGTAAGTTTTTCTTAGCGTCATGTGAACATGTGGCTTGTCTTGATTTGAACTGATTGGTTTTAGTTGTCAGATCACACAGATAGGAGATGTGATCTTCTGAGATGTTTATGACAATCTATTTACCACTCCTGCCAAAATCCACAATACTTTCTCCTTAAAACCATAATAGATAATTAGAATGAAATTGTACACTATTTTCAAATTATGACATGCCCTGGATTTGAGCTGAACAATGTTTATAAACTTAGCTTTCACGAAAAAGCAAAAATCTGTTTTAATTGTCAGGTTTTATTAGTAACCAAGCTAACTGCAATTTCTCTCCCTGCAGAAAAGGGTTGAGGAATGATTTTCAAAGGCAGCAATGGCAGCCTTCCTTCCAGTAAATGTTAATGGGAAATAAGCCATGAAGTGGTACAAGTTCACAGTGGATAAAAAGCAAAAGTAGTTCTATGTGTTAAAATATATGACACTGACCATACTTTGTAAATTGTTATCTTCAAATAAGAGAGTATAAAAATACAACATGCATGCAATGTGGATTTTAAAATTTGATTTAAAAAAAAAAAGCATTTAATTAACCATTTCAAAAGCTCTTTTTGTCCATTTCTATTTGAATTCCAATTCAAATTCCATGACTCCCAGCAAGCCATGCACAAGTAAATAAACAGCCTATTAAAGAACAGTTGCTTTTTAATAAAACATTTTTAAAAAGGCAAATATAACAATCATATTTTTATTAAATTCTATATTTCTCAACAGGTACATGGAACACCTACAAATCTAGCAAAAAGAAGGAACAAATTTACTGTAAAAGCTTTGTTTAGTTGAATGCCTTAATTAATAAATTAATTAATGAAACTGAAATTTTGTGTAGAAAAAGAAGATTGCAAAAAACAAGATTGCAACTGATTGTTTAAATCATGATTAAAATTGATGATTTATATCCATCTACTCTTCATTTGTATCCTTAAAAACCTGTTTCTCAGAGATTTATTTAGATAATAAAACGAGTGTTTATGGCTCCAAAAGTTGCTTGGTATTCCATGCCAGGTATTTCAGAGATGAAATTCTCTAATGTATTTCTAAACACAGTATAAGGTTACTGATGAAAATGATAGCCAAAGAAACAGGGGACTTTGTTCAATTGCCTGAACATAAACAAATTAAATGAGCCTAAGGGGTGTGATTCAGCTCAGATGTAACTATATTTATCTGTCTATACCTAGGTGTCTGTATGTCAGCCAGGTGCCTGAGTTTAGACTATAGTCAATGGAAACCTAATCAGCATAGTCAGTGTTGCCTAGAGAACAATTCAGCTCATCCTGGTTAGATAACAGGGGTTTGATTCTGTTGCCTACACATAGGCATCTAATACTGTTTGAGGTGTTGCAGAATATTCTGCCTGCCAGCAGCCAGTGCAGGTCTTCTGTAGGTCCTGTCCATAGGTGGTCTCACAGACCCCAGGGGCTCTCAACTGGTCTTAGATGAACATGGTTTAATGCAGTTGTCTGCATTTTGGCTTTTGTATTAAATCGTTCAGTTTATTGAATTAGGCTTGTTTTTATAGCAAGCTGACATGTAGCAAGATTTTGTAGATATTGACGTATGCAAAACAATAACAAATTTATACAATGATGTTATCCCTTTACAGAGATATGAGAAAAGTCTTTTATTCTATAAAATCCTACCGCTTTTCTAAAATACTTAAAAAAGGAATCTTTTTGACTTAATTTCTTGTTTAAAAAAATTCTTCATAATTCTTGCATACATTATATCGTATTTTTTTTTCCAGACATTATTGTACATTCTCAGAAATCACCTTGATGAACACACATCATAAAGCACATGATGCTTTCAAGAATCATTCCGGGAAGTTCATTACAGCAGCTTGATTCCTATTTCCTGATGGGAAAATTTACTTGCCATTGTGGGATGAAAAGAATGATGAGCTGGTTTTTGTTATTAATCTGTACAGACTTTAAGGACTGGAGCATAAAGGTAATGTTTTGCTTATAACCTTTTTATTTTTAATATTTACTTTAACTAACTAGACAAAGTAGTTATCAATTTTGAACAGATCTAAATAATCTATATATATATCTATCTGTGTAACGGCACAAGACAAGAAAAACTCTGGAGACAATGTTAAGCATTTACAATGTTTGTAAAGCCAAGGAGAAGCTAGTAAAATATTATCTTTACACACATTGTTCTACTAGGACTTCCCTATGAGCATGGGATAAGGAGTTTCTGATGAGGAACTGAGTCCTAGTTGCTTTTTACATGTTGTCCTGGTTTCAGCTGGGATAGAGTTAATTTTCTTCCTGGTAGCCTGTACGGGGCTGTGTTTTGGGTTTAGGATGAGAACAATGTCGATGCTAAGTATCGCTAAATAGTTGCTAAGTAGCACTTACACTGGTCAAGGACTTTTCAGCTTCCCATGCTCTGCCTGGTGCACAAGAAGCCGGGAGCGGGCACAGCCAGGGGCGCTGACTCAGACTGGCCAAAGAGTTATTCCATACCATATGACGTCATGCTCAGTATATAAGCTGGGGGAAGAAGAAGGAAGGGGGGGACATCTGGCGTGATGGCGTTTGTCTTCCCAAATAACCATTACACGTGATGGAGCCCTGCTTTCCCGGGGATGGCCGAACACCTGCCTGCCCATGGGAAGTAGCAAATTAATTCCTTGTTTTGCTTTGTTTGCGTGCGCAGCTTTTGCTTTACTTATTTAACTGTTCTCTTTTATTTTACTTCAACTATTAAACTGTTCTTATCTCAACCCACGAGTTCTCTCCCTTTTACCCTTCCGATTCTCTCCCCCATCCCACTGCGGGGGGAGTGAGTGAGCGGGTGTGTGGTGCTTAGTTGCTAGCTGGGGTTAAACCACGACAGTCCTTTTTGGCACCCAACGTGGGGCTTGAAGGGTTCGAGATAACGACAGATTTCATTGGAATGTGCTAGATCGAATTTATAGCTGTTATTGCTGTTTAGCTGTTAATCGGCAGGCTTCTGTGCTTGCCATGGGGCTTGCTTGCCTTACTGTATATTAGAGTCTAGTGTCCGTTAGTGCCTGCTTTCTGCTTTTGCTGCTTGCTATACTGCTCATCATCTTACTGTGCTGTGCCTGGGAACATTTTGATAACAGCAATTGCCATGCACCTGGGCTGGCAGATGGCCAGGGCATCACTGCTGTTTTTCTGTGCTGCTGTACTGGACAGGCTGGAACTCCAGTGTGAACTCGAGTCGAAGGGACTGTGAACTGTGGATGAGTCCCTACGGGAGCACGACACCACAAAGTGTCTGTGGACGTGGATAATCCCATGCCAGAGCAGCCCGTGGAAGAGCAGAGATCCACCTGCAGCCCATGGAGAACCCCATGCTGGAGCAGGTGGATGCCCAAAGGAGGCTGTGACCCTGTGGGAAGCCCACACTGGAGCAGGCTCCTGGCAGGACCTGTGGACCCGTGGAGAGAGGAGCCCATGCTGGAGCAGGTTTGCTGGCAGGACTTGTGATCCCACAGGGGACCCACGCTGGAGCAGTTTGTGAAGAACTGCAGCCCGTGGGAAGGACTCATGTTAGAGAAGTTAATGGAGGATTGTCTGCCATGGGAGGAACCCCACACCAGAACAGGGGCAAGGGGAGGAGTCCATTGCAGTGTTAAATCCTATAACCTGGCCCAAAGGGGCCAGGGGTGGAGATTGTAATGGATATACCTTTAAATTGTTGTGACCTGGGATTTGAGTTGTATGCTGTGGGAATTACTATAGCAGGAACCTCATGTTGCTAGCCAGGCTAGCAGCAAGGGGAGGAGTTCATTGCGATGTTAAACCCTATAACCTGGCCCCAAGGGGCCAGGGGTGGAGATTGTAATGGAAATACCTTTAAATTGTTGTAACGCATCATCTGAGTTGCATGTTATAGGAATTACCATAGCAGGAACTACCTGAACCAATGGAGGAGAAGCCTTACAAGAAGCAGTGCAAGTGCAGCAGTGACCCGACCTGAGCCGGCTTTGGTGCCCAATAGATCCATGCAACACACCACCTCTCCTGTCCCGAGTGACCACCATCACCGATGGAGCCCAAAGTCCTGGACTAAATGAATTACAAACATTTCCCAGGGGTGGTCCATAGACTAAGGGAATGATGCCTGTGTATTGTATCAAAGGATGGGAAGGGGGGTGGTGGTTAATGAGGATGTATTGGATAATGTGGGACCTGTGCATGATGTAAATGGTATGGAATAAGGGGTGGATACTGTCCTGGTTTCAGCTGGGATAGAGTTAATTTTCTTCCTGGTAGCCGGTATGGGGCTGTGTTTTGGGTTTAGGATGAGAACAATGTCAATGCTAAGTATCGCTAAATAGTCGCTAAGTAGTGCTTACACTGGTCAAGGACTTTTCAGCTTCCCATGCTCTGCCAGGTGCATGGGGGGGCTGGGAGGGAGCACAGCCAGGGCCGCTGACTCAGACTGGCCAAAGAGTTATTCCATACCACATGACATCATGCTCAGTATATAAAGCTGGGGAAGAAGAAGGAAGGGGGGGACATCTGGCGTGATGGCGTTTGTCTTCCCAAGTAACCGTTAGGCGTGATGGAGCCCTGCTTTCTTGGGGATGGCCGAACACCCGCCTGCCCATGGGAAGTAGCAAATTAATTCCTTGTTTTGCCTTGTTTGCGTGCGCAGCCTTTGCTTTACCTATTTAACTGTTCTCTTTTATTTTACTTCAATTATTAAACTGTTCTTATCTCAACCCACGAGTTCTCTCCCTTTTACCCTTCCGATTCTCTCCCCCATCCCACTGCGGGGGGAGTGAGCGAGCGGCTGTGTGGTGCTTAGTTGCTAGCTGGGGTTAAACCGCGACACATGTTCATGACAGTCACTGGTATGCACAAGAGATGATAATAAGTGCTGTCTCAGTGTCTTCCAAAACTAAAAAATAAAGTTTTGGAACTCAAGTATAAATCAAACTGGAGGATTTTATGTGTGGTTGGAGGTGTATTAATGCAGTTTTTGGAACGCAGGAGTGGATTAAGCTGACTTTGTAGATAGAGCCTCTATAGTTCTGATTGAGCGTGCTACTTAATGCTCGCTCTACTTGTAAGCAGTTTCAATGATGCATCTGAATTGTATCTGAATACTCATGGAGATATTAATTTGAATTCTTATAGGTAGATGTATAATAATTCCTATGGGAGACCTATGCCTTTCTGGTGCAGCTATTCTGCAGATGAAATGTGATGATCTTGAACCACTACAACTTGCATTTTGTTGATGTATATGTAGGCAGCTGCATCCGTTGTTACACACATGATGAAGGTGACTGAAAAATATAACTAGAGTTTTTTTGACACTTTTGGTTAGATTTGATTGCCTAGACATACTACTACCTTTTAAGCATCTTAATGTATTCCAGCCTGGCTTCCAGATGGTCATTTTAGACACCCAAGGCATTTGAGACATTGTCGTGGTTTAATCCCAGCTAGCAACTGAGCACCGCACAGCTGCTTGCTCACTCTCCCACTGGTGGGATGGGGGAGAGAATCGGAAGGGTAAAAGGGAGAAAACTCGTGGGTTGAGATAAGAACAGTTTAATAACTGAAGTAAAATAAAAATGGTACAGTAGTAATAGCAATAATAATAATAAAACCAAATAATAGTAATACAATAGTAATATAAAGCAAGTGATACACTACAATTGCTCACCAGCTGCCGACCGATGCCCAGCACGTCCCTGAGCAGCAATCACTGGCCCCCGGCCAACTTCCCCAGCTTATATACTGAGCATGACATCATGTGGTATGGACTAGCCCTTTGGTCAGTTTGGTCAGCTGTCCTGGCTGTGGCCCCTCCCAGCTTCTTGTGCACCTGGCAGAGCATGGGAAGCTGAAAAGTCCTTGAGTAGTGTAAGCACTACTTAGCACGAACCAAAACATCAGTGTGTTATTGACATTGTTCTTGTCCTAAACTGAAAACACAGCCCCATACTGGCTACCAAGAAGAAAATTAACTCTATCCCAGCTGAAACCAGGACAGATATCCACACTGAACTGGAAGATATATCAAAGGATGTCACTAAAATGAAACCAGATGCCTGTGTTAAGGCATCTGAATCACAATTCTTGAGATGCTTCTCTTATACAAGCAGCATTTACAATTTATTGTTTGAGGTTTCTCCTCTTCTACTTGTAAATATTCAAATTTTATTTTTACCATCTATGTTTTCATTAGCTTCTATTCATGTCAGAACCATGACTGCATTAAGCCAACATCTAGCATAAGCCCACTAGAACTGAGCCTTCAATAGCAATGGTATGAGCAGAAAGAACAGAAGAAAGAAAGAGGCAATATCAATTTTGTGTGAATCCTAGAGAATGCCCACAGAAAGCAGGTAGCTAGGGACTAGTAAAAGATTATACAGTTCAGGAAAAAAATCAGATTCTGGACATGGCTGTATAGTCCCCATAATGTAACAGTCTACCACACCACATGTTGTTCAGCTAGTCCTTTTCTCAAGTGTTCTTACATGATGTTTCATTATTATCACCTGTGAGTTTGGGGGATTTTTGTTGTTGCTTTTTCACCAAAATGTGTCCCTGGAGTTATTTTACCTTAATTTTCCTTCTATTTCCAACATTTTATGTTCACACTGTAATAAATCAGATAGCTTTTATGATCTTCTTAGCACACTCCTTACCTTTCTCTGTAATAAATCTGCATTTAATTCCAGATCAAGTCACTTTTTCTAGATATCCCTAGTCTCTCTCTCATTCTACTTTCTTGTATTAAGTC
This sequence comes from Theristicus caerulescens, assembly GCA_020745775.1. Taxonomy (NCBI): domain Eukaryota; kingdom Metazoa; phylum Chordata; class Aves; order Pelecaniformes; family Threskiornithidae; genus Theristicus; species Theristicus caerulescens. The sequence continues at coordinate 82,466,420 of CM036559.1, read as the reverse complement.
ATATTCTTCTCTAGGTAATCTGAGACTCTGCTAGTAACAACTACCTTTACTCACTCAGGCCTATTATAGTTTATGAGTGGGATTCATCTTATTAAATGAAAACAGTTGAGCACTACATTAATTCTTTTACCCACAGCATTAGTTTGCAAGTTCATGCTGACCTAGAAGCAAGTTAAATAGCTCTTCTTAAAAATTTCCTTTAAAAGGAAGCTATTTCCATCCAGTAGAGACAGTAGGACCTGTTATTCCCAGGCCTTCAGCTGACACCATAGCAAACCTCTTGGTTGACTTTATTCAGATTCATAATTGCAGCTATTTGACCAGATAATTAAAATTATGCAGACCTATATTCAATATATATTTCAAACCTATTTATGTCTTGCAATACATGCAACCTATTTATTGTCCATGCAATACTTAGCTATAACAATAGATTCTTTTATTGCAGGAATTATACCCATTAATCCTAAAAAAAAAAAAAAACCAAAACTATCTTAAAGTTAGCTTTGTTTTGTTAATGTTCTGTTTTTCCCTCCATTACTCATTGTAAAAGCTGGGCACTCACAGTCACTGATTAGAATAACTAGCTATTCTCCAATTTCAGGCAAAATGTACTCATTATATCCATTTGTTCCTGTACCACTATTATCCTTTACCTTACATAGTCTGTACCCTTTGCTGAATTTATAGATAGCAACCTTATCCCTTTTAAGCCTTTGTGTCACTAGGCTAACCAAGCCCAGTTCTTCTAGTCTCTTCTTATATAATAGACTTTCAGTTTCCCTCATTATCACAGAAGCTCTTCTCTCCATCTGTCAGTTTGAATTCATCTTCTTTCAATATGAATGACTAGAGCACATATTTCAGAGGAGATCTCACCAGAATTTTGTATAATGGAACTAATATTGTCCTAACTCAGCTGACAAATCCTAGGACACAATTTGCATTTTTCACAGCTGTAACACATTTGTACCTCAAAGGACTGAATATGACACAGCTCCTTCAATGAGCCTGAATTTCTGCCCTCAGGTTTTGTCAGTGATTTTTCTTGCTAGTTTCCAGATTCACAATACAGGATTTCGTACTATCAAATGTTGTATTGTTATGTCTATCTCTTTGGTCCCATAATTCACCCAACTTTTTTTCCTGTGAGTATGAACAGACAATATTTAAAAAATCAAAGTTACTGGAGTTACCAGTCTGCCAGCTAGAACTGATTCATCAGTTACTTACCAGTTAATGAAATGTACACACCTGTAAAAGTAACTTTCTACAACACAAAGATGAATATGGTAAGTGAAATTGGTATTAGAATTTGAAGTAACCAATTTGATTTTATAGAACAGAAGGGCAAACATGGTCAGAGGAAGTTGCTTGTATTTTCTTCAATATCTCTGTTCTGATTACTTTTAATTATTTGAGAAGAACATATGTGGAATGAATCTACATTATTATCTCTAGGATTTCTATGACTTCTACCTTTACAATATTGGCAAAATTCATCAAGATATTCCTGATTCATATGGAAGAGCATTAATTTCACATAAGAGTATTACCAACCCAACCCTTGAGAAACACTCTTATTTCACTTTTCTTTCATCACCTGTTTAGTATCAACAATTTCTGCTGTCTTCTCCCCTTTAATTAGAGCCTTGATCATTTTATAGTTCTACTAATTTTTATCTTTTCTAATCTGACCTGTGGTTTTCCATATGATGCCATATGAAGTGCTTTGTCGAAGTCCAGGCAGATGGATGCTTTGTACTTCATTCCTCTGATAGATTCAAGCACATATATCCTATGTGATATACGTATACATATGTCATCAAGTAATGAGAAAAACCCTTCATTTTATTTGAAAACTTTTTCACATTTTTAAATTTTTCTTGTATTCAAATTTGTCCTAGGGCTTGTATACTGGGATGTTCAGATCCATGTGCCTGTAGGAGGACAGATGCTTTTTTCTTCAGTATAAATAATACATGAAATATTTGTCACACCTTTAGAGGAAACTAATGTTCTTTGTTGAATTAAATCAGGATGGCATATGATCACCACTTTGAAAACTATCTAAATACTGTAGAGAACTGCTAATGTAAAACAACAAGATGTCTCAAACAGCCTGGGTGCTAAAACCACAATACAGAGCGACGGTCACTAGGACCCAGGACTGGACAGTACCCTGGAGTGAGGGTGAGGGAGGGAGTCCTGTGGAGACAGGGCGGCCTTGCCTCGACCCCATTCCCCGTGGTCTGCGAAGCGTTTCATTCCCCCCCACACACCTACTGCCTGGGGAACAGTCCTGGTATCACTCCTCTTGGTTTGACTGGTCGCTGATGTAATTCTCCAATTAGCAAAACTACTAACCACTTGTGCCTTGGGAAAGGAATTTGGGAGGGAGCTAAAAGGTAACAAACTGTGGAAAACTAACGGCTCTAACCTTGAAGAAGAGCTAACAAGCCGATAAAAGTGAACATCTTGGCACCAAAGACTGGACTGTGGCCAGAGAAGATAAAACTGCAGGAAGTAGGTGAAAGGTAAATGTGGCGAGGGGAGATCACGACCACCGACTCAATTCAGGACCGAAAAGACTTGCCCCCCCACACCTGAAAGGAGCATGCGTGCTAATTTACATAGCAAGCGAGGCTAATTTAAATACAGTAAACCAATAGTGTATGAAATGTTAATCACTAACCAATAAGTGTAAATATAGGCGGGTTTATACTAATCATGTAGCCTGATAAATGTGCGTGTGCTCGTGCTCATGGGAGTTGGTTTTTTGTGTGTTCGTGTTCATGCTCGTGCACGCATGATTTGTGGAATTATCATCACCGAGCACCCTGCGCAGAATCAACATCTTTAGAAGAACCTTCACTTCTCCTCACTCTTCTCTTTTTTCCTCACCGAATACTCTTGTTGGCAGGACCAACGCTGGATCCAGGACTGGTGATTCTCTTCTCTCTCTCTCTTTCTCTTTCTCTCTCTTTTTTACCTTTTCTAAGGTGATTAAGTTGTTAAAAGTTGTTAAATTGTAGTCAAGTATTGTATGGCCTACCTTGACTTTCCGTAAAACCGCGTAGCTGGAGTGGATATAACCGTGAGAGTGTTGGCGGGTATCGAATATTTGTACTCAGTATTTGTCTCTATAGAAGCTTCCTATTAAAGCTAGTGTTTGTGTACGGACCTTGAGTGTTGGCCCACCTTAATCCACACCGAGAGGATTTGCGAATCTTTGTCACTCCTCCCCCCTCCTCCCCAGGTGGGACGTGACAAATACATAATAGTAAATGTTCCCTTTAAATTTCTTGCCCAAAGACAAGCTTTTTTAGAAGACCTACTGTTAAGAAAATAATGCTGACGACTGCCATTAATTATGTTGTTATCCTGTAATTCATTTCTAATAGAGACTGAACTTTATTATTTTGTTCAGGATTGCAGACTGACATAGAAAGACAGCTAAAGTATTAGCACTCCCAAGTAACTTATGGTGCTCAGACAAAGTAAGCAATAGTTTCTGCTTCCAGTTTCACAGTTGGCTCTGAGTAAAGAACAATATAGAAATCTCACAGAACAGGCAGATTCTATACATACCAGGTACTTCTCCACCCAGGTTTGAAATGCCTGAAAGCTGCCCTATCACTTTCCAGTGATATTTTATAATATTTTTATATTACTTATGAAGTTCCAAGTAAGACACATTAAAATAAAGATGTGTAAAAAATCTACATATTCCCTTGAAGCCTAGAAAACTTTTGGTGTTTCAAGATGATTCTTTCAAAGATAACTATTTCATAGACCCTTATTAGGGCAAGATAGGGTCCTTAAATTAAGCAGTTCTTGGATAAAAAACTGAAAATATGATATTTTTAGAAACATTTCCCTTTGTTCTAAGACTGATATTAGAACAGACATTTTGAAATGCATTGACAAGCTTTGAGTGAAGGGACCTGGCAGGTTCTGGAAGAAGTAACTTGACAGGAAAAAGTTGAAAGATTTTGATGAGATCTAAGGGAGATTCTCTGTCTAAAGCTGATTAATAGGTAAGAGCTGTGCATCAAGTATGTCAGGGCTGTTTCTAATAAGTGAAATATCTGTGCTTTTGTTTATGCTTATGTCTGTTCAAAATACACACAACTTACACATATGGACATGCATAGTTACTAAAGCAGAATCTTTTGAAAATTGGACATTATATTCCCCCTCATTTCTTGGCAGAAATGAGGCAACTAAAGACTGTGAGTCACTGAGCAAGGGTGAAGAATGTCATATTTCTCTTAGAATATGTCCCAGGGAATTGTAGCTTCAATTTCAATGAACTGAACACAAACTAATAACAAAAAGAGATTTAACTCCAACTTTAGCAGAAAACAACATGCTTTTAAATAATTCTTGTATATTGTATTTTGTAAACAACCCCTAGCATAGATGGTTGAATCTGAATTAGATGAATCTACTTGTTTACAAGTTTATACAGGTTTTGAGCAGAAAGGGCATGGTGGAAGATAAAGGAAGTTTTTATTACTATTATTTGTTAATTATTATGGCTGATTATTTTTCCAGAAAAAGAATGGCTTAAGGATTTTTTAAACTTTTGAACTTAGTTTTCACTGGCAGTTTTATTTATTTATTAGGAATTTCATACAGTACCTTTGTAAGTAAACTTCTCTATATAGATATAAATGTTAAAGACACATTAGATATTACTTAATATTTTGCACTCATCATTTTGCACTTCTTCAGTGATAGCAGTAAACTGTGCTATAAGGTCCACAGAGAAAAGACTGTTAAAGAACGTTTACTCTGAAAAGACTGATGCTTGCAACATAGAAGACACTAAGACTAAATATAGCATGCTAGAGCAATAGCTTATTAAAAATTGCAGAGTTTGAGACGATTGCATTTGCAAGGACAACTATTCCACACCACTTTGATTGTTTATGTCAATCATTCATAAAACTATGTGCATATTAAATTTGACTGTTGTTTGAAATATTTCAAGAGCATGTTAGTTTCAATTTCAATGAACTGAGCATAAGTGATAGTCAAAAATGTTTGTCTAGACTTCATGAGAAAGGGGAAAAAAAAAGTATTTTCTACTAGTTTGTTAAATTTGCTGTATCACATAGTATCCAGAATGACAAGATGATTTGAGGTGCAGTGCCAGAATGTTTTACATTGTGGCAAGATCTGTGAAAGACCCAACTTGTTACATACACTGATAATAGGCAAATTGTACCAAATCTAAAAAGATTCAGGTTAATTCATAAGAGAATCCTTTTCTTTTTGTCAGAATATGTACATAGACTAAAGAGATGAAAGCATTGTGTAAATGAACTCTTTATCTTTTCTCTGTGAATGAAATTATCAATACAGAACTGTTTTTTACAAATATACATATTATAGCTATTTTTATAATAATTTCTACAGATGGATTTCATCCTTTCAGTTACTTTACAGTGAACTTATTGTAGTCCAGGGACATGATATTAGAAGAGTTATGATATATAATTACAAAATTTGCAAAAATAATTCTGCTGTTGTTAATGCTTGGCAAGTCTTATGAGTAATAATGTATAAATTGCATTTCTGATGCTTTTGGGTAACCATAAATTCTTAGATAAATCATATAACATATGAAAATATACTAGTGGAAATATAACTGCACTGACATAAAAAGGCCAGTACAGCTGTTATCCATGCCCATGAATTACAGGTACTTCATTCTGAAAAACAGACACTTAATATGTTCCCTTAAGAAGCAATTTTAATTGCATTCTATTCTATCCAGTCTAGAAATTGCTTTCTAGTTGTTTACAATATAAAAAAATTATGCAGATTTGTTCATTTTTCACTTCTTGATAAGTAATTGGAAATGTATTTTGTCTCTAGTCCTATACCTTACCATCTGTTATTTTATCTTACATAAAATTCATCATGCTAAAGTAATTAAACAATTTTTTATATAAGCCTGTTTAAAGGCTTTCTAGTCTGTCTTGAATGGTAGAAAATGAATTTGCATGAATAAAAACAGGAAAAAAGATTGGAAAAGCATCATTTGCCAGGAACTGGGTTCCACTTTGTTCAGTAGCATTCCAGCCTTCACATACCTCTCCTCTCATAAACTTACTGCCCTCAGCTCTGCAAATCTTGCTTCTTCTAACATTAAGTCACATTCTATCTTTTTTTCATCATCTTTTGAGTTGTTGACCAGCTGTGCTGGCATGGAAACACTGAAGAGAGCTTAGGAAGAGTAAAAGGGAGCTATTTAAACAAGGATTTACTGAAAATTGTGGGAACCAGAAAGACAAGAACAAGATATGAGTAAGTCAGAACGAATTTTGCCCGGTGCCTTAACTGAAGTCTACCTGTCTTAGTATCATTGTCTAATAAATCTAACCTGAACCATTAGAGGGATTTCTTCTGAAAAACCAGATACTTCACATTAAGCTGTAGTACTATGGGAACTGTGACAGATGGAAAATGTCCTCTGATAGTTAATGCTAAGACGTATAATGAAGACTGAGAAGACATGTACTCTGTAATGAGGACTTTGGAAATGTGCTTTCACCTACTCACAAATTTCAAAACATAGAGTTGCAGAATACCTAGCAGTAAAGAAAAATGACAACTGAAGTTCAGTCATGTCAAGTCTGAATTATACTCCTTTAGAATTGTCCTAACTATTCCTTTAGACTCCATCAGAGTATGAATATAACAAAAGATATAATTAACATTTGTGTCTGAATTGCAGAGTATGTTTGTTGAATGTGACTCAAGCATTTCAAAGAGCTTCAACATTATATTTTGAATGGTCTATATTGTTCCATTTTTTAAACCATTCATTCACAAAAGTTAAAAAAAATGGTTTGCACAGTTATATAATTTGTGAGGATTCTATTTTAAATTAACTGTATCATTTGTTGCACTCGTAAATATCCAGGAAAAAAAAATCACATTCAGTATGTTAATGTTCCAACTCTAAAGGGGATGCATTACCTTTTTTTTTGTATAAGTAACACAGTTAAAATTTAATTAAACTTTGATGAAGTAATAATCATAGTATTACTTCCATAATATGGAACCAGATACATACATGTTCTGCTTCACTAAGTCCACATACGACTTACAATTAAAAGCTGTTAATGCTTAAAACCTGACAAGATCAGAAGTGAGCAGGACACAGACACCTCCAAAAGAAATTAAACCATTCTATCTAAATTTTGTGAATACTCCAGAAGATGAATAATCAAAGATTTTAAGACCAAAAGTTCTTTCTTAACCTTAGAGGGGGACACAAGAAAAGTTTAATTTTTAATTACAAATAGGAAGATTGTGGTAATTGTTTCCACACCATCACTGAAAAAAGGACAATAACTTTTCATGCCTGTTCTTTCAAACATACAAAATCTAGGCCCCCATGCTCTAGACTAGCCATTCATCTCATGTTTTGACTACCTGTCCATTGAAATCTTTGCTCCATCTATTTAGAATAGTTACTATGTAACCAAAACAGTAATCCAATTGACAGATAGCTAATTGTTCAGGAGTGAGTGAGCTTTTACAGAAATCCCTTCTGGACTTTTTTTTTAATTAAATAAAAACCCAACTAAACCAAAACCAACTAATGAAACCCAAAGAAAATTTAACACCATGAGTGCATTACAATACTGTAATTATTTTTTTTTAACTTTGTGGAAGAACCAAATCATGCTTAAAGAAGGCGCACTGCTTAAAACTTTCAAAAAAATAACCTATCATAGAAATTATACTGAACAATCATATATTAACAGTGAACTATGGCAATTGTTCTTTTTCATCCCAGATACTAGGCTTTCAAAATATTCTGAAAGGATATAGCAAAAGAGAAATTTTATAGATTTTGTTAAAATTTGTGATATGTTTAAATATCAAGTATGCTTCACAGATGATGTCAACAATATAATTTCCTTCTGAAATCAGAACACTTTCATTCAAACAAGGCACAGCTGCACACTACTGTCCAATCTAAAACAGACTTTTCAGGACTTTATTCCCTAATGTTACTTGTAATGCCTACCTTCCCCCTGCTTTTCTACTGTGTCCACTTATTTTGTAGCAAAGCCCTGCATTCTTCAGTTGCTTTTGTCATTAGTCCAGAAACTGAATCCTGTGAGAATTTGTCTCTTTTAATCTTGTCAAATTTCCCCAAATGACAAGGGGAAAAAAAAAAAGTGTAAGCTAATAGGACAGCTATTCTTCAAAGGGACTTAGTTCATTATCCACTACTGCACCCAGAGAAACAGGCCTGAAAAGTATGTAGAACATACACTTGTAATCTGATTCACATTTTTCTTTGGAGAGCAGAACAATTAAGTTTGTCTGAACAGCCTTTGTTCCCACAAACCACCATGCCTAGGAGCTGAGGAACCACTAGGAGGTCACCGTACAGACCCCAGGTTTTACTGAACTCAACAGAGAAACTTGATCTTACCAGAGAAACCAGAGAACTCAGAAAAACTCTGGTATGTCCACACTGAAATATGGCCTCATGCAGTTGGCTGAGCTAATTGAGAACAAGCACTGTCAGAAGGGTAAATAGTCTAGCACACTGCCATGTAGGTATTGTTGTGTGGCATTGCACTTTGTAAACACCAAGGTTGTTTGTAGCTTACTCTGGTGTTCTTAACATGGTATTCATCCTGTGACAATAACTCTGAATCTTTCAGGTTTGCAGTCCTTTTCCCTCAATACTACCCACCAATGTATCAGAAAGAAGGAGTAAGACTGCATTTTAAAAATTGCAATTCTCTCCTTTATTTGTTACTGTATGTAAAATATATCTTCTTAGGCCTGTTTGAGTTTTTAATCAGACTTCAAAGAATTTTGTTTTCAAGCTAAGCAGTATTACTTGCATATCTTGTTTTTGTAAGTAAGTCCAATTAAACTCGCATAAGAAAAGACCAAACGACGATGTAAAGTGATCACTTCTGTTTAACTACTTCAGATTAGTTCCTGTTCTCTGTTTAGTTTATGTACCTCTGATGGTTTACTACTTCATATAGCTTAATTTAAATGTTTGTTCCATTCAGGAGAGAATAAATTTTTTTGTAAAAAACTGAAAACTGACTCAAGTGTAGTCTGTGCTGATTTCTAGACCCTACATACTATACTGACATGAGACAGAATACACAATCTGGCCCAAGGAGCATGGAGTTCTCTCTGGTGCTCATAACAAAGAGAACATCTACATAGCCTTGTAAACCTTCTATACAGATAATAGAAGCTTCGTTTATATCTGTGCTTGAAGATGAGCACAATTTACTGCTAGGAGAAATTTTTAAACAGCAGTAAATGTACTAGAAATATTAAAGAACTGATGATATGAATAAATACAATCCTGTAAAAAGAAGCAAAGTTAAGTCTGATTATGATATATTCTTACTTGGACTATCTTCATTGTTTGCAAAATTGTATGTCTTACATGCCACAAATATATGATGATCAAATGAATCCATCAAAAATATTTATTACATGCCAGGATATTTGATTTTTTTTTTATTTAGGTAACAAATTGTCTTGATTTGAAAGATGAAAGTAAAAATAAGTCTAATAGAAAGTAGCCTAGCTTTAAACTGAATGAGTGACTGTTCCTTACATTAATTAACAAAGGTTATTCATATTAAATTAAATTTCGATATAGGCCATAAGAACTCTCAAATTGGAAAACCTAGTTTTGCAGATTTGAAATCCACCTTGAGAAATCCATAGAATGTCACTTCCCCATTCACACTTACGTTGTGGACATATAATCTTAAAAATGTTTCCTTCCTGCCCACCAAGTGTCAAAAACCAAACAAGTTGTTCCAGAAATCTCGCAGCTAAAGTTCATTTCATTCAGAAAGCATGAAAGATTGATATATTTGAGAAAGTTATGTCAAGACAAGTGTTTGAGTAATGCTTTATTTTCCCTTTGTTTCCAAGTTGTCATTTGTACAAATCTTCAGCATAGTTTGAACAACTGTTTTGTGAACTGTGGTGAAAAATCCTTTCTAGAGCAAATGGACAGAGTATATAAAAACAACTTCAGAAATAAATAGTGCAAGGCACAGCTTTCAGATGTGACCAGAATGAAGCAATTCTTTATCCAGTCTTTTCTTCTGTTTCTGTCAACCCCAGTTCAAAACATTCCATGGAGTATCTATATTTACTTATGAACCATCAAAAAGTTATCTGAGCTGTAAATTTCTAATAAATGATAAATATTTATACGGTTGAATCTGCCCCCCCCCCCCCCAATTAAGTTCCTAATACCAAATCTGAAATCTTGAGTCCTATTCAATGTGCATTTCTCTGAACTCTATTTCCTTTCCCAAAGTTCCCCAGATGCCTACCGTTTAGCTTGTGCTTAAGTTCAGAAGCAGTTCAGCCTTGACAGAAATGAGCCATTGGATGCTGTGCTGGTTTTGGCTGGCATAGAGTGAATTTTTTTCATAGAAGCTGGTACGAGGCTGTGTTTTGGATTTGTGCTGAAAACAGTGCTGATAATACAGGCATGTTTTCGTTATTGCTGAGCAGTGCTTACACAGAGTCAAGACCTTTTCTGCCCCTCACACCACCCCACCAGCAACTAGTCTGGGGGTGCACAAAAAGCTGGGAGGGGACACAGCTGGGACAGCTGACCCCAACTGACCAAAGGGATATTCCATGCCATATAATGTCATACTCAGCATATGAAGATGGAGGAAGAAGAAGGAAGGGGGATACGTTCAGAGTTATGGTGTTTATATTCCCAAGTAACAGTTACGCGTGATAGAGCCCTGCTTTCCTGGAGATGGCTGAACACCTGCCTGCTGATGGGAAGTAGTGAATGAATTGCTTGTTTTGTGTTGCTTGTGTGCACGGCTTTTGCTTTACGTATTTAACTGTCTTTATCTCAGCCTCTGAGTTTTCTCACTTTTACCCTTTTGATTCTCTCCCCCATCCTACCAGGGGAGTGAGCGAGCAGCTGTGTTGTGCTTAGTTACTGTCTAGGGTTAAGCCATGACAGGTGCCTATATTTATAAGGAGAATCAGAGATAACACTAGTCTGTTGCTTGATGAGGTCGGTCACCTCACAAAATTATGTAGAAGGTTATTCTGGGAGTCATAGAAAAACACTTGAGAGACAATGCAGTCATTGGTCATAGCCAGCACGGGTTAACGAGGGGAAAGCCCTTCTTAATCAATTTAATTTCCTTCTATGACAAGGTCACCCATCTATTTGACCAAAGGATTCCAGTAGATGTCGTGGTTTTGGATTTTAGCAAAGCTTTTGATACTGTTTCTCACAGTATCCTTTTGGACAAAATATCCAACACACAGCTAGACAAGCCCATAATACGTTGGGTGAGCAATTGGCTGACAGGGTGGTGTCAAAGAGTTATAGTAAATGGGGTTACGTCAGGCTGGTGTCCAGTCACCAATGGGGTTCCCAGGGCTCAATTTTAGGGCCACTGCTCTTAGTCATATGGTTTAGTTTCAGGTAGTCCTGTGAGGAGCAGGGAGTTGGACTTGATGATCTTTAGGGGTCCCTTCCAACTTGAGATATTCTATGACTCTATTCTATGATTCTATGATTCTATGATTCTATGATTCTATATCACATGTAAGCATGCAGTATATCCAGAAACCAGATACACCTCTGCCTGAGGAGTTCATTCCAGTTGTTATTGTTGGAGCACAATTCATGATTGAGCTCTGTACAAAAAAAGCTGCAATTGACACTGCTTTCTTGTAAAAAATACATACAGGATGAGGTAATAGTGATGGCAGCTCTCTCTCCCTCATATTCTTTCCAAATAATTATTTCATGATTAAGACACTCAGTTAACTTGCAGGTAGCTTATATTTTCCTCAGCATGAAAGGAATCAAACCTGTAATTGGCCTGATCTCATCACCAACCACCTATTGTGGGATGGGAAGATTCTGCATCTTCTGAAGCTCTTCCAGAAAGAATGAATGACACTTTCAGTGTTTCCATCCTGTAAGTGCTTGCCATATATGTCAAAAAAATTATCATTTATGCTACTTTCTTAAGATTTCTTTTCTTGTAAAAGGAAGAGTAAGGAGACGAAACTGTACTTGAGAATGTTTGTTGTATTCTGAGAAAGATTTTTCTGATTTATCATCTCAAAGTATCTAAGAGAAAACTATGAAGGAAGAAAAAGGCTGATATAGCGGTTGCATAAAAAGCATGTAACAGTATACTTGTCTATCATACATAAAAAATGTTACTTGACTCTACCAAGAACAACCAACTTTGAGAGAAAACAAGATTTTAAGAAACACATTGCCAGTGTCTGGTTCTTATATGAAGAAAGCCTCATTGAGAGGGCTTTAAACTAGACTCGAAGGGGGAAGGGGATAAAACCAGACCTGCTAGGGATGAGCCCAAGGGTGGCACACCTGTGTTGGAGAAGAGATCAATAGCCCAACTCAAGTGCATTTACACCAATGCACGCAGCTTGGGCAATAAGCAGGAGGAGCTGGAAGCCATTGCGCGGCAGGGAAACTATGATGTGGTTGCCATTACAGAAACATGGTGGGACGACTCGCACAACTGGAGTGCTGCAATGGATGGCTACAAGCTCTTTAGACGGGACAGGCAAGGAAGGCGAGGTGGCGGGGTAGCCTTGTACGTCAGAGAGTGTTTTGACTGTCTTGAGCTCAACAAAGGTAATGACAAGGTTGAGTGCTTATGGGTAAAGATCAGGGGGAAGGCCAACAAGGGAGATATCCTGGTGGGAGTCTGTTATAGACCACCCAACCAGGATGAGGAAGCAGATGAAGTTTTTTACAAGTGGCTGGCTGAAGTCTCAGGGTCTCTAACCCTTGTTCTTGTGGGAGACTTCAATTTACCAGATCTCTGCTGGAAATACAACACAGCAGAGGGAAAGCAGTCTAGGAGGTTCCTGGAGTGCGTGGAGGATAACTTCCTGATGCAGCTGGTAAGCGAGCCAACCAGGGGAGGTGCCCCGCTGGACCTGCTGTTCACGAACAGAGAAGGCCTAGTGGGTGATGTGGTGGTCGGAGGCTGTCTTGGGCACAGCGACCATGAAATGGTAGAGTTTTCGATTTTTGGAGAAGTAAGGAGGGGGGCCAGCAAAACCACAACCCTAAACTTCAGAAGGGCAGACTTTGGCCTGTTTAGCAGTTTGGTTAACAGAGTCCCTTGGGAGGCGGTCCTGAAGGGCAAGGGAGTCCAGGAAGGCTGGATGTTATTCAAGAGGGAAGTCTTAAAGGCACAGGAGCAGGCTGTCCCCATGTGCTGCAAGTCGAGCAGGTGGGGGAGAAGACCGGCCTGGCTGAACAGAGAGCTCTGTCTGGAACTCAGGAAGAAAAGGAGAACCTACCACCTTTGGAAGAAGGGGCAGGTGACTCAGGGGGACTACAAGGATGTGGTGAGGTTATGCAGGGAAAAGATTAGAAAGGCGAAGGCCCAGCTAGAACTTAAACTGGCCACTGCTGTCAAGGACAACAAAAAATGTTTCTACAAGTATATCAGCGACAAAAGGAGGGCTAAGGAGAACCTCCCTCCTTTGTTGGATGCGGAGGGAATCTTGGCCACGAAGGATGAGGAGAAGGCTGAGGTACTTAATGCCTTCTTTGCCTCAGTCTTTAATAGTCAGACTGGTCATCCTCAAGGTTTTCATGCCCCTGAGCTGGGAGATGGAGATAGGACACAGAATGTAGTCCCAGTTGTCGAAGAGGTGGCAGTCACCGATCTGCTCCTCCACCTGGATGCCCACAAGTCAATGGGGCCAGACGGGATCCACCCGAGGATACTGAGGGAGCTGGCGGAGGAGCTTGCCAAGCCACTCTCCATCATTTATCAGCAGTCCTGGTCAACCAGGGAGGTCCCAGATGACTGGAAGTTAGCTAAGGTGACACCTGTCGGAGTGGGAGACGGACCTGGAGTAACGATGTAACCTCGATGCGAGTATGATCGTTCTTGTTTATTTCAGACAATTACCAGGTTTATATAGACAATCAGCAAAGCACGCGGTAGCAATATCTATATAATTGGTTCATTACATGTGTTCATGTGCTTAAGACAGTTATATGATTGGTACAGGGTTGCTGTTCACGCGAAGAGGTCTGTCAGCATATTCCGGACTTAGTTCCGCTTCTTATGTTGTTTGCCAAGTAGTCCTTTGTCGTTCAAGGTCAGTTCATAGTATCCTCTGTGCTTCTTGATACACTAAAAGCAGGATTGCTCATACTGAAAAGATCATGTCCCTTCTCACTTAGCGATTCTTCCACAGACACCCATCTACAAGAAGGGTCGGAAGGAGGATCCGGGGAACTACAGGCCTGTCAGCCTGACCTCGGTGCCGGGGAAGGTCATGGAACAGATCATCCTGAGTGCCATTATGCGGCATGTGCGGGACAACCGGGGGATCAGGCTCAGCCAGCATGGGTTTATGAAAGGCAGGTCCTGCTTCACTAACCTGGTCTCTTTCTATGACAAGGTGACCTGCTTAGTGGATGAGGGAAAGGCTGTGGATGTTGTCTACTTGGACTTTAGTGAGGCCTTTGACACTGTCTCCCACAGCATTCTCCTGCAGAAGCTGGCTGCTCACGGCTTGGACAAGTGCACTCTGAGCTGGGTTAAAAACTGGCTGGATGGCCGAGCCCAGAGAGTTGTGGTGAATGGAGCCAAATCCAGTTGGCGGCCGGTCACGAGTGGTGTTCCCCAGGGCTCAGTGTTGGGGCCGGTCCTGTTGAATATCTTTATCGATGATCTGGATGAGGGGATTGAGTGCACCCTCAGTAAGTTTGCAGATGACACCAAGTTGGGTGGGAGTGTCGATCTGCTGGAGGGTCGGAAGGCCCTGCAGAGGGACCTGGACAGGCTGGATTGTTGGGCTGGGGCCAACTGGATGAGGTTCAACAAGGCCAAGTGCCGAGTCCTGCACTTGGGTCACAACAACCCCAGGCAACGCTACCGGCTTGGGGAGGAGTGGCTGGAAAGCAGCCTGGCTGAAAAGGACCTGGGGGTGTTGGTTGACAGCCACCTAAACATGAGCCAGCAGTGTGCCAGGTGGCCAAGAAGGCCAATGGCATCCTGGCTTGTATTAGGAATAGTGTGGCCAGCAGGATCAGGGAGGTGATAGGGCCCCTGTATTCGGCACTGGTGAGGCCACACCTCGAATACTGTGTCCGGTTTTGGGCCCCTCACTTCAAGAAGGACATCGAGGTGCTGGAGCGTGTCCAGAGAAGGGCAACTAGGTTGGTGAAGGGTCTAGAGCACAAGTCTTACGAGGAGTGGCTGAGGGAGCTGGGGTTGTTTAGTTTGGAGAAGAGGAGGCTGAGGGGAGACCTTATTGCTCTCTACAACTACCTGAAAAGAGGTTGTAGCAAGGTGGGGGTTGGTCTCTTCACCCCAGTAACAAGTGATAGAACGAGAGGAAAGGGCCTCAAGCTGCGCCAGGGTAAGTTTAGGTTAGATATTAGGAAAAACTTCTTCACTGAAAGAGTAGTCAGGCACTGGAACAGGCTGCCCAGGGAAGTGGTTGAGTGCCCATCCCTGGAGGTATTTAAAAGACGGGTAGATGCAGTGCTTGAGGACATGGTTTAGTGGTGGACTTGGCGGTGGTAGGTTAATGGTTGGACCTGATGATTTTAAGGGTCTTTTCCAACCTTAACAATTCTATGATTCTATGATTCTAATAATTTGCTGACAGTTATAGTTGGACAACATCCTGAACAAGAGAGACAGTACTAATTAATATGTGCCACTATCAACAGAAAGGTGGTAGTTGACCATTTTTATGCTGAGTTGGCTTAAGAATTTTGTTTGTTCACAAAATATGTAAAAATATGTTATCAAATATTCTTTGATATTGGAGACAATCCAAGTCCTGGCATATATAACCACTATTAGGAATGATCTATTATTCCATGTCTTAGTTTTCTGTACTTTTGAGAAGAGGCAAATAAAATGAAGAAAGTACAACAGAGCTCTTGTTAACGAATTTATTTTACAGGCATGTTAGAGAGACTACAGTCCACTGAGTGTCACAGAGCGTAGTTGAAAGTTTTACTAATGCTTTGTTCTAACAAGCATAGATGTTAGTTTCCATTTTGTTTTTTTCTTTTCTACAGTGTATTAAAATCTTCAGAGGCAGATGTTTCAAAGCAGATTATTAGAAACAGACAAAGAGTAACTGAGGTTTCTTCAAACAAAGAAGTATTTGCTTACAAACATATTTTCCTCATTAACGTTTTTTAAAAGCATGCTAGGTAATTATTACTTTACCTATGGCTCAATTCTAAAGTAATTCCTGAATTGTTCATTTTCTTTGCTCTGTTGTAACTAGTATGTTGATCTCTAGGATAAGTGCAACTTTTTCGGAGACAGTACAATAGCTGTCTAATAGCTGTCCATTGAAAAGCAAGGCATCAAGTCCTAAGGCCTTAGTATTTAGGCTCTGAATAGATGATGGAGAGAGATATTATTCCAAAAGGCAGTTCTTCTCTAACTAAAATAGGCCTTTAATGGAAAAAGATTAATCTCAAATTGCCTAATCTTTCTCTTTCCTGAATAAAAGAGGTTTCCTAGATTTCTAGCTTTACTAGATGCTTTCCATCCTCCATATAAGAAAAATAAGAAAAACTGGACACTGGCATAGTTTGGAAGTGTGCAGATTCCATACTAGTTTAGTATGAGATTCAGTCTACAGTTAAGACACACTTAACAAAGAACTAAAACTGTGAGCTAAGTATCTAAATTTGTACTATTGTCAATAGAAATTAGGGGCTTGGTTCACCAAACATGGGCTTCTAAGGTCTTTTGAGATGCCTTCTGATATATGAGAAATACGCATGAGGTTAGAAGTTATGATAGAAGATGCATGGTAGACATATATCTTCTCTGAGAAGCATCTGGAAATCAGGATGGATGGCTTTGTGCATCTTAAACACCTCCTGATGCCTATGTTGAGGCTACTGAATTGCATGTCTAGAAGCTCCATTGATTATATTCTTTAAATCATCCTTCATTTAAAAAAAAAAATTAATCATCTAGACTACAGGTAGTCACCTAACTTCCAATATTTTCTCTTCAACTGAATCTCACCCCCACAACTTAATTCAGTTGCCTGAACACAAAGAACTAGAATTATTTGAGATGCCCCAAGGAGACGTCTCAGCTTAGGGCAGGTAAGGCAAGAGACACTTAAATGTAGACACACATTGGCAAAGATCTTTATGTTTCCTTGCAAGGATTCTAGTAGAAGGTCAGGTCTAACCCAAACGTATATGAGCCTACACATAGCAAGGACCTGATATGGCTTTATTTCACAAGAAGTGCCCCAGAGGCCAGGAACCAAGCTGATCGTTTCAGACATTGTCTCTGCACTGGCTGTGGAAATTATGATAGTGTCCTCTATGTCTGTTTGACCCAGAGGACTGTTTTGAATGTCTTTGAACTTCTTTCAGCACACCATTGTGTGTTTATCTTCATTAATCAGAAAGAAAGCCTAAAGTGACTTGGTCAGCCTAGTCATCTGCAGTATAAATATCTGAATCTAGTCAAAATTTTTTCATCCTTCAATTCCCTTTGTAGTTTATAGTATCTTCAAGGAATTGTTTGTTTCGTCTTAAAATAGATATCTAATATATGTCACATGAATTGTTCAAGAGAATTCTTTTTTTGTCATTGTTAATGGTAAAGAGCATCCAGACAAATAGCTAAAATGTAGATTATTTCTACAACATAGGATTCTAAAGCTGGTTGAGATGAACACCCTCATTGTTTTTATCTTTCATATAATCAATCTGTCATAATACAAGAAATGTTTAGTTTCAAATTTTGAGCTTGCCATTTTGATACCACTGTATAGACAGATTTGTATGGTGAAGAAAATTATATAAAAGGAAAGGACCTGAAGATTTTGAATAAACAAGGACATTTGATCTACCCAGTAAAATTTAAAAAACTGAAGATTTTTCTTATGTGTTTCAAAAGTTCTTTTAAAACAAGTATTACTAAATGCTTAAGACTGGTGAAAGCATCATTTGTAGGTTTCATCTGGCAGCCAATGATGACAGTAAAAGTGCTATTCACAAAATCAAAGAAGAAATAGAGTCTGTGTAGTTAGATATTTTCCATACATAGGATAAGATTTTTCTCCAAGCAGTTAATAATTTACAATGTAGTTTAAATGGTTTAACCTAAAGATGACACATTTCCAGGGGAAGATCTGTGAATACATTTATATGTAAATGCAAAAAGACAAGGATGAGGAGTTATTTATAGCCAAGATTTTTAAATTTTATGCAAAGTAAGGCTCCTAAATCCTTTTAAAAACATATTTTTAACAGTCTTGAACCTTTGACTCCCACTACCTGCAAGGAGAACTATATTTTCTTATTTAGATTCTAATTATATTTAAAAGTTTAAATACACCTGGGTACCAGCATGTGGATAGTATAAATTGTCATGGCTCTGTGGACATCAATGCCAGTTTATTCAGATATAAAAATAAAAATCTTTTTTTGAGGGAAAAGTAAACATTAAATATATTTCATTTCATTAAGAAAAGTATTTAAAGGAAGAATTTACAGTAGGCTAGTTGGTGGATGAAGATCAAATGGCAGAAAAGTGGAGGAATGGGGGGCAGGGAGGAAACATCTGGGAAGAACATGGTAGTGGAAGCTCTCACACTACCCCTCAGCAAGTGGCATAGCTGGGGTCCATCTCAAGTGCCAGTACATGAGTGCATATAACCTGAGAAACACAACGGGAGTTCTGGACGGATACAGGCTGTTGGGAAGAAAGGATAAGGAAAACAAAAGTGGGAAGATGGTGCTGTGTGCAAAGGAACAGCACAAATACACAGAGCTTTGCTACTGAGTGGATGGTGGCTGCTTGAGAATTTATGGGCCAGGATCAGAGGGGAGACCAGCAAGGAAAATGTGGTGGGCATCTGCTACGAACTGCCAAATTGAGAAGAATAAGTGGGCAAAACCTTTCTTAAATAATAAGGAGAAGATTCACAGTCATAAGCTCTGGTTCTTATAAGCTCTGGTTCTTATAAGCTCTGGTTCTCATGGGTTACTTTAACCACCCTGTTATCTACTAGAAGGGCAATGTAGCATAAAGTAAGCAATTCAAGAGATTTCTGAATTGCACTGAGGACAATTTTTTGATTGAGGTGCTGGATAGCCAACTAGGGATATGCTCTTTTGGGCCAATTAATTCAAAATTTTCTTACTGGCAAAAAGAGAACACACTGTACATACAGATCCAGTAATTTATTGTCAAACTAATTAATGTTTTAACTACCTAATAAAAATATACCAAAAGTTATTATCAATCCAGTTAAAATGATACTAGCATTTATAGTCCAAATTGTCTAATGAATTCAGAAAAAAACCTCATTAATAACAAAGTCAAAATTCTTCCACATAAACTTTTTAATATCTACCCCTTTTCTGCTATAAGGGTACTATGCCTTTCAAAGCCCCTGTGTAACCTATGGTTGATAGTACCTGTCTCCCAGGAAGAATAGGGAGAGTTATGAGGAGTTGCCAGTATTCTAGTTCTTTGCCAGGAGGGGCGTGAAGTTGATTGTGGAAGTTTGTTCCTTCTCTGTCTTGGATCTGCCTTAGTTAGTTGTATAGCCTGCTTATTTGCTCTATCCTTATTGGTTCCCAAATAAAATTTTATTACGTTTTTCTGGTTAGCTATTAGGTGGCTACCCAATAGCTCCCCCCCAGCTGCTGTTAACATAAAGGGTTAATGAGGTTTAATGACTACCCAAGTTTTTATACAACACGTTATTCAGCAAGCTCATCTAACAACAAGATAGGCAACAGTCACCTGACCGTTAGACAGTTGTTAGTCACAGCCAGAACAAGCTAAAGCTTACAGCCAGAACAAGCTAATGTCTATTCAGGACAAAGTGTGTCCAAACAATATATGAGGCCTACACTGGTGACAATACAAAGCCTGTGGCCTGCTACTAGAAATGTTACTAGATTTTTTTAATTACTCTATTTACTGAAAAGGAATAACTGGTGAGAGATTTGAAAGCTGACAGCAAACTTCACTGAAGCAACCATGAGATGGTGGAATTTACAATCCTGAAGGAAGCAAGAAAAACAAGTAACAGAATAACAGGTCTGGATTCAGGAGAACGGATTTGGTCTTGTTGAGGAAACTAGTAAGAGAGGCTGCTCTGAAGGGCAGAGGAGCCAAGGCATGTTTATTAAACTTAAGGGACCTGTAAATCTTCTCAAAGCTCAAAAATGATCCATTTTGGTGCACAGAATGTTAAGCAAGCATGGACAGAATGGTTGAAAAGGACCTCCTGACTAAGCCAAAATGCAAAAAGGCGGAAGCTATCCAGGAAGGTATCTAGCTGTCCTGGAAGAATATGGAAACACTGCCAAGGCATGCAGGGAATTAGAAAAGCCCAAACTCAGCTGGAGCTGAAATTACTGAGGAATCTGAAAGGCAACAAGAAGGACTCCCAGACATATATCAATAGCAAAAGAAATACCAAGGAAAATGTGGGGCTGGTCTTGAATGGGGTGAGTAATCTAATGATGAAGGACACTGAAAAGGTAAGATACTTGATGCCTTCTTCATTGTTCTTAGGGTCTGTGCATGGATAGTCAATTCTGACTTGCAGCTATACTAGCAAGATAACCTGAGAAATTATAACATGTTAAAAATAGCAAGCTAGAATTTACCATCTATGTCACAAATAACATATAAGGATATGAAGTCAGCAAAATCAGGGCTCATTGTGAAAGAAGAAACAGCCAGCTGTGTATTTGAGTGAAGGTGGTATGTTAAAAGACAAGAACTGTTTGGGGCAGGGGGGAGGGGGAAGTGAATTTAAAGGGAAGAAAATAATGGGATTGGGGCTTTTCTGGAGTACTTGTTGAACAGTCCTGCATCTTATCAACATGGAGAAGCAAAAATCACAGAATAATTTTGATTGTGAGGGGCCTCCAGAGATCTTTAGTCCAATCCTCTGCTCAAAGCAGATCTAATCAGATTAGGCTCCTCAGGGCGGTATCCAGTTGAGTCTTGAATAACTCCAAGGATGGAGGCTTCACAACATTTATAGGCAATCTACTCCAGTGTTTGACTACCCTCATAGGATAGACAATAAATCCTTTATTCTAACCATATGTCTGACTTTCTTCCACAGCCTGGGAAAACCTGTGATGGTTTCTCTAGCACCAATAGGGGAACATGCAAAAGGGAAAAAATGGTTTTCCTATCAGTCTTTAATGTCTAGCACTGCTGTCTGGTCTCCCAGGTGCCCTGTACCTAGTAGTATGGGGAAGTGAAGAACTACTCATGGTAGATTAAGGTAGAGTTCGGGACCACCTAAGCAAACTGGACATATAGAACTTCATAGGACCACATAGGATTTGTCTGAGAGCACTAAGGGAGCTGATGTACTGGTTTTGGCTGGGATAGAGTTAATTTTCTTTATAGAAGCTAGTGTGGGGTTATGTTTGGGATTTGTGCTGAAAACAATGCTAGTAATATAGAGATGTTCTTCTTATTGCTGAACAGTGTTTGCACAGCATCAAGGCCTTTTCTGCTTATCACATTGCCCCACCAGTGAGTAAGCTGGGGGTGCACAAGAAGCTGGGAGGAGACACAGCCAGGACAGCTGACCCAAACTGACCAGAGGGATATCCCATACCATATGACATCATGCTCAGCAATAAAAGCTGGGAGAAGAAGGAAGAAGGGGGGGACATTCGGCTTGATGGCTTTTGTCTTCCCAAGTAACTGTTACACGTGATGAAGCCCTGATTTCCTATAAATGGATAAATACCTGCCTGCTGACGGGCAGTAGTGAATGAATTCCTTATTTTGCTTTGATTGTGCACGTAGCTTTTGCTTTTTCTATTAAACTGTCTTTATCTCAACCTATGAGTTTTCGTACTTTTACCCTTCTGATTCTCTCCCCCATCCCGCTGTGGGGGAATGAATGAGCAGCTGTGTGGGGCTTAGCTGCCTACTGGGGCTAACCCACAAGAGCTGACAACATTGTGAGGCTGCTCTCAAAATGGAAAAATAGGAATTTCACATCTATTTTCAAGAAAAAAATGAAGGAAAATCTGCGGAATTAAATGATAATCAGCTTCACCTCATTAGGCTGGAAGATTTTGAAGCAGATCCTGCTGTAAGTCATTTACACCTACATAAAGAAGGAGATTGGGAACAGCCAGCATGTATTTACCAAAGCTGCTTTAGCAGCCTGCTGGTCTTCAACGGTGAGATGTCTGGCTGTGTGGGTGAGGGGAGAGCCATGTATGTAAATGACTTTGATTTTAACAATATTCTCACAGCCAACCATAATATCCTTGCAGCCAAATCTCCTGAAGTTCGACAAAATTTGCAAAGTTTTGTACTTGGGATGGAATAATCCGGTGCTTCAGTATAGTCTTGGCATTGCCAATTGGCTAGAGATCAGGTTTCCAAATAATAACCTGGGAATTCTGGTGGGCCAGAAGTTAAACATAAGCCAGCAGAGTAATCCCCATGGCAAAGAAAGTCAACAATATACTGCACTGCATTAGCAAGCATCTAGGCAGCCAGTCAAAAAATGCTATTCCTTTCTACTGGGTATTGTGAAATTGCATCTGGAGTATTGTGTCCGATTTTGGACTTCCCTTTACAAGGAAGACACTGATAAATTGGAACAAGTTTGTCTGGGAAAGAACTGCTAAAATGATCTGGGGACAGGAGCATGATGTACCGGAAGCAGTTTTGCTGAGATCTTCTCCTTGGAGGTGCACAGTGAAAGCTCAAGAGGGAATGTATACACTTTGCATTAAGAAAAAAATCTAATTAGATATAAGGAAAACACTCTTCATAGTAAGCATAGCCAGGCGTTAGAACAAACTGCTTGGAGAGGCTATGTAATCAGCATCCTTGGAGATATTCAGAACTCAATGGGACAAGCCTTGAGAGAATGGATCTAACTCTTAAGCTAATTGCAGTTTTGAAATTGTCCCAGGTGTGAGCAGGTGTTTGCCTCCTATGCCCTCCAGAGATCCTACTTAAATTGACCTGATTTTATAATTTTGAGATATCTCAGTCTTATGAATGAATTAGAAATGAACATGCATGTGTATGTTAGTATATTGCAGGTTTCCCTATAACAATAAAATTATATTATAATTTGAATCTATTTGAAGTAAGCTCAAGATCACATAAAAAAGGAGACAATGAGTTAAGGAACCAAAGCAAAAAATGATAGACATTGACTAGAAAATGAGGAGAATGCTTCAACAGTTTTGATAAATTTGCCAGATCAGAATTCATTTCTATGTATGTCCTTTATCCTTATAGTAAAAAGCAGACCAATGGACTAGATTTGCTAATCAGTGTAATAATATGTCCCAACAAGGATTTACAGAAATAGGAACTGTAAGACAGAATGCAATGGCAGCGTGACACGTGGTGGCTGTTGTGGTTTTAATACTAAATGAGAGAGAAGGAGGAAACTTTTAAACATACAGTTTTATGAATAATTAATTCAATTTTTCTCATTAAGATTTAAAATGAAGAAACAGTAAGAAAGTAATTTTTTTCTTATTGTCCTAAAAGTTTGTTAATGAATATTGGATAGTTGCTTCTATTATCAATGTTTTGGGAAAACCTAAGCAAATATGTCTTAACTCAATAGCTAACACCATGAAAAATACTAATGGCAGGAATTAATTGAAGATAAAATTCAGAAATAATAAGTGATTGCATATGGTGTCTAATTTCATTTGTCTTAATATTTCATATGAATGTTACAATCACAACTATAATCTTTAAATAACATTTGCATTCCCTCAGGATCCCAAATTTTGTCTGTCTAATATAGGCAAAAAATAATAATTTAAAAAATGCTTTCCTGTTCATCATAGTTGATGTTTATATGTAACTGAAAAAGAAAGATTAATGAGCCAATGTGCTTTTATCCAAGAAGCATAATTAGTCTGCTTCACTGCCATGAATAATTAAGAGGGACATTTTAGAGAAAACAATATGTTGAAGGCTAATTAAAGTTTTGGAACTTATATGACAAGCCATGTTTTATGTGTTATTGTAAAACATTTTGAGAGCCAGGGTCACAGTTTTCTGAAGGTCTTGTTCTTTGTAATTGGTACAATCTACAATACTTTTTTTTCAGCAACATTTTTAACCAGAGTTTTAAATGTTCTGTGTTTCTAAGTAAAAATGCAAATTCATTTCTACTTGTTTTAACATTTTTTTCCTACATTTGTGAATTATAAAATAATTTCTTGTGAGATATAAAAATCTGGAACCAAATTGTATTTTAAGCAGACATGAATGAGAAGGCCTAATTTGCAAAGAATATGGTCAATAGCATTTGTATATTGGCAATTATGTGAATCTTTTTCATATTGCAGTGTCTGTGGATAACAAAAATTAAAACAATTTATTCACATGCAAATTCTTCAGGTCCATTTATTACAATTTTTATCATTTATACATGAATGATGATGTACACAAAATCCATGCAAATATTACCTTTCTTCTTCTGTTTCCTTTACACCAAACACGTAGAGCTATTTCCTGAACTATTTACGGTAGAAATACCATTATATTTTCCTCCTGGGTCAGTTTTAACCTGATTAACTGTGAGAACATATCAGTATTTATGCAATTGCAGGAGAGGTGGCACTGACAATAGAACATGAGAACCGTAGAATATGAGAACTCTAGGCCATCTTTTGTTGGCAGTGAGAGTTTAAACAGGTACATAACAGGATGGCGATAAATATTTGAAAAGGAGTTTCATTTGGAGACGCCTATTTCTGTCTACTGACTGAAGTCTAGTTGACTTAGATGAAATGCCTAATTTTAGGCAACTAAATTTAGTTGAGATGAACCCCATCTTTTGTGTCAATAATACATATTTTTCAGGAAAATTAGAAATATGGACTGCTAAAATTGAAGTATGACAATTACCATATCCTGGGGTGCATTAAGCACAGTATAGCTAACTGGTCAAAAGAAGTGATTCTCCCAATGTACTCAACACTGGTGTGGCCTCACCTTGAGTTCCGTGTGCAGTTTTGGGCTCCACAACATAAAAAGGATATAGAAATATCAGAATGTGTCCAAAGGAGGACAGCAAACATAGTGAAAGGACTAGAGGGCATGACTTATGAGGAGCAGCTGAGGATACTAGGTTTGTTCAGTGTAGAAAAGAGGAGACTGAGGGGAGACATTGCTGTCTACAATTTCTTCATGAGGGGGAGTGAAGAGGGAGGTGCTGATCTCTTCTCTCTGGTGTCTGGTGATAGGATGCAAGGGAATGGCTTAGAGCTGTGTCAGGGAAAGTTCAGATTGGATATTAGGAAAAAGTTCTTCACTGAGAGGGTAGCCAAGCACTGGAACAAGATCCCCAGGGAAGTGGTCATGGCCGCAAGTTTGTTAGTGTTCAAGAAGCATTTGGACAATGCTCTTAGATACATGGTTTAACTTTTAGATTGCCCTGTGTGGAGCCAGGAGTTGGATTCAATGAGCCTCTTGGGTCCCTTCCAGTTCAGGATATTCTATGATTTTATGAATTATGTGACATATGTTGATAAGAAAGCATTAATAGTGCATAACAGGAACCTGTTATGCCATGCAATACTGCCAAATTATACAATCAAAAGAAGAAAACCTTTTGTTTTTCTAGAAAAAAATCACAGTTTAAAATTTGCTGATATTTTCAAAAAAATCTGTTTCATGGGAAATGATCAGAAAAATAAGTCTTTATTTGATTTGGAACAAGAACAAATTTTGAAATGCCAATTTTCAGTTAAATAAGAGTACCATCTTGCACAGCTCTAGTGATATCTGTGTGTGAGATAAAGGCCAAGTGTAGACATTTTAAAATGTGATTTTTGGCAGTAGAGCAAATAACATTTGAAACTATTCCAGTCTTTAAAGGCTTATTCATGATTACCAGCTACTAGAACATTTCTTAAGATGTTTCAGGACTCAGTTGCTTACATAAAACTGAGTATTTAGTTTAAAGATAATTCTTTATACCCACACAAACAATCACTGTAGTAAATACAGGGGATATATCCAGTTAATATACATAGGGAGAAGGTTGATCTTACTGTCATTAATGAAAAAGGGAAATCCAGGAGAAAAATAGGAACAAGCGAAGGAAACACTGGTGTGAGACAACTGAACTATTCTGAGGATATTCTGAATTCTCAATTTGAATGCTTTAGAAACTGACAGCTTTCACAGCTGTGGGAGATAAAGGTGAAGTAAAACGATATGTGCCTCCCAGATGAGCTGTCTGTATTTTAGGCTTTATGGAGACACAGAGTGAATTCTTCTAAGAGGCTGACACACAAAAGCCCAACAGTGCTACAGTGGTGAATGTGTTTTGTACTGATTGAAAAACTAAACCATGTTGAAATTTCTATGAGACCAGATGTTTTATTTCAAGGTAGAGTAATTCACAGAAAAATACCTCAAAGTTGTGCTGTTGAGGAACTAAAAAACATCCACTGGCAGGTTTCATCAACCTCCACTAAAACTTAAAATTAAAAGACCAAAACAAATCAAATGAAAAAAACCCCAACCTATCATGAAGTCCTAGTAGCTGCTCTGGTCAACTTCCATTTAGACCATTTAATGTAGAGATATAACTTGCTTAGTGTCTTGGATTGTTATCCTTTTACACCTCTTTCATTAAACAGAGCTCTGCTCTCATGTTACCATCTCTCCTTATTATTATTATACAAGCGTACAGTTATAAAAATAAATTATTTGGTAAAATAAATCAGATTTATTACTATGTCCTTCAGTTACGTTCCCACTGGTACAGAATGCTATCTTCATAGTGTGACTGTGCTGTTATTTCACTCCATAACTGGCTGTAGCAGAGAGCTCTCATTCTAGCGAACCAGTAAAGACTAGGAGTCCCACAGGAAGTCTGATTTTTGTTTCACTGCCGAAATACATTGTATTTAAACAATATATTTCAGAAAGGGATAGATAAAATTTCATCTTTTGCATTACAAGGTGACGTAAATGTTGTGTTGATCTGCCTGAAGGTAGGAAGGCTCTACAGAGGGATCTGGACAGGCTGGATTGATTGGCTGAGGCCAGCTGTATGAGGTTCAACAATGCTAAGTGCCAGGTCCTGCACTTGGGTCACAACAACCCCAGGCAATGCTACAAGCTTGGGGAAGAGTGGCTGGAGAGCAGCCTGGCTGAAAAGGACCAGGGGGTGATGGTTGACAGCTGGCTGAATATGAGCCAGCAGTGTGCCCAAGTGGCCAAGAGGGCCAATAGCATCCTGGCTTGTATCAGGAATAGTGTGGCCAGCAGGATCAGGGAGGTGATAAGTGCCCCTGTGTTTGGCACTGGCGAGACCGCACCTCGAATACTGTGTTCAGTTTTGGGCCCCTGTTTTTGGAGCATGTTCAAAGAAGGGCAATGAAGCTGGTGAAGGGTCTGGAGAACAAGTCTTATGAGGAGCGGCTGAGGGAGCTGGGGTTGTTTAGTTTGGAGAAGAGGAGGCTGAGGGGAGACCTTATTGCTCTCTACAACTACCTGAAAGGAGGTTGTAGCGAGGTGGATGTTGGTCTCTTCTCCCAGGTAGCAAGCAATGGGATGAGACAAAATGGCCTCAAGTTGTGCCAGTGGAGATTTAGATTAGATATTAGGAAAAATTTCTTCGCGGAGAGAGTGTTTAGGCATTGGAACAGACTGCCCAGGGAAGTGGTGAAATCACAGTCCCTGGAAGTGTTCAAAAAATGTGTGGATGTGGTGCTTAGAAACATGGTTTAGAGGTGGACCAGGCAGTTAGGTTAATGGTTGGACTTGATGATCTCAGAGGTCTTTTCCAACCTCAATGATTCTATGATTCTATAAAATTTCTGAAAAGGATTCTCACACAACTGTTCTAGCCCCTCACCCCAAGTGTTGTTTGACCCCTCTGGCTGAAATCCTTTTTCAAAGGGTTTCACCAGGTTTTCCATTATACAAAGACAGCTTCCAGAGCTGCCTAAGTTCCTCATCCCTTAACCATTCTTGCATCCTAAAAGCAGAAGAACAGAACAGTAATGTGTTTTGACTATATATAGGAAGCTACCTTGCCCTTTGTTTCCATATATTTTTCTAAAGGGATGTCTTACAGAGCATTTCTTTTGCCCTGTTTTCCTCTTGCTGATTTCTGTCTTTAACCTACTCCTCTTTGTTATTTTCTTTCTTTTTCATCCTTTTGTGTTCTTCTTGCACTCTTTATTAGAGATAGGGGCTATCTAATGATATGAATTTCAAGTATGCAGTCTTCTACTAAACAACAATGTTTAAGGTTCAGGATTTTATGAAAATTTGTGTTCCAGCATGAGTAACAAATCAAGCCTAGACTATATTTTGTCCATATTTGAAATGTGTGTATTCAAATTGAGCTCTCATTTGCAATTCACAGTTAAGGCTACTCTGAGTCTTTTACATTGCTTAATAGGTCTCATTGCAAAAAAATGGAGCAATAATAATTTATGCCTCCTGAGGAGCTAAACACAATTGTAGGCTTCTCCAACTTTTTAAGAAATTATTATTTATTTTTTAATTAGGCTTCCTGTTTTTCTACCACTTGACCGCTTTCAAACTCTATTGAAATAGGTTGTTCTTCTGTTACCTTTTTTTGGCTTCCTTTCTCCTTTTTGCCAAATCATCTTGCTTGTTTTTTCTCTATGCTTGATTATTCTTCTTTCTATTTTCTACTGAGCAACCTATAAACTAGCCACTGAAATACTCTTAACAAAATGCTTAAGTTTTATGTCAAAGGAAAAAACAGATCCACAAATTTTACCAAGAAAGGGATAGTCAAAAATACATAAATGATTTATACGTGTACATTAAAAACTTGTAAGCCTGTCTGATCTTAAAAAGAACAATGTACCTGAAAATAAGATTAATTCACCTGTGAAAGGTCAATGCAAGAACTTCAGGAACCTGATCATTGAAAGCATGCTAAACATGCCTTAAGGAAGTAATTCCTGAGTTGTTACAAAATAGAAAACAAGGAATAACAACTCTCTCTGACTAAAAACTGCTAAAAGCAGAGAATTAAAACTCATTTGATGAAAATGGAATTTTTATTTTTCAGGGGATACTTTTGAAAACTCAGCTCTACCTAAACCAATACTAAAACATAGCATGATCAGAATCAAGATGAAATAAGTTTATTGAAAAAGGGGAGGATAAGTTTGTGATTAAGGCACTAATCCAAGAAATATTTCTATACAGATATATTTAACTGGTAAATAAATGTGCTTCCTTCTTGTTTCTGTCCCTTTTAAAATTATGATCATAAAATATCAACATATATTACTTTAACATAAAATTTTTTGGGAATTTTAGGTATTGAACATTTGCACTATAATGTTCTGTTTGGGTACTAAAAGCTTTTCACTCAAAAGAAAAAATGAAATAAAACAAAGGTAACAGTCTGAGCTAAAGGAAAAAAAGGTCACCACTTTGACATACTGTTCCTGTCTAACCATAGTCCCTTTGATAGAATTTTCTAAAAAAATTAATGTGTTTAGAAGTTTAGATATTACCACTCTGAATTGTTTTCTTCATCTTTCTGTGCCTCAAATTCTCACCAGTAAACTGTGAAAATCCCCTTTTTCAGTTTTAATTTTTCTCTTGCTTAATTTTTCTGTTGCTTTTCTGTAATAAGACAAGTCCTGGACATCTTCTCTTTAAAATACAACCCATATAGATACTTTAATGACTTAAAAGAGAAGAGTTGGATTCATTCTTGAAAAAAAATTACAAAACAATAACAACAAAAAATGCACTCATCTTTGTATTGTAATATTAGGATGAAAGATAAAACAAGAACATTATAGATATTGTCATAGTCAAAATTCAGATTAGATTATTTACAATATAGAAGAGACACAGGAGAAGGAAAATTTAAGCCACTTATTATAACTGTTTTCCTATTATTTAGGCAACAGGAAGATGGGATAAACTGATAAGTGACTATGAGAATCAGAAAAGCTGAGTTCATCTAAAGTGTAAAATGGGCTGTATGAGTGTTGAGGAACAATGTCCAATGCATAGCACCAGATGAAGGTTGGTCATAATTCAGTTTAACAGCAAGGTAGGACCACTGCTTGCTTCATCTCTACTTTTTCCCTTATGTTCCCACATACATACAGATCATATATAGACGTCTTGAAAACTATCTGCATTTTTTTCTCTCATTTTTGTAGCCACAGGACATTTCCAGTGTAAACTGCCTAAACTTCTACCTGTAGTCACTCCGGGGCTTTGGTTTCTTTTTCCATGTAGTTTGTATTGATCCTGGTCTGAGCATTTGTCATGTATTATTAACTTCCCCAAAATCTGATAGAATTCCTTCTTGGTCTTTAATTTAAGCTTCATTCAATCTTTCATTTCCTTTGCCCTTTCCTTCCTTACACGTTTAGTTGATAATGCCTTGCCATTTTAACAGATTCTTTCTTTTCCAGACACTTCTGTACAAATTCCCCTTGTGTTTGTCACAATAACTGGTATTGCTTATGCAGTAGACCACTTCATTCAGAACAGGGCATTTGATCTGAATGAAAGGCACATGGGAAAAAGGAAGTTTGGATAGTTGTATGTATGTGAATTGCCAACCCTAACACATTCAGAATCACTTAAAAGATGTCTGCACTTTGTCAGGAAGTTCATATTCCTTGGCATGCTCTCCTGTACCATTTGCTGCCTTAGCAGTGTCTTGGCTCAGAGCCTTTTGCATTACCTGCTGATGCTGCAGGCTCTTTTTACTCAGAAGAGTGGTCTGACCTCCTTAGTACACATCAGATATGAGAAGTTATGAGCATCTCTGAAATAAAAACAAAATGATTATTGCAAATGTATTTGAAATATTAATTAGATAAAAGTGTCCCCATGGCATGAAAAAAAAAATTAAAATGGCAGTCATAACCAAAGAAATACCAGAGGTTATCTTCATCTTGAATCCATTCAAATTAAAAAACTCCAAAGAAGGTAGTTTATTTTACTATGAAGCCTACACTGACATAGCTGGCACGTTAAACTGTCAATTCACCTTCGGGCCAAATTAACTGCCTTTGAACTGCAGCCTGTTCATGCCCCTAAAACTCCAGCAGCTGCAGGACAGATTCTAGCAAGTTTGCCAGGCTCTAAACTTTCTATCAAAGCACATCTGGCTTGGCTGGTAAAATAAACTGTTGATTGCACTGTATTTGAAGTACTTGGCTTGAAGTACCTCCCCAGACTTTAAATATCAGTCTGCCTGAAACATTAGAGATGATCTTAACTACAGCCTTTTCACTTAGCAACATGCCTCTTTCTCAGCAATATGTTTCTAATTTATCCTTGCCACCTTCAAAATCATTGCTACACTGCCTGATGTTAATTTGCCTTGACTCCTCCCTTCTGGTTTTGAAGGCAGCTCTATCACTCACCTCAGTTCTCCACTTGGAGCAATAGTTCAGTTTGTTTCATAGATAACTGCTTTTGCACTCTCTTATTAGAATTTAATGATAATATGCTTCACCAATCATCTTCATGTATAATTTTTTCTGTTAACAGACAACTCCACTTTGAGAAAAAAAGATTTTAAAGCACAATTTTAGTCTCCTGAGATAACTCAAATATCTTATCCACTCTCCCTCAGCTCCAATGTCTGATCCTGCCTATGGGACAGACAACTGGGAACTGTTGTTGCTATGAACTTGCCAGCCCTACCAGACTTACATCCTCTTCATGCCCATCTAGGAAAAAAGAGCAAAATCTATCTGCCTACACTACTACTCATCCTGATAATGTCCTTAATGGCTTTGCACACAAAGAACTACTGAGGGTGAAAGACCACAAAGTATATAAACAGAATTTTTCATGATGAGGCCTAAAACCGTGTTGTTTTTTTTTCCCCTAGTAAAAGTTAAAGGAACAATGGAATCAAAGACTTAATTTTAAAGTTAAATACTCTAGATAGAATCAAATGGAGCTATCAGTGTTAATAGATGAAGTCCTTACTAATGACACAACTTGAGCACATGAACAGGAAACCCTAACAGAAGCTAGAATTTTAACTTAAACCACATCATTTTTGCTAGCTTGGGAATACTCTTATCCAGTGGTAAGTCTAAGGTATCTTACCTCTCAAAAAAAGAGAAGCTGAACAGAGTAACAGGAGAGAGTGCATTACCTCATATTGCCTAAATTGAGTATAGCAAAAGATTATGTGGATGGTCTTTGCTGTGGAGAAGTTAATGTAGGTGATATTTCAGTCTAACTTGCATCACCACGAGAGAACAAAATAGAAACCATGGGTCTGACTCTCTGGAGGAGAGTCAGGCTTCTGAACGTGTGAATCATGAAAACGACACTGGATAGTGAAGGAAAACAGAAGAAATACAAACTATATATAGAACACTATATATATACAATTAGCTATCAAAATTAATTAAAAAAATTAAAATGTAGACTGTTAAGATGGTAAAATAGTAATATGACACCAAAGACATAGAAGATCATAAGATTACAGTCCTTGAATGGTAGCATCTAAATACTAAAAGCTAACATGGGAATCATGCTTCACTTGATGAGTTAGAAGAAGAAATGCACCTCCACAAATGCGCAGGCATGAAGATAAGGACACAACCCATGAACCTGGGCATTTGTGCTCTATCCTGAAAGAGGATGAAGAAGCAGTTGCTCTGACCAAGCCCAGAATCACAGCTTGTACCTGGAATCACAACTGAATCCTAGAGGAAGCAGTCATAGACAGGGATAACACATATAAAATGTAGGGTCATATCAATCCCTCATGTATTGTAAACATCACAATGTTATTGAAATAAAAATAACTTATCATCCCCTAGATTTCAGTCACTGAGACTTCAGTGACAGTAGGAGGCTACTACAATAGCATGGTTTATGCTATTCTGCTCTTCAGTTCCATCTGGAAAAGATTCAAAGTAAATTAATAGAGGCCTTATATCTAAAAGTTAACATATATGGCTGTCATTTTATCATTTCAGCATGTCATTATATAAAGAACACTAAGAGTGTAACACCCTGAAAGGCTGAAATTTTGCTTCAGCCTAAAATTTTTTGAGATAATATACACTTTTTGCAGCTGCTAACACTTGAAAAATGTTTTTTACTTACTTCCTCCTTTTTCCCCTGCTTTTAATAACAAGCTAGAGACAGACTAATTTCTATACAATACATAACACAGAACACATTGTGACTACCAATGTGCTTTTTTCCTAAGAATATATTTGTCCACCCTGAATGGAACATAAAATACACAATTTATTCATCAGTAGAATTTCTTACAAAATTGATTTTTTGCTGTTTAAGTAACCTTAAAAGCACCAGAACTTAATCTTTTCTCCTTTAAAAATAGGACACCCCCAGCCCCTGATGGCTTATATTATGAAATAGTCTCACATAGTATTTAATAGTGAGGGAGAGAATATCTGTTGTCCTTGCAATTAGTATTTTGGTATTTTTAGACTAAAACCACAGAGAAAAAAAGTTCAGCATTTAGTCCTATACTAAATTGAACTAGTCATGCTTGATTGAAGCATGCATTCCATGTATGTGGATCCATTGGTCATACTTATAAAGGCTGTAAATTTACCATCTTTATCACTGAAGTATATATCATCCAGTGCTAAGTAGCATTGTCAAGAAGTAGAGTTGTTTTCCTGTTGTTGTTGTGGTTATTAACTAGTAGTTACATGCAGCTGTGAATGCGTAGTTTTGTAAAAGCACATCCTGTGTCCACAAAAGTGTTCTCCAGGCACATAATTTCAACTTAATTTTGCAAATTTACAGCAGATATATTAGTTGCACATGGCTAACACTCATGTAAGAGAACTAAATAACAATTCTCTAAAAACTACTATGATGAAATGCAAGAGTGATTTCCAAGATATTCTTTAAGCTAAACAAAAACCTTGTAACATCTTAAATTAAGCATTTCTAGGTATGTCTGTGAAAGATGTCCTGGTTTCAGCTGGGATAATTTTCTTCTTAGTAGCTAGCAGAGTGCTGTGTTTTGGATTTAGAATGAGAATAATGTTGATAACATGCTGATGTTTTGGTTCTTGCTGAGTAGAGTTTACACTAGTCAAGGACTTTTTCAGCTTCCCATGCTCTGCCAGGTGCACAAGAAGCTGGGAGGGGGCACAACCAGGACAGCTGACCCAGACCAGCCAAAGGGCTATTCCATACCGTATGACAACATGCTCAGTATATAAACTGGGGGAGTTGGCCGGGGGGGCAGCGATCGCTGCTCAGGAACGGGCTGGGTATCGGTCGGCGGGTGGTGAGCAATTGTATCGTGTATCAGTTGCTTTGTATATTATTATTGTATTATTATATTATTATTACTACTACTATTCTATTTCATTTTACTTCAATTATTAAACTGTTCTTATCTCAACCCACGAGTTTTCTGACTTTCACCTTTCCAATTCTCTCCCCCATCCCACTTTGTTGTTTTCTGCTATGATGTTTCCTCCTTCATTACAACAACTTTTCAGTATCTTGAGCATCCTTGGGTAGTTAAGATATATCTATTGGTAGTTCTTGGGAATATTGTTTTGGTTTTGTCTAAGGTTAATAAGCATTTTAAGAGTATCATCCAGAGATCTGCCCCAAGGCTGGATAGTTATGAGTGGCAGGGTGTGTGGGAGAGTATGGGCAAATGCCTAGGATGGTGGGCCCCTCCAGTCTTTTGGAACTTCACTCCTGAACAAGTGCAGAATCCTGAAAAATTAGTAGAACATTTGGAAAAAGTATGCTGTCACCCTGACAATTCTAGGGAGACACAAATCACTGCAATGTGCTGGGGCCTGGCCCATGCCTACTGAGCTGTTTTAAATACTATTCAGAACCCTCGAGGGGAAGAGAAGGTCTCTGGATTTGACAACAAAACAACTGGCGCTGCGGCCACGCCGGCCCCTGCGACGGGCGCTGCGGCTACACCTGCCTCTGCGACGGGCGCTGCGGCTATGCCAGCCCCAGAGACAGGCGCTGCGGCTATGCCAGCCCTGGCGATAGGCACTGTAGCTATGCCAGCCCCGGTGACAGGCGCTGCAGCTATGCCAGCCCCGGCGACACGCGCTGCGGCTATGCCAGCCCCGGCGACAGGTACTGCGGCTATGCCAGCCCCGGCGACAGGCACTGTGGCTATGCCAGCCCCGGTGACAGGTGCTGTGGCTATGCCGGTCCCTGTAACAGGCGCTGTGGCTATGCCAGCCCCGGCGACAGGCACTGTAGCTATGCCAGCCCCCGTGACAGGCTCTGTGGTTATGCCAGTCCCAGCAACAGGCACTGTGGCTATGCCGGTCCCGATAACAGGCTCTGTGGCTATGCCAGCCCCCGTGACAGGCTCTGTGGCTATGCCAGTCCCGGTAACAGGCACTGTGGCTATGCCAGAGAACCAACCCGTGCCAGTATCAGTCGCCCCTATACAGAAGAAAAAATACACGAGGAAATCAACTCGTTTAGTAAGGGCTGATGATGAACCAGGGCCATCACAAGAACAGGAGGAGGAAGAGGCAGAACCCACAAATGAGATGGTAACAACCCGATCTCTGTCCCCTGAGTGAGCTGCGAGATATGCGAAAAGATTTTAGTCGTCATCCAGGCGAGCACATCATCACTTGGCTGCTCCGATGCTGGGATAACGGGGCCAGTAGCTTGGAATTAGAGGGTAGGGAAGCCAAGCAGCTGGGATCCCTTTCTAGGGAAGGGGGTATTGACAAAGCAATTGGAAAAGGGGTAAAAGTCCTCAGCCTCTGGAGGCGACTCCTGTCAGGTGTGAAGGAAAGGTATCCCTTCAAGGAAGATGTTATATGTCACCCAGGCAAGTGGACCACCATGGAGAGAGGTATCCAGTACTTGAGGGAATTAGCCGTGCTGGAGGTGATTCATAATGACCTGAACAATGAGCAGTTATCCAAAGATCCAGATGAAGTCCAGTGCACACAACCCATGTGGTGGAAGTTTGTACGGAGTGCACCATCATCGTACGCAAACTCATTGGCAATAATGACCTGGAAAGATGAAAAGGGACCAACGGTGGATGAATTGGCTGGCCAACTCCGACAATACGAAGAAAGTCTCTCTTCCTCCCTACAGGCCTGCATCTTGGCTGTGGAGAAGTTATCCCAGGATTTCCAGCGGTTCAAAAAGGACATGTCCTACTCCTCACCTGTACAGACCAGTATCTCAGCCATTAGGAGTAAGCGTCCCTCTCTTCAAGAGAGAAGATATAGTGGATACACACCACGGGCCACCCTGTGGTTTTATCTGCGTGACCACGGAGAGGACATGAGGAAGTGGGATGGAAAATCTACCTCGACCCTAGAGGCACGAGTACGTGAGTTGCAAGGAAAAAAAGGTGGTTCTTCCAGGAAAATTGCTGCTCCAGTTTCCAGTGAGCAGTTCCCCAGACAAAGTAGAAGGGCTGATTTTGCTTCTGATCTTAGTAAAGGGATTTTTGATTCACATGTACAAGAAGTGAATAATGAATGCTATGACCAAGACTAGAGGGGCCCTGCCTCCAGCCAGGTGGAGGAGAGGGACAACCGGGTGTACTGGACTGTGTGGATTCGATGGCCTGGCACATCAGACCCACAGGAATATAAGGCTTTAGTAGACACCGGTGCACAGTGTACCTTAATGCCATCAAGCTATGAAGGAGCAGAACCCATCTGTATTTCTGGAGTGACAGGGGCATCCCAAGAGCTGACTGTATTGGAGGCCGAAGTGAGCCTAACTGGGAATGAGTGGCAGAAACACCCCATTGTGACTGGCCTGGAAGAATTGAGTCAGACAATGGGACTCATTTCTGAAACAGCCTCATAGACACCTGGGCCAAAGAGCATGGCATTGAGTGGGTATATCACATCCCCTATCACGCACCAGCCTCCGGGAAAATCGAACGATACAATGGACTGTTAAAGACTACACTGAAAGCAATGGGTGGTGGGACATTCAAACATTGGGACACAAAACAAAAACCTTGTAACATCTTAAATTAAACATTTCTAGGTATGTCTGTGAAAGAGAATGTGAAACAGGATTTCCAGCTCTATGTTCTTTCTTGCAATTTACTTATCGAGCTGGATCTTAGAATAAGTCTGTTTTTTTCTAAAAAATAATTTAAAAAATTATGACAGAAGGTTTTTCTACCAGAGTTTTAGAGACAGCAAAGGTTAAATAGTTGTTGAGGTGGTTCAATTTGCTCTCATTTCCAAAAGGACAGGGATCTTAAAGCTTTGAAGTTCCTGAGGTCTCAGGCAGCTGTTCAAGCAGTTTTCTACTGTGGTCCATTCTGTTTCACTGTATATGTATATTTTAAAACTCCTAAATAGGTATAAAAATAATTTTTAATATTTTTCGCACTATTATACTAAACGCACTATGGTACATTCATACAGGGCTGCCATATAAGTTCAGATTGTCTAGCATACACATTTTAGCACTTTACCTCATATTGTAATACAAATAGAAAAATGACTGTGACTGATAATGACTGAACAATTAAGTTATACAGAAATATTAGGATTCAAACTTCTGCAAGATAATGCTCACTTAAACATGGAATGTAATGTAGAGGAATACTCTGGTACAATCAACATATTGTATTTGGAGGTTTTTGGAAAGAAGGACTTCAGGATTCCATTTTATGATACTATAATATTGTGAAAAAGATTTTGCAGAGGGAGACTTTTTGATCACTATGGCCAATTTTATTGTTGTTGCTGCTGTTTTCAGAATTTTGCTTTTCAGGAAATTTAAAAAAGTGGTCTCTTGTTTTTTTCATTCTATATAGGGATAGAGGATCATAGAAAATGCACAATTTCTTACAGAACAAAAATCTGATCCTTATTCAACTGTCATATTCACTATGTACTTAAACACTCTTAAAAAATTTCTTTCAGGGAACACTATGTTAATTTCTTAAAACTTTTATCCTGCCGAGTGTTTCAGAACAATCTGTGACAAGCTGAATTATAGTATCATAGAATAATTTAGATTGGAAGGAGCTCCTGGAGGTCATCAGGTCCAACCTCATGCTCAAAGCAGGCTTGCTTCAAAGTTAGAGTGCTTTATTCAGAGTCTTATCCGGCTTGGTTCTGACCATCTCCAGGGTAGAATTCCACAGCCTTCCTGGGTAACCTTTTCCAATGCTTTTACCATGCCTTCAACTGAGATGAGATAGTGATGTTTAGAGCAGGATTTGCTACTATCCTCCTCCTTGCACAAAAGTACCATTAGTTGTTCTATTCATAGCTTTTCATCCTCCTAATAACTTGTTTTTCTAACTCAAATTATTTGTCTTTAACTTTTATAACAGTCACAGTGTACCCTCATATTACACACCTCCCGTAAAACATACTGCCACCCTAATGGCCTCTATGGCCCTAATCTATTTGTCTTCAAGTACATTCAGAGTTTTTTCTCACAGTTTTTTGCATTCAGAAATATCTCTCTAGAAATCTCTTATGTAACTATTTTATCATTCTTGCTAATGTGCCTTTTTGTTATTCCCTTTCTGAAGCAGTAGCATCTGTGACATAATTAATAATGCTGAGACCTTTGTTCATTTTACTGAACACAACCACTTCATGTATTCATATGCCAGAGGTGATCTACCATATTTCTTTACTATTTCTTTACTTGAATTATCACACATAAGAATCATTAGTACTCAAGAGCAGGGTGAAGTGTATACATAAACAAAAGTTTGGTCTTTGGACCCTTGAAAACAAAACCAACAATAAGAAAATACAGTAATTCTTATTCTATTTTATGTTTCTGTCTCTGATGGGCAGTAGCACAAAATTAATAGCTGGGAAAAAGTAGCTGTCTACCTCAGTGCTTGAAACTCAGGGTGGCAATAGGGTTGTAAAGAAATAAATTAAGGAATACTTCTTACTAGGCTAACAGCTTTAGTAGCAACTGCAGGAGAGCAGCTGGACATGAAAAAACAGATAGGAATAACTGAATAACAGAATTTTGATTGATGACTTGACTGGAAAACTATTAGGTTTGAACTGAATTTTTTCCAAAAAAAATTCTTCTTTCCAAAACAGATTTCATTTGTTTGATGTGAAACATTCCCCTTCACACAAAATAGAACAGTAACTTTGGAAGACTCAGAAAGAAAGTGATGCTAAAGCATAAAAAATATATGTTATCATAGAATATTTTTGGTGTCTCCTTATATCAAAATATTCAACAGTTGACTTCTGTTTTACTCTCACCAGGTTATTTGCGGGAAAGAAATATATATAAGTGCACTAAAATGAAGATGCACATGTAACAATTAGCCAGCATAAGATGCACATATATAGACTCCTGTATGCCTGAAGTAATGTAAGAACTGTCACTTTGACTTTGTTGTATTTTTAAATTTAGTGCTGTCTATAACAGGAAAAGCCTACAAGGCTAAAAAATCCCCTAATTCGTCTTTTCTAAAAGTGAATGCTTTTATGTCTACTAACTTCATTTATATGACTAATTTTGTGTTATGATGGATGGGAAGGCAAAGGTTTGTTTTCTTTTGGTTTTCTTGTCTTAGAGTGAAGCAATTTAATATGTCACTGGAGATATAAAAGGGCAGCTTTATGCCTTTTGTTGTAAAATCCTTGACACAAAGCACTTGCTTCTCCCCATTCTACATCACTTCACAGAAGTGTTTAGCTCCTTTCCTGACTGAGAAATCAATAGACTTGCTTTGAGTAAACATCCTCATTTGTGAATTCATTAAATTATTTTTAAGATACAGTATCTTGATGCATGCACTGTGCAAATTAGAAAATGGATAAACAAGGTTTTGGTGTCACTTATAAAGTACAATCATAGAATCATAGAATTGTTTAGGTTGGAAAAGACCTTCAAGATCATCAAGTCCAACCATTAACCTAGCGACACAATGATCAAAATGTCCAAAGATGAAAAGTCCTTTATAGAGCCTAAACTGGAAACACTTTAAGAAGTTTTGAATGTTCAGAAACTGTTGATTATCTGCTTCTGAAGAAGATCCTTTAAGTCAACTCAAGCCAAGCATGCAAATAATTACTGAGTTCTAAAAATATTGACTAGATTTTTCTATGTCTTTATGTGAAATATTACTTAATCTGTGAAGTACAACCACACTTAGCTTAATGTATCTTAGAGATTGTAATGAATAATGTTTTCAAATGAGGCAAGATGCATTATTTTATTTTTCTTTCCTTTCAAAAAGACATCTAAGTTTAAAAAACACAACAAAAGCCAACCCATTACATATGTTTCACAGGGCATTTATACAAAACAAATTTTCTTTCTCTTTTTGCTGTGAAGATCTTACAGTAGTTACCATACCAGATTTCCTGATCTGAACAAAGCTCTTTTATTCATAATCCTAAATCAGGCCTCCCTCCCACCCAGCTGAATGATGCAGAATTGTCACTTAAAGCAATGAAAAAGATAAGTACAAGCAGAATGTTGTATGATTTGTTGATTCTGGCTTCTGCTGTCTTCTTGCAGCTGCTGTGGTCTGAAGCATTAGATACTTGCTTGAGCTGGGTTTCAGATTAATATTTACTTGCTTGTAATTTAACCCAAAGAAAGAAAGAAAGAAAGAAAGGAAGGAAGGAAGGAAGGAAGGAAGGAAGGAAGAAAGGAAGAAAGGAAGGAAGGAAGGAAGGGAGGAAGGAAGGAAGGAAGGAAGGAAGGAAGGAAGGAAGGAAGGAAGGAAGGAAGGAAGGAAGGAAGGAAGGAAGGAAGGAAGAAAGAAAGAAAGAAAGAAAGAAAGAAAGAAAGAAAGAAAGAAAGAAAGAAAAAGAAAAAGAAAAAGAAAGAAAAAATTTGTCAATGATGTCCGCCTTCAGGGGTGAATGCACTGGGATAATTAACAAAAACAGCAAGACAGAGTTTCAAGAATTAGTCATAAAAATCACAGACAAATATAATGTTTCAATACATAGTATAAAATATTAACTGGGATGCTATAATTGTACATAGACTAGACAAAACAGAAATTAATTAAAGATTAGATTTTTCTTGCTATCAGACTAGTAAGCAATTTAAAGAGGGTCTATAGCATTACTTGAGAAGCAAAGGCCTAAGTTTTCAGAAATTTTCAGTGTTGACTCTAATCTTCAGTTAGGAACAGATGACTATTTAGCAACATTAAAGGGAGAGAAAATTGTTGAGAGCTTTTAGAAAGTTATCTATCAAGACTGTTGCTCCTATTAGGAAGTACTGAGGCATTTTCTGATTCAGTCAGTGGTACATCACATCACAACAGTGAGCTTGAAAGTTTTAGTCCTACATCTCCAAGACTAACCAGTAGTTTTCTGTCAGTTGTTTTTTCTTTAAATCTGGACGTAATAAGAAGCCTGTGATTACAGTCTACCTTCCCTCATATTGTAACTCCTAACATTATAGGACTTGATTAATGATGATGCTGCACTGCTATTTTACATTACCACTTAAGAATTCTAACACATTAAATATGAAATATTGTATCAGAGTTTGTCCAGAGTGTCTCTATCGTCTCTCTGCTGTCTACAAAGCTTTGCAAAAAAGGCATGGTTTAGATGGTGTGTGAACTTGACAGATTTAACATATGACTGCACATTGCAGTCAGGCAGGGGGATTCTTCAGCTCCTTACATTATGTAAACAGGATCTGGTCACTTTGGACATCCTATTTTATTAACTACTTGTACCACATAGATGTAATAGTGAAACAAACAAACAAGAAGTTTTATTTAGTAAAACTTTTAGTGTAGCATCCATCTTATAAATTTTGATATAAGCAGTATAGATGTCTAAAATTACCCTAGCTGCTATTTATTCTCCAGAGAAACAGACCTGTTTCTTCTGTTTAGAGAACAATTCCTCTGACCTAATTTAGACTGTTATAGTAGGATGAGTTAAATTTTTCCTCATGTTTGTTTCACTCTATTGATTATAAAGTGATACCAGAAATATCAGCTCATATATAAACTGCATAGTAAATATCTAAAGGTGGATTAAATTAATCCCACTGTTAGTTACAAGTTTAAGCAACAAAGATTACATGTAAAGAAAATTCAAATAATCATTTCACTTAAAATTTCACTGCTGGATACTGCTGTCTTTGGTCTACATAATTTACCTGTGTTGTATTGCCAGTCTTAGATCCGGAGACTTGGGGTTCAAAGCAACTTCCAACCTCAACCATTCTGCAGTTCTGTGATTTTGTGGTTCTTGGCCTGTATGAGGAAAAAAGATGCAACTCTTGTACAGTCAGACTCTTTGTTGATTTGTACAGAACTTAGTTTTTACCAGGCATGGGTCATGGAAGATCAAAGGTTCAAGGGATGGAGAAGCAAAGTGAAAAAATGGAACTGAAGTAAGAGAGAATTATCTGCAAGCTAAATATTTAGATGGGAAGGACCCAAACCGAGGAAGCAGTCATTACTCACTGCATCTATTTCCTTTATTCATCACAGCTATAGGATTTTCATGGAGTTTTTAATGATTGTGTTCCAAAGACAGATTTCTGAAAGCTGAAGAATAGCTATAATGTAATTCAAAGGACCAAATAACTAATCAGAACATAGCTTTGAAGTGTCAGTCATGTCCTAAAGTGGATTACTGCAACACAATTATGATTCATTAAT
The DNA here is from genome assembly GCA_020745775.1 of Theristicus caerulescens. Lineage (NCBI taxonomy): Eukaryota > Metazoa > Chordata > Aves > Pelecaniformes > Threskiornithidae > Theristicus > Theristicus caerulescens. The sequence goes on along the minus strand of CM036559.1, from coordinate 82,423,706 downwards.
TTTGAATTAAAAAATGTATATGTGAATAGTTTTGTAGGGTTTGTATATACCTCCTGCTGTGGAAGATAGGACCAAATAAAAGGATAAAGGAAAAGTTAAAAATTTAATTTCTCCTCTATTTTGAATAAAATGTTCTTTTTCCTAATTCTTTTTTTTGCGCCTTTTCGTTCAATGCTCTCATGTTTTCTGATTTCATATGAACTTGTATGTTCAATGAGAGATAAGAAAGCCCAGCAGCTCACAGAATGCTCTACATATTGCATAACAGCTCTTTTTTACTTCCTCAGGACTCTGGCTTCTTTCTTTCTTTCCATCTGTGAACCTTAATGTCCTCCTGAAGAAGGGATTGGTTTCAGTTTAAGTATTACTTTTTCCTACTTTGTTTAATTTGCAATAAAAAAAATAGAAGTGAGTGGTACCTCTTTTAAAAAGTGAATTTTATTATTCAAAAAATCCATAAAGTGTTCCAGGAATGCTAACTTCATTCTTTATTGGGAAAAGATACTTTGGTGATTTACTTTTCACTCCTTTTGTCCATCCCTATTCTCCTCCTAAATGCTGATCTGTCTCTTTATAGCTCTTCATCCTCTTAAAAAAAGAAAACCAAAAGGCCTTTTCATCTGTTGATGTGGATACAGTTCAACAGCAGCTGGTTTGAAACTATCCTAGCTACTCTTGAATATCTAGTAAGAGACGCTGTCTGTAAAGGCTAGTGTTCTCCCAAGTGGGAGAAGGTATAACCAAAACCTGAAACCTTGTCTTGTCAGGAAAGGTGAGGAAAAACTTGAGGGAAAGGCAGACTTTTCTGATGCAATCATCATGTAAACAGATTAGAACTGTTTTTATTTCTTCATCTATTTCTTCTACAAGTGGTTTTAGACATATCTCTTTTGGAGGTTATGAAAAAAGGCTTGGGTTTATCTTTTAGTTTTACCTTAACCTGGTGTGGCTTGCATGTGATTTCAGGTAGCTGAATGACTCCAAGGCATTCTTTATTCAGGATATTTAACCACACTGACACAAACTGGGGCTCTGGGAAACTTAGCAAGTGTCCTAGCTCTCCCAGTAGACCTTCAGCTCTACCCAAAATGCTGCCAAGTGCCTTGCTGTTGAGCCACACAGCCTAGAAGGTGAACTAGCACTACAAGGGTTTGAAATGCAGAGCTGTCTGGTGACACTGAAGGCTCTCTGTCATGCTGTTTAGATACATGAAGCCTGAGGGGTAACAGGGAGTGTATTACATTTATTCTTCTTTACACAGTTTGTTTGTTGATGAAGGTCTCTTTTGCTTACTGACTCATTCATTATTCCCTAAATAGCCATTTCAGAACAACTATTCAGAGAGGATCTGATTCAAAGTCTGAAGAAATAAATTAAAAGCAGGCAACTGGAATTGACTTAAGAACAGATCTGAAAAAAGATAACTTCAATGGCCTGTAAGAAGACATGCCTATGTTCTGAATACCAGAAGCAGGTATATGGAGACCATCTTTCAAAAATATATAGGGTCAAACACTGAAACTGTGTTCTAAGATTAGAAATTAACAGAAAGCAATTTGATGTTATTTATGCAATAGGATATCAGTTCCTTAGGAAATTCTTAATAAATTACTTCACATCTTGCTATTTCTCTCACTCTTTCACTTCAGTACTATTGAGAAATGGCCGTCTTCATTAACATAATGCAAAGGTAATACTAGCAATTCATTTTAAATTAAAAATATGGTGAAATATTCTCAAGCAATTGATTTAACCTACAATGATGGTTGTTCATGACTTCTGTGGATAAAGTAGGTTTTTAAATCTCACACACAAAGACTCATTTGAAATAGATAGTATGGATAAAACATTTTTATCTTTATGAATGAGTTAACCCACAGACATCAAGATAAATTTTGTTCTAGTCAGAGCTTTATTTTGAGAAGTGTTGGTTTGTTCCCCCCCCCTCCCCCCCCGATAAGCAGCATTTGAGCTGGATACTGTAACTCTTTCAATAAAATACCTTTTAAATATAAGTTTTAATTGATTTTCCATTAGATGTTGCCTTGCATCAAGGAATATGAGTTATTTTACAGTATAAAGAAGAATATCATTGTGTTCTTTGTGTTGTAATACAAAAACTGCAGTGATATTTTTCTTTATACCATAAAATTATATATCTTTCCTGGTAGAATGGCATGTCTTTGTACATTATATGTTTATTCTGGTAAGCAAAATCTGAATGCAGAGTTTATTTGTGACTTTTAGTAAATAATTTACTAATCTAATTAGTTCTGTACAAACAAGACAATATTGATTCACTTTACATGATAATCATAGAATCATAGAATTGTTAAGGTTGGAAAAGACCCTTAAGATCATCAGGTCCAACCATTAACCTACCACTGCCAAGTCCACCACTAAACCATGTCCTCAAGCACTGCATCTACCCATCTTTTAAATACCTCCAGGGATGGGGACTCAATCACTTCCCTGGGCAGCCTGTTCCAGTGCCTGACTACTCTTTCAGTGAAGAAGTTTTTCCTAATATCTAACCTAAATCTCCCCTGGTGCAGCTTGAGGCCATTTCCTCTCGTCCTGTTGCTTGTTACTGGGGAGAAGAGACCGACCCCCACCTCACTACAACCTCCTTTCAGGTAGTTGTAGAGAGCAATAAGGTCTCCCCTCAGCCTCCTCTTCTCCAAACTAAACAACCCCAGCTCCCTCAGCCGCTCCTCGTAAGACTAGTTCTCTAGACCCTATGTTCAGCTTAGAAAGATCTTTTAATGACTATCCAGCATGTTTAAATGAAAATAAATTGATTGACATGCTGCCAGTACTGAGGAAAAAAAAAGAAAAGAAAAAGAAAGAAAACAACAAACCAAGTTCTTAGCTGTAATCTGTGTAAATTTTTACTTTAAAATCATATGAAATTGATAAATAAAAGAATATTTAAACACATGAAAAGGAAAAATGGGTAACCAAGGATCCAAAGATTAATAGCTTGGGAAACCTTTCGTATCAAGATCATAAAACTAAATAACACTCCCAGTCATAGAAATTGAAGCATGTGTTCTTGCTTGGCTTTGTTCTTCACAGTTACGTACAAGAATGGCCACACTTGCTGCCCTGAGTATGAGAGTTAAATCACAGCAGAGGAACTGGAATGGAAGCTATCTGTTGTTTTAAATAAGTACATTATGATAATCTTGATAAAAGAAATAGTAGTATCATATCCTGCCATGCAAGGCAGTAACTTTTGCCATAAGCTGTAACATGTACTAATTTTAAGACAGCTATGCAGTTGGAAGACACAGGGTAACATGAGAATTATGAGAGCAATGATGCTGATATGTGAGATCAAATACTTTTCAACATCAGCCACATGTAAAAAACCTCCTGCAGGCTGATCATTGATGCAAACAAGGTTTGAAAGTAGAGTAATATTGCCTTGGAAACCAAACAATACAGGCCAAACTGAAATAGGAAGCCAAAAAACCTTTTACCAAAGCAGAAACCTTCAGTTTGTTGTCTGAACAATACTTAAGCATCCCTTTTTTATTTCAAATAATTGTTGAGTGGTAAAATAGCGTCCTAAAGAGCATGAATATTGACTGTAAAACACTTTCTGAATTTCATAGTTAGAAATACAGCAGGTTAAGAAAATGAAGCTAGTTCATTTAACTCTTGGTATAGGGGCACTGATATATGGTCTGTTATGTCTTGACTGTGCCTTATATGATACAGCATCCAGTATTACAGCTACATGAAAAATGACATTAAAGTGCTCAGCAGAACAAGAAAACTCACAGCTAACAAGGAAAAATGGAAATCAATGAATACACCAGTGATTAAAACTGCAGCTGAACCAGCTGCCCTCAAATTAAGATCCTCTGGAGAGCACACATTTGTGCCAGTTAAGATTCCAGACAGAGCTCTATAGAAAAGATCAGGTAGTAAAAAAGTACAGATCTTTTCATAGCTGGCAAAGTTTAGAAAAAATATAAGTACTTTATACCAGAATGAAACATGAAATTTTACACTGTGTTTCCGTAACGGATTCAATGATGCACACTGAAAAAGCTGTACCACTTTTATATATAACACCTATACAAACAATGTGATCAGTCAAATTCCTCTTTAAAAATTCCTGTAATGACAGTGATCAAGTTTTTTTTAACCCCTGGCATTATGGAATGTATAGTTCACTACCACTAAGTAGTGCTACTCAGAGTTGGTGAGTACCCCTGTGCAGCCAGAAAAAATATGTTGTTAAACACTCTCTTCTATCTTTACCTTTATTATCAAGGTATTTACCTTTATTATCAATATCAAAGTATTATATATCTAAACAGTAATGATAACAGCAGCCAAGAGAGTACTATTTTCTCAGGAATATTGCCTAGAACTAGCAAATCAGTTACTCTTCATAGAAGTATCATACTGGTTTCAAGTGCCAAATCATAGAATCATAGAATCATAGAATCATAGAATCATAGAATCATAGAATGGTTTGGGTTGGAAGGGACCTTAAAGATCATCTGGTTCCAACCCCCTCTGCCATGGGCAGGGACACGTTCCACCAGACCAGTTTGCTCAAAGCCCCATCCAACCTGGCCTTTAACATTTCCATGGTAAAGAATTTCTTCCTTATATCTAATCTAAATCTACCCTCTTTCAGTTTAAAGCCATTACCCCTTGTCCTCTCACTACATGCCCTATTAAAAAGTCCGTCTCCAGCTTTCTCGTAGGCCCCCTTCAGGTACTGGAAGGCTGCAATAAGGTCTCCCCACAATCTTCTTTCCTCCAGGCTAAACAACCTCAACTCTCTCAGCCTGTCTTCACAGGAGAGGTACTCCAGCTCTCTGATCATCTTCATGGCCCTTCTCTGGACTCACTTCGACAGGTCCATGTCCTTATGAATGAAAATTAAGATGCAGCAGGTGACTTTCCTGATACCAGAACTGTTAGCAAGCTCAGTGTATCAGTGAATAGTACCTGCGAGTACTTATGCTGCTTGTCAGTATAGAATAATTAACACAGAGTAGGCAGAGGTATCACTAAAAACTTTGTGCAAAGTAGCATTCTACACAAGTTTAGGAGGAAGGCAGCATGACAAGGACATTGTATTGTTCAATAATGTTAAACTGGAGAGGGAGTTTTATGGGGGATTATCTCCATTATTATTTTCTAGGAAAGCTGCTATGACACATTAGGACAGGACCGTCTGAATGCCAGCCATCAGCATGGCACATCAAGTCTCAAGACTTCTGTGAACCAAGGTAAGAACCTGATTTCCCAGGGTTGTATCTGAAATAAACTGCATGCTTTGTATGTATGGGTCACTAAAGTGGGAGGTACTAAAGACCATTTACATGAAGTAATGAAAAGGAAGTCACAGGATGTTAACACTCTTACAAAAACTGTTAGCTTTCATCATGATAGCAGATCTGTAGAGAAGAGATTTCAGTAATCCAGTAGATGCTACATGAAAAAACTTTTCCTTGCTTGCTTTGCAAGAGATGTGTTTTTCCCTTGTTACTGCATTTTATTTGGCTTGAAGAATTACCCATGTTACTCTGAACAATTTGAATGTATTTCATGCATAGTATTGTGTTTCTGTCAAAAAGTGATGCATTAAATGGAATTCATCAAATCCAGCTGTGAATGTCTACTATCTGAGACATGTAAATCTGAGCTAATCCCTTTAAAGTTCATTCATAAGCAATGAGAAGGTGCCACTAATGTCTGAAAAGAGATTCTCACAGTGTCTGTTTGTCTCTATTGCCTTTTTGTCTTGAGAAGATAATTCAAATGATCTGCATTTTGGATTAGGAAGTGTGGCTTGCTGAAATAGTTCATATTAATGAATAATAATCTGATTTTGTTTAGTCATATTTGTTCAGTTGCTTCTTACAAGCAAAACCTTGAAATCTGAGCATTAGCAAAATTGAAGATTATTTCCCTTTTCCTGACAGATTCACCTCTTCTCTGACATTATGCATTCTTGAGGTTCAAGGATACTCTTGAAAATTCTTTTCCTATCACTTGCTTTGGGATAAATAGAGAGTTCAAGTGCCAAAATACAATCACAAGAAAAAAAAATCTCTTGAGGTTTACTGCAGGTCATTGTGTCCACAGCCCAGTTCCATATATACAAGCAGAAACTTGTGCTCTGCCTTCAATATTTAATGGGGAACACAAGAGTAGATGCTTGTTGTGTGGATATATATTGAGTTTACCTGATTGAGAGGTATGTTGCTTCCCTCCTTGGTGAAACTTTTAAGAAAGCTTTTTGTTTGCTTATTTTCATTTCTCTCTCTGAGTGACTCCCAAACACATCTTTTCTGCAAGCAGATATAAGCCTAGGTAGGAAGTAGTGTGTTTGCTGAAACTCCTTTTGATTTTGGTACCATACATTTGTTGTTTCAGATGGAAGTGGTTGAACTTATTTATGTAGATATCTACTTTCTCTGAAAGCTTTCTGCTACTTGGTTGGACACTGACAAGTAACTGATTGCTCTACTTGGGACCTTTGTTTACATGTTCTAATTTCATACATAATAATACATAAATAGTTTTATAAAAGAGATAGGACTTTAATATCTAATAGTTATAAAAGTAAACAAATTATCCTGTTCCTTTTACCTGAGCAATTAACCCCTTCATTAATTTTTTTCCATTACAATTAATTATTTATTTCTGACAATGTCACTATGCAATGGGGAAAATAGCTTAAAGGCAGCAACTTGGAAAACTGGGGCATAACAGTGTGGAGTATAAAAACATAATCAGTGGATAATAAGGAAGGGGAATTCATAAGATGGCAGCAAAAGAGTTCAAATTCTAAAGACACTGAACTGTAAGACCAAAGGTTTATGTACAAAAAAAATGGATGAGAACTAGTGTAGTTACTGAAAAGACAGATAATATAAACAGAACAATGGATACAGGCAATGGTTGCAATAACTGGTTTCTTCTTTTATATTGTTCATAGTGAAAGTTATGAAAATTCCAAGGTCAAGTGAGTGATTACAGCAATCAAAAGACAAGATAAGGTATAGTGGTCTGAATAACATCATTTAGCTATAGAAAAGGATTTCTAATCTGGAATGTATTTGCAAAGAAGTTAGGGAGTGTGCATGCATATAATGTCTTCATTACCAATTCTAACAATCTAAGTTTAAAAAATTTCACAGCCAAATCTAATTTGATTAAAGAAAATGGACAAAGTCTTTCTCAAGAACAAAAAAAAAATTATATTTGCTAGGCATCATCATATTGTCATTTGTATGGGTTGGTTCATCGTGCCTATTTGTACTATTCAAGTATACTAGTAAATAGTTTCTGTAATGCCCTCATCCAACACATTTGTGCATGAAAGACTAACATAGATAATGAGATTCATTTCACTTCAGCTTCAGTATTTAAAAATTAGACATCTTTGCTATTCATCTAAATTTCCTCCACAGACATTAAAGAGAGAATCATCTTCAGAAATATATTTATCATGCTTCTAATAGATACCTATTTAAAGATGAATTAATCACTCTCTGGAGGTCTCACTTTTCTCTTTCCATTGATTATACGGAAAGTATAGACACCTGACTTGGACTGCATGCCCAACTTTTAAATGACTCCAGTGAGATGAAATGAATTTCATTTACAGCCACTTGTCCCACAGTGAGCTGAATTTCTCCTAGAATAGTTCCAATTTACATTATACTACTCAAGCTTTTACTGTTTTATCCATATTCACGGCTGTGGAAAGAAACTGTTTTGAAAATTCCATGTGGAAACTTTATTCCTTTATTGTTTTTACCATGAAATGTTCTTTATTCTTTCTTTAATTAGACATTATTGCTATCAGGGAAATATTTTGACTTTTGAATATTCTTTATTCTAAACATAAAACCAGCCAAAGTGACATAGATTGGGCAGAAGAACCAAATAAACACATTAGTTAATACTTGGAGATAGTTTTCCTTTATCCTAAATTCCTGAGACACTTGATTTCAGAAGTTTTGGTAAATCCTTGACTAGTACATATTGTATGTATGTTATTAATACCACAAACAAAATAAGAAAATTACTTTAAGTCTCACAAATAGACACAAACACACATATAAATACACATACACACAGTTCCTCCTACTCCTTACTTTATAGTTTTCATTCAAAATTATAGTAGCAAAATAAACACCTTAGATTTCAGAAGTGCAGATTTCAACTCCTAGAAGAGTTTTTGTTCAGGAAACTGTTAGGACTCCCATGGGAGTTTGTCTTGGAGGGCAAAGGTACTCAGAAGTGCTCAGAACTTTTCAGAGGCAGCCTGCTCAAAGCACAAGAGTTGTCCATCCCCCTAAATGGAGAAACAAAAAAAAGGAACAGTCCTAGAAATAGAAATAAACTACCCCTGTTAAGCAGATAGCACTCAAAGAGCTCAAATATGAAAAAGAAATATATAAGAGATGGGAAAGGGGACAGATGCCTAAAAAGGAATACAAAAAGTATTGCTTGAATACAGAAGAGGAATACAAAAAGTATTGCTTGAGCTTGCAGAGATGCAGTTAGGAAGGCAAAAGCTCAGCTGGAGCTCAGACAATCAAGAGAGGCTTCTATGGGTATGTCAGTATTGAGTGGAAGTACAAGGAAGACAGAAAACTGCTGCTGAATGGAGCTGGCAAGTTAGTTAGAAATGACACAGAAAAGAAGTTCTCAGTGCTGTTTTCACCGTGATCTTTAAGGGTGATGTCAGCTCCCAAGTCTCTATTCCAAGATGAAATGAAAAAGCAAATGGTGAGTCACTGACAGTAGAGGAGGGTTGAGCTAGGGACTATCTGTACCAATTGGACAGGCAGAGGTTTGTGGGACCTAATGGAATAAATCTGAGGACAGCTGGAAGACATTATTGCAAAGCCACTCTGTAATTTTTAGAAGGTCATGGAGATCAGGGAAGATCAGAGATGATAAAAAAAAAAGTCAAATGTGTCATCAACAAAAAAAAATCTAGAAACAACAGACCAGGTAGCCTCACCTCAGTTCCTGGGAAAATTATAGAACTGGTCCAGATGGAAGCTTTTTCCACACACATGAAGGACAAGAAGGAGATTGGGAAAAGTCAGCATAGATTTATCAAGATTAAATTGTGCTGAGCCAATCTAACTGCCTTCTATGATGAAATAGCTTCCTCAGTTAATAGAGGAAAGCAGTGGATGTCTGTGTACCTTGACTTTTGCAAGATGTTTGACATGATCTCTTGCATCCTTGTTGAAGCTTATAAGATATGGCCTGGACAAATCAGTCTCACGATGAATGGAAAACTGTCTGAAGTGCTGAACTCAAAAGGTGGTTAATATCTGAGAGTCAAACTGGCAGCTGGTCATGAGTGGAATTCCTCAGGGTCTTTAAAATCAATCTGGGTGATGGGACTGAATATACTATCACCAAGTTTGCAAGTGACACCACGTTGGGAGAAGAGGTAGATAACACTGGACAGAAGAGGTAAAATGCAGAGTCCTTGACAGTCTAGAAAATCAGGCCAAAAGGAATTGCATGAGATTTAACAAAGACAAATGTGAAGTCCTGCAGCAGTGATGGAATAATCCCAATCAGTAGTATAGGTTGGGGACTAACTGGCTGGGGAGCAGCTCTGCTAGAAAGGATCTGGGAGTGCTGGTGAACAGTGAGATGAATGTGAGTTAGCAGTGTGCCTTTCCAGCAATGAAGACAAACCATGTCTGTGACTGCAGCAGCAACTGCATCACACGGGACGTGATTATTGCACTCTACTCAGCTCTTGTTAGGCCACACCTGGTGTATTGTGCCCAATTTTGGTACCTCCAGTAAAAGACAGACTGAACAGAGAGGGATCAGAGGAGAGCCCTCAAGATGATTAGAGTGATGGAGAATTTGATGTGTGAAGAAAAGTTGAAGGAACTCGGGGTTTTCAGCTGAGGGAAGAGAAGGCTCAAGAGGGATCTAATCACAGTTTTCCATTACCTGAATGGCAGTTATAGAGGAGATGGAGAACACTGGATGGATGACACTGCAAAGTGAACAGACAAGAGACAACAGGCATGAGTCACTTCAGGGGAAATTCCATTTAGATATAAGAAAAAAAAAAGTCTTTAGGACAGTTAAACACTGGATAGACTCCTCAGTCCAGTAGCGGAATCTCCCTTGCTGGAAACATTCAAGATGACTTTACAGGGCCATGGCTAGCTAGTCTAAGGCCCAGCTTTCCACAGAGGGCTGGATCAGAGGGTAACCAGAGGTCCTTTCCAGCCTAGACTTTTCTATCATTCAATAATTGTATCTTTCACCCCCCAAAATTTATTTGATTCATGGAGGACCATCAGTCAAATTAATCTAAATTTATTAGAGAAGTAAATTTAAACTGGACTAGTTTTATTACGTCAAATTCCTCTGTGGATACTCTTATTCACCATTTGAGGGGTCTTAAGTTGATTTACTGTAATTCACTTTCCTTACAGTCAATTGAAAAGCCAATATTTTCTTGAAAGTGGAGACATGCTCCATTTTTTAATGTTTATATTTAAATTTTGAATATGTGCTCACAATGTTGGTCGATCACATTTAAATAAATAAATGCATGTTCAGAAAATCAAAGCTCTCTCCAGTCAGAACATTAAGATACCTCTAATACTCACACTATCTATCATCAGTGGATAATAAAGGGTTATATTTGTATTGTACCAATCCGGTCACTTGATGAAAACATCTCCATTGATACATCCTCATTCAGACATTTATGTTGTATTGGTACAGATGCCAGGTTTTTTGACTAACAGTCCGTCTGCAACAAACACATTATGATTCGGAAATACTGGTCAATTTGAAACCACACAGACATTAATCATTACAGAAAAACACACTTTGCCACCTTCAACTGAATAGCGCCATAAGGTTAAAAGTGTCTAACATCACCCATGAATTATGTCTTGGTCTGTTTAAACTCAGAAGCAGCATGGATATTCATATGACTTGCTTCTTTGTCAGAATATTATAAAACATGGACATTTAAGAAGGAGACCTGGGGATGCAGCATGAATGCTGATTTTCACTGATACATAACCATAAGGAGGGGAGGAGTGGACAACCCATAAATCTGTCCTCTGCAGTAATTTTTAATCTCATAGAAATATCATGTGGTGGCCCACTTAATCTATGCAGCAGAATGCTTGTCCTGCAGAGGCACAACCTATATCATGTCACCTTCTTTCATCTTAATTGCTCCCTTTCTTCTGCATGGAAATGAACACTTGAAAATGCATAGTGACCTCTTGACCTCTTGAACTGATCTGCAGGCCCATCTGGAATACGCACCTCTATGTACTTTATATGATATGACAAAATGACCCTGAAAAGGAATGCAAAGAAAATTGTGTCAATGCTATAAAGAAAATAATGCCTAGGATAAAGGTAACAGGTTTTGCTCATTGTAATTCAATTTCCTGGAATTTTGTTTTGGGTTTCCATCCCTCTTTAAAGAATGTTTGCACCCTGAATAAAGAGGTGTGCTTTCAAAGTACGGTAATAATGATGCATAAATTGCCTGCTTTGAAGCTTTGTCAAAAACTCTTTGAAGTTGGGGCTAATCTGGATATAGACACTACAGAGATAGACAGGGTTGATCGGACAAAATAAAAAAAACCCCCAGCTTTCAAGTTCTTCTGCTCTTTCCTATGCACCAGTGCACTTAATTCACATTTCTTAAGCAGTTTGTAACCTGTGTCAGTCTCCAAGAACAATGATGCTTCTGTAAGAGCTGATTCAGCAGAACAAGAACTAGCAAGAACAGCCCTGCAATAAAGTCATGAATACAAGAAGCAAATGAGGGCTTGAACTAAACTCCCTGCTCTGAACTGCTCCAGTGCAGAAATATCTTTGTTTTGCATATACTGTTAACAATGAGATGTATATAAACAGTGTCAAATTTAAAACATTATAAATATTACAAACATCTTCAGCACTTCATTTTTATGCACAGCTGCTGTGAGAGTTCACCTCAAAAGAGAACGTAATCTCAGCCTCTAAGAGTACATGCTAATGAAAGGAGGAGAGTCCCTCTTCATTTTATTATTCTTAAAAAGAAATTGATTTCTATTTTATATTGTGAAAGGCTGGTGAAGTGACCTCATTTACACTAGGGACTTGTCATTAACAGATCTTTTCTTAACAGATCCAGAGTTCCTTTTGATTAGACCACTGGCTCATTTAGCACAACATACTTTCTGCACCTGGGGCTTTTATTTCTAAAGTTGCAGCAACAAGAAGGCTCATCCTAGAGGGAAATCACACCAGCTAGATGTTCTACAGAAAACTTTTTATTACAATGTACTACATATAATTAATATTTCTGTAGTGCATAAAGGCCTAACCCTAAAGCAGATTTATTTTCTGCTGTGAACTGTGAAGAACTGTGAAAAACCAAAAGCATGAAAAGAAATTGGGGCCAGAGAGGTTAAATATGCAGCAGTTTGTGTTCAGATAGCAAAAGTGACTGTACTGAGAGTATAAATGTATACCTGGAGTGCCCTGGCTCATGCTCAAGTGTCTTCTTTATTAGGCCTTGTCAGTTCCCTGCAGCTATCAACTGATGTGATAGAAAAATATAAAATCCACATAATAGATAATTACACACGACCATATCTGCATGGGAGAGTTCTTTTTGCCTTCACAAAACTAGTGGGATGCTTGTGTCCTAAGTATAGGATTCTCTTTTGCACTTTTCTTCTGCCAAATATATCTACTAACATTCTTGTAAGTATAATAAATTCAAAAGGAAAATAATAAAAATAAGAATATACACATTCCTTAAAATCCTTTTAGCATATTAGAGATGTAGCCAAAGCTGTGAGCAAAAACATGTTACAGTGATTGTGTGCATGATTCTTATGGCCAAAAGTAGATACTTACAAAACAGACATCTAATGCAAGCTAGTCATCTTAAACTTTCTTTATAGTGAGGACAAAAGAAGTCTTCAGTAGGATATGACTTATCTCCTGCTAAAGTAAGTATCTCAAACAGGTCAGATGAGTCAAAACCAAGAAGTTGGTTTGTTTTGGTTTGGTTTTTTTATCTTATTCATTACAAAGGATGTTTAAGGTGACCAGCTCAGTCACTGCTATTTTCCCTAGAGGCATCTTAGCTTGGGTAAGATAAATCTTTCTCTGGAAGACTGTTCAGAGATTCACTGGAAATAAAATAAGTAATTATGGAAAATTAAGCATTAATTATGTTTCTGTTATATTTTCTCTATATACCTTTAAGAAATTTATTTTTAGAACTGTTTCATTCTAATTGTTGAACAATATTTTCTAAAATAATTAAGCCCAACATACTTTTGTAAGTGATGCTTTCTCTCCTTTCGATATTATCTATATCCATATATCCATATTCTTTTACCAAAGTTAACAAGATTTTCTTATGTATGTATTACTTCAGTAGTTTTACTGTCATTGCCTGCATTTAAACTTGCAATACATTTTAAAAAATATTTTATTTAAAAAGGTGAACTCACAAGAAAAATAGCCCTATGAAAAATAACTAATTATACTTTGAGGTTAAGTAATCATATTACCAAATTTTATTGTTTTGCATTGTAGGGAGACAGATTGCTGTACTTAAAGAGATGTTGCTGCTATACTTAAAGAGATGTGAGAAGGACAATGCTTATGTTCATAAGACAGTAAGACCCGAATCACTCATCTTCAAGTTATCTTGATGATTGGTTCACAAAACTATACTGATGGCACTCTCAGGTAATATTGGCTATATTTAAATTCCCAGGTGGATTGGAAGAAATTTGTTTATTATAAAAAATAAGAACAGAAGGTACCTGTAAGTTCATCCAGTCTACCTCCAGCCAATGCACTGTACTTAAATTCACAGACTGGTGCTTTCTTACAGGTATATCCTTTACTAATTCTCTCCTAGGGAAGATGGGAGTGGCAGGGAAACTGTACAGCCATGAAATCATAGCATATGATGAGGGGGTACCTTCTGCATGATCTCATGGAGACCTGAGGTGTCCCCACCTACTGCATGCTACAGCTTCTCTTCTGTTGTGCCAGTCCAGTCACCATGAAATGTGGGTCAACATGCCAATGAACTGTGTCTAACATGGAAAGAAGAGAAAGCAGGGAAATAGGAGCTATTTCAGGAGAGACAATGGCTAATGCCCCTTTTTTCTTCTATTGTAAATCCACAGCATTGTGCGTGGGAGTTTCCGTGGAAAAATTATCATGATTTCTTCATTCTTAAGATGTTTTTACCTCAGACTTTGTGATTCAGAGCCCTGTTTTGCAAAAAGAAGAGAACAAACCACAGTTACCACAGCTATCACTGTTATGTTAGTCTGTAAGAAAGAGAGCATGTAGCTATGTGAGATAAGAAAGAAGAAATACAGGACAAACAGAGGTGAGACTGGCAAGTTAAGAGTCCTTTAGTCCCATTTAGGAACATAGATGTGAAATCATCAAAGACAATAAAAAAACCCCACACTGTCTTGATAAGACATAAAACCCTCAGAGAGGAAGAAAAGTGGAAGCTGACAGATCATCAAGGTTGCCAATCAGGCCGTTCCTGGGAAGAGTGAGGTCATGGCTTCAGCACCTGACCATGGACTGCCAGCATTGTCTTTGTTGATGGTACCAGGGGCAGGGAACATAAAAGTGGTTTATTCCAGAGCACACCTCTCCCAGAACATCAGCGTGCATGTCAGTGAATAAATAGTTATTTACTTAAGAGCAGTTCATACAATCATATTTTAAGTCTCTGAGCTTAGTGAAAACCATGCAAATCAAGTGATACCAAGATTGGAGGACTACAGACCTTCATCAGAAAGACTTTTTCTTGTAATAAATTTAGCTGACCTTACTGAGTTGTATAAACTATATGCTAGACACAAATAAAGAGCACCGTAGTTATATTGACACAAGCTACTCTAAAACCTTAATTGTCCTCATTTAGGGATTAAGAAAAATAAAATTGAAATTATTTTTTATTAAAAAGACTATTTATGTTGCTTACTAGGACTGTTCTTGATTCTTGACTAAAAAGAAGCTAAATCAAACTTGCTACTAGTAATTGGTTACTACATATCTACGGTATAAAGAAAATAATTTAATAAGCATTGATGCTCATTTGATTTCTGGGAAATATAACAAAAAAGAATTATATCTTTCTATATTAGCTACCTTTACAAAATATATACGCAAAGTTGGTAAAATGAAGTTGAAAAGGTGGGCTTTGGGAGCTTTTCCCAAAGTAATGTTATTTTAGAACCAGGCTAGTCTGTTTCAGTTAGGCCATGTTAACAAAACAAGATACATATTTCTTTTGAATTTAACAAGAGAAAAAATTAACTCCATCTGTTCCCCACTGTTTATATCAACTGCTTTCTGTATGAATTTTAATGTTTAGAAACTCACCTAGGAAACTGAGATCTTTGTTAGTACATTTACTTATATTCACTATACTGTGACGGGTTGATATTACAGAGGTATGTTCTGGCCAAACCCTTCCCTCACCTTATACACCACCTCTATTCATGGCTGCTTAATGTGCATTTAAGAAAAACTTATCAGAAAAACATTATTATTGGCACCTAAACAACATTTTTGCAACTTGTGAGTGACACTACTGTTATCTATTAATAGAGAGCTTGGCACCAGTGGAGCCTGGTGGCACCCTACAATGGGTGCTCTCCCACACTCCCAGTCTGGTGACTACCATCAACTGTCCTCCATAGTCCTGTGTCAGAAAGTCTTGCTACAAGATACTACTAGACACTACTAGATAAGGAAACCAAGAAGGAAGACTACATGTTTTTTTATAAGATACTTATTTACTCTAACTTTATGATGATTCAAAAGGAGATCTGAATAGTCAAGTTGAAATTGTGCCACATCAGAAGTTCTTAAGACAATCTCAGCTTTGGCACTTTCATCATAAATCACTTTCAAGTACCCCTTTTTGGTATATTCTGAACTAATGGGCTATTATACTCCCAGATCCTCACCCCAAAATCAATGTTGAAACACAGCATCTTGAAAGAACAACCAACCAACAAAAAAAGGAAAAAAAAGATATTTTTATTCATTACATACCTGTACTGAGCAACAAGAACACTGTGAACAGTCTCATAAGACCAGCTCATTGCTTTATGGAATGTTAAATAGCAAAGCAAAGTTGAAATGGCATAGACTTGTGACATATATTAGGAGTACAAAAGAAGTATGCTACCTAAAACTAATTCTGATCAGTTCACAAGATACAAATATTTGGAAAGATTTTTCAGAATTTATTTTCAGTGTACTCAATATATTTTTAACCTTTTTATCCTTTGATTAACTTTTCTTAGTTTTGATACAAAACTTTTAATGGCATTTGAAGTAAATGTAGTAAACTTGAGAACCTGTTGTAAATGAATCTTGTCTCATTTTAGGTGCCTAATTAGTTCAATTTTATATGAATTTATGTAATTATTTTATGAATATATATATATAAATTTATTACATTAATCAATTTTTGATGCTCTAGGGTATCAAAATGGCCTTAAAAGACACCTCACCATTCTGGAGCTGGTGAGGGAGAGCCGCTGGAATGGTATTGGTTGTCTAAACAGAGCTAGATGCCTGTCCTGGTTTCAGCTGGGGTAGAGTTAATTTTCTTCTTAGTTGATAACACACTGATGTTTTAGTTGTTGCTAAGTAACATTTATACTAGTCAAGGCCTTTTCAGCTTCCCATGCTCTGCCAGGTGCACAAGAAGCTGGGAGGGGGCACAGCCGGGGCAGCTGACCCAGACTGGCCAAAGGGCTATTCCATACCATATGACGTCATGCTCAGTATATAAAACTGGGGGAAGAAGAAGGAAGGGGGGGACATTCGGAGTGATGGCATTTGTCTTCCCAAGTAACCATTACCCGTGATGGAGCCCTGCTTAAACCATGACATCATGACAGTTTATAAATAAGATCATTCAATTTTCCAGTTCTAGTCCTAAATATTAAGTGAAACATAAATAATCTCTAAACTATAAACTAAAGTAGATTTGAATTGAGCTGAAATACCTACTTTACAACTATTGCTTATAGATAAAACACTTGATTAAAAAGAAGAAATCTCAAACTACATGGAAATTAAGGTCAAGTTCAGGATATAGGTTTCTAGATTTTTTTCCAGTTTATGCATGGATACTGTGACTTGCACAGTCAAAAGAATTTCTTTTAACATCGGTTCTATGCCTGCAAAAGGAGGGCTATTGTATTTGCTTCTCTTCTTGATTTATATTTCTCTCTTCTGTCTCTTTAGGCCAACAAATTGATAACATTTATGTATGACATCAGCTTCATTAATTGTGCAGGAATTGCAAATAGTTTTTCAATTAAGATAATTTGTAAGCATTTCTAGGATTGAGGACTTAAATTGTTAAGCCTTTGGGGATAATTGCTGCTTCCTGTGCTTTTGGGCTGCCAAGTATAATGGAACCTTGATCTTGATCAAGGTTTAAAGTCAATATTTAATACAGATCAAAATCATTATGTTGATAGGTATACCAATCAGCATTCACTTGCTAAGAAAATTTTCCCCTATGAAGCCTGACATTATCACAAATTGGGCAAACACCAGTCATCATTACCTAGATGTCTCTTGATTCAAGGATTACTAGTTGCTTGCATTTGGATTTGTTGTGGATAACTTTATTATCTTTGTTCAGTGAAGACATAAAGCTAAATACATTTATGCAGCCTTAGCCAATCCAAAACCTATAAATGTTATGGACTTAAATATTGTGGACTATTTAAGAGACTTGAGATAAGAGTGTAGTGTCTGAAGATAATATAATTCCACAAAAGCCGAATTCATTTGTATAAGTGGTAACAATAAAAATCAGGGAACTACATGCCAGAACAACATTTGAAGGCTTAGTATCCCAACAGGCAGTACAAACTGGAGAATAACATGACCTTTGTAAAATGAAAACTTTTTCATAGCTTCACAGTGGGGGACAATTATCAGTGAACCTGTACGTGCATCAGTGAATCTGCATATTCATAATGTCTTTAAACCGGGGTTAATACTAAGGAAGCAAAATTTACAGATATTAATTGGTACAGTGAAACCTGTGCAGATCACATAGATGTTTAGATGACCCAGCAACATGGGATATTAAAATGAGTTACCAAATTCAAGTGCTAAGTAATATGTATAGGAGGGACTGGAAGCAATTAAACTACAAAGAAACTATAGTACTTTCCTGAATTAGTTATTAATACTAAGGGAAAAAAGAAAACTTTTAAGTCATTAAGGATCAATAACCACCCTTGCTTAAAAGATGTAAAGACAATATTGTCAATTGTTAGGAAAAGCAGTAGAGAGCAAACCAGAAATTATCATAATGTGTTTTCATCAATCAGTATGGACCCACATCTTGACTATGGAATAGGTTTATTATCATGTCATTGTAAAGCTAGTACAAAGAAAATGTGTAAAGAAGGGGGAAAGAGACTCAGGGGCATGGAAAAACTTCCATGACCAGGAGAAACAGAACAGTTCAGAGCTCTTCAGTTTGGAATATGCACTATGGATAGGCTTAAACAGAGGATATTAAATCATGAATTGCATTGAGAAACAAAGCAAATAATTTTTTCTTATTTTTGATGTACTAAATTCAGGAACCCTTAACTCATCTAATGATGAAATTGCTAGGTAAAACCGATACACTCAAGGAAGTACTTTTAACATATTAAAAAACATATAGTGGAAACTAATTTTGCCAAAGGATAAAAAGATAAATGTTCAAAAATGCATTAGAAAAATTCATGAAATAGACCTTATTAGGACAGTAAAAAAAAATTCAGGCATAACTTCTCATCCTGGAAGTCTTTAAATAGTGATGAAACAGCCAGTAATGGTGATATGAGACAGGATGAAAGACTTTCTGGCTTTTGACCTGATTTTTTATGGCTGGTTTTGTGTTACTTATATCATGCAAAAACCCACATATATCTTGACAGTAAATACTCCTGAAGTTATATCTATAGTGCACTGAATTAAAAGAAGATGAGAGTTTCATAGTAGTCACTATGTGACTATTTCTATAATAAACACCCATTTGTCTTAAGGCATTCCTAACGTAGCTATTAACAGATAAATATTCAAAAGATATCAGTACATTTTAACTGCATAACTCCCATTGAAATCAATTAGTCCCTTGAAGGATGGTGAAGAAAACTGTTGTAGAAATATAAGAAATAAATCAGAGGAAACAGCTTAGAAATATTTTTGTTACATTTATTTTTCACCAGAAAATTGTTTGGGCTTCATAAGTCTTGCTCTCTTCTTAAGCATATATCTTACAGCTCCAGAGACATAGGAGAGTATAGAATGAAAATCACTTACTAGCCAAGATTTTGCCCATCTAATTAATTACAATAAGAACTGGGATACTCAAAAAACTAAGCTAAGATATTCATCAGAAAAGATATCTGAACCCTTAAGAAAAAAATAAAAATCATGCCACATTAAGCATATCAGGTTCTTGCTCTTCTAAAACAAAGGCAATGTTTTCCAAGTCATTGAATTATTACATTTTAGTTTTCCCTTAACTTCAGCTCAGTTGAAATATATATGGTTTCTAATATGTTAATTTTAAAGAAGTGAGTCCCCATTTGGGAAAAGATAAAGGCATCTTATGTTTTATTCATCCATTTCCTAGTGTGTCTTTTAGAAGGAAATAGTGGGAGGAGAAATCACTGGTCTGGAAGATATATTACATATATAATATAAGAAATGAAGCTGTCAGCAGTGGAATAATAGTGGTAACATTCAGATTTTCAAATGCCAGACCATGTTTGCCTCTGATAGGTAGATGTGAAGAATATATTTTGTTAAAAAAAAATAAATTAATCACACCTTGATTTATTTTAATTGTTTTTTCCCCAATCACTTAAAAAAATTTCTAAAGTATTGTTTAGTAAAATGTTTTATAAAAGCATGGTAATATAATACAATTTGAAGAGGGTTTTGTTTGTTTTTTTTTCTTTTCCTTAACACTTTAACAGGACTCTTTCATTCAGGACACCCAAGCCCAGGCATTTTTGGATCATCGATACTTTTTATTTTGTCAGCTTTTCTCTGGACCAAAAAAAAAAAAACCAACAAATCCTGACTGAGCAGCACACCTCAATTTTTCTGGAATTGGATGTTCTTAGAGGACATTAATGAGCTTGTCACCTGTCCAAACAGCTTTTAATCTCCATTTCACCCATCAGATTCTGCAAACTCTATCAATAGCACAGTATCCAGAATCCAAAAATCAATAAATGCTTAAAAACAGCTGTTTTATCTCTAAGGGAAGTAGTAAAGTCATTCACAGCAATGAAGGTGAGGAAAGACACTTTGCGCTATTTCCCCAAGAGCTACTAAGTGTAAAAGGGGAGGGCTGCACTGCCATTTGTGTACACTATTTTCTTGCCTTTTATTATACAGCAACATTAATGGCAGTGAAGAATCCAATCTTCCTATTAACTGTACTCCAAACTAGGCTGTCATAAAAATCATAGGGGGAGAAAAAACCAGTAACCCTCAAACAGAAACAACAGTTGTTACCTTAAACAAAAAGACGTTATTTTAACTTGTTTTAATTTTCTTACATCAGAATACCTATCTGGTATCTATAAATATCTTCAGTAACCTTTTTTCTTTTTCTTTTCCTTTTTTTTTTCCAAATAAATAAGAATTTTCAGGAAATAAGGAACATAGCTTGTGCTAGGTTTCTAGCATTAAAATTCTCCTCAATTACAATGACTTATTCATTTTAAGACTTTACAGATCTTCTTTCTATAAAACACTACTCATAAACCAAGGTGACTTCCGTGTGTTGGTGAACACTCATCTTCAAGATTGCCTTCTATGGATGATCATAGATGCTGAAATGCATACCTTCAAAATCACTGTGATGACAGTGTCTGCTCTGGAACGAAAATAAATGTTTTCTCTGTTAAGGTGGAAAAAACTTTAATTGGACAGTGCTATTTCTTTTTTCTGGCTTGGAGAAATTTAAAGATCTGACCTGAATCTAAAAATGGTTATTGCTGGCTTAACCCAGAGCAACTATGCCATTTTCTTGTACTCAATATAATGCTGGATTTGGAGACAGAGCTGCTTTCCAAGCTAGGAAATATTTCCCTCTAGGGTCTTTTGGAGGGTATTGCTGCAGGAATAGTCAATGGGAAAAACAGAAGGAAACGTTTGAAGTTAAAACTGTATTTTAGAAGTTCAACCAGTCAGTAACTTAAATACCTACTCCTGTCTAAGATCTTAATCTAGTTCCTTGTTGTGGTTGGTTTACCTTGGCTGAACGCCAGGTAACACCAAGCCGCTCTATCACTCCCCTCCTCAGTAGGACAGGGAGGGGAGAAAATGTAAAGAAAGCTCATGGGTCGAGATAAAGGCAGGGAAAGATCATTCACCAGTTACTGTCATGGGCAAAACAGATTCAACGTGGGGAAATTATTTCAATTTATTACCAATCAAATCAGAGTAAGGTAATGCGAAAATACAAAATAAATCTTAAAACACCTTCTTCCCACCCCTCCCATCTTCCTGGGCTTAACTTCACTCCCGATTTCTCTACCTCCTCCCCACAAGCAACACAGGGGGATGGGGAATGGGGATTGCAGTCAGTTCATCACACATTGGCTCTGCCGCTCCTTCCTCTTCAGGGGGAGGACTTCTTACACTCTTCCTCTACTCCAGCGTGGGGTCCCTCCCACAGGAGACAGTCCTCCATGAACTTCTCCAATGTGAGTCCTTCCCACAGGTTACAGTTCTTCATGAACTGCTCCATCATGGGTCCTTTCTACAGGATGCAGTCCTTCAGGAACAGACTGCTCCAGCGTGGATCCCCCGCAGGGTCACAAGTCCTGCCAGCAAACCTGCTCCATCATGGGCTTCTCTCTCCACGAGGCCACAGGTCCTGCCAGGAGCCTGCTCCAGTGTGGGCTTCCCATGGGGTCACAGCCTCCTTCGGGCATCCAACTGCTCTTCTGTGGGGTCCTCCATGGGCTGCAGATGGATATCTGCTGCACTGTGGACCTCCATGGGCTGCAGGGGGACAGCCTGCCTCACCATGGTCTTCACCGCAGGCTGCAGGGAAATCTCTACTCTGGTGCCTGGAGGACCTCCTCCCCTTCCTTCTTCACTGACGTTGGTGTCTGCAGAGTTGTTCCTCTCACATATTCTCATTCCTCTCTCCAGCTGCCGTTGCACAGGTTGGTTTATTTTTTCCCCCTTCTTAAATATGTTATCACAGATGTACTACCATTGTGGTTGGTTGGCTCAGCCTTGGCCAGCGGCGGGTCCACCTTGGAGCCAGCCTGCATTGGCTCTATCAGACATAGGGGAAGCTTCTAGAAGCTTCTTGCAGAAGCCACCCCTGTAGCCTCCCTGCTACCAAAACCTCGCCATGCAAACACAATACACTTGTTCTTAAATTGTCCTTTAATACAGCAAGAACTACTTCAACATCAACATTGTTCAAAATGGTACCTCACCCAAAGAAGCAAATTACTAAGTAAAAATATCACTTTACTTGAGTCGCTTTACATTTCTTAAAACTAACACATACTATGGAAATGACTTACTACATTTAATCATTCCATAAAGGAATTTTAAAGCGGGAAGTCTACAAATACATTCCTGAGAAAATGAATTAATTAGAATGTATTAGATATTGCTATGAATTACAGAAAATCATCTCTGTAATAAACACAAGTATTTTACTACATGAACAACTTAAAACAGCAATTTTGTGTAACTATGAGAGCATTGTACTCATATATATGCATAAAGTTATAACATTGAGAAAACTCAGCTATTTTGTTTTTTTTTTTTCTCTTTTTAGCTTCTGAGCACATATCATTACTGCAGAAGTCAATCAGAATAGCAATACTTTTTTCTTTCCCATAAGGTTGTTTTTCCACTATCCATACTTGAGCTTCATTCATAAAAGAAACATTTTTTTGTTTTGCTTTTTCTTAGGCTTATTTATAATTCAGAGATAACTTTCAGAAGAAGCTTAAAATAAAGCTCCAAGAAGGACTGTATGAACCACTCTGAACTGTAGCATTCCAGAACAATATAGGTCACAGCTGAAGCCTACAGTTCAAGCTGAAGTAGCCTATGTTATATTTGGAGAACTAAAGAAGAAAGCATTTCAGCAGTTTTTTATTCTCTTTGGACTATAACAAAGAATCTGAGGAGAAAAAAAAATGAAGGGAAGGCAAGCAAGGGAAGCAAGAAGTGTTCCTTGCCAAAAGCAAGCCTTTTTCATACTTTATATGTTTTAAAAAATGATTAGGTCAGCTTTAAGTACTCAATTTCTGAAATTAAAAGATAAACACACTCTTACTGGTGGGTAATGGTGGAAGAGATCTCTCACCTTTTGTTTTCTAGAGGTTTGCTCCCAGTGAGCCCTGGTGCATTCTAAACAAGCAAAGTTACAAAAGAAGTCATGTCCTCTTATGATAAGATCATACAAATCAGCTTAAAAAACATATTCATCTTGAAACCTGATATAGTTTCCCAGTCAGCAGTTTTCCTTAAACATATAAAAGGATAAAAGAAGAGAGTCATTAATATTGTTTATGGTCTGAACCTCCAGAGCCAAACTTGAATTATCTTCTTTATTAAAAGGCATTCAAGCAACTTCTGTAACCCTCTGCTAAAATGGAATAATTTGTTACAGAATTACACAGTTGGTGTACAAAATTATTTTATGTAAACAAATGTCACAAACCAACTGTGTAGGGTCACTGATGATTTTCTAGATGAATGATCCTCAGCCATTCCAAGGTGGTGATCTATTAGTTGAAGAAAACAACCACTAAATTACATTTACTATGAAAGCAAAAGTATCTTGTTAATAAGCTCAGTTAATTTTTCATATATTTCAAGAAGCTGGCAAAGATTAGTTGAACTAGAAGAATAAAATGCAATGAAAATGTAAGGGTTGGGGTTTTCTTTGCTTGCTTTTTGTTTTAGTTTGCTAAGTATTTTTGAAACCCAATTGTCTTTTCTGATCCACTGCTGTTGTGTTTTTGATACAAAAGCTGAGAAACACTGCTCGAGAAGTAAATTTTCATTACTAGTTTACGGTATTGCCTTCCAAATCTGCAGATAGTATGAAACCTGTGTCCACGAGAAACATAAAGATCCATTTCTGCACAAAGTTAATTTCAGGAAAATAAAGATCATGTCCTGAGACAAGGAAGAACACTACAACATGTTTATAAAATTTGTATTAGAGATAAAAGATAGAAAAAAAGTCAAAAGGCAGATATAGGTATAAGAAATAAAAATTAGGGGTAGTAGTTTCTCCCTGATCTCAAAGTTTATTTTACTCCAGTGAAAAGCACCAAACTGAGCCATCCATCTTTACAGACACATGCAGAGACACAGTCTCACACCTCTTTCAGAGAGGAATTTAATGAAAATCATTGGGGTATCCCCCCCCCCCCAGTAAACAAAAAACCAAAACCCCACAGAGCAGAATCTAGCAGTTCCTGCATTAAATAGAATTTCCCATAGGAAATGCATTACTTCTGTCATTTGCCTTCCTCACTATCTACTGGCTGATTTCAGGTAAAAATTTAAGACATTTAAGCCTTGAATGGTTTCCTGTATTTGTTTAGACAACCAGCATAGCATTGATCTAGGTTTACCTTTCTGAGTGGCCATTTTCCATGAGGTTTTCTGCAGGGTTTTTTGTTTGCTTTAGTGTTTCTTTTTCCTGCCACATGCTGCTTCTTTCCCACAGCAATTAAATAATCGATGACACTTGAGCTAATGGCTCAGTAGATTAAATGAAGGGGAGTCTTTACACAGCCCAGTCTTTTTCAGGCATAATCAGCTCTGGAAATTAGTTTGATTAAAGTCTGATTGTTTTCAGACCAGGAAGTAATACTATAACTTGGAAAAAAATCTAGCATATCTGAAAATGCATCAATATTTCCCAGGTAAGTTGGCCTAATAAAATATATTGTTTTCCCATTGCAGACCTGATCTTATTCAGAACATCACTGTATCTAAATATGAATGACAACATTGTATTTAGATTTTGTATGAAACTGCTGCAGTCTCATGGAGGATAGACCATGGACCTGAGTGGCTGAAAGAGGGATTTGGTACAGCTTGGAGAGTTTGATTTTGTGTGGAATTTCTGTGAGCTAATGTGCACAGATTGCTTTTAATACATTCATATGATCTATAAAATAAACACTCTCATGGCTGTACAAGGTTCTTGAGCATATTTCAATCCTGCTCTCAATAGAAGCACCTCATCAAATAAGATAAACATCATCTAAGTTCAGACTTTCACTTGGCAGTTTAGCTTCTCTTCAGAGCTGGTGGAGAAAGGCTGTTTCGACAGATGATACAGAACATATAATGTAGGATATTTGCTCTGTATGAATATAAGTTAAGGAATTGCATATCTCAGGCTGTTAAGCTTGAGGAAGTTAGTAGCTTTTTGTAAAGAATCTCTAAAATCTTTAAGAGAAAGTGTCACCCTATATATTGGTCTAATGTCTAGTTCCGATGTGATTTTTGAAGGAACTTGCAAATAGTACTGCAACAGCAGTAGAGATACTATTGTCAGTAGAGATAACTAATCAGTAAACCCTCTGGAGAGCTGCTCATCACTTTCAAACATTAATTTTTAAAGCAGATTTAAAATTATTTAAAATCAAGGTAAGGAGGCCAGCAGACAGATAGTACAAAGAATGATAATACAACCCTTTTTCTACACGTCTTTAAAAGTCTTGCTTTTTAGAGTATTGTTTCTACTTAGCAATATTCTGTTTATCTACATTGATTTATTCAGTATTTCAGTTCTGAATTGGACATAATTGATTGTAACTTCAGGTCTCCAGTTATGACTTGGCTCAACTGCCTACTGCAATTTACTTGTGTTTTCAGCAAATTAGTTTCATCTTCAAATCAAAACACTTGCATCAGCTCTGCCGTTGCAAGACACGTTGCAATGCTTGCAGCAAATCTGCTGAATGTTCTTCTATATTACTAATAAGAAGGGACATTCAAGTCACTTGTTTATAAGCTTTATGAGTCTACAGTGTTGTGAATATCTAATATGTATAAAAACTGGTTCATATCTTGTAATTCAGAAGTTATATAGCTTCAACAAAATGGGACTTGCATCAAACATTTTTAAAAGTGTATAAATATTGAGGGAAGAAGAGAGGGTAATGAAGGGGAATCTGAGAAAACTACTGTTTCCTGGTATAATGTGCATCATCCAGTGGCAGCTGTACATATGCCTAGAAACCCAGGAAAATGCAATTGGAATCTCGTTGACTGCATGCTGTCATCAAACAGGAAATAATAAAATATAATAACAAAAATTAAATATAATATACACAAAGCACAGGAAAAAAAGAAAAAGAAAAAGAGACTTATTGCAATAAGAAAAATGTGAAAAAAAATAAAAAGAACAAATAAAAATTCCTACAGGAATACAGCATGACAAGCTGCCAATAGGATGGAGAAAAGATAATGCAGTGGGTAGTCTTGAAAACTGATGTCAGACAAGAGATACAATTGTAGACAAAGTAGAGAAAAATACCTACTGGAAAGATGAATAGAAACCATCTAACCATGACTAGAACATGAACTGCAAAAGATAGAATTGGAAGATGTACTGTATCCATCCAGCAGTGAAATCAACGCAGTTTCCACTTTGCTATTTCAGGTATGAAAAGCTAATGCCATTATGCACCTTTGAAAAGGAAGTTTTAGAGCAGGTCTACACTTTGTGGTCATGGTATTCATTATATATTAACTGCCATTACATGGATTCTAAACTTTCCGTTTCTTTCTCCTGCACATTGTGCTGCTCCAGCTCTCAGAACACACTTCCTTCATTGTTTCCAGTCACTCTGCTTTTAACTCCAAGTGAACTGTGTGCAAAAAGGAAATAATATGGGGAAGCAAGATACAAAGTAGAATGCAGTGGACATAAAAAAGGAACTTTGACAAGATAAAAAGAATGGCATTTTTATAAATTGCACCTAATTTTCAGAAACATGAGTAAACAGAGCCTTGGGCTTGATCTACAGAATGAACTGGAATAATTTATATTGACTTAATTTGGCAGCACTGTGGGGACTTTATTATACAGTGGAGAGATACACTCAAATCTTTGGGACCCAAAATTCCTTTTGAAGCATCATGAAAAATTTGCAGTGAAAATGCTAAAAATAGTCAAAGGGGACTCTGAAAATGTACACATTTACTATTAAATTTCCAGGGTTCAGATTTCTTATTTAAATAGTCTCTAAGAAAAATGAAATGTTTTTATTGGTACATGGTGGAATTATCTGTGATTCTAAAAGATGTCTAGTCATTGTCTTTTCAGTGGGCTGACTCTGTCCCCTCTGTAAAGACAGATATGCTTTTCTGAAATATCTGTAAGACTTCTATTTAAAAATTATTTTTAGGCAGGGACCTAATTTTCCTGAATGTTCATAAGGATCAAGAAACAGATAGGATTTTATAAAGTGTAATTAATAATGATGTACCTCATTACAGGGCCCAAAAAACTTGAGCTTGTGTTGCTTGCAGAGAAGGACATGCCCTTCAGAAAGAGCTACTTGGATTTCATCATAGCAGAAATGAAATGACAGAAGGGTCATAACAGCAAATAATCATATATAGAGAGGCAAGAGAAAGAGGAGGAAGCTCTAAACTGCTGTAACTATTGCAGTTTATACCAGACAAGAATTAAGCTGACAGCGTTAAGGCACATATTCCATTCCTGAAAATGAAAATAATTTAGAAGAGATGCATTTGAGTCAAAAGGAAAATAAAAATAGTGACCATGCTGCACCTGATTTTTAGAGACAGGGGATGGGGAGTAGAAAGAATAATCAGTGGAAGAGATACAGTTGTGCACATATCAGTTTACATCAGTTTCTATCTGATTTCTAGGACAAATTACTGCCTGAAGCTGATGTACACAGGGCTGCTAACTAGTTTCTTTAATTGGTTGCTTTACATGGAATCATATAATATTATTAAGCAAAAGAATGTTATAATGAACTGAGGATTACACTTGGAAAATAAGCTATGCTATTTTTACAGGCTGGTGAAACACAGATTGCTTTCAGTTATTTTTCTTGGCAGGACTGTTGTTTCTGTCCATAGCCTGTCAAGCTAGCATAGTACCCAGATGGTTATAAGGCTGCAGGGCACCTGTACAATTCACATTAGAATTTAAAAGAAATATAGTGAGTAATATTTATATATTTACATTTCAGATCCTCCTCCATTCAAAGCAAAACACAGCTGTTATATTTTCACCCTGACCATTACCCTGCGATATCCCACTCAGCCAATAACTTCACTCATTGCCAGTTTGTAATAGTGCTGCTGCATTTCCCTTCTTTCTAACCTTTGTGTAAAGCCTTCTCTGAACTAACATATCTCCTATAGCCCAAATAAGAAAGCAGACTACCAGGAGATAGTTTTTCTATGTAATGGTCTAGCATAATATTTTTTTAAGGTATTCTTTTTTACACAACTCAGACTTACCAATGAGGTATTATTTCTCTTATCTTCAAACCTGCTTTCTACCTGCTTTCCTGTTCGCCATATGCATCATCTGCATCATCTGGGGTGACCTTTCTACAATGACTGAGAGCACAGCACTAAAATGTCTGAATTCCCTTATTGAAAATTGACTTCCCAGAGTTGTTAAATGGTTTTCTTTTTATTATTTTGTGAATAGTAGAGAGTTAACATATCAAAACTATGTGATAAGCCTAGTGTGTACATAAGGAAAATATAAATATTTTAGCTTTTGGTGGATATATACTTGCAAAGATTTTTTAATAATTCGTCAGATAGAGAATGACTTTTCAGTAATTAAATATACAGTTGATTGTGAAATAGTCTCCCCAAAAGGCTGTTTTCATCTATTCTTATCCTCAATTAAGCATGACAGAATCTATGTTTAACTTTGATAGTAATTTTAGGAGCCTACACTTTATTATATTCACTGACACTATTCATATTAGTCACACAATTTAAAGACAGAATAATGTTCCTGAGTATTTATACAAATAATTATGAATCTTTGGGAAAAAAAAGAGTTGTTTTGAGACTGTAAGGAAAACATACATTTAGCTCTAGGTGGTAGCTCATTGAGGAAATGTCTATGCTGACATGGAAAATGTGTGGTATTCTTTAGAAATATACTGAAAAGCAGTTTGAAAACGTGAGTTATGAACTGGACAAAACCCACAAAATTAAGGCAATAAGACATAGAAATAATTAGTTCATTTCAGGTAAATTGCATTTAAAGAGACTACTTCTCAGTGTTCAGTTAGATTTTGGAGGTGATGTTTGAATATAAAAGCTAACAAAAGTGTGTTACTGTTAGGAGTTGTTGCTTGAAGGTTTTTGTTATGATATGCTATGCTGCCTTGTATTACTCTGATAAACTATGTTCTTTATTAAGATTAGACCTCTCTGGGAGGATGCTGTGGTAGGTAGAAAATGCAGAAATTGGATGGAGGATTTCTGCATGTAACCATATTTCTTTTAATATATTAGAATATACGCATTAATTGCTTTTTGTCCCTATCTGTTCTATTGAATAGAATTAGAACTTGAACGATTCTGAGAATGGTACTGTGCATTTATCTGCCAGTTACTATTTAATAAGCAAAGTACCTGAGGCAGTTTTACTTAGGACTTTTTTTAATCGCTTTGCTAGAATGACAATAACTTTGCTAGTAAGTATTCCAAATATACTTCTTTTTCTCCCACTCAGATGCTACAGTACCACAAAAGATGAACAGGAAAGCATTAGGAATTAATCCAGAAAGTACAGAATTAAAGGAGGACTAAAGACAAGGATCTTAAGTTTAAGGATATTGAACATCAGTCTATTTTATTTGGAGTAGGCTTATCACAGTTGTGGAGCACAACAACCCACAGCATAACACTGATACAGAGATCTTTTCAGAACTTTCCTAGGTCTCTGACCACTTCTCATTGTTAATGAATGAAAATGCAGAAGAAAATAGAAGATATATTTGTAATTTTAGGGTAAATCTTAGACCCCTGTGTTGTAAGAATCAATGATATAGATTATTTTAAATAAATCATAATTAAAAAAATTGAAGCAGTTCTATGCTTTAGGGAACAGTAAAAGCTCCATGTTTTCATGCAGGTGCTTGTACACACACAAACAAACAAGCCATAAATGCAAAAATCACTAGCGTGGAGGGCTCAAGACCTGACATCAAGTTGAGAAAATAACTTTCATCAAGCAGTACAGATATAGAATATTATGTCTACAAATATTAGCCATTCTTAATTATTTTTCTAGTCATAATTTTAAAAATAAAGTTTATAACAATAGAACCCTTGGAAGATGGACTCGCTGTACAAGAGAATGATTGCTTATTACTTCAAAGAAGAAAAATTACTCTCTGAAAGATTGTGCATATAAAATAATATAGTTAAAATAATTCTTATATATACACATATATTTTAAAGTGTGTGTATATAAGTGTGACTATATTTTAGAGTGTGTATATACATGTATACACAAAATTAGGTTACCGAAATCAGTCCCAACTTTATGATTGACTTTTTTTTAATTGTAGCTACACAGGATATGATAGTTTGCATATTTTTTACTTCTTTCTTAAATATTTACTGTTAGCAAGAGCTAAATGTTATCTTTCTGTTGAGTTGATCAAATTGCTAAACAAGAAATTAGAAACTCAGCTGCCTCTGAGCATAGAAATTCTGGAAAGAGATTTTTTTCTTTCATAAATAGGAAGAAATTCTAATTTTATTAGATGGACATAGGTGGGAAAAATAGATCAGCTGCCAACACAAAAATTCCTCTCCATATCTGAAACAGAAGTAGCAAATCAAGCTGATTACGGACTGGAAGTAAGTGTTTCAAGTTCAAATTGTGTTGTAAATTTAACCATTTAAACAAAAAGTGCATTTAGTTTAGAACAAAAAGGATGTTAGCACAGAGAGTAGTGTTAAGTCATTATCCTCTGGGCTCATGACGAAAATAGAAAGTGGAATAGCAAGATGTTAGGAGGAAACGCAAGTAAAAGGGAATACAGCAATGCCTGTATTGATGGTACAGTTCCACATGAAGGTCTTTGGGGTAACACTGATTTCAGGGACCGAAGCCTTTAATTTACTACTGGCTGCTTGTTCTTGCCCTTCTAATACATCTTCCACTTATGCATCAAAATTTTTTGTGCAAACATGTACTGAACTAGATCAGGAAACTGTCAAAGCTGTCAAAATCTGATGGTTTGGGTTTTGCATTTTGGTTTTTGGTTTTTGGTTTGTTTTTTTTTTTTTTTTTTTCCTTTGGCTGGTTCAGTTCCCTAATCCAGTTCAGACATGGGTGCAGAAACAGGTTGGTCAGCTGATGTAGAGGCAGTATATCGCAGTCAGGTAAGACAAAGGAAGGGGATATTAAAACCAAACCCAAAGCTGGAAAAATTCACTGGAGGCCCCACCCTTAACAGATATTCTTTCTTAATAGTACCTGACAATTTTTCCCACAATCCATCTCCTTTCATTTAAAGTGTAGTTGCAGCTTTGCTTGTGGTTTTTCATCTCCAGTAGAGCTGAAAATTTTAATTCAGTAGAAATAAAATAATTTAATACAAATTATAAGAGTTTTAATTTCTTGTAAGAAGGATGACTAGTACTTCAGTAATTCAGCCAATAAAACAATTTCGGACTAACAGAGGAAAACAAAGTTAAGTTGAGAAAAAAGGTCATGGAAGGAAAATGCAAAAAGGATGAGTATGTAAGTAAATATAAAGATCTACTTGCTCACTGCCAAGGAGAAAATAACTTAGAAGCTGTTGGATTTTGCAGACTTAGTTTTGTCTTCAGTCTTACATAAAGAGCAAATTGAATGTAACAGTATCTTTTGACCAGATTCCAGTACTTCTAACTGAAGTGCCAAATGGGGTCATAATGAACTTAAATGTCAAAAGAAATCTACAGTGAAGAACAAAAAGACTTTTTATCCCATGAAGACAATGATTTTTTTGTTTTACTTCTGCATAGCAAGATTTTGATAAATGTCCTCAATCATTTCACTGGCAGCAAACTGTAATATTTTTAAATTAAGATAGACAATAATCTATTTATGCTAGTAAAAAATGTGTTCTGACAAAATAAGAATTCTGAACGATCTTTGCCCAGCTGTATAAATGAAATACAACTACTGGATTCTTTGAAAAAGTTACAAAGTTGTTTAAATGAGAGTCCTACTTCTTATAAAATATTGTGTTCCTCTGATAGTATAATAAAACCTATTATTCTCTAGCATTTTAAACACAGAAAAGGCCTTGAAATTGCATGTAATTATCTAGTTAATGCAATTTAACATAAGACAACTCACCACATCATTTAGAGTACAACTTCAGGGGAAATTTTTATTAGCTTGAGACTAAGAGTTGTCATCAAATTGAATTTTTCTCCTTATCTAGGTATGACAGAAAGACTCTGGCATCTAAAATTGTCTGTTTTTCTCTCACTTAAGACACCTTTGGTAAGATGACATAAACCACAGTAAACAAATTCTATTTCATTGAATGACTAAAATCCTACAGCAATCCACTGCAATAGAGAAAGTCTCCAAAAACAGAACTGATAAAGAAGACAAGAGGGGAGAGGTAGTGTTCATGCATATGCATCATTCTTCAGCTACTAATAAAGAAGATTCTGACAAAGTGAATGCAGTGTAAAAGGAAACATCTTTTCCCATGTTCTTTATTCTCTGTTTTTACCTTTCTCTCATAGCTCTTTTTTCCACCTAACATGTAGCTGAGCAAATTCAATTTCCTAAAGAATGAGCTGATGGACTCTAAACTGAGGTCTGCTAACATTATGGCTAACAGAAGAAAAGTGGCATAATTCTAGACTAAATGTGAGCAAGCTATTTCCCTCATCAAATATATTTTTACAACCATCAAGATTATTTGACTGTTATTAATTAAAATAGTAGTCTTCATCACAATGTTCTGCTCCTTGGTGAAATTTCCTCATTTCACTTACTTTAATTCTTGGAGTTCAGAGTTGTAGAATGTCAGCTTTTCATCTTATGAAGGTAGAACTCTACCTTTCTTGTTTTTTTTTCTTCTAAAACAACTCAGAAAAATGCTTCTTGTAAGCAGCCACATGTGTCAGTGTCCTAGGTCCACTAACATCTCTCAGTCACTATGTGGAATGATGATGCAACAAATTAAACTTGCAGCAGCAGAAAAAGCCACTACGCTTTTCCTTGATAGTGAAGTAACATGAGTTTTTATTTCTTGTTTCTTTTGTAAAATAGGAATTGGTGGAGAAAGTAAAGCATACAGCATGGAACCAGATGTAATTAAATAGTTACTATCTCATGCAACAGCTAGGTCAGACCATAGACTATATCATAATGGTAAACTTTTCTCCAAAAACTGTTGCTTATGATTTTTTTTCATTGAAGGTGTAATTTGT
Organism: Theristicus caerulescens; assembly: GCA_020745775.1. Classification (NCBI taxonomy): domain Eukaryota; kingdom Metazoa; phylum Chordata; class Aves; order Pelecaniformes; family Threskiornithidae; genus Theristicus; species Theristicus caerulescens. Next base: position 82,390,118 of record CM036559.1, on the reverse strand, counting down.
TCTTCAGCTTAACAAATAATATGGACAGACTTCAAACAGCTACGTGTTTCTGTCTAATGAATTATCACCATGGATAACATGTGACAAACTACAAAGACATTGATCTTTTTCAGTACCAACCTTAAATGAAATAAAATAAAACCCCAAAATATGTTAGAAATGAAATAAAGGTGAATAGAAATCCCTATTTAGGCCTGGGTCAAAATGACAAAGTCAAATGAAATTATTCTAGCAAGGTTTCCAAACCAAGGAATTTATTTATTTATTTTTTTATTGAAAGAATGAGTTTTTAATTAACATTTTCCAAATTGTTACCTAGTTGTAATCAGAACATAAGTGCGGAATTTGTATTGCAACTAATATTTATCAATTTTTGAAGTCTGAAGAAAACAATGAGGCAGTATTTTTTTTTCATTTCCCATTTTCTTTTTTTTTCTTTCTGTACCTTACATATAAACCCTGTTTCATTATGGATCACATATAAGCAGATAGAAAGAAAATCATTGCGGAAAGCATCTAATCAGTTTAAGAGTCATGGACAACACTTGTGAACATGAAAACCAGCAAGTCTCTTGCAAAAAATTCTGCTTTAGTCTTTTAAAACATTCAAATATTAGCTGTTAACCAATGTGCAGTTCACCCAGGCACTAATGTGAATGGACTAACCTATATTTAACTTTTATGATAATACAGACACAATTCTACCCCCAAAATGGAAAATTTACCTCTAGAAAAACTGGGACAATGAGTGTTGTAAAATGTCTGCATTAACAATACACCTACCTATGTCTGTTATTCTCAACTGCACAACTGTCATAGTGTTTATTGGGTGCAGGTGCCCAGGTGTTGGAAGCAGGGAGGCTTTAGGAGTGGCCTCTGTGAGAAAAGGCCAAGGCTGCCTCATGCTGGATACAGCCGGTTCCAGCCATCTCCAGCGGACCCACAACAGGGCACAGCTGACCCCCTGAGATGGTGGCGCCTCAGGGAAAATTTATTTAAAAAAGGGCAAAACTACTGCACATAGACAGTGCACCCACCCAGCTGCTCTCTCACTCCTCCTTCTCAACAGGATGACTGGGAAAATACAATAAAGAAGCTCATGGGTCAAGATAAAGGCAAGTAGATCACTTACCAGTTACTATCACAGGGAGCATGGACTGGATTTGGGGAAAATTAATTGAATTTATTGCCAATTAAAATAGAGTTGTATAGTGAGAAACAAAGAGAAATTAAAAAAGGACTGCTGTGGCTTAACCCCAGTAGGCAACTAAGCACCACACAGCTGCTTGTTCACCCTCCCCCTACCCCTGGTGGGATGTGGGAGAGATTCAGGAAAAAAAATAAAACCCATTGGTTGAGATAAAGACAATTTAATAAGACAGTAAAGGAAGAGAAAATAATAATAATAATAATAATAATAATAATAATAATAATAATGATGATGATGATGATGATAAAAGAATATACAAAACAAGTGATGCAGTTGCTCACCACCCACTGACTGATGCCCAGCCCATCCCTGAGCAGCAGTCACTGCCCCCTGGCCAACTCCCCTCAGTTTATATTGTCGTGGTTTAACCCCAGTCGGCAACTAAGCACCACGCAGCCGCTCGCTCACTCCCCCCTTTGGGATGGGGGAGAGAATTGGAGGACTAAAAGTGAGAAAACTCATGGGTTGAGATAAAGACAGTTTAATAGGGAAAGCAAAAGCCGCGCGCACAAGCAAAGCAAAGCAAGGAATTCATTCGCTACTTCCCACCGGCAGGCAGGTGTTCAGCCATCTCCAGGAAAGCAGGGCTCCATCACGCATAACGGTTACTTGGGAAGCCAAACGCCATCATGCCGAATGTCCCCCTCTTCCTTCTTCTTCCCCCAGTTTATATACTGAGCATGATGTCATATGGTATGGAATAGCCCGTTGGCCAGTCTGGGTCAGCTGTCCTGGCTGTGCCCCCTCCCAGCTTCTTGTGCACCTGGCAGAGCACAGGAAGCTGAAAGTCCTTGACCAGTGTAAACTCTACTCAGCAAGAAACAAAACATCAGTGTGTTATCAACATTATTCTCATCCTAAATCCAAAACACAGCACTCTACCAGCTACTAAGAAGAAAATTAACTCTATCGCAGCTGAAACCAGGACAATATACTGAGCATTATGTCATATGGTATGAAATAGCCCTTTGGCCAGTCTGGGTCAGCTGTCCTGGCTGTGCTCCCTCCCAGCTTCTTGTGCACCTGGCAGAGCATGGGAAGCTGAAAAGGCCTTGACTAGTATAAATATTACTTAGCAACAACTAAAACATCAGTGTGTTATCAACATTATTCTCATACTAAATCCAAAACACAATACTATACTTGCTACTAAGAAGAAAATTAACTATCCCAGCCGAAACCAGGACAAGCACCTTCTCTCCCCACCTCCTTTTTCCCAGGCTTAGCTTCACTCCTTCATTCCTGACTCCTCTGCCTCCCTCCTCCCCAGGCAACACTGAGGGGACAGGAAATGGGGAGTTACAGTCAGTTCATAAAAGTTCCTCTCTACTGCTCCCTCCTCCTTCACACTTTTCCCCCACTACAGTGTGGATTGTCTCTATCTATGAGCTGCCGGAGAATATCTGCTTCAGCACCTGGAGCGTGTTTTCCCCTTCTTCTTCTCTGATGCAGGATTGTTTCTCACACTTTTTTTCCTCACTCCTTATGCTTTCTGTGCAGTGTTTTGGCATTTCGTAGATATGTTTTCTCAGAGGCACCATCAGCTTCGCTGATGGGCTCAGCTTTGGCTGCAGTGGGTCTGTTGCAGAGATGGCTGGAACTGACTGTGTCCAGCAGAGCAGCCCCTGAACTTTTCTCACAGAGACCATGTCTGCAGCCTCCCTCACTGACAGACCTGGCAACCTACACCCAATAGAGTAAGCAAAATCTTTGTATTTATCTCAACCCAGGAGCTTTCTCATTCCTGCTTTTTTCTTATAATCTCCCCCATGCCACTGAAGGAGGGTGAGCAACTGAGCAGCTGCGTGTGAGTTTGGCTGTTAGCCAAGACAAACCCACCACATACTGGAAAGCATTTTAGTAAGTAAATCTGACATAATCTTAAAAAAAAAACCAAGGAAGGAAACAATAGGTGAGGATTTTTAAGTGTCTTCAGAAATACCTGATCCAGTTAAAATTCACTTGTGACATGGACATGAAAAGAAGACTGTAAAAAACTACTGTAAGGCAAATCTATAGAATGACTATAGACCATTTTGTTTTCCTATCAGACATTCATGCAAGGCAAGTTTTTGTCATTTCACTTTGCTTTCAGATTCACCAGAAGTTTATAAATTACTCAAGACACAGGAGAAACTTAGCCGTGAAATGTAGAAAACAGATCTATGTCAGATGAAGTTTAAATTTATTTCTTCATAGACACTATGTAGTATTTCAGTAGAGCTTAAAAAGAAACATTAATAGAGAAAAAGGAAATCACACTTATACCACAAATTGTCTGTCCCTTTCATTGTCAGGATCCAGATATCCCTTAAAAGGAAAAAAAAGAATCCTTCTGTCTTGAGACTGTGTGAATGACAAAATTCAGCAAGAAACCACCCTATGAAAGACATGCTAAGGACTGAAGACAATCTTTCCTCCCCTACTGCAGCCCCACCAAGAGAAAAAATAAGTCAAATGCTGAAATGCTTTGTTCAAACTCTGCAGTATTCACTTAGGGCAGAAACATCACTGACCAGTACCTGGAGACTATTGGCAAATTTAGAGAGATTCTTAATCATGAACGTCAAGGTTAAAATTCAAAGTTTCATCATGAGTAAGAGATGACACATCATTCCACTGCCTTATCAAGTAAGAAAGAGATACCCAGAGAGAAAGAGATGGGAATTCACCAGGCAGTCAGTTATGCCCAGATCACATTTTTGTGCCACTGTTTTCCTCACTAGAGTGTGCAGTAGCTCTCTTCCCAAAAGATGGTGTATCTGGAGATTTGCTAAGTGAAGCAAGTTCTTGTTTCTGCTTCTGGCATGCCTTTGCATATGATCGTGCAAGGAACGAGTGAGAGGTTTTATGTATGCTCAAATTTTCCCACATGTGGAATTCTCAATCTTCCAGATGTGGACAAGTAGATAGAGAACAAAACCAAAGCTGATTATCTGGAAGTGTCTCTTATACATGAAAGTTAACATGATCCATTTTTATTTAAACTAATTTAAGAATTATTCTCCTGTGTTTCAAGTGATGAATGTCATTTGAAGCATAATTATATCTAAAATATTGATGTCATTCTATTATATCAGTGTCAGTCAATTATTCCTTCATATTACTTCAAGAATAATGCATAATATAATTTATTCTTAAGGTCTGAATAATTAAAGAGGACCAGAAATTGAGTAATATTATTCATTTTATAACAGGAAAACTACACTGCAATTACTGAATATGAACAATGTGATTGATCCTATATGAAATAGAATGTTTTATACCTGAAAAATAATAGTTTAATCAATTAACAAGTCACTCAGATCATAATTCTTCTCAACATACATCATGTGGCTTATTTAAGGCCTAAACGCAAATACGTTGTAGTCAGAGGAATAAATATAGCTGGTGTAGGAAAACCCTCTGATTTTATCCCAAAGATACATTTCACAAAGTCTATCTCTTCTGATACTATAAGGAATAGCTATAGTAAGTGCAGCTGTTTCAATAATTTAATTTACTTCTTGCAAGAAGAAAGTGATTACTGTGGCAAATTTCATAATATCAAACCTCAAGATATTTTGAATTGGTTTTGTCTGTTTGTTTTAACTCCTTTATCCTTGTAGTCACAGCTGCTGCATTCATATGCTTTTAGAAATAATTTTCAGGTTACAGTGTTTGTTTTTCTTTAAAAAGTAGTATTCTAGCATTTCTGGCTGCATCTCCAAAGTACTTTCAGTTCACAGAAGGCTCACAATTCAGAAGAAGGAGGTTTTTCTTTGTGTGTGTGTGGGGAGGGGCTTGTTTTGCTATTATAATTAATTACAATAAGGTTTTTTTGTTTGTTTGTTTTAATCTTAAGATTTTGGATGTCAAACATATACTCTCATCATCATCCCTCATCATCATATTTGCTCCACCACAAGAGATTCTGAAAATAGTGCTCACTGAAGTATTTCTAATGTCATCTGTCTAGGAATCAAATGTAGTATTTTAATAGTGTTCCTGTGTGCATAAATAAAAAAAAAAAACAATAGAAAGTTGAAGAAAAAGTATTACTTATTCAAGCCAGACAGAGGAAGAGAATTTTTAGATTTTTATAGCAAATGAAAGACACCTTTGTGCCTGCTGCTCTTGATTTAAAATCATTTACATTCATGGCAAAAAATACTTCCATGTGATACTTCAGAGTTCTCCAGAATTTTACTCACTTTGTGGAATTCATGTAGAATTCATCTTACCTAAACTTTAGCCTTAAGAATTAGGGATATAATTTAAGCTATTTGTCTAGGTTACCTTATACTAAATGGGAAAGATAGGCATGATTTGTTCCTTCAAGGCAATTCATTCCATCCTGAAATACGTGGGATGAATTGTCATCTCAAAGTGATTTTTTATTTCTATCAAATACAATAGGTACATAAACACACTGTGTGGGTAGAATGAATGTAATTTATTTTAAGCCTCAGAAATGTCCATGATTATTTTTCCAGTTCCAAGTTAGCACATTTGCACCACAACTAGATTTGAGCTAGCTGTTTTGTAGTCACTCCCCATTTTTTCTTTTCCTGGTTCTGTTTGCCAGGTCTTTTAGAGTCTAAGTTGCTTCAGCCACACAGTGACTGGTAATTATAAGGAACTCTCTACTGTCAGAGTTGTTGCCAATGTGGAAATCACTTGTTAGGACAACTACCAGCTGACAATTTTTATTGCTGCTGGAGTGGACTATATTCAAAAGATAGTATATTAAAGAAAAGCAAAAAAAGGAACTGGGATATTTGATCAATTGTCTTTTCAGACTCAGGTGATGAACCAAGTAACTCAAGAGAGAAAGTGGCATCTTAAATGCCTTCAAAATATTTTGTTGATGTTATAAGGCATAGTAGAACTCTGATGACACAATATTGGTATACAAATACTTCAAAAATACTGCGAAATAAATAACAATATGTCAAACTAAAACAAAAATAAATTTTGGCATAAGCAAAAGAAACTAGAAGCAGAAGAAGGAAAAATGGGATGAATAGTAGGATCACAAAGCAGGACAAGAACATTGTAGGTGTATGCGTGATGACGTAAAATATCTGAGATGATTGGTATGATATATATGTAAGGATGTCATGCTGAGATTTTGCAGTCTTTGAGACAGAATAACAGGCTGATGCAAGATCAGAAAATACAACACAAAGGAGTTGCAGTAGTAAATCTAACAGGAATTTCAGAAAGTGAACCAATAAGTAAAGGCCTTGATATTCAAAGAGGATGATAGCCATCTTACAACCTGATAAAATAGAGCCATACTTCAACTCGATTTAGTGATGAATACAAGTATGTATTTCTGGATGTTTTTGTTTTCTGTATCTGTCCCTGTGGCTCATTTACTACCACAAATGAACTTTCTGTTTCAAACTGCATTTTGATCTTGTCCATGTACTTGAATGCTTTGAATGAAGAAGACTGTAATCTGAGGTATTTCCTGAATGGGAAAAAATATAAAGTATCTATCTCTTTTATTATTATTTAGGCTGTGAAATAAGCAGTGTCATCATCAGTTCCAGTCCTCACAACCTCATAATTACAAATATCTTAACTGTAGACCCATATTTTCATTCATTCTTCAAAAACCTTGGATGCTACTGAAAGAGGGGAACAGGTTTTGGGAGGAGGGACTGCCATATGGAAAACAAGTACAAGAAAAGAGCAAACATAGAATAAAGCATATGGAAAAATGTCTGTATGGAATAAATCAAGTTAGCCATATGGAAGTTATCTTTGGCCTCTCTTGACTTTTATTTATGTCTCTGACTAGCACCAGCCTACATCTTATCCTTTACCAATGCTGAGGAAAGAGAAAAAAAGGAATTAAAACGAAGTACAGGAAAAAAACCCAAAATGTGCCTGAATGGAGAATTTTCAATTTCCTGATGAGATAACCTTTGGATAGAACAGCACAAGAACTTTGGTTCAGGTTATGAATATGCTGCCCTTTAAAATGGATGAACTTTTTGAGAACTCTTTAAAATTTATTACCTGCTGCAAAAGTATATTTTTTCCACCAGTAGCAAGTTATTTTTGCATTATGTTTTAATACTTCAAATATAAATAATGAAAAGATAAGGACAATGTTTTATAATTGGGTGCTAGATTGCAATATTTGTTTTTGTAAAATAAAATTCCAACATCAGCTTTCATATCCATAACTATTGTTGCTAAAATAATGTGAAAACCAGATAGTTTATTGAAAATCTTTTCAATGCAGCACCTTGTTTTTGCTGTTATTTTATAAAATGATAGAACACACAAATCAATCTAACATATTTTCTAGTAACAATTTGGAATACTCTTTTGTAGGTAATCAATCAATACATTATATTTTAGATAGTGTAGGGTCTGAATAATCTGGAAGATTATGTAGCTGTTACTATTTGATGTTAAGAGGATATTATCTAATTCTATTGCAGTAACTAAAAGAAATATAAGAAAAATAAACACCATTTATAGGCTACAGAAGGACAAATTAGAACTGAAATTTTATGGCAAATATAATTTTATGTGTTAACAGATACGGGAAAAATTACTTCAGGTTTTTCTCTTTTTATTGTATTTTCAAAGAAGGAATAGAAGAAAAATGTGGATATTTAGAATGGAATCACAATGATCTTGTTAACTACAGAGTTATATTTCAAACATTTTTTTGTGTGTGGATGAACATAGGACATTTCAAAATGCATCAGGAAAGACTACATGTCTATCAAGACAGGTGGGTTAAAAATCACATCTAATTGTAGGTGTTTAAATATAAGGTCTTTGCACAAGTAGGTGTTTAAGCTTGTATAGTAGAGGAAATACGTGTAGGATTCAGATGAGATTGCCACTGAGCACAGAATGTTATTCAGCTTATTCTAAGGTAGAAATTTATGTGAGATTGTTATCTAACAGTTTTCCACCTTCATTTGAGATATCCAGAATATCCACTGAACTTCCACCTGCATTGCAGAAGTGCACAAGACTACTCCTGGATCACTGTCATATTTGCCAGCCTTCTGTGTATTTCTTGGATATCTTAAGATATTTCAGACTGCACTAGATATGTATGTTTAGGAAATTCAATCAAATATCTGGTTGGATGCTGGCACATGCATTTAGAAATCTCCATTTAAATGCCTTAATATATGAGCTGATTTCCACCCCAATGGACCTGGGATGACACTATTAACTTGGAAATAAGTTGTAATAGGTTGAAATAGGTTCTTGGAATAGAAATAGAATTGGCTGATTGCAGACCAAAGGTTGGCTCTGTCACACTGCAAAGAAATTTTCTAATCACCACAGTATTCCATGTTGGCAAAAGCCTATAAATTTCATACTAGCTAAATGTAGAATGTACTTTCTCCTGATGATTTTTTAACTGTACAGTTATAGCATAACTGCTATAACATTACAACTACCACTTATAATGGCAATTTTAACACCTGTTTACCTCAGGATGAACATGTAAGTTGTAATGCTAGCTGACAGTCTTCTGCCTTAGTTACATTAGACAGAAGACAACAACTAAGTGTAAAGAACAAAAGTAGTTAAACCTACAGAGATAAGTTTCTCAAGTAGGTATATCTTTCCCAAGAAATACTTGCAGAAACATAGATTGAAAATAATTTAACCCCAATGGAACATCACAAATGTTAACTAGCTTGCAGAACAGTACAATAGGTAGATATTTAAATGTCAGGTTATTTAATTCAGTATTGTAGGCATTATTCTGTATACCAACACAGCTGGGTTAGGTAAAATCACCTTTGAGACCTGAAGCCAAAGGAAAGTAAGGCACACAAAAAGTGTTTTAAACTGGTATATAATAAATTTAATAATTGGTGATAATTTTTTTAGGGGTAGAATTCACAATAATGCATTAGATGTCTAAGTGTCCAAGTGAATAGGCAAATGGAAAAATAGGAAACATTGAAATGAAATGAAGCATGCATCTGAAATTCTAACTATCATGAAGACTTTGGTAGCCCAATACAGCCTGAACAAAACATCTTTGAGTGGTTAGGAATCTACAGGCTTCCTACATCTACGTGACTAAGTTGTATCTATGGCAACAGATGACTAGCCCAATCTTTTCTTTCAAAAAAGGCAGCAGAAAATATTCTTTGCATAGTGCAAAAGTTTCAACGCTCTGTCTAGATGATGAGAAACCATAAATCTAGGCATTTCTTGGCTGGAAGTTTTTCAAATCCAAACCTAAGAACTGGGTAACACAGTGAAGGCCCTTTCTTTTCTTTTTTTCTCCTTCATTTCCAGTAAGACATACATTCTCATCCACCTTCAACAGGAAAATGAGATTTTCATCTTCCTCCTCCTGACTGTATTCTTTAGGTTGGTGGTAAAATCTTCTAATTTCTCCTGCTTCCATTCAGTTTGGAAAGAACCTGGCTTCACATTTATTCTGGCTAAGTTCTTTTAAGTATTTTTAAGTAAAGATACCTATATGTGTGTTTTCAAATAAGCTTAACAATGCCAAAGCTAATCTTTGAAATGAATCTCAGAACTGCTTGTGAACATTCTGGTAATATCTACAGATACGGACCACTTGGTGCATAATAATATGTACAGTAGCAGCTGTCTCACATAATTTTAGATTTCACCAACAGAGGCAACTGTATATACACTAGACTTCATATCCTTATTCAGAGATAAAATTTAAAGGAGAAAAATAGACCACTCTAGGGTACAATTAATCTGATTTAATTTAAAATTCTATTTTTGAATAAGCCAAATCACTTCCAGAAATGTTATTTTGTTTTTCTCCCACAGACTGTGGTAAAAGCCAAGGAAGCAAATCAGTGCCTAAAAAATAATCATCTAGTGCCACTCTGGATGGTTAAGGGCACTGGAGAACACTGAGGCTGACCTCATGGAGCCGATACATCTCAATGCAGTCTTGTACAGATAGTTACCCAGTGCTGTTTGAGACAGCCAGTTACACACCTGGCAGTTATGACATGCGATAGCTCTGCCTTTCTAGAAGGAAGGCTAAAAGCCAAGCTACATAGCCAAAAAAGCAATCTCAAGTAGCACCACATTAAGGCAACAGAAGCTTGCTGCTGATGACAGGTCACGTGAAGACCTCTTTCTTCATATGTGTCCAGTCTACCCCTAGTTTTTGAATCCCAAGTGCCACTGAACAAGAGAGTCATGCTCACATGTTTTGTAGCATGTGCAATAGCCATAAGTGAAAAAACGTTGGTGTTTTTTCTAGTGAACATTGCATACCTGTATTTCATAAAAAATATTTGGACTGTTCTGTTAATTATGTATCTAAATTCTACTTAAATTATGTAAACCCATTTTATATCTTAATTGAATTTAATTTATTCAGCGTTTATGCAAATGTGAAAATATTAAATCCTTATATAATACACAGCAGCTTTTTAGGTAGAATGAAGTTATACAATAGGGCAAATTTTATTGCTGAATACCAAATGCATGCAATAGAAACTATTCTTTGGAACTAAAGTTATATTTTATGTTATGTAGGTTGGATTCTGAGGGACTAGTTTTGAATAATTCTTCTGTTGGTATGGGGATATGTACTTGACAAAAACTATACAAGAAATTGGCGGGCTGAGAAAGAGCATCTGTTTATTGTTCTGTTAGGCATTTCAGGAATTTCTTTACAGAGAAAGAAATGTATACGTAAGCTATAAAGGGAGATTTTCTAATGGATGCCACTGTCCCTTACATACTGGCATGTTTACCTAAATCTGTTACCATAAAAGAAAGTGGGTATCAGTCATACAAATCAGATATTCATGCCCTTAACCTTATATCTATTCTGAATTTCCCTAAAGGTATGTTTATAGATTTACAAGACTAAAAGGCACCACTGTGATCATCTACTTCGATCAGACATAGAAATTGATCATGGTATTATAACGAATTAATTCCTATTTAGCTGGATTCTTCTATTTGTTAGCAATTCTTCCCCTAATCCCAGGAAAAATAAAATCCAAGAAAGCACAATCAGGAATATAATGTAAAAGGTTATCCTAATAATCTTAGATAATAAGTTCTTTGACAGGAATTGATGTCACTGTTAAGAATATTGAACATTATCTGCACTTGCTGACTTAGACTCCCAGGTTTTTGCCTAAAGTTACATACCTAGTGGCTTTTATATCACATATTCAATGAGGAGAGAGTTGGGTGACTTTAAAAAGGTCCAAAGAGCTACCCTGTCTACTTTACCTGAATATCTAAACTTAGGTGGCCAGAATTCCTTTATGAAGGCTTTTCATAGAATCATAGAATGGTTTGGGTTGGAAGGGACCTTAAAGATCATCTAGTTCCAACCCCCCTGCCATGGAAAGGGACACCTTCCACTAGACCAGGTTGCTCAAAGCCCCATCCAACCTGGCCTTGATAATAGCACCTTTTAATAGCATTATTCTTTTTCCACTAATTAGTTATGGAATATGAATACTTAGGTTTTTTGACAAAGTTCCTACAATGTTAGGGCAAGCCAGGTGTGTAAGCTAGACCAAGAGTATCTTCTATCTCAGCTTTATTACTTATTGTCTCTGTTTCCGTATCAATTAAATGTTCAAGACGTCTGTCATCTCTTTCAGCATAACAGAACTTTAGTTTCATAGCAGCATGAATTCCTTAATGTTAGCATTTTAATTGCTTGTTTTTAAGTGTCTAAGGTCATGATTTCTCTCTTGTACTGTTGATATTGACCCTGATTATACAGGTCACTGATTTCCAATTAATTACACATCATTAATAAATCTATAAACTTCTTTGATCTTTATTAGATTTAAACTGCTTGGGTTGACCAGCTTTTACGTGCAACCATATCAATATTAGTTTACCAATCATTACCTCCCATGAAAAACTGTTGAGTACGTCCTTGTGCTTATCAGCCTACAGTCCAGCACAGAACCAGCATATCCAAATATTTCTAGGGTAATTGAAGCTTCCTTAGACTGTTTCTCTGCCTGAGAAAATGCATTAGTTCCTTGACATGTTTTCTTGGATTTTAAAGTTATTCAGCACTGACTTAGTTTAAACACTAGCTTGTTTACTGGTCAGTTTTTCTGTTTCAAATACCCAAACCATTCAGTTCATCTTAATGTAGTAATACCTGAACTAGATATGTCTCATCTCTTTTTTAATCATGTGTTTCTAGACTGTGACAAAGTAATAACTCATTCCAAAGTAAATTGAGCTCAAAGACTCTCTTTCTACAATGCATGTAGCACAATGGACGTTAATTTTCTTGTCTCTACCTTGAACCCTCCCCAGGTATCAAGAGGTGCTCTTGAAATATGGTAGAGTGTTTCTGAGATGCTTCCACACCTGAATATAACTTACTGTATTCGTTATGTCAACAGAGCCAATGTGAAATCTGAAATAACCATTGTAGAGTTTCCAAGAAGTTTACTTTGTGACATCTTCTGTGAGTGACTGGGATTTCTGATAGTTTGATTATATCTGGGACACTTCCCAAAACTCATTGAAAAATTTTCCAAAAGGGAATTTTCATTTTTATTTATTTTCTTTTGAGAACAGATAGCATTGAAATGCTATGAATTTGCTAATGATCTTTAGAAGTAACTCGCGGGATTCATGAGACTAAAAAGTGAGTCCTGCAAATAATTTATAATAGTACAGGCTCCACAGTTTTTTTTTTCTAATTTGGTTTGTTACAGTTCAGCCTCTTTTCTGTTTGTGAATCTTATTTTGGACCATTTTTGGACTTGATTTGAATGGTTCTAATGTAAAGATACAGTGCTGGGAACTAGTGATGTCAGTGTAACCAGCATTCAAGTTCTCCCACAACTCTAGAAATTAACAACTTGAATTCAGACTCCTAAACTGAATGGGATTGGTTGTCAAATGGTTTGAACATATACTGTTTCCACAGTACAAAACAGGAACTGTAGATCCCCAACACTGCTGTTTAGAAGCAAACTTCTATAACCTTTGCTATATCCATTTTTACTTTCTAGTGTTCAGCCCTGTGCTTATTCATGTTAATATCGTTTCTTCCAGTTTCCTCTGTAGCAGACAAAATTAGAAACAGTTTAGTTTCACAATAATTAATTCATATCTTGATGTGTTTTGCTTAGTTTTCTGTTAATGTACATCTACAGTAAGCTGTTGGGTTTGGGACAGCTAGATGTATAGAATTCAAACAATGGAAAGACAGCAGAAGCATAACAATAATTTTATGTTTCAAATTTTTGGCATTGTGTTATTCTGTAAATTTGGGATAAATCAGAGCGTAAGTAGAGAGTTTCATGGGGAATCTGAAGATTGATTGCATAGCCAGACCTGAGGAGACTCTGTGTCACGGATGAGTGGTTAGGTCACTTAAAGAATCACTGTCAAAGATATTTGCAAATAGTGATTTTAATAGAAATCTATAAAAGTGTGATTTAACAAAGTTCAATGGCAAGGTTCACTCTATTACCTATTAAATGAATGGAATATATATATATAAAGAGAAAGAAAGAGGAAATTGAGTTAGAAGAAAATACAAGGAAGAAAAGGGGCCCTCCCATTGAGTCTCAAGGTTCAGAATGCACCCCCTTGCTTTCTAAACTCCTTCTCAGAGAGGAGCCTAAGTGTGGTTGGATCCAGTCCTAGTCTCAGACTTGGTCAACGGTTTATGTCTAAGTATTATATATGTCTAGCAGCAGTTTAAGGTTTGTTTACACTTAAGAGAAAATCACAAGAATTTAGCAATAACTAATCATTGGTTAATTTAGCATCTACAAAGTGATTAAATAGGGTTTACTACAATATTTGTATCCATACACACGCACACACTAGTAGGCCTAGTAATTTGTCACAACTTTAGTGAAATACTCACAGTATGCATATATGCATATATATGCATATATATTCTTCCCCCACAATATCCTTCTTCCCCCACAATATCCTTCTTCCCCCACAATATCCTTTTTGTCCCACAATATTCTTCTCTCTAAATTGGAAGGATATGGATTTGATTATCCACTGTTCAGTGGATAGCTAATTGGCTGGATGGTCGCATGCAGAGGGTAGTGGTCAATGGCTCAATGTACAGACGGAGATCAGTGACAAGTGATGTCCCTTAAGGGTCTGTACTGGGGCCAGTGTTGTTTCGTATCTTCATCAATGACATAGCGGGATCGAGTGCACCCTCAGCAAGTTTGCAGATGACACCAAGCTGAGTGGTGCGGTTGACATACCTGAGGGATGGGATGCCATTCAGAGGGACCTGGACAAGCTGGAGAAGTGGGTCTGTGTGAACCTTATGAGGTTCAACAAGGACAAGTGAAAGGTCCTGCACCTGGGTTGGGGCAATGCCTGGTATCAATACAGGCTGGGGGATGAAGGGATTGAGAGCAGCTGTGAGGAGAAGGACTTGGGGGTACTGATAGATGAAAAGCTGGACATGAGCTGGCAATGTGTGCTTGCAGCCCAGAAAGCCAACCGTATCCTGGGCTGCATCAAAAGAAGCGTGGCCAGCAGGTCGAGGGAGGTGATTCTGCCCCTCTACTCTGCTCTGCTGAGACCCCAACTAGAGTACTGCGTCCAGCTCTGGAGTCCTCAGTACAAGAAGGACATAGACCTGTTGCAGTGGGTCCAGAGGAGGGCCACAAAAATGATCAGAGGGATGTAAAACCTTTGCTATGAGGAAAGGCTGAAGAGCTGGGGTTGTTCAGCCTGGAGAAAGAAGGCTGCGGAGAGACCTTCTTGCAGCCTTTCAATACTTAAAGGGGGCCTACAAGAAAGATGGGGATAGTCTTTTTAGCAAGGCCTGCTGCGACAGGACATGGGGTAATGGTTTTAAACTAAAAGAGGGTAGATTCAGACTAGATATAAGGAAGAAATTTTTCACGATGAGGGTGGTAAAACACTGGAATGAGTTGCCCAGAGAAGTGGTAGATGCCCCATCTTTGGAAACATTCAAGGTCAGGTTAGATGGGTCTCTGAGCAACCTGATCTGGTTGTAGATGTCCCTGCCAATTGCAGGTGAGATGGACTAGATGACCTTTAAAGGTCCCTTCCATCCCAAAACATTCTATGATTCTATAAAGGTACCTAATAAAAATTCCCCTTGAGTTCAGTGAAAGACTCACATCAAATGATTAACTCAACAGGCAAATGTTGAGTCTCGAGGAGTGAAAGGCGCTGGAGATCAGCCCAGGTTCTCTTGTCATGCCTCTCTATGCAAACTTAGAAGTTCACGGCTCTGAGAAGTGTCCCATTCAGAGGGAGATGCTGGCACAGTCCGCTGAGGTCCAGGAGAGCTCAAAGGGTCTCACTTGGCACCTCTGTTTATAAGGTCATGAGATGATTGACTTTAGGCATCAGTAAATTTCCTTCCTATTGTCACAATCCGGGTTGGTGATTACTAAAGTTCTCAAAAATTCCAGTGACGCTGGTACAGATCCTTCTGAGTTACAACCTAGATAAGATATGCCCCAAGGCTGTCGGGGGCAGCTGATTATTCCTGGTACAGACATAAAATATGTTGCAAGGTTGTCAGGGGGCGACTGGTTCCCTGGTACGGTCAGTGCTACTCCCACCTTAGCCATGTAAGAGTTTCTGATATGGTCAAGGGACGCTTAACTGCCAAACTTATTACACAAAGGCCAACTTTTGATGGGAGTTACTGAGATTGTAAAACAGTTCAGGAAGGGGCAGGGAGGAGATGCACTACCACACTCTGTTCAATATCCAGAAAGAGCTTTAATGATGGTGCAAGAAAAGTCTGTTTTATTTCACCAGTTAAAATCTGCTGTAATGCCAGAACCCAACACTTTGTTAAACATCAGAAAAGCAGATTAAATAAGCTATATGTCCTCTGCCAGTACTTTCTATAGTAGCAGTAGAGGAATGGAAAGAAAATATTAACTGAAATCTAAAGCCAAGGATAGCTGCTGGGAAAGAAATTAAGCAGTGTTTTAATCCATCTTAGTAATCAGCTTCCTGATTACATAAGCCACTTGATTATTTTATCAAACTTGTAATTGAAGGCAGGTGAGGCTGCAGAATGCTTTTTATGACCTCATAATTATGAATTCTTTGCTGCATCTCTTTTAAGCACTATGTGATTCATTTAGGAGGGTAAGCAGCCTCTTGTTAAACATGACAATATTTTGAAATAAAATTAACACACACCTCCCCACCCCCCCGCAAAAAAAAACCCAAAACAAACAACCAACAAAAACCAGAGTGGAAGCTGTGGCTCAGGTTAGGTATAGGAATTTACTTCATTCTTTATGATACTTCAATACTTGCATTGTCCACAGGTTGTTTAGCATCTACAGCAAACAGAGAAATTTAAGTTTGTGTAACAGGGCCATCTGTTGAGGTTACTGTGCTTACCAGCTCCATTGCCATTCACTTTTGATGATGGCAACAAAAAAACATTCAGCCTTTTTGGACATGTGTTTCCATCCTCTAGATACTAACTTCCAAGTCAGTGGGTTTGGTCCCCTTTTTCAATTTCTCAATGCTTTGATGGAAAGATTATGTCTCTGCTCTGCTGCATCACTCTGATGATGTATTCTAGTCTGATGTGGCCATTATCTCACAGATGATGTGAAGTTGTATAAAAAACTCCTTCAGCAACTACTGTGGCACCCTTAAGCATAAATCTTGAGATGAAGGAAATCTCCACCTTCACTGTATGAGCAAAAGGCCACCGAGTAGCATAATTTGTAGATAAATCTCAACATCAGACAGCTTCCACTCCCATTCTATACCAAAATTCACATGTAGATTAAAATAAAAAAAATCCATATCAGCTGCTCTTTTTGTTTTCCTGCTTCTACTTCATCAGCTGATTCTCATTCCACTCCAGTAATTGCTACGTCCAGGTATGCTTATAACTCTTCCATTTTCTTTCTTAAACTGCTAAAGAATTTAATGTTCTCAAAAATAGCATAGAGAAGAGCTACAGGTTTGATGATCAGTAAACTAGGTGTGAAGTCACTTTGTTTTGCCAATGGTTAATACAGACCCAGAAAACAGTCTACATATAATTGTCAGGTTTTAGAAGTGGATATTTCTCAAATGGCTTCACTTCCTTTTGGGTGGATAAAATAAACCAAACTAACAACAAACCCTGGGAAACATCATGTGTCATATGAACTCGCCTTTTGCTACAGCCTGTTTTAGCGGTGGCTTTTCTGTATTACAGATTTTTAATCTGTGTATTATAGAAATCCAGGAATTTTGTAACTGAGTGTCAAATTCCAATACCTCTATTCACTCTGATTAATGACTTTCTTGGTAAAAATTTACAAGTATATTCTCCTAGCTTTTCTTTAATCTACACTCACTTAAAAAAAAATAAGGGCATTCTAGTTTAGAGAATTGTATTTCATGGTTTAGACAATTGTTTTCAGAAGCTCCAGTTAAGCAGTAGTGAGTTATAAAGGTGGTTTCATAGCTTTGGATTTTCAGAATCTTATCTATATTTCTAGTGAATAAATAGATGTCAATAGTTTTACCCTCAATCCTCCAATAATATTATGTTTATATAATATCATATCATATCAATACATATATGTGTGTGTGTGTTTGTGGGAGTGTTGTAATATGTAATGTCCTATATGGAATTATATTATAATAGCTTTTTACAAAGTCCTGAATATTATCAGTTTCCCTGTTTTTAAAAAAACTGCCTCCAACATCACTAGATATTTTGGATTATAGATAAATAATTATGCATTTTACATTGGAATTCCTTTACATAGTTAAAAATGTTTCTTTACATATTTAATTCTAGTATAATTGTATCAGAAATACTGTGGCCAGCAGGACTAGGGAAGTGGTTGTCCCCCTGTACTCAGCACTGGTGAGGCCACACTTCAAATACTGTGTTCAGTTTTGGATCCCTCACTACAAGAAGGACATTGAGGTGCTGGAGTGTGGCCAAAGAAGGGCAACGAAGCTGGTGAAGGGTCTAGAGTGCAAGTCTTATGAGGAGCAGCTGAGTGAACTGGGGTTGTTTAGCCTGGAGAAAAGGAGGCTTAGGGAGAACTTATTGCTCTCTACAACTACCTGAAAGGAGGTTGTAGCGAGCTGAGTGTCCATCTCCTCTCCCAAGCACTTCATAGGGCTTGTCTTTACCAGGCATACCATTCAAATTGCTTTGAGATTTTAAAAGCAATCAATACTTCTCTCCTCTGGACACTGAAACAAAACAGTTATTCTTTTAAATTATTGGCAGACTTAATATTCAGTATCTCACTGCCATATTAACAGTAAAAGATCTCTTGCTAACAACACTCCCCAACATTTCCTGAATACATATTCTTCTTTGGGTTAAGTCCTGTAGAAAACCTTAGCAAAGTGATTGAACACAGGAAGAAGAAACTTCCCAAATATCTTTCTTACTATTAGTATGTAAAGCATTATAAGAAATGTTAGATAAGTGGTTTATTATTTTTAAAAATAGTTTTCACAATATTTGGATTTTATACTAGGCATTTTTTTGTATTTAATTTTTTATAGATGACAATGGTGTTTCTCATCATGAACCTGTGATATCATACAGTGTTCAGAAAAGTCACATAAATAACAATAAAAACATAGTAAATCACCTGTCTGCAGCATTATAGAAAGGAGGCCACATCAAATTGAAATACTAAATAATAATAGAAGAAAAAAAAAAGACTTCTGTCATTAATGTGCTGTGACAGCTAACAGTTTCTTTATGTTCACAAAGGCTGGCAAAGAAGGTAACAGCAGCAACAGACTGATGCCTGTCTCAGTTACACTTCAGAGAAAAGCTCAGTGCTTTTGTGGAATGATGAGAGCTACAGGGATGAGAAAGAATGGAGTGACTTCAACAGTGTAAATCACATGAAGTGTCACAACAATGTGACTGTGACCCATTATGAATTTGGTTTTATTTTTATGTTAACCGTCTCAAAATATGAGACCAATTTTAAAGCTCACATAAGGACAAATAGCTTCCACTGTTATCAGTGAATGAGGTGAATGAGTTTTACTAATTCACTAACTACTTGTTCTCCATTCACTGTGAACACTATGTAACTCCTGAAATGCAGTTTGAATTTGTTAAAGCTGCTGAAAAACCACAAGACATGAGAAATTGCTGGACATGACAAGTAACAGTGTGAGGATCTGAGAGATTGCACAGGTGGCTAAGGGAGAAGCATATGAGAAACAGCCAAACATTACAGGCAGCTGAAGGGGAGCACTGGGACCTTTGGCAGTGCCTTGGAACCCCTTCTGTGACATCATGAGAGGCAGAGATGATCCAGGTCACAGTATCAGAACTACCAAGACTGGGTATAGATGAAGCAACATTAAGACCAAGGAGGGAAATGTAATTAGGGGCAGGCTGTTTATTTGAAGATTTGAAAGGAGATTTGCCTTCCTGGACAGCCCTGTGCTTGATCACTGCAAGCTGCAGTGTACATAAATGATAAACTAAACCTCTGTTCTTATCATACTCCAGGCGTCAAGCCTGCTTCCAGGATCAGAAGAGGGATCTGGAGTGCTTTGTGTGGCTACAGGTGGGGACTTAGACGATTGGATCCAATGGTTGAATTGGGTACTGGTTTTGTGATGACAGTGCTTGTTCCAGGTCTGAGAGCACTAGCAGCTACCTGCCACTTCCTACCACAATTTACCTATTGAGGTGTTAGGGAAAGAAATCCTGTAAGCTTTGCTTGTTAACTGGCATGTTTTCCAATTTACAGCTACCTAAATTATTTAGAACTATTCAGCATATTTCCAAGATAAATTTTCCTCTTTCAGAAAGAACAGCAGAGAACAAACAGCTACCTCAAATATTCATAATTTTCTTCAAGATTCAGGGTTTTCTCTTTCTCCTCATCTTGCCTTCACTAGAAAGTCTATCAAACTAACTGTTACATATATGGTAGATGATCTTCTAGGAGTGTGATGCATTTGTTCATTAGACACAAATAACTATAGACTTTAGAAAGCTTAAATGTGCAGATG
Source organism: Theristicus caerulescens (assembly GCA_020745775.1). Lineage (NCBI taxonomy): Eukaryota > Metazoa > Chordata > Aves > Pelecaniformes > Threskiornithidae > Theristicus > Theristicus caerulescens. The sequence continues at coordinate 82,369,918 of CM036559.1, read as the reverse complement.
CGATGATGTAACAGTTTTAATATTACTCCTATTTTCCAGGTTTCCCATGACATATATTTCTAACTTTCTTGTTAAGTCCTCAAGGATACTTTCAGTGGCAAAAGTCTTCAGCAAATCAGAAGAAATTCTCCAAAGATTTGTGTCAGCAACTTCCAACAATAGCATCATTCTGATTATTTCCCACAATCTTTAACCATGAAAATCAAAATCTGTTTTAGTATATATGACCAGGACTGAACTGTATGAAATTGGAAAAGAATAACTAGTTCCCAAATTTATTTAAAACTTCAGTGTAAGACACTGAAGCAAGAAAAAGAGAAGGTATGGAGATAAACACCATACAATACTGATCTGCACAATGGCATATGAAGTTAGCTTAACCATCAGCATAGTCATCACAACAATGATGAAGTGGCCTGAACAGCTGCTGAGGGCTTCTGGTAGCTTGCTAGTGGTGGAAAAAATACACTTGTGAGCCTTCACTGAGCCCTGAAGTCAGAAAAGGACAGCACAAAAAGCCTAAACACGTTAATTTGACTGCTTGGAAGATGAAGGTTGTAGAAACTAGTGCAATGGAACAAATGGACCTATCCATCAACTTTTTAAAGTAAGAGATCATAGCATCTTCTAAAGTAGTTTATATTTGATGTGATGGAAGAGGAGGGGCTGGCAAAATGACAGTGGGATGAAGGATAATGATATATATTTTGAGGGTTATAAAGCTTCAGCTGTGCTTACCACAGACCTTAAATGCTAGTCTGAACTTTGGATTTCACTCAAAATTTACACTATATTCAGACCGTAAAAAACTCAGCCACAGGTTATTATACTCATTAAAACCATATCCTGAAATCCTAGAAGTAGACTCAAGAAATACACCTTCCTGGAGCAGTCTGACTGACCTGCATGATCCAATATATTCTAAGGAAATCTTATCCCTCTCCTAGAGTTTTTAATTTCCGATGCTTTCTCAAGAGGACTTCTCTCACACCCTTTTCCATTGCCTACTCCTTCAACTTGCTCACAACAGGAGCAGAACAAAATCCACAGATCACACACATATATATCCTTATTTCATACTTAGTTCCATGTGCCAAATGCTTTAACGGAATCTCTGATGTTGAAATGAAGTAAATCAAACAGTAGAGAGGAATTTCAAATAATTACAGCTAGGACACCTCACCCTCTACCGTCCAAATCCTGATTCAAAGGTGACGTACACAGTATTCTCAAAAGACAAGCCTGTGAACTAAATTATAGTTCTACTTGGTACTAAAAATTGCAGACTCAGTAGAGATATCAGTTTGATAGCATACTGATTTTGCCTAGCCTTCATCCTCCTCTTCACTACACCAAAAGTAATAATTAACTGCCTCTTTCTTTCCTGTAGGAGCTGGGAATCTCACCCACAACTCCCTCAGCTCCACCAGTGCTAGATGCCTTTTCTTCAAATTGTCTAAGTTATTAACATAATGAAGTTAAACCCAGAGCAATTCTCTTACCTAGTATTTAGCCTGAAGGCTTCTGTTTCTATTTTAAACCTGAAGAAGGGCTTGCATGCCCAAAAGCTTGTTGTCTTTTTTCCTAGCTATACTTAGTTTAATAAAAAACCATTACACATCTCTCAAAATCCTTCCTCATTAGCTAATAGGAATGCTTTCAGTTCTATTTTAGAATTAACCACCATTTAAAAACCAATGCAAACCCCAAAAATGAATAGCTGACCCCGTCTGTTTCTTTTTTGCTTAAATACAGACCATCAACTATCAAATGCATAGTCGGTATAAAAAAAATTGCTTCCATATCATATTTTGTATCTAAGATTTCTCTGTAGCTATAGAGTAGGGTTAGAGACACTGATGACATTTCAGTTCATTGTTACAGTTGAGAGTTAGTTCTGTATTTGCTTTCAGGAGTTTAGACTTCATTCTGGCAACTTAACATTACATGTATTCTTAAGACAGAAGTGCCTTTAGAGGGTATGAGTTTAAGGTTAGATCCACCAATTAATACTGTAAAAAAAGTACATAGCCTACAGGAAACAGATATTTCATTTATGACTTCATTACCTAGTACAGTAATAACTATTTCACAGTAACTATGGTGAATACAGACTAGGACGAAACAAGACAGAGACCAGTGTGATATTTTACATGTGTGTTTGTGCATGCTTAATAGCAATATGAACTTAAGAATATATTTACCAGGTATCACTTTGAAATAGAAAAATATGAAACAATTTTATGTAATTTAGAAAGTAACAGAAGCATCAGAGAATATTTGGAAACAAATACCAGAATGTGGGATTCTGAAAATAAACTGAATAAACACACAAATTAAACTTAAGAGAGGAAGGCTATAATTATTCCATGTTAGAAGTGGGAATCAGTTTGAAATTAAAGTACTTAAAATTCAGCTATCAGTATGTTGGTATAAATTCAGTTACTTAAATGGCAAACCTAGTGCCATTTGCAATGTCCCAGGGCCTTCTACATCATCTTCACCTGCCACCCCAAAAAGGCAGAGGTCTTTTACTAGCCTTGAGTAATTTCTGTTGGTCTGTGTAGGTGCCAGCAGATAAGACACAGGGTCAAAAGAAGACTTGTGTCCTCTTTAGCAGCATCTGCAGGACAGATAGGGTATCCTAGGGCAGCTTCAACTTCTCTGGTGACCTATGTGTTAGCTACTAAATTGAGCCTGCTGTACCTAGAATTGAGTTTAACATCTAGCATGGTGGTTGTTTTTCTGGTCAGCTTAGAGTGTGGAGCCTAATGAGACTCAGGTGACCATCTCCTCTGCTGGATCTCTCACCAGCCTCTACCAGCTGAACAGACAAGATCTTCAGTAATTAAACTGGGAAACTGAAAACCTGCTCACTTGCAGACTTAGACATATGAATGAAGGCACCACAGCCTGAAACTGAATCTTTCCCTGCCAGACTCACCTAGTAAAACTTGAGAAGAACACTGATGCAATCTCTATTCAGTGAACTATTTAACACATTCCCCTGAGGACTACTCAATAACTTTTAATGCCATTTCTCCCTCTGCTAGAACTTTCAAGTCAAGCCTTGCAAATGTTTCAATTTTAGGCAGTTTATGAAAAAGTGTTTGTTTTCTATGGGTGATATCAAATTCCACAGTACGTGTAAATCCAGTGAGTGATATTGTGAGGATATATTACAGTTACTCTGCTAGTTAGAGAAAAACAGCATCTCTGTGTTTTTTATGGATCTAATTCGACCAAAATTATAACAGTCCTTCTATCTCCAAACCCAGACTTTGCTAGGACAGAATCATGCCAAATGATAATATGCAAAACACCAGATGAAACAGCTATGAGTAACATTTTCTCTGGCTAAAGAGATCTGAGAACAGGTTTCATGAAAATAGCGCTTTTTAGGGAACAATTTGCAATCATTACAAATACAAGCACTTTGCTGAGATAAAGGGCCATCATGATGGTGAAGTTCACTTTACATTTATGCATTAGTAGTATCCTGGGGCATATTTATTTAGCAGCAAGTAGGTTAGGTTCAGACTAGCATAATGTCTAGCTGATATTAAAAATGGTATAGAGATACACTGTTCCAGAAATAACACCTAAATCCATTTTACCTTTAGGAAAATGGTTCCATAAGATCTTCCTACCCTATTTTTTGAGACATTTTGTATCAAATAAGCTAGTTTTATCTTATTTCTTTATTGGTCTCCAAGTCACCAATGGGTGTTATGTTTAAAAAAAACCACTTGGGAACTACTTGTTTAATATATATTATATATTTATGTATATAAATCTACTTTGATATATATAATTATATATAATATCATAAGGTTAATATCTGAAAAAGAGGAAATAACAAATTGCATTTGGAACATTCCTATTTTTATATGTAGCTAGAAGGGGGTAGCACAGTTTAATTCATAGTATTAGTAGGATTTAGCCATGCATGTAAAGGAGAAAATCCTAATTAGATATTCATTTATGTACATTATTCTTACTTTTTTTGCTGACTTGAGTAGCCCTGTGAAAAGAACATCTGCTTTTTTATGAGATTCCTAATTTGAGCTGTTTCTTATCCAGTAAACACAAAACTTACAATATTAGAGTATAGCTCTCTCAATATTGTTAAAAAGAAGTCATTCCATACATGCTTTAAGCAACTTTCCTGTTTAAGTGAACTAGGAGGCAGTCACTATCACCTTCAACTAGGATGTAACAAAACCTACAGACTAAAACTTTTATACTAGATATATAATCAGATTAGGCTATTTTAACTTGATCACCCACATGACAAAGTATTTTCTTATACGTAGACAGGTTTTTAAGTGTTCCAGCTTGTGTCCTACCACTGAATCTTTGAGAGTAGTCCCACTTTGTTTTCTTTACACCCTCATATTAGGTAGCTGTAGACAGCAATGAGACATCCCATTAGCTTTCTCTTCCCCAGCCTGCACAAACCCAGTTACCTTAGCATCTCCTTATATGGCCCCTGACCATATAGGTGGTCTTTGCTGGACTCACTCCAGTGTGCCCATGTCTTTCATTTACTAGGAAACCCAGTACTGAACATAGTACTCCATATGTGGAATCAGTGCTGAACAGAGAGGAAGGCTCATTTTTCTTGACCTACTGGCTATACTCTTGCTAATGCAACCCAGGACGTTGTTGGCTTTTGCTGCAAGGGCACACTGTGAGCAGCAAGAGCTAATAGTCTGAGGACTGGAAAAACCTTAGCAATCTCTCAACAGCATCCCACATCTGAGCACCCACCAAACAGCAAAACTCCTAGGACATTAAGTCACGTTAGCAGATGTTTGCTCCCATCCCCTGCAGGGCATAGTCTCCAGTCACTATCATCTGCCACCATGTTTGGTGCAGACACTTGTTTCGCCCTCAGCTGACACTGGTGCTTCCATTCTGAGAGCTGTTTCTCCTCACCTGTTGCTGGGGAAATATATCTGTTCTGAAGCCACAGATATGCAGAAGGAGAATAAGTCCTCTCTGCTGCCAGAAAGTACACACTTCCTGCCTTCCTTGTCATTATCCCTGCTGCTCCCTTCAGCGTGGTCTCTACCTGTGGCTTATTCCTTGGAGCATGGGGCTCATGCTTTTGTCTCTGCAGGGTCTCTGCACAGATGTTATTGATTTATGTGCATTGTGATTTAACTCTGGTAGGCAGCTAAGCCCCATACAGCCACTCACTCACTCCCCCTGAAGAGGGACAAGGAAGATAATAGGAAAAGCAAAAGCAAGAAAAACTCATGGGTTGAGATTAGGACAGTTTAACAGGTAAAGCAAAAGCCGTGCATGCAAGCAAAGCAAAATAAGGAATTCATTCACTACTTCCCATCAGCAGGCAGGTGTCCAGCCATCTCCAGGAAAGCAGGGCTCCATCACGTGTAACGGTTACTTGGGAAGACAAGCATCTACAAGAAGGGCCATCTACAAGAAGGGCCAGAAGGAGGATTCGGGGAACTACAGGCCTGTCGGTCTGATCTCAGTGTCCGGGAAGGTTATGGAGCAGATCATCTTGAGTGTCACCATGTGGCATGTACAGGACAACCAGGTGATCAGGCCCAGTCAGCATGGGTTTAGGAAAGGCAGGTCCTGCTTCACTAACCTGATCTCCTTCTATGACAAGGCGACCTGCTTAGTGGATGAGGGAACGGCTGTGGATGTTGTCTACCTGGACTTTAGTAAGGCCTTTGACACTGTCTCCCACAGCATTCTCCTGGAGAAACTGGCTGCTCATGGCTTGGACAGGTGTACTCTTTGCTAGGTTAAAAACTGGCTGGATGGCCGAGCCCAAAGAGTTGTGGTGAATGGAGTTAAATCCAGTTGGCGGTTGGTCACGAGTGGTGTTCCCCAGGGCTCAGTATTGGGGCCAGTTCTGTTTAATCTTTATCAGTGATCTGGATGAGGGGATCAAGTGCACACTCAGTCAGTTTGCAGACGTCACCTAGTTGGGCAGGAGTATTGATCTGCTGGAGGGCAGGAAGGTTCTATAGAGGGATCTGGACAGGCTGGATTGATGAGCCAAGGCCAATTGTATGAGATTCAACAAGGTTTACTGCCAGGTCCCGCGCTTGGGTCAAAACAACCCCATGCAACACTACAGGCTTGGGGAAGAGTGGCTGGAAAGCAGCCTGGCAGAATAGGACCTGGGGGTGACAGTTGACAACCAGCTGAATATGAGCCAGCAGTGTGCTCAGGTGGCCAAGAGGGCCAATGGTATCCTGTCTTGTATCAGGAATAGTGTAGCCAGCAGGACTAGGGAAGTGATTGTCCCCTTGTACTCGGCACTGGTGAGGTCACACCTCGAGTACTGTGTTCAGTTTTGGGCCCCTCACTACAAGGAAGACATTGAGATGCTGGATCATGTCCAAAGAAGGGCAACAAAGCTAGTGAAGAGTCTAGAGCACAAGTCTTTTGAGGAGCATCTGAGGGAACTGGGGTTGTTTAGCCTGGAGAAAAGGAGGCTCATAGGTGACATTATTGCTCTCTACAACTACCTGAAAGGAGGTTGTAGTGAGGTGGGTGTCAGTCTCAGAGTAACAAGCGATAGGACAAGAGGAAATGGGCTCAAGTTTCACCAGGGGAGGTTTAGATTGGATATTAGGAAAAATTACTTCACAAAAGAGTAGTCAGGCACTGGAACAGGCTGCCCAGGGAAGTGGCTGAGTCCCCATCCCTGGAGATATTTAAAAGATGGGTAGATGTTGTGCTTAGGGACATAGTTTAAGTAGTGGACTTAGCAGTGCTAGGTTAACGGTTGGACTTGATGATCTTGAAGGTCTTTTCCAACCTAAATGATTCTATGAATCAGAGCACCATAACCCCAAATGTCCCCCCTCTTCCTTCTTCCCCCGGCTTTTATTGTTGAGTGTGATATGGTATGGGATATCCCTTTGGTCAATTAGGGTCAGCTGTCCCAGCTGTGTCCCCTCCCAATTTCTTGTGCACCCCCAGCCTAGTTGCTGGTGGGGTGGTGTGAGAAGCAGAAAAGGTCCTGATGCTGTGCAAACACTGTTCAGCAATAACTAAAACATTGGTGTATTATCAGCACTGTTTTGGTCACAGACCCAAAACATAGCACCGTACAAGCTACTATGAAGAAAATTAACTCTATCCCAGACAAAACCAATACAATGTGATTCTGTGAGTTTGTCATCACCTGTTCCCCCTTCGCTGATATTATAAGGGAGAAGAGCAAATGAAAGAGTTTAGTTATGTGTTGGATGTGAAACTGTTGACATTGTCATTTTTATCCCTGCAATAAAAATAGAGGATAAAGAAGACAATGCATATTCTAGAAATATAAACATTTGTGTCCCTAGAGCAAATGAAGGTGATTAGTTAACCCTTAGAAAAATAGAAGGGAAATCATTTAAGGCATTACAAAGGCAGTAGAAATGGCAGACAGTCAAGAATGTTCTAGCTGGCCATAAATTAGAAGAGTACCAATCCCAGATGGAACAAAAGGAGGGGATAGAAAAATCATAACTGTGAAGAGCTCTCCCTATTTCAATAACATTAAGAGCTTCTCTAATGAATACAATTGGCAAGGGAAGTATTTAACAATGTATAGTACTACTTAAGACATGTTAAGCACTTGCATTTCCTTATGATTATTCCTCTGAGATATTTTGAAGGACAAATGGTCTCTTGTGGTAGGGGAGAAAGAATGCTTTCATATATTTTTTTTCTTTATGAATATGACAGAAGTAGAGAAATATTCCTATGTAGATGCTTTATCAGTTGTAAGAGAAACAAAGTTTACAACTTGCAAAGCTGATCTGTCTTTAGAGGACAGATTAGTACAGAAGAATGACATCGAAATGTGTAGCAGGGCTAAATTCTGCATTAGTGAGGGAACACAAACAGAATCTGGTGGGTCCATTATATATCTACCAGCATATAATGCATTTTTGTCCTGTACTGCTCTGCAGTTCTTGCAGTTACACAGTGAAGTTAACTTCAATTCTAAGAATATAATTTCTTTTTTTATCATTTCTTTTTTTATCATTTTCATAATTTTTTATTCCATGCAATCACTATTTCTGAAAATTTAGTTTTTAAAAGATTTTTGTTTATTTATAGTTTGAATAAAAAACAATTTTTTTTCTTTGTTTCTTGAATATTTTTCCAGGTGTAACTTTTGTGCTCAGGTCAAGATGTCTAGAAAGACTCCATATTATTGCTGAACTTGCAAGTGTGATGTTTTGAAGGAAGAAGCTTCTGCTACTTTTTCTTCCAACAGTGGCCTTGAACCTCTTGCCATGTTTATCATACGTGTGATTCAGGTTCACTAGACACCCGCTCAAAATACTTCTCAATCTTGCTTGTAGGGAGTCCCAGCAATACTGTGAGAAGGTGATCTAACCTCAGAGAGCTGCCAAAATGAAGTTTGGCTGCCAGTCAAGCAAACATTTAAAAAGAAATATGACTGCAAAGGCCCAAAAACATTTTTAAAAAGTGATTGCAGATTAAAATCTCTCCAGCAGATGGAAAAGTGGGACCACCTGGCAATAGGCCAGAAATCATTTTTGTTTTGCATTGAAGTTTTTTTGGATGCATGCCACCAAACCTAATCCAGCATCTGCTTCTGCGGCTGCTGCAGAGGGCAACAATAATTCCTCAGGATAAAAGTTGCACAGCAACAAATATCAGAGTAATTAAATTGATGATGAGTGTTCAGTAAGGGTCAGGAGACTTCCTAATTCTCACCCTTATGATCTGTGAATTGAAATACAGGTAGTGAATTTAAAGAGACCTGATTTAAAGCAAATCTCATTATCAATAGAAGCTAGTTTTGCATTCTCAAAGAATATTTTCCCATTTTAATTCAGATCCACACAGATGTATATGTGCAAAGTACTTAGCATATGAATGGAAAAGAAAAGCCATCTTTCATAAGCCATTCCATCTCCCATAGAATCCCTTTTAACTCTGGGTTTAACATACAGCTCAACACCCTAGAAATCAAAGCTCTGACTGTGAGATGATTCATTTGATCTTCTCTATTGGCTTGATAAGGCTGATAAGCTGTTGCTTTCTGTAAACTGATTCAAGAAACCTTAAACTAACTGTACTATAAAGACGATCAGTGTGAAGGATGGAGTGAGACGAGATCCTTATTGTATAGATAGGACAACTTATTAATAAATGGGATAATAGGGAATTAATAGCTCCTGCATCTCTAATAGTAAAGTTCTTCTTCCTTCCTTGTTACACTTAAAATCTTGTTAAGAGTAAAAAGGAACATGCCTTATATGTGGAACCAATAATTTTTCATTAGTCTAATTAAGGCCTTAGGAGTCTAATCAAAATGCAGCAAGGAGTTACTATTATTCCAGTTAGTTACACTGAAGCTAACACTTATAGTCAGTAATGCAATTCAAATACATACATATTATATCCACTGGAGTATTTTTCTCTAGTGTTATGTTTATACTTCCAAGGGTCCTCTGAGTTCTAAGGTCTACAGCTTTGGTCTTCAAAAAAAATTGGACCAGGGAGTTATTATGACAAGTCTTATGAGGTTCTTGCTCAGAAGAAGATGATGTTGATGGTGGCAATTTTTTCCTCTTTGGTCTTGAGCCCACTTTTCTAAATTCTTATTTATTTTTAATATGTATATGTTTATATATGTGATAGTGATATGAAAAGAAAGAGCGCCATAACAGCTTTTAGGAAAACTGAGGCTTCTAGAATAAAAATCAGATGGGGTATATTGTGTGAGATATATGTGGGGTCTTTAGTCAATGCACTCTAGAGTTATACTCATTTAAATTTAATCCAATTGGCTGTCCTTTCACATTGTAGAGTTTTGCTGGCATGTCCCATTCTTTGTGTCATTTTGTAGTCATACCGTATTTGCTGGTCCTATTTTGATATCTTTCAAAGCCTTCTTATTAATATTTCAAACCTTTTTGGATCTGTTTAGTTCAAAATGGTAGTCATTACAACTTTTAGCTCCCTTTTTTTTCCAGTTTCCTTCAGCTACTTTTGCAGCTTTGGCATCACTGCTGCTATCAGTGAGTGAGTGAGGCACAAATGGGAAGTAAATACACTTCCGCACCATCTTGGTTTGGGGATGGCATGCTGCCAGCCTCCTGCTCTTGCCTTTAGTTCACTGAAGAGTAACTCAGCCACTCAATTCATGACTGAGAAATAAATTTTTCACCTTCACTTATTTAACACTGTTATAAACAGACTCTACACAGAAACCATCCTCAGACTAAATCAGCATAAATCAATACATCATCTTCATGAAATGGCAGATTAGGAAAAAACATAGCATCTCAGTTGAAGAAATTGAAGTCTATTATTTCCCCCATACTTGACAAAATAAAGATTATATTGTTGTAGACTGACTTGGCATTTTAGTAACTGTGAAAATACTTGGATGATGAAACTATTTCCTCCTTCTACATTTCTAGATGGACTTGAGCAGTTGGTCCACATTCACAGGGGGATTGAGACGAAAACAAAATCATCAAACTGATATGCCACTGCCTCAAGGGCAAGACTTATGAGGAACAGCTGAGGTCACCTGGTTTGTTCATTTTGGAGAAGAGAAGGCTGAGGCGTGACCTCATTGTAGTCTACAACTTCCTCAAGGGGGGCAGTAGAGGAGTAAGTGCTGATCTCCTCTGTCTGGTGACCAATCATGGGACACAAGAAAATGGAATGAAGCTGTGTGAGGGCAAGTTCAGACTAGGAATTAAGAAAAGGTTCTGCACTGAGAGGGTGGTCGGTCCCTGGAAGAGGCTCCTCAGGGAAGTGGTCATGGCACCAAGCCTGTCAGAGTTCAAGGAGCATCTGGACAACACTCTCAGTCATATGATTTAGTTTTAGGTAGTCCTGTGAGGAGCAGGGAGTTGGACTGGATGATCCTTATGGATCCCTTCTGACTTGAGATATTCTATGATTCTATGATTCTTTTCCACCAAAGAGAAAAAAATATCATGGAGAAGAGCTGCAATATGATGGTTGCTAGACCTCATCTGGGGTCTGAAATGTATCTTTTGTATTTTGTTTGGATCTAAATGTCATTTTTCCCACTGATCTCTGTGTTGGGTCAGGTCTGAAGAAAAGCAAAAAAATCTTTTTACAAAACAATGACATGGGAGTCTGTTTTCTTTTTTTCTCCAGAAATCTTTCTCTCAAATTCCTCCTTCCCTAATATTCTGCAAAAAATCTGTAGATTATGGAACTATATAGTAGGTCTGACATTGAAAACAGAGGCTTAAATTTAGGGCTTTTAGTTTACAGCCTTGTATATTATAGAGGACTGTCTATGAAAAAGCCATTCTACTAAAAAATCAGTTGAAACTGTTCTTTTTCCACATGCACATAAGTTCGCATTTCAGCAATTTAGCTTTAGTTAACAGCTCCCCAATGAACTAAAATTAATTCCACTATACAGATCTTTTACTGCTGACTGTTTAGATCTCCTAAAAGCTCAACATCATTCCACCTTTTTCAGAAACACACTTTCTTGATTATGTAGTTATCAAATAATCATAGAGTATTGTTTTGTTTGTGAAAGCACATACCATGGACATCATATTTCTTGTAGCATTTTCAGGAAAATACTAAATTTGAAATAAGACCATGATCTTAAAAACTGAGCTCACTGTTTTTAAAAAAAAAAAAGCCCAGACATTTTTTAAATTTTTTATTATTTGTCTCACATTTTATCTGTTCCAAATATTAGTGAATTTTAAAATTATTATTAATATAGAGAATGCTCTTGCTGGAAATCTTTCAAAAATTGCAATCAATATTTTCTGTATTAAAAGTTTTTGGTGTTCTTTTTAATTAAGCACTTCAGATGATAGTGTTCTTCTTACCCGTACATGAATAGGAGACATATCCTTGGTAGTTCTAGGCAGATGACAATATACTAGAAAGAAGAGGATTAACTGGTAGTTTCTTCATAAAATCATTGAAGATGTATTTGATTTCCTAAGAATGAATCACATAATCAAATTTCATTTTAAGATTATAACTTATTAGAAAAAATATCCATATTTTAATTCTCTTATTTCCTAGAAGTCAAAGTAATGAGAATCTCACTATGACATTCAAAAGAACCAGGTTGTAGTTACTAGTGTAATAGGAATTTTATGAATCAAATTAAAAGAGCAAGTTGGTTAAATTCAAATAAAAATTCGTATTACAATGTAGACTAATGAACACTTTCTTTTCATAAGTCAATGAATTAATTATTTATTAAAGTAATTAACTATTGTATAAAATACTGTAGTTTCAAATATTGGAAAAAAAGATTTAGTACAGGCATTGAAGCTGAAAAGAAGATATCCTTTTCACATCATCAACTTCTTTATCTGGATAAATAGCAAAATATTGGCTTTTGCTTACTATACTGTACAACCAGCATTCTTCAGCTTGGTTGTAGGCAAAGAGCAGATGCTTGATTTAAAACAAGGATGTAATGCCATGCCATAGCAAAAACAGGGCGGCTTAAGAAAATGACAGCACTAACGTTCTGCTAGTTTACGCTAATGATAGTTGGCAACATAACAGTGTATGTCCTTATAAGCTGTCATCATGAAAAATTATAAGAGACACCAACTTGCCAGAGCTGCTACATTTATTGAAGCCCTTACTATTTAAGTTATTCTTCTGCTTGCAGAAGGGAACAAAACAAAGACAAATCAGAAAAGTCTTCTAACAGCCATTTAAAAGGAAGATTCTTTCCCTATAATTTTTTTGTTTCATATACATTCCTACATGCTTATACACTAAACAAGAACATTTTATTTTTCTGCATACATTGGACAAGATAAGCATGTAAGTTTTAATGTAAGAAAAATTCATATTAAAAATTGAAAAATTTAATGAAATCTATGGTGTATATGGTGTAACAGTATACAAGGGAGCATTGTCCACAAATGCACGTTAGGTCTAGATTTGTTAATTGTAGAACTGGAAGAGAACTAGAAATGCCAAACCACAAATCCACCTGATCTAGTTAATCCTGTTGCAACAGGCTCCTGAGACAAAGTTATTTTCTCTGCCATGGTGTTATGCCATTGTCGTGGTTTCGGCCAGGGAGACCTAGAGTTCTCCAGCGAGACCTTATTGTGGCCTTTCAATACTTAAAGGGGGCTCATAAGAACGATGAGTGGCTCATGAGAATGATAGGGTCTCTAGTGACAGGACAAGGGGCAATGGTGTTAAACTGAAAGAGGGTAGATTTAGATTGGATATAAGGAAGAAATTTTTTACGAGGGTGGTGAGACACTGGAACAGGTTTCTCAGAGAAGCTGTGGATGTCCCATCATCATTGGAAGTGTTCAAGGTCAGGCTGGACGGGGCTTTGAGCAACCTGATCTAGTGGAAGATGTCCCTACCCATGGCAGGAGGTTTGGAACTAGATGAACTTTAAAGGTCCCTTCTAACCCAAGCCATTCTATGATTGTACAATCACTATCGCTTTATCTAAAGTACTGTGGCAATGATGCTGTGTATTTGTACTTCTACAAGAGGAAACTGATGTAGCAGCAAAGCATGGCTTTGGCTCCATGTTTTATAAGTATCAAGTCTTGTACTGATCCATGTTTATTTCTTGTTTGTCAACTATTGCACTAAAGCACACAGAAAAGGAGAATGATTCTATGCTGTGGTTTGTCCGATTTTACATTTTTAAGTCTGCAACATATGTCAGAAGAAAAAGGAGTCTGAGATCTTAATGCTGTGTTTATCTTAGTGATGAACACTTTTTAAGGTGTATGTCCTCAACTGGAAAAATAAAGCTATCTTACTTATTACTGTAAGAAAAAAAAAAAGGATGGATAAATGAAGCTCATTTCTTCCAGATTTTAAAAATGTTCCAGGTGAAACATATTTGGAATGACAGCCAGGGCTTAGTGCAGTTTATGAACACCTGTACCTCAGTAACAAACATTTCAAAGGATATCTTTTTCATGCTTATTATGAACTGTAAAACATAACCAAGAATCTTACTATGACATGCATAATGCAATCCTTACACATGACTCTGGAAAATAGCTACCAGCAGTGTTAAGAAAAAAAAAAAAAAAAGCACTTGAACTGAAAATATGATAAGATACAATGTGATGTGTAGGACTTACCTGTAAAGTAGTATTCAGTGTACTGCCACTTACAAAATTACACAGCCACATTTCCCTTGATATTTTATATGGCAACCAAAAAAAGCTCCAAAATCTGTGCAAACACAGTACTCATCAAAATACTATATCTCATTGACTTCTTCTTAACTTTATTAATCTCAGACCCACTATGCTGATTATTTGCAGGTCATTATTAGATGATAGATGATAGTAATAAATCATTTTCATCTCTGGCTTCTTTATGGATGACCCATATGACTAAGCCTACACATCGTTTTCGTCTTAACAAAAGAAAGAAATTAGAAACGGCAGTTGTCAATTGTATTAACCGAACAACCTAAACTTGATGCTGTATATTTTCCAGTGACTTTTGTAAGAATTTGAAGTGGGATTAATTTTACCTAACCTTAGATGGCCACAGCATAGATGTCTTTATGTCTGAGACAGAAATCTAGTCTTTTCAGTCAGAGGAGAAAAAGATTTGTCAATCAATCAGAGCTCTTTTAAATGTTTGGTAGAAATTACTTGTACTCTGGAAGTGAATGTTTCATTCTTTTGATTATAAGGAGAGTGAAGACTCCTAGCTCATATGGAGAATGAATAAAGAAAAAATTTGAAGTATAAATGAATTCTTTACATTGGTCTTCATTACTGAAAAGAGTATTTAAGTATTTACTTATGACATATATTTACTTTTTGCAAGATGTCCAGCAGGGAAAATATTCTCAAAAAACACAGAAGTTAAAAAGGAAGATACATCCAATGCTCTAAATTTTTGCAAATGTGCTTACCATTACAAACCAGAGTCCCACTGAAACCTTAAACATCTTACATAGCTGTGTGCAAAAATGTCGATAAAACAGTCGTGTCTCCCTAATCCCATCAAGCCCAGCAATTTTACAGCATTCAAGCCCCTGTCATGCCAATGAAGAAAACTGAAGAATACTGTCTTTTGGTAAAAAACTATAATGTATATTTAAATTAAGCTATTATAGTAAGGATTTGGAGAAGATCAGCATTATATCTCTCTAATAAACTTCTTAATAAGTTTGAATAATTGAGTGAAAGGCAGAAAAAGAATGTTCCATTATATGTAAGTAAAACTGAAAATGAAATATATAATATGCCTATCTATTAATGCATTTTTGTAATATTATCTCAGTGAAGGAACTCTGTGTATGTGTGTGTATATATGTGTATTTAAATCACATAAATAAATGAATGTCCTGTCTGTAAGTAAAGGAATACATTAAGAAATATTTATGTTGACATTTTTCATTTTGTAAAATTCATGTTTAATTGAAGAAAATAGTGTTCCATGCCAATGGCATAATACAAACAAAAACATAGTTTCTAAATGAAACAGAAATAGTAATGAGAAGCAGCAAGTTTGTTTAAGAATATAGAGACTTTGTAGATTTAGATGTTGGCGTATGAGAAAGAGAAAACAAAAAGCAGCAAAGTTAGAAATGGACTCACTTTTTTTTCCCCAATAAATGAGATAAAGAGTCCTTGTGAAAATTAGCTTAGTTTTAATGTATCATATAAAGGTCATTGGGGTTTTTATTTTCTTTTTTTTTCTTTCTGCACTTGATTGCCCCTTTAACTTCTGTCTCAACAGAAAGATATACCACTCGATCATACTAACAGGATCAGCTAACTGAGTTTCCTCCAATGAAAAAGAAATGTAACATCTGGACACCAAACAGAACTTTCTTTAACTGACTGAAGACACCAAGGACTTCTGAGATTTCAACATGACTCACAAACATATCAAGAAGACAGAACAGATGGAAACGAGTAA
Organism: Theristicus caerulescens; assembly: GCA_020745775.1. NCBI lineage: Eukaryota > Metazoa > Chordata > Aves > Pelecaniformes > Threskiornithidae > Theristicus > Theristicus caerulescens. Next base: position 82,353,985 of record CM036559.1, on the reverse strand, counting down.
TGGCTACAGGCACTGCTCCTCTGCTAGTGCCCTATAGACTCAACAAAACATATTTTGGCCTTCTGTAGCCTAAGGCATCAGCCATAACTTATCTCTCTGTGACAGAACACAGCTCCATAAAAAGCAGAGCTCAGATAACCAAAGGGGATTATTGGACACACTTGCCTAAAAAAAGGAAATGAGAAATATAGTTGACCTCTGAGACTAAATAATATAGTTCTCAAATCAAAACAAAATACCATGCAAAATGTTAGATTACTTGGGCACAGAGAAAAAAATCCCCTTGTTCTGCCTTCTGGGCTTGGAAGAGCTGAGCTTCTCATGATTCCTGACCTACTGCATAATCATAGCTCACGAATGTGAACAGCCATCAGTTTGGAAAATATGAAATGGGAGCTGGAAGAAAGTTAACTGGTAGCTTCTGGAGTTTCAAAACTCTCGTTGGAAGATGGAACAGCACTTAGTGAGGGCAGGACTATTTCAGTTAGCTTCTGCAAATCTTTTGTTAACACCAGCATCTCAAAATTATTGAACATTTTGGAACTATTGGGCACTTTTAATTTTTGGGGACTTTGATTAGACACACATTTCCTTATGTTATTTATTATAAAAATGTTTCTATCAACATTTAATTTAATATTTTTTATTGGCTTGTTTTCCTATAATGATTAGTGATAGTGATCACTTTCTTACCTAGTCCATTGCATCTAAGATTCTCAGAGATGCACTGCTTTTCTAGGCTATGTATTAGAGGCAAAAGAGTTTCCTTGGTCATGAACTCAGCTTTGTTCTGCACTCTTTTGAGAGACTCCTGAGGCCTTAGAAAATATTTTCACACTTATCCTTCCTTGTGTTGGATCCCTGAACCTTCAGGTGTAAAATCTTTTGCTGAGATGCTATACAAATTGTTTCATTATGCATTTTGATATAATTCTAAACATAGTTTATATATGCTTATAGTGGGGATAAACTTACTCTAAGCAATGTATTTTACCCATTTACTCTCCTTCATTTACTATTTTTAGTTCAGTGCTACTACAAAAACTCCTGACAAAGACCAGCTTGTGCACCTGTGTACAATGATAAAAATAATTACTTAAATAAGATTCTTATTTTTATTCAGAATAATAAACCATTTATCTTCTGATGCCACAATGTTCACTACTTCCATGGGAATTTCTGTGGAGCTTCCTCCTTTTCCACAGTTTTTACTTTCTTTTTTATGGTTCTTGCCCTATTTCTAGACTGCAAATGTGTCATTGTCTTATGCTGTGTTATGTATCAGAAATACTACACCTATACTAGCAGATAAAACAGGCCAGAGACCATTTGATACCCCAGGGCAGTAGAATGGTGTGACTTATGTCTGAACAGCTACATTGTATGGCAGCACCCAAGCTGTCTACCACAAATGAAATCACCTGTGGGAGACTGCCAGTTTGCCATAATGGTACTGATGCCTATGTTAATAATTTGACAAGATAAACAACCATGTGCCAGTGCTTAGACTGTGGTCTGATCTTTTTAATTCACAGATGTAATTGAAATGTACCACCTTATGTGCTGTTTTGTGAACCCAGTGTATCTTGCTGTCTTAATACTTTTGATTCTTTAGAGCACTATAGCAGCTAATGCACAATTTTCAGGGTAGTCAAGCTAGCCCTCATCCTGAAAGATTTTCTCAGGGACTAATTCTCTAACTGGCTATTAATTGCTCTCAAATATATTTCAGATCCTTTTAATTTTGACTGGTTTTTCCTAAGCCTTAACACTTTTTAATTTATTCTTTTTTTTTCCAGATTATAATCCTCTCTTGCTTCGTATTCCTCATCTATTATGGATTCATAGTTAAACTCCTCTGCCAGAATTAGCTGAAACTATTAAAAACATTAACTTGTTTTCCACTGACTGGATTGTGGAAGAATGGTTAAGTGAGAAGGGACATGATCTTTTCAGTGTGAGCAATCCTGCTTTCAGTGTATCAAGAAGCACAGAGGATACTATAAACTGACCTTGAACAGCAACGGACTACTTGGCAAACAACATAAGAGACAACAACTAAGTCCGGAATGTGCTAACGAACCTCTTCGCGTGAACAGCAGCCCTGTACCAATCATATAACTGTCTTAAGCGCGTGAACACATGTAATGAACCAATCATATAGATATTGCTTCCACGTGCTTTGCTGATTGTCTATATAAACCTGGTAATTGTCTGAAATAAACGAGAACGATCATACTCGCATCGAGGTTACATCGTTACTCCGGGTCCGGACTCCCACTCCGACATCTGGTAGCAGAGGATGGTTACTTCACCTGCGATTTCTGAGACTGCGGTGAGCAGCAGAGGAGGGTAACGTCGCTCGCGATCTCCGAGACTGCGGTGAGCAGCAGAGGAGGGTAACATCACTCGCGTTCTCCGTGACTGCGGTAAGCAGCTAGAGGAGGGGAGTGGGAAGTTTCGGCTGAGAGAAGCGCTGCTCGGGTCAAGAAGGCAGAGTAGACGCCGGTGTGAGGTCGCTCCTCACCTCTCAGGCATAGGCGCTGCTTGGGTCAAGAGGGCAGAGCAGATGCTGGTTGTTAAGCGCAGTAATGGAAACAGAAGCTGCGGCCACACTGCTAGCTGGAATACTCTCTAAGAGAGGGATAGAGGTACCAGCGAAGCAATTGTGTAAATTTATTACACTTGGACAGCGTTGGAGTCATTTTACTGACACTCATCTGTTATTTTCCGTATCGGAATGGCGGGACTTTGGAGGGACAATGTGGCAAAAAACAACTGAGGGAGATGAAAAAGATGAAAAGGAGATAAAGGCGGTTCGTATACTTTGGAACACCGTGTTAGAGACTTTAAAAGCGATGAAAGCAGAAAGAGAAGTGGTATGCGCTGCTGCTCAAATGCTGGGTCCAGGAAAAGTTATTAAAAAACCCCAAAGTAAACCAAGACCTATCGCGCGCTTCTTCGGACTGCCTGCCGTAAAAGGCATGTCTGGGACTATTTGTAAAAACGTAAGTGAACTGCGGGAAAAGGAAAGTCTTAACTCACCAGGCGAAATAAAAGGTGTGCCGCCGACCCCGGTGCGGGCACCCGGGGGAGCGGAAGTTTCTCTTAGCAGAGCCGGAATAGGATCTGAGGCAGAGGCGGAAGTGTCTCCACCAGAAACTCCAAAACGGGCGGGAGCAACGTCAGTTGCTGACCTCATTGACTTAGGCGGAGCGCCCTGCCGACCTTCCCCTGCAACTGGAAAAAGGGAGGTGACGTCAGCACCCTCAGCGCCTTCATCTCCGCTGTACCCACCGCTGCCTTCTTCTGGGGAATCATCGGGGACTACAACTTCCAAGAAAGAACTGCAGCAACCCCCAGATGTTACTACAGAGATGTTACAAACGGTTCTAAAACGACTTGAGAAATTGGAAACACAAACAACTACGAACGAAGAAAGCGTACCTTCATGTTTAATGAAACCATCAGCACATCCTAGAATCACGCGCTGGAGTGGTAGACACATCCTAGAATCACGCGCTGGAGTGGTATTATTAGGGATGCGATTTTAGAAGGACAATGGAAACCCGTTGAGGAAAAAAAAAAAAAAAAAGAAAAAAAAGAAAAAAGAAAAAAAAGAAAAAAGAAAAAAGGAAAAAAAAGAAAAAAAGAAAAAAGAAAAAAAGAAAAAAATAAAAACGGGGAGTCCTGCAACATTGGCATACTCGGTCATACAAGAGAACAATCAAGGAAAATGGGAACCTCACGATTGCAAAATTTTCATCATGGTCTTTCCACTGAATTTTGCAATTACCAATCTCCTTAATCATATGTAACGGGAAAGACTCACCATATGCTGTCATTTGTCAGTGGCAAAACAAGAAAGGGGAATTTACCTCTCCTCTCTCATTGGATGCCACTGCCAAATCCACTGTCTTGGATGCCACTGTCAAGAACAAAAGTCCAGAAGATATGTTTAATGTACTAGAATGGGTGTTTTTAAGCGTGCAGCCAAAAACGAGTATTCAAACGCGAACTGAGGCAATAGGAGAATTAATACGTAAAGGAAGGTCACGAATTATAGAAATCAGTGGTCAGCAGCCAGAGAATATCAGTATACCTGTTAACGCCATAGATATAGAATGGTGGCTCCGTAATGCTGTTGCCATACAGAACGCCTTATTAGGCTATAATGGCAGAATACACTCGCAGCAGCCTCAAGGAAAATTACGGCATGTCTTACCTCATGGCTACCAAATTGGACACGGCTAAGGAATCTGTTTGTAATAGGGGTAATGGTGATTTGTGTATGCACCCTAGCCTGTGTTATGATACAATGCTGCTCTTGTATTTCCAATCTCTCTAGACATTGCAAACATAAGTGATTTGAGGCTTGAGCTCTAAAGAGCTCAACCCTCAATAGGTAAGGGGGGAATGAAAGGGTTAAAAACCACAAGAGCAAGAAAGATGTTGTAAATACCTTAGTCACTCAATTAGATCAGAAGACACCCTGTTGTGATTTAAGGATGTTGTGAATACCTTGTTAGACTTAAGGGCGGTCTGATGTGATTTAGGGGGTAGCTAGAAGAACAGTTATAAAATAAGGGGGGCTCTGGGATAATTTCTTTACAGACAACTCGGCCCTGGGAGAACAGATGCACGGAACCAGGAAGATAGGAAGAAACAGAAGAATGGCAACAATAGTCTTGAAGGACAACATCTACGTGATCCTAGGACTGAGTTTGCGCAGAAGCAAAGGTCAATCAGCGAACACAGTGAGGAAGACTACGAGCCTTCATCTGAAGACCCCCAAAGACCACCACAAGAGATGACTGCGCATGCGAATCAGATATTTACATATGTTAATAAGTTCCTGGGAATCTCATGTTTATGCATAGCAATTCTTGGAAATCCTATGAATATGCATGATTGTATAGTATATATTCTCTAAAAGTTCAGTAATTCGTTGGAGCACTTATGGTAGAGAATCCCCAGTGCTGCCCAGTGCTGCAATAAAGAATACCTGCTTAATAGTAACCTTGTTGCTATTGAGTTTCATTTCAGGGACTCTCTGAGTACTCCGTTTCTCCCTTGGGAAGATTCGGACTGTGAGGAGAAGCATCCGTGGATTTTTGTATCAGTTTTGGCACCCCAGATGGGACCCTCTCTGTTCGGCTGCAGGACCCGTTGAGAACAGGACTCCCTAGGGTACCCCCGGAAAATTTCCGGAGGGACTCCTTGCCTCAGTCGGATCACTGCGGGAGCAGACAAGGACCATCTTCGGAAAAAGGTATTCTTTCTCAGGAATGTGGTTAGGACCTGTCCCGGTTATATTTAACGGTCGAGGATATATGTGTGTTTCCACAGATCGTGGTCCAGTGTGGGTGCCGAGCAAGAGCGTAAAGCCTGTTTTGGCTCATCATGACTCACCCCACGAGCAAAATGGTCAAGCTCCTGATTCTAGAGATGTTATTCCCAATGGTAATGACTCTCCACAAGATTGAGCCCAGAGAAAATATGTGGGTTACATGGGCAAACAAGACAGGACAACAAGCCTTTTGTCTATCGCTTGCTTCTGCGACAGAGCCTTTTCGAACATGTTTAATAGGGATACCTGGCTTCAACGTAGGGGAATTTCATAGCTTTGCCACGCAAAATTGTAGTTTGTCTATTTCTGTTAGTAATTATAGTGCCACGCTTATTAATAGCCTGAATGTTACCTGATAAGTTTGCTTACCGAAGGAATTTGAATTTTAATCACTCTTTCTATTTTAGTATTATGTTTTTGTGTAGCATTTAGCTGTGTTAAACGAGCTTTGTTAAAAGTGGTAAATCACGCCTGGATTGCTCAAAAACAAAAAGGGGGAATTGTGGAAGGATGGCTAAGTGAGAAGGGACATGATCTTTTCAGTGTGAGCAATCCTGCTTGCAGTGTATCAAGAAGCACAGAGGATACTATAAACTGACCTTGAACAGCAAAGGACTACTTGGCAAACAACATAAGAAGCGGAACTAAGTCCGGAATGTGCTAACGAACCTCTTCGCGTGAACAGCAACCCTGTACCAATCATATAACTGTCTTAAGCGCGTGAACACATGTAATGAACCAATCATATAGATATTGCTTCTGCGTGCTCTGCTGATTGTCTATATAAGCCTTGTAATTGTGTGAATTAAAGGAGAACGATCATACTCGCATCGAGGTTACATCGTTACTCTGGGTCCGAACTCTCCCACTCCGACATCGGATGATTGTGAGAAATTAAGTTACCTTCCAACTGTCTTCCTTCCTACTGGCACTCACTCTTAGTGAAGTGCTTTTTCATATTTTTAGATTATCCCTGATTTATCTAAAATTTTGAAATCTGTTGAGTTTTTAAACTACTCCATCAGACTCCTTTGAGTCTCATATTTATCTGTTGGGGGTTTTGTTTGTTTGGTTTTTTTCTTTGTCTGTTTTTCTTTTTTTCTTTTTGTCTGTTTCACTTTAGTTCTGGTAGTTGATTTTGTTCAGTTATCACTAAGACTTCTGAAAGCTGCCAGGTCTGCCTTCATTCAGCATCTGAGATCCAGCTAGTAGGAAGGACTGGTACAGACAGTTCAAATAAAGTCTGAAAGTGGAAGAGGGTTTAAAACACCTGTGAGCAGGTACTTGAATGCAATGTGAAAGAAAGCAATACTATTTTATATATAAAAATGTAAAGAGGAGGAAATAGAGTCAGAACAGAAAAAACCCACTGTATACAAAATAGTTGCTGGCTCAAGATGAAGACATTCGTGAGAAACAAGAACAGGAGTCAGGGTGCCTTAAAGATTAATGTTATGATGAAATTTGCTGTGAAAGAAAAGGTACCAATCCTATGCTATTTCTCTCTGACAAGTGGAGGAGGAAGAGGAATGGGACAAATACTTTTTTTTTTTCAGATAATAATATGTTTCTTATTGTCCTCGTAGTGATATCCCAGAAACTGGACTGATATACACCACCTACATACAGATGGCATCCCTGATTCTTTTACATGTGTTGTAGTATACCAGTATATCTTGCATAGACTTCTGGCAGCTGTAACTGCCCATTAGCTTAGCTTGACAGGATTTTTCTTATAGTCATATCCCTTAACTACTTCAAATGTCTTGTTTATAGAACCGTGACCACTTTGTCATGGGAACTTTGTTTGTTTGTTTGTTTCCTTAAGGTAGAAGTTTTATATCTTTTGGTTCTGTAAGGTCATAGTGTAAGGCCATAGTGAAGCACCTTGTTCCACTGGGAAGAAGATTGTCCCCTTGAGACTTGCACTCACTTTTAGCCTGCAGAGCTATGAGATACTGGACTGTAAAGCTGTGACATTTTAATGAATAGAAATACTATTTTAGGTAATTTAAAGACATTTCTGTGGCTCCCTCTGGGCACTTTACAGTCAAACTAAGATTCAAAAATAGATCCAATTAAATTTTTAAAGACTGAAACATTTGCAATTTCTTTGCTTATGCTAAGAAAATCCAATGTCAGGTTGTAAATATATGTGGGAAATGGGCATCTCAGCTGAACCAAAATAAAAAGAGAAATAAAGAAAATAATTTTTTAAACGTAACTTACTCTAAAATCCATCCCAAATGTCAGGGTAAATATAGTCCTTAAATTCTTTCATATTAGAGCAAATATATATAAATATTGTCTTCTTCCTTTATAATACAGATATAAGCCTCCCCCCAATCTGTTTTTCAAGGTCAAAAAATTGTTTTGAGAGAAGATGCAAAAAGATATCCCTAAGGAGGCTACTCTTTAAATACCAGCCCAACTGTTATCCCTTGAGGATTAGTCCCAAAAGACTATTTAAGGGACAGAAACAAAAACTTTAGGAATACATTTGCACCTGTACTACAAAAAAAAAAAAAAAAAAAAGGCATGCACATAATTCTTCCGCAAAACTCAGTATTTTTCCCTACTGTTTTGTCTAAATTTGAGTAATATAGCTACAAAATCCACCTAATCCTGTGCCAAGCATTGTACAGGCTTATTCGGTTACATGCATTGATAATACAATAGTCCAAATACGCAAGGTCCAAAATCCAGTTGCCTTCATCTGAGCAAAACTAATGAACTAGAGCAAGCTCTTTATAAAATATGATAGGAATAGATACTTTCTCCTTTTTTTCTACAGAAGGCTGGCAGTTGTAGTTGTCACTGACAAACTGGAAAAATGAAGATTTGAGGACTTCTAAGATCTGAAAAGAAAAAAAAAAAGATTTGTTTCCCATAGAGTTCATTCACATATGAGAGGAGAGACATATAATCACTAGGTTTTAGGCATCTCTGGCTAGAAGCTACTTTTCAAGATTTCTGTTGAATCTCAGTCTTGGTGCAAAACCACAGATAAGATCAAAGAGAAGGAGGGAATGCAACTGTGTACTGAAATGGCTGGAGCATTCAGCCATTCAGAAGACAGGGCTCCACTCCCTCTTTTCAGTACCTTTTATGCATTTCTTCTGAAATAAAAATTATTTCATAAAATATATCTCTAGAAAACCCCAAACCAACCATCCCTCCCAAAACCCAAGCAAGAGAAACAGGCAATCCTGAAAGCAGGCACTTGAAGACTTTATACATTAATGCCTCAGACACTAAAACACAGATACTTCCAAAATTTTGGGTTTGATTTACAAATCTTGCCGTTCCTACTGTACCATGCCTCATATTCATTTGTTGGAATAAAGGATGCCCTGAATATCCAAAAGATCCTAGCCCATAGGTAATGGAAATTGTAGGTCTGAAATTCTTTAGCTGGAAGAGGATCTCGAATCAAGATATCGGCTTCCAGTGTATGGATTCTTGCCCACTGGCTTGTTTGAAAGATGAATGGTAGCACTACCACAATCTTTTAAAATGGATCCACTTGTGCCTTCCAAATTCATGTACCAGTCCTTTGGGGAAGATTCCAGTTTATGTCTCAGGAGTGGATGAAGAAGGCTCACATGTCATTCCTGTGCAATCATTAGCATTTTCTTTGCATCTTTGCAGCTTTAAATCTCTTTTATTTCTTCTCTCTTCTCTTCTCTTCTCTTCTCTTCTCTTCTCTTCTCTTCTCTTCTCTTCTCTTCTCTTCTCTTCTCTTCTCTTCTCTTCTCTTCTCTTCTCTTCTCTTCTCTGTTTATTGGGTAGGGAGGGAAATGGCTTAGAGGAAAAGGCAAATAATGTCCACATGCTTCACTCTTGCTTCTATTTACCTTTATTAAAGGAATCTAATATTTAAAGTTTCAGTACTAACCTTGCATGTTTGCACATTACACTTGTTCCTCACATCCTTGTATTCTTGCTTTGTATCATAGCTCCAGTCAGCTTTCCTGAAATCCTGTTTTCTGTTAAAGCAATAAATTTAATTTGCTTCTGGTCAAAATTTTTTTATTCTAGTTTCTAACAGCTATGTTTTAACAGTCCTTATCTGGAGTTATTAGCAAGAATTCACTGTTATACCTATGGGTAAAACAATTCCTAAGCATAGCCAATGAAATAACCTTGAAAAACTGTCCCTCACATTTACTAGTACAGGTACAAAAACTACATTCATTCTGGTTTTTAATGATGGACATGATTATGACAGCATACGTTAACTGGCAACCTAAAATATATGTAATAATTATTTACTCAGAATGAGCCACCAATGTAAGTTGTGAAACACAAATGTTATCTGTATTAAATATAAGCAATTATAAAACTACATATTGTGTAAGAGGTTATAAGATTGGAGCTGATAACCCTAACAACTATACTAGAATTCATTCTGTAGCTATAATAGTGCCACACAGCTGAAACTGGAATAATAACCCAAACAAACAAATGAACAAAGAAAATTATTTTGATTACTATTTGCTATAGAATGCAATAGACACAAAACAATGATACAATTTCTTCTTTTTTTTTTTTTTTAAATATATCTCTTAGTACTTCTAACAGGTACTCAGCAACAGATAGTACACATGTAAAAATTCCATTACAATGCATTGTATTTCAAATAATTTTTCTGTTTTGTTATCCTTGTACAGTCCATAAAAGGTTTATTTTGCAATGCTGTTTGTCTCAGAGGAAAAGAAATAAAAGCCAATAAATTTAAAAGACTTTAAATTCTTAGCAACTTTTACAAGATAAACTAGTAAGTTACTATATCCATTTTTAGGTGCATAAAATCTAAACCTGAATTTCTTTCATTTCATGCAGGATTATGTTCTTTCCCTTTAGGCTACAAAACCCATTGAGATCAATGGGAAACTTGATAAGATTTAGCTCAGGTCTTTTTTATGAACATTATAGCAATAAGATTTTATGATGCTTGCACAAAACCTAATAAAAATAAGTTTTGAACTTATTTTCCCAAATGATCCACAAACCCATCATCTGATCCATGAGAAACCAATGGTTAAATCAGCAGATAAGAATCTTACTATCTGCTTTTTAGCCCAGACCACATCTGTCTACCCAGTGAGCCAGACATGTGGTTTGTGCAAATAATCGTAGATCAGACAAATTCAGGGTAGCTAAGTCAATTATACTAGCTGAAGATTTGGCTCAATAACTTGCATTAGTATTTAAGTGCAAGAGGCGCTAAACACATATGCACTTAAAATAATTTATGATTCTGGCTGAGCTGTTGTTACCCTACGTAAATTGATGTAAACTCTTTTTTAGTGATTTTTCTTTATTGGTAAAGAAAGAAGTTGTCTTTTACAATAAATGTGGATTTGAAGAGTGCATTGGGTTTGATAATTTGCTTACCTATTTGATGCATTACCTTACTAGTACCTGACAGCAATGGGAACTACGGTGTCTCAGATGGTATATTTTTTCCACACTCATTTCAGACCCTTTCAGCTGGAAGCACTCTCAAATGCTTGTAATGTTAACAGTTGTTCATATTTTCTTTTGTCTCATATTAAAGGCCATAACACACTCAGGAGCAGGGCTATGGGTTCACTGATATTGCTACTCACTTCCCAGGGAAAAGTGTTCATCTTGTGCTGACCTCCATCAGCGTCACTCTGTTCTTTAGCTTATTCCCTCATGAGATAAGAATTGGTCTTGAAAGTACCAGCAAGCTGCACTGTCATGTGACATGCATCCTGACATTTCCTTCCTCGGGCAGTCTTTATACTCTTCAGAGTCTCTCACTTTAATTCAAGCTGTCTTTTCAAGAGCCAAAAGTGGTGGTTGACACTTCTGTTTACACTTTTCTCTATTTTTGGAACTTATCAATGTTATGTGATTTTAAAATGTATATTTAAATGAGGCTGTATCAAGGATTGTAACATGTTCAGAAGGTGGAACAAATTCCCAGCAATGCTTCTGCTTTCTTTGAATTATCTGCAGACACATTGTCTTCACTACTTTCAGACCTGTTAACACTCGCTAATGCGAAATTGTCTTAGGGTCAGTGTATGAGAGACCTGGATTCACTGTGCAGAAAGAACAGACTATAAGAAATTTCCTGCAAGAAGTGGATGAGTAAGAGCCTTCACAGTGAGATCTCAGGGGCTCCTTGCAAACTACTGAGGAGCACGCACAGTCTAGACAAGGCGTAATTGGACATTTGCACACAAGGTCCACACTAAAACTGTGTCAATGAAAACATGTCTAGCAACAGTACCTCAATCTGTACTCAACCTCAAACTCTCCCTGCTACAGTGACAGAAACATTTCCTGTTGCTCAGGTGCTGTTCAGGCTGATGTATAGAGACTCCCATCTCTGGAGAGAGATATCATTGCTCTTCAAAGTAAGGCTATCACTGTACAGCCAGATGAGGAAAGGCACCTCTCACATGGGGCTTTTCCCATTGTACACATGTACATTTTTCGTAATTACCTTCTTATGAACAAGCTAACCTAAAGACTATGACTTTTCTTCCTTCATAAGCATTTAAGTATCTTAAATATTATTTGTACTGTGAGTTGCTTTTATCATTTGGCCTGTATTCAGATACAGATTTATCCCCATTGGCACTGTTCTGTGCAGTACATATCATCATGCGTCATTTACTGAGGTCATAAATTTCTTGCCTTATTCTTCCATACAGGAGGTTCCAGGGAAAAAAATTAGACAATCCTCCAAATACAAAAGACAACCATTAATTAACATTATCATCTGAAAATATGTGAAATAGGTTCTCTTCCTGCACAAAGAAAAGAAAGCCAGATTCTTTGCAATTAAAACTGGTCAAGGAGTAGTAGCGAATCCAGCACTTAAACTATTTAGTACTCTTAGGCACAAGCTAGCCCTAAAGCTTGTGATATCTTTTGTTCATTGGCATTCAAACTTTATGAGAAGACCAATTGTTCTGTGGGTTGCTGTGCTGCTTTTGGTTCGGACAGAGTGAATTTTCTTCATAGTAGCTACTATGGTGCTATGTTTTGGATTTGTGACCAAACCAGTGTTGATAATACAGGGATGTGTTCATTATTGCTGAGTAGTGCTTATGCAGAGTCAAGGCCTTTTCTGCCCCTCACACCACCCCACCAGCGAGTAGGCTGGGGGTGCACAAGAAGCTGGGAGGGGACACAGCTGGGACAGCTGACCCCAACTGACCAAAGGGATATTTCATGTCATATGACATCATGCTCAACATATAAAGCTGGGGGAAGAAGAAGGAAGTGGGGGAACGTTTGGAGTTACGGCATTTGTCTTCCCAAGTAACCGTTATGTGTGATGGAGCCCTGCTTTCCTCAAGATGGCTGAACACGTGCCTGCTGATGGGAAGTAGTGAATGAATTTCTTGGTTTGCTTTTCTTGTGTGCATGGCTTTTGCTTTACTTATTAAACTGTCTTTATCTCAACACATGAGTTTTCTCATGGACTCTATACAGTATTATTTCAACTGCCTGATAGATCACTGAAATTTCTGCTTTATAACAAAAACCAAGTATTGAACGGCAAACAGCTTATGGAAAATGAAAACACAAAACTAGAGCAAGTTAGTAAGTTAAATATTTACAAGTTTAAACATCTGATTATCATCTGAATATTCATTACTGCTCTGATCCAGCAAACACTTACTTGCGTACATATTAACAGACGTATTTGCTTATACTATTTGGTAGTCTTTAACTTTCATGGATAGATTCCAATGTCTTTCTTTGTATTCCCTATCATCTGATCTCAGAGATGGTGTTTTAGTTACACATACACTACCTTTTATAGTCATACATAAGCCTGAATGTATCAACAATTTTCTTCTCTCTGTTGTATTTTCCTTCGAACCTTCCTTCCACCCAGGAGAGGACAACTTTTTTTTTCTCTGCAGTCTAAAACAAAGGTTTTCCTTTCAGTTTTTGGCTTTCCAAGGACTGGATTCACAGTTTCTTTGTTCAGGTGAATATAGAAGGAAACTACTTTTGGCCCATCCAGCAATTTTCTCTTCAGAAAGATAGTAACTGTCTAGCTGTTTGCCTTCATTTCTTTGTTTTAGCAAGCCACCAAGAGTAAGCGTGACTGTCCTTTCTTCTGAAATAATCAGATGTTGGTTAAAGAAAGAAGAAATATCAGGAAATATCAAGTAGGCAAACCTTTAAAATATATGAACACATATACATCACATGTTAACTTGAACAAGTGACAGCAAAAAGATTAACTCCATCCCTATAGGAGTCCAAGTCATGAACTTAAAAGCTAATAGCTTCCAGACAGGACAAGAAACTTTTTCCTATTGCAAAAGTAATGAATGGTGGGAACTTAAGGAAATGACACCACTGTGACTTTCTATATACAAAGCACCAAAAAAAAACCTGGGAAGGAATATGGCAGAAAAGCAAGTAAAAAAAACACAAACCAACATATCCAGGTCTCCTTGCACCTAACAACGTCCAAATAAAACACACAGGACTAGTTGTTCCTGTGACTATCTAATATTTTGGTTCAGAAGAAAACAAAAATAAGGGGTAAAACCAAGCCTTTTCTGTGTTTCCTTCTCTTTGGGAAGGCTCAGCTTGCATTTCAACAACATGAAAAAAATAGGCTTCTTAATTCCTGGTGGTAAATCAATTGGCCAACTGCTTTGGAGTTGTTTATCTGTTTCAAAATGGCATAAGGCAAGCCTAAAATGCAAGCGATCACATGGATTCTTACTATCAACAACACTGAAGGATTGCTGACACAAGATCAGTCCCATTTCCTGATTTTGATTATTTTACAGACCTGGGAAACATCTGGCCACTTTCTGCCAATGTCCCCATCGCACAGACTGCCCTCCAATGTGGGGACATAGACTACCTATCAAGCAGCTAGCCTTTCATTTTCCATCTTTCATATTCTACTTTGTTTGGCTTTCTAAGTGCTCACCATTTGCTGTTCACTGTGTTATCCAACATATTCTCTAACTAGTGGTACTGGAATAAAAACTCAAGTGATGAATCCAAGGCAGGGATGCAAATACAAGCTTGCAGTGTTTTCCATTGGGGTGTGAGTGTGTCGCAGGGGTGCGTTTCACTAGCAAGGACTGGCATGCTTGCTTTTCTTTCCTTTTCATTTACATCTGGGCAGCAAGTTAGGTGGAAGGATATTATTTTATTCAGATGCAAAGGTTACTTTTTGAACCAAAACCAGATCCTGGAAACAGAGGGCAATAAAATTCTGAGTCACACTGACATGATGGAGGAGCTTTGAAAGATAATCTCAACAGTAAGGTTTATTATCAGACTCGGTGGTCCTTCCTAGTCCCACAGGTTAGTTACTGTGAAAACAAAGGTAACCTCTAGCAATAAAGTTGGTATATTCCTTGCATACATTGATGAGGACCCCAGTTTCTCACTATCTGAAGTATCTCATTCTGAATCCTCATTCAGAGGATGCCAGAGTAGTTGCCCAGGGAATGAGAGGACTGTTTTGCAGCCCACCAAAGTATTTGATACTGGTAATCTGAGGGAAGCACAAAGTTGCAGCAACATGAACGTAAAAAAGGGATCAAAGTGATTGTGCCTTTTTCCACATTTGAATATCAATATGGTCTTGTGTGATTACAGCTATCATTTAGCATGCTGACCTAGCCAAATAAAGAGGACAAAACTTAAGACATATGATTTTACATGAAGTTCTCCCTCTGTCATCTTGAGTGACCCAAATCAAGTAGAAGGCTCCACTTCACAAAGAATGACCTTTGATGACACTGCAGTTTTTGAAAGGCTAGGCTTGAATAGGTCAGTGATGCATCAATAACACTTGTAACAACAATCTAGTCTTAAGATTCAATTTTGTTTCATTGAATTATCTAAATTTTCTGAAGGAATCGGTAATCTCACACATTCTCCTGGATTAGTGGTTTGTTTTCAGAGTTCCAGGTCAGTCATAAATCTTTGTGGAGAAAAAAAAAAAACAAACCAAACCAAATATCCACACTAAATATCTCTGGAGAAGAAGGAAGAGAAAACAATATATTTTTTAAAAAAATCACATCTGCAATGTGGAACCATATCTTTGTATGAAGAGATGCTCTAATCACATTAAATGATACTCAGTGATCCCAAGATCAAGACTCACTTAAAAGAACTGTCAAGAGGCTACTTCAAGGGACTCTAGTGGGAATTCATAAGAGGGCGAAGAAAGTGGTGAGGAGAGAAAAAATGATTTTGCATTCAGTCCTTCTGTCTCAGAGGAGTAGAGCCAGACTTGCACAGAATGAGCAATATGCTGATTAACATAAGGAATGGCTCCTCTATCAAGACCATTCACTTTTAAATAAGTATTAGGAACTACCTCTTCCTTTGGAGGGCAAACCTTCAGTGTCCTCTTTTCTAAATTTAGGGTACTTATTCTTCATAGTAAAAGAACTGTTTCAGGCCATCTCAGCTGCAAAGGACTTTTTAATTCTCTACGTTTTGAATACACTTACACATAGATTAAGTGATTACTGAAGAAGTTATTAATTCCCCCCCAACTCTTTCCTAAATGAAGCACAAACCTGCAGTTAATCTTGCAGAGGTCACTGAAGGGACTCTAACAGGATCTTATCATAGCACTGTCAGCTTCTGCTGGTTTCATTTTTCCCAGTCAGAGAAGCCACCAAAGATGAAATGTCTTTGTTTTTTCTTCCCCGCCAGTTTATTAACATAAACAGCTGTCCAACAAATCCCCTCAGCCTTCTCAAGGCTGAACAATCCTTCACATTTTTTATGATAATATTAATTTGATTAATGTTTTAGTTTCTATTCATCACTCAACTCCAGTTTAAAGTTTTGTTCTGATCTTCTAGTAAAAAGAGTTTCTCTCTCTTGTCTTCCATCCTCTTCCATCCACAGAAATCTCACTTCCATCCTTTTATTATCCTCTAGTCTTCCAAGCTGAATGGGTCTCTCTAAATATCCAAAAATCCAGACCACAAATATTTGTCACTTTCTGAAGAAATTATTGTTCTATGGAAGGTAATGCATCCAGACTACTCTTTTGTGATTTGTCTAATTAAACCAAAACCTTGTGGTTTAACCCCAATAGACAGCTAAGCTCCACACATCCACTCACTCGCTCCCCCCAGTGGGATGGTGGAAAGAATCAGAACGGTAAAAGTGAGAAAACTCATGTGTTGAGATAAAGACAGTTTAATAAGTAAAGCAAAAGCCATGCACACAAGAAAAGCAAACCAAGAAATTCATTCACTACTTCCCATCAGCAGGCACGTGTTCAGCCATCTTGAGGAAAGCAGGGCTCCATCACACATAACGGTTACTTGGGAAGACAAATGCCGTAACTCCAAACGTTCCCCCACTTCCTTCTTCTTCCCCCAGCTTTATATGTTGAGCATGATGTCATATGACATGAAATATCCCTTTGGTCAGTTGGGGTCAGCTGTCCCAGCTGTGTCCCCTCCCAGCTTCTTGTGCACCCCCAGCCTACTCGCTGGTGGGGTGGTGTGAGGGGCAGAAAAGGCCTTGACTCTGCATAAGCACTGCTCAGCAATAATGAACACATCCCTGTATTATCAACACTGGTTTGGTCACAAATCCAAAACATAGCACCATAGTAGCTACTATGAAGAAAATTCACTCTATCCTGGCCAAAACTAGTATAAACCTCCATCCTTTCAATTGATAATTAGGCACTGGGAAGACAGAAAAGGGCCAGCCTTTCCTGGCACAGGAATTTCCTGGAATATAAATATGGCTTAGGTTTAAAAATAAAGAACTATTGAGACCTAAGTTCACTGTGTGTTAAATGGGTAAGTGTCCATTAGCATATATTTTGTTAGCTGGCATTTGCAGAATGTTTGAATAGCCTGTGGGAATTTAAATAATTTAAAAGCATAGTGATAAGCTTAAGTAATGAGAGGTATAGAGTACATAAGGGGAAAAAATATTTCATGTATCACAGTTATTTCTCTCTATATGCAACAGCAAATTTCTTACCTTTCTTTGCATTTCTGTGGTATGGATACAAATCTAAAATTGACATATTTACAAATGTTTTCAATTTTCATTTCAGGATTGGAGATATGCTGATATTTGTGAAGAGCTCAGGTAGTCAATTTTTAGATTTAGATTTGAAGGCATTATATATGATAAATATATTTTGTCTTGGATGGCACATACCCCTTTATTTGTGTAATCTCAGGGACAAAACAACTTAAAATACTTGATGGGCCACATAGAATGTGAATTAATTGCAGTGGAAAGCTGGTCATTGAAGGTTTCCAGAGGTGCATAACCTGGTAGCAAATGTTTATTCTGATGGTAACCATCTTGCCCTTTCCTTTAAGTTCTATTTTGTCTTCAATTTTACTCAGGTGTGATTTATATTTGTGATACAAGAAGCCCCATGACCGCATCTTTAGAGAGCTAAGGCCTACGGGACACAATCTGTAGAACTTGAAGAATGAAGAGGGCAGAGTTTTCTAGGACTAGGTTGTAAGTAATGACAATTTGCATGAGTCTGTAACACTCCATTGTGGGGAATCACTGAAAGCAAAACTGATCCCAGACCTGGAGGGCATTAACCCTGAAATCCCTTCTTCCCAAACACTTTGTCATCTCCTCATCTGTCTGTGGGACATCTGCCTAAGGGCTATGTCATCAGGTCTCATGGTAATACAGGTCTACATCCACTAGCAAATAACCCTAACATGAGAACACCACTTGGATTGGGACCATTATATTACCATTTTATTAGCTTCCTCCTCCTAGAGCATGAAATGATGCTGAAAAAACATCTGCAGCATTCTGACCTCATCTGGATAGCCTTAAGTGAGCGTGAATTCAAGAGATTTACAGTAATCTGAATGAATCAGTCATGTAGTATTAGTTTAATCTGAAATATTACCCAGTTCATATTGTAGCCTCTCTTTGGTTGAGATCCATCTAATCTAAACTAGATACTGAGTTAAAGCAAATTGTTGGAGCTTTATTTCTAATCTGTAGAGAGAGATAGTCACCTCCAAACTATTATTCATCAAACCTGTTCCAGATGAGATGAATCATCTTCTGGAGGTGTCTGTTTTCTCTTGACTATCAAGGAGTCCCTTCCTATTCTAAATTTTACCTGCACAAATAAGGTAGATAAATCCCTTTATTTTCTCAGCTACTACATCTTTTCCATGCATTACAAAGATTAATCAAGATCATGCTTGTCTTTCTTACTCTAACAGCTTTCAATTTCTTCCTTCTTCCCACCTACTCTGTAAACTGTGGAAATAGAATTTAATAATTTAAATACAATCTCTTAAGTAGACAAAAAGGAAAAAAAAAAGATTGACTGGGAAGTTAATTTTTTTCTTGTCTTAATATCTGAATGCTTGCTTTAACAGCCTGACATTTTTTGTGTTTTTTTTTCTTTTCCTTTTTTTTTTTCCAATTATAATAAGAATGGCTTTACTACAATGGCTATATATAGATAGGTTTTGGCTTTTTTGCTATAGTATAGTGTTTTTGCTATGTGTATAGCTAGGTATTTTGTAGTCTGTGTAATTTAGTAGTCATTATATCAATCATGAAAACTTGTTCTGATCATGAGTTATCGTGCAATTGACATATTGATATTCTAGAACTAATTAGCATAATTTAAGTATTATTTACATGAAATTGTGTAGAAGAGCTAAAGAAGTCTGGAGTGGAATAGCATAAACAGAACAGTCAAACCCTATAAAAAGCAATCTTCGTTCCTACTAAAAAAAAGCAAACAAATCTTACTTTTCTAAATGAAACAATAATAGAGATAATAAAGACTGAGTGGGATGAACATTTGAATTTTGTCTTTGCTCTGTTAGCAGAAGAAAACTGTATAAAAGAACACATTTTTTCAGTCCATCATAAGATTGACTCAAAGGGCAGATATAATTCTAACAAAAAGACGTGTTTAATATGGAAATAATAGTAACAAGCCTTTGCACTCCAAATGGAAACAATTCAGACTTCTTCACAAAAATAGAAAAAAATGTTCCGAACCAAAAAAATCCAAAAAAGAAGAGATAAATTACGTCCTCTTACATAAAATCAAATAAATAAAATTAATAGTAAAGGAAAAAATTTCCTATCTAAGAATTATTCAGAGAATCAGAACAGAAAGAAGCAAGAGAACTGGGGAGGTGCAATGATATGACTAACACTATATAAATGGTGTCAGATGTTTTTTATTTTATGACAGTATCAGTTGATTAGATCTACATGAGGGGCTTGCAGTAAGTGCTGCATAAATACATACTCAAGGTTCCTGGCTTTATAAACTGAACAGAAGAAGAGTTAGAGCTAGGGTAAGAGTTAAAAGAGATGAAAAAAACCTGTATAATTTTGGTCATTTTAGTCCATAAGCAATGAATTCATAGCAGAGCTAGTACAAAGAAGGGCTACCAAATTGACCTGGGGAAGGTCAGCTCCTCATGTAAGAGTAAACTAAGACAGCTCAACTTATTTAGCCTAGCAGAATGAAGGTTAAGCAGACATGTGTTTTCTTTCCATATCAGGGTGTAAAATAAGGAATTGAGACAAGCTTTTTCGTCTGAAGGACAATGATCTGTAAGAATACATTCAGTCAGAAAATTAAAATAAGGCTCCCCAAACAGATGTGTGAGTTCCTGGAGCAGCTGTCTAGTGGGTACTACAGATGCAGAAGGCTAGTTACTTATATTCCACTTATACCAGATGTGTAAGAGTTCTCCCAGTCTCCCAGAGTTGTTTCTGTATTGTACATTAAACAATTATGGGATAAAACAGAAATAGCCAGTGAAGAAGGAGCATAAACCCACAATTCCTTCTATGTGTCCTAACCACTGTGTAACAGCTTATTCCTTCATAGCCCTGAAATGTCTCCAAAACTTCATCTTTTACAGTGAAGTGCTACATCATCAAAAAGATGAGTCCTCGAGCATTCTTATCCAGCTTATTTTGGGCCTGATGTTTAGGATCCCAGCTAGAGAGGTGGAAAGGAAGGTTTGAACCTACTAAAACCAAAATTCATGTTCATCACACCTTTGTCTTGTGAGAACAACAATCCATTAAGCCCTACTTACATCCACTATATGTGATCTGGGAGCACCAATAACGTTAAATGTTTCAGAGGACTTCAGCAGAGATGTATTGTGTTTGTGTGACAAGGTTTTGGTAGCAGAGGGGTTATATGAGTGGCTTCTGTGAGAAGCTGCTAGAAGCTTCCCCTGTGTCCAATAGAGCCAGTGCCAGCCGGCTCTAAGACAGACCTGCGACTGGCAAAGGCCAAGCCAATCATCACTGGTGGTAATGCCTCTGTGATAACATCTTTAAGAAGAGGGAAAAAACCCCCTGCACATTTTTCAGCCTGAGAAAGGAGTGAGAATATGTGAGAGGAACAACTCTGCAGACACCAACGTCAGTGAAGAAGGAAGGGGAGGAGGTCCTCCAGGCACCAGAGCAGAGATTTCCCTGCAGCCTGCGGTGAAGACCATGGTGAGGCAGGCTGTCCCCCTGCAGCCCATGGAGGTCCACAGTGGAGCAGATATCAACCCCACAGACCGTGGAGGACCCCACACCAGAGCAGGTAGGCATACCTGAAGGAGGCTGTGACCCCGTGGGAAGCCCACACTGGAGCAGGTTCCTGGCAGGACCTGTGGACCCGTGGAGAGAGAAGTCCATGATGGAGCAGGTTTGCTGGCAGGACCAGTGACCCCACGATGGACCCACACTGGAGCAGTCTGGTCCTGAAGGACTGCACCTCGTGGAAGTGACCCACACTGGAGCAGTTCATGAAGAACTGTAGCCTGTGGGAAGGACTCACGTTGGAGAAGTTCATGGAGGACTGTCTCCTGTGGGAGGGACCCCACACTGGAGCAGAGGGAGAGTGTGAGGAGGAAGGAGCAACAGAGCCAACATGTGATGAACTGACCACAACCCCCATTCCCCATCCTCCTGTGCCGCTTGGGGGAAGGAGGTAGAGGAATCAGGAGCAAAGTTAAGCCCAGGAAGATGGGAGGGGTGGGGGAAAGTGTTTTGAGGTTTGGTTTTATTTCTCATTATCCTACTCTGATTTGATCAGTAATAAATTAAACTATTTTTCCCAAGTCAAGTCGGTTTTGCCTCTGACCGTAATTGGTGAGTCATCTCTCCCTGCCCTTACCTCGACCCATAAGCCTTTAGTTATATTTTCTCTCCCCTGTCCTGCTGAGGAGGGGAGTGATAGAACGGTTTTGGTGGACACCTGGCATCCAGCCAGGGTCAACCTATCACAAGAGGGATACCTCTTTAAGATTCAGTCATCTTCAGTACACATCTCCTAATCTAATTTCCAAAGGACACCCAAAACAAGCAGTAGGATTAATCTTAACTAATTTTACCCATCTTAAATTAGGCATTTAGTCTAAGACAATTGCTTGCAAAATATTTGCAATTTAAACACAAACAAATACATAAGAATGTATGATTCATTCTAGGGAGCAGCAGAGACCAACCCTTCACCTCATGACTGATGCCTGCCTGGCCAGCAAAGAGCCTTTGCTTAGCTTATCAGGGTGGTTTCCACATTAGTGCTTAGCCTCATAGCTCTAGAAAGGTAGCTGTCTTTTGTGCATCAGCTAATAATCTTTTTGCACTTTTAAGTTATATGTTTACTGTGCTTGCAGAATAATCGCACACAGCAAAAGGTACTGAAGCAAAGTGACTCAGTGTGGAAGGACTACATCTGGAAAATCCTTTCATAATCAAAGAAGAAAAATAAGAAAGTCTGGACGGTGATTCCACGCTGTCTTAGGAGCAGATAAACTGCTCTCTGGAAGTACTTGTTTTTCTCACTGAACTATAGATGGAGTCACCAATATGTTTTGGTTTTTTTTTTGCTAAAATCAGATGAGATTAATTCTCTTTCTGTCTTCTAGGTCCCCATTCATTGCAAGCATGAGCTAGATAATGAATGGTGACCTTTGTTCAATCTGTTGAGCCCTGGTGATGAAGGGACAACTCTAAACCTTTCAGCAATTCTCAGGTTAAAAAGTGAAATGTTCAAACTCCACACAAAAAGTTTATAGAATTTATATGTCTTTGTGCTTAGGCAATGTCCAAACAAAGAACCACAATATTGGACTTAAATCCTTTGTTGCATTTCCGATACTAAGTTATGCTTTGGATCTGGTCTTTGTATCCTGACTGTCAGTATCTGTCTTAACTGTGAAACACCTTTTTTCACTCTTAATATCCTATATTTACTTTAATAGTTAGTTCCACTTAATTTCAGTAAGTTTTAGGGTATTAATGAAAAAAGACTTTTCCACACTTGTCCAACTGGTTCGCCAAGCCAAATGGTGTTTGGCTAACTACACCTTGTATTATTTTAATAGTTTCATGTTGCTGGGAGTGATGGAAGAGAGAGAGAGATTCACACCTCTTTAAGAAATTATAATTAAGAAAGAATTCAAGAAATGTCAGAACATCTAAGCTTATTTTTTACAGTGTCCTTCAGGAATAATATATTTGATGAGAGGTGTACCATGGGAGATTAATAAAAATAGTGGCCATGCAAAAGGAATAATATTAGAGTTTTTTCATATGCACACTAGAAAACCAGTAGAAAGCAAGCAGAAGACAAAGGAACTGCACTGCAAACATCAAATGCTTATGAAGTTTTTTCTAAACTAAAACTCATTTGCTATTAAGGATTCTCTTTTAACTTCCTCTGTTAAGTTTCAGTCTATAGTAATTTTAGAACAGCTTTGTTGCAACCTTGTTAATATATGGATCTTAAAGGAAACACCAATACATTCTTAATGTTAGCTATGCAGTGGTGCCACTGTAATACAGTGCATGCTAGATAATGCTGATGATGACAAAATAATTGTAAGCTGTGCTTCTGCTGACAAATAATCTTTGTATCGTACTTACATACTGTGTACAAATCTATTGTGGTTCACTGAATTGAGTGCACCCTGATCACTTACCTTGAAAGCTGAGTTATGTAATGTTAAATAAGTGCTGTTGCAAAAGATTTTACAGTGCTTTACATGAACTACAATCTCATAAAAATAAAAATAACTTCTGCATTTTCATTTGAGCTAGGAATTGCCTGTATGAAAAAATCCATCTGAAATCAGCATTTGTGAGCGCAAATTAAGCATACAGCAATACCTATACAATTTTTAGCAAAAAAAAAGTCCTTAATATATTTTATTTTAAAAAATAATTAATTGATCATTGTTTATTCCACATATTTCAACATGAATATCCAGGCTAAAAAACAAAAGATAACAAATAAACAAAATAATCAACACATGCTCAAAGACACCAAAAAAACCCCAACCAACCATGCACATAGAAGCACACAAACATGTTCAAGTAATGTTCATAAACATGTTCATAAATGGGCAGCCCCCCGAAAAAACCACCTATACTCAATGAGGTTTCACCATTGACAAATTCAAAGCTTATGACCCAAATGTGTAACCTTAACAGGACCAAGGAGCATGACTATGTTTCTTAGTACAAAGACATGGTAATAAGAAATCACTTTAAATATCGAACTGCTATAAAATGTAAATTGATATCATACAAGAAGTATCTCCTTAACAATAGGACCTGTTGGTGATAATTTTTGGGAGCATGAAGCTGAACTAGTAGGTTTTAAATTAAATTAAATTAAATTAAATTAAGTTAAATTAAATTAAATTCCTGATTCTATATACATCTCTGGCTGAATGTTGGTTCCTCAGTCCACTGTGTTCTGTCTGTCCTTCAGCATTAATTGAAGGGAAGGGTATCTGAGCAGATAAATATTTTGGAAATAGCTAAAATGTAGGATTGAAAGACACCTCCTCAGTGGTGGCACCCTGTATCCTACTCTGACAGGTAACCATGTTCTATCATCCTTTTTCATAAGTTTACCAACTTTTTTGATATTCATCTTCAAAGCAGTTATTTTTTTTACTCTAACTCTTCTATCACCAGACACTGTCCAAGGAAAACTACTCTTATGAGGATTAGATGGGGGGGTGTGTGATTTTCCATCTAGATGTATTTATTATCAATTTATACATGTCTGTTCTTTGACAGAAATTATTTTTTGCTTACATGGCTCATTCCCTTCCTTTATCTGTAATTTTTGATGTAATTTTCTTAGACTTCGTTTTGCCAGACCACTCAAACAGAATTCTAAATTCTTCTGATTTCCATTCTGTTATTCCCCATAGTCCTTCTCAGCATGTGTTTTGGTTATTATTTTCCTGATCAAGGAAATTACCAGAATTACATGATTGTTCAGATGAGGTTTCACAAGTTTTTGTGATCACACTGACACATTAATGATAATTCTTTTCCTGATACATTCTGGGAAATGTTTGCCTTCTTCCAACTGCTTTACCTTATTTTCTCAGAAGAACATTGTGATAGCCTGTTCTTTTCCACCTCGTCATTTATAAACAAAAATATTTTCATCTCTCATATCATATCATTGTTCATGATCTCCTATTTTCTGAATAAAATTCATTCTCCTTGTTGTTCTGGTCCTCAGAGTCATGTAAATCCATCCACTTAATAACCCAATTCCTCTCCATATTTATGATTCTTCTCAAACTTCAATCATTAGCAAATTAATGTTCATTATAGAAAAAAAAAGATGAAACTCAAGATTATTTTCAAAAACAACTGATTCTCAACACAAATAATTTCTTTGCACTGTAATCTCCCATTCAACATTTTCTGATAGTGTTTGCCTTTGAGCATGCTCCTTATTCACCTTATAACTCCCCCATAACTGAAATTAGTAAACGTCACTCATCTCTAGTATAACTAGTAGTTTCTTATTTAGCAAAATATGCATTAGTAATGCTCAGATAGGTGACATCAAATGAATTTTAGTAGTCTATAAGGTTGCTATCTTATGAAGAAAGTTGTCAGACAATCTAGTAAAATCTATCTTTGTATAACTCAAAGTGTATTTTAGCTCATGGCTCATTTATCTTCAAATATGTAATCGTACTTTTATTAAAAAATTGTTTTAAGGCCTTGTATAACATTGAGGTCAGATATGTAAGTTTAGCCAGATGTCTTTTTATTTTCTTTCAGATATACTCAATATATTTGCTATTCTCAGATGATAAACTTGACTTTATAGATATATTAAAAATGTTAATTACCAGACCTCAAATATCATGTTTGTGTTCTTTCAGAATCCAGGGATGGAGATTACTTGATCCCTCCACCTAATTGCATTAAGCTTTTTTGATTATCCTACCTTTATCTCTGGGATCTACACAATTATCTTTACTGAAAATGGAGACAATACATTCATATCCCTTAGAATTTACCTCATCTTATTTGCACATATACATCACTTCATTTCTCTTTTTAATTTTTTCCTACAGATAGTATTTTAAGCAGGTTTGGGGGGTTGTTTGTTTGTTTGTTTGCTTTTTAATCACTGGCATGTGACTTGCTGCCTGTTGATTTTAAGAATTTTTAGGTAGAAAATTCCTAAGTACATGCCTACTCAGTCAGCCATCTCTGAATTTATCTACATTTTTGGGATTTGGATCCACATCTTTGTTTATATATGTGTCTGTGCAAACACTAGTCTTTCAGATTCATCATTTTCATTAAAGACTTAAAATTTGCTATACCTAGTTGAAAGAACTATTTAAGCAAGCATCTGGATTAAGTCTGTCATCTAGGCCACCTCTGCTGAGGACAATTCCTGCCACATCTCTTGAAAATTAATCTTAGAATAAGATAGGACAATAGAGAAATGTCCTCTGGGGTATCTGTCTTTGTCCTTTGGCTTTCTAAGGTGTCTAAAATATTTATTTTTAAATGGCTAATTTTTAGAGAATAGAAGATAACTGAGAATACTACTACCATTGTTATCTCAATAATGTTGTTCATCTGTAAAAGAAGACTAAAAAGGAACCTTCTTATTTCAGGAATGTCAAGAAGATTAAAACTACTAAAATTTCATGGGAAAGACAGTATTTTCCCAGACTAAATGTACTTGTTTCCCAAGATACAGTCTAAAGACAGAAGGCTTAATTCAATTGTCCATACATAGGTATTTAGTGCCGTTTTGGCTGTCCCAAGAGATGAAAAGCATTCAAGTAGAGCTGATAAATTTGATGCACAACACATGATGGTCTTTTGCTCCTACAGAGCAGCAGCTGGAAGCCAGGTTGAACACCACAGCACATCTCAGACAACACTATGTGTGTATGTGTAGGAAATGTCACACTTAAAATCTTGTTCAGTTAAGAAGAAAATACACCAAGAAGGAAAGTCAACAATTTATTCTTAGTATAATGAAAATCTTTACAGTTTAGTTAGAGAATTATTATTATTCCAAATATAGTTAATACAGAAACGAGGGGGGGGAAGAAAAAAAAAAGGAAAAGAAAGTATACTGTTGTAGAAAAAGTCTCAATAACAGTAATTTGGTTAAAAATGCTACACACACACTTCCTAGTTACTGTTAGCTTTCCTCTGATGTTAAGCTCATCCTTATGGTACACCTTCTAGGTACCAAGAGTTTACGGTACCAGTCATCATCACACAGGAAGAAGGAAATTCCAGCAAGTCATAAATGTCCTTTGCTGGAAGGAGTGAGATGTGTATGACAGTTTCTTTTTTCTCCTTCCTCTAGGATTCACTTTGGACTATTTGTCTAACACTCTTTTACACCTTGATCTGTCTTTGCTGGTCTGCATCTCCACGTTGCATCGAGATTTATTATACCAGATGCATTTTACATATGTTGAATGTTTGTTCTTTGTTCTCTTGTTATTCCTATAACTCTTGTCCAGCTCCTATTTCTTTCACTGATGATTGGTGAGTTATTCATAGCCTTGCAATCTCCAGTAACAACTTGTGCCTCCCGTCTTATCATCCTATGCCTGTTCTCATTTCTATTGCATGCTGTGACCTTACTTTCAAGGCCCTTGCTATCATGCCAAGCATTTATTTCTCTATGCTACATAAATATCTTAGAGCCATAAATACTGTTTTACACAGAATGACTACTTGCTATCACTATCTATATAAAAACTATGTTTATAACAAATTAAGTGTGACAACTTGCTAATTAGAGAAAATGTTGTTTCAGCTAAATCAAGTAAAAACAAAACTCCAGACAGGTCAAGAAAAGCTCAGGAAAAATCTGACAAGTCTCAGGCTTGAGGCCTTGCGAACTTAGTACTAAGCCTGTGGCTGGCAATTAGTAATGACAATGTTATATTTACTGGGCTGTTGGGCTAGAGAAATGAATTAAGTAATGAACAACTGGAGGAGAGAAAGGGGAATTAAGCCACTGAATGATACCAATATTGATATTCTGCATTTGCAGAATTTTCCTGACCCTATGGAATTGCCTAAATTCTGAAGTGTTATGCCAGACCTCATCTAATAAGGTCTTTTAGAAGGATCTCCCACATATAATTTCCATGGCGTTTTTTTCCCAAATATGATGCAGAAACATCTTAAGGGATATACAGGGACTTGTGCTCTTATGTTACTTAGACACTCTTGAAAGTCCCTACACTTCCCAAAATCCAAACAAAAACCAAAACAACCCATGAAGCAGACACAATTAAGATGAGGTTCTTATTGCTAATGTCAACACACAGCTAGATTTATCTGTTCATATTTCTACAGAAATCTGAGTTGTAAAGTTCATACTCTGTCCTGTATTTAATTAAGAAAAAACTAAAATTTAAAAAAGTACTGAAAGGTGGTAAGACAACTTGAAAAAGAATGAACAATGTCCTCTCTCAAAGGACACAGTAAGAAAGGCTTTAGAAAAGTATGTAACTGAATTAGCACCTTTTCAAAAGTTTTAGATGCATAGTCTCAGTTCATTTATATAGTTTTGATGCACTTAACTTCAGAGAGCAGCATTTGATTTACATCCAAAATTTTGCTAAAACTCCCCAAAATGGCCTTTAATACAAGGGGAGTTTGATGCACACACTCTTCAAGATACACTGTATGTGCAGTAACGTATATGATGCTACACAACTGATATAACAGAATTCTGCAAATGGTTCCATGTCAGTGAACCCACTAAGAAGAACTCATTTCTGAATATGTATATGCTGACATGGATACCTGTATACTTTTGTCTTTCTTTTCACTTTCAAGTTTTTGTGATTCTGACCTGCTGCTTTACATTTGAAATTACTAGATTTTTCAAAAGGGTCCTTGATATTTAAAAGCATTTAAACTTTTGCAGTAAATGCTTAGTTCCACAGATCCTCAAGGATCTTCTTTACTCTGTGTTCCATCTGTGGCAACTGGGAATGTCCAAGATATGTTAAGAAAACACCTACATTTCTGCAGCATCAGGATTCCGGCTTTTCATGGGTAAGCTATGACTATGTTTTCTTTATGGGATAAACAGTGAAGGTACTGAAACTATAATAATAGGCAATGCAAAAAGAGATTGTAATATAGCATGCTATTTCAGAACAAATTTCAGACCAATATGTACTATTACATTTTGAAACTTATAAATAAATTAAAGAAGTCTATTAAGATGATATGGAGAAAAAAAGAACCTAAGATATGAGAAAGAGTAAGAGAACAGCTATACCAAATAGCAGACAGTAGTATAGAAATGTCTGAAATAGCATTAAACCCAACTAATGTTTCTGATTTATGCAAAAGAACCCTCTTGAAGACATTGTATTTAGTCTGAAAACAGGTTTGTTTTCTCAGACTGGCACTGTGCTTGTGGATCAAAGTTTACTTTCTTGAGCACCTTAATACTCTCATACAATGATGTGTCTTTCTGGTACTATCTTTTAGTGGTGACCAGTGACAGGACCAGAGGTAATGGCCGCAAAGAAAAACACAGGAGGTTCTGTCTGAACGTCAGGAAACACTTTTTTATTGTGAGGGTGACTGAGCTCTGGCACAGGTTGCCCAGAGAGGTTGTGGAGTCTCCGTCCACAGAGATATTCAAAATCCATCTAGACATCGTCCTGGGAAGGCTGCTTTAGGTGGTCCTGCTTGAGGTTGGAGCAGATGACCTCCAGAGTTCCCTTCCAACCTCAACCATTCTGTGATTCTGTGATCTTCTGGTTCTGGAGAAGTTTCAGTCAATAGCAATTTCAGTGCTTTCTGCATCATCATCCACTGTAGAAAATAGTCATGGCCCAAAAAACACTTGTTCTGTTAAAACTGGAAAAACAAAGGTGGAGAGAAAACATGACTGGTGTCTATAAATATAGTTGCAGAATTAACACCAGGGAAGAAAGAAGACCAATGTAAGCAAATGAACAGTGCTGGCATGAGAATGGGAAGGTATATAATGCCAAGAATAAATTTGCATTCAAATTAGAAGCAGATTCCAAACAAAATTGTTAAGTGGTGGTAACCCAGAAACAAGTAGTAGTGCTGTGTGCTGGAAGAGCAGGGAAATTGTCTCTAGCTGCTTTTAAAGTGGAGTTCACACATTTGAGAAATGAGAGACTGAAAGTCTTTAGTCTCAGAGTCTCAGTCTCTCCCTAGGAGGCTGAGAGTAGGTTAGACTCACTATGTCTACACTATTAAATAAAGGTCTGTGAAAAAGTGAGCTCAGAAGCTGCAGCTTTGATTGTTATGCACACTCAAAAAGTTCTACTGCAATCATTTGATTTTAAGGTTACACAAGGAAAACAGGATGACTCATAAGACTATTTCATGCTAAGATATTGTCCTGGTTTCAGCTGGGATAGAGTTAATTTTCTTCCTGGTAGCCGGTATGGGGCTGTGTTTTGGGTTTAGATTGAGAACAATGTCGAGGCTAAGTACCGCTAAATAGTCACTAAGTAGCGCTTACATTGGTCAAGGACTGTTCAGCTTCCCGTGCTCTGCCCGGTGAATGGGGGGGCGGCACTGACCCAGACTGGCCAAAGGGCTATTCCATACCATGTGACGTCATGCTCAGTATATAAGCTGGGGGAAGAAGAAGGAAGGGGGGGACATCTGGCGTGATGGCGTTTGTCTTCCCAAGTAACCGTTAGGCGTGATGGAGCCCTGCTTTCCTGGGGATGGCCGAACACCCGCCTGCCGATGGGAAGTAGCAAATTAATTCCTTGTTTTGCTTTGTTTGCGTGCGCACCCTTGCTTTACCTATTTAACTGTTCTCTTTTATTTTACTTCAATTATTAAAGTGTTCTTATCTCAACCCACGAGTTCTCTCCCTTTTACCCTTCCAATTCTCTCCCCCATCCCACCGGGGGGGAGTGAGTGAGCGGCTGCGTGGTGCTTAGTTGCTAGCTGGGGTTAAACCACAACAGGTATTCTGGCCATAGTATAGTGTTTCATAAAAATAACAGAGGATTCAAAGGCCTGAGTAATTATTGAGAATTTACAGATTTCTTTTCCTAGTGTGTTGTGAATAATAAATTGGACTATTTGAAGCTGTCAACTTTGGTGAAAAAAATTATAGCAATACTGTGAGGTAGAAGCAGGAGAAGCTGCAACATCCTACACACACTGAGATTTTTTCTTAAAACAAAAATTTATTAAATCTTTAGTATATTACAAGATGAAGTAATTATCAAATAAGGGTGTTTGCTAAGGCTTAACTATTATCACTCTTAGATTGGCATAAATCTCATAACAATTTAGACCTGGCCACGCTTCCATGTCTTTCATTCCCCCAGAATGCTTAGACACTACAGGATTTTAACAGCAGGGATATTAAAAGTCCTATTTGGTTTAATCAGTCTTCAGCTTCTTCTCAATGTTTATGTATTTCTATCATGTTTCTGGATACAAGTAAAAATAGCTAAAGCCAGAATTAGCAGAAGAACAAAAAGAAGGAAAAAAAAAACAACAAAAACTTGATTTTTCTGGACAAGGAGCATTTGCATAGAAGAATATCATCTGGGCGTTGGAGAAAAGAAAAAAAAAAAATCTGTGGGATGCCTGAAATTTAGGTGCCTACAGTAAGAGCTTAGCTGATATGTAAGATTATCTAATTTAAATATCTAAGACCAAAACTGTGATCCTGAAAAATTTACAGCTGTTAATGTAGGAGATTAAGTTCCATAGAAATCTCAAGTTTTCACTGTGAAATGTCTCAGGAATCAAATTTGCTCTTTTCATACATGCTCAGAAGTGTTTCACCTTGACAGGCAGAAGAATTCAATACTTCTATAATGCCTAAATAGAGTACATGTCCAGAAACTGGGCATTCATCCACAAAGAAGCTCACAGATTGCAACCTACTGGGAGTGCCCTGTGCATGAATAACCAATTAAGTTGTACACAATGTGAAGTTGCAATAGCTGCTTTCTTTCAAAAACTATCTGAAGAGTGCTTCTTGCTTTTATACAGCATTTTAATGCTTATTACAGTTATACAGCTTCTAAACAACATAAATTCAGTGAGCCACTTCTGTTTTAGCGTATTCCCTATGAATACTTCAGCATCAATATATGGACCATTCATAGATGAAGCACTCCATAAATACTCTCAAAAATATTTCAGTTCTCAAAAAAGAATGAAAGATTAATTAGATGATAAATAAAGATGTAGAGAACACAAACGAGAGTAATCTTACAGGCCATTATCTAATATACTTGCCTAGGAAGGAAAGTCTTAAAACTGTTTACACATGTAACATGTAGTATTTGTTAGTCAAGATGAACATCAATCCGTCCGTCAAAGGAAGGGTGAGATAAGCTAGGCTCCTAAGTTCCGTAAAGGAAGAGAATTTAGGATATGTCAGTTCATACTGTATCCACAATATGCAACCTGAATCAGCTTCCCAGTCAGCATGCTAGTTACTTTGAACACTAACTTAGTGAAATGTTGAATTTTCTTACACAGACTGTAGGAGACTTTAATCAACACAGGGTGTCAGGTGGTTAAAAAAAAATAAATTTCAGCACCCAACAATATTGTCCATCTTATTTGTTCCTGGCTCAACTTAGGTGAATCTTGAAGCATAGTTCTAGTTGACTTATCACCTTTGTGCACTGTAGTCCCAGAAGAGATGTGCTACAACTGTTAATACAACACACGAAGACCATCTGCAAAAACTTTTATATTGCACTTGAAAATAGCCAGACACATGGAGCTACAAGCTGCCACTCAAACTTACAGGTCTGTCAGAATAAATTCCAGTATTGGCAACTATCCCTTACTTTACTGGGAGAAAAGGATAAAACTAGGAACTGTCAGAATGTCAACTATTTTTAATCTGGAATAAATCTAAATATAATATTTGTAAAACACTAATCATTCTATGTCTAAATGCAAAAGATGCTGTATATTTAGTCTGTCTCTAAGGTAATGGCAAAGAATACCATATGTACTACCATATTTATCATAACAGTTTACACATCATGGTCTCATATATCCTACTGTATCCTTCTGATTGCACACTACAGATGCTGCAGCAGCAGGTAGTCCTATAGTTCAGTTCAAACTCCCCAAGCTCTCTACTTTCTCACAGTACATAATGGAGTGAACAAAATGAATGCTATGAAACTACTAGTAGTTATGATTGTGCACCATGCTTTCCAATTTTCATGCATGTAAAATCTGTAGATATTAATTTTTTGGTTTGGCACATACTCTGCAAACAACTGCTGAAACACAATTTGCCATACAGAAGAGTGTGAGATTGCAGCTTATTGAGGCTTGGATACCAATATGATTGAGCAGGCCTTGGAACAGTGGTAAGCCTTGCACAGTTAAGCAGAAAAGTGTTATCATTTGTCTTCAGTGAAGACTTTGAATAGATGCTTTGCATAACCTTTTGGTTTCATACTAAGAGATTACTGGAAATAATGGACCTCCAAAATAATTAAATATAATCAGGCATAGCAATGTGAATGGTGTCTCCCAAATTAACTAATTGTTAGTTAATTAACTTCCAAAATAATTAATTCAGTTCTATCTGAAAATTAGAAGCAAGTCAATCCCATAAACATTTAGCTCTTTAAAATGAAGGTGTCTAGCTTAAGCTAGTGTCGCAGACATTATGTTCAATAATACAAGCTTTCTAACTAAAAAATAATGAATTCCTATATGACAGGTGAATAAGACTACATGTATATCTGCAGACATAGGACTGCTTTAGCATTCCTGGATCCAAGTGTGCATACTGGGGGGCAACTGATTGTATACAAAAACTAGCATGGGATATACATCAGCATTTTTCTCCATTACATTCTCTGCTTATATTTACATATACAGTATATAAATAGAAACTAACGTTTACCTAAAAGCTAACCTTTAAAAGGTACCACAGGTAAAAAATTGTGTCCTCAACTTGCTGTCTTTTAATGTAAAAGACATACTAGACTTAAATTGGTGTGATAATTCTGACAGGAAAAGTAGTAAAACTGATTAGTTTTTCCTCTAAAATGTCCTGATTGATTGAATATTCTGTCAGATCTGGTCAGCATAGTGATACTGCTGGTTCATATCCTACTCTGTGTAAAGAATTAATTTACGACATTAATACACAAATTGCATATGCTTTAAAAATAGTGAGGCATTAAATATTAATATACATTTTAGTATATCTTTTGCATATAGTATATATTGAAGTATACTATTAGATTATATGCATAAATATTATAAGACCATGTTGGGAATAGACATAAGCACAACAATAGAACATGTTGAATGCTGGTTTAAGACCACAGTTTTAGGCAGGCTGCTCACTTGCAGAACAGTAAGAGTGGGATTAATGTTACCTTATTTTAGATGTCTAAAGCTCAGCTAAAATTCTGGTGAGTGAAGGAAATCATGCAGTAATCTTCTCATCCTTTCAGTATCTGTCTAATGCCAACATCTAAGTATGGTGAGATGAATCTCACAGCAAAATCTATGGGAATTGACTAAATTTACAAAGACTATTCAGTTATACTTACTACCATTTATACTGCTGCCTGGAATCACATTTCAAAACAGAACTCAACAAGTTCACTTTCTAGAAGTAAACTTACATCTTTCAAGGTAGAGAAAAACTTTTATGTTACATGATATAAAAAAGTGTGAGGTGGTGAAGTGTGTGAAGCCAAATAGCTAAAAATAATTTCATAATAAGACATTGGGTAACATACACTTTTATGTAACTAAAATACATATGCGAAGAATATCTTTATCCTCAGTCAAGTGTGTGGCATTAGTCTTACCTAGGTTTAGTCATCTAAAAAATGGACATCTTCCCTACATGAGTTGCTCAGGCTTCATTTATTGACTAATAGAAATAGCAACTTTTTAAAGGTGATTCATCAAACATGGGATATATGTCCAATTTTTAGATGGCAAAAACAGTGATTTGGTTTCCCCTTAAGATTCTGCACTTCTATTAACCAAATAATGAAAATATCTTGGTGATGACATTTATTTTAATTTTTTTAAGCATTTGGAAATCCAGGATGGAATTTTACATAATTTATCATCTGTGATGAAACTCTTGTTGATTTGATTCATTATTTTAGAATGCAAATGAATCTTCCTATGGACAAAATAATAAGTATAAATTTGAGCATATATTCTCCTTAAATACTCCGTTCTATTCTCCGGAACATGCAAAGTGCATAACCTTGTGTATTAAATCTATTATATAGATGGCATACCTGGCATAACTGGATGCCAAATTCTGACATAGGAACTTGTTTGTTTGCTTGGAGGGTAAGGAGATGGTGTTTGTTTGTTTTGCTTTGCTTTGTTTTGTTTTTTAAAGCTTCACATGAATGTAAGAATATTCCAGAAATCAAATCTCTGACTAATATAATACTTTAGGATGAAAGGGTCTGCTGGAGCTCTCTAATTCAACCTGCTGCTCAAGGCAGACTTCAGAGTTAGATCAGGTTTTATCCAGTCAAGTTTCAAATATCTGCAATGATGGAGACTGCAATGGGGTTTTTTTGGGTCACTTGTCCAAGTGCTTAACTGCTCCCAATGTAAAGGGCTTCTCTGTCCTTCAGAGCATCCTCCCATGGTATCCTCTCTATCATTTCCCAGGGCAAGCCAAAGTCCCCTCTCCTGAAGTCCAGGTTCTTTATTCTCCTACTGACTTTCCCCACTTCCTTCTCTATCTTAAACTCTAGCATCTCACAGTCACTGCAGTCAGGGCTGTCACTGTCAATCACATCTCTGAGCAGTTCCTCATTTTATATGAATAGCAGACCCAAGAGAACATCTTCCCTAGCAGTGCCATAATGAACCCACCTCAAAAAAAATGTATCAAAGCTCTCCAGGAATCTCCTGGATTGCCTGCACCCCACCATGCTCCCAACTTTTACTGGAATGGTTAAAGTCCCACAAGACATGTAAGACATGCAATTGGAAGACTCCGTTGAGCTGTTTACAGAAGGCCTCACCCACTTCATCGTCTCAGTCTGGTGGTTTGTAGCAGATGCCCACTGTGACCTCCTCTTTGTCGGCCTCTTCTCTGATCATGATCCATGCATGTGAGCTGTTCCTTTGCATAGACCACAATCCTCCAACCTTGTTTCCTAAAAGGCCTCTTTCCATTCAGTGCTTCGTTCATGCAATTTACCACATCTCTGTGATCCCTTGTGATGAGGTCATAGCTGTGCAACTACTCACAGGTTTTCAGTTCCTTCTCTTTGTTTCTCATGCTGCCACAATTCAGATAGGCCTCTAGCCACACCACTTTTTCTAGGGGAGGCTGAGATTTTCCCCTATACTCCTGTCCCTGGTGTGCTTCCTGCAATCGGCCCTCCCCTGGTTATCTTCAGGTGTTGGTCTCCAATGGTCATACCCCATCGTTACCACTACTTTTGCAGCGTTGAGCAGCACCTATAGATCACCCGTGCACCACCCTGTATGCCAACCAAAATGGTTGGACCTTTATGCATGTCCTAGTTATTGTGCTTTTGGTCACTGATGTTCCATAGGTGTTAGTTAAATAGGAAGCTGACATGAGCCTGCCCAGCTCCTGCAAAATTTCTCACTCAGTAGGTAACTTTTCACAGTCTCTTTTGGTTCCCAACTGCTCTGAATGCTGAGTTCTTGGCATTCTCCCTTCTGTGCTGTACTCTCTTTCCTCCTGCACTGTGCTTACCAGACAATGCATCTGTAAAGACCCCCTGGTGAGAATAAAAGGGTTCAGGCAATGTCTAGGTCTAGAGATTCAGATTAGAAATCTGGACTCATCTTTCATCCAGCTCTCTGCTGGATGTTGCTGTCATTGAAGTCAAAGTACAAAAAAAAAAAAAAAATCTCATTGAATTAAATTGGAGAGGATCAAATCCTTTGCAGACTCCCAGTCTTGCATTTCTACAGTTCATACAGCCTTAGGGGCAGTCATTTTGAAATTTTCTTGCTCTTCAAACAAAATGCTCCTGTTGTGCTTTCGAAGGCTGACTAAATCACTAGATATAGTTTGAATGTCTCTTCTTGTTAGGGGACATCAGATGAGGGAAAAAACCCAACACCATCCCACCCCAAGCAGCCTGAGATAATTTTCATAGGAACCTTAATAGTGATCATACCAAAGCCACCTTGGTGGAGTTAGATAATAACTTAGCCTGCATGGTCATAGAGTTCTGAGCTTCTGTTAGAAGTCAAGTGATATGCTAAATAAAGCAGCACTAATTATTTTGATGACCACTTTCTTTGTGTCTGGACCAGTCTTCACTCTATATTTGTCAGACTGCACAATCCCTAGGAGAGTCACCTATGATCATCTCCAAATTGAGATCATACACTATAGCCTATGATCACTGCTAGGAAGATTACAGACTTGTGGCTCATGGTGTAAGCTATCTTGTGTTTTTTCTGCCTTGTCTTCAGCATCCTTTAGTTCTAACAAGCATGAACATCACTTTAACTTCATTTTAACATGCATGGCAATGAAAAGCTACTTGGTAAAAAAAAAAAATGTGCAAGCGTTTTCTTATCAGCAGTCTAACATGCCTTCTAAGAGCCAGGGCCTTGTATCATAAAATCATAGGACCAAATGAAAGTTCAGGTTGGAGGGGAGTTTAGGAGGTTCTAGTCCAATGTCCTGCTCAAAGCAGGGCCAACTGTGAGGTCAAACCAAGTTGCTCAGGTTGTGCCCATTTGGGTCTTGAAAAACTCCAACGATGGAGGTGGCAATGGCTCTCTGGGCAATCTGTTCCACTGAGTGATTGTCCACATGGGGAATATTTTCTCCTTATATCCAGTTGAGTTTGTCTTGTTTTAACTTATGCCTCTTGTCTCTCATCCTGCCAGAATGCACCACTGTGAAGGGCCTGACTCTGTCCCTTTTATGACCTCCCCATACACACCAGG
This sequence comes from Theristicus caerulescens, assembly GCA_020745775.1. NCBI lineage: Eukaryota > Metazoa > Chordata > Aves > Pelecaniformes > Threskiornithidae > Theristicus > Theristicus caerulescens. The sequence continues at coordinate 82,316,355 of CM036559.1, read as the reverse complement.
GACTGCTGTTAGGTCCCCCTGAAGCTGTCTCTTGTGGTGGTTGAACATGCCCCAGTCCCTCCACTACTTCATAGGTCACCACGTCCAAGGCTTCCATTGATTATTGTCACCAACCAGTTTTTCCTTTTTAGTGAATAGAAGATCCAGCTGAGTGTCATTCTTTCTGTCCCATCCAGTACCTGAATCAAAAAATTATGCCTGAAACTGTCCAGAAATCTTGGCAGCTTGCATTTCACCATGTTTTCCTTTCCAGCAGCTGGCAGGGGGTTAAAGTCCCCCATACAAATGAGGACCTGTGATCCAGAAGCTTCCTCAGGTTGTAGAGAGTTTTCTTCCTCTTCCTTGACCTGATCAGGCGGTCCATAACAAACTCCCACCACAGTGCCACCCACAATGGCCTCTTCTCTGATCCTTATCTACACTTTCAACCAGCCTGTTGTCTACTTCATACAACATCTCTGTTTATTTTAGCTGCTTCTTCACGTAAAGGTCAAATCCCCTTATTCCAATCACCCTACACCCTTTGCTTTCCACACTGTCGAATTTTTCCTTGCTTAGCTGTGCATTGTGACGTCCCTCCTCCATTGTCCTTCGTTTAAAGCTCTTCTCACCAGGTTGGCAAGCCTTTTTGCAAAGATGTTCCCATCCCACTTAGATGGATATCATCTCTTCCCCAGTAGTCCTCAATCCTCAAAGGTTTCATAGTGTTAAAAGCCAAATCCCTATCCACAGCACCAGCTATGCAGCCAGATATCAAACTGCAGTATCTATCCCCCCCCCCCCCCAAGCCTTTCCCCTTCATCAGCAGGATTGAGGAGACACCAGCTGAACCCCTGGCCCCTTCAATAACAGTTTAGTCACTTTTGATGCTCTCAGGGTCTCTCCTGGCAGTGTTGTTGGTGCTCACTTGGGTAAATAGCATGTGGCAGAGGTCCAAAGGGAAAATGAGTCTCAGGAGCCTCTCCACAGTATCTCTACATCTGAAAAGCTACTAAGTAGCAAATCTCCAGAGACATCAAGTCAGGTTGGCAGATGGGCATCTGTAGCCCCCAGAAAAAATAGTCTCCAGCAATATCACCTTCATTTTCTTCTTTGTGCAGACAGGCTGAGGTTCAGCTGACAATGACAGTTCCCCAAAGAGAGGTCATCTTCCCCCGTTGTTGCCAGGACACTGTTCCTCTTCTGTGATTGAACAACCAGAGGAGGAGAACGAACCTTTGTTGTGCTGCTGAAGATGATGAATCCAGTCTCAATCCTTTTCACAGAATCAAAGAATGGTTGAGGTTGGAAGGGAACCCTGGAGGTCATCTGCTCCAACCACCCTGCTCAAGCAGACTGCCCAGAACAGTGTCCAGAGGGCTTTTGAATATCTCCAAGGAGGGAGACTCCACAACCTCTCTGGGAAACCTGTGCCAAAGCTCAGTCATCCTCACAGTAAAAAACTCTTTCCTGATGTTCAGAGGGAACCTCCTGTGTTTCTGTTTGTGCCCATTGCCTCTTCTTCTGTCACTGGACACCAATGAAAAGAGCCTGGTTCTATCCTCTTTGCACCCACCCTTCAGGTATTTATACACATTGATAAGATCCCTCCTGAGCCTTCTCGGCTCTGGACTGTGCAGTCCCAGCTCTCAGCCTTTCCTCATAGGAGAAATGCTCCAGTCCCTTAATCATCTTTGTGGCCCTTTGTTGGACTCTCTCCAGTATATTGTCCATGTCTCTCTTGTACTGAGAAGCCCAGAACTGCACACAGTACACCAGATCTAGCCTTGACTGTGGTGGGTACATGGGAAGGTTCACCTCCCTCAACCTGCTGGCAATACTTTGCCTAATACAGCCCAGGATACCATTAGCTTTTTTTGTGGCAAGGGCACATTGTGGGCTGATGTTCAACTTGGTGTCCACCAGGACCCCCAGGTCCTTTTCTGACAAGCTGCTTTCCAGATGGTAGGCCCTCCAGTGTATACTGGTGCACGGGGTTATTTGTCCTCAGGTGCAGGACTTTGCACTTCACTTTATTGAACTTCATAAGGTTTCTGCCAGTCCACTTCTCCATCCTGTCAAGCAAGGCTCCTTGTAAGTGGAATCTTGTGAGTTTCTGTCAACTGCCCCTTTGGGGATTGTCTCCAGCTGTCCATCCTTTGCAATAAAGGACATGGATTCTTGGCATTGTAGGTTTTCTGTGAAGACTGTGTCAGTCCTCACAGATGGCGCAGTCTGCTCACCTCCTTCCTCAATTCCTTCAGCTGGCAACTCAGTGCTGTGATGGGGAAATGGTCATCTCCAGACACAAGAGAGGCACCAGATCCTCCCTACCTACAGCCTGAGATCTGGGCAGCAGCACCCTCCATGTGTGTTCTGCCTGAGTCAAGCTCTGTGATGTGTTAGAGTTGATAGTTCCAGCTGATGCTGGCGACCATGCCATGTGGTGCATCACCAAAATTTCTGTACAGTCTTCAGTAAAGATTGTGGTGACCTTTGAGCCAACTGCTGCAATGATGTTAGCTGTCTCTACCATCTTTTGTCTCTACTGATCTCTGTTTGCTGCACTACATCATTATATATCCACTAAGAAAATGATCAGAGTTTACCAGCAATGGTCCATGTTTTCTGTCTCAACTGACAGGAATGAACTACCAGCTGTCTCCAAAGAAGCAGAATATCAGAATACATCCTGTGCTGGTCTTCCCTGGCTGTCTTTCAGTCAGACCATTTCCACTACACCCACTGTCAGAGAACATGTCTGTATTAATTAGGTATTTTTTTCTGATTTTGCTCACATGACCATTTTGCACATACACACATACACAAACAAATACACACACAAATACTTGCACACACTACCTGTCAGAAGCTCGATGCACTGCCAGTAATCATCATTTATGTACCTCAGTACAGATCCGTTCCCAGATTCCTCTTTTCTTCTTTTTTCCACATAAACAACCCCAGCAGTTCCACATACAACATTCTTGTATCCTCAACTTTCTCCCAGTTAGACTGTAGTTATCTATAATTTTCCCTCCCATTCCAGGAAGAACTTAGTGACTCTTTCCTTTCCTACCCATTTCTCCTTCCTTGTGAGCTATCTTCAGCAAGTACACTCTTCCCTCATTCTCCAAGTTCCCAGCAAACTCTTATCTTCCTTTGATCTCTTTACTTCCCTTTGGCTATGGTCATCAGCACAGAAGTAAATCATAGAATCATAGAATGCTTTGGGATGGAAGGGACCTTTAAAGGTCATCTAGTCCATCTCACCTGCAATTGGCAGGGATATCTACAACCAGATCGGGTTGCTCAGAGCCCAGTCCAGCCTGACCTTGAATGTTTCCAAGGATGGGGCACTACCACCTCTCTGTGCAACCCGTTCCAGTGTTTCACTACCCTCATTGTAAAAAATTTCTTCCTTATATCTAGTCTGAATCTACCCTCTTTTAGTTAAAAAATATTACCCCTTTTCCTGTCACTACTGGCCCTGCTAAAAAGTCTGTCCCCATCTTTCTTATAAGCCTCCTTTAAGTATTGAAAGGCTGCAATAAGGTCTCTCCGCAGCCTTCTCTTCTCCAGGCTGAACAACCCCAGCTCTTCAGTCTTTCCTCATAGCAGAGGTGTTCTGTCCCTCTGATCATTCTTGTGGCTCTCCTCTGGACCCTCTCCAACAGGTCTATGTCCTTCTTGTACTGAGGACCCCAGAGCTGGACGCAGTACTCCAGAAAGCAAATGCAGTTACGCTCATGGGAAGAACTATAACTCTTTTTCCTCAAAGTTCATGATAAATCCACAGGTTCATATTTCTTCATTCTGGGGTAGGGGGTGTAGGGAAGAAGGAAAAAAAAATGAAAAAGATAAAAAGGAAAAAAAAGAAAGAAAAAAAAAGAGGAGGAGGGAATTAAGTAGAAATGTTCACTGAGAATAGTATAGAAACATAGCATAGAAACATTTTCCTGACATTTGTCTTTGATAAGAAATGTAGCGGCCTCAATCCAGCCAGCTATAGTATGAGCACAGCGGCATACAGTGTGTTTACAACAGTGCAGCATGACAAATTATATATTGTATATGTTTGTGGGATTCCCTCGATTTGATTAACTTTTTCTAGTTTTCTACAGCATGAACTTTTGTCACAGGTTAAAGATTTGTTGCAAATTATTAGGTCTTCATAGTGGTGATCAGCTGCCTCTGCTTTCTGGAGTTCTTCACTGACTGTGGGCAAGATCCCTTGCATCACAGAAAATAGATCTACATCCAAAATCTCTTATTGTGAGAGAGAGAGTGACTCACAGCTGCAGTAGTGTGGATGGCAAACAGGTGGTGATATTCTGACGAGTCTGATATATTTTGTGACTTAGAAACATGTCTTTAAATGCAAGTGTCATGATGACATGTTGTCACTGCAAGATGTGTAAATAAAAGGCAGCCTGCAATACACCACTTTTTCTTAATGTATGCAGTTATCTTAATACAGTAAAAGTAAACATAATAAAAATGTTTTAAGATGGCATTGTAGACAATTGATTTGAAAAGATTACAGTACACTAACAAGTGATGAAAATATAAAATATTGCAAATCAATATTTTATAGAAGTTTTAGGAGTCTTAGACATAATCATACGTTGATAACTGATGTTACTATACGAGATACAACTAGGCAGATGGCATTTTATAGTAAGTCCAAAACTTCCTAAGAGAGCTAACCTTTTTTGTAGTTCAAGTTTTGTTCATGCTATCCTTTTAAGTCCGGCAATTAGGTAGTCATTCCCAGAAGTAGTACCTTTTTAAGGCAGCACTTTTGAGAATAATTTTACAGAAGATAGCAGATCAGCATTTTCAGCCTAAAAAATACCTTTTCCAGAATTACTGTATACTGAAAGCATCACTTACAGGAATTGTTAAAGAAAGGTACAGCTTTGCTCCCTTATGTAGACAAACTCCCCACTAATGAAATTACAAATATACCTGTGGGTCAACATATGCCTGGATAGCCTAAGGTTAATTAATGTCTTTGGATGAATCAGAATTTAGTATGTAACACCAGCATTGGATTCCCCCTGGGAAAAAAAAAAAAAAAGTAGCTGTCTTAAAAGCAATATATCTTGAAATCTGTAACTGTCAAATTAACTCTCCAAATTACCAAATCCTTGCTAGTTAGATTTATTCTTCGGCTTCTTTCTTGAGTTTGTTTGTCTACAGGATGATGATTATTGTAAAGGTAAGCTTTTCCTCTTTATTTTTGAAGTATTTGAAAAGATACAATTCTTCATACATTTATATGCTTTTGTGCATGTATCTGTGTAACTCTCAGGGATACAACTCTGATATTAATTAGGGAGCTGAGAGAGAGGCTGTAACTGAACAATCAATCACATTTCCATACAGAGTATCTGAAGTCTGTCCTGACTACAGATTACACAAAAGCACAATTCTTTGGTGCACAAAATGGAGTGGGAAGGGAATGGGGAATCACCTTATAGGTTCAGAAGACCTATACTGCATAGCCACTGGTGCTGCCTGACCACTAGAAATATAAGTTGCCAGTTGTTACTACAGTGAAACAAGCAGGTAGTGGAACAGGAGGCAAAAACTAATGGAAGAGGGGCACTAAATATGGACAGAGACATTAAGTGCAAGGAACCATATTTCTTTGAAAAAGTTGGCCAAGCAATATTTCTCTGCACAATGTGACCGTAAATTTCAAGCTTTTCCCACAGTTAATGCTCAAGAATACTGGATGACAGAAGAAAAAAATGCCATGGAGACAGACTAGGGAAGCTGAGGGGAAAATGGTTTTAAATGCAACCTATCTTTGAAGCACCTATCTTTGAACTGATCTCTCTGGACCTATTCTTCTCATTAGGCAGGAGTAAGATGGTTAAGCAGCAACACTCATTAAAGAAGCATGAGATTCCCCAGGGCTATAGAATCAAGCCCAAAGTAAAAAATGTCTTAATCATCTCTTTTAATCTCTGTACTTCACTCTGTCTTCATTGCTTGCTCTCCTTTCACCTATCACAGTTGCACAATTACCAGGTGAAAAGTTTCTAAATCCTGGATTCAAAAACTTAACATGGTATATTTTCTAAACAGTGGAAGGCCCACATTTATGCAATTGTTTTGATACTTCAGGTGGAAGGGTAACAGAAACACCAAAAAGGTATGCAGTATCTATTTAAATGTTATATGTGTTTCACGCTGGTTTTGTCTATACTGCAAGGTAATGGATGTGACCTCCTTTTCCCTAGGTGCTTAACTACATCCTGACCTCACACTAGGAATAGATCTGGGTTCTTACTCGTGTCCCTCTGCAAAAATATTCCTGATAACTGGTTAGGAAGGGACCACAATAGCTGCAAAAACTGTCCTGGTCTGGACACTTAAGAGAGGGACATCAGTGTTGGATTCACAAAGTATAACCAACCCACAACTTGGACATAGCGAAGGTACACACATCCTTAAAGAACAACACAAAGCCATGTGAAACAGCATCCCTTCTTAGGAGGGCTGGTGAATTCAACACTCCCTTTTCATTGTTTCATAGCTAGGAGACAAAAGGGGAGACAAGCTTTAATTGGTTTATGGATGTCCTCTCTCTCTTCCACATATTTAGTAAAAAAATTCTCTATAATTCCTCCAGTGTGCCAGCTAGCATGACTTCATAAGGATAAAGCAAGCACTAAAGTCCTGTGGGATATCATCATAGCAGACATTAGTTACTGTTTCCCTAGAGATTGGACTGAGTTCCAAATTAATGCACCTAAATTTAGTTTCTTACATATGTGGTGGATGTCTAAAATTCCACAACTGTCAATAGATTCAACTAAGACTAAGACTAAGGCCTCATCCACTTGCCCAAATATAGGAATCTAGTGTCATATTAGAGCCTGTGCGATATTATTCCTGGCCTCCAGATTCCTGAATGACACAGATCTTCTGTAAGTCATATATCATTTTCACTCATCCTGTACAGATGTATAAGGTGACCTAGGGCATTTCAGGATTGTTTGGGTTTTTTTGTAAATAAATGTATCTCTGGATTTCTACTGATTTAATATAAGTTTAGACACCTTCTCCCTAACTGGCAGATACGACACAGGGCTGTCACACAGACAGATTTTTTTGGAGCAGCTGCTGGAGGCAAGACCTATAGAATCTAATATGACTCTGGATACCTAAGTATGGACAATTAAGTCTTGCTAATTATTACTTCCAGGTGACCTCAAAGTCATCGCTCTATTCTACTTGTGGGCAGAGCGAGGATCCTTCCTGCAAGGGAACATTCTTAATATCTTTGCTTTGTCCAAAAAGTGAAGACTCAATCTTTATTTTAAGGGATGCGTCTTATTTAATTCACTTGTAAGATGATTGTACTTGATTGAATCTCTAAAAAAAGTTATTTTTTTCATTAAAAAGTTAGATTTTTTCCCTATTATATATGTGCATATATGTTTACATATATATATAAGTTTTGAGTAGATAAATGGTAGTAGAATACAAGAAAAAACTTCTGGATGCATCTATGCTGATAAAGAGGGCCAGTGAGTGAGCTTTGGTCCTTTGAACTGGACACTTGCTTAGCTGTTAGCTCATTCCTTGGTTATTTGAACATCTTCAGCTATTTCTTTTCAAAATTTGACTGAAACAGTCTACCAGGTGTAGTTCTGAGGCAAGTTAGTTCCAGAGAACACTACCAAAAAACAAACATGAATGAGACTGCACCAGGTTTAGCTCCAAGAACCCTACAGAGTCTGTCACCATTACTCACCGCTACGCATATTTTTCACATCTTTAAACAGAATTAGTTTATCACTGATATGCAAAAGATAAATTCAAAATGTATTTCTACATACTAATTGTATATGTTCAGTGATGCTGTACCTAAAGAAGTAAGCTTTCAAATGTGTCTTTTTTTTACATCATATGATATCTTCAGTATCATAAATTCCACGCATTGAATGGGGCACAGTATTTTCAGTCTGCTGGCAGATAAAGTGATATTGATCCAAGTGTATGTTTTTAAGATTTTTTTTTTTTATTTGTTAGCCTCAGATCCCTATGTGGATCATGAGTATGACAATGGCATAAGGTAACAATATCAAATAAGCTTTGATACATGGTTTTAAAATAGGAAGCATCAAATGGTTTTGTCCTGAATTAAAACACATAGCAGGAGTTGCCATTAGTCTTATTCATAGGGGAACCATCAGATGCAGGACACTACGTAAATAGAGTACATACCAAAAAAATATTCTACAGTGTTTCTAGGAAGTTTTGCAACTGGACGTAAATGGGAAAAATACTAAAAAAATGGTGAGAGGGTTGCAATAACCAAATTGAGCTGTAGTACTAACTTTAGTTGATTATTTGACTGACAGCAGATTTTTTTTCTCATGATTCATCTACGGTCTTGCTTGTGCACATCCGTATGACAAGATCTTTATGCGTTCCCATAGAAATGATCTCTTTCACTTAGGAAAGCAATTAAACAGATACAATTCTTTTTCTTTATGTTTACTTATGTCTCAAGTTACACATCAAGATATGTGTGTTAATTTACTACTACACAACTAAAAGTATAATACTTGCTCAACTGATTATTGGGAAGACAAAACTGAAGTGTATTAAGAGTATTGAAAAGATGCAAAAAGTTTGTACAGTCAAATTGTGTGAACTTCAGCATTATATAACCAATTTAACAAACAATACTAATTATAACTTTGGGAGAAATCACTTCATCTAAGATGAAAGGAAGATGAGGATTAAGACTTTATCCAGCTAATTACTCCAAAGATATGTTGCATAAAACAGAAATTGAGACGTTATGCTTCCACTACAGCGTCATAGCACTATTTGTATCCCTCTTCCTCATCTTCCAAAATTAGAGTTGTCTTTTTTTCAGTTGCAATAGAAATAAAGGACATTGAGTCACATTACCATCACTTTGATCAAAAGAAACTCATGGTATTTTTTGGTTATTAGACTTTGGTTTTGTACAGTAGGTAATTATCTGGTACATTAGGTAAGCAATTATTAGTGATGAAGACAATGATGCTTAAGTTATAATAAAAAGATATTTTCAGTTTTTGAATATTTAATTCACATTTTAAATACCAGAATTCACATTTTGCTTTTAGGAAATAAGTTTTCCCTAACCCATGCAAGTCTTTTTTCTTGTGAAGAGTTTGGCAGATAGAAGCTGATTTCTCAGGAAACCATGTTGAATGACTAAAACTTGAGAAAAAGCTACATATAGACTACATGACGAATAATCTATCTCTCTATCTCAAGAGAGATTTAATAAAATGTGTATGCATGATTTAGAAGATATTTGCAAGAAAAAGTTCTAGTACAATATCATGAAAACTGAGCTGTCTTAATTTCTTAAAATACATAGAATTTATTATGTGCATTGCTACTTGTAGTGCAAAATTAGAAAGTCTGTTTGGATATGTAAAAAAATTAGATATATTGCAGAAAACTTAAAAATATCAATTCTGTGAAGTCTGAGTTTCAAGCTGAAGTTAAATCCAGTTCTGGAGATTGAGTAGCATCTGTGGTGATTAAAAAAAAAAAAAAATATATGTAAATACATTAAAAGTGTTATCAAATGTAATTTTGCGATAATTATATTTCTGAAGGAGGGAGAAAAGCATATGAAAAAAGAATGTATGTTATTCTAAAAGAACGTTTCCTTTTTAAAAGCTTCTTGAAAAAATTCTGTTCTTAATTTTCCAGGTGAATATTCCTTGTTCCTCTTAAAAACCTTCTCCTCCAGGAAGTGCAACTATGCTGCAATATAGTTTTAGAACATCTGGTAAAGCTACTGCTTTCATTTCTGTTTTTCCATATGAGTTTAATTTTTTGTTATTATTATTTTTAATGTGTGCTTATCTTAACTCCTCACATTGTTTCTGACCTCAGAATAAATCCTCAATATTAACCAAATTTTAAAGACATTATCTTTATTTTTAACTATCTTTGTTTTAAAATTGAACACAACAATGTTACAATGTTTTGAGGTATGCACAAGCAGCATTATAATACTGTTGGGCTGGATATTTAATGTAGAAATGGTGGTTGAAACATAAATCATCACTAAAAGGCTTTGTCCACACAAAAGGTCAGGAAATGCACCTGGGATAGATATAAGAGAGGGCAGAAAATAAGTTAAGTAGTCATACATCTTCTGGTAAAATTATTTCCCTGTCCTTGAGCAGATGAGATTCTCTGTGTTATAGGCAATGAATATAGTTTTAGCTCATCATTCTGTAAATTTTATTCAACTTTCAGATCATCATTCCTGAAATCCTAATGTACTAAAGATGATAAAATAATTGGAAGTTCACTAATGTATAAATGACAGCAGAATGTTGTTGAAAAAATTTAAAAAGTAAAAGAAAAGGAATTTAGAAACTTGTCTTTGTAAAATTTAATTCTTTTTGTAACAAGATATTCACTTAATGTCATTATATTTTCTGACTGTTTTTGTTCCATATTTCATATGATTATTATAAAGGAGATAATATTTCAACCCATGCACCAGTATATGCTGAGGGGGCCTACCATCTGGAAAGCAGCTTGTCAGAAAAGGACCTGGGGGTCCTGGTGGACACCAAGTTGAACATCAGCCCACAATGTGCCCTTGCCACAAAAAAGCTAATGGTATCCTGGGCTGTATTAGGCAAAGTATTGCCAGCAGGTTGAGGGAGGTGAACCTTCCCATGTACCCACCACAGTCAAGGCTAGATCTGGTGTACTGTGTGCAGTTCTGGGCTTCTCAGTACAAGAGAGACATGGACAATATACTGGAGAGAGTCCAACAAAGGGCCACAAAGATGATTAAGGGACTGGAGCATTTCTCCTATGAGGAAAGGCTGAGAGCTGGGACTGCACAGTCCAGAGCCGAGAAGGCTCAGGAGGGATCTTATCAATGTGTATAAATACCTGAAGGGTGGGTGCAAAGAGGATAGAACCAGGCTCTTTTCATTGGTGTCCAGTGACAGAAGAAGAGACAATGGGCACAAACAGAAACACAGGAGGTTCCCTCTGAACATCAGGAAAGAGTTTTTTACTGTGAGGATGACTGAGCTTTGGCACAGGTTTCCCAGAGAGGTTGTGGAGTCTCCCTCCTTGGAGATATTCAAAAGCCCTCTGGACACTGTTCTGGGCAGTCTGCTTGAGCAGGGTGGTTGGAGCAGATGACCTCCAGGGTTCCCTTCCAACCTCAACCACTCCATGATTCTGTGATTCTGTGATTGTCATTGCCTAGGGAAATTGCTAAGTTTCATCAACGTTTGCATGCAGAAGGGAAAACAGAATGTCCAAATTGAAAATAAATATATCTTTTCCTATTTTTTCAACAAGTCTAATGAAAAAAATATTAACTATTAATAGGGGAAAAAAAAAAGGAAGCAGAAACAGTATCGTGCACTTAACTTACTGCTTATTTTACATTTATAAGTAAGTATTTTTTAATCTCCTCAGGAAAAAAAAAAAGAGATTAGGTTCTTCAAAGTCAGGTGAATACTACATGAAGTCATTCAGGAACTGACCATGTAATAGTCACTTATATTAAAAGCTAAGCACCTCAAGCAACCTAGATGCTGTTATCCAATTATCTGAGGATTATTGCTCAATGGATAAAGTCTGTGTCTTCTTTTTAAAAGAAGAGAGCATCCACTGACAAAGAACTGAGAGGGAGGCGAGACATGGTCCTTACCATAGAATTTTACAGTACTATTGTTTGAAAAATAGAGTAAAGTGAAACAAAACTAGTTGCATGAATGGGATTCTTATGTCTCATCACAGCCATCACTCTCTCCCAGCTGATTGTCCAAACTGCTAGAACCAGACTGTCCTTTCTGCTCCCTGCTTCTTGCACTCCTGGCTGACCATGACACAGCCTTGGGAGGAGGGACACAGTGATTTTGAGATGCCTCTTAGTTGGTGGGGACCCCAGCCCTCCAGGGCTACAGTGTGCACCTGTTGCAGTGCATACTTCTTGCTTGGGTGGGTGGGGAGGCTGAGTTTGGTGCTAGTATGGGTACAATCTGCAGTTTGAGAAAAAAAAAATGTTCAGAAAGATTTTACTGAATATTTTAAAGTTTTTGTGGGAATGCACTACACTAGTGTCAAAGCAAAAGCTGGTCCTGGATGCGTGGCTTTCCTTTTTATCTGAATGCCTTGAAACCTAGTCAATAGAGCACTTTCCCAAAATATGGGATTATGAGAGCTTTATTCCCTCTAGGTTGAAACTTTTATTTCCTCAGAGTTCATACCAGAAATCAACTCTTCCACATCCAAAATAAATGATATAATCATCAAACCTCAATTCATAAAGCAGATGATAGCATTCTGTCATCACTATGCTCACTTGCCCAGGCAGGCATCTGAGAGTCTGTGTGGACACTGGCACTAGTTAAGACAGGAGAGAAGGGAGGTACCTATCAACTATAGATGTCTGCAAATTAAATAATACAGACATTAAGCAATACTTGAATTTCTACATGGGCATTAAGCCAATACTGGAGGTGGACATCACCTTATCTAGTTTTAGGCATCTTCAAAATAGATCTATGTCTGAGCTACTCACCCTCAGTCATCTTTACAGCCAAGAGAGATATCTAGAAATTTTAGAAATCCTTTTGATTGACCTGTTTTCGATATCTTCTCTTGCTTTATAATTGATTCATCCTTCCATATACAACAGCTACATCTCCACTGCTGATAAAGGCTCAGATGTAAATGAACTTAGGTACATTGTATCTCCAATGCTACAAATTTTTTTACCGTTATTAGAGGCACAAGCTTTCTGAGACAGCAGAACGAGGCAGCTTTAGTAAATCTTGAAAACCTAGTCATGATCCATAACTAAGAAAAAAATCAAGTTGATTGAGCAAGGTATATGGAGGAAAAAGGAAATGTTAGGATTCTTACAAAATTCTGAAGAACAGTGAAGGAAATGGAAGTGTATGGGATGGGGGGATTGGTTATTTATTTGTTTTGACAATGTCTATGTCTCTTTTGTGAACTGCTAACAGGTAATGTAATCTTGTTTTGGTAATTCTCTGGGAAATGTGTACAATATGTGTTTTACCTAATACACTTCTGTGAAAGGCTAAGTTATACAAAGCAGAAGCATATGTGTAGTTAAGCTAGGTACGTGGACTGTTAAAGTGTTTAACATGGCTGTTAAACTGCAAGTTGTATATTTAAGATTTTTCTAGAAAACAAGTCAAAATCAGAAACACAATCTGGACCTAACTCAGATGGCCTGAGAACGCATAAACCATGGACAAGAATCCAACCAAATAATACAGACAGGTGACCAAAGAAGTTAAACCAGTTAGATCAGAATTGTAACAAGTACAGTTTAAACACACTGGGTTGGGGGTTTCTGCCTTTAGAACTTAAGGAGGATATGTCTTGAAACATGCATAAGCTATATCTTTGTAATGATACATCAACTCTTTTTCAGAGAGAGTGACAGAAAAGTGTAAGAGAGAGCATGGTTTATAAATTGAGCAATTTCAGCAATCAAAAAAATATATTATCTCGGTATGAAATAACACCTTTTAGCAGGACCATCCTCTGTTGGAGAAGTTAAAAAAGAATAAATTGTGCTATGCTAGCAAGGAAAATATCTATATATTGAGGCTATACAGGTTCACCTATGCTAGTTATTGTCTGTTTAAGTCTATAGTAAGTATTTTCCTTATGTGCTCAATGGATTCTGTCTCTTGAGATGCTCAGTGATCTAAAAGTCAAGCCATGTAAAGGACAGTTGACATGCTTAAACACTGTATGTGCTTAAGGCATCTTGCCATAATGGACCCTATAAATGTAATGCATGGCTACTCTCTGTATATTTATGTTGAAAGGAAATTATCTTTTGCCTGTGGACATAGTTCCAACTCAGAGGGATAGACAGAATGTGAATCAAAGCTATAGAATAATAGTACTTCTTTCAAAAGACCAATCTGGCAGATCCTGACTAAAAGGGCTGCAGGATTAGTTTATTTTGCTGTTAACTTTATATACATGTGTTCACACTGTACACCTACACCATACATACTGGTGCTAACATTTATGCTGAAAACAGTGGAATTAAGGGAAGCTTTTTTCTCATGATTCTGAGTCTGGTTAACTACTGCAATTTTTAACATAGAGCAAGCTAAGACTGAAGTTTTGTTTTGTAGTTGTGATTTTGTGTGTGTGTATGTGTTGCCCTGAAAAGTGGAATCTAAAATTCTTTCTCTCAGTGAGAGTGTTACTGACATTTATCTTCTCTACCTGGATGCTTATTTTCACAAAACATACAAAAAAATAGTTTCTTTTAGATTTTTTTACCTTTCTGACTAATTTAATTAATAAAAGCCTATTAGTTCAGAAGCTACAAGAGAGAGAGAAACACACAAAACCATGTGATAAGAAGCAGTTGAAGAAAAGTGTCCACACAATTAATTAAAAGCCTCCACACATTCTAGTATTTACATCTATCTTCAGAATTGCTCCTTGGGCTTGATCCCAAAGAATTCACATGCAGAGCAGCATGTGCATTAACAAGTGTAATTTAAAGCCCTGGAAACACATAGGAATTGATATTAATGAGAACCCTGCTGGAAGTCACTGCTGAGAGCCTTAGAAAAAGTAAGGCCTCTAAGAGGAACAAGAACCCAAACATCCTATTAGCATGAGAAAGCTTTTTCTTTTTCTTTCTTTCTTTCTCCCCCCCCCCCCGTGTGTGTGTGTGTTCCTCTTGTACTTACTTTGAATAGTTGCAATAAATGAAAGGAACAGCTACTCAGCTTTAAATGGAAAATCCAGTGCCTAGCATTTAAACTTATCTGTGCCCTTACTTTTTCTTCACTCTCAGTAATGTTGAGGTCAGCAACCTTGTATCATCTGTTGTTTGTCATGAAAGAGCATGTGGAATGAGGATTTTTATTACCATATTCAAAATCACTTGGTTCTGACTCTATCAGAAGGTACAGCCTGTCAAAGTTCCACCAGCCTCGACAGAGCTCTAACTACTGAATGCCTGCTCTGACAGCTGAATACCTGCAACTGAGGTTGCTACACTCAAAATCTTGCTGTAAGCCAAAGGGAACATACCATACATGCAGAGACAAGAAATTATGGTTAGCCTAATTAATGTTTTAACAGTCTTATACCTAGACTGTTACTGAAGACATCATAGACTAATACCAAACTACCAAATTAATGCAGAAAAGTCTAATTTATAATGCAGTTAAAACTGTTCTACAAAGGTATAACAGTATCTTCTGCTTTTTGTTGGTGTTATGTTCATCAAAATGTTCCTCTTGATCCTAAAGCTGCTGTTTCAAACTTTCTCAAGAAGAACAGGTAGAGGAAGGGGACGTTATGATGAGCTGTCATCATGTTACCTAGATTGGTCAGGCTTTTATCATATGTAGTATCCTCAGACCAAAAGCTGGGGACAGGTCAAGCAATAGTCACTTAACCCATAAACAAGTGTGCCAATACCAGCTCAGGCTAAGGTAAGCCCAAAGAAGTCCTGAGACTGCACTCTAAGCCTATGTTAAAAACCCTATGGATTTTTAAAACCAATGGCAAAAATCTTATCTATCTGTCTAAAAGCTTTCATTAGATTTGTAACAGCAGTATTCTACTCAGCAACCAAAACCAGCAGAGCCAGTGTAATTGGCAAGATGAAGTCATTGAGAGACAGTATTGTTTCAAGTTATTATTTCCTTCACACTGAACCTCAGAATGAACTGACTTCCTGTGCTCTACAACTTCAGTGGTTTTAAATACTTATTTATGTGCATAAGTGTGTGTACATATATTCAGAAAATACTATTTTAGGTTACAGAAACATTTAAGTACACCATATTTGTTCTTGTAAGAGATAACATATTAAAAAGAAATTTTTGTAGATGTAACATGTTGAAGTCCTTACTAGAAGTGGTGCATTCTTATCCTTCTCAGAATTCACATATTAACAGAAATAACTTGATGTACAGTTTTGAGAAAATCCATATACAATAGCTGACACAGAAGAAAAGCCATAACCTATTGTTTCCTCATCACAGAACTCCAGTAATAATTTCAGTCATTAGATATGGGGAATCAGACTGTTTAAATTACATTAAAATACATTTTGGATTCACAGAAACTTAAACAATTATACATTGTCACAGGGGAAAACTGCTCAGCTTGCAGAGTTTAAATCAAATCAGGATCAAAGTGGTTTATTCATTTATTATAACAACATTCAATTAACCAACAAGCAGTGAACTGTAAATTCAGGATCAATATTAACAACACAACAGATAAACTACAATGCTAGCTACTCAAAAAGTGCAAATATACACCTACAGATTTCAAACACCCTTCTGTGACTAATCTCAAGTTCTAAACTTGCCTTCCTCCCACACACCTAGTCACATAGAGATGCACTCCTAACCCAGCAAATGTGGGTTACAAGCACAAAAACCATCTTCTGGGAGTGCAGGTTGCCCTGTTTACACACACCTCCTGTGTTTACAAACAACTTTCATGTTTGCCCTCATTGCTCCCAACAATCAGCTAATGAGCAAGCTGGTGAGAAAGACCCCCCCTGAAGTTAATACACACATCCAAGATGTGAATACCTCTTTGTGGTACCCTGCAAGGAAATGTAGACTGCTCACAGTGGAAGATGCTCCATCAAGCATACACGAGGTCATGATACTACGAGGAGAATTCTGGCAGTGCCAAACCAGATGTGACTGCCACTCTTTTAACACTTTCCCACTTTGTGGTCCCACCCCACAATCATGAATCCTCATGCTTCTTTTCAACCTGACTCCTTGACTTCCCCAGAAGTATCTCAGTTATCTTCTGGTTACTCTTTAATTTGAATGACCATCATCTTAAGCAAACTTTGTGCTTGCTAATTTCTTTGTAGTTTTATGAGTAAATGGCAATCACTGCCTCAGACCGGGCAGTTTTGGGTATTAATTATGAACACACACACTGTTTACACTACCATTTCTATCTTATCTGCTATTGTTACCCATGTCATATTAGAGGGAGTTGCATAGCACACATTAAACATGCTCCTGACAACTGCTAATAAAAGATACGATTCTCCATTCCTTTCAGGCTCATGGCTTATTAGATAGAGGGGCAAAACTTTGTATTCTTATGCGGAATAAATCAATACCAACTGTAGCAATAATAACAACAGCCTCCCTCCCCCAGTTAAGCTAACCCTCACATTCATTACCAAAGTCAAGCCAGCTTTACTGTGAAATTCCTCCTGTCCTTCAATTCACCACACTATTTGTAAGTCTAAATTAAAAAGAAGTAGATAAGGTGAGGGTCATGACCAGCCTTTGCTGACTGATTTGTGTTCAAGAGGAAAAAAAAAAGAACCACAAAAAAACGGACACACACATACATACACACACACACACACACACAAAAACCAAAAAGCTCCTTCCTTAAAAATAAGACTAAGTCAGAGTGGCAGAGTAGAGCAGGTAATATGCACAACTGGCTAATCATGTGATGGCTTGTGTATTCTATCAATAAATGGATTTTGCATAAGGCTTTTCTTACATTTGGGAAACTCAGAGAGATTTTCTACTCCTCAGAATGCCTAGCTGGTTAAATGAAACGCTCTATTCCCAAACCTAAAGTTCTTTCAGATGAAATTGAGTTGAGAACATTCATCAATATCGTAAAGAAAAAACAATCCCAGAAAACAATGGTTGCAATTATTGCATAACCCACTGTCACGGTCCACTCAGTGGACTCGTGATGGTTCGTTTACCATGATCTCGAAGCGCAAAAATCAAAGGCGACCACGCCAAGGGGTTATGCTTTGATCAACAGTACAATTTTATTGTTTGCCCGTAAAGCGGCATGTGATAGATGAGAGTGACAGGAAAGGGAGAAAAGGTAAAGTAAAGAAAGAGGATTATAGCTACCACCGCGGGTCCAAGGCGTCCCTGTGGCCCCAGGTCCAGGCAGCGTCCTGCCGGTCCTTCCGATCGTCGTGATCCTTGGTGGGGAAGATCTTCAAAGTTCAGTTGCTAAGGAATCATCTTTTATGCCAAGCAACACACCTTGCTCCTCCTCTGGTCCATGGCGTGTTACCAGTCTCCGCCTTCTCGCGCAAGGTTGCCACACATGCCAAAAGAGGAGTGCCTGAGGCGTGGTTTACCTTAGAGGCGGGTAGCTTCAGACCAGGAGGTGTGTTTTTGTATTATAATGATATTACAATGAAGAAAGTTCACCTGAGGTTCGAGTTTTCTTGGTTCGTTGTTAGGACAATGGTGGTGATCCTTATCTAGGTTGTTCTGTTCAGTTGGACAGCAGTTGCAGCCTTACCTAGGTTGTTCCGTTCAGTCCCAGGTAACAGGGAGCGGCATAGTACTCCTCATACCATGCAGTTCTCCTTTCCAGGGTACTTGCGTCTTGGTTTCCATGGGGACCACACTCCATCTCCAGGTCTCCGTTGGCAATGTTGAGACAATATTGTCCTCTTAGGACTGACTCTTACACCCACAAAACCAGATTCTGAAATTTCAGTTAGATGTATATTTTTAAAAAGCATAAACACGCTAAAGGGTGAAAATACTCCACAATAATTATTTTAAGAACACTTTGATTTAAGACTACAAGCACTAGGTGCTTTAATAATAATTCTGTTTTACATGGTATCAGCATTCATGTTTACTGACATGCTTACATATTCCTTAGGTCTCAACTAACCCTGAATTTTCCAAGAATTGATTGCTTCATCCTTTTAAATTTCTGAGGGTTTTCTTCCTTAAATGAAGTATTTATGTATTCAACTTCTGTCATGATCACTGGTTGCAGTTGTGGGGTTTGTTGTTGTTTTATTCTGTCTGGGAATCTAATTATGATCATTAGATATGTTAGTAATTAATAGCCTCACTTTTTAAAAATCACTGTTGTTCAGATATTGCTTGCATATAAGAGCTCAATGAATTCTCAATATACATAAAATTTGAGGTATGTGTTCTTTCAAATAAAAGATTATTTTCTTCTTTAGGAAACAGAAGGATTGATAATGCAGCTATATTTCATGAAGGACTTATGTTTTGAATTCTTTTAACTCATAATCACTTGCAAATTCTCAGAAAGCTCATCTTGTCCTCAAAGGAAAGACCTAGGTACATCTTTAGGCATTAAGATGTCTAATTTAAGACATTGTCTTATTCAGAACAGGCAGCTCATGTAGCAAAATAGCCACCTCAGGACAGGAATTAACATCTTTGGAATAGTTGATTTATTCCCTGAAAGAACCTATCCTCCTCCATTATATTGGAAGCTTAGATGAAGTGGCTGTTAGTGAAGTGCCTCAAGTTACGCAAGATGTATCTAGTACTAGGGTTCATCGAACGAGGTCAAACAGCGTATCATTTTTATCACCTTGTAAGAGACTGAAGTGTTAAGAACAATCGTCTCAAAGCTTGCTTGTGAGTGTTTATCTAATGAGACCGGACAGCAGACCACTCTTTTGTCTGAGAAGACCCGAGGGCAGGCCATTCTTTGGCTTATCAGGTACCACTAGCTTGCAAGGAAACTTGTGCAAACTTGCTGAAGCAGCAGGCCATTCTTTGGCTTATCAGGCACCACCAAAAACAGGACACCAACTGGTATCCGGGCTAGGCCGCTTGCCCACCAACAACATATATTGCGTGATTAAATGTGCATGGGTTGCATACATGATGTTGCCCTGGGTAACCAAACCGAAACGACTCCCTTGCTTTCTAAACTCCTTCTCAAAGAGGACTCTAGGTGTGGTTGGATCCAATCCTAGTCCCAGACTTGGTCAACAGTTTATGTCTAAAGGATTATATATGCGCAATCAATTCTTTATATCACTTAGCTAAGATTTCAAAGTTTAGCACACTATTAGTCACTTACCGAGGATCTGTTGCGGCAAGGAATCTCTCAGCCTTGAGGAATAACTTTGAGAGGCATCCCTACTTATCCTGGCGTGCAGCCCGCTGCTGTGCAGGGGAGCTCAAAGGGCTCTTGGGCTGCTCACTATTTATGGGGGTAAGATGATTAACTCATAGTCGTATTTACATACCAACTCTGTCTGTTAGTTTCTTCCAAATCTGGCTTGAGTTGGACACTGACCAGCACTGTGGTTAGGTAGACACATTGCCATAAATTAGTGCTTGGCTGTTGTGTTGTTATCTGTCTCCCCCAAATCCACTTTGAGCTGAGCAGGATTATGAGAAAAGGTCAAGTGGGGCGGGGCAGGAGGGTACAGGGGGAGCACAACACCACAGAACTACTACATATGGTCTTCAGTCTTCGGAAAACTGTAGATACTTGTGAATGTTGTTTTGCACACATGGAGGACAGACACGCAAATTTCCAATTTGCGGATTGTAAGGGCTGGCACCTTCCTGGGTGCGAGGTGCTGGGAGCTATAGGGTCAGGAGCAGGCCCAATGAAGGGAACCAGGGTCAGACACAGCCATGGGTCAGACACAGACACACAGGGCCATGGGGATGGGGATATGCAAAGCCAGGCCAGGAGGTTAGCCCACCAGTGGGGCTTGGCTCAGCAGGGCCAGGCAAGGCAGGGCTGCACCACAGCTCAGGTGGGGCCAGGGAGACCCTCAGCTGAAGGCAGCGCTCAAGGGCTGGTGTTGGACCACAGTTGAGACCATCCTCCAGCACTGCCTAGGGATCTTTCCCCACCATCACTGGCTGCATGGGGTCCACCCTTGGCTGCGCTGGCTCTACCTTGTCCTTGAGCCCCCAAAACCAAGCCTGTGGAAAAAGCCGGGCATAGAATGCTCTCAGGACCCTTCCACTGATTACCCTCACAGATACCATTGCAACTGCGCAGCTCTGTCTTATTTGGCATTAATTGTTTCTCTTTTTTTGAGATGGTCTCTTTGACAGGTAAATTCATTTTGAAAAAGACTGTCCTTAAAAACTAGAACTTCTTTATATTGGGGAAAATTGCCATTTTCATGATTTGCACATCATGAAGCACAACAGGATGCTCAGAAGAGTCTGACTCAGTAGTTCTTAATAAAACGGAATAATTCTGAAGTCAAGAGCAACAATATGAAACCATCAACCATAAAACGGTTCAGTGTCCATTATACTTTATAAGGTACATCCTGATTCTCTTACAGCTTATGCAAATGACTTCAAAAATGGTAAATGGAGTTTCTGTATTTGACTGCAACTATTCATGAAGTGAAAAGAAAATTAAAGATGTTTCTTGCAACTTACTCCACATTTCAAAATTAATCTAAATGAAATCTTCTTCCATTGTTCCCTTGTTGACCTTCAAAACTTTAAAAGTAGTTGTTTGGTATCTCATATGATTTATGCTTGTCAATGTCTGTACTTGGAAAGTTAGAGACAGAATAAAGAGTTCTTTCTCATATACTCAGCTTTCAGGGTAAAAAACCCCTAAAGATTAAAGAACTGCTATTTAATTTATTTACAATCCTGTATTCTCTGTGGTTATATTTCACTCATATTTCTGAAGTGTTATTCAACATTAAAATAAAAACTCTCAGCAACAACAATAACATAGTGTAACTGAACACTGTGTTTGAATATCAAATCTTTTGTATCTGGTCAACATCGCTTTCTGGCTTCCAAGACTCCTGTTCATTTATTAGTGAAATGACTTAAAAGTTTCTTTTTTTTCTTTTTTTTTCTTTAGTGAAATAATAAGAACACAGGGGTAATGCAACAGTTTTCTAAGCAGTTCTTAGGAAATCATCTCTTACTGATGAAAAGAGAAAGAATACCAACTGTGATTGCTATAAATTCTAAAATTAATTGACATGTCTATTTAGCACAGTTGACTAAACTGAATCATAGGAGCTCTTTCAAAAAAAGATTGAATTGGTCTAAACCAGTGTTGTCATGGTTTAACCCTTGTAGGCAGATAAACAACACACAGCCATTCACTCCCTCTCCTCTAGTGGGTTGGGGAAGAGACTCGGAAGGGTAAAAGTGTGAAAACCCATGGGTTGAGATAGACAGTTTAAAAGGCAAAGACAAAGCTGCACGTGCAAGCAAAGCAAAATAAGGAATTAATTCACTATGTCAGGCAGGTGTTTAGCCATCTCCAAGAAAACAGGTCTTCATCATATCGTATCATATCATATCATATCATATCATATCATATCATATCATATCATATCATATCATATATATCATAGCATATCTGCTACTTGGGAAGATAAAGCCTGTGACTATGAATGTTACCCCCTTCCTCCTTCTTCCCCCAGCTTTTATTGCTGAGTACGATGTCATACGGTGTGGAATATCCCTGTGGTCAATTTTGGTCAACTGTCCCAGCTGTGTCCCCTCCCAACTTCTTGTGCACCCCCAGCCTACTCTCTGGTGGGGTGATATGGGAAGAAGCAGAAAAGGCATTGATGCTGTGTAAGCACTGCTCAGCAGTAGCTAAAAAATCGGTGTATCATCAACACTGTTTTTATCACAAATCCAAAACCAACACCATAGAAGCTACTATGAAGAAAATTATTGCAGCCAAAACCAGTACAGCCAGTTACAATACTTACATGCATTAGTGGTATTAAAAGACGAATCTCATTATGTGTCATGCCATCCTGCTTACATTGGCAGAGAAAGAGTGACTGCTTCCCAGATACAAACAGAAGTGTATTTATTAAAAGCTGCAATCATCCAAAGACAAACAGATGGCTGCTATTCAAGCAGGGCAAGGCAGTGATTATTCACATCTGTACAATACCAATAAACTCTAATATATACGGAAGCAATTAGCTGCTCTTTTTGAATAAAGCAGAGTTACTCAGAACAGCTTTCATTTCATTATTTGGTCAGTTTTACATAGAGGTTGTAACTATGCACAAATGGTTTTCATAATAGTGAGCACAGTAGTCTTCAATGATTGCATACTGTGTATGGGAAAATGTATCCAAAGCTCACACAGAAGAGTATCATAATTACTTTCTGCCACAACCCACCCACTTTTTCTGATTTGTTCTTAACAGGCATTTGTGTCAAGATCACTTTGCACAATTACTGCCCAGTTCTCTCTTACACCTTCACTGAACTGACCTGCCAAAAAGGTTACCCAAAATCACATTTCATATGCCAGACAGGAAATATACAGAGGAGATGAAAACTGAAAGCCCTTACCTCGACTAATGCTTTCTTGTGAGCTTTCAAGTTGGGCAGGAGTGTTGATCTGCATGAAGGTAGAAAGGCTCTACAGAGGGATCTGGACAGGCACAAGTCTTATGAGGAGCGGCTGAGGGAACTAGGATTGTTTAGCCTGGAGAAAAGGAGGCTCAGGGGAGACCTTATCGCTCTCTACAACTACCTGAAAGGAGGTTGTAGTGAGGTGGGGGTCAGTCTCTTCTTCCAAGTAACAAGTGATAGGATGAGAGGAAATGGCCTCAAGTTTCACCAGGGGAGGTTTAGATTGGATATTAGGAAAAATTTCTTCACTGAAAGGGTTGTCAAGCATTGGGAACAGGCTTCCCAGGGAAGTGGTTGAGTCCCCATCCCTGGAGGTATTTAAAAGATGTGTGGATGTGGTGCTTAGGGATATGGTTTAGTGGTGGACTTGGCAGTGCTAGGTTAATGGTTGGACTTGATGATCTTAAAGGTCTTTTCCAACATAAACAATTCCATGATTCTATGTACTGCCATCCATATCTACTACTGAACTTGAATTTCACAGTTCATAGTACAGAAACAAAAGTTCAGCCATCTGGACAGCTATGCTGATGGGTTATAATATCCAACTACATTCCTGCACAGCTTTTCCAATCAGCCTTTAAACAACTAAATTCTCTCTCTAGAACTAAAATCTGTTGTCAATGGATTGTTGGTAAAGTAAATTATTCTTCTTTGCCTAACTAACCTCATTTTCATTAACAACCAACTGGCTTTTACTGTCCAACCCAGCAAGATGTTATCTACTCCCAGATTTTGACTTATATCCAAAAGGTACACCTAAACTTCCAGAAAAACAAGGTCAGGAAATGAGCTAGAACAGTGGACTCCAACTGTCCACTGCTAAACTGTTATTTTGTTTCTTGACTCCATTTTGCAACATCCAAATTATTATGTCCAAAGTAAACTTGCTATACACAGGACTAGTTTTATGCAACAGGGAGGTAAGCTAGTAAGTCTTAATTGGTTTCAATGCTTGAAACAGGTTCTTTATTAGTTCTTTATCTTCTTTTTTTAGTGATATAGTCATGGAAATCCAGGTCAACAGAGAATATCAACTTATTCCATTTGACTTTATGAATATAATATACTATTATATTTCATGTACATATTTGATACTTAGCCCAGTTATACTAGATATCTTTATTTTTATTTGTATAAACAGACCACATCTCTTTTGCCTGGACATAAGCCAGCTTTGGTTTAGAAACTACATGACTGTTTTAACATAGCACTCTGAGAATATGCTGATTATGAGGAATTTCCCTTTTCTCTAAAGCAGGGTCAAAGCTTCGAGAGCAAACATGACATCCCATTAGATGTAAGACAAATCAAAGGAGACTGTATCTCTATGTAATCTTTTAGGGGTAGTAAATATTCCTGATCACCTAGTAAGTCACCTTATATTTTTCTGATCTAAACCAGAAACTAATCCAAATAATTTGGTTTGTTCTGAACCATTAATCTGACTGATCTTGTTTTAATTGGTTGGTTTGCTTATTTTTAATAATTCTACAACCTTTGAATCACTTTTAAATTTTCTCAGCAAAGATTTTCCAAAACCAAAGCAGACATAACTAAGACTGGCAAATAATTACTCTGGTACTCCAGGAGAGCAGGATATCTTCTCATTATAACTAGGTTGGGTATTTGTCAGCAAGCTAGTTTTTGTCTCATCTAATACACATGCTGTCAATTTCACATAATTTACGTTTTTAATGTTATGTAATAGTAAGTTATCTGCTCTGCAGATATCCAGCTATAATGACTCTTCAGTTATTTCCATCAGCCAGATGTAATGCTACAGAAAGTAAAACTACAAACAGCAGAAAATCCAAGAGGCTTTAAATTTCTCTTTAATAAAGATATAAAGACACACTTGAGTGAATTAGCATTCTTCATGTTTATAAAGCATAAGTGTTTATACATCTAAATTAAGAAGACTAGTCTTGTATTATCTGGATGAAATATGATTAATAATGTTAATTTATAAGGAAAAATATTTGTTAATGCAAAAAAAAAAATTCCTTGATTATGTCAGCTGAACGTTAAAGCTGGAAAAAAATCTGAGAGATCAATTACATTCACAGAGACATGTCAATTCCAACTACATTGCTTTTCTATAGGATATGAGTGGGAGATGGAAGGGAGAACTTGAAAATCAAGTTTTAAGAGTTAATTTGGTTTTGAAAGCTAGAAACATTTTAAAATCTGAAAAAAGAAACCAACCCCAAAACAAACAAAAAACCCCCAAACCCTTAATCCATCATATTGCAAGAAAGATGGAATATACTGTAACAAGGATTCCTGAAAGCATAAGCATAGAGAAGACAATGGAAGTCTCAGGGGTAAAAACAGAGGACCTTAAAGGAATTCAGCCTTGACAAGTGGACAGAACTGTCTTTACAGTATAAAAAAGGGAAGCAAAGAATTGCTCTCAGCATATGTAAAACATTTCATATATGGTGAAAATGCAAAGGAGAGAAGATGTTATAAAAGACTCACAGTCCCTGTAAGAAAGGGAACACAGGATGGACAGAGAGAGAAATTCCTTCAACATTAAGTGTCCTTTGCCTGATCAGTGCAACTGCTTCTCTGTAGCAGGTCCTTCTTCACCTCCAGCAGAGAAAGCTCTGCTTTTTGATTTGCCACTCAGCACATTTTGCAGAATATATGTAAATATTCACCCACATAACTCATACTGTCAACATTGCAGGCACATACAGAGATGCCTGAGGCACAAACTAACTTTCCAGAGGTGTCAAATTACTTTAACTAAAGCTGCAATCAATTCTGAAGCGTATTAATTTCCAAGAAGCTAATCTTTCAGCAGTAAGAAGTTCAAAATTACTTTGAGTAAGAAGTGTGTAGGGACACATCAGCTTTCCCACATTTCATACCCTTCTGCTACTTTATTGTACTACTATTCCAATAAAGGTATGGCATGGGGGACAATATGAAGTGGGAACACAATAAAGAGTTTTGACTGTCTGGGAAGATTTTGACCTACAAACACATTAAGAACCATCAGCATACATGGGAAAAGAATTGTCCAAATTGGAAATTCAGTCAGCATCTGTTTACAAGAATATCTCTGCCCTGTCCTTCAAAGAAATCAGAGAGGATAACAAAGGCTTATCAGTGCAAGGCCTTCATGCCCTTTATAGAAAATGTCTGTCACTGGATCACATTAGAAATAAACCAGGACAAGGTGCTACTTACAAGAGGATCAATGGAGTGATCCATACAACTTAATTTTTAGTTCATTCCCTAGTTCTGATTTGCACACTTTGCCAAATGGATTTTTCCAAGATAACAATATAATAATGAGACTAATCCTAAACTGTGTGAGTATAAACTGATGGACTGCTGTGGGGATAGGCACAGGCTCCTGGCACTTTTTTGTCTAGTATTATAGATACTGTCAAGGAGACTATCTCCCCTTCTGATTCTCCCCAGTAACTGAATGAACATGTACAGGTATATGATTATGAACTTGCTTGGGAATACAGAATCTTCTGAGGGGAATGTATTCCCTTCAGATCCTGTGTTCTCTGTTTTAGATTCAACATGAAATAATGATTAGTTTCTCTAAACTACTTGGAATTAACATACACGATAGAAACGATCAACATCAGTAATATTCTGGCATATTTCAACTTGTTATCAAAGTTAAGGAAAACATTTTACAGTTTTTAACAGTTTTATAGACATTTCTAAAAGCTACAGCTGAGCCCATAATTTATGGTTTTCCTGTAAGGCTGGGAAATAGAACAAATAAAGACTCATATTTCAGTATTAACCAAACAAGCTCTTACTTTTATATCTGCCTGACAAATTGAAAATAATTCAAAAAGCTCAACATCTAGGAAACTAATGTGATAAACTAAGTTTATTTCTGGCCAACTGAAAAGCATGCCATCCTAATAACCATGCTAGCTAATATTACCCCAACACACTAGGTGATAGGTAGGTCACAAAATCTTTGACTTTGCTGGAGTTCAAACAAAAACATGAATGATCTGGAGACAGCGAGGTTACAGACACAGGAGCTTTGCTATCCCAGGAAAATTCTAGCCTTTCTGTTCATATTCTCGGTACTTGAGTCTAACCTTATTTTCCACTTTAACAGTTACTCCTAACTGTAACTAGCATAATCCCTTTTTATTGACCTTGGCTACTCTAGGCATGTTTCATTTAAACAGGTACTGTACGTTCAGTTATTTTTCAAAAGTAAACTGAAAAAAAGGAAAAAAATCCCAAATTTTGAAAATGTAACTGAAAATAAAATAAATCTTTTTGCTTTGTTTCTGCTTCCCCAACACTTTCATCTGAATATACAAATATTTTATCTAGCATTGGTTACAAGATTGAACTTCCCTGTTTAGGGTGTGTCAAAAATGAACTGTGGCCATCTGTTGGCATCCTAGACTCATGCCTGGATGGAAATCTGGTAGAATATGTTGCAGCACTTCTTCAGTCTGGAGTACCAGTTTTGTTTTTAAAGGAAAACAGTAGCTCAGGTCTTTACCTAATCTCAGATGTTGTACCCAAGTCTTAAATGTAAGTTTACAGAATTGTAGCAGGTTAGAATAGTAAATTAGAGAAGCTCAGCAAAAAAATCTTAAAGATCTCCTCTTCACATAGACATCTTTCAAAGAACATGAAGGTATTGAATATATTCAAGATTCGTTAATCTCTCAGACCTAACAGAAATTCAAAATTTAAGAGACTTTGATAACAAGAAAAAAAGGCAAGCACATTGTCCTTGAAAAAACATTTTTTACAACATAAACAATTAAATATACAATAGATATTGGTGAAAATAAAAAGAAACAAAAATCTTATATTTTGTTACTTCCTGCTAATACTTTTTTGTTTATAGCAGAAAACATGCTACTTGCAGTGACAGTCCCATTATTTTATTTCTTTTTCTTTTTTTTTCCTCCATTTGCTAATGTTTCTTTTGTATTTGCTGTAAACCCAAGTGATTTGGTTTATATTGCAATATTGTCCAGAATCTCCACAATGAGCATCCCATCATTGATAGTAATTGATGTTGGCTTCCATGGAAATGCTAATTTTGTAGCAGTCAATGTCAATCAGTCTTCATCAGTTACATTCACATGAAATATGTGGTGGTCACTGTGAAGTCTCTAACAAGCAATCAAGCCTACTGACAGAAGGGGAAGGTCTTAAATTACAATTGTGCAAGTAGGTTCTTGGTCTTTTTTTCCCCTATCATGCTCATTTAAGCATTATAAATTGGAGCAATATGCAGAAGAATATCTTAAACTCAGTGTGAAAATTTCCTTGTCTGTCATATGCAAAAAGCAAGCAAACCTCTACTTTTGAACTTCAAGAAATCCATCAGTGTATAAAAATGTAGTCTTCCACAATGGGATTTTATAGTCAAATACTTACTTCTTTAAAAAAAAAAATCTCTTTCTTCTAACGTTGGCATTGCTAGTGCTACAAGCATTCTAAGTATCTCTACGTACAGGATTTCTCTAGCAGAAATAGTCTTTTTAAATACCATAATAAGTGACGTTGGAAAGATGGAAAGTCCACAAAAAATATGCACTAAACCACCAAGCAATATTTCTGTGGGTTTATTCACTCCAAATTGGAGTAACTGGAGTTACTACTTTTTTTGATAGACCAGTGCTAGCCATCTCCACAAATCTTTTAAGATAAAAATTGTCACTAAGAAGAACATGTAGTTCTTCATAATTCTACACAGCCCTCCAACAAGTAATATTGACCTCATTCTAGAATGCCTACTAGCTTCTTCAGTTGCCTAAGGTAAGTTATTTAAGATGAAAATATGAAACAGTATAATTTACAATGGGGCTTATTTGCATCATACTGACAGTGTAAAATATTCAAATCACATTTAAATTGCATAGAGACCCTTTTGCACCATCAGTAGAGCAAAAGAGGTCTAGGGCATATATGAATGCTTTTCACAGTTTTCCTATGCATTTCAACCAAATTTTATTGAACATTTATTTAAAAGCATCTGTCTATTTTACTTAAATTGGAAGCCGTCCCTACACTGAACAAACCCCATAGACATTACTGAGCTTTGTCTTGGTTTGTTGAGACTAGAGAAGAGAAAGCTAAGGGGGTTCTAATTGTTGTCTTGAGCTACCTGATGTGTGGTTATACAGATGATAGAGTCAAAGTCTCCTTGGAGGAGCACAGCAAAAACCAAAACTGGAACAGGTTGCCCAGATGGGCTGTGCAATCTCCACCCTTGGATTTATTCCTAACTTGACTGAATGAAGACTGATCTAAGTTTGTCAGTTCTGCCTTGAGCAGTAGATTGGACTGAATGATCTCTCCCTACAGTACTAAAATATTAACTTTAAATAAAGATTTTACAGAAATAGGAAAAAAGTTATATTTAAAGGATATCGATTTAGTAGGTTTTAAAGTTTATTTGGATATTTGTGGTTTTTTTTGTGGAATAGGGGGTATTCTTTTTTTTTCCTTCCTTCCTTCTCCTTCCCTGAACTTTTAAAGTGAAAATGTTGGCTGACATTAAGCAGAATGCTCATTTTAAATGTGGATACACCTAAAATAAGAAGACAGGAGACACTGAGGCTGTGTCTACACTGTTAAACAAGAGAGGTAGGGACACAATTCTTTAAAAATCTTTTTGAGGCTAAGAGAAAACAGTTTTTCTGGTTTTTGTTTTGTTTTCCAACTACTTTGGTATTTGTAAATCATGAACTTTAGATTACATTTTGTACAGCTGGAAGGAGAGGGGAGCATATGGATATATGGGGTACTTGAGGGTGCGAGTCTCCATCTTGTCTGGTCAGATTCAGTTGGAGGACTAAGATACAAGCAGCTCAACCTGGTGCAGTCTTGGTCATTTTCCTTTTTGGAAGAAGTCCTTAGTGTGACCAATCCTTATAACTGTTCCTACATTCCACCTTGGATAAACCTAGTTGGGTTTGTCCAAAACAGAGGAAAGGAACACAGTAATACTTAACTAGCAGTAGTATGATGGTCAACCTCAGTTCTGTGTTCTATTTTCCATGTCAGTATAGATGTACCACAAATCTTCTGAGTTTCAGTTTGCACAGTCCAGAAATTGAGTGAAATAAAAAATGAGACATTGATATTTGAGTTATTAGAAAATTTGAGATAATGTTGATAGCATTTTGTGCTCGCAGTCTTTCGGTACTCAAACATAATTAGTTGGGCAAGAAAAGGGAGTTTTATTTGCACAGAAATACAGAATCCTCTATTTAGCTATTTGTGGATAATTATTTTCATAGGAAGCCCTGTCTTTGCCACACACTTCAGTGGCTTTTAAGTATCACTGAAGAACATCAATGATAATCAAAGTTAATGTTCAGATTATTTATTCATCGTTGATTGCTATTTTTGATTGGAAGCTTCTTCCTCCATCTTGGAGATAACCAAAAAGATGACTATTATTTTTAGACAGTAAGATATAGTATACTTATGGTCTGCATCAAATTAAGAAATACAGAGTTTTTTTCCAGTTGAATATAATGGAAGAATAATCAGAGAAAACTTACAGAGATGGTTGGAAGGGACAGATAATAAAATTAAAAAAATAGAGGTCATTCATATTTCTTAAAACCCTCCAGAGTACAAATAAAATTGATAAGGATGAAAGAATACTGATTAAAATGTGTCTGAACAACAACAATTATATGTAAAATTTATGTAATAATTTCAGGATGATAATCTCTGTAAAGATAAATTATGGTTAAGAGCATGAAGTTCGTTAACAATAAAGTATGATAATACTATAGTATTTAGTTCTGATATTCAGGTTTTAGAGAGGCTTTTAGAATATCACAAACAACTAAGCAAACGACATACTGACCTCTAAACTTTGGGTTTTAATTTCCATCTCCGTAGCTTATGCATTTCATGATGCCTCTTCAAATTGTCCAGAGGAAGAGAACGTACCCAGGAATTTTCTATATTTATTTTGAAGGGCCTTTCCAAAATAGTACAGGATGAAGGTTTTCTTTCTGTTTCATAACTTCTTTGTTTCCTTTTTCCTTTTTTTGGCTCAGTGTCAATTTCACCTACATCAGCTTTATCTTCACCTGAATTCTCTCACTGAAGACAAAACAGTCATGAGTAACACTTCCTGTGCTGAAGATCATTCCCTGCTACCATACATTCAAGAACAGCAAAAAGTAATCCACACCCAACAATAAAGACACTGTAATGGGGAGATTACACGAATTCAGTCTGCCATCTCTTTATGGGTTATAGAAAGCCTACATTTGCTCCATCCATTCTAATCTATCTACCTGTCAGGTGTTAGGGTTTTTCTACAGGTAAGCCAGGCCCTAGGTCATTCTTTTTGTTCCATCTTTCAGTTCACTCTTGAAAGAGTAGTAGTCATAGAAGTATTTAAAATGTATTACTGTATATAAAGGTATTGACAACGAATAGAGTAGTGTTCACAAGCTCAATGCCTTCCAAAGATGAATATAAAGAGCAAGTTAGCTTTAGAAGCAAAGTCAGAATTCCAAAGAAGGAAATTAAAACTGTGGATTAATTACAGCTTCACTTTTTGGTATGAGTGTCAATGTGAGATTTTAAAATGTGAAATTATCAAGACACCACTGAAACATTTGGAAGCCAATAAATTCATACATTGAAAAATTCATTGTCAGACATTAGTGAGATGTTGAGACTCCCCAGCAGAAACACAATGTAAGTACTGAGAAGAAATAGAAGAGGCATTCCAATACACAATCACAAGCATGAAAATGTTAGAAAATTTTTCTTGCAGCAAAGGTTCTGTTGTTACGTCACACAGGAATCATGTACTATGGGAGGGGAACAAGAACAGATGAAACTATGTCAACAGCTGATGAAAACTCATGCCCTGGATTCTGAATATCCCGAACTCATTCTTACAGTTATATGTTCTTTTCCTGCAGTACATGGGTTTTTCTCCTCACATAACAATAGCGGGCTCATAAATGAGAACACCTTTGGCAGTGGTAGTGCTAACTGATAGTGAAGCACCTGATTAATAGCAGCCATAAAATGGTATTTCTTCTGCCAAGAAATGACTGAAGTAAATAAAGAGCTAGTAAAGTAAATAAAGCACCTAGGCTGCAACCTTAAAAATAAATGTGGAGAAGGTTTGGAAAACCCCTTAATTATGGAGAAAGGAATGTACATCACGGACATGAGATTACATCACGTACCAACATTTTACTGAAACTCCATATGAACTTTCTAGGAAATGGCAATGCTCAGATGTAACTGTGGAAAAAACCAATCCTATAGTACATCAGGCAGATATACCTAAACAAGCTTGGAAAAAGTAATAATACCTACTACAAGTTGCAGTTAAAGGTTTGGAAAAGTGCTTCAGAAACATAATAACCTAAAGGCCTCGGTAAGTTCTTCTGGTTGCTTTACAGAATGATCCTCTAAAGGGCAACAAATTGAAGATAATCCTCTACTAATAGTATTTTTCATTTCAGCAAGGTCCTTTTGAGCAAAAGCGTAAGGATGGAATCTATGGAGCATATACACTGGCTACAAAGTCAGTGACAGAAAGGAAAGTAAAAGGAGAGGATTAAAATAAGAAATTTAATGTTTTCCATGCATAATAGTTGAGAGTTTACAGAACTGTGGCAGACACATGCGCTGGATAATGCATAGTATAACATTATAGACAAGGTAAAACAGAAGTAATATTGAAGGAAAATTAAATATATCAGAATTAGAAGATACCTGTACCTGTCTAGTAACCAAAAATTAATCACTATATAACCTTTTCAAAAGGTTACCTTTTAATGTATGATTTCCACTAATGTGTTAAACTCAGGATTTCCTTTAAGAGTTAAAAGAGTTGTAAAATGAAAAGCAATGCTTAACAAGAAGGAATCTGGTGTTCTGCACACCCAATCACAGGAGATCAAGTAGCTAATTATGCATATTGAAACTGGCATTTAGGTTATTTTTAAATAACATTTTGTCCCAGTACTGTAGTATTAATAATCATATGTTATATCATATTGGTATATATGGAGCTATAAGTCTCTCTTATAGTGAAGCCATTTGTTATACTTGTTGTTGGGAAACAAGTAACTAAATTCAAGTTGAGTAAAAGCTAATCAAGAGGCACATGTTTAATTAGACAACACATGGGAAAGTAACCATGTTATTCCGTAGGTTGACATTATTCTGTTGTGTGATCTTGTTACTGCCTCTCTATATGCTTTTTACTCCAAACTACTATTTTTTTTGCATGAATGACTATAATCTAGTCATAGTGTAATTTACCTGATAATTTGTACGTAATGTGACATAGTCATTGTCAAAGCATGTGTCTTCAACTTTCCCAGGCTCTCAGAAATAACAATATGATTTTATTAGCTAATATAGTTGATTTTATTGAATGGTATGTATTAGTTGTGAAAATTGTACTGGTTCTACAAATGCTGTGCAAACTGAATAATGGCTATATTGGCATACCATAACTGGCTGTAAGAGCAAAATGAAGAATTACAGGACACCCTCAGAACCATATTGGTTATCATGGGGCAAGGACCAGATAATAGAGAGAAAAACATTCAAGAAAATCTTTCCATTGCCTAGCCTTGACTAGGAGCCTTGAGCCATAAGAGGGCATGCAACATCTTTGCTGGTCTTGTGAGTGATAACCTGCAAATGCCAGTGTCCAGATTAGCAAAAGGAAGACTGTCAACCAATGGATCAGTAAAAAGCATGTTGCCATTGCCAGGCACAGGCCACAGCAGTTTAGGGTAAATTTGCACTGGACTAACATTGTATCAGGCCCTGAGCACACCACTCTGGACTTAGGGTCTGTAACAGGCCTCACCCCTTGAGAACAGCAGGATACAAGTTGAAAACAGGGCCTCAGGAGTATAAACAATTCAGCGGTGTTACTGGTCAAGGGAGAGGTACAACCTTGACAGCTGGGAAAAGACTGCTTTAAGCATACAAAAAAAATAAAGTAAAATCTAGGAACCAAAGAAGCACTCAAGCAATAATATTATGAAACGGTGTGGCCTAGGAAAGTAATATCCTTCAGTATCACACAGTACATAGTTCAGGGGGTGAAGGCCAAAGGCTATGAACAGTCTACAAAAACATCTAATAAAAAGACAAGATCACAAATTTTTGACTGTCACTATAGGAGTAACTGTTGCAGAATCACTGTGGGATTGTCAAAGCTGTGTGTGCTGCCTGCTCTCCCAGCCTGTCTCCAAGGTCCTGCTTTTCTTCTTTATGTCTACCTGTTTCAGGCAGATCCTTGACTACTCAGGGATCTTTTGATCTGCTAGGCAATTTTCAAGGACTGTGTGCAGCAGTAAAAGTATGTTTGATGTGTTACTACTTTGGACAATACAACTGTTTTACTTCTTTCATCTTACTTGCTGTAGCAGGAACCATCTATAGAAGACTTGATTGCAGGCTGTTTAGGAGTCAGCCTAAGCAGCCATGTATCCACCAGCAAATACAAGGCTTCCTCTCTCCATGGCCCCTGTTACCTTTCCATGAATGACAGGTTAAGCTCTAAACAAGCAACAGGTCAAGTCCCATAAGCAAGGACATCTTTGTGGGTGTGTTTCTTCTGAAATCATATGAAGCAATAAAAGCAGTAAAAGTTTCCCTTATAATCCCGTGCTTTGCTAGCTTTAAAGAGAAACAGACCAGACCAATACCCTTCAAAATTAAATAAGATTACTGCTTTCCCTTCTTCAAACTATGACAAATCTCTTTCGTACTCTGCATTTTCCAATGTCTTTTATCCATAAGGGTTAATGGTACATATTGGTAATGAAAATCATATTATATAGCTAAATGATCCAAAGCCCTTGGTACAGAAAAGTTATGACTATGGTGTCGTGGTTTAACCCCAGCCAGCAGCTAAGCACCACGCAGCCGCTCGCTCACTCCCCCCACCCCAGTGGGATGGGGAAGAGAATTGGGAGGGTTACAGTCAGAAAACTCGTGGATTGAGATAAGAACAGTTTAATAATTGAAGTAAAATGAAATAGAATAGTAGTAATAATAATAATAATATAATAATAATAATACGATAATAATATACAGAGCAAGGGATACACTATACAATTGGCTCACCACCCGCCGACCGATGCCTAGCACGTCCCCCCAGCAGCGATCGCTGCCCCCAGTTTATATACTGAGCATGATGTCATACGGTGTGGAATAGCCCTTTGGCTGGTCTGGGTCAGCTGTCCTGGCTGTGCCCCCTCCCAGCTTCTTGTGCACCTGGCAGAGCATGGGAAGCTGAAAAAGTCCTTGACTAGTGTAAGCACTACTTAGCAAGAACCAAAACATCAGTGTGTTATCAACATTATTCTCATCCTAAATCCAAAACACAGCACTCTACTAGCTACTAAGAAGAAAATTAACTCTATCCCAGCTGAAACCAGGACAGTATCCACCCCTTATTCCATACCATATACATCATGCCCAGGTCTTACACTTTCCAATACATTCCAATTAATCAGTACCACTTTTCCAGTCTTTTGATATAGATAGATATATATATATATATATATACACACATACACACATGGATATAATTTCCTTAGTCTATAGGCTATCCCTCTAAAATGTTGAGTTCATTTAGTCCATGACTTTGGGTTTCATCTGTCCTAATAGTTCTTCAGGGCAGGAAAGATGGTGTGTGGTGTTGGATTGTTGCATGCTGAAGCCAGTTCTGGTTCCATCACTGCTGCACTTTGCTCGGTTTCCTCGAAGTTCATTCTTCATTAATTTGGGCACTTCTTACTGTATACTGTTGATATGGCACATAGTAATCATTGAAGTGATGACATCCAGTATTATATAGCAACTAACATTATACAATTCAGTTCATTGGCTATTTTCACCCAAAATCAAATCCCCTTGAGGTACACATCAGACTTCCCCATCCTCTCGCATCACCCACCAAGTGCACCCAGGTCCTTGAGCAAAAGCAATCCCACGGATGGGTTTACCTCTGCCTGAGGCAGGAGTAACCCAGACTGTCTTCCCTGTTATATTTTTTAGGTGCACTACAGGGACTTTATCTCCCTCTACAGTACGTAAAAGTCTTGATTGGGCAGGGCCAGCTCGATTGGCAGATCCCCTAGTGTTGACTAACCAGGTGGCCTTTGCTAAATGTGTATCCCAGTGTTTGAATGTCCCACCACCCATTGCTTTTAGTGTAGTCTTTAACAGTCCATTGTATCGTTCTATTTTCCCGGAGGCTGGTGCATGATAGGGGATGTGATATACCCACTCAATGCCATGCTCTTTGGCCCAGGTGTCTATGAGGCTATTTCGGAAATGAGTCCCATTGTCTGACTCAATTCTTTCTGGAGTACCATGTCGCCATAGGACTTGCTTTTCAAGGCCCAGGATAGTGTTCCGGGCAGTGGCGTGGGGCACGGGATATGTTTCCAGCCATCCAGTGGTTGCTTCCACCATTGTAAGCACATAGCGCTTGCCTTGTCGGGTTTGTGGGAGTGTGATATAATCAATCTGCCAGGCCTCCCCATATTTATATTTGAGCCATCGTCCTCCATACCAGAGAGGCTTGAACCGCTTGGCTTGCTTGATTGCAGCGCATGTTTCACATTCATGGATAACCTGTGCAATAGTGTCCATGGTCAAATCCACCCCTCGATCACGAGCCCATCTATATGTTGCATCTCTTCCTTGATGGCCTGAGGTGTCATGGGCCCACCGAGCCAGAAATAATTCACCCTTATGTTGCCAGTCCAGATCCACTTGAGCCACTTCAATCTTAGCAGCCTGATCCACCTGCTGGTTGTTTTGATGTTCTTCAGTGGCCCGACTCTTGGGTACATGAGCGTCTACGTGACGTACTTTTACAACCAGGTTCTCTATCCGGGCAGCAATATCTTGCCACAATGCGGCAGCCCAGATGGGTTTGCCTCTGCGTTGCCAGTTGCTCTGCTTCCATTGCTGTAACCACCCCCACAGGGCATTTGCCACCATCCATGAGTCAGTATAGAGATAGAGCATTGGCCACTTTTCTCGTTCAGCAATATCTAAAGCAAGCTGGATGGCTTTCACCTCTGCAAACTGACTCGATTCACCTTCTCCTTCAGCAGTTTCTGCAACTTGTCGTACAGGATTCCATACAGCAGCTTTCCACCTCCGATGCTTCCCCACAAGACGACAGGACCCATCAGTGAACAGGGCATATTGCTTCTCATTTTCTGGCAGTTTATTATACAGTGGGGCCTCCTCAGCACGTGTCACCTCCTCCTCTGGTGATATTCCGAAATCTTTGCCTTCTGGCCAGTCCATGATCACTTCCAAGATTCCTGGGCGACTGGGGTTTCCTATTCGGGCCCGTTGTGTGATCAGTGCGATCCACTTACTCCATGTAGCGTCAGTTGCATGATGTGTAGAGGGGACCCTCCCTTTGAACATCCAGCCCAGCACTGGCAGTCGGGGTGCCAGGAGGAGCTGTGCTTCAGTACCAACCACTTCCGAAGCAGCTCGAACCCCTTCATATGCTGCCAATATCTCTTTCTCCGTTGGAGTATAGCCAGCCTCGGATCCTCTGTATCCTCGACTCCAAAACCCTAGGGGTCGACCTCTAGTCTCCCCCGGTGCTTTCTGCCACAGGCTCCAGGTAGGGCCATTCTCCCCGGCTGCAGTGTAGAGCACATTCTTTACATCTTGCCCTGCCCGGACTGGCCCAAGGGCTACTGCATGAACTATCTCCCGTTTAATTTGTTCAAAGGCTTGTCGTTGCTCAGGGCCCCATCTGAAATCGTTCTTCTTCCGGGTCACTTGATAGAGAGGGCTTACGATGAGACTGTAATTTGGAATATGCATTCTCCAAAAACCCACAACGCCCAGGAAAGCCTGTGCTTCCTTTTTGCTAGTTGGTGGAGACATGGCTGTGATTTTGTTGATCACATCCATTGGGATCTGACGACGTCCATCTTGCCATTTTATTCCTAAAAACTGGATCTCCTGTGCAGGTCCCTTGACCTTACTTTGTTTTATAGCAAAGCCGGCTTCCAGAAGGATTTGGACTATTTTCTTCCCTTTCTCAAAAACTTCTTCTGCTGTGTTGCCCCACACGATGATGTCATCAATGTATTGCAGGTGTTCCGGAGCCCCACCCTGTTCCAATGTAGTCTGGATCAGTCCATGGCAAATGGTGGGGCTGTGTTTCCACCCCTGGGGCAGTCGGTTCCAGGTGTACTGCACACCCCTCCAAGTGAAAGCAAACTGTGGCCTGCACTCTGCCACCAAAGGGATAGAGAAAAACGCATTAGCGATATCAATTGTGGCATACCATTTGGCTGCCTTTGACTCCAATTTTTATTGAAGTTCTAGCATGTCCGGCACGGCAGCACTCAGCGGCGGCGTGACTTCGTTCAGGCCCCGATAGTCTACTGTTAGTCTCCACTCTCCGTTAGACTTTTGCACTGGCCATATGGGACTGTTAAAAGGTGAGCGAGTCTTGCTGATCACTCCTTGGCTCTCCAGTCGACGAATCAGCTTATGGATGGGAATCAGGGAGTCTCTGTTGGTGCGATATTGCCGCCGGTGCACTGTTGTGGTAGCGATTGGTACCTGTTGTTCTTTGACCCTCAGCAACCCCACAATAGAAGGGTCCTTCGAGAGACCAGGCAGGGTAGACAGCTGTTTAATTTCCTCTGTCTCTAAGGCAGCTATGCCAAAAGCCCACCTGTACCCTTTTGGGTCCTTGAAATACCCTCTCCTGAGGTAGTCTATGCCAAGGATGCACGGAGCCTCCGGGCCAGTCACAATGGGGTGTTTCTGCCACTCCTTCCCGGTTAAGCTTACTTCGGCCTCCAATACAGTCAACTCTTGGGATCCCCCTGTCACTCCAGAAATACAGATGGGTTCTGCTCCTTCATAGCTTGATGGCATTAAGGTACACTGTGCACCGGTGTCTACTAAAGCCTTATATTCCTGTGGGTGTGATGTGCCAGGCCATCGAATCCACACAGTCCAGTACACCCGGTTGTCCCTCTCCTCCACCTGGCTGGAGGCAGGGCCCCTCTAGTCCTGGTTATAGCATTCGTTATTCACTTCTTGTACATGTGAATCGAAAATCCCTTTACTAAGATCGGAAGCAAAATCAGCCCTTCTACTTTGTCTGGGGAACTGCTCATTGGAAACTGGAGCAGCAATTTTCCTGGAAGAACCACCTTTTTTTCCTTGCAACTCACGTACTCGTGCCTCTAGGGTCGAGGTAGATTTTCCATCCCACTTCCTCATGTCCTCTCCGTGGTCACGCAGATAAAACCACAGGGTGGCCCGTGGTGTGTATCCACTATATCTTCTCTCTTGAAGAGAGGGACGCTTACTCCTAATGGCTGAGATACTGGTCTGTACAGGTGAGGAGTAGGACATGTCCTCTTTGAACTGCTGGAAATCCTGGGACAACTTCTCCACAGCCGAGATGCAGGCCCGTAGGGAGGAAGAGAGACTTTCTTCGTATTGTCGGAGTTGGCCAGCCAATTCATCCACCGTTGGTCCCTCTTCATCTTTCCAGGTCATTATTGCCAATGAGTTTGCGTACGATGATGGTGCGCTCCGTACAAACTTCCGCCACATGGGTCGTGTGCACTGGACTTCATCTGGATCTTTGGATAACTGCTCATTGTTCAGGTCATTATGAATCACCTCCAGCACGGCTAATTCCCTCAAGTACTGGATACCTCTCTCCATGGCAGTCCACTTGCCTGGGTGACATATAAGATCTTCCTTGAAGGGATACCTTTCCTTCACGCCTGACAGGAGTCGCCTCCAAAGGCTGAGGGCTTTTACCCCTTTTCCAATCACTTTGTCAATGCCCCCTTCCCTAGAAAGAGATCCCAGCTGCTTGGCTTCCCTACCCTCTAATTCCAGGCT
Organism: Theristicus caerulescens; assembly: GCA_020745775.1. NCBI lineage: Eukaryota > Metazoa > Chordata > Aves > Pelecaniformes > Threskiornithidae > Theristicus > Theristicus caerulescens. The sequence continues at coordinate 82,276,207 of CM036559.1, read as the reverse complement.
ACTGGCCCCATTATCCCAGCATCGGAGCAGCCAGGTGATGATGGGCTCGCCTGGACGACGACTGAAATCTTTTCGCATATCTCGCAGCTCACTCAGGGATAGGGATCGTGTGGTTACTGTCTCGTTTATGGGTTCTGCCTCTTCCTCCTCCTGTTCTCTTGATGACGCTGGCTCATCATCAGCTTTTACTAAACGAGCTGATTTCCTTGTATATTTTTTCTTCTGTATAGGGGCAACTGATACTGGCACGGGTTGGTTCTCTGGATCAACCGCAGTGCCTGTTGTGGGGGCTGGCGCAACCACAGTGACTGTCGTGGGGGCCTGAGGGGCTGGCGCAGGGGCTGGCGCAGCCCCAGCATCTGTCATTTTGTCGTCAGATCCAGAGACCTTCCCTTCCCCTTGTGGGTTCTGAATAGTGTTGAATAGGGCTCGGTAAGCATGGGCCAGGCCCCAGCACGTTGCAGTGATTTGTGTCTCTCTGGAGTTGCCAGGGTGACAACATACTTTTTCCAAATACTTTACTAGATTTTCAGGATTCTGCACTTGTTCAGGAGTGAAGTTCCAAAACATTGGAGGTGCCCACTGTCCCAGGTACTTGCCCATGCTCTCCCACACACCCTGCCACTCATAACTATCCAGCCTTGGAGCAGATCTCTGGATGATATTCTTAAGGTGCTTATTAACCTTAGACAAAACTGAAACAATATTCCCAAGAACTACCAATAGATATATCTTAACGACCCAAGGATGCTCAAGATACTGAAAAGTTGTTGCAATGAAGGACGAAACATCATAGAAGAAAACAACAAACGTGCTATTCTGTATTTCCTCCATAAAGAAGCTCTCAGAGGAAGAGGTATAATTGCCAAGTGTCTCCATGAGGTGGTACCCGAAGTACAGTAATGGCTTCACTACAGAACCCAAATACCAGATAGCGCTCAAGGTCAGTGTTTTAATAACAAATCTCCCAGGCAAAACATCACTGATCACTGCAGAGCACAGCAAACTGCAAAACCCAACACCAATTTTTAACACGTACTGCAAAAACAAAAGCATGGTGCAAATCAGGTAGACTAATACCGAGAACAGATGAATCAATATTATGATGAGCAATTGTTAACACATACAAATTCCTTACCACGCTCTGGTTAATCTGTTATTATCTCAAACCCTTCGAGCCCCACGTTGGGCGCCAAAAAGGACTGTCGTGGTTTAACCCCAGCCAGCAGCTAAGCACCACGCAGCCGCTCGCTCACTCCCCCCACCCCAGTGGGATGGGGAAGAGAATTGGGAGGGTTACAGTCAGAAAACTCGTGGATTGAGATAAGAACAGTTTAATAATTGAAGTAAAATGAAATAGAATAGTAGTAATAATAATAATAATATAATAATAATAATACGATAATAATTTACAGAGCAAGGGATACACTATACAATTGGCTCACCACCCGCCGACCGATGCCTAGCACGTCCCCCCAGCAGCGATCGCTGCCCCCAGTTTATATACTGAGCATGATGTCATACGGTGTGGAATAGCCCTTTGGCTGGTCTGGGTCAGCTGTCCTGGCTGTGCCCCCTCCCAGCTTCTTGTGCACCTGGCAGAGCATGGGAAGCTGAAAAAGTCCTTGACTAGTGTAAGCACTACTTAGCAAGAACCAAAACATCAGTGTGTTATCAACATTATTCTCATCCTAAATCCAAAACACAGCACTCTACTAGCTACTAAGAAGAAAATTAACTCTATCCCAGCTGAAACCAGGACAGTATGGTCATAGAATCATAGAATCATAGAATGTCCTGAGTTGGAAGGGACCCACAAGGATCATGGAGTCCAACTCCTGTCCCTGCATAGGACAACGCCAAAATTCATACCATATGTCTGAGGACATTGTTCAATTGCTTCTTAAATGTTGTCAGGCTTGGCGCCGTGACTACCTCCTGGGGGAGCTTGTTCCAATGCTCCACCACCCTTTGGGTGAAGAACCTTTTCCTAATGTCCAACCTAAACCTCCCCTGGCATTTCTTTCTGCCATTCCCTCAGATCCTATCACTGGTCACCAGGGAGAAGAGATCAGTGCCTGCCCCTATTCCTTCCCTCGTGAGGAAGCTGTAGAACGCGATGAGGTCTCCCCTCAGTTTCTTCTCCAGGCTGAACAGACCAAGTGACTTCAGCCATTCCTTGTACAGCTTCCCCTCTAAACCCTTTACCATCTTTGTGGCTCTCCTCTGGACACTTTCTGGCAGTTGTGCATCCTTTTTGTACTGTGGCACCCAAAACTGCACAGTACTCAAGATGAGGCTGCACAAGTGCAGAGTAGAGTGGGACAATCACCTCCCTCGACCAGCTAGCAATACAGTCCTTGATGCACCCCAGGACACCACTGGCCCTCCTGGCTGCCAGGGCACACTGTTGGCTCATGTTCAACTTGACGTCGACCAGAACCCCCAGATCCCTCTCCATGGGGCTGCTCTCCAGCCTCTCATTCCCCAGTCTGTATGTACATCCAGGGTTGCCATGTCCCAGGTGCAAAACCTGGCACTTGCCCTTGTTAAACTTCATATGGTTGGTGATTGCTCAGCTCTCTAATTTGTCCAGATCTCTCTGCAGGGCCTCTCTGCCCTCGAGAGTGTCAACAGCTCCTCCCAATTTTGTGTCATCAGCAAACTTAGATAGTAGTCCTTCAAGTCCTGCATCCAAGTCATTTATGAAGGCATTAAAGAGCCCTGGCCCTAAGATGGATCCCTGCGGAACCCCGATAGTGACTGGTCGCCCAGGGCTTCCCTTGGTCAACTAGGTGGGTAACCTTGTCATAGAAAGACATTAAGTTTGTTAAGCAGGACTTTCCCCTCATGAATGCGTGCTGGCTGGGAACAATGACTGTGTTATCTTTCAGGTGTTTTTCAACAACTCCCAGAATAACCTTCTCCATAATTTTTCGAGGCACAGAGGTGAGACTGACAGGCCTGTAGTTACCGGGGTCATCCCTGTTGCCTTTCTTGAAGACTGGGAAAACATTTGCCAGCTTCCAGTCAACAGGGACCTCTCCAGATTCCCAAGAGCATTGAAAAATCATTGAGAGAGGTCTGGCTATGGCATCAGCCAGCTCTTTAAGTACCCTTGGATGAATCCCATCAGGCTCCATTGACTTATAGGGATCCAGTTGGAGCAGCAAATCCTGCACAAGTTCGAGGTTGGTTGGGAGTTTGTCATTCTCGCAGTCATGGTTCTCTAGCCCAGGGCTCTGAGCGTCCCAGAGCCCATTATCAGTGTTGAAGACCGAGGTGAAGAAAGCATTAAACATCTCTGCTTTGTCTCTGTTCCTGTTTGTGAGGTGACCGTGCTTGTCAAGTAATGGTCCAATGTTATTTCTTGCCTGCCTTTTGCTATTTACATATTTAAAAAAGCCCTTTTTATTGTCCTTCACAGTACTGGCCAGCTTCAGCTCTAGCTGAGCTTTGGCCACGTGTATTTCCTCCCTACAGTGGCAAACAGCATCTCTGTAGTCATCCCATGTCGCCTGACCTTGCTTCCACTGGCCATACATTTTCTTTTTCATCTTAGTTCTAGAAGAAGATCTCTACTCAGCCAAGCTGGCCTTCTACCTCTCCTGCTTGACTTCCGACATTTTGGAATTGCCTGCTCCTGTGCTCTTAGGAGGTGGTACTTAAAAAGTGATCAGCACTGATGGACCCCAGCACCTTCAAAAGCTTTTTCCCAGGGGACCTTACTGAGTAGTTCCCTGAGCAGCCTGAAGTCAGCTCTCCTCGTATCCAGCATTGAGGTCTTGCTGGCAGTTTTCCTTCTGTTACCATAGATTTTAAACTTGACTGCTTCATGGTCAGTGTGGCCAAGGCAGCCAACAATCTCCACTTCACCCGCAAGACCCTCTCTGTTAGTAAGCAGCAAGTTGAGGAAGGCACCTTTCCTGGTCAGTTCTCTTAGTACTTGTACCAAGAAGGTATCATCCAGATGGTTTAGGAATCTTCTGGACCTGCTCGTACCAGCTGTATGGTATGCCCAGTTAACATCTGGCAAGTTGAATTCCCCCATAAGGACAAGGGCAGATGACTTGGAACCATCCCTTAGTTCCTTAAAGAATAACTCATCTGTGTTCTCATCCTGGCTGGGTGGCCTATAGTAGACTCCCACAACAATATCTGCTTTAGGATGTTTAGGTCTAGGAATTTGTTAGCTTTAAAAGGAGTTGGTTTTATGTGATAGCACCAACATCATCAAGAGTAGGTCTATAAGAGAAGCCTTCCTTATTTTTACCAGCTTGACAAAATCAGTACTGATTCTCCTTGTCAAGGAAGTCTAGAGACCATGCTCTGTAAGTCAGAAGGAACGTAACCACTGGCCACCTCTGAGATTAAAGTAGTATGCTTCTTTCTGAAAATGCATTAACATAGAAATAAAAAGTAATTAATAAAATAGTCAGAAGAGTGACATCCTAAAAGGCAGCTTATCCTTGAGACAGAGACTTAGAAAGGAAAAATAATCACAGCTGATTAAAAACATACTTAGAAGGCTATTCAAAATTTTAATAACTGTACCTTTATATATTACCCACATTTGCATTTACACAAAAAAAATGTGAGTACATCTTAGATGATATATGAATACATCTCAGTAACTTTCATAAGTGTCAGTGCGTGGGGATGTGGGTGTATATGTGTACATGTGGAGGTGTGTAATTTAGCACATATACTGTTCATAATTTGTCCTAGAGTCAGCTCTTATCCAGAATGACATTACCATTTTATGTTATCCTTTTCCTATTTTTTTCCCCATATTTAATAGAACCCTCTGGAAAAGAAGAGTACAAAATTATTTCTCTATGTACATTGTCTGGCAGCTGTACTACTTGCTATGATTGCCATCTGGCATATTTTATGTCAGGATATTCCACAAACTGCAACAGCTGTTTGTGGAAGTGGATGGTATGAGAATGTTCTTAGATGGTATTAGTGAGAGGGGAAGATGAGACAAAGATGAGGGCTATGGATATGACAGGATGACTAACTCCATTCCTTAGCTATTCTGATACTGTGGTGATCAATTTTGGACAAGTCTAAGGATCGAGTTGTGCATAAAAGAGAAGGTTGTTGAGATGAAAGAGGAACTGTCCTTTGTGTATAAGAGGTGTAAGAGGAGTATAAATGAAAATAGATAGTACATAGTATGAGTCACTTGGAAAGGTTTTGTTTGGAGAACTTCTTCCTGTCATAAGTTGGGTATACTGTGGAATGGGATTTTTTCACATTTTATTTGCAGAATCCATAGAATATAGTACCATATATATCTTGTGTACATTCTTGTATGAGACCATGATTACATACCGCAGTTCAATTAATTTATATATATAACACAGGATATGATGACCCAGGTAGGTAGAAACTGTCCCAGACCATGTAATAGATTATGTGCATTTGCTACACTGAAAATTTCAAATGGGCAAAAAATAAACAAAAAGACAAGTCAACAATTTACAAGTGATGAAAATCATATCAGTCAAATCAAGGAATTATTAATTCAGAGGTAATTATTACAGAAGAAAAAAAGAGAAAGAAAACAAAGTAATAATATTGGAGAAAATAGAAATAATACCTCTAGAGCTGCTCTACACACACTTCCTAGTGAATCCCTCTTGCTCTGTTGTTATGCTTGTCTTTCCATTGCCCCTCTGAGTCCTAAGGTCAAGGTCTTCAGTTCTGGGAAGAGTTACTCCCAGATGCCAGTATTGCCAGTTCTCAGCCAGAAGTGTGATTTTAATGATGAGGTTTCTTTGCCAACAGGAACATGATGTTGATGGTTTCCTCTTTCTCACTGTAGGGTTCAGTTTTCTAACATGATGTACACCATCACTTTTTCTTCACTGATAGGCAACTCCACAACAGATCCAAATTTACTGTATATACAGTAAAAGGGGTGGAGATAGCATTGGTTTTGGCTGCAATAGAGTTAATTTTCTTCACAGTAGCTTGTATGGTGCCATGTTATAGCTATGTATGCTGTTCATCTTATGACAGTAGGCTGGGGATGCATGTTAGGAAGGGGCACAGCTGGGACAGCTGACTGCCGATGACCAAAGGGATATCCCATACCATACGACATTGTGCTCAGCCTATAAATCTGGGGGAAAGAAGGAGGAAAGGGAGCTGTTTGGAGTTATGGCATTTGTCTTCCCAAGTAATGGTTATACATGATGAAGCCCTGCTTTCCTAGAAATGGCTAAACATCTGCTTGCTGACAGGAAATAGTGAATTAATTCCTTATTAGCTTTGTTTGCACATGAAGCTTTTACATTCCCTATTAAACTGTATTATCTCAACCCATGAGTTTTCTCAATTTTACCCTTCCCATTCTCTTCCCCATCCCACTTGGGGGAGAGTTAGCGTCTGGCTGTGTTGTCTATCTGCCTGCTGCAGTTAAACAACAACACACTTGCTTTTTGTTCCATTTGTTACCTCCAGCTCTCAAGTCTATATTTCTCTAACTGACCACTGATGAATTCTTTGCAACCCTGGAAACTCCTTTGCCAGCTTATACGCGCCTCTTAACATCACATGCCTGCATATCCTGTATATCCCCCAACTATACCTTATGTTTCCCACTTGCAAGGCCTCTGCTACCTTGCTATGCCCATATTCTTGTACACTAAATTGTTCTACTAGTCATAAAAATTCCATTCTACAAGGCATAACTACTTGTTGCTACTAACTATATAAAAATATGGTAATGCTGTTTAAAGATTTGCAAAAGTGTAAAAGTAAGGAAAAATAAAGAACAGTCATTAAAAGAATGGCAGTTGTACTGAGCTAAAACAAAGCGCCAGACAGGTCAAGATACATAGCCCAGAGAAAACCTGGTGAACCTCAGTTCTGAGGCCTTACAAAGTCACTGCAAAGCTGGTGACCTGTTATGGCCAATGGTGATAATATGTTTAGGGGACTACAAGGCTACATGTTCTGTGCATCTTTGATCAGTCATTCACTCCATCTTATCAGTATTATGCTGTTTGTCAGCACAGTGCCACCTTGCTACCTGTCTTTTCATACCAATAAATAGAAAAATAATGTTTGTGTTATTTTTTGTAAGTTTTCAAGCACATGACAGCATTAACTATACTAGAAATTTTTATGCTCATGTATCTTCAAGTATTTGTAAGGGGAGATGCAGCAGCCTTATATGAGACTAAACTGAAGACACCGGGAACAACTGACATCTTCAAGGGTTTGAATGAAGCTGGCATGACAGTATTACATTGCTATAGGCTGTTCATACAGCTGTTCAGACAAATTTTACCATGTCACCATCTTCTGTTTCATCTAGTGCCAAAGACAATTCTGTACCTGAGGCACCTAGAAATATACCAGGTTGAATACAAGGAATTTCCTGGTAGCTTATTTGAAACATTCTGTTTGAATCCTCCACAGTATGTTTGAAAAAAACGACAAGCTACATCATCTTCCTGGTTTGAACAATAGGTGAATGAGGGAAAGAAGAAGAAGAAAGATCTTCTCTAAATTCAATATAATATAATCCAAATGCAGTATAACATAAAAATTTCTGCTTCATCAAAACTCAAAGCACAGGTTTCTGAGGGATTTTGTTTGTTAGTTTTCTAATATAAAATTCTTTATCTTTTTTTAATTAGTATATATGTTATTTGTTGAAATTTAAACATGTTCGTGAAAGTTTTTACAGTTCTTAAAATAAGAAAAGCTTTCTGTTTTACAATAACTAGATTTATTTATGCCTCATGTACATGTATATTCTCCTGTGATAGACCATGTAAGTTATAGTCTTGAGCTCAGAATCATTCATTTGGAGCTGGACTTCAATAGCAACGGAACCAGCACTTTGGTGTTGCATCTGTGCTTTGGTGGAGGGTGATCTCAGTTAACTGTTACCAAGTTAAGGGACTAGTCCCCTTTATTCAGCTTCAGAATATAATCCAGAATGAAAACCATCAATGTGCTGCATATTATCAAGAATCAAGAAAAAGTCTCATCAGATTTGTTAGGTAAATCAATCATATCCAAGACATAGAACTTTTAACAAAATCACTTTACAGTTGAAAAATATCTAGTACTGCAATTTTGAGATGGAACAACTCTAGTACCTCTGTTCTTTTGATTAAAAGATAAAGAAGAAAAAATAGCCATGCCCTGGATGAATAGATTATGTAGAAACTTTAAGGTTCAAAACTGTATCTGACACACAAGATCTATCAAACTCTTTTACCAAGTAGTCTTCTATTTCATGATGATATTGTATGCTAGTTCATTGGGAATGAAACCAAACCTGTGTGGTGCCAATGAAACTCTGCAATTTTATTATATCTGAATCACTTTCTTACTTAAAAAGCTTTTTTTCAACTAATACTGTACGCAGATGTTAAAAAAGTTCTGCATTTTTACTCTGTATTCTTATTGTGTTTGTTAAGTGGTCATTCATTTCAGTTTTGATAACATGGCATACAGCATGAATATCTTTTATCCCACTACAATCTTTCATCACACAAACAACAATTACACTTTTAAAGGAGTCAGCATCTAGACTTCAGATCTGCATAAGGCTCAAACATGAAATGTCAACTTGCTTAGTTATGAAAGTAGGAATGAGTGTATAGATTTAACAGCAATGAACACTTACAGTTTAAAATGACTCAGTCACACATCTGTACTGTCAAGATAGCTATCCTAAACTTAGAACTCTAATTAGAATATTTATACATTCTGTTGCTTTTGGTTGCAAAAAGATTCTTTCTGGTATAAGCCTAATATAGAAATATCATATAGAGTCCCTAATTTCCCACATAGAAATTCAGGATAGGTACTTTCTTCATTTATGAATATACATGCACTAGAAAATGATGTAGATAAACTGCTGACAGTTATTGGGTAACACATTAGTTTCTGATTTTGTTTTCCAGGATGAAGGACAACTCCCTGAGGTGTTTATTCATATGAAACACAGATAGAATCTTGTCTGTCAGCATCTGCACTAAACATTCAAAAGCACTCTGCTAAAGTATTTGTAGGGCTTGTGGATCAACTGAGACCCAGTATATTAAGATGTGCATATCTTAAGAGATATTTCTCTCTTGAGTAACAAGTTGTCTGCTGATAGTCATCTCCCACTAGTGCAAATATCAATAAGGACACATTGACATGGATAAAGTCAGAGTACTACAAACCATGATCATGCGTGGGAAACTAAGAACGAGGAAGAGATATCCCAGAGCTGTATCTGTGAATGCTTGCAATTCCACTTACCCACTGAGAGGATCAATGACAGAGGCACCTTACAGCTACAGCAGAGATGATGTCTTCAGTGTCCAAAGAAAAGGGTCAGAGGGTGAGGTCTCCAGTGTTAGAAATGAGGCAAAGGTACACAGTAACAGTTATTTAACTCTTGCAATATGCATAGATCTAATGGGATGATCTGCAGGACTTGTGATCCTAGCTAACTCTTCTGATAGATCTAACACTTGGAGCTTGGGTGTTTTTTGTTTTTTCTTTTTTTTTTTTTTCATTTTGGTTCTGCAGCTGCATCTGGAATGCTGAAGTAAATGCTGTGAATATCATAATGCCACAGGAGGAACTAGCAGCAAAGGATGCTGTTCAGTCATCAGGGCAGTAATGTTGTTAAAAACATGAAAAAATTGTACAGGAGGAAAGAGACAACCTCTGAAATGAGGCGTGTTCATCTGAAACCCTGTATATTAATTTTGCTTCTTTGTGAGAATTCCTCCTCATAGCCCTGCAAGGTTGCTTCAAATATAGTACAGAAAAGAAGGTGTGCAGAGACCCAGATTCAGTTCAGTTCACCTGAGAGAGTACCTGAAATGCCAAGCAGTACAGCTGTGAGGCTTCAACTCATCTTACTTCCTATTTACCTTTCCACACTACTCAACCCTCCTCTAATACGTTCCTATCCAGTTAGTTATTTCAATGACAGAACTTGTCTGTAGGTTCAGCATTGAACCTTAACAATAGAAAGGGTAATAATAACTTTAAGCAGCAAATTTTCTTAAAAGAAATAAAGAAGTCTGAAAAATAAGCAAAAAGAAACATTCATGCCAATATTCTTAGCAACACAAAAATAAATTTAGAAAAAAAATCTGTTAGAATACAATGGAATCAGAATTGTCTCAATAATTGCTTCTATAAAGTGTTCTAGCATGAAGCTACAGCTGTTATTGAAAAACATTATCCTTGAAGCATTTTTGTTATTTTACATCTGAAAGAAAATCACTGCCACAAAAAGAATAAAACAAGCAAATAAAAACAAACAAACAACCCCCCCCCCCCCCAAACCCCGGCAACTACCACTCAGGTCAACAGAATGCTAAGGAAACAACATAAGTTTTCAGAGAAATGTTTAAACGGAATGGATAACCTTGATCTGGAATACAGTGAATGCCAATAAGGTTAAAACCTGTGATTATCATTTGGACAATGAGAAGATTTTCATACAAACACTTCAAAATCAAAGACATTATATTTAGTTAATTGTTTTGCTTGTTTTAATCGTGAGCGCTGATTCATAAATGTCAGAAGAATATTACAAAGAAGCTGCCAGTATTTCAATAAACAGAATGAAACACAGCATACTAATGTTAGCCCAGTACAAATTTTCTTTCCTAATTTTCTGATTAATTCTATTTAGTGCACAATTGCAGGGACGTAAAGACTGGGAGACAAAGATGGAGGATATGTTGCTATCATGGTTTCCAAAGCTAAGTATCAGATAAGGATCAGATAAGAGGTTGCAGATTCCTGATCTAACTTAAACACAGTAAGAAAAGACCTCATTAAATGCTGTTCTGTTCATACACCCAAAGTGGTCATTCTGGTATCTGAAAAATATGAATTTTCCTAGTAAGGTTTCTTTGATATTTCATTTCACTCTCTCTGAGGTTTAAGAGTATGAGGTGAGAAATACAAGAATTATGGTACCTGTATGGCAATTTAGGTCTTTGTTCAGGGAATACACTCTACTGCTATTTACAGTGCTAGTCTGTACAAAGCATCCAGAGCAAAACTAAAGACCCAACTCTTTTTGCGTAAAAACAATTCTTTCCTCCACTGGCTATTGAACTCTATAGCACCAAGTAGCATTGAAAATCAAGTTGTATGCCCAAAGCAAGATTTTTAAATTACTTTTTTTCCTCAGTGGGAGACTTAGATGACATACTTTAAATTTTGAGTAGACAGTAAGCAGGTAAAAATTCCATAGGTAAAAATCAGCGTATTCCAGGTATTATATAAACAAAAGTAATTTACTAGCTAACTCTTTGATTTAAGATTACACTTATTTTCCATGTTTTAAGAGCCTAAACTTCACATATGATGTCGGTCTAAGGACATGAGTAATTTACCTGATTTGAAATGTCTTATAGTTAGGTACCTAAAGCCCTAATCCCAAGTTATTCATCCATGCCTTCATTTATGGTCAATGGAGGCATCTTTAAGAGTGAGTCATCTGATCAAATTTAGAGGTCAGTTTTAGGATGAGGTGATTGCCTCCTGGAGGTGCCTATCTTTCTCAGTTACAGTCCACTTATCTTAGCTGACTGTCTTTGGCAATAGCCTGTTACAGAACCATGCCTAAAAAAAAATCGTCATACTCCAGCAATTAGTGTAGACTGTATTTTTACAGGAATTAGTAGACTGAGGGTTTTTTCCAGCAATTAGGAGAGACTGTATTTTCCACCAAACTTCTAATTTTCTTCTTTTTTGAAATTTTTACGAATCTTTTAAATGAGGAAAATGGTGACTTATTTTTTCTTCTCCAGATAAATAAAACCTGAATTTTTAAAATATGCATTCATCTTTTAAAATTATAAAATCTCTTGAGTTTTACAGCTTCCTCCAGTTTTCACTGTATTAATGTGACAAAAAACAAATTGGTTTTGATGTGTCATTTCATCACAAAAACCTTATTCTGATGAATTAGTGTCAAAACTGCCATTTGCTCAAGGAATTTTTGCTAAAGAAAAAAAATTCTATTATGAAAGAAATGAGGCTAGAAAAATAAGTCACAGTATAATAGTGAATTTTGGTATCTATTAAAGGGCTATGGTTCACAATTTTAGCATGTCCCGGTCAGTGTGGGAACCCCCAGTCATAGGATCTGACAGCAACCAGGTTGTTTATTGATACACTTCAGTAGTACATGACTCGAGTTATACACTTAGGTAGATCTATTTGAGATATCATAAATACCTACAGCAATCTATCCACAGAAGCCAGAATATCAGTGTAGGCTAGTTTATTCCTACTTCTGTGAGTCTGACAGATGCACCCTTAAGGTAGAATCATCTCACGTATTTTGAGATAAAGGTAGAATTTAAGTCTGAGCTGCTCATTTTTGACTCCATAGCCAAAAGAGAGAAATAGTGATTTGTTCCAATTAACTTAGATGCCTATGTTGGTATATGATGAATCATCATCTGGAGACAAAAAGCTTACAATTTTGAGGCCATTATCCTCCATAATTTAGAATCTAACAGAAGAGTTGAATGTACATCGGTCTTTATTCGATACTGCCAAAAAGTGAATGTAGCCAGTACTCAAAAATATCATAGTTAGTCCTAAGATTAGAGGGTAAGGCAAAGTTCTTGATCAGACAAGAAATACAGAAGAGCTACAAACCCTCTGTAGGATGACATAAGGCTTCTTTAAATGTATTTATGTGAGATAACACTTTTAAATAAGTTTAATGGTCATATTTAAACTACTTAATTATTGAAACTGAATCATAGAATCATAGAATCATAGAATCATTTAGGTTGGAAAAGATCTGTAAGATCATCAAGTCCAATGCAATTTCCATCTAAATCTGCAAGAAAAAGGCTTTGTGACCACGTGACACTTTTGTATTCCCTTACGTACAAGTACTTTTCTATCATCTCAGCTATATTCATTACTTTTCTGAGCTAAAAATACAGGCATTGGGATATTTTACTAAGAAATGGGTTGGATAACCAGTCAAACTTTGAGGAATTTAAGAGGTTTACCATTTAAAAACCAAAATAAAAAACCAACCAAACAAAAAATTGTAGGTGAGTATTTATTTTAAAATATTCTGTCTTAAATGACATTACAGTGTACTGTCTGAAAAGGGCTCAGACATGAAGGCTGGTAGGCTGGAAGCAGACAGTTGTAAAAGAAAATAGTTGTAAAAGAAAATAGTTTTAAAGATATTATGGAGGAGAGTTCTGATTTACTGAGTTCATTAGGTAGTGAAAAGCAAACTTCGATTCCTACATTTTATTGTTCTACTTTCTAGTTTCAAACTATTATATGAAATAATTTCCCAAAGTGCAATGGAAATTCCTCCTACATATACACAAAAAAAATAATTTCTTTTGTTACACTGTTGCTTTTTCAATGTGACTACAGAAATTACACCCACAAACCTGGCCAAAATGAAAAACAAAACAAAAGAAAACAAAAGAGTAATACAGGAAAATAAGGAGTTTAAATTGTTTGCATTCCAGTCTCACCCCGAAGCAAAATAGACTTTTATCACTGGAATCTTTTACCTCTGTGAAAGTGCAGCATTTGGTATTATTATAGCAATTAAAGCATAGATCTACTCATGTAACGAATGGATTTTACATTAGAATTCTGTACTCAAAAGCACATAGCCGTGTAGTTTAGAAAGAAGTTATAACTGATATTCTACTTTTGTCAGAAAGAAAGTCCTATTTTCCACCCCACAGGTGCTGAAATTAATTCTCCAATGAAGATGATTCATAAAGTACAGCCAGAAAAGACACTCCACACACACACACACAAATTAAGCAATCAACAAGGTAAATAAACAGTAAAGGCATCCGTGAAGGAACGTTACACACGCTGATCTTTTTGTATTTCCATTCTGATTAATTGGTAGATTCTAACCATCCATCAAATTCTGAATTTGCACTAAATAAACCCCTACCACTAAAATGAAATTGTTCCTGTACAAATGAAAAGTACAGGCAGCAGCAGTTGGAAAGGCAGGACCTGCTTAAAATAATTCATAGCAAAACAGCAATTGATCTTGCTTTTTACATCCCATGATTCCACTTTACAAAAGAAGACTATTATCTGTGAATATGGGTAGATCTTCTATAAATGTATCTTTTCTACATTAAGGTTGAGAAGTTTTTAATAATCATTAAGAGTGTTTGAAAGATAGCTCCTAGGAACAGTTCTAAAATCAAAGGCCTATTGTGCCTGTTATTGTACTATTACACAGAACAAAATACAATACAGAAGCTGGGCACAGCAAATTCTGCAAGAGATACCTCAAGTCCCCTATGAAGAATCTGCTTTTTTAGCAATCATGTTTGAAGTGTACATGATGGCATAAAGGTATTTTTGCTATTTTCTTTTGGGAGAACGCTTTTGCTACCACTCATTTATAGTAGAAATGTTTGCCTGTTTAACATTTAAATACAATACTTTAATATTTTGTAAATGGCTTTTGAATGCATTCAATATTAAAATTGTGATGTATACTATATGCACCTGTTTAATATACTATTATGAAGTATGAAGTAATAATATTGAAGTAAAATGCACTGTGCTAAAGCAATATACGACACAAAAGGGATATATTTCAGTTGAGTTGCCAAATATTTAACAAAAACTTTGTCTTAAAGTTGCCTCTGAATCATTTTCAGCAACAATAAGAGCTTAGCAACAAGATACATTTTGGTACTTTTGTTATTTTTATACTTAACTTAAAGGAACAATGGCTTAAGGCATAGCATGACATGCAGACTTCTAGAATAAAGCAAGGATAGTGAGGGTATAACTTACTAAGTATACTCTGTTTAAGAAAAAAAAAAGAAAAAAGAAAAAAGAAAAAAGAAAAAAGAAAAAAGAAAAAGAAAAAGAAAAAGAAAAAAGAAAAAAGAAAAAAGAAAAAAGAAAAAAGAAAAAAGAAAAAAGAAAAAAGAAAAAAGGAATCAACATGAGAACTTTAATTTTTAACTTTTTTTCTTTTATTAGATGGTATCATGTATGTGTACTATTGGGGTCATTGCTATATTTGGGTCTCCGCTTCACTAAGCAATTAGTACATGATATTTATAATAATATAAGACTTCTTTCTGAAACTGATGATGAGACAGAAATATTAATCAATAAAAACCATTTAAATTGAGATAACCTCTATCTGTAATTAAAGAATTCAAGTGCAGGATACTGTACCCACACTGCACCTATATTTTACTTATACTGAACATGTATCTATTGAGAGGACTATCCCTGATAGTTTTATTTTGTTGCTGATTTTTGTGTCCCAGTGTAAGGAAAAATTGTATTTCTAATGATAAATGCTAAAGACAGAGCAGCATTCTGGAACTGTTAGGCATGTAAACACAGCAGAACAAGTGGAGTATGATGTACTACTAACTAAGCATTTACACAAAAATATTCTGGTATGGATTTGACAAATATTTTTCTCTTATGCTCTTTGAAAAGAAACCTTTTGATGGAAGTTACTTATTCTTCTGAAATTCCAGACTTTGCTGCCTCTTCTAGACATATAACCTGTCTACCTGCATCATTACCTCTGTGCTAAGCAAAATACCGTATTTTCAAACACATAAAAATTAGCAGGTTTTGGTGCAGTCTATATCTACAGTAGCTATTACTTCAGGTTTTGTTCTAACAAACAATGAGGTTCTGTTTGCATAAAAATAATTATATCTGTGTCCCTAAAACATTGCACATGGCTTCTCCTTGTATTGGAAAGATTTCTATAGATTAATGATTATAATTTACTTAAGTGTGTTTTCCATGCTTTTTGTTTTGTTCTTTGTAAGGTAAATATTCAGACCTGTTAAAAATTAAAGGGAAGGGAGAAGAAAGGGAAGGGGGAGAGAGTCAGGAAAGGAGAAGGGAAAAGAAGGGAGAGGAAAAGTAGAAGGGGAAAAGCAAGGGGAGGTGGAGGGGCAGGGGAAGGAAGAGAAGGAAAACCAAAGAAAAAAGCAAAAAGAGAAAAAAACCAAGAAATTTGAGCTTGGATGACGGATAAATTGAGTAGGAAGCTGTGAGACACTTTTCCAGAAAAGTAAGATGCTCAATGCAGTAAGTGCAGTTCTTCAATCAGTAACAATGCCAGCTGCACTACTAAATATTCACTTAGAACAGACATTCAGAAGTGGGCAAGTCAGTCTGGAATGCTAAACAATCCTACAGCTGCTTTCTGCCTTTCTTTTGCATTAAAAACCATGCTTTTTTCAGGAGAAAATTCATATTGCATATGCCAGTCTTTTTCTGTCATGAATGAGGACATTTTTATTTTCTGTGGTCAACTGAAGGGCTAAAAGTCTTCAGGTATGTTCCCCTTCTCCACTAACAGAATCAGTTGTGACTGGGAACTGTTTCACTGCAGGCGTTTTTTGTCAGATGCTGAAAGTATCGTTTTTATTTATATGATGCATTACTTTTCTCCCACTTCAAATATTTCATATAACTTCTAACACTGTCTCCAGAAGAGAGGTTTGTCAATTTGGCAGCTGGTAGAAAGAAGAGACTGGTCTTTATTATGCTTGTCTTCTCTCTTGCTCAGACCTCCTGTAAGGCCCATGCAGTATCTTCCAACCTTGTGAAGATCTTTGGAGACTTGAATACCACTTGACACTTGGATATATTTTTATTATGTTCAAACTGTTAATGAGTTACTGGTGTTTAGGAAATGAACCGTGCCCTGGAAATCCAAATAATATGAGTCCTAGACAGCAATGTCACTTACCAACCACCTATGGACCTGGTCATCTAAACATAGTTTCCTGTCTCATCTGAGATGCCCTAAAGCTCACTTTCCAGAAGGACACAGCTCCCATAGAAACAATGTCCTGTCTGCTAGCCATGTGCAAGTATCTTGGATTCTGCAGAGGTAGCATATTTCATAACACTGGGCATGTTTCTTTAATGGGAATAATTGCAAAAATACATTTTATGTATTTCAGTGGATCCTCTTTGGTTGTATAAAATTCACATTCTTCTTTCAATAAATTATCTTCATGAAAAGAAAGGAACACACCCTAATGGTATACCTATCTAGAAATACATATAGAAGAATATAAATGCAGGGCTACCAGGGCTTGTAGAAGAGATTCTCTCATTTGAATAATACTGCAAAAAATAAAAACCCTGTGTGCTGTTATGGAAAATCAAGTACTGACATCAGCAAGCCCCAGAAGTGTGACTATACTAGCACTAGCAGAAATAAAAGCATAGCTGGTTGCAATTTGTAAATGTGGGATGTGTTTCAGTAAAAAACAAATAAATGAATGAAAGTTAAATCTAGACCTAAATTTTACTTTTGAAGAAGAAGTCATGTAGTATAATATATTGGAACTGAAATCTGTCAATACTGTTTCTGATTTTTTTCAGTAGTATTAATTAGATGGAAAATATCAGTGTCGCTATTAATTTCTTTGAGAATGCTTTGCTTTTTGAGTATCTTGAGTCTGTAGGAAGCTTCCTAGGGCCACTTTACTCATACAGTGCCATCTAGGGTCAGGGAGATATCAAAATTATGCCTAATCAGATGCATACATTGAAGTGTTTTACACATCACAATAGTACTTTTGATAGTAGTCAAAGTTTTATGGATTTGATAAATACTTATCTTTTTCAGAGAACTTTTTATTTACCACATTGTCACTGCTGGTGACAATGCTGGTGTTCCTCATTTATAAGATATATAACATATAAAATTGGACATGTTTATAAATCTCTATTTCTGGAATACAGTTTTATTGTTAAAAGCACTAAGTATTCCCCCTTGACACATACAGTAATTTTAACACAGTTTCAGTGCTTTGAATTCCTCTGGGGCAGATTTTACCTGTGAGGGAAATCTTACTTTCACAGTTGACAGAATTTGTTTTCCTTATATTTTGATTGCTATTGTTTCTGTTTTAATAACAATAAAAAAGAAAAATAATAATAAAACTGCCTTTTGACAGAAGTGTCAGAGAAAAGATGTCTTCAATGATGCACCTTCAGAGCTGAGATACTGACAAGGTGACAGAAGAAAGCAAACACTGCCACAGGTTGTGCTGTACCTGGTTTTCAGCTTAGCAGAAAACTACAACATACAGGAATACATCTGACTCAATTACCTTTGAATAGACTTAAAACAATTGCAATAAATAATCATACAAATAGCTATTTAGACAGTTTTAGACATACACATTGCCAGAATTTATGTATTTTTTTATACTTGTTGCATCATTTCTATAAGCATGGATGCTGGAAAAGCAGTATGTCAAATGGTCACATAGATTGCTGGTTGCCTTTGGACAGAAGGCAATCGCGATGTAAAAAGTATGCTTGTAGCCTTAGTCATGTCTTTTGTAGAGACTAGCGGGAGAAATTTGCTTGCATTTTCTTCTCCTAAAACCTTTTACCTTTGTACATTTAAAAGGACAAGGCTATGTATCAAGCCAAATACTTTTTATTAGTTTTGGCACAGCAACCTCTGCAGTGCTTCAGCTGTTGCTGCCCGACAGGGCTATCTTTGCAAGAACAGGTAATGCAAACAAATAGAAGTTATTTTGTTAAGCAAAACAGGTGAAATTGAGGACCAAGCATCCCCATCGTAGGTATTCCAGCATTTTTGTTTCTTTGGGCCAGCTGTAGGCTGGTTTTAAGCAGTGCAACACTAAATGCATTCCCAAAAGGCAACCATGACACCCCCAATCTTGTTCTGGGTCCAAGGAACACACCATATAGATGGAGCTATGCATCTACTGTTAGTCCAGTTAATGTTTTAACAGCTTAAGAGCCTCAATTATCTAATTGATACAGAAAATCCTCATTAATGGCAGAGTCTAAAGGGCTCCACTAAGAACCCTGGCCCTTCCTTCTGGCATTGTGCTCACTGGTGGTTGTGGCCCCCTCAGCCTGGGGTCCTGCTCATGGCTCTGAGAGTGCACCTCTCCCCCATCCCCCCAACTGGCTGCACCCTGGGACCCCACAAGGGAGGTGGCAGGTGCAGCCCACACACTGTGACGCTAAGGGCTGTTGTTGCCCCCTCCCCAGGGTCTGTCAGGCCATTGCACCCATCTGTCCAACAGCACTTCCGAGCCAGTGGCAGTTCCCGATGGAGCTACATGTATACCTATGCTACAAACCTTACCATCCTTGGTTTTGGTGTAATTCAAAGAACAGATTCCATTCAAGCGGTGAGTACTCCCACAAAGAAGTTTCCCACAACTTCTGTGGCCCGTTGTTGAGCCATATATATACTATAACTTTCCAGGTTATACTATATAAACCTGGAAAAGCAAAGAAAAATGAAGAAAAAGAAAAAAAAACACCAAAAGACCCACATTTTCAAGCAGTCCAAAGATAGGTATTACACTAGAAAAATAAAGTCTCCAATGGGTTAAAAATCAAGCCTACTTTCAAGTAAGAAATATACATACAAAGAAATGCTGCAGATCAGTAAACATGTAAGGAGAAAAACACAGGCCTTGTGTATCAAGCAGCAATGCAAGGAAGAACAGGGCTCTGACAACGACCAGACAGACTGATTTGCTGTGCTCCTGGTGGACCCATCTAGTTTGATAACTTTTGCACATTGTGGAGTTCCTCCGTAGCCTTCACATCCCACTGTGCTAACAAGATAGAAACCTGTTGGTGTTTCTTCCTTTTACTTATTACAGTAATAAAGGTATCAGCTGATGTACGCTGAGGTTGCACGATCATCTGTTCAGGAGTAACAAGTCACTTGGACACTGGAATAAGCATTGAGAAGCTTCTCTGTGTTACTGCTTCTGCAGTAATCCCTGCCACACAAAATGCAGTCACCATTTCAGACATTTCAAGATAACAGGCTGGCAATAGCTTCAGACATCCTGAATTACCTGCATAGAATCACATCCCAAAGCAATTGTGCATTTTGTAATAGAAATGCTGCTGATTTTGCTGGACAAACTCCTCCACAGATGGCACATGTTTAGCTACATTTATGCAGTTGATTGCCCCAGGTTAGATTTTGTGCCAACACTCTTGTTCCCTGAGGATGTGTTTTTATTTTACTGGGTTTATTTTGCTGAGTAGCTCTTGGAAACTGATGTTACTTATTCTCTGACCAAAGGCTTGGATAGCTGAATGGTGTTCCTTGAACATTGGAAAGTGTAAGAGCTGTAAATAATTGATCTGGGTTATTATGACAGTATTTTTTAAAAATTTGAAACAAAGAGAAAATAGCTTTCTTGTTTTTATAAAATTCCGTTATTTCAATTTTTTTCTCTGTAAATTATAAAAACCCTCAAAGTTTATTGGAATTTCCCAAATGTACAAAAAATAATTATTGCTAGTAAAAAAGAATGCATTTAGGTAAAAGATGATCAATTATGTTTAATTCTGATCTTTTGTATAATGCAAACTATATATCACAGAAAAAATAATTTCAAATTGAGCAATCAAAATGTTCCATTCCATTTCAAAAGGGAACACACTGACATTGAAATGCTCCACTTAAAGAAGTTTTAAAAATAGTCATTTATCCTAAGACACATTTGGCACAAGTCACTGTTTTCAAACTCCTTTGTAACTTTCCTGGACTTGCATTATAGTCACAAACTACTTATTTTAAGTGTAAAACTTATCTCTAATTTGGGTATGCTAAACACACATTTTTTCCACCTAGATAAAGAGTATCTGTTTTCATAGATTATGATTTGGCTCAGTACCATTTTTTTTCCTGACAGGCAAAAAACTCTGCATCTAGTCTGGATTCAGATGGGATATGTATTATTCATGACAGTACAGCATTGCAGGGACTCAAGACAGGGCAGAATTATGGTTTGACTGTCCATATTGTATATTCCCAAATCATCTTCTCTCCCTCCCTCCCAAACTCATTGTTGACTCTGAAACTCGTGGGCCTGTGACTGTAAGTGAAGACTTTTATAACCATGGAGGACGTAATGAGACAACTAGTAACTTCAGTAATCCGTACCTTCAATGATTTCTGCAATGTTTTTTCATGTATACATTTGTAACATATATTTATTCGTAGCTTCTTATTAAAGTAGCTGTTCGTTGGAAGAGGAAAGAGGTTGCTTTTTTTTTTTTTTCCAAACTATAAAAATAGATTCCTAAAAAGGAAATTATGACACATAATTTATTCTTAAATTATTGCTGTAAAGACAGGAACTTAGAGTCTTTCTACAAAATGATTGCTGTTACATCTTGTCCTTATTCTTTTCTTTGCTTCTTTCCCATAGAATAGAATCGTTCAGGTTGGAAAAGACCTTTTAAAATCATCAAGTCCAACCATAAACCTTACACTGCCATGTCCACCACTAAACCATGTCTGTTAAGTGCCATGTCTACATGTATTTTAAATACCTTCAGGGACAGTGACTCAATCACTTCCCTGGGCAGCCTGTTCCAATGCTTGACAACCCTTTCAGTGAAGAAATTTTTCCTAATATCCAATCTAAACCTCCCTTGTCACAACTTGAGGACATTTCCTCTCATCCTATCACTTGTTACTTGGGAGAAGAGACTCACCTCACTAGAAAAATTACAAATGTTTGTTTGCAAACAAAGAGGTCTGAGATTTTTCTAATCAGTACAGGAACTTAGTCACATGCCTTACTTTGAAAATCTCAGTCCTAAGTGCATTATTCTAAGAAATGACACAGCATGTGGTTTTGATGCCTAGAACATGTTCCCTCTGGATCATTCTTTTCCTTTCCAACTCCCTGCCGAGCTTCACCATCTCCTCACCTCACACTATGTCCTCACACATGCAGTCCTCAAAAATTCCTCTAGTTCCCTAAGGCTGCTGCTGCAGCTGGAAAGTCAGAAAGAAGCTGCAGCTTGAACCAGCCAGTGGTGACAGTGGGTTCTTTTAGCCAGGATGTTACCTACAAGCACTTCTATTTCACTATATGGTGTCACTGCTTGCTTTGCTTCTGACAACAATTTAATTTTTCCCTTTCACCAAGACTTCTCACAGCTTTTCATTTAGTACCTTGGTATTAATGGCAGCTTGTAGCTCTCAGAAGTGCAGGACAGGAGAGGGAAGAGGTTGTGGTAAGTCAGAGATCTTTATTTTCACAGAAGCAGAGATAGCAAGAGATAATGAAGTATGGTCTTATCCATATTGTATTTCCATCTAAGCTCTGTTTCAGAGATCCCTTTCCTCTCTTTGCTACTTCTCTTGCCTTATGTACGTTGTTTTCAGATAATAGAGGAGTAATTACTGAACTATCTGTCTCCACAGGTAAAAACTGAAATATGACTGCTCCCTGCCTCCTTTTTCGCACTTCCGAAGTGGTCTGCAGAGAAAGAAGGGGAAAAAGGCAAGTCTTTTATATCAGTTATATTTTTCCTGCCTTATTTTCCTCTCTGCTTTCAAAAGCCTAGAGACCCCTGTTCAGAAGTTATTAGAATCAGAGAATAAGAAGATCTGACTTCTGATTTTAATTCTAAAAGTAAATTTTTAACGATGAAAAATGTGTTTGTTTTTTTAACTGAGTTTGCCATCTTTTAAGAAAAGGTAATAACTTATTTTTCAAATATTAACTCCATTTGTGACTCCTTCTTTCCTAGCTTTTCCCTCCTATGCTCCCTTTAGCTGTTTTCTTCTGCCCCAGGGGTAATAAGTAGATAAAAGAAGCAAGGATGGGAATAGGAGATGACAACCATCATGTTCATATTTGGAAACAGCAATAATAAATTTCATTTCTGCCAGTGATGAAACGCATGGTGTCAAAGCATCTTTGTTCTCAAATAATCTTTCTAGTGACTTAATGCATACTAAATCAGGACAGCTAGGCATACTAGGTTCAATGCATTGTAAAACACCATAGGCTGACAAAACGCTGAATAATAACACTCCATGATAAAGTGAGTTCAAGCATTTCTAAAGGATACAGGAGCTTCCATTAACTTAATGGCTGTTCTAAGCTTGCAGTGGCAGAAACATGATCAAAAGTGAGCAAAATCCTTACCATTGTAAATCTATGTCACCCTGCTGATATGGTTGTGACATTACACTTTGCTACAGCAGTTGTGCTTGTCCACTCTGAACCATCAGGAGTCCATTGAAAATGAAGTCAAACAGGGAATATGCCAATGGGAAGCAAGTACCTTATCTTGTTTGCGTTTTGTTTATTTCTTTGTTTACTTGGTTGGTTTTTTGCATCTGTTTAAAGACTAACATATTCTTTCAGAGATAGAGCTTTACCCCTAGTATTGAACAAAAAGCAAAAGGCAACATTAGCCACTGCAACTGGAAATTACAGGCTACAATGAAGAAATATTACATTGCAGATAACATAAATTATAGGTGCTGCTAATTCTCTGTGACATTGACTCAGTGCTATGATAAATAGTGAAGAACTCCACATCTGCCAGAATTGGTATGTTCTCAACCACTTAAGAACTTTCAATTTCATATCCAGTTCCAAATGTTTTAGATCAGTTATGGCATTCCAAATAGTACTAACCTAAAATGTATGCCATCAGGTTAATATACGTAGTCTTTCCATAGGGCTGTCAGAATAGCAGTTAAAACTGAATGTTCAGACATGGTTCCTGCACAATAGTTATGACTTAGAAAATATTTCTATGTGAATAATGGCTCTCCTGAGCTGAAAACCATAGGCTTGCTGCAAGGCTCTCCCATGGCACTGAACCCAAACCCCACCAGAGGCTCCATCAGTGACATGCTGCACCTCTACCCCAGCCACAGTTCCAGTTTCCTCAGTTGCAGCCTGAATGGTTCTGCTGGCTCCCACTGACATTTAAGTTGTGATTATTATTTTTAACACAGAGATATTTGTTTCTAATTCCTTCACACCATTTTTACTCTTACAGTACACTAATGATATAGCCTGCTTCTTAAAAAACCTGCTCAAATGCATTATTGAAACATGTATGTATTCTTGTTACTTTTTCTGTAGAAAGCTGAGGACATATTATTTTTAATTCTCAGCCATTTACTAAAATTATAAGACTATACTTGCCAACATGTTAAAATAGGTGTGAAAAATAGATTCACTTGTCATGCAGTTTGGCCATTCAGTTTGTCATGAGCCATTGGTGTGATTAAAGCAGGTCTATATGAGTTGTAAGTCAGAGAAGCCCAAAGATTTCCACTTAGCCTTTTATGAACTGATTTGCAGCAGGTTATGATCTGGTTCAGCACATGAAATCACAAACTGTGAGGTATATTTCTCATATATTCTTAAACCTTCACTCTTTCTTGGAACATGCACTGTCAGTATTTGCATATGCATAGTCATCTTTTGTCTAATGACAGTTCATCCAAGAATATAAGAAAAAAGTAACTATGAGGTAGATTAGCTAAGACAGCATTGGTATGATTTTATTTTACATAGTGAAAAATAAGAAAAAACCTAAAACCACGTTATCCCCACCCCCTTCTTCCCAGGATCAACTTCACTTCTGACTCATCTACCTCCTTCCCCTCCCCTGAGCAGTACAGGCTGGGTGGGTGATCAGGGTTGTGGTCATTTCATCACATGTTTTCTCTGCCGCTCCTCCCCTGCTCTAGTGTGGGGTCCTTCCCACAGGATACAGTCCTTCACAAACTACTTCAGCGGGGGTCCTTCCCACGGGCTGCAGTTCTTCATGAACTGCTCCAACATAGATTCTTTCCATGGGGTACAGTCCTTCAGGAACAGCTGGCTCCAGGGTGGGCCCCCCACGGGGTCACAGGTCCTGCCAGAAAATCTGCTCCAGTGTGGGCTCTCCATGGGGTCATAGCCTCCTTTAGGCATATGCACCTGCTCCAACATCAGGTCCTCCATGGGCTGCAGGTGGATATCTGCTCCACCATTAACCTCCATGGGCTGCAGGGGAACGGCCTCTGTTCCATGGTCTTCACCAGGGACTGCAGGGGAATCTCTTCTCTGGCTCCTGGAGCACCTCCTCCCCCCCCTCCTTCTTCAATGACCTTGGTGTCTGCAGGCTGTTTCTCTCAAATTTTCTCACTCCTCTCTCCCAGCTGCTGTTGCACAGTGATTTTTACCTTTTCTAAACGTGTTATCACGGAGGCACTATCAATGCCATTGATTGGCTCAGATTTGGCCAGCAGTGGGTCCGTCTTGGATCCAGCTGGATCTGGCTCTGTCTGACACAGGGGCAACTTCTGGTGTCTTCTCACAGAAGCCATCCCTGCAGCCTCCACGCTACCAAAAACCTCACCATGGAAATCAAATACAATCATCAAAAAGAGTTTCCTACACCAAAGTCAAAATAACATCATAACAACACTGAGAAAGGTGGCTAAGTTACACACACTCCACCCGTCATCCTTTCATCACAATTAAAAAAAAAAAAAATCCTCATAATTATTCTGCTCTATGGCATTGTTCTGTCCATGTTTTGCCTGTTACCTCTCCCAGTTACTGTCCTTATCTCAAATTCTTCAAGTGCCCCACTTTGGGCACCAAAAAGGACTGTGATGGGCTGACCTTAGCTGGCCATCAGGTGCCCACCAAGCCGCTCTATCACTCCCCTCCTCAGCAGCACAGGGGAAGAAAATAAGGTGAAAGACTTGTGTGTCAAGATAAAGGCAGTTTAATGAAGAAAAGCAAAGGCCACACACAGAAGCAAAGGAAAACAAGAAGATTTATTCTCTACTTCTCAACAGCAGATGATGTCCAGCCACTTCCTGGGAAGCAGGGCCTCAGTACGTGTACTAGTTGTTTCTGAAGATAAACACCTTGATAAATACCTCTCTCCTCCTCCTTTCTTTTAGCTTGTATTGCTGAGCATGATATCATATGATATGGAATATCCCTTTGGTCAGTTTTTGTCAGCAATCTTGGCTATGTCCCCTCCCAACCTCTTGCCCATCCCCACACTACTGGCCTTTGGAGCAGGGGTGGCACATGGTTGGAGAGACAGCCTCGATGCTGTGAGAGCACTGCTTAGGAGTAGCCAAAACACTGGTGTGTTATCAACACCATTCCAGCTGCAAATACAAAGCACAGCACTACAAGAGTTGCTATGGGGAAAGTTAATCCCATCCCAGCCACATCCTATACACCAGCACTCAGGTTATAGTGAAGAGAATGTTTGATTTAAACCATTGTCTAGTCTTCCTATTCGGATTAGAAATTATGCTGAAAAGGAGTTGAAGTTGGGCTGAAAGAAGAGAAACAAGACAATTATCTGTTTCACTTATTGTTGTGACATTTGACAAGGAGACAGGAATACTTGTCTGTATTTCTAGGAATCCTTACGTACTATATTGTATAGGTCATTGAACAAAATGCACAGGAAAATATTAAGTAAAAGCACCAGAGTTTTCTGTAGGTCTTGTGCCAAGAATGTATGGATATCAGGCTAGATATACCTTTACCAAGTTGCCAAAAGAATAAGTGAACCTTGTATTAACAAAATAGCACAGTGATATTGAACTCTTTCTGATTAGTATCCCTCAAAACACTTAATGTCTTTAAATACTTGTTAAATTTATTTAAAATGTTTAAATCACATGTAAGAGGGAGTATATTTTAATGAAATCTGCTTTTAACATTAAAATGTTCCCCCTCCATGTTTGTATTTCTAGTACAAAACTCACTTGCAAATAAAACAAAAAGTTAATAATATGCATTAATGAAATCACAAGCTTTGATTTCTTCCTGTAGCAGACAAGACACTTCAGATTTTAGCCCGTTACATCTCAGTGGTAGTTCTAATATTACAATCAAGCTCTGTAATGAGCCTTCTTGAGTAAAGGGAATCTGACAAGTCTTTCCTCTGATTAATGTTTGAAATACTGATTAGGTATGCTGTACTGGATTTTTAAAAGCACCTACAAGTATTATACAGATACCTAGCCATTTGTATGGTAATAATCTGATCATTCATCCATTCCATCTTCCTAATAATCTTCCATGTTTGTTCCCTACCTCCTGCTCTTGGAATTTTGAGCAGTCTGTACACAGATACTCCAAATACATGCCACAGTTTTCTTTCTGAGTTTTTACAACCTCCAAAGACCACAACCAGTCATAAAAGATTTCTGTACAGTCTTTTTTTTTTTTTTAATTCACTATATTTCCAGAAATGTATCTTATCATAATAAATAAGTCTCGCTCACTTCTGAGAGTTTCTATTATTCCACTCTCCAGTGTCCATGTCATAACTGAGCCTTTTCTCTGGCAAGCTGTTTGATATGATAATCATGTCTTCTTGGAGCAAAAATTAGCATTAGACTTCCACGGAATCATGGTAGAAGTATTAATTAGTAACTTTATTTATCACTTAATTAATTTTAAATATTGAGCAACTCATGTCTCCTTCCTGTCTACCCTCAATTATCTCTGTACAAATTCCTGACCATTTTTGTGATTTATCACTATTATTCTGTTTATAACATTCATAGGATTCACAGCAGTATTTTAGCTGTATTTACCACAATGCTGTATGCAAAAGAATTTTTCATTGCTAGTTTTATGAGGAACACTACTGGTTATGTAGTACAGGTCAAACTGCAAATTCATAGTCAAATTTCCAGCAAACTGTCACCTCTTATTCTCCTTTAATCTTCATGTTCTCCATTTTTTCTCTTTAATTTGAATACCAGTGCTTCAAATGAAGATTCAATATCATTCAGGACTTTTTCTCTCTAGTGTAATAAGTAATTCTTTCTAACTTGCGGGTTTGTGTTATTTTTCTGTCTTAGCTAATGTTTTCACTATCTCTCAATTTAGAAAAAAAAAATTAACTTTCTGTTTTCCTAATTTATTTTCCTAAAAGATAAAGATACTAAATAATCCTAAATAAAATATGTATTACCTGACTGTCCCACCAGATGAATCTTTTACCAAAAGACCTTTAAATTTATGCTTTTTTTACAACCATTTAGTTTTGAGTTCCTATGACAGCACAATATGCAAAACAACCAGCTTGTCTTTTAAGATTAATATTTCAAGGTAGCATCAAATAATTTACTGAGAATTATGGGTTTTTTTCAAACCTACATTGCACAATTTTGTAATTATATTCAAAATGCTACACAGTATTTGAAATTATGCTTCATTTAAACAAGATACATAAAACTGGAGCACTTTGCCATGTCCTTATAACATCCAGAAAAGCAAGCCATTTACATTCAGGTTGACTGGAAATGTAAAAGAAATTATTCCTTTCTCAAATTTGAGGTCTTTTACCTTTCGTTTTTAAAAGAACAGTTCACAGTCTGTATCACATGATCTGAATCATCTACAACACTGATTTTGTTTTTCTCACTTTGAGAAATAGTCAGCAATGATCTACCAAGTCTAATTCAAAATGTGCAGGTCATGTAAATTTAAGTCTCACTTGTTTTGTTGTAGCTTTATATATATAAACATATGTTTTTTAATAAATATTTTCTTAGGATGAAAAGACCTCAGTAAATTTTCTTGTCTGTTTGGACACTGTTAAGGAAAAGTTTTACCATTCATTTTATCTTCCTACTATTTTTAAACTAGACAAACTGTTAATGCTTTCAACAGTAAGATTGGTTGGGTGTTAAGTTCCAGAAACAGTTTAGATGACAAAATAGGCTTTACATTCTGGTTTTGTTAATATATGCTTTAGTCATTGCTTTTCAGTTCACAACCTATAATAAATTCAGTAATGCCTTTCAAGTGCAAAAGAAACGATATCAAAATAGTAAGTAGTTACAACATTTATCATTTTTCATGACATACAGGCATTGTACTGCTCACTGTCAAACAGCAGACATTAACATGAGAAATGCCTGAGGCAGATATTCCTTGAAGGCAGTATAAGGCTCTGCTCTACCTGGAAAACCAATGTATGCCTAAGTGGCAGAAAATACTCCACTGTTTTTTTCAGCATCAGGGTACTTCACATTTTCATATTGTGTAACACTTTGTGACAGAAGGAAACATGCTTTTACTGTAAAATACCTGCTATCCAAATAATTTTGAAATATTGCACATTATTTTGTAGCTCCAAATACTCTACAGTGATGTATAATTCTGAAATACAAAAAATTAAACTAGGATGAAACATAACATGATAAATGTTATCTAGTTTCACATTTGCAAGACAGTCAGGTCTCCAAGTGTTGAAATTACCAGTGAGGCACATTCAGCCAACTTCTGATTGTTCCTTTAGTCAAAGGCACACTGTCTTCAAAGTACCCGCTGCTTTTCCTTGAACTACAGGAGGTGGGTATCTAAGCGATATACATGAGTTTAAAAAGCAACCTGACTTAATTCCCTCCTTTCTTTGAAGATAGTCTACAACAAAGAAAGTTTTAATGACACTATAAAGCAAGACCAACTCAAGCTTTAGCTTCTCTGAAAATCATTGTAATTCTTGAGAGGGTGCCTGTCAGTCTATAAATGTTCCTTGAAGAACATGATAACAAATCTGCTACCACTTGAATGAAGACCACCAGAAGGACTAGCAGGAAGTATTTTACCTCAAAGAGCAGGGGACCTGCAGATTAGCTTAAGGTTTATGCATGATGTGAAAATAAGATGGATCCTAGACCAGCTCACATATTTAATAGTGATGAGGCTAGTCTGCAGAGCACCTGTAAAGGATGGGAATAGACTGACTCTACCAGCAGATTCATTGCCTTGCATTGGAGATCCTATTTCTCCCTGCCAGACTTCCCACCAAAGAAAGCACGTAGATCACAAGTAACATGAGTCATAAATTGCTCACTCTTATTTTAGATGACATTGCAAAAAACCTTGGTTGAATAACTATGAAATAACATTACCAAAGGCAGAAGGGACCTCTGAGTCCCATCCATTTCAGAGTAAAACCACTTCTAATTAACAGTTAGTAAGAGTATATGGCTACTGTGGGCGGGTACAGAGGGAGAGCCATTGTCTTAATCACTGTCAGGTAGAGACCGGTTTACTTTTGAACAAAAGGAGGGGTTTGTCCCTTGTACAATCTGTGAGTCTTACCAAATTCAAGATTAATTATTTCTGATTAAACATCAGATTTCTTTCCAAGGTCATGAAAATATATAAGTTCATTTTTATAGGGAGAAACGAAAAAATTACTTATTTAGTAGAGACCAATAGACTGGCTCAGAAACAGGTGACTAATGTAACTTGATGAAGCACATGGTAATAAGAAGACACATCATGAAGCAGCCACAGTGCTATGAAAAATGATGCCACAGCAGCTCTAAGCTTGTTCCCTATTTCTAAACAGTAAAAGTAGAATCACAGAATCATAGAATCATTAAGGTTGGAAAGGACCTCTGAGATCATCAAGTCCAACCATTAACCTAAATGCCTGGTCCACACCTAAACCATGTTTCTAAGCACCACATCCACACATTTTTTGAACACTTCCAGGGACTGTGATTTCACCACTTCCCTGGGCAGTCTGTTCCAATGCCTAAACACTCTCTCCGCGAAGAAATTTTTCCTAATATCTAATCTAAATCTCCCCTGGCACAACTTGAGCCCATTTCCTCTCATCCTGTTGCTTGCTACCTGGGAGAGGAGACCAACCCTTACCTTGCTACAACCTCCTTTCAGGTAGTTGTAGAGAGCAATAAGGTCTCCCCTCAGCCTCCTCTTCTCCAGACTAAACAACCCCAGTTCCTTCACCTGCTCCTCATAAGACTTGTGCTCCAGACCACCAGCTTTGTTGCCCTCCTTTGGACATGCTCCAGGACCTCAATGTCTTTCTAGTAGTGAGGGGCCCAAAACTGGACACAGTATTCGAGGTGTGGCCTCACCAGTGCCGAGTACAGGGGCACTATCACCTCCCTGGTCCTGCTGGCCACACTATTCCTGATACAAGCCAGGATGCCATTGGTCCTCTTGGCCACCAGAGCATACTGCTGGCTCATATTCAGGCGGCTGTCAACCAACACTCCCAAGTCCTTTTCTGCCAGGCAGCTCTCCAGCCACTCTTCCCCAAGCCTGTAGCATTGCCTGGGGTTGTTGTGACACAAGTGCAGGACCCGCCACTTAGCGTTATTGCATCTCATACAGTTGGTCTCAGCCTATCAATCCAGCCTGTCCAGATCCCTCTGTAGAGCCTTCCTACCTTCAGGCAGATCAATACTTCCACTCAACTTGGTGTCGTCTGCAAACTTACTGAGGGTGCACTCAATCCCCTCATCCAGATCATTGATAAAGATATTAAACAGGACCGGCCCCAATGCTGAGCCCTGGGGAACACCACTCGTGACCGGCCGCCAACTGGATTTGACTCCATTCACCACCACTCTCTGGGCTTGGCCATTTATCCAGTTTTTCACCAGCAGGGACTGCACTTATCCAAGCTGTGAGCAGCCAGTTTCTCCAGGAGAATGCTATGGGAGAGTGTCAAAGGCATTACTAAAGTCCAAGTAGACAACATTCACAGCCTTCCCCTCATCCACCAAGTGGGTCACCTTGTCATAGAAGGAGATCAGGCTGGTCAAGCAGGAATCAGGTTGGTCAAGCAGGTCAAGTGAAAAGGATAGATAGACTAGGTTAGTGAGAATAACAGTTTAGCCAGGATATTTCTGCATCATATGCCTTTTGGAGGAAAACATATGTCATTATTTAGTCCCAGAGGAAAATTGTTCCCTTTTTCTCCATCTCATGCCATAACTCCAGAAAATTATCTATTCACAGTTCTTCAACAGGAAAGCAAGAGGCTGAGCCCAGCGCTCTTTGCTGCTCTGGGGCAGGGTATTCGTGTAGCAAGCATGCAACCTCCATCTCTTATTAAGTAAGTAAAATAAAAAGCCTGGTTGTGTTATTGTGGATAAGTTACAGTAATAAACTATTCAGGATTAAAGAATAAATTTATTTTGGAAATTTACATGGACGATCACTTGATTTTAGTCCACTTCAGTTTTCCTACCGTTACTGTTGGGCTATTAATTCAATGGTTTGATCTAGTACAATGATCTCTGTATGCCTACAGGAGTCTACATAGTTGGTGGAACTTTCCAGTTCCCCAGAATACTACCAATAATATTGCAACATTTTCAGCAGATTTTATCAGTATTCTGAGAATAAAACATCTGACTTGGCAATATATCTCTTCCATGCACATGGCTGTTGATATTGACTATACCGCCATCTGAAGCTACTTTGAATAGCCTAGTTTTTCCTCTTCTAAACCATTTCCCTTTTGAAAGAGAAAAGAACAAGAATGAGAAATAAGGAAGATGATAACACTTTTTCTGTGCTTCATGGCTTTGAAACTGACACACCAGAAGGGTTTTTAAAAATCACAGTAATTAGAACTTTTCATTCAAAGTACAGGCCAGCAAGAGCTGATTCAAAGCCCAGTTTAACATCTGGTAAACAGGAAAAAAACCAACCAAACAAAAAAAACCCAAACCATAAAAAGAAGCACCAGTCACTAGTTGAAAACAATAAAATCTTCAGTTACTTACAAGAAATTTTCAGTCTGCCAGCTGAGAGCAAGGAGTTTGCATCAACTGCTCTGTTAAGAAAACAAGGCATAAATAGAGAAAGTGTTCCAGTTCAGAAGGGAAAATCGTTGTCAAATATAAATAGATTATTTGTAAATTGGGGAAATTAATTACAAGGTTGATTTTGAGAGGGGGGCTAGTTATCAAAACTTTAAAAAACTGATTTTTTGCTTGTAATAAGTCTTATTCCTTGACAATTTAACTTTTAAGTTAAACATTAATTTTGTGGAAGTGTGATAAAAAGATAATTTCTCCATTTTTATAGATGGGATTTAAAGTTTTAGCTTAGGTATGCCACAGAAATGAAGACAGCCAGAGTAAGTCTGGACTCTCATATCTATAACAATTAGAATCTAATTCAAATTTATAGAAATAAGTATATATTTATTTATATGTTTATATATGTGTGTATATGTGTGTATATCTATAAAATGTTAGGAGCAACAGTTGGATGATTCATAAACTAGAAAACAGTGCCAAAAATTATTGTCAAAGATTAACAAACTTTGGACATTATGAACCAGGACAGGAAAAAAAAAAACAAACAAGTAATATTACAAAAATTAAAGCACTGGAATAAAAGAAAAGAAAATCCACTAGGCTAATGTTCTCAGATCTGCTAATGGAAATGTTGAAAGATATAGAAGGAATTGAGAGCAGGTAAAAAATTCTTTGAAATCTACAAAATGAAAATGTAAATCAATGAAGCCAGAAGAAGTAATAATATCTTTTCCACTTTTCTGTATGATTCAAAGAAAATAATAAGGTTGTTCTTTAAGAAAATTACTGATCTTTTTTTCTTTGAGGATAAAGTACTAACAGTGGCTATTGCATTATTAAGAGTTATAAACATTTTTGATATCTTGCTAAGTATTATAAGTTAGACCTTAGATTCATTGTGGCAAGTATGTTTTGCCATTTCAATTCTGTTAAGTTCCCACATAATTTAAAAGAATACATAAAATCACCAAATATAATCATGTGACAATATCTGCTAGCCTTGTTTTGCTGGGCCTGGGCAGTAAATGGATGCCTGTTCAGTCCGGTCATAAATGTAATGTCACCTACCTTAAGGTTACTTCTATTTGTGCTTGTGCTCACAGACCATAGGTTTATTCTGGCAGCAAGAGATCTTTGACTAACCCCATTTATGAGAGAACCTTCTCTGGGCATAAACCCAAAATATACACCATTACAATATCTCTATAGGGAATCCTCAGGAACCTAATGATTCAGCTTTATGACTTCTTTGCACTGAACCATTACAAATTTGCTGTGGAGTATCAGTGAACCTGATCCAAGAATTAATGTTATTGGCTGGCTTTGTATGATTATTGCAGAGGTGAACATTAATCTAGAATTAAAGGAAAGGTTTTTTTTAACTAGAATTGGATCTAAATAGGCATTTTTAAATTAAGATTTATGAACATTCATTCAAACTGTAAGATAAAAGTATGTGGAACCTGCATGAAACTTCTATGACTATAAGTATAGAGATACTTAAACTATTTCCTTGGGTTCATGCTGCAACATTTGTATTAGAAATGGAATCTGTAAATATTTTGAATGTCATTACCCGCCCCCTGACTTCAGTGAGAAATGAGGTTACTCAGTGTATCACAAGTATGGGACTTTTGTTATTCTGTAATATTACTAAAGTTGTTGACTCAGTTTAAAATGTCTGTTGAAGTTATAAAACTGTTAACTAGTGTATTTGTTGAATTTAACTTTGAATGCAAGAAACCCTGTTGTAGTTTACTCCAGCATAAATATTTTTTCTACTCTAATCTACTTTGAGTAGTTGATTATTTACTTCAATTTCCTGTTTTAATGACAAGATAATTCTTTTACTTACTAAGCTGAAGAGTTCTTAATATTTGTACTCAAAGCCAATATTTCTGGAAGTGTACTGTATTAGCTGGTTTATTAGTTTTCCTGACAGCTTGGAGACAGGGCCTCCTAATGTGGCATCAATAGACAATGTGAACTTTTTCTGCAGAGGTTAATTCTTATTTGGAAGACACATCACATTATGATAAATGGCACCCACAGCATTATAGATAAACATTTCTAAAAGGGTACATAATGTTCAAGTGTTGTTGAAAGAGATGTGGAGAGCTAGCATTATTTTTTGCAATGTAACAGCTTTTGTTTTAATACATTTTGTGAGGTTTGTACTCTATGGTGAAATTCTAGCACTTTAATTTAAAAAAAAATGTTTGTTTTCATCTTCTTGTTTTCAAAATTATTTCATAAAAGATTACATTCACTAAAAAGAAAATGCTTGAATACACAGAGGTCATATTGACCTTTGTCTTTAAAACACTAAAGGAAGTAATTGTTTTTTCAAGTAGGGCTGTTAGCCTTCTGATTCTTCTTTTCAATATACTATGATATACTGCTTAATAGTGTCACTCAAAAATTAAATAGTGCATCCCTTGTAGTTCTTGGACTTTGTAGGGGTCAAATAGCTTTTTGTATCTGAGTTAAAGCCAGATTGTTGAACTAGTTCACAGTCTTTTGGAGAAAAGGGAGAGATAGCTTTATGCAAGAATTTATACTAACCACCCTGTTGAAATAATGAATATGGCACTGAAAACTATTCTTCACAATGAGAGCGACTAAGCACTGAAACAAGTTGTCCAAAGAGGATGTGGAATCTCTATCCTAAGAAATTATTTGGATAAAGTCCTGAACAATCTGATGTCATCTTGAGGGTAGACCTACAACTGAGCAGAAGGTTGGACTAGGTGACCTTCAGAGATCTCTTTCAGCCTATGTTTTTCTATGATTATATGAATTGTTGTGTTACAGTGTTTTAAGGACATAAAAAATGTCAGATTTATGAAACTGCAGCCTTTTGGGGCAGAAAAAGTATTAAACCAATTTGCATCATTCATTAAACCTGAATGTGGAGTTCTCACATTAAAATATCCTTGTGGTTGACATTCTGTGAATATAGACAATTACTAATTTACTTAGTGGAAAAAGCTGCAAAGCAGTCCCTTCTTATATGTAATATACCATTTTCATTGTCTTTCCCTTGCATCCCACGTGTCAAATAAAATAGATTTGAAGATATTGTTTGCCTATCTGTCAACAAGCCCAGTAAGTGGACATTCAGAAGAAATGGAATTGTTCTTTCAAGTCAAGCTAATAGGATGTTTTCTGAAACCTTGATTAGTTTCATTTTTTTTTTAACAAACAGAGTAAAACATCTCTTCTAATTCAACAGCTTTTAGTCAATCTTATTTATATTGTCAAGTGGTAAGTTATTTGAGGGAAAGGTATTTGTGGAATATGGAAATAACAGCTGAGTTGAATAAAGAAAACGTACTATTAAGAGATAAATTTCTCAATAATTTTATCAAGTGGTAGTCTTAGCACTTGTTTTTCCACTTTGTATCACTACAGTATTTATCAAAATATCTGTTACTATTTAGCTTATTATAAATTGGATTTACCTGGAGGAGGGAAAGGATCTAAATATTGAGTGTGGTTTTTTGAACTTGTCTGAGCTTTTTTTCCTACCTTAGAAGCATCTCAATCAGCTTGAAGAACGACCGGAGTTGGAGATTTTTAATTGTTTCATTATAGTTTTATAGAACATTTGCATTTTGTTTTCTATATATTGTATGTCTCACAGTGAAAAAAAGTACCTATACACGCAGTCCCACTTTTAACTGAAATACTTGCAATAAGACTAGCAATTTCTTTTCAGAATTTGAGAGTGTCTAAGCAACTATCTCAGGTACAGCCAAAAGACTCTTCTCCACTGAACATACATGACTTTGCCACAAAATTGTAATTTGCACCTAGTGGTTGAACAAGCCACTACAGTCATAGCATGCTCTGCTGCATGTCTCTGAAACATATTTCATGTGGTTAAGAACCATTGGTGAGAATAAAAGATCAAACACCTTTGTAATGGAGCAGCTGGTGGCAGTCACATACCACTTACCTTCTATTCCTGATTAATATCCAAAGCAATCCGTGCTACTGCCTGTAGGAAGCCATTGCTGAGACATAATCTCAAATTATCATATACTGTATATGCAGCTTTCTAGCACACAGGCAGTTACACTTTAGCAAAAACAATATGCTCTGGAAGAAAAAGAGGCTGACTATGAAACAGGTGTTGCTAACTAGTTCTGATCAGACTCATACAGCAAATATGGATTTCTTTTTCAGATAATAGCAATATTTATATCAATTTAGGTTTGGATATTTTTGTCAAGTTTTACCAATATGTGCCTAAAATCCTCTGATTTTTTTTCCCCTGTGTTGCAGGAAGACTTTTTTACTAGCTCTGAAGTAACAAGAGGTTAGGTGTCAAGGTCATGAAGCAAAATATACAATCAGAGCAAATAGACCTGTACAGCAATTGAACCTGCTGGTGATATTGTTGGGAAAAAGGGAGGAATGGGGTTACAAGCAGGAAACAGCCAAAAAGAGGATAGATGGGAGGAGCTGCTCTTTGACTGTCACTAAGACTGTTCCTATACTTATCTCTTGCCAGTCTGAATTGCACTACTGATTTAAGAGGCAGCTTGAAACTGAAGTGGCCATTTTTGACCAGCAGTAGGGTGCCAAGTGTATTTGTGGTAGGGTTTTTTATGGAAGGCTGCTTTCCAGACAGATACAAAAGAAACCTCTGAGTTCAAATTGTAATGATTTAATGTTTGCAGGCTGCTGATATTGCTTTGGGATAACCTGAAGTTCTTCTTTCATGAAAAATTTGCCAACGTTGTCTCTTCTTAATAGTATCTGCCAAATTGTGACACTGTTCTGGCTGGGCCAAGAGTTTTGGTGATCCATAGAGAGCTTTTTCAAGTGTGTCACAGGGACGAACTGTTTGTTGCACATGGTTTAAATCAAATCAGGCATTGAAGTAGTTTATTGATTTATTAATGACACTCAACTGCCGATCAGTGAACCATATGTTCAGGATTGATATCAGCAAGTAAAGTAACCTTTTTATTACTAATGTCAAAGCATTCTAATCCCCACACACATCCACAGTTATGTAAACATACACCCCCCCCACAGGGCATGTGGATGCACATCCCCCTTTCCTGTGAGTGTGGGTTCCCCTATTTAATTACACCTTTTCTGGAAGATAGTGGTGCTTTTGCTCTATTACCCATCCAGCTCCCTACAACCTGCTAATGCACGTGGCTGGGAGAAAGTCCCCCATGA
This sequence comes from Theristicus caerulescens, assembly GCA_020745775.1. Lineage (NCBI taxonomy): Eukaryota > Metazoa > Chordata > Aves > Pelecaniformes > Threskiornithidae > Theristicus > Theristicus caerulescens. The sequence goes on along the minus strand of CM036559.1, from coordinate 82,238,553 downwards.
GTTACCTGAGGTGGGGTCCCTACTTGTTGCATCTTTCATTTTGAGGCTGCTAGCTGGATGCAGACTACTGACACAGTCTGATTGAGAGGCAGCTCTGACTGTTCTTGTTGCAGTTCCTGCTGCCATGGGGCAACTGATGACAATGTCAAGCGATGTGTGGACTACTGCTGTGTTACCCTCTTCTCTATCCCCCACAACAAACTTCTATGCTTTCTTTATATTAATTTTCAAGCTGACTCCTCTGTTGCAAAAAAATCTCTATGTAATTCCTTGGTTACTGTTTAATTTCTCTTATGGTTGCTTTCCTCTTTAGTATTAACAATTTTGGGAAAACCTCTTCTCAGATGGGTCGCTGTGTTGTACAATTCAGAGCACTAAAACTGAGTGCCTGTCACTTCCTTTAGCAAGTTGTTGTACTATTCCACAAGCTCTTCTTTAGCTCAGCTGAAGGTGGTAGCAAAAACAAATTAATTATTTCTGTACAGTTTTCTACCATATTTACTTTGCATGGAAAAAAATTAATGCATAGCTTTAAATATGTAGAAGAAAGTAAGGTTTGACCAGTTTGCTCTCTTTCGACACTGGTACAAAGGAAGATATTGGGAGACTACAAAGCTACTGGAAAAAAAAAAACCCAAACAAAACACAAACAAAACAAAACAAAACAAACCCTCACAGTATAAATAAGGTGGATCAAACCCAAATGCTGTGGGAATATCTTTCATTTCACTTCTGTGTTGAGAGAGAGCAATTAAACTGAATGAAAAAGACCTACTTCTGAATCTTTTGTAAAGCTCTGAAAAATTAAGGTAGCTTTTCATAACCATAGAATCATATAATTGTTTAGGTTGGAAAAGACCTTTAAGATCATCACATCCAACTGTTAACCTAGCACTGCCAAGTCCATCACTAAACCATGACCCTAAACACCACATCTACATGTCTTTACCTCCAGGGGTGGCGACTCAGCCACTTCCCTGGGAAGCCTGTTCCAGTACCTGACTACCCTTTCAATGAAGAAGTTTTTCCTGATATCCAATCTAAACCTCCCCTGGTGCAACTTGAAGCCATTTCCTCTCATCCTATTGCTTGTTACTTGGGAGAAGAGACCGACCCCCACCTCACTGCAACCTCCTTTCAGGTAGTTGTAGAGAGCAATAAGGTCTCCCCTCAGCCTCCTTTTCTCCAGGCTAAACAACCCCAGCTCCCTCAGCCACTCCTCATAAGACTTGTGCTCTAGACCCTTCACTAGCTTTGTTGCCCTCCTTTGGACATGCTCCAGCACCTCAATGTCCTTCTTGTAGTGAGCGGCCCAAAGCTGAATGCAGTATCCGAGGTGTGGTCTCACCAGTGCCGAGTAGTGGTCACATCACTGTAAATGAAACATTAGAAAATCTTAAGAAATACTGTAAGAACGGGAATCAGCTTTGTCAGATTCCGACTGTTAGAAGAAAATACATTCTGTGGGACCTGATAGCCCAAAAGAGGTGAGATGGCTGCACCTCCATGCCCCTGGGTCCAGCCAATAGCAAGGCTGAAGATGTAGCCCCTTTAGGCACAGGCACACAGAGAACACATATACACTACATGTATACATATGTACACAGTAAGCCATACAGATCACAGACAGACACACAGAGCACTCACAAGAACAGACAGCACCAAGAGGCTCATGCCTCTGGCTGAGCTGGATAGAGTCCATTGGTAAGAATATATGTTTATGCACACACACATACAGAACTCTCTGGGACTCCCCTGGTCCCCAGTAACAAATCTCCCATGGTCCTGCTTTTAGAGACACTCCTGGCTCCCTGACCACTTCACTTGGTTTCACTCTGATCTCTCCAGTCTTCAGCACCCAGGCATATGGGCCCTCCAGCCCACAGTCCCAGCCCAGCTGCTGGCACCCAGACCTACATTCATTTTGGTTGCTTGCAGCACAGATGTGTGGACCCTCCAACCCATGGTCTCACTCTAGTTGCTTGCACTCAGACCTCCATACACACACGGACGCGTACGCATACACACACACACACAGAGTGAATAAGGAGCAGAACCCCTCACACAGGAAAAGAGTTAGGAATTTAATAAGACGATAGGACAGACTGTGCTGATCTGCAACAGAACATGGCCAAACACGTGCACAGACTAGCAAATTATTTACACATGGCCAGCCCTTGTTATCCCTTTACCACTCCATTTTCCCACAGTTGTTCCTCCCCAAATCAGTTAAATCCATCCCTTTCCCTGCCTTTGTTTCTTCCTTCGATGGTGTTCCTTCCTCTGAGTTCTTAACTTGTGTTCCTTCCTGCCATTGTGCCCTTGTGCTCCACTGGGCTTGTGGAGATGGACCTTTGAAGGGCTGATTATTTTCCTGTGATGGGCATAGGAGCAACCAGGAATACTACTATTTGGGTTCCTCCATCTGCCATTGTCTCTCTGTGCTCCTTTGTGGTTGTGGAGATGAGCTTTTATCACATAGCTTAACAAGGTTTAGATCAAGACACGAGCAGGCAGGTTTCTCACACACTAATGCCTATGTGAGAACAATTTTTCTAATTTGGCATCATATTCAGTGGGGACTTGCTTCAGCTGTGTGAACACTGGCATTTAGTGCTGTTTGAGTTGTTCTCTGATCCTGCCTAGCATCCAGCTGCCACTCCAAAAGAATGCAAGTCCTCCCTGCAACTTGTGTCAGGCCTGCCAACACCATACAGATATCTTGGACATCCTAACCCACTGCAGTATATTTAAGTAGCTGAGTCATACACCTAGTGCTTATCATCGTAATCATTCCCTAGGCTTTTTTGCTGTATTGTGTTTTCACTATAATGTGGCCTAGACTGCAGGGTCCATGTGACTAATATGTAGCCACTTACATGTAGACAGCTTAATCTGAAACTTTATCCCTACCAAGGTTTCACTAGCAGTTTTTAACAGCTCTATAGTCAACAAAAGAGGAGAGGGGAAAAAAATACTGCTTTTGATAACAGGAGCAAAATAACTGGATAGCAATGTACCCTGTTCATTATAGCAAAGAAGATAGATAGTTTAAGGTAAAGGGTCTTGTAAAGTCTCATGGGACAATGGGGATATATGCACTTTGGGCTGGTTTGTGTTGTTCTGTAACTTGTACTGTATCTCACAGGTGTGCAAAGTAGGAATAAAGTGCTTTCACTCTGATTTTCAGTGTAGGGAAGACAGTCTCTGTTTCTTCATTTTACTGACCCTGAAAATATATATAAATAAATTATCAGCACAACAATTCTGTTTAGTTTAAAATCTGTACATATTGGCTTTTAAACAAGCTGTAACATGGTTCATGATGCACCATGCACTGTTTCTCTCTGTTTAGTTGAAGCAATTAATCTTATGATAGAAAAGGCAGATTCAGCAACTGAGGTTTTAGGAAATCTGGCTTTTGCAGATCTGAGACCCTGAAACACCTGCTCCCGCAGCTTGTCCAAGTGTGAAAGGCTGATCAAGCACTATGTTATTACTTTTAGGCATTGCACTGCTCAGATTATAAAATCATTCTGCCCTCCCTTCAGATCTCTAGGAAGCTTTATGCCTCATGGGTTTCTCGATGACACTATGGGGACTTCAGGACAAAGGTCCTTCAGGATCCAAGGACCCTTCAGTCCTTGGGGACTGAACATTCCTCAGAAGACACTAATGGGGAATTCTGAGGATGAAGAAAGCTTCAACTGCAGTTAGTCGCTGAATGAGGATTACTAGGAAAAAAAAGAATCTGTGCATTTTTATCCTACTCTGCACCTGCATAAAAAATCAGCCTGAGGTACAGTATCTAATGAATCAAAGTATTGTTTAAAGATCTATTACTATTTCCTCAGCTTGATAAAGCAGTGATCTCAACAGATTTTTAAAGGATAAACAATACTGTCCTGGAGCAGCAGATTTATGAATACACAGGAGAAACAGGTGCAAGGAAAGAAAGATGCTGAGATGATATTATGTGAAACTATAACATTGTATTTCATGATGCATTTTAGCTTAAGCCCTTGCTGAAGGATAAACCAGAGTTTTGTTTTATCTTTGTGGATCTTCAAGATAACTTTCAAGTAAAGTCCGTCACACTGTTTCCTATTAAATTAAACACAATACAGAAAACATAAATAATATCTTGCATATTGTGGACTTCAAAAGACATGGAGAGTAAAAGCTTTGGGTTTTCTCATGAAGGCTTCTTCTCTTTGTTGTTACCATGGGGGGGTTTCCTTTAAAAATTGTTTAATCACAGTGCATAACACACAGATTCCCCTCTAACCTTCATTCAGAACTGGTGTCTGTATTTATAACATAACCATAGCATGTAATCTGTATGACCCAGACTCTTCACTGTTGAACAGCACATTCTCAGTGAAGATGAGCGTTCTCAGTTTGCTTCTAATCACTACAGAATATAGTTGTAAATTGGTATTTAATACCTTCTCAGCTAGAAAAAATAATCCATGCATTGGAATAGTATCTAAGTAATCTCTTCAGTATCTGGCAGAAAGGAAAGCTGCAGCCTACAGCACAGGCATTGTGCTCAATGAACACAGTATGATCTTTACAAGAGCGATGCAGATTCTATCCTCTCCTCACAAGCCTGTCTCACTCTGCTGGAAGTAGATAAGTTCAGCTCTGCTTCACACTAGCTGTAACAAAAAAATTTATTTTCAAATCAGTCAGACAATAGTTATCATTAATTTAATACAGTATGAGAACTGTAGAGTTTAGAACTGATTTAAATCTACATCTGAGTCCATAAATCCATGGTGGTGGATTAAATATTCTATGGAGGGTTTTCCTCTGTAGGTAAAGCTAAAAGACTATTAACTTGTATTCAGAGTTGAACAGGTACTCAGCTCGCTCTCTTTCATTCTAGACTGACTCTTAAAGAGACAGCTAGAATTAATCTACCACATGGAGTGCCCTTCAGATGATTGCCACATCTGATCCCTGCCACTTACATACTTTTCCAGGTCTCTGATTCTTCATGCATGTACTTATTCAGGGTCTACCTCTATACTAATGAATTTAAAGTGATAGGGAATGTTCACATTGAGACTGTCACTGGAACTGGTCATTTATGTGGTTAAAATGTTAAAATAGTTTCTCATATAAAAATGTCATGTGCCAATTAACACTTTCCCAAACAAATTCCAAGCTTGGTCCAAGACTTAGCATAACCCATGGCCTATTTCCAGTAGACAATTTTAAAATATCCACCCTAACTGGGATGGGCTTGAGAATTTAAAATCTTGGACATAGATAATTTCATATTAATTGGACCAAGCACACAACTAACTCATTTTACTGAAAGCGTAGACATAGCCAATGTTCTGACTAAAATGCCTATGATCTCTACACTACTATTTCTTTCAGGTGGACTGAAATACAAAATCTGGAAGCATGTAAGTATCACAGAGGATATGGTGTATGGAGATACTCCCTTTGCATTACTATTCAACATTGTGCTATGTCACAGGAGCATCACAGCCTTGCCTTGATCAAGAGTTGAGTAACTAAGTGCAATGAACTGTGGCTGACATGGCTATGCAAACAAGAATTGAGTGTGATGAGCCTTAGTATGGGCTATGGATCAACAAGTGATACTGTGTCAACACCCAAGGTGTTGGTGGCAAGCCCTGCCCAGAGACTTACACAGAAACTGTCCGGAGTGAGTACCCTGTTGCTGCAGGTTGGGCTGTTCCAACTCGCTGGTTTGGTGGTTGGGGAATGTCTCTGTTAACTGTAGCAGTGTGTGTGCATCTGTGTATGTGAGTGCAAATTTTTCCTGTCCCAGCCCATGCGTCTCTTGGTCCTCTTCACAAATTGAGCTTAGCAGTGTCACATCGTCTGGTGTTTCTTTTCCTTCCTTCACACAGCAGGGGAAGATAATTCAGAATGAGGTATCATACCGTGTTCCTGTAAGTTCTGTGCCAAACTCCATAACATTCTCCAAGTGTAACTCTAACCTCTATGTCTTTGGTAAGTAACTATTTCACTTTACTAGTTTAAAAATTATATCATATTTTGCTGAAATGTTAGGCCTAACTTCCCGCCTTAAGCTGTTACATTTTGTTATACATTTAAAAAAATTTAATATTTATGTAGACACATTTTTCAAGTGGGTAACATAATTTTCATTATAAATGAAAAAATATTATTAAAATTAAGATATTCGCTTATAATAAAAATGTTTGAAGATATTAAGATTTTAATAAACATGTGATTCTTTCCCCAACTCTCTCCCCAGTGTTGTAAAGATTGAATAGTCTGCTAAGCAGAGTATTCAGTATTTCTGGGGTAAAATTCTGCCTCAGGTTAATTAAAACTTGACTGTGTCTCTGAGCAGTGGAAATAGATCCATCTCCACTGTTCAGAAAGTGGGCTTTCATATGTACATCAGTGTTTCTCAGTGTGGTTATAATAGCAATTCCAAAAGTACTTAAAACTTTTATTGCAAACTTTGTTACTTTGGGACCTATACAAGCAGCAGATTTATGATGAGACATAGGACAGCTTTTCAAAACAAGTCTGGTTTTATTACTCAACTGGAATGTAAAGTTTTATGGGTTGGAATTGAAAAACAAAAGATTTGATGTCCATAGTGACAGGTACTGTGTTCTGATGAGTATGAGGTTTCATCTCTGTCTCATTCCTGAGCAGTAGAGTTTTTATCACTAATATCATATTGGACAATTCTTTGTTCTAAATTCTGCTCATGCTGTTTTTATATGCTTCCTCAGTCAGGTATTCATTAAAACTTGATATACAGTTATTCATCTTTCATTGTACTGTTAAAGCAACTCCAATCTAATGTTTGAATTTTTGTAGGTTTTTTTGTACCAATACAGACATGCTCATCTGAATAATGCTGACCTCTTATTTCCTTTTTTAGGCATGGAATTATCTCCTCAGCCATGAAAAACAATAATAAAATAGAATAAAAAAAGAAAAAAGTAGATATAGAAAAATATACTTACCTCAATGAAAATAATGAAGAGGCTCTTAATAATGTGCACACTACCTATGTCTCACTAATTTGTAATGGCATAAAGTGCACAGCATGCTCAAGTAACAACTGAAAGCCCTATTAATTGAATATCTGCCACCTTATGTGAAAAATAGGACATTATGAGACCTTTGAGGCTTTCAGATCTAGGCTTGTGCTTCAAGATCTCCAGATTGCAGGTGGATTGGGAATCCCCCAAAACTCCTTTCTCTGTCCATCTTCATTGTCTTCCCTAAATTACTTTCTCCTCCTGTGTTTATTCCTACCGCTAGAAATCCCAAGTGCATCTGTCAATTAGGACCTTTAATGTGAAAAGATAAGATGACTAGAATCTTGGGATGTACTGCTGTATAAATCAGAAGTTAGGCTGTATGATCAAACACTGTAGGAATGACTTCAGTACATGTGATTTCCTTCAGTGTCTTTTGGGTACCAGCCTCTGGTATGACATTTGTAGACCTTTAAAACCTCTAAAAATACTATAGTTACAATGGATTCACAAGGATACCAACATTCGATTTCTCTTCCTCCTTTACTGTTTAATATCTCCCCTTTGTAATGAAGTTTTTTATTTCTTAAGAAATTAAATTCCAGTAATAATGATTTTGTGCCTCTGATGATGAACCCCTGGTCCCAACCCTTCAGCTAGTTTTCAATCCACCTCACACTTCTCACTGTTTGTTTACTGGTTTCATCTTTACAATGAATTTGTAGCATTGACAGGTGCTTTTAATCAAAAAATAGTTGTTGCCAATTCAGCTGCAGAGAGTAACACTTTAACTTTTTCATAATGTGCTGTTTGAACTGTGCAGTTTCATATCGCAACAAAGGGTAGCTGCTGAGGCTTTAAATGCATCACTGCTAAGATTAGCTTGCTTATAGGCCTTCCTGTTTCATAACTTCCTGAATCAGACTAATACTGTGGTCCTGATGCATGCACTGTTTGCATGATTTTTAATGTATTGATTCTAAAGTAGTTTTCTAATGATTCGCATTCATACAAAAGATAAAGACTTGAAAGCTTACTTGATACCTGCTAAGAAAATAATTAATCAACTTCATCTCAACACATGAATAATACCATTTTGATCTACACATGACACCTGGAATCCATATAGAAGGAGAATTTGTAAAGCAGGTCTGTGGTCATACATACTGTCTGTATATTCCAAGTGTTTTCATAGCTACAGAACATTGACATTCAAGTGAATGCTCTGTTCTGGGAAGGAAAAACCTTACATGGAAACTTGTCCCCAAAGACTGAGAGTGAATCAGAATGATTATTCCCATGTCTTCTGTTTGGTTTCTATGTTTTAAGATACATAAAACATAGGGAGTAGTTTTATTATAGACTAAATGCACTCTTACTAAATTACTGAAGTCATCTTAAATCATAGAATCACAGAATCATAGAATCATAGAATTGTTAAGGTTGGAAAAGACCTTTAAGATCATCGAGTCCAACAGTTAATCTAACACTGCCAAGTTCACCACTAAACCATGACCCTAAACACCACATCTACCTGTCTTTTAAATACCTCCAGGATGGGGACTCAATCACTTCCCTGGGCAGCCTGTTCCAATGCCTGACCACTCTTTCAGCAAGTAAGTTTCTCCTGATATCCAACCTAAACTTGCACTGGCACAGCTTGAGGCCATTTCCTCTTGTCCTGTCGCTTGTTACTGGGGTGAAGAGACCAACCCCCACCTCACTACAACCTCCTTTCAGGTAGTTGTAGAGAGCAATAACGTCTCCCCTCAGCCTCCTCTTCTCCAAACTAAACAACCCCAGCTCCCTCAGCCGCTCCTCATAAGACTTGTGCTCCAGACCCTTCACCAACCTTGTTGCCCTTCTTTGGACATGCTCCAGGACCTCAATGTCTTTCTAGTAGTGAGGGGCCCAAAACTGGACACAGTATTCGAGGTGTGGCCTCACCAGTGCCGAATACAGGGGCACTATCACCTCCCTGGTCCTGCTGGCCACGCTATTCCTGATACAAGCCAGGATGCCATTGGTCCTCTTGGCCACCTGAGCACACTTCTGGCTCATGTCTAGGTGGCTGTCAGCCAACACTCCCAAGTCCTTTTCAGCCAGGCAGCTCTCCAGCCACTCCTCCCCAAGCCTGTAGCATTGCATGGGGTTGTTGTGACACAAGTGCAAGACCCGCCACTTAGCCTCGTTGAATCTCATACAGTTGGCCCCGGCCCAACAATCCAGCCTGTCCAGGTCCCTCTGTAGGGCCTTCCTACCCTCCAGCAGATCAACATTTCCACCCAACTTGGTGTCACCTGCAAACTTACTGAGGGTGCACTCAATCCCCTCATCCAGATCATTGATAAAGATATTCAACAGGACCGGCCCCAATACCAAGCCCTGGGGAACACCACTCATGACCAGTCGCCAACTGGATTTAACTCCATTCACCACCACTCTCTGGGCTCGGCTGTCCAGCCAGTTTTTAATCCAGTGCAGAGTGCACTTATCCAAGCCATGAGCAGCCAGCTCATGTTCAGCAATGCTCAGTAATGCTCAGTAATGCTCAGTAATGTTCAGTAATGCTGCCGTCTTGGCTAAATGTAACATGCAAGCACTTACACTTAAGACCATTTTTGTTTCAGGGTTGACAACTTCATGTATGAGTCCACTGAGGCTATGCCTCTTCTATGAAATAAAAAACAGGGCCAGGGGCTTCTTGTGGGAGTGATAACATGTCATAGCTCAGCAAAGAGGTTTTAGTTCTTGAGCATCCTCAACTGTAAGTGATTCAGACTCTTACCTCCCCAAAAGTTACACTCCCTTGTGCCCTACGACTACTCAGCACACTGTATACACTGTATATCCAGACAAGGATGCAGGACTCATTTGCATTATCCTGTAGGTATAAATACAGCCAAGCAAGAAAGTAATCCTAATTTGAGTATTTATAATACTCAATAATTTACTTTCCTATGAAGGCATGAATAAGATCAAAAACATGTACATATTCACAGACACACTGGAGAATATAAAGGATGGACATGAAAACAAAAATTAATTCAAAGTTATCAGGAAAAAGAAATAACTTTGCATTCCAAATAGTGACCTGCTTTCACAGTCTTCACTGTGAAATCAGTAATGAACATCAAAGTATAGATTTATAACAGAAGAATGTGATGCTTGCTTTACATAACAGCCAAAACTACATTCCTATCACACCCACAATATTGTCTTTAGTCCTCCCAAATTGTAGAGAATATGATTCCTGGCAGCATAGGTCTTGTGTCTGCTTATCAGTAGATGTTAGACAGGTTTTCACAAACATCACTCTTCTTTCATCATAGTAGGGAACTTACCTGTTTAGTTTTAAGAGAACTATCCATTTCTGCATTTTCCTAAAGGGTCTAAATTTTGGAATTAAATACATTGCATCTGAGTCCTGGCAAACAAAAAAGGTCTGTAAATAGTGATGAAAGCTTGTTCAAACATGTACATCAGGGAGAGAGTCAGAGCATACATCATAGAAATCCATGAAAGTAACACTCCTTACTTTTTTTCCTCTCAAAAAAAAAAAAGCAAGTGCACAAGGCAATCAGTGTATATGTAAATTCTGTTACTAAAATATTCAGTTTAATCAGTAAAGTAGGCACAAATTCAACAGTTAGAGTGTGCAGCTGAACCTATGATAAATATCAAGGCATGAAGCATGAGTCATAAAGAAAGAAAATGTAGTGTATCAAAATATTTCTGACTAGTATATATTAGCTTCAGCCAATTATGTAAATAGCAATATGACCTGAAAAGTGAATAGTCATTTGAATTAGTTTGAGTTGACAAGGAAAATACAGTTTGATCACATTTTGAAACTTAATTTTTAAGGTGGCTATGAGTTGCTGTCCTTCAAAATGACATTGACTAAAAGCCTGTATTTTGAGATTCTTCCCCAGTGGAGAAAATCAGGCTTAGGACTCAGGCTTCTTGTTATATATTCTGAGGTCTCTGCTAACTGGTTATTGAGGTTCTTCTGTTTCATCTTCTATTCCTTTCACTTGTTCCTCTGCACCCCCCACTCCCCATCACCTCTGTTGCTTTCTTAATCAATTACATAAGTGTCTTTGAGTGGTTCTGTGGAATTAAAAAGTAAAAATTCTTGATTTCTCTTATTTTAATTTATGAAGAGGTTATTTTCAGAATATATCACAGAATCATTCATTTTTTCCTGCATAGCTATATATTCTGCTTGGTTTTAAACTTAGGGAAATTTCTTAGATCTAGTAAAGTGAGTGACTGTCAAGTTCTTAGTTTTAACTGAAATTTCTTATTTATGTAGATTTTTCAGTGACATATTAAATGAAGAGCAGGAATAACAGCCTCATAGCTGACATTCTTAACCGTACCACCACACTTCATGGTCACCTTGATAACCCATATATTGCACAACTACAGTCTTCTGCCAGGTGATTTCCATCTTAGAGATAAAACAGTTCCAACTGTCTAGCATTTCAATCTGGCAAACAGGCATGTGCCTCCTTCTGGACACTATATAAGCCTTTGAAGGACATGAGATAATTTTCTTGAGATTTTTCTAAAAGTTGAGACATTAAAAGACAGTAAATCAGTTTTAACTAATTTGGTTTCTTGGGCATATACCTATCAAAACTGTTATTAAACATGACCTCTTATCATTAAAATACATGGAGATATGGCTATTAAAGTTAATAAGAATTGGAAAGTACCTTTAGGAAATAATTTGCAAATATATTTCTCTTCCTAAGGAAGCAGATAAGTCATATCTAATTTAAAAAAAAAAAAGGAAAAAGAAAAAAAAAAGAACAAAATAACCCACCATAACCTGTTTAATTTTTGCCTAAATTACTATGAAATAGAAACCTTAGATTCTAGACTGTTAGGAAAATATATTTTTATATGTTATTAGAAGTATATACAGGCAGATAAAGTAATTTCAAAAACTTTGTTAAGTTCCTGAAATTAAAATACCTTTTTTTTTGTTTTAAGGGTCAGATTAATTTTTATTTGTTTGTTTTTCAGAAAGTGTACATGAAAATTTTGAGCAGACCTAGTTAAGAGAGTGACAATAAATAACCAATATCAGGAATTTATTTTAAACTAATTAACAGGAATGCATAAGTTTCATGGGTTTTACTCTTTTTTACCCTTAATGTTTCACCATCTACTTTCCTTGACACATACATTTTTGATTCATGGAGTGACATAAAAATACTTAGCTTACATAAAGAAAGGGAAGAATCCATCTTTCCCATTCACCAGGTTTTCCTGGAGTCTTAAAACAACCTGAAAGAGCATTATGTCTTTTAACACCACAACTCGAACTTGGTCCCATGGCCATTTAAGCTATCTCCAGGCTCATTGAGATCAATAGAAGATAGTGCCCATACTGAGAGCGTTAGTTTTGTAACCTTATTAATTTTTATATCATTGTTTAAATCTTTGTTAATTTTATAATTCTTTGCTAATACACTGTCTTGGTTTCGGCTGGGATGGAGTTGGTTTTCTTCCTGGTAGCCGGTATGGGGCTGTGTTTTGGGTTTGGGTTGAGAACAGTGTCGATGATACACTGATGTTTTGGTTCTTGTTAAGTAGTGCTAAGTACTTGCTAAGTGGTGCTCACACTGGCCAAGGGCCTTTCAGCTTCCCATGCTCTGCCAGGGGCATGGGAGGCTGGGAGGGGGCACAGCCGGGGGGCAGCTGACTCAGACTGGGCGGGGGGCTATTCCATACCACGTGACGTCATGCTCAGTATATAAGCAGGGGTGACGTCATGCTCAGTATATAAGCAGGGGAGTTGGCCGGGGAGGGGTTCGATCGCTGCTTGGGGGATGTGCTGGGCATCGGTTGGCAGGTGGTGAGCAATTGTACAGTGTACTGCTTGCTTTGTATTACTACTGTTCTTTTTTTTATTTATTTTACTTTAGTTATTAAACTGTTTTTATCTCAACCCACGAGTTTTCCCCTTTTGCCCTTCCGATCCTCTCCCCCATCCCACCGGTGGGGGGTGAGCGAGTGGCTGCGTGGTGCTTAGTTGCTGGCTGGGGTTAAACCACGACATACACAAATATCTCTTTACATTTTAAAAAAAGTTCTAATTTTATCCTTAAAAGTCCTAAAATCCTTAAAAATAGATACAATAAAGTTACCAGTGCCCAGGCTTAATGTTTCTTTTTAATTAAAAAAAAAAACGTTTGAGAGATCAGTCTGACGCTTACATACAAGTTTCTCCCAAAAAGAAATTTAAATAGTGATCACTTGGAATTAATTAACACAAGAACAACACAAGTGAAAATAAAATGATAGAAAAATCTAGATGTAAACCCCATAACAATTCATTTTTTCACTAAAAGCCATAAATATAATGAAAGATCAGAAACATATACCTTAAAGCATTTCTGAAAGTAAATTTGATGTTAATGATAACAGTGCTGATAAAATGGATTCATACTATCTTTAGTGATTTGATTTGAAAATAAAAATTTGAAAACATATTTGACAGTAATTAATAAGGTCACTACAGATCAAAGTTACAAACTGTTCACCTTTTTGTGTGTTGTTTTTTTTGTTTTAAGAATTCACACTATCTAGACAAATGGAAAGCTTAAAAATATTGAGATACTTTGTCTTCTATTTTACTAGTTATTCCTTTCTTGTAAATTCCTGAAAAGTATTACATTTTAGCAAGTAGAGTGAAAATCTGGATATAGATGAAAAAAATTAAATCACAAATATCACCAAGACAAGCGAGCTGAGAAGAGCGTACTAGAAAAGCAAAGAAAGGAAAAGAGCACTTAGCTATTGTAAGAAAGCAGTTTATTTCCTGAATTCATTTTCATCTCTTTATATACAAGTCATAGAAAGAAAGGAAAACAACTGAAAGCTTGCAAATTTACCACAGAGTTTTACTTTATTTTCTTTCCACCATTTAATATGTTTTGATTCCAGCTGTTTCTCATTTTTTCTACAGTTGAAAAAAGTTTTCATTGAGGAACGGTAGAATGGAGAATTAATCAAAATTTAATATACTAAGAAGGTCAATGAAGGAATGTAGACTAATAAATTCAGTTTAGAATTAGAATTCAGACATTTTACTCCTACATACTAGAATGAAGAGAAAAGGTTTCACTAATACTGTTTTGTGCTTTTGAACATATTGCTTTATCTGTTTTTTGATGCAGTAATTATGACAGACATTGAGTGGCATCAAATGATGTTTTCCGTTCTTTTTTTTTGTAGCAATGAATACAATTTTTCCCGTCCAGCCACATTTATTTGCTGCTCAGTCCTGCATGTACTAAATTCTTCACTAATTATGATTTCTTAGCTCATAATTTGATTAGACGACAGCAAGGAGAACCTAACAATTGCATAGTCTGTGCAGTTTTGCTTCTCTTTCCATGTGCCAACATATAGATAGCTAGAGAAAACAAAGAAAGATTACATATGAAAAATATCTCTGTATCTACATACATATAGATGATGCTTGGTATGTAAGATATAGCAGTTAAGAGTTTATGTAACAAGCAAAAAGACCCTGAGGTATTACAGAATTAAAGATACTGTCTTTGCATGTCCTAGCAGTGAAAGGTTCAGACAGTTCATACACCCATAAATAATTCCACTGCACTTACATTTATACAAAAAATGATAAAAAAGGGACAAAGATAAAGCCACAGGTTCTGAGAAGAAGAAAAAAAAAACAAACCAAAACAAACCAAACAAAAAGCTTGCAACTACAGAAGCTAGGGGTTGGGGGAGGGATTTTTTGAACATTGGCTCAAGTTTCTGGACACCTTGTAATCAAATTTAAGGCCTTATTTGAGTAAAAAATATTCTTGTTAGCTCTACATGCCTGGGTTTTATCTTTATAGAAACCGAAACAGAGAGACAAGATCTTATATAAGGGTAGCTTTTTCTTGATGTGGGTTCAAGCTGTGGCTGGGATAGTCATCTTGACCTAGCAAATTTGAAGCACTTCTGTGACAAGTGGTTCCGAGATACCCAGAAAAACTCGAATAAAATGTTGCTAGGATTAACCACATGTTAGCAAAATTACACCAGTATTTACTTTGTTGAACAGGAAATAAAGTACTTTGAGATCAATAGGGAGTGTCATAGACCTACCTTCACTTATATCACAAGAATCAAGAATCACAATACTATAGGAATGAAGAACATTTCACCAAATAATTTAATTTCACCAAAACTTCAGTAAATTGAACTTTTTTTTATTAATTTCATTTATTATAAGATATATTAGCTTTGAAATTCAATATTTTCTACTTTTTAGAAACATAAGTAATATCTCTAACATTCAAGACCAACTAACATCAAGAAAAATATAGTAATTTAAAGCAGCTCTAAATCTAAGTCTTTATGCAATTTGTCTATCAAAGCTGCTTATAGAATGGATATACGCAATTAAGTTATTTGATTTGTAATCTTTTTTCAATATCTAGTTTGTGTTTCTTCATGAAAAAATAAAATTGCACAAACAATTGTTAAGGTTATTACCAAAATATATCTCCCTTCACTAATTTCTAAAATGTTTATTGCAGAGTTGTAAGAGCAAATTGTACCTAATAGGAAGGGGTGGCGGGGGATGGGGGGGTGGGGAGGAAAGAACAAAAGAAAAGCCTTTCAGGGATTTAAAATCTTTAAAATTTAAAAAAAAAAATTAAATATAAGCATAAGCATGAAGATTAAGAATTAGTTAATATGTCTGTGTTGTGGTTTAACCCTAGCCAGCAACTAAGCACCACACAGCCGCTCACTCACTCCCCCACAGTGGGATGGGGGAGAGAATCAGAAGAGTAAAAGGGAGAAAACTCATGGGTTGAGAAAAAGACAGTTTAAGAGGTAAAGCAAAAGCTGTGTGCACAAGCAAAGCAAAGCAAGGAATTCATTCGCTACTTCCCACCGGCAGGCAGGTGTTCAGCCATCTCCAGGAAAGCAGGGCTCCATCACATGTAATGGTTACTTGGGAAGACAAATACCATCACTCCGAATGTTCCCCCCTTTCTTCCTCTTCCCCCAGCTTATATACTGAGCATGATGTCATACGGTATGGAATAGCCCTTTGGCCAGTCTGGGTCAGCTGTCCTGGCTCTGCCCCCTCCTGGCTTCTTGTGCAGCTGTCAGAGCATGGGAAGCTGAAAAGTCCTTGACTAGTGTAAGCACTACTTAACGACAGCTAAAACATCAGTGTTATCAACATTATTCTCATCCTAAATCCAAAACACAGCACTATACCAGCTACTAGGAAGAAAATTAACTCTATTCCAGCCAAAACCAGGACAGTCTGCATCTGATAGAATTGCTGAGCAGACAAGGCAATGGAACCCCTGAGGATTACACAGAACAGAGGAAAATTTTGGATTCTTATTTACTCATTCTAACAGATAATATTCCCTTCACTGACGTATTTCTGGAAGAAAATATTACATCTAGAAATATGGTGGTGCACATCAAATCTATTTTTGAAAGGTTGCTACACCTCTAGTACCATAGCGATGCCTAATAAGGTTCAATCTGGGGAACAGGAGTTCAAGAAATTTGTAATTCAATTTCAATTTAGACACATAAGGTGAAATTGATGCACAAGTGTAATAATTTACTCATTTACAAGTTGATTAACCATCTTGTTCTTTGGAGAAAAATAAGCATTTCCTGAGAAAGATTAATCTTATTCTTATATAAGCATCTATAATAAATCAGATTAAACACATTCTGGTCTCATATGTCTACTCACAGAGATTTAAAATGAGGTGCTCCTAATTTCTGGTGCCATTACCACAATCCAAAGCATCCAAAAACCCAGAGAAATCAGAGTGAAAGTGTTATAACAACTTCTGAAGAAGACTATGGAGGCATAGTCTGATTCATACTGAGTTATTAAATTGCAGGATGTTACCAATGAAGTAGCCTGCTTATAATAACAAACAAAAAAGATTGAAAGAATGTGTGACAGAGTAAAGAATAATGAGACAGGTATAAACCAGCTGGTGAAACAAATCAATAAGCGCTGCAGAAAAGTAATGAGAACTTTATTCTATATACAAGTGATTACAGCTGGTGGTTGTACACAGCACAGAACTGATGTCATATGAGATTGCCTAGCTGTCACATACAGTTGTCCTTTTCCCAGTCTCCTCTCCTCTCCAAGGAACATACATTTCAGATTAAAAGATAATTCCTTTGCCTGCAAAACAGAGAGAGACTGGGGGAAATACTTCACCACTTTGCTGAGAATGTGCCAGGTAACAATTATAAGTTGCTGCTGAAATGAATGAACTTACAGCAATGGTGCTGTATTTCGGTGAACATCTGTAAGTCTAAGAAAGAAGGGTTTTGAACTTACTTCAACAGTGCACATTCAGTAAAGTTCGTAGGTTGGTTTTAAGCTTTGGAATTTTGTCAAACATACACACACAGAGACACACACATACATACATATTTATGTATAGGCTGTCTGTTAAAAAAATGTATTTGGGCTGTGAAAATATGCAGTACTGTGACTCATAAATTTGAGGGGATGTTTTCTGAAGGCAGACATAACCTAGCTATATGCACCAATCTCTCCTGCAACCACTTCAGAGTAACTGCTGCAGTACTTAGCTGATCTAGCAAGTCCTTCTCTGTGGTGGAGTTTAAACACTGTGCCATACAAAAATAGCAGCACATCTTCCAGTTACCTCAGAGTGAAGGCAGAGTAGGCTTGTATTGCCTGCAGGATACTACATGGCTTGCAGTGTCCATTTCCGCTCAGAAAAGCTGGGAAAGGGGCTGAGCTGAGCAATGTTCTTTTATGTCAAAGACTTTGTGAAACTGTGTCACTGAACAGACTAGATAATTGTCATGCCTCTTATTCCCAAAGTGGTTATCAAAGGCTAAAATCTGCATTATTAGGCATTTACTCACTCTTAAACATCTAAACAATTTACAGTGGGTAACAGAGAGAATCCATAGCACAGCAAAGAATTAAACTAACATTATCTGATCAGCAAGTTGTAGACTAAGCCACTAGAACACTCTGTGTCTTTTTGCTGGCTTAAAATGAATGAAGCACATTTCTGTTGTTCCTACTGGTTGCTCTTAAAGAAAAGAAGCAGAATAAATATGTGCAATTGTAATGGTTGCTTAGTTTTGGAGTAGAACTTTCTTGTGCTACAAACAAGTGTCTTTCATTTCTACTTACTTGATAAGTTTGACCAAAATGCATGCAATTTACTTTCTTTTCCCACAGGCAAAACAGTCATAATAAGATGTGTAATATACTTTCATCTCATACATCATATTACAAAACTAACAGAAAGAAAATGTGAAAGGCTAGTCATTCCAGGCATGCATAGCCCATTAATTAGATAAAAGAGTAAGGTTGCAATAGTTGGTTATGTTATTTATGAAAGTCTTATGAGCTTGTACAGCACTGTGCTTTTTGCATGTCATTTCTGTTCATTATACCCTAGTGTCCCAGAGTTGTTTAAATTAACCAAGAGCTACTTAAAGGCAAGAACCAGAATATCATTATGATTAACCCTGTCTTCTTTCAAGTATTTAAGTTCAGCCACCTAGAAGTTGCTACAGAACAAAGTACCGAGAATTCAAGATTTGCTTTAAAATTCAAGGAAAGTTTTTGATGAACTGGGGCCTGAATTAATCAATTTTAGAAATAATTAAAAATTAACCTGAAGCTTCTTATAATATTAAAGCATAAGGAAAGAAGTGTTGAGCCTGAAACAAAAAATAAATATAATTCAGTTCAGATAAACAGATGTTTTCCACTGTGACTCACTGAGTGGCTGATTTTACTGCTATCATTTAAAGGCTTTTTCACAGAACCATAGAATGCTTTGGGATGGAAGAGACTTTTAAAGGTTATCTAGTCCAACTGCCCTGCAATTGGGAGGGACATCTGCAACTAGATCAGGTTGCTCAGAGCCCCGTCCAACCTGACCTTGAATGTTTCCAAGGATGGGGTGTCTACCACCTCTCTGGGCAACCCGTTCCAGTGTTTCATCACCCTCATCGTGAAAAATTTTTCCCTTGTGTTCGGTCTAAATCTACCCTCCTTTAGTTTAAAACCATTACCCTTTGTCCTGTCCCAGCAAGCCTTGCTAAAAAGACTCTCAGCAGAGCAGAGTAGAGGGGCAGAATCACCTCCCTCAACCTGCTGGCCATGTTTCTTTTGATGCAGCCCAGGATACGGTTGGCTTTCTGGGCTGCAAGCACAAATTGCTGGCTCATGTCCAGCTTTTCATCCATCAGTACCCTCAAGTCCTTCTCCTCACGGCTGCTCTCAATCCCTTCATCCCCCAGCCTGTATTGATAAGGGGGATTGCCCCGACCCATATGCAGGACCTTGCTCTTGGCCTTGTTGAACCTCATGAGGTTCAACATCACATTTTTGATATGACAATTAAAATTATGAAAGACAGTACATCCTGATTTCAAATCATTGCTACTTTTATGATTTCATCCAGAAATGCTACATATGCTGGAACTCTAGGAATCACATAATAGTGCTAGAAAAATGATGTGGGTTTTTTGACTTACGGTCTTAGTTATTGGGGGGGAGCCATGTTAGTTTTAATACTATTTTTAGACCCTGTAGTCCTTATGAAATGTTATTTTAGACTCTAATTTCTAATCTAACTGTTAGAAAATTTTTTCAAGCTTCTAGCTTGGCTTTTGAGCCAAAGGTGACCTTTAGTATTAGTAGCCTTTTTCTTCCTAATATTTACTTCAAATCAGTGGAATATTAAGAGGTCACCTCTGTGCCAACACAGTGGCAAGGACATTATGTTTGGTAAAACTCTTTTAACCATTGGAATCAGAAGCTAGAAAAACAAAGAAGTTCAATAATGAGTTTATTAGTTGCTATGGATTTTTAATCTGTTTTTCCATGAAAGTCATCACCAATTTAGTCCCTGTCAGTTTAGTTTGTCTAAGCCACATCCACCTTTGCATTGCTATTATTTGAGAAAATACTCCTACTGTTTTGGAACTCATCCTAATTAACTGTTATAATGATACAGGTTTGTAAATTATAGAGTCAGCACAGACTTTTTACCTCTTTGAGGGATAACCTGAGTGACCTCATGGTAATTTACCTTTATCACACACTTTTTGCCATTTGATTGCTTCCCTAGGCATGATATATAATAAATATATAACAAGAATAATAATTGGTAAAATTCCCAAGTTAACATGACTGCAATATGACTGTATACCACTGATGTCACCAATTAGCTAAGCATCATTTTTCCAGTTTGTTAACAAATTCAGAAAGACAAAACACATTGCATAAGACTGAAAACCATAATGAAAGCTCATCAAAATGTCTATGTATGTGGAGAATAGGAAGGTTCAGTGAAGAATCATAAAATTTCAGAACTACTACATAATCTCAATAACCAATGGAGTTATTCAGAAGAAAATTAAAATAACTTAAGTTTCATTTCTCCTTTGAGTTTTCTGAAACTGAGAATATTACAAAATCTATATAAAATTGTGAAACTTGGTAGACATATAAGAGAACTGAACACAACATTAAAATAAATTCATAATTTCCATAGCAATTACAAATACCAGATAAAAATATGCCTATCCAATATTTAGAGGAGGGACTCTTTCTCAGTGATCACAAACAAATACTGTTTAACATCATATAAAACTATTATAGAAGGATCAGGGAGAAAAGAAATTCTGTAGCTTATTTTTTTTCTTTTGAGGCACTTACTTACATATTTTATTGTTGTGAATGTTATAATTCTTACCTGGGATTTTTTTCTCATTGGGCCTAATGACAAAAAAAATACAGAGGACTGATTTCTCTCAGTGTAATTTTTCCAGATGCCAGAATGGATCTCTTCTTAGTATGGTATCTCAAATGTAATATCATTTAGTTTCTCATTTGGCCAGATCATGTCCATAAAACAGAGACACAAGAAAAGGATTTTTATTGGATTTTAATCCTTCAAAAATGAGTCAGACCTTTTTGACTGAAATTATCTGCTTTTGTAAGATAAAAGCTTCCTGTTTTGTCTCCTCCAACAATAAAAGTAACAATGAAAATATGGTTTTCTCTTAAGAAAATTGCCTGGAAAATTTCTCACTATTTTCTGTGAAAACAAGTAATTTCCTGATCAGCATTAATAAGAAGAGGTGGTATTTATTTTTCTGCTTGTTAAGACAATTTTAAAGACAGAAAATACAAAAAGCAAAATTAGAATTCTTCATGATCAATCCATTCTTTATTGTTTTCTCTCTTAATGATTGGAATTATTTTTTATTCGTGTTGGTAACTACCTATATCACTTGCATTGCTGAGTGCAACTGAAGCTTAGAATCAAAATGTAAAAACTTGGGTAGTGACTATAACTAAAGAACTATAGCTAGGTGAGAAAGTGAGTTTCAACGCTGGTAGGCAAAAGCCATACACCACAGCCCCAGCACTTCTGTGTGGCAGAATTTACTACTTACACAGTGTAGTTTCATCTAGGGTGTCCCTGGAAACAGCAGGGTTAATGCATTTCCCTCAGATGCACATGTAAGTCTGTGTTCAGAAATACATTTGTCCTGTAAAGGAATAGCTTGAAATAAACTTCTGTTGATAAAATAATGTAGGATGCTCTGGGCTGGTTACCTTCTTCCTCTTCAGAAAAGTGAGAGAAAATAAGCTGCAGACCACGAATCATTTTACTATTAGCAGTCAGCCTCTAGGATTTTCCTATTTTTTCTTCTCTCCCCTAATACGTCACTGGGTATATATTTACTGTATGACAGAATCTCCTTCTGGTGGTTGTCACTACATTAGAAGTGAACCTCCCCAACAGTCATCTCTCAGGGAACACCTGGGAAAAAGGGTGAGCAAGGGTAGTTTTCAATGAACTGCTTTGGCTAGCCTCTGAGCAGTAAGGTGAGACTTCCTTCACAGCTGTGACATTCACTGTAATGACTTACTTGCCTCATGAGAAAAATCCTGCTAGTGTAGTCATTTGCCTCTGAAAGTAGCATTGGTTTCCCTCTGGCTTTAATAGAAACATCCTAGAATCAGCTAGTGACAAGCAGGATGCACACCCAAAGGTACCTCAGGGAATTAAGTTCCCAATTCCTCTCTGCTAAACAGCTTCCAGTGCTCAAGCTAGCTCTTTTACAGGCCACTCATACTTTTCTGCACTGCAGCACAGCATGCAACATAGGCAAATATTTGGAGCTGACTTCTTTTAAGCCTTAAGGTGCTGGTTTTGGCTGGCATAGAGTTAATTTTCTTCATAGTAGCTAGTATGAGGCTACGTTTTGGATTTGTGCTGCAAACAGTGTTGATAATATAGGGATGTTTTAGCTACTGCTGAGCAATGCTCACACAGAGTCAAGGCCTTTTCTGCTTCTACACCATCCCACCAGCGAGTAGACAGGGGTGCACAAGAAGTTGGGAGGGGACACAGCTGGGACAGCTGACCCCAACTGACCAAAGGGATATTCCATACCATATGATGTTATGCTCAGCAATATAAAGCTGGGGGAAGAAGAAGGAAAGGGGAGACATTTGGAGTACTGGTGATTGTCTTCCCAAGTAACCATTATGTGTGATGGAGCCCTGCTTTCCTGGAGATGGCTGAACACCTGCCTGCCGATGGGAAGTAGTGAATGAATTCCTTGTTTTGCTGTGCTTGCATGTGTGGCTTTTGCTTTACCTACTAAACTGTCTTTATCTCAACCCACAAGTTTTCTCCCTTTTACTCTTCTGATTTTCTCCCCCACCTCACCGCAGGGTGTGTGAGCAAGTGGCTGTGTGGTGCTTAGTTGCTGGCTGGGGTTAATCTATGACAAAGCCCTAGACAAACAGGATGCATAAGGGTACCAGGCGCTCAGGGCTAGGATGCTAGAGGTCCTGAGCACTTAGAGCTCTCATTGACTTCAGGGGCAGCTGAAGGTGATTAGCTCAGTCAGAGCTCAGCAATTTACAGGAGATTAGAACTATGTTTTTAAAAAATTCCTCTCTTTCCTTTTTCTTTCTTAGAATGGCATGTTATTCATAAGATATTTATTGCCTTAATTTGATATCTACCAACTGCTTTAAATAGTAATTAGCAAAACTATTCTGCAAAGTAAAAAAATAAAAGTTAGACTTTTTAGTAAATAACAGAAGGACAATTGTACATTAGAATTTAATTATAAGAAAAATGTTATACTTGTCAAAAGGCATCTGTAATTTGTGATTCCATCATTTTATAAAGCTTCTTTTAGTGGATTAAAATGACTTCTGGCAGCTTTTTCCCTTATGCTGCCATAAATCCCAACTAAACCCAAATCTGTACTTTAGGGAAGATAGCTGTTAGAAATGCAAACAGAAAGCTCTAAATAGGAATAAGTAAAAGTAATACCATGATTGCTTCATTTTTTAATAGCCAAAGTATTTCAGAAGATACTTTACATTGCTGTAAAACAAGCTTTTCACATCTTTGCAGCTATTTCATGTGTACCTCAAGAAATATGAATATATTCTATCCAGATAGTCTTACAAAGTATTAATCATTATCATACCTCTGTAATGAATGGGAAAATAAATATTTCTTTTTTTTTTTTTATTACATATAATAAAGCTTTTGATCAAGTCTGGAAATCTGTAAATCAGATAGCTATAGGTACTTTTCTGAGACATATATAACACAGAACTGTAGGAACCAGCCTCAGAAAGAAAAAAAAAAAATGAAAGGTTCTTTGGTATAATTATTATGCTCTTTGTAAATTGTTTTTTTTTTTTTCTGGTAGTTTGTTAAAGTCATAGTCAATATTAATAATCCAAGGAAAAAGTGCACTGTAGAGAGTTTCTACCACACATGCTGGTGTCTTGAAACACCAAACCAGTACTGTAATTCTGTATTCAAAATATGGAAGAACAGCATTACATTCTTGTTAATCACTAGCAGAAATATACACCATTCTTCTTGGTGGGAAGGGAGTATAAATCTAATCTTTCCAGAAATATAATTGGTATAAAGCCAAAAACCAAAGCATGCCTCTTTTCTATAGATTAAGACTGTAGCTCTAAAAAATTGGACATTTATAGCTAGATGGTGTGAACTCAAAGAGCTATTTTTAGAAAGCATAGTTTCTATAAAAATGCAGTGAAGAAGTATCAGAAAGTTCTGAAAAAATTTATATACACAGTAAATATAAATAATCTCTATAAATATCTATAAATAGACAAAACATCATTTCATATATTTTTGTTTTGGTTTCTAGAGCTATAATAGATCATGGAATATATAAAATGTATAATAGTTCAGCTACTTCAGTAATGGAAATACTTCAAGGAAATATTGTGCCAGACTCTCAAATATAGTTATGGTCCCACTGTGCCACTCAGCTGCCACAAATGAACCATAACCTAGCTGCAAATCACTGGCAGAAGATTTCCTGTCTTCGGCAAATTCTCTTCTGACATATATATATCATTCCCAGGCATTATAGTTTTATGTCTTCACTGGGAAAAGACATATCTTAAGAGTAAGAAAGTTCATGGTACAGTCTTGCTACACTCTTTCTCCATTGGTATAAAAACCCTACCGAAGTTCAAAATAACCAGTAGAATTGGACCAAGGGACTCAAAATAATTGAGACAGGCTCGGATCCTTGGTATCTTTTATCCACTGTGTTGAATCAGTCACAGGTAAAGAAGTTGGTCTCTAAGGAATTTTTCTTCATATACTTCCCTTTTTTATTCTTTTAAAATTAAAAACAGTTTTCCAAGTAATTTTAAAAATTTATTTATATAAAACTACTCCATTTACTATGCTAGTTACAGAGCAAATATCATACATATTCTGCTTTGTTTTCAAGCACTTAAATACTTGATACTTTTTTTTAATCTGAAGTTTTTCTCTAGGAAGATATCTATTTTATCTATCATAAAAAAAAAAAGTGGGGTTTGTGTTATGAAAACAGGTATGCTCTGTTTAGTTTTGTGTCTTTTCTTATCAGACAATTTACCCTAATGGAGTTTGTCATACATCTTGCTTTACCTTTTCTGCCTCTTTTGAGATCTTTCTCTTGTTTCCTTAATGTACATCATGAAAACCAACAAAAGCTCCAAGGTCATGCTTTTCGAGTATCATAAATTCTAAAAAGTGCAACAAAACCGTCAGTCTCGGTGTCAACAGCAGCAGAGCTGCTCTTTAATTAAACAGAAAATGGGATTGTTCTTCCAACCCCCAAAAAATAAATTAAGGAAACAAAATTCGGACTAATGCAGTTCTCCATGACATTCAATTTCAGCATGAATGGGTGGAGCTGTTATCCACCCATTAGGAAATAATAATGCACAAAACATGACATTTATAGTAAATATAAAATCTATAATCATATGGAATCTAGAATTGTCCATGATTACATCTCTATATTAGTGGTAAAAGCTTGTAAAAATAAAAAAGTAACATGGTTAAAAGCTCAAACACAAGACAGCACTGTAGAACAGATTTTAATTTATTAAATTCAAGAAAGATGTAAATGGCCATGACATTTAGCATTGCTGCACAATAACAGTTATTAAGGTAAGCCAGGATGAAGGTAATTACATTACTATGTAGTATTGTTTGGTAAAGGAAACAAGGAAATAACTGTATAGGCTTGAAGTCTATTTATAATGCTCATATGTGACTGTGTGGCCACTTAAGGGCAATGATCAATTTCTAGATAAATGTGTGTCATTATTCTCATTTTGCAAGAAGAGAACATAGGGCACAAAGAAAGACAGAAAACAGTGTAGTCACTCAAATAGTTATCATCAGAGCTAAAACCAGAACCTGAAACACTTCCAATTTGGGGATGGAGAAAGAGAGTACTAAAACTTCACTCATAATTTTATTTCCATAAGAAGTGTGGAGCACTAGAGCCTTTTCAAGTATGTGTGAAATAGTAAGATTCAAGAAACTGACTTTGCAGAGAACTGTTCATGAAACTTTACTATGTAGGGAAATATTTAATAGTACTCTCTGGAGGAATTAAAAAATTTAAATAGATCAGGATCCCAAAGAAGAGAAGAGGGAAGAAAAATGGAAAAGAAAAGGAAGGGTGTAAAATACTAGATACAAAACCAAATTTTGCAGCACTTAACTCCATGAACAAACAAGTGAACCCAAAGTACAAGATATGTTGTATTAGAGAATTACAGGCATTATGATGCACTGACGGTTGCACGTCGGTCAAGTCAGCCTTGTACCCACAGAAGTACAAGCAATTTTGTCACACCTCAGAAGACCTGCAAGGCTTGGTGCTTTTTCCACTATGTCATAAACTGTTGGGTCAAATGTAAATCCCCTAAGGAATCAAAAAATCAAATCAAATAAATCCAAAGGCCTGTAAAATCAGTTTGGTTGTATTACTATTTCATATAACTACTGTGAAATGTCTTAATCTCCCAAAAGAAATGAGAAGTCTACCTTCAAGAAGTAAATGCTACAGAAAATAGTAAAGTTACAGGTGCCTGAAGAGAAAGGGTGAAAAAAAGAAAAAAGAAAAAAATTTCCCAAACCAAAAAAACCTCTAAATACTGTGTGAGTTAAAAATACGTTGCATGCAAAATTTAGTTTGAAAGAATCTGTATTTTTTAGTTCACTGAAACACAAAGATATTAAATAAAAACTAAATATGCTTTACAGGCTAGTATCATCAGAGAAAAAGCACCTGTAAGACAACTGGTATTTATGAAATAATTGCTTAATGCAGCAGTTACAGTAAAACTTTCTATCAAGGTGATAAATTGTGCTTTTTTAAAAATAAGCACGTGTGCCAAGGTATATGTATAAAAAAAATTAAACATTTTAGAGCGAATGTTAATATACTCTTTGTTTTCTACACAAAAGAAGCTATTTCCTCTCCTGTACCCTTTCCCCAGACCACTTTGATTTCAACATTTGAAATAGAGACTTGAGTGAAAGTGTAAGAGATCCAAAGCAAAATGAAAGTCAGTCACAACAGAGTAGACCTTAAGTATGGTGATAACTAAAAATGCTTTTGGTACAAATATTTTTAAAGAGGAGATCTTTAGAGGGAAAGCAAAAACAAAAATTCAAACAAACCCCTTCCAGTGTATTCTAGCATACAATTGCATGAATAGAAGTGTTTTGCTCCAGCCAGAAAAAAGAAATAAAAGAAGATAGGTTATATTCTCAGTGAAGATCATATGTAAGATTTCAGTTATAGCAGCTTTGTTTTCAATATTCAGGGTTATCTAAAGAAAAAAATAAAACAATGTCCAGATGACACTTTAAAAAATATCAATAAAAATTATTCCTTGCCTGAAAGTTATCTGAACAAGATGAACTCTCTCTACTACATGCCCAGGTTATTATTCTATTACCTAAACCAAGGTTACTGTGTTACTTCCATCTCTTCATCTGTCCTGTATATTTATTGATTCAAGAGTGTCAAGCATAGGAGTTTAACAAATAACTGTTTGGTAGCTATTCACGTGATAATGAGTCCCAGTTGCATCTAGATTCTACATATGTCCCCTGGTTATTTACAAAATACAGGTATGAAGGAGAAGCATAATTATCTAGAGATGTTTTCTACAGGCATAATGGGGAACGGGAACTGAGCTAGTAAATCAGTCAGACCAGAGGAAAGCTTTAATATTACCAAAGTGCCCAGACAGTCTTGCAGACTACCATCTAATCCTATCAGGATTGTTTAAAAGGTTCATTATGATGTTTAAAGCACCAGGAAAAAAAGTTAATTTGCTGAAAGCAAAATGTTTTGCAAAATGTGTCAGTTTTGGTGAAACCTTGAAAGCACTGTTCTGTGGCTTATCTGGAAGCTTAACTCATTTTCATGACAGTTTCTTCAAAGAATCCCTCATCCTCCTGCCTAATGGAAAACCATTCAGTGAGGGACCCCACTGCTCTCTCTAGAGCAATGCGATAGAGATGGAAAGTTATGCTCCTTCTAACTTAGACATCCTGAGTTACCCTGCTGCATC
The DNA here is from genome assembly GCA_020745775.1 of Theristicus caerulescens. Taxonomy (NCBI): domain Eukaryota; kingdom Metazoa; phylum Chordata; class Aves; order Pelecaniformes; family Threskiornithidae; genus Theristicus; species Theristicus caerulescens. The sequence continues at coordinate 82,210,536 of CM036559.1, read as the reverse complement.
AGAACTACAGATAATAAGGATACGGAAACACATTTAGCAAATTTTCAAAATAGAGCTATTAAATTACACCAAATTATTGTTTTGCAAAAAAATCCCATGAACAATTAATGTTGAAATGTTCTAGTTTCTATGACACTTTTACAGTGTCATAGACCTTTGTTTGTTCTCTTGAGAGAGGAATGGTTTAATTTGTTACTGCTGTGTTATTGAAGATTACACTTTTATGTCTAAAACCAGCATGACGTTTTGTGTTGATAAATTATGTACTTGAAATAAGAAGATATGTCTTAAGATTTATTTATTTGTTAGTCTATTTGTCTTCTTTAAGCCAATGGTTTCCAGTTGGCATTTGGAACATTTAAACTTGAGAAGACCAATTGTAAATGATCACACAGACATCACAGCATCAAAGTCCTCAGCTGCATGGTAAGAATTAAATATACTGGCAGTCACACTTGAACTATATCCCCTCTGATTTGTTGGAGCATGTAGAAATAACACGAGGGAGACGTATGTTATTCATTCCTCCGAGTTAAAAAAAACCCAAACCTTTCTACTACATAATGTGGGTGTTACATTGGTGTGTAATAAAAATATTTAAAACAATTTCACCATGTACAGAAAAACAGGCCTGGGGATGTAGAGGATGGGAGCAAATGATTCTTTACATAAGTCCTTAAATGGGATGTAGGGTATCTCCAGAGAATAGAGCTACATCAAAATTCATACGTTAAAATTTTATACTGCATTTACAATGCTTTTGAATTTATTCAAGCTTTGAGATCTGTTCTGTGAGATAAAAAACAGTATATAAGCCTTAGGAGAAAGAAGTCCAGCTATTTACAAAGCACAGTCAGACAAAGAGTGACAACTGACTCACTAGAGTTTCTGGAGCAGCAAAGTTTACAGTTGCATTCTCCCAAAGGCTACATCTCAGGAGGAGAATTACAGTGCTTTACCACAGTATTTATAATGTTGTGGATTAAAACCCTGCAAGTCTTACATAGGACAGTGAAAAACTCTCCACCTAACAGGTTCCTGGGAGATTAATCAGAGTTGTGTCGTCGGTGTAAACATGGAGAAGGTTGAGCCAATTTTTCCTTTCTTCTAGTTGACTTACTTGGTTAGTTGGTGACTTCTCCCTGTCATTCTGTTTTCCTAAACTCTAGCTAGCCAAGTACCCTCAGCACATTTATCTCTGAAATACTACCTCCTATGACATGAAACAAAGATCATTTTCTTCACCTAAAATAATTGTAAAGCTTGGCAAAGAAAGGCTGAGTCTAGTATCCCCACTCACTGTGGGAAATTTTCTAATAAATTTTATCTGAGCTGCTTTAATGTCTAAAATTCATAAATACTGTAATAGAAAATGTTGATTTTTCTAGTAATGTTATTTTAAATATTTTTTATGTAATATTTCAAAAATTTTAGTAATTCAAAAAATCAGGAAGTCAAAAGATCTTCACCTCATCTACTCAATATTATTATCTTTAAAACCTAAAGAGAAATTGGTTTTGTTTTTCCTTAAAGTTGTTTTGCTATATAATTTCTCTCAGAAGAAATGTGCTTTAGAAACAACAATAATAACCAGAAAAAAAAAGAATAAACAGCTCTCCATTTTACTTCACAATTAGGATTTAAGACTGAACAACTAAAATATCTTCTCTGCATCTTAGAATTATTCATGGCACACAAGGTCTCAAAGTATGATCACCATGTTGACAACAATTCATATCATCAGGCAAATAAGGATTAATGCAGTTTTAAGAACATAAACCTGATGCAAGTATGCTTTTTGTCTTTGCTTGCAGAATAATATCTGCTGAAAACAGCAACAAATGCTCAAATGATTAAGAGAGAGTTTCAAATTTCTGGATAATTATTAGAACCCAGAAGAACCAAGTCAGTGTTTCGTTTTTTATAATTTTGTATAGGAACACAGGTCTAGTGTTCATGTACATGTATCTTATTTCTTTACTCAATAATAGGTCTCAATCCTCTCATGATACCATAAATTCAGCTAATTAACAGAATAGAGGTCACAAATTACATCAAAAAGGTTTATATTAAAAATAAAGAGTGCATATAGGTTTGCTAGAGAGAAGGCACAAGAAACATAAGGGTGTTATGTTTGTCTCTTTGATTGTTCTCCCCCATTTGCACTTTTATCGTCTTTTCTAGTCCCAGCTGGCTGTCCTTGACTGTAACCAAAATTTGAAAACAAAACTGTTGGAATATTTATCTGTGTTATGGAATACAATTTCTGGATTCACATAATGAAGATCAAGACACACAGAAGAAAACTATTTTACCTGGAACTTTTCCCCAGCCTTTTCACCATTCTTCATTTGAAATTGCCATTCATCAGAGAGAAGGAGTAAAAAAGCATCAAGAAGGGACCTTTCTAAATTTCCAATGAAAAAGTATATTTACTGCATGTCCTATGATTCCTTGATCTCCTTTCTGTCTGAGTAAACTGAGTGTATTCTCAGGGTTGTATAACATATAAAAAAAACCCAGAATCTCACCTAGTCCAAAGAGACAAAGAATGACAGAGGATGATTATCCACCTGGCTGAATGCAAATGTCTGCAGTGTAGACATCTCCGTCACAGCTAGTTACATATACTCCTTCTAGAGTCAATGGAGAGAAACAGGCGTGTCTAAGACATGATTCATGTCATCTTAAGTGGAAGTTTAAAACACATGTAATGTTACACTCTGAAGTATTTATTTCTCACCACTGGTTTTAGAGAGTCCATATACTGAGCTTAGAGGGAAATATCTAGATTACAAATGTCTGAAGTTATGTGATATTAATTCAAAGAATCTTAACAAAACTTCTGCAAGAAATTTTAAGTTTTCAGGTGCAGTTTAATACTAAATGAGACCATTTAAAATCAATATATTAAAATGAAACAGATCTGTCAGTGTTTAAATCTCTCAATAGGGAATGTAGAAACAAAAGATATTAATTTTTTATGATGTAGTGCAAAACTGAAGTTAAATGTTGGAACTCTTGTGCTGCAGACATCTTTATTTCATCCAGCTCTAACTGAAAATGGAAATGCGTATAACCTCAGTCCAGTTTACGGGAGTATATGTAATGATACTATGGGAATTGAATAACATATAATTTGTTACTGTAAATAGACTTAAGCATTATAAAATCAGATATGGACTTATAAGAATATTTTTTAGGAGTATTTATGATTTTTTGATTAAAAACACAATTTTTTGGTGAGGTACTTAGAGCAGAAAATAGGTTTAAACACAATAAAATAATCAGACCTTCCTTAAGCATGTAGCAAGGACACTAGTTTTAAATCTGTTCTTAATCCATTATTATGTTCAAATGTTACAACCGATCATATTCCAAGTCAAGTAAATAAAAATACTATGAGTGTAATTAATGTCCACTAGGAATGAATGCAGGATCAAAAGTCGGAAGCATTTATTTTTTATGTTGGCATTTTTCAAGATGTAATGAAACTTCACATAATCATTCCAATTTGTATTTCTCTGTAATTGAATATTTTTGATCAGGATTTCACCAAACAAAAATTTCCTTTTAAAGACACCTGTTCAAGATTCAATCTCAGGAACATTGCATTGCTAAATCTTTGCAAAAAATCAACATTTTCAGGCTTTGGTATGCTGACTGATAAGAGTGTTTATCTGTTTGATGGTTATTTCTGGTGCCTTTAATCTTTTAACAGAATTTGTGTATAAATATGGAAAGTCAGACTTTTTTTAAACACACAAATTATCTTATGAGCCACTTCCCAGTTAAGTTTGCTTGCAGTATTCCTCTGATGAGAATGAATATAAATCTAGCCTTAATGCTGCATTCAAAAGAAAACCACATTCTGAAGTCAAACTCACCATGGTAACAGTGTGTATAATTCAATATTATTTGTTTCATATAGTTTCATACAGCAGCTTCATTCAGCAGTTGGTCTGAAAACAAAGACTTTTTTATATATTCTGTTACCCAACATAGTTTTAGAAATATATAGTGTGTAAAACTAGTGTGATACCCGATCTCTGCTCTTCTTATTCCGAGGATGAGGAATTATTTGATTAGTAACATATTTTCAACTTTGACAATCCTTATACTAATTGTATATATTATAAAAAAGTAGAAGAATGCCAATGGGGCTCCTGTTATTGAAGTAAAGATTTCCATAAATGAAATATAGAAGACCAAACTGATTTGTCACAAGTAAACAAGATATTTGGGTTATGTTAACTCACTTTTTGCTAGCTTGCTAAAAAGACATAGATCCATTTGGCATCATCTAAATGTTCTCACCTCTTATTGGAAAGTGAGGTCATCAGATGTGTTGTGGGTGCAGCATTGTTTTTAAAACTATTTTCTCAAGAGATGGTCTAAGCTTTCAATTTGGGTACATGCTTAGATTTTTATATTATTTCTAAAAAATGTATTTTAGACTAACATCATATACTACTGAAAGCTCAGTTGGAAAAAAAAGAATGTTTCTTCTTTCTCTTGTGTGAATCTGAAATTTGAAATTTGTTAATGGAAAGCAACATAGTTCTTAAAAACGACCCAGAGCTATTGATTTGGAAAACTGGCCATCAACTGAAGTTCCACTGATATATTAAAAGCACTAATAGGAAAAACAAAATAATAATAAAACCTAAAATTATAATTTACTATCTATTTCATCATTTCAGAATATAATCCAAAGTGGAAAAATATGTGTTTTTTCTAGAAGGTATGTAAGAAATAGTTGTTTTATTGAGACATCTTCACAGAAACTGAAGTAATCTATTGTTCTGCTGAGGGGACAGAAACAAAACAATTTGAAACTGTAAGATTTATAATTAACATTAGAGATCAGTTACATACCCTTAGGCACCAGTATTGTAGACAAGCTAGTCTTCCTGATTTTATTTCAGATTAAGAAGGAAGAAATGGACACATATTGGGCAAAATTCATCTGAACTATTTTAGATGTCTACATTAAGGAAAGATTAATTGTGTCCTGGAAATATACTCTCATTTATTCTGTTAACTATTAAGGCAGCACAGGGAAATTAGCTCAGATGTATTTGATGGATTAACTTCTCCTCCTTTGCATCAATATAATATATTGTCATATCTGTGACTGGCTTAGCAACAGCACAGCCAACTACCTCACAGCTAAAGGAGGTCACTTTTATGGCTTGTGTTTCCAGAGAAACTAAGGAGCAATAGATCAGTTCTCTCATCATGATCTTTATCAACTTTTAGTAGAGAAACTGATGATTCAGCCAGCTGACTGAATTCATTGAATCTCAATCATTCATGGATTAGCTAAATGAAAAATGCTTAATAAGACAGTATGCTAATATGCTGCTAAATTTTCTGGACTCATTTCCCAAGTGTGCACACTTTGAGTTCACTAAGACTGAGGTAGATTATTCTACTTTCAAAGTAATGAAAGCTACTGTGAACATAGGTCTTTTGAAATTGTCTACATTTCAGCTCACTAGCTGAAACTGCATAAGCTACTTTTCTGTGTCATAATATCCTCATAAAAACAGCATCTGTCCTGCAGAAGAAACACTTGATTTAGTCATGGAGATTTTAGGTTCATTCTGATAAATAATGGCATTGTCTTTATCTTCATGTTGTCTTGCAAAAATCACTGAGATGCAACACAAACATCTGTTGATCTCTGATGGTCATAGCAAGCGTCCTTAGACAGGTAGGTAGGCCATAATGATTTAAGGACATAGATGGTATCTTGCTGAGGCTGCCATTTCCAGTGATATCATAACATAGTATTACCTCAGAGTTGATGGATTTCTCCTTTAACTCAAGCCTAATATTTTGAATATGAATATGAATTCAGTCCTTATTGCTGGGAGTCTAATTGCAGGTTTCTCTCTGGAATGGGATATCACTGTGATGAACCCTCTAGAGGGATTTTTTTCTGAGGAGTTGATATCTTAATTATAAACATTGTGGAAATAAGTCACTGATAAACAAAAATGACTCAGTTGTGCTTTTCTTAATTCAACTAGAAGCAAATCACAAGTTTTATGACTTATTTCTAAGCTGGTCCTCAGAGAATGATGCTATGCACAGGCTGCTGTGAGAAAGGGCAAGGTGGGGGACAATATCAATTGATTGCTTTCAAAGGAGTGACACTGTGTTTTCCCTTTATTAATTTCTAAATAATTAAAAACTTACTTGTTTTAAGTTAATTGATAGTCATATAAAAAGACTTGTCAAGGGGACAGTCAGAGCAGCAAGCACATTAGTAGAGGAAGATGAGATCATCATCTTCTGTCTTCTTTCTACTCATCAGTTTGTGAGGGAGCCAGAATAACTGGACAAGAACAAGTGTACTGCCCTCCAGGGCTGTATTTGGAACTGTCAGGAAAAAAAAAATGTATCCTGTTGGGTAGAGATATGTAGAGCAATCTTAGGTTGCATGATTAATAAGAAAAAGAGTCAGAAAGCTAAGAACTTAATATCAGAATCACTGTGGAAAAATAAGTTAAAAATTGAGGAAGTCCTTTGCATTCATGAGCAGACTGCTTATTGTTCAGTCTGTAATATATATAATCAGATAATTATGTGTTATTAATCTCATTTTAATTTTAGATATTGATCATGCAAATGTTTATGTATGAGCAAGTGATTAGATTATATGCACAATGGACAGAAGTAAGCACTTGTTTATACTTTATCTGAAATTTAAAACATTTTACTTCATATTGAGGCCAGTGGTGTTGCAGAGATGTGTGTTTCTTTAATTGACTATATGGAGAAACTGTGTTGTCTAGCTTAGATGCAGATCTTTACATTTCATCAGCTAAATCTAAACTTTGCATCATATTTTTATAATGCAAATTAAAGGGACAGATATTACTGTATTGTTAGTTTTATAAACAGTTTTGAACTAATAGCAGATTACATTGATATAGATCCTAGCTAAATTTTGAAAACTAACTTGCATTGACTTAATTATTTTTATTAGTCTCCTCAATTTTATCTTAAGTGATGTCTTATTAAGCTTCACAAATAAACAACCAAGGAGTGGAATATCAAGTACAGGTAGATAAAAATTTTAATCAAAAGGACAAGTAAGGCTTTTCAGAAACACTGAAAAAATATGTGATATTTACAATCCTGAAATTCAGATCAATATTCAGAAAAAGTATTATTAATCAGTAGATCTAGAAATGAAACTTAAATATAGCAGTAGAACAGGTTAAACAATAAGAAAATAAAGTGCTTTCATCAGGAATTATTCTATTTTATAATTACTATAATTAAGGTAAAATACAAAGGTGAATTTAATAAAAACATTTAGGTTATGATTGTGTAATGAGTTTTCTACAGGCAATCTTATATCTCCCAAAAGTAAAATATTCTCTTCAGTGTATGACATGAGTGCTGCATGCTGAGTATCAGTGGGGATCACATAGGACCAGGAAGGGCTAAAACTGGATCTTCAAACTTTACATATCGTAAAAACTTTTATGAATGCAGGCTTTTTTTTCTCTATATAGACCATTGGCTAAGCCATGATACTTCCTTTTGAATGTTTGCTAGTATTGCAATTTATTCTTAAAAAGAAATGAAATTATAAGATGTTTTATAAAACATGTAATCATCTTTTCTCAGATATCTGTGTTGTGTGTTCATTACAGGACTGATGCAATTTCTTGAGAAGTCATTAGCAGAATTCCCACTGACTGCAAAATGGAAATGAGAGTAGGCTTAATAAGTGGACATAATCTGTTGCTCTCTCATGAATATAGTAATTACACTTTATTTTAGTAGTGCCATTTCTTATCATTCAGTATTTTATGGCCTCTTTGCCTTGGTTTAGCTATTTAACATATTTGAAAAACTCACAGAATAACTCTAAGTGCAAACATATTTGCTGCCAAAAAGGGAAAGTCCTTAGAATCTGTAAATTCTCATGTTGTGGAAAAAATCTGTTCAGCTAACAACTTCATAGATAATTGTACAAAGTGTAAACAACTATAATTAATTTTATTAAAATATTAAGTAGAACACAGAGACGGAGAAAGAGACAGGTACACAAAGAATGGTGATATGATAGACTGTTCAGCTACTTGTTATCCTGAGCTGCTCCTACAAAGCTGTTTGTTACTGGATTATATGTTGTTTCGACACATAATCCTCTTGAGAATTCAACTCCCCTTGTAAATGCAACTCACTGCAGAATGTAAGCAAACAGGTTTGCAAGGTTTGATTGATAAAGGAAGTATGCATTCATCATGCACAGTGTACACTATAGTTGCCTGTAATAGGAATCTGAAAGAATGACATTTTCCTCTGGCTGTCACTTACTAGAGCTGGCTAAATACTGGTCTAGTTTAGCAAGTGCAAATTGTATTACTGTAAAACCAAAAAAAAAAAATAAAACAGCATAAAATTAGAGTTAAATAAAAATAAATTAATTGAACAGATCATTATAGAACTTGGCCCAAAATAAGTGCTGTGTATTACTAACAGAATATTGCTTAGGTAAACCTTAAACAACAGCTTATTTGTCTTCTTATTCCTAAACAACACTAGTGAAGCCTGCCTGTCTTTCAGACTAAATGCTGCATTTTCTAATGAGTAGTTTGTGGAAGTTCCACTTCATGAGAGAATACCATATCTTATAGCAATTCCCTGACACTTTTATACTTGACTCTCCAGAAAGTAAAGACCGAATTAAGTTGCAGGTTCACTCTGATGGTTACTATTTGTAATATTCTTATATATTATAACACCCCGATACAATGTGACATTTTTGTTCTCTTGCCTGGTCATATCCTGCAAGCATATGACATAATTCAACTGGGGAAAAAAGTTAAAATAATAAACATGTTCTAATATAATATTTATTTCCATAAGACATATTTCTTCACATGTCTCCCAGACCTGATTGCCTATAGAGTAAGCTGGACAAGCACAGCATGTCTGTGCATCCTCAGTGTGCAAAGTGGGGGCAAAAGGCAGGATACAGATCCAAGCTCAACAGGAGGTCAGCTGCTACAGAGCTCAGTGTGATCTGGGAGCTAGGGACAGCTGCTTTCCTGCAGACAATAATCTGCTTTATGTGAGAGAAAGGATCCTTATGAGAAGTAGTAAAAGAGAAAGGATTTATGACAGCTTTTCGTATGTCTGAGTCTCTGTCTGTGTGGCAGAAGCTCATACTGAGTGCTGAGTTCAGTAGGAATAGGGAATTAAAAGCAACATCATTTGCACAAGGAAGATCTTACACTGAAAGGCAGGGGCTTTGGGCTGCCATTGGGCTGTGAAATGAGCGTGACAAGGAAGTTATCAATCATGACCCCTTGCAGAAAGTTGTGGATCACAGCTCCCAGCAAATTCTGATGTCAAAGGGGGCCCAGGAGTCCTCTGGACCCTGGAGCACTCCCAAGTTCACATGCCTCCGGGCTCATTCACCCTGACTCTTTTTAAAATTAAGACCCAAGCACATATCAATACTCCCTGATTTCTGCTTTATCAGGAGTTTTGTTACAGATTACATGAAAAAAATAGTCTGGCTGAGCAGTTAGAAGACCCAGACTCTGTGGTTGACGAGCTCAGTTTAGACATACCTTTTGCTGCTTACAGAAACCACATCTTGCCAGAATAAGTAGGTCTTTCACACACTCAAGATGCCACTAATCAGGTGATTGTCAGTTTTTTTCAGCCCTGAAGAGTGATGGCTCCTGTTCCTGTTGACTCTACAGGTTTGTTTGCAAGTAATTAACATGTTCCCATTAGTAATTCTGGATAAAGTCCTTTCCTTAACAAAGGAATTGTGTACTTTTTTAAACCAGAAAAAAAGCACAACAAGAATGCTCCCATTTTAATGGGTTGTAACAGTGGTTTTAGTGATTCTATCCATCATATACACGGTCTACAAAAAGACAGAAAAAAAGATTAAAAATGCATACTTTAAGTTTGACCTTATCACGTGTTCAAATGTGGCATTCAAGTTTCTTTTTCAAATATATCTTAACAACTGCTAGTAGAATCATGCCTGAGAGAGTCTCTAGAAAAGGAACACATAAAACCATGATCTATACAGATACAGCAATTTATACAGGTATTTCTTAAAAGTACAGGAGATTACAGAGGCTGCAGGTTAAAATCACATCCAGAAATACTAGCTATACTAAAGTGAAGGGTTTTTTCACTATCACGTTCACTAAATACTGCATTTTTTGATGCAGAGTAACATGCAGATAAAGGCACCACATATCACCTCTTCACTGAAATACCTCTTTGACTATATGAATCCCAGTCTTTTGCATTTTTTACATTTGTCTTGACTAAATATGTGGGATGCAACAAGAAGGTAGTTACAATGAAAGTAATTGTCTGTTTATAAATACAGACCTTGAATCTAACCTAAATCAGAGACATATTTTACGCTGTATCTGTGGGTGACTGACTGCCTCTTGCATGGTACATTGGGTACTGAACTCTTTTTAAAGCACTGAGCCACAACTGCCTTGACCTATTGTATCATTTGTATCTGTCTATCTGGACTACATATAAAAGGAATGTTTTTGCTATTATACAAATCCATCAACTTTGCAAAGGTGTAAATGACAGGCCTGGAGAATCAGACCCTCTTTCTGAAAATAAAGGGTTCCTGGAAGATCTCTAGTCAAAGTAAGACTGAGAAGAACGGCAAGGTTCATGCTTTCTCTTAGGTGTCTGTAAGTGAAGCATAGGTGTTTATGTGAAAGAAACTGATACTCAAAAATTAGATTTTTTTTTTCCTTAGGAGCCTTAGACTGTCCTGCTAACAACAAATCTTTTCCTAATATCACATCCTCCCAGAATGAAATTTCTGGCCATTGTCCCTTGTTATATACTCTGGCAGTATTGAGAAAAGTTTGGTTCTATCATCTTTGGAACTAACCTTCAAGCAATTGAATGTCCTGCTAGAGTGTCCCTTAGCCTCCTCTTCCCCAGACCAAACAAGTCGAGTGCCCGCAGTTTCTCGTCCTAGACCATATGCTTTAGGCCTGATCGTCTTGATAGCTCTCTGCTAGACCCTCTCCAATTTTTCCACCTCTCCCTTGAACTCTGGGCTCCAAACAGGAAACAATATTCCAGGCCTCACATTCCAGGCCTCCTGAGCAGAGGACCCCTCCATCTGCTGGCCACACTCCTATTGAAGTATAATAGGATGTACTTGCACTTACTGTAGTAAGTTCATCCCATTTGCAATGAGTGAACTGTTGGCTTGTAATCAGCTTGGTGTTCACTGGGTCTCCCAGGTCCTATTCAGCCACTAGTTCCTCAGCCTGTATCAAGGTTGTGTTTCTCCTTACTGAAATTCATGAGTTTTCTCAAGCGGTTTATGAAGCACTCTCAATAACTGACAAGCTCTGCCGTTTATTGTGTCAGCCACTCTACCTGATATAATGCTATTTCTGAATTTGCTGAGAGTATACCCTTTGTCATCATCCAGGTCATTGATGAAGATGGTGAACAATATGTACCTCATTATTGATGGCTGGGGAACTCTCATTTAGCTGCAAACTGGATGTCCAGCCATTGTTCAACATGCTTTAGGTCCAGATGTCCAAACGATTTACAATTCACCTCCATCCACCTGTCCATTTTCCAAAAGAGAATACTGTGGGAAACAGGGTCAGAAACCTTTCTGATGTCTAGTAACACCACCATCCCCTTGTTCACATAGCCAGTCATTGCACTGAGGATGACAATCATTTGGTCAAGAATGATTTGCCTTTGGTACACTGAACTGATATTCTGACTATCCTCTTTATGCATTTGGGAATGGATTCCAGGAGAATATAATTTTTAATATCTCCAGGAACTGAGATAAAACTGGTCGGCCTACAATTCTGGGTCCTCCTACCTGCTTGTAAAAGATGGGCATAATTTCAGATTCTTCCTGTCACCAGAGACCTCCCTAGTCACCACAGTTTTTTGCAAAAGACAAGTGTTGGTCTCAGTCACATCAGCCAACTCTTTCAGTACCGTTGGGTGACTGCTATTCAGTCCCATGGATATGAGTATGCCCAGCTTCTCTAAGTAATCCTAAGTATAATATTGTCGCTGCCCCACTGCTGGCTGCCCTGTCCTTCCCAAACCATAAAGGTACTCACAGAGGTCTGGGAACAGAACTCCTGGTTGCTCAAGTAATGCTTTTAGTGTACTCTTTTCTTACCTACCTAGTTTCTGTCTCTATTATGCTCTGTGTTTTTGTTTTAGTTCGTCAACAAGGTCCCTGCTCAGTCAAGTGGGTTTTTGGCTGAAAGTCCTAGTCTTTGTGCACAACGAGATGATTCATTGTTGAGTTCTTTTATTAAACATATTAAGTTTTATTAAAAAAAAAAAATCAGCCAGCTTTCCTGCGCAGCCTTGCCCTTCATGATTGCTTCTCAGAGTTCTGCCTAACAATTCCGTAAATAAGCCAGTTTCTTTTCTTGTGAGTCCCAGAATCCTAACTCTGCTGCTTTCAGAGAATCATAGAATGGTTTGGTTTAGAAGGGTCCTTAAAGATCATCTGGCTCCAACCCCCCTGCCATGGGCAGAGACACCTTCCATTAGACCAGGTTGCTCAAAGCCCCATCCAACCTGGCCTTTAACACTTCCAGGGATGAGGCATCCACAACTTCTCCGGGCAACCTGTTCCAGTGCCTCACCACCCTCATAGTGAAGAATTTCTTCCTTATATCTAATCTAAATCTACCCTCTTTCCTTCCCAGACTCCCTTCAGATCCTAATCTCAATCATGTTATGGTTTCTGAAGCCCAGGCTAACACATGTTTTCGTTCACCACCAGTTTAGGAGCAGCAAGTCAAGCACGGCATTATGATTAAAAGGTCTTTCTAGCAATTGCACCAGTATCACCAAGTGCTGTCTAGGAACTTCTGGAGGCAAATAAGGGTCTGTGACCAGGATACTTTCACCAGTCAGTTCTAGAAAGCCTTGTACATAACCTCTTCTTATAGAATCATAGAATATCCTGCGTCGGAAGGGACTCATGAGGATCATTGAGTCCAACTCCTGACTCCACACAAGACAACCTACAAGTTAAAAGCCATCTATTTAAGAGCATTGTCTAAATGCTTCTTGAACATCAACAGGCTTGGGGTCATGACCACTTCCCTGGGGAGCTTGTTTCAGTGCTTGATTAACCTCTAAGTGAAGAACTTTTTCCTAATATCCAATATGAACTTCCCCTGATGCAGCTTTAAGCCATTCCTTCATGTTCTATCACCAGACACCAGAGAGAAGAGATCAGCACCTCCCTCTCTGTCCCCCTTCATGATGCAATGACATCACTCCTCAGTCTCCTCTTCTCCAAGCTGAACATGCTTCTTGGACAAGCAGTCTGGAACAGACCACAATTTAATTATTTCAAAACATACCCAGGATTGCCTCCTCCTGATCTTGACTCAGAGGCTGACAACAGACACAGACATCTCCCATTTTGTACAGGAGCTCTGTACAGTCGAGGAATTCCTTAACACAGGACAAAATTTCGCTTTCCTCTTCCCCTTGCCTATTTTCCCTGAAGTCATATCCATGTCACAGTTGTACATGATATCCTGCCCAATCCCTGTGATTCTGATAGTTTTGACAGTTTTGTAGCTCTCTACCTAGGCTTGCAGTTCCTCCTGTCCACTGGCTGTGCTCTGCATGTGAATGTACAGAAGTCTAAGGGTATCATTTAAATCTTCCCCCTCTGAGCAGTGACATGAAAGCACTCCTTTCTGGATTTCCTCCTCATGTATCGTCTCCATTTGCAACTCCATCTTTCTCTTCTGGGCTTCAGTCCCTGTCTTCCAAAACTCCCAACCAGGTTGACAAGACTGTTTGCAACAGCTTATGCCCTCACTCTCACTTTGGAAGAACACCTTCTTGAAAGGCCACTATGCAACTACAGAAACACATTAATGATTATAATACATTTATAAAGTTATAGTAAAAGCCATAAAGGTAGAACTCAGATGAGCAAGTGCCTCATTTGGTGCTGACTCAATGTGGACTCAGAAATTTGTCTGCAGAAAGGACTAGTCCTACATAGCATGGACATGTGGGGAAAAGTCATTCCAAGCTACTGGCCTCAGTGCCAGGTGTCTCACCTTGACCTCCATTTATTTAGCAATATAGACATGCCTTTCTGATCTGGGCCTTAGCTACACGTCAAGGCTAACACAAGCCTGTCCATGCAGTTCGGTGTCACATGATGCGATACCAGCGATAAGTGACTTGGAACTTATATTTACCTGTTATTTGTAAATTGCAGGATCATGTTTCTAAGAGATCCTTGCAAGAGCAAATCAAACTGGCTCAGATGGTTTCAAACTTCAAGTACAGTTTATTAACTCTTATTATTATTGCACCAGTATTATGGTTTTTAGATTATTCAGATCAAGTGAAACAACTCATGTCTGTTTAAACCATGGACACAGGGAGCTTATATTTGCATATATCATTTAAACATACTCAGAATCTCTATTACCGTGTATAAAACAAGGTTGAAAGGACCTGAAGTAAGTAGCTGAGCCTTGTTACATGTCTAAATTGATATCTGAATGGGGAAAAAAATTAAGAAGACAAAGAGGGGGAGACATGACCATCAAAGTTATTTTTTATTTCCATTTCCAGTTTCACTGATCCTCTGAATACAACACATTGCCTTTATAGGATCTTTCAGGGGAAAAAAAAAAAGGTAAAAAAATGTAACACTTTTAAGTTTCTAGGACATGGGGTTTTTATTATTATTGTAGGTGGCACCCAAATTTTTAATATTATGATGCTGTTAAGGTATTTGCGTAATTTAACAGTTCAGAAAAGTTGGAAAATAACAAAAAATATGTTGGTATATTTAAATATAATTTTTCCTGCAGTCCCTCAGCACAACAAGGGCTTCACATTGAGTTAGAAGATGTAAAGAGAAATAACTTCTCATGCTAGATGGTGGATTAATTTCTTGGTGCAAGACATACACTTGAAGGTGTAGTACCTCCTCATTCAAAGATAAAATAAAAGAGAAAACAAACAAACAACAAAACTGAATGGAAAAAAAAAAAAACAAACAAAAAATTGATTCAAACTGAAATATTTACCTTTAAAATACAAAACCCTTAGAATACTAGCTTGTTGTGCTAGAGCATTGATATAACAGTATTACCAGAAAAAATTACTAGGATCAGGTTTTTCAAACAGAAAATGAAAACAAAACAAAACAAAACAAAAGCCCAATAATCTTTCATATCCCTAGTATCAGTTATTGAAGAGATCTCGGGTTTGAAATACACCTATCACCTATGAGCACAGTGAGACATTACTTTGCAGTCCAACTTTGTAAGAAAGGATGGTCCTGAAGAACTGTAAAATGTAAAGTGCAAATATTTTCTAACACTATCTGATGACAGCAATTATTTGTATTATATGCATTTTGATTATTTCCTTTGCAAGCTTACTGAGAGTGCTTTACAAATATGTGCAATTTTGTAAAATCTTGTCCTTACAAGCATATACATAAGAAACAGCAGATAGAATTTATTGACCAAGCGTAAGCCTATGCATATATGTTACACTTTGCTTTTACAGTAAAATATATCTAATAAACCATATTTGCTTATAGGCAGCATTCTGTACTTTTACAATTAAGAACACCAGACAACAATGTATCTACTTTGATGCAGGGTGAAAAACAGCACTATCTTCTTTTTTACAGATGGTGAATTGAGGGAGAAACTTCAGACAAGATTTCTACCTATGAAAGACTGATATTCATCTGCCATACCTTCATTTAAAAAAATCCTCACCTTTTTTTTTAAAGTGTCACTTACTTTAATGTCTATGTCAGAGATGTTTTATTTGTTAAACCTGGAAAAGTGCCAAAAGAAAAGAGATATTCATCTTGATATTCAAACAAACACCTATGTTAAAATGTCTGGCTCTTGAGATGAATCCTACTCATAGTTTCAGTACAGCTTTATACCCAGATTAATAGATCATCTGAAAACCATCACAGAACCTGAACGTGTATTCATGTCATGTTATGTTACTGAATAAAATTTCTTTTTTACATATATTCATGGTTTTGACATAGATATGTGGTTCTGCTTCCTCTGTTTTCATTAGTAACTACTTTAAAATCTTTTATCGGAACTATAAAAAAGAACAGAAAACAAGCATGAGATAACAAAACTGGAATATTAAATATAGTTTTCATATTAACAGTACACTTTTTTCCTTCAGTTGTGTACACGTATATAATATTTAAATATAAAGTATGATACATTGCCTCGTTTTATTTTAAAATGTATTAAAAATGCCAAAAACCCCCCTATTTTTTAAGGAAAAAAAGAAGGCAGGCAAGATAGCTTGGGGCCGTTCTTGCTATTGTTAATTGCTGTCCAGTTTTCTTACAGAAAAAAGAAGATAAAAAGAAAACAGAAGCAGAAAGATTAATCTGTAGTTCTTCTTGCTAGTGATGACATTTAACTTGCAAATTTTTTGTTAGAGAAGTACACACACACACATTCTTTTATCAGCCTAGCAAAGACCAAGCAAACTTGTAGAAGCATCAAGCTGTGTGAAACATTGCTTTTAGCTGCTTCTCTCCTCAGCAGTTCTCAGCAGTGTGTCAGAGAATACTCTCTTGTTAGCTAAGCTGGAGGGTTATTAAACCCAGATTAAAAAGAAAGAAGAGAAAGAAAACAACAGAGAGAACAAAACACACACAAAAGAGGGAACCCAGCTTCCTTCCTTTATCCTTCAGAAATGTACCTGAGTACACAGTGGGTAATTAGGTAATTTGTATTTTAAGTAAGTGCTTTGTTATATACTTGATGTTAGATACTGTGAATCTGGGGTAAGGAGCACAGGCTACATATTCCATGCAAAACTAAGGATTTGGCAGACATTTCTGGATTTCATCCATATTTGCATCTCCGCTTCATTTTGGTCAGGTTATTGCTCAGACTCTTGCTCGTTGACATAATGGTGCTATGTTGGATCTATGTATGTTTTAGGGAACCTGAAGGTATAGAAGGTATTACATTAAAGTAGCCCAGTTCAGTTATCAGCTTCCAAGCTAAATTACAGTTTCTAGAAAATGGCGATCATTAGAATGCCTTATTTAATCATGCAATTAGACTTAATTTTCAGTGTATCAGTTTGCACTAATTAATGATATTTTCACAATCTTTTTGTTTATCAAATATGATCTCTCTGTGGATTAAAAACATTCAGTGGCTATAATGGCTAGCATTGACATTAAGCCTTGGCATCATCAAATTAGTAATGCTTACTTAGTTGATTGATAGTTTCATAGCAAGTAAAACTGACAACAGCGAATAAATTTAATTTTGTGACATTCCCCAACTTTAAGTAATGGCAAGCCATACCATTGCTTTCTGTCACAAGAACAGTTCTTAAGAGAGAACAGAGATATGACAAGAACAGAAGCTGATTCACAGTAACTGACAATATGCCTCCTAAGTAGGCTTGAAATATCAATATTATTGACCTTGATGTGTGAAACATTTCCTTCTTGTAGGAGATCTGCCTATCTAACAGTTGGAAAGTAAGAAGTGACTCATCACATGGTGGATTACTGGAAGAAGAATCAATTTTGGAATTGGACATCAGGATTAGCTGCTGTTCATTCTGTGATTGCAGCAGAGATAGAAAGCATTACCTTTTATTTTAGGAAAAAGGCCTGACAGGATTTACTGATTAATACTTTCCTTGCATAAAACTGTGAATCATCTTCAATGACATTGCTATGACTGGAGTCAGAGCACCTCTGGCTGTGCATTTGTCAGATTTCACTAGGTAAGTGGTGTCGGGATGAGGCGCCTTCGAAGGAAATCCCTAAATATGCAGATATTACCTTTGGTGATAAAAAAAATACACTTTCGCTAATATATTATTATAGAAATACCCCTCCATAAGGGAAGAGGGAGAGGAAGAAACAAAAACTTAAAGGTCTGCCATTTCAATGCAGAATAAAGAACAACTTCCAGAGTAACGAAAATATTTAAAGATTTAGTGATTTTTCATGATAGAAAAGTTAACCTCAGCTATTTTCATATTTCGTTTCATGTTTTAAACAAGTTTTTAACCTCTGTAGATTGAATGTATTATTCACCATCTCTTGTTTAGTGCTATGTACATTTAAACAGCATCGTTGTTCTGTCCAGAAATGAATGTTTCTATGACAGGGAAGTAATTTCTCTGTGTAATGCACACAGAATAATTTTTTTTTTTTAAACAAAAATGTAAGGTACATTGGAATCTTGCAAATAAAAAGTACCATAAAACCATCATGTCTTAAAGGATATACATAATGGATATGCACAATACAGTATGAGGAATTATTGCTATGTGAACTATTTGCAAAATGATATTTGAGGAAGAGGTAACACTACTATTTCACAAAAAAACCCATAAAATTGAAACTTTTTTATTTGCAGAAATTTGTCATGCCTCACGCTTCCAATTAATGTGTTCTAGTCTTAATTCAGGGTTTTTTTTACTAGAACCAAAACCTAGAGAGTGCTATTTTGCATTGGACCTTCTTCAGTTTAAACATGTTTCAATCTTTTTGTTCTAAGTAATATTCTGCCTTCCTCTCTGGGGCTTCAGCAGACTGTAACTCACTTTGGCAAAACAGAAGTTTGAGGTCACTTTTATGATGGAACAAACAGTTTTCATTAATAAATAAATAATAACATTATTTATTGCTATGTATCCAAAACAACTGTGTGTGTACAATTTACAGTACAAAATTTTATAATTTATTTATTTTTAAAAATTGGTTGTTCCATAGTGAATAGTGATTTTGTGTACTACAGCCTTTCATAGCCTTTGTAAATGATGGCTTTTTGTATAGGGGTACTATGAAAAACAAGTCTTTTGAATGCTACCGTCAATTTATTTACATAATAAATGAGACAATGTAGGAAGCCAAAAGAATATTGTATTCCTATCATACTGTGTTTTAGGGACCTCAGTTTGATTTAAAATAGTTATCATCTGCAGCAAGTAACTATTATGTGTCCATTGCTATTATTTAAAGTATCATTCCTCTATTTAATTATAAATTTATTTTTTATTTGATGCAATTGCTAAAAAAATGATCCTTTAACTTTATCAAATATTTTCCAATAATCACAGTATTAAACAGGGTCCAGAAAGGGATTATGTAAATGCTGTTGAAAATATTCACTTAATTTACTTCAGTGTTTTTACTGTGCTTTTTCTTCTTTCTCTAACATTACCAATATCGAATAGAAATGAAACAATATAGGTATTGCCTAGAGTGTTTTCAGATACTCAAGTACATCTTAGAAATATATTTGCATTCTGTGTTAACTTTATTATTTTGATATTTTAATGATTTCCATAAGTGAATTACCATTATCATCACATATTAAAAATTCATTATGAATAATTATTACCAAGGGCAAATACATTTGCTTTGCAGAGACAACAAAAATGGAAACAATTTTATACAGCAAACTTCAACAATACACTACAAAATAAAGTATTATGAGAACTAGTTCATTAAAAAATTAAGAGCAAAGTCGGGATTAATACAGAATCAGATTTTTTTGGTTGTTTTAGCTCAGTGTTTCAGAATAGATGTATTTTCTTACAAAAGTATTTTGACATTTGATATATATGTAAATAAATAGACATCTCAGACACAAAAATCATAAAGGTGAACAGAAACATTAAACAAAAAAAAAAAGAAGACAAATTTCCTATCCTTTATTGCTTCTTTAAAGAGAGGATCAAATTATTTCTATAATCATAAAAAAATAAACTTTTGGCTTCTAATACAATTAGGCCAGAGAATATCTGGAACTACAGTATCAGCACTGCTAACTGGAACACCAGCTGATTTAATTGGTTTCCACTGTGTGTATTTCCTCTAACATATTTTTAATTAATAGTCCGTTTAATTTGAGAATTATCTTGGGGTTAATAGTTGGGAACTTAATAAAATTTAATCTTATAAAAGAGAACTTCAGCTTGATATCATTCTTTAGAATTTAACCAAGATTGATAGCATATACATAAATATCATTTCTTCCCAAGGATAAGCCAAAATTTAGACTTCTGAGTAAAGCTGAGATTTGCTTGATTTTACCATACCTTTTCTAAGTTTTCCTGTTTTACTGAGAAGGAGGAAAGGGGGTGAAATTTTTGCATGGTTTAGTGATCTATTTTTCATCAGTATCACCTATTAATGCAAAAAAGAAGGTAAATGGTTCAATAGGTCATTCTTTGCCTTATGTAGACTAAAGAATTTGCATTTCATTCTTGCCCTGTTAGTCCCTTCACAGTGATACAGATCCAGTTCTTAAAAGTAGCACTATAAAATCTCTGTTGGAATGATTAATACAGAGTATTTAGTAAAAAAGAAGATCTGAACTAATTTTAAACATTTTTTCCTAGTATTTCAGGCAGGTCTGAAGCTTTTAACCACATTGGAACATATTTGTATCCAAGTTGAGACATTATGGTCTGGATGAGTGGAGAATTAGAGGAGTAAAACAGGTAGTTAGGTGGTTGGGCTTAATGGGCACTGGTTGTTAGGTGGTATCACAGGATCTATATTGGGCTGGAGCACTGGCCTTGTGAGAAAAGGCTGAGGGACCAGAGATTGTTCAGCCTGGAGAAGAGATGGCTGTCAGGGGGAACCTAACAGCAGCCCGCCACTGCCTGCAGGGACGTCAGCAAGGAGATGGACCAGGCTATTCACAGCTGTGTGTGGTGAGAGGTTGAGAAACAATGGTCATATGTCAGAAAAAAGATACATTCAGATTGGGTACGATGAAAAGAAAATTCCCAATAGGACAGTAAAGTGGTGGAGTGGGTTGCCCAAAAGGATTGTAAAACAATGGTGACTTTCAAGACCTGACTGGACGTAGCATAAGCAGACCTGAGCAGATCTGAGCAACCAGATCTGACTTCAGAGCTGCCTTTGCAGCAAGTTGGAATAGAGACTTCACGAGATCCTTTCCCACTTGAATTATCCTATGGTCATATGACTCTATATCCAAAATACAGGTCAGAGGCATAACGATAGCAGCAAAGAAAACAAGGAAATCTCGCTAAAGGTGAGAAGGCATATATAGATGAAACTACCTCTTAAAGCATAATCTATTTGTTTAAGAACCTCTCTGTAAGATTTTCTAACACTTTGGCAGTTATATAGCTAGAAGTATTGACAGGGAAAGAGTGAAATAAACTTACATATCAACTTGGTGAAACAACAAATACATCTTTGCAGGAATGACATTTGTGCAAATGCAATGATAAAAGATTAAGTTAAGGATATGACTACCAACCTTCAGATAATTTTTGTGCTTGACATAGTCCTTGCTTACCCATTTTCCCTTAAGAAAACCCACAAATTCAACTGTTTCATTTCTGTTTATTTTTTCCCAGGTTACTAATAGTCTTTGTCTGTTTAACGATAATTCTGACCTCTCACAGCTTCCTGGAAAGAAGGCTGGGTTTTGGGGTTTTGTATGTTTGTTTGTTTGTGCTGGCTTTTTTTTTTTTTTTAAATGAAAGCAAATTAAATTACATGCATCAAGTTTGAAATTATGTATTAATTGCATTCTAACCACAACTGACATGCTGTAGCTAAGGAAACATAGAATTATCTTGTTCAATGTTTTGTAAACGGTACTGTCAATCTGCAAAGAATCATTGTTTAAAATTTGCATAAATGTCCTACATTTACAAAATTACTGAGGAATTTTATTGTAACAAAATTGTGCCATTTCCTCTTTTCCATTATCACACTAATGTACATACTCTATTCATCACAGATGTTTTTTTTTCAATAACATTATATTTAGAGCCAGGAATTGACTTCTGTATGTAATTTATTTTTATTGAATGGCTCTGTAAAAAGAGAGTGTCTTTGTTTTCCCCTCAGCTAGAGGTATGTATAAACTATGACAGTGAATACACCCTTCTATCTAACACACTTTTGTTTTTTGCATGGAACAAGCCATTAGAATTCCCACTTTCAATCTGTCATATTTATTTTCAAATGCTAAGAAATGATGAAATGTCTAACTAGAATTTACTTGTTTATTTTTAATAAGACAGGCCAAGTGTGAGTGATTGCAATACTGTATTTCTGATGGTTGCTAGTGCCAAACATTTGCTTTAAAGCAGTTGATGATTTTTTTTTAGACTCAAGGAAGTTTTTTGTTTTATTTAGCATTATGTATTTTGTTTCTAAATGAAACTCAAGCATGATAAAATCTTTATTAATATCACTAACTACTGCATGACAGTTTTGATTGTACTGAGCTTACCATACACCAGTTTCTCCCATTACGATGTGACAATTACCAACCTATTTTTTTGTTTTTATCTATGCCTACTTAAACATTGCACCTGGAGATGGGGAGCGAACATTCTGTTTGTCACCTTTTTTATGGTCATGTGCAGCTGATCTGAATGAACTGTGCAGGAATCTTCTAATTTTTTAGTTTTGTAAAGACTGAGATATGCAAAAAATGTGTTTGGTCATAAATAGGAAATAATTGTCTGCACTTTAGATTGATACCCTCCCTGCCCCCTTATGGTAGCTGGCCTTTTAAAGAACTAGTTTAGATAAGAATTGCTAAAAAAACCATCTCTGCTGAATTTCCTGTGAGAGTAAAGCATGGTTGTTTTTTAGCTTACTTTTTGTAAACATTATGACAACTCGTGGTAGATGTAAACATGGGAATTTCTGCATGAGGCTATTATCTCTCAATTTCACTGACTCTTGCATGTCCTGGAGTGATACAGGGCACTTACCCTTTCTTCCTTGCACTCTTGCAACTGAAATAGTTGTCCTGAAATAGGCTGCACTATAAAAGAGTACAGCCTATTTTATCAGTCTTACCTGGGAAGTGCACTTTGCATGAATTGTGGCACCCAAATAAACCGAGTGCAGGTGGATTAGTTTGTTACATAAAGTGTGATGGCCATAGCAAGTCTACAGGATATTGTTGAGGACTGTAAAGGTACAATCTTCTTCACTTCTGAAGAGAGACTGTGACATGGAGATGTATCCAGATAGGTCCAGTCGAGTAAACCTTTGCTCATTGCTGTAGGAATAAATGAGATTCTGGCTCTGACCGTGGCCATGGATATTGAACATTTATCATTGGATTCTTCTGTGACATGCGGCATATACTTTCTGGCAGACAACATAATCCTGGCATATCAGCCTGGACAGCCAGGTAAATTAGATGCTTTGGTCTTCTCCCTATGCTATGGTATTTCTGAAGAAACTATGGGGGAGTGAAGACATCTGACCACACATAGTAATGTATTGTTCAATTTCTGTTATACACCTTTTTGAGCTATGTGTTGATTATCTGCGCTGCTTCTAACTTCTGAGTGCTTCTAGCACTCTTAGTTATGGAGTCATCTAGATTGCCAGAGGAGGAACAGTGGATAATGCTGTAAATGTTTCCCCAAGATTATTTCAGTCTCCTCTTTTAGCATGCACAGTGGCCACAATGATGTGGACGGAAAAGAAACTTGGCCTTAACCCCACTAATAATACAACAGCTGTGAATATTTAATGTGTGTACTCATATGTTTTGTTAGAAAAAAAAAAGGCTTTTTAAAGATTGAAACATTCCAATTCAGTTTCTGCAGTCTGACAGAAATGGGATACCGAGATCCATCTTCATCTTATCTACTTTTCTTTGCCAATGTACTTTCTGTTTTATTAAATTCATCTTCATTATAAAATCAGGTGCAGAAGTTTCCTTCAGCACCTCCAGAAGTACACTGTCTATTCATCTTAACATCATTTCTTGCCACATCTCTCATCTGACAAAATATTTTGAGAATTGCAGTCTGCAAGTTTTTAATGAAGAGTCATGGAAACCCACAGTTTACTCCCTGGTAGAAAAAGTTCCACAGTCACATGAAGTAGCTGCTTCTTCTCACAGACAAAATTAGAATTTTCTCTTTAAAAAAGAGAAGCTGAAGGAACTATTTTTTCATGCTCAAAGTGCACGTACGAGGACTCTCTCTCTCTCTCTCTCTGCACCTATTACCCACACATATATTTAGGTAAAGGTATATTTTGAAGATACAACAGGATTTATCCTTTTCTGGATATGAAGGAAAAATGTTTCACAAAGTATGTTAAGAATAGTTCACAAAAAGAAAGATTAGAGTGTTTGATAACTGATGGCATATATACACTCTAGTGGTAAATGTTACTTCTCAGGAATTTTGAAAACAAAAGATGAAGCGGGGAGGAGGGGGTAAGAGGGAGAGAGAGAGAGAAAAGGAAAACTTTCCCTGTTGGCCAGCTGGGAACAGAAGTAATGGTGTTCCCAGATGAGCATCCTCCCCGAGCATCTTCTCCATTGCAGCAGGTTATCCTCCATAACATTTTTTCACATAGTAACTGTATAATTTTCATCAGGATCTGTTCAAACTCTGTATGGTTGTTTCTGCTTATGATGTGCTAGTATAGTTGGAGCATGTGTTGAACAGGGGCATAAGCTACTTGCTGCTAGTTGTTAAGCTTTCTTCATGTGTATTATTTAGTCCCTTAATGTTAACTAAAAGCTATTACCAAAAGCTAGGAAATGCGGGCAAACTACATTAAGGAGAATTATCAATGCAGTATACACACAAAGTGATTTTCCTCAAGGAAATTCTTAGGCAGTACAGGATTTACTAAGATGATTTCAACCTTTTTTTTTTTTTTTAATAGAAAATAATATTTCCTGTAAAATATGCTGAAAGCAATCACTTGGTGAAAAATGTATATGCCATTGAGATAATTTTGATTTTAAATTTAAACTGTAAAATATAAATTTGAAGAAAGGGCCTGCCTTTCTTGGAAGTGCTTTTTAGTGCTGTATTCAGCACCAAATGTGCAGGAAAGAAAACATGAGTTTATGGCTGCAAAAATGGTGTGAAAGAGAATATACAGCTGTAGTTGGGTGAGACAGCTACTCTTAATAATAGGAAAACCCAAATCTTCTTTTACTTCAGGGAAAAAAAGCTAGATCCCAACATGTATATCTTAAACATGTGCATATGTTTGGGAGAGGTGAAATTTGAGGTTACTCTGTTTTTTGCAAAGAAGCTAGATACACCAAAAAAAGTAATTTTTGTTAGTTTATTTTTGTTTGTTTGCTTGTTTTCTGTAAAGTATTTTTGTTAGAAAATGTCAGGTCAACAAAATTTGACCTCATTTACAGGCTACGATCTGGCAAAATAAATAAATATGTTCAGATACCAACATTTACTCCAGAAATTAGTGACTCCTTGACACTCAGCTAAATTCAACGATATGTGTCCACTGTGCAAATTATGTAGAAGAGCTTTGGGGAAAGGAATACCTTATTTTCACATAATTTATATTTATGCAAAGTCATCAGGCCTGGTAACAAATATTATTTTTTTACTTATTCCAAAAATGAATTCTTCATAATAAATATGGAAGTCCTTTCTTTAGCAATATGAGCTATAAATCCTAAATCCCCAGAGGTGAATTATAACCAGGTGCTAAATCTGTGGAATCATTCATCAACTCCCTCAACCCATTCACCACAAGTGACTGCCTATGTAAAGACCTCCCATAAAGCATTTAAAAACAATTTTATGAATTCCAGGGCCAGGAGTGTGTGTGGTAATCTTACTACATAAAAAGACAAGTTATTTGGACTCCATCCAAAACCTGCTCTAAGAATGGGCTATTCTTATACTGGGAATCTTGTAATCATCAATGGATGTCACAAGAAAAAAAATGTTCCTTTATGCCCCTTCAGATCACCTCTTTGACCACATTTTTAAAAAGTTCTTCTAAAGTAGTATGTGTCAAGATATATAGCCTAAACAATAAAATTGTTTAGTATCTCTTGACTTCCTTTTTCCTTGACAGGAGAAAACTTAAATCATATTCAAATTGATTCTATATCAAAGAATTCATTATTTTCAGATAAATTCCATTGTAACAAGTGTTCAACTGTCTCTCCATGGAAAAGAGGCTTTTGCTCCTAGTTTCCCCATCAGAAATTTTCACAGGCTCTCCAGGTTCAGTCAAGTTAGACAAAGAGTAGATATACCAAAGAAACTACTAAGTTTGTGCAAGATCCTTGAAGTTGGCAGATAGGTAGATACAATAGATCCAAGTGAACAGTCCCATTGAGGGAAAGCTTTGGTTTGAAATCGGCAGTTTTTCTCTTGGCCACTCAGTACACATGGATCCAGCCATACCATCTTTGACTTTCTGTCCAGCCATTGGTAGACCTATGTGTGTGGTAGTAGGTGGAGAATGGCTATGGTGAGGAATGCAGTATTGTAAGAGAGGGGAAATAATGAGGATGATGAGGAAATAAAGTGACTGCAGTGGAGATCATAGAATCATAGAGTCATAGAATATCCTGAGTTGGAAGGGACCCACAAGGATCATCAAGTCCAACTTCTGTCCCTGCATAGGACAACGCCAAAATTCACACCATATGTCTGAGGACATTGTCCAATTGCTTCTTAAATGTTGTCAGGCTTGGCGCCGTGACTGCCTCCCTGGGGAGCTTGTTCCAATGCTCCACCACCCTTTGGGTGAAGAACCTTTTCCTAATGTCCAACCTAAACCTCCCCTGGCATTTCTTTCTGCCATTCCCTCGGATCCTATCACTGGTCACCAGGGAGAAGAGATCAGTGCCTGCCCCTATTCCTTCCCTCGTGAGGAAGCTGTAGACCACGATGAGGTCTCCCCTCAGTCCCCTCTTCTCCAGGCTGAACAGACCAAGTGACTTCAGCCATTCCTTGTACAGCTTCCCCTCTAAACCCTTCACCATCTTTGTGGCTCTCCTCTGGACACTTTCTGGTAGCTTTGTATCCTTTTTGTACCGTGGCACCCAAAACTGCACACAGTACTCAAGATGAGGCCGCACCAGTGCAGAGTAGAGCGGGACAATCACGTCCCTCAGCAGGCTAACAATACAGTGCTTGATGCACCCCATGACATGGTTGGCCCTCCTGGCTGCCACAGTACACTGTTGGCTCATGTTCAAATGAAGATGATTTAAGATAGAGAACACTACTCCATTGAGAACAAGATTTCAGTATCTCATGTTATAATTAACATTTTTATTGGGGGTAACAAAATAAGAAAGTAAATTTGAATAAAAAAACAGTCCTAATCCTAAACCCTAAAGGTCTGACACAGTAAGTATTCCTGCACATTGGCTGAGCTTCAGCAGCTGTAATACTCATACACTTAGTCTGCAAAACATATAAGGCACCTTGATGTAACTTACCCCATAAGGAAGTTTAGACTAGATAGAATTGTTTAATATTTGACCCACTTAATCATACCTATGATGAAACATATACCTAAATTACCTTTCAGTGTATGTTGTGCTGTCACCATCATAATTATAAGGAAAAGTTGTGGTTATATGTCATCATGGAAATGAAAACATTTAAGCTCACCTCCTGACAGAGGAAGAATATATTTTGGCCTTCTGTAATACTATCTGACACAGCAGTGATATGTGCTATTTAAATCACCCAATTACAAAACATATAATATAGAGAAGATAATCCTTACATTTACAGTCTTTACATCTGGATTGAACATATACGATAACCTTTTTTTTTTTTTTTAAGTTCCATTCTCCCTTTCTGGTAATGTAGCAACAGAAGACATGAAAGATTTTCACCAAAACCATATAATTTGTATGTCCAGAAAATGACTCAAAATGTTGTATTGTCATATCTTTCAACATTTCAGTTATTTATTTTTGTTTAAATTACATGATTTATAAACAGGGTGAAAGTTTCAGAAAGTGCAGTATCCTTGTTGTAAATAAACTATATCAAAATAGTAAGTAGAATGAAGATTTTATGGATTTTTAATGCACTTAAAATTCAGTAAGTAACTGTGGTGGGCTGACCCTGGCTGGATGCCAGGTGCCCACCAAAGCTGCTCTATTGCTTGCCCTCCTCAGCTGGACAGGGGAGAGGAAAACATAATTAAAGGCTCGTGGGTCAAGATAAGGGCAGGGAGAGATCATTCACCAATTACCGTCATGGGCAAAACAGACTCAACTTGGGGAAATTAGTTTAATTTATTGCCAATCAAATCAGAATAAGATAATGAGAAAATAAAAAACAAATCTTAAAATGCCTTCCCCCCACACCTCCCTTCTTCCCAAGCTCAACTTCACTCCCAATTTTCTCTGCCTCCTCCCCCCACAGTGGCACAAGGGGGCAGGGAATCGGGGTTGCAGTCAGTTCATCACACGTTGCCTCTGCCGCTCCTTCCTCCTTAGGGGGAGGACTTCTCACACTCTTCCCCTGCTCCAGCATGGGGTCCCTCCCATGGGAGACAGTCCTCCACAAACTTCTCCAATGTGAGTCCTTCCCACAGGCTGCAGTTCTTCATGAACTGCTCCAGCGTCAGTCCGTTCCATGGGGTGCAGTCCTTCAGGAACAGACTGCTCCAGTGTGGGTCCATCGTGGGGTCACTGGTCCTGCCAGCAAACCTGCTCCATCATGGACTTCTCTCTCCACGGGTCCACAGGTCCTGCCAGGAGCCTGCTCCAGTGCGGGCTTCCCACAGGGTCACAGCTGCCTTTGGGTATACCTGCCTGCTCTGGTGTGGGGTCCTCCATGGGCTGCAGGTGGATATCTGCTCCACTGTGGACCTCCATGGGCTGCAGGGGAATCTCTGCTCTGGTGCCTGGAGCACCTCCTCCCCCTCCTTCTTCACTGACCTTGGTGTCTGCAGAATTGTTTCTCTCACATAGTCTCACTCTGCCACCATATTTTTTCCCCTTCTTGAATGTTATCCCAGAGGCACTACCACCAGTGCTGATTGGCTTGTCCTTGGCCAGCAGTGTGTCCATCTTGGACCCAGCTAGCACTGGCTGTATCACACAGAGGGGAAGCTTCTAGCAGCTTCTCACAGAAGTCACCCCTGTAGCCTCTCCTGCTACCAAAACCTTGCCACACAAACCCAATACAGTAGTATCTACAACAGAAATATGTTTTAAGATGAACAAAGGCTGGGACACATTTAAAAACATTGCAATCTAATATCTAGCTCCTGGTTTGACATTCAGTTCATTACTCCATATAATTAAGAAGCAGGCAGGCTTATATGATCTTAGAGATGGAAAAGAAAAATTTCTACAAAACACATATTCATTTGAAAACTTATCGTATTTGATATATTCAATAGATTGGAGTTTTTTCAGATCTGTCTTCTTTGCAAGTGAGCTAAAATAGGCACATATATTACACATTATCCTCTTAATTCATTGCATTATTGTAATTAAATTCATTTTCATCTGACAATCTCATAAACTCCTTCAAATATAGCAGTTTCTCTAAAAATTTGTTATGGCTTTAAGTCAAGCTGTATTATTAAAAAAATACAATGATTACGGTCATAGTTCACTGTAGAATGTTGACAGGATAGTAAGTGTGTAACATAAGAGAAATTGACTGAAGTGGAAAATTTTAACTAGTATTTGGACACAAATATTTCCCAGTTTTTGTTGTGGCTGAATTTCTGAAATATTATGGTGATTTACACATTTATTTACCTTTATTTGTTTACAGCTGACATCTACAAATACTCATTTTTGCACCTTTGTTCACAAAGTATCAGTTCATGCATGTCTTTTGTCTTATGGAGTTATGGTCTTTGTTCAGTTCTTTATACAAAAGCATTGACATTTTTCTACATTTTATATAAAATTTTGTCTTTCATTTATTTTAGCCTACTAATAGTACTGGTACTTTAACATTTTGTTCTGTCATGGATGTTTTGATCCTGTGCCATATAATATGGATTAGACACCCAAAATGATATAATTTACAGAAACATGGAAGCAACACTTTGAAAATGAAACTTCTTTTCAGTTGAGGATTTGAGGCTTTCTGCTATTGAAACTGTACAAAACAGTGAAATATTAAATTATATGAACCATGATGTATTTCAGAAATGTTTTAAAAGGTACCCTGCATTAACACGTTTATCACAACATAAGGAACGTGTGAGAAAAAAGTTTGTAAAGTTGTTTGAGTACACTTTAGGTCATTTCTGCTGCAAACGAAATGACTGGTAGATATTTGTTCTAAACTTAAAGTCTGAAGAACTGTATTCTGTTCTTTTTTTCTACACATTCATGGAACAGAATTCAATCTTGTAAACATGTAGAAAATAGTATGAACTTATCTGAATTTTCAGATAATTTTGTTAAAATAAAACAGATAAAAAAAAGTTGCCTTATGTGTGGCTGAGAGATGTAAAATTATATCTATAGAGCTATACTCTAAGGATGGAGGAATAGTTACATATGGTAAGTATGCACAGCATTGATTTATAAGAGAATGCTGAACAAACAGTATGAAAACTAAATTGTTTTAAAATGTGAAAAAAATATCAGCTTAAAACAACTTACTTGTCACATCTTACTTATTAAAGAAAAAAAACTCTGCACATTTAGCAGTAGCAATATGGTCATTTTGAAGTTCTAGCACACCCTCTTTGTCCTGTTTCTTGTCCGTAAAAACGATGACACATGCACTTGAAACATTTAAATAAAAACATACACTAGCCTTTTCCAGATACTGTATTTTCTATGAATCCTTACAGTAAAGGTTTGAACCAACATCAATTCAGACAATCAGAAATTATATAGAAGTTCATTTATTCTATATTTATTTCAGTATCAATGATCTGTGAATCATCATAAACCAACCAGCGAGAAGTAGAACTTCAGGATGTGTTACTACTTTGAATGCACCAGTCTAGAGATTAATATTTCATCTGTTGAAATTAAAAATAGTATATACATCAATATGTTTTCATTTATTACTGTTATTTTAGTAATAAACTATGAACAACAATATGTTTCAATAATCAGGACAAAAAATACAGTAATGCACAGAGCTGCAGTTCTGCTGACAAATGATCAATGTGGAGCCATGTAACAGGGTCAAAGAAGTTATTTGAAGGTGATAACACAAACACCTAATAAATCATGTTATAAATAACAGAAAGACTTTCAGGTTAAACTATATTCAGAAAACTGCACTAAAAGATTTGTCCCTCTTGATTTTAATCAGCTGAAAATTTTAAGACTATGCAAAAAAGCAAAACCGCAAATCAACATTTGGAACACCATTCACGTGGCACACAGAAAATTTCAGGGACAAAATGTTGGCAGAACACTAATTTCAGTTTCTTCATTACCAGTAAGGCTGATATTCATAGCAGGCTTAGATCATCAGTCCTCAAGAAAACAAACTTGTAAATAAAATTATATATTGTTTCAACAACTAACTGCCTTTGAATATTCCTGCACACTGAGATTTATATTACATTAATATCTAGAATATTCTTTCCAGAATAAGAAATATTACCGGTTTAGAAGGTGTAGTTAGTCCTTTATGAAATTGTTGCTGCTTATCTCACAGTCTCCAAATTGGATCCATTCCTTGATACAGGAATCTTCTGATATTCCAAGTGAGCTAGGGCAGTTTATGGACAACATGTACGCGTTGATGTTTGAATCAAGACCTACTCCCTTATTAGATTACCGTAAATTAAGGTTTTCTAATCCAAGGGAAATTACCATCTGTCAAACTTTAGGAAAAGCATTCAGCTGTGGAAAAACACTTCGGATGGGTCACTTTAAATATGTGTTGTTCTTGGGATAAGGGAGAAAGGACAAGGACATTATGCTTTTTTAAGTAGCACTCCAGGAGAATTTAGTCTTCATGAACATAAGGAATGATGATCATCATTAAGTAGCTCCAGACAACATTTCATAAATTTCCTTCAATGTGGGCTAAATAAAGATCAATAATAGTTTCCATGACAATTAATTAATCTGTTTTATGTCAGTGAAGTTTCAGAATGTGTATAAATGTTGAAATCTGATAATGAGCTGATAAAAGGGAATTACAAAAAAAAATGTTTCTTCAGTTAATAAGTTTTTCAAAATCAAAACATGGGAATGGGAACAATAGGAACGATGCGTTACTATCTCTGTGTAATAGTTTGTGTATCTATACAGGTGGCTAATCCCAACCTGTGGTGCCATCAACAAGGTAGAAGCAAAAGGAATTTCAAGATCTTACAAACAACAGAAAGAGATTAATGCATATGAAGATCACCCACTCTGACTGTGGTACCACTAGCAAGAGAGCAACACGAAAAGAGCAGAACACTACAGAAAACGTAAGTGGCTTTCTAGTTAACAGTTGCTAGTAAATGGTTAACTGATGACTGAGGGAGAAATTATCAGACCAATGATACTTCAAATAGCAAATAAGGATAGAACGTCAACAGAACAAGGGCCCACAGGGAAGGGATAAACAGGGGCATGCTATTTCTTTGGGAAGAGGTGTGGGGATTCTAAGTTGAAGAACCTGGGAGGTTAAAAAGGAAGAAAAAGATAATATAAAGTGAAGTAAATCATATGATCAGGGCTGCTTAGGGCCCCTTTCAAGCAGTCTTCCACATGATCACTGCTATTTGGAGGAGAACATTAAATCTGTTGTTGACCCAACAATACGTATGTCTTACTTTTTCTTTGCAGTCAGAGGGAGCTGGAATGATAAAATTAGTGAGGAAACACCCAGAGGGAACAGACTGGATATCCTTACATTCCAACACTCTATAGAATTATCATGCCTCTAGAGGACAATATTTAAGTCAACCTACCAATGTATGTAGCAACTTTAGGGTAGTTAAGATAAAATGACTGCAATCATTTTAAACTGTGAATGAAGGCAAAATTCAGAACCCCAAAATTAATAAAACTTTTTCACTACCTTGAAGAACATTTGTCATCTACAGAGTCAAAGTCCCTGTCCAAATACCCAGTCTGTACTCCTCCAAATACCAATCATCCCCAAATCCCATGCCTGACTTGAATCCATGAAGTAATACACAGCAGAAATAGAACTGAGTTCCTGTAAATGCTGGCCACATTTTTTGTGGATGCCTCTGAGTATATGAGCTAGTAGTTTTAATATGTGCATCCCCATCTGAATTAAAGGAGTGATAATATGCCTGATGATAGCATTACTAAGTTCTTGTCTTACAGACAGGTCAATCAGTATAGAAAAACATGATCTCACATCTCTCAGAACACAATCAGGTCCTTATTTAAATAAAGTAAAACAAAAGCTGTTCTGCATAAACACAGGGAAGGATACAAAACAAAACAAAACTATAGCTGGAGGGATGCTTGTTTTAATCAGGTAAGGAAGACTGGCTGTTAGAACAAGAGGAGATGAACATAGGAGAAAATTCTGGCAGCTGACAAATTAATTCAATTCAAAAGCTGCTCTCTAAACTAATCACATATGTTTTAATTCTTCCTTGGTTTTTAATGCTGAAAAAAAAAAAACAACAACAACAAACCATGAATTAAACCACATTAAATGAAGGTGAGGAAGCCAGAGGTGCTCAAGCTGTTTAAATCACATTCAACTCTAACCATAAACATTATAACAAAAGTAGCAAGTCTCCATTATCAAAACAGTGTCCTCTTTTGAGAAAACTCTTCACTCTTTCCTTTTTTTTTTTGGTAAATATATATGATTATTTTTATAGCAACTGAAGATGAAATATTCACATCATCTATACTGAAAACAAGGTTTTCTCATTCCAGTGAATGTTGTTCTCTAGCTTGACAGAGCAAAATTTTCTATAAATCAGAATGGTTACAGATTAAAATTTCTCCTAAGAATTTTTTCTGTGTCTCACCCCTCTATTACACTATGGTTCTGCTGTGGATTGGAAAACCACAATTTGCTTGTTTGTCTTTTTCATTTTAAATTAATTTACCCTCCATCACTGCACTTGAGCACAAATGAGAACAGTGCTACCAGAGAAGACATCCTAGCTACGACTGCATGATTAATTTTTTAAGTGAAACAACTGAGAATAAGGAGAAAATTAAACAGTTTAAATGAAGTGTCTCAAATAAACATTTAATTTAGAAGATGACAGAAAGAAGTGTATACAGATTCTCAAAACTAGCACTGGGAAAATTCACATGAAAGGGACTAGAGAAACCCATTTATAGAACAAATAATACAAATCCTGAAATCCTGCAAATAGCTAACAGATAAATCTAGGGTGTCATGCAATTAGGTCATAATTACAGTAATTTAAAAAAATAATAATTTTTTCCAAACTCCAGACCCTTTAAATGGTCATTGTTGGATGGTATTGGAGTCAGCTTTTAAAATAAAAATACGAGAGAATACAAAAGAAAAAAATGTTATTTGAACAGCTTTTTTTCTACAGTTCCACACAGTTTATACTCTACAGTGCACTTATCTGTTTTATATTAGCATCACAGAGCTCTAGTCTTTGATCAGGACTCCATTGGTTTAGGCTGTACATTAGTTTACACAGAAACAAAGTTATCTGCCAAAGGTTAAATAACATGGAGTTTACAAGAAAAAATAATTAATTTTATTAGACAACCTTATGTGTATGTTACTTAAGACATTCATGAAAATCAAAGGATAAATATTGGAGGGTATACACCTTTCATGATCAGGAGCCCTCATCTCTTGAGATGATAAATATGGCTTTAGAAATACTAGTATTGAATTTGTCACATTGCAGTCTAATAGAACAAAACACTGATATGATGTAATGCTACATACAAGGTACCGTACTAACTTTATCAGCTCCTGAAAAAAGTGCTCATATACAAAAAGGTTTTATTAGATATCTGTTACCTTTCACTAAAATAAAGCAACTTTTCATTAATGACTAGCCATGAAGTCAGTCTATTTTCTTCTCTCATGTTTTATTACTATTGCTTTTCTTTTTTTTCACTCTTCACATCTCTTCATTTCCCATGCTGTCATTATCTTTATCATCTTCAACTTTTTTCTCACTTCTGATGTCTTCATCATTCTGAATTTCTCCTAATTCATATAAATCATTTTCAGTTCCATCTATGGGATTTGAAAAATAGCATCTCTTAAATTCCTTTGCTACAACTTCAGGCTTTGTCTATTCTCTTCCTTTTTAATCCAGTGACAAAACCGTGTGGCACAAGGCTCCTTCATTTTCCTTGCAGGAGTTAAAGCAGAATCCTATGCCAGCATCCATTTTGATTATAAAGACTGAATGGTCTCCTGTATAGAGGACCTGTAGTTGTAACATCTTTCCTCCTAGTGTGACAAGATCAGTATTCCTTCCTCTAACAGTATTCTTCACTGTCGATGACAGACATTCTTTGAATGCTTCTAGGACAAGCATTCCTCTTTTTCTTAGCAGCACACATCTCCTACTCCAAATGACATCCAGGCAATCCTTCACTAAATTTTTAGATATTCATCCTGGTTTTGACATTTGACAACTATTCCAGTAGGCAGCTGTTCCTTTGGCAGTTTTATGTATCAAGAACACATACAGTGTCAATTTTATACCATCTGTTTACACTGCCAACGTTACTGTAATGTGTATTTTTTTATTTTCTAAATTTTTATTATGATGGAATTTATACCTCCTTCTTCAACAATGTAACTTGATGTTTCAACTGCATTACCAATTTGACTAAGCAGATAGTCATGATCTTTACATAATCCAGTCACATACTGCTGGAATGCAATGAGCTTTTTGGTGAAGTTTGAAGTAGATGTTGGCAAAGCAAAATTCTCTCCAAAAGGCAAAAAATATGAAACCACATCTTTCCTGTTCAGCTCTACCATCACTTGCCTTCTTGCCCTGGAATATTTTCTGCTTATGGCATTTCTTGATCTTTCAGCTTCATGATTTCCCATGTAACTGGGCTTCATCTGTTGTTTGACCTTGTACAAATTCCACAACTTAAAGTCATAGAATTGCAGAATCCTTCAGATTGGAAAGTACCATCTAGTCCACCCTTCTACTCAAAATATGTCCACCAATAAATTCAGATCAGATTTTTCTTCTGTCTCCTATAAGCATGTTTTTTTAGGTCCGCTGAATGATTTCTGAATTGTTAGCACAGGAAAGTTCCTGTTTTGACTGTTTCCATCTTTAACACTTATGTCCCCATCTCATTACGTTTCCTCTCCTCCTCACCATTATTAGATTTTTTTTTTTTTTTGCATACAGTACCACCATGAGTATAAAATTTACACCATAATTTCTCCTTATGAGTTTGATAGTTGGATGTCTCACCTCAAAACATCTGCCATTTAATAATTATTGGTAAAATTCAGGAAGACTCATAAAACTTCCAAAATCACAATGGAATTCTCTGAGCTACAATACACCACAGTTTTGCAAGTAGGACAGGGAAATTGTAGTAATCAATTGCTCTCACTGTGTCATTATTCAATTTCAGGGTGCTTTGGAGTATTTCTTCTACAGTCACTCCAGCCAGTAAGTCAGCTTCATCGGGGACCCAGCTTAAATGCTTCTATGCAAACACAACATAGTATGGGGAATAAACAAGAGGAATTAGACATGTGTGTACGTCTGCAGGGCTGTGATCTTATTGCCATCACAGAGACATGGTGGGTTGGCTCCTATGACTGGAGTGTTGGAATGGAAGGATACAGGCTCTTTAGGCAGGGGAGATGAGGAGGGTGTGTCACCCTCTATGTCAATGACCAGCTGGAGTGCATGGAGCTCTGCCTAGGGATGGATGAGGAGCTGACTGAGAGCTTATGGGTGAGGATTAAAGGGAGGGCAGGGACACATGACATTATAGTGGGGGTCTGCTACAGGCCATCAGACCAGGAAGAATGAGCAGATGAGGCCCTCTATGGACAGACAGGGGCAGCCTCATGCTCACAAGCCCTGGTCCTCCTGGGGGACTTCAACCACCCCGATATCTGTTGGAAGGACAACACAGCAGGGCATAAGCAATCCAGGAGGTCCCTGGAATGTGTTGATGATAAATTCCTTCTTCAAGTGACAGAGGAGCCAATGAGGAGAGGTGCTATGTTGGACCTTGTTCTCATCAACAAGGAGAGGTTGGTGGGGAATGTGAAGCTCAAAGGCAGCCTTGGCTGCAGTGACCATGAAATGGTGGAGTTCAAGGTCCTGAGGGCACTGAGGAGGACGCAGAGCAAGCTCACTACCCTGGACTTCAGGAGAGCAGACTTTGGCCTCTTCAGGGATCTGCTTGGTAGAATATCATGGGATAAAGCCCTGGAGGGAAGAGGGGCCCAAGAAAGCTGGTTAATATTCAAGGATCACCTCCTCCAAGCTCAGGAGCGATGCATCCCAACAAAGAAGAAGTCAGGCAAAAACGCCAGGAGGCCTGTATGCATGAACAAGTAGCTCCTGGACAAACTCAAACTCAAAAAGGAAGCCTACAGAGGGTAGAAGCAAGGACAGGTAGCCTGGGAGGAATACAGAGAAATTGTCCGTGCAGCCAGGGATCAGGTTAGGAAAGCTAGAGCCCTGACAGAATTAAACCTGGCCAGGGACATCAAGGGCAACAAGAAAAGCTTCTATAGATATATCAGTGATAAAAGGAGGACTAGGGAAAATATGGGCCCTCTCCAGAAGGAAACAGGAGACCTGGTTATCTGGGATATGGAGAAGGCTGAGGTACTCAATGACTTTTTTGCCTCAGTCTTCACTGGCAAGTGCTCAAGCCACACTGCCCAAGTCACAGAAGGCAAAGGCAGGGACTGGGAGAATGAACTGCCCGCTGTAGGAGAAGATCATGTTCGAACCCATCTAAGGAACGTGAAGGTGCACAAGTCCATGGGACCTGATGGGATGCATCCACGAGTCCTAAGGGAACTGGTGGATGAGGTTGCTAAGCCACTGTCCATCATATTTGAGAAGTCTTGGCATTCCGGTGAAAATCCCACTGACTGGAAAAGGGGAAACATAACGCCCATTTTTAAAAAGGGAAAAAAGGAAGACCCAGGGAACTACAGGCCAGTGAGTCTCACCTCTGTGCCTGGCAAGATCATGGAGCAGATTCCCCTGGAAACTATACTAAAGCACATGGAAAATAACAAGGTGATTAGTGACAGCCCACATGGCTTCACTAGGAGCAAATTGTGCCTGAAAATTTTGGTGGCCTTCTATGATGGGCTTACAGCGTTGGTGGATAAGGTAAAAGCAACAGATGTCATCTACCTGGACTTGTGCAAAGCATTGGACATTGTCCCACATGACATCCTTGTCTCTAAATTGGAGAGACATGGATTTGATGGATGGAAGACTTGGTGGATAAGGAATTGGCTGGACGGTCGCACTCAAAGGGTTGCGGTCAACAGCTCAATGTCCAAGTGGAGACCAGTGACGAGTGGCGTTCCTCAGGGGTCTGTATTGGGACTGGCACTGTTTAACATCTTTGTCAGCAACATGGACAGTGGTATTGAGTGCACCCTCAGCAAGTTTGCTGACAATTGACAAGCTGTGTGATGCGCTCAACACACTGGAGGGTAAGGATGCCATCCAGAGGGACCCTGACAGGCTGGGGAGGTGAGCCTATGCGAACCTCATGAAGTTCAAGGCCAGGTGCAAGGTCCTGCACCTGGGTCGAGGCATTCCCAAGCACAAATACAGGCTGAACACAGAATGGATTGAGAGCAGACCTGAGGAGAAGGACTTGAAGGTGTTGATGAGAAGCTCAGCATGACCCAGCAATGTTCACTTGCAGCCCAGAAAGCCAACCATACCCTGGGCTGCATCAAAAGAACCATGACCAGCAGGTCAAGGGAGGTGATTCTGCCCCCTCTACTTTATTCTCGTGAGACCCCACCTAGAGTATTGTGTTCATCTCTGGGGCCTCCAACATAAGAAGGACATGGACCTGTTAGAGTGAGTCCAGAGGAGGGCCAGTAAAATGATCAGAGGGCTGGAGCACCTCTCCTGTGAAGACAGGCTGAGAGAGTTGAGGTTGTTTAGCCTGGAGAAAAGAAGGTTGTGGGGAGACCTTATTGCAGCTTTCCAGTACCTGAAGGGGGCCTACGAGAAAGCTGGAGAGGGACTTTTTACAAGGGCATGTAGTGAGAGGACAAGGGGTAATGGCTTTAAACTGAAAAAGAGTAGATTTAGGTTAGATATAAGGAAGAAATTCTTCACTATGAGGGTGGTGAGGCACTGGAACAGGTTGCCGAGAGAAGTTGTGGACGTCCCATCCCTGGAAGTGTTAAAGGCCAGGTTGGATGGGGCTTTGAGCAACCTGGTCTAGTGGAAGGTATCCCTCCCCATGGCAGGGGGGTTGGAACTAGATGATTTTTAAGGTTCCTTCCAACCCAAACCATTCTATGATTCTATGATTATGAATAGGAGAGCTTCTACACTGCACAGTCATATTACCATACTGACCATAAAATCATGACCCCAAATTCAAGAGTGACTCCAGATTTTTAAGTTAAATTGTTTGCAAAAACCACCTTCATCTTCCTTTTAGGAAAATAGAGCTTTTATGAGCTTATATTGGCATGTTTATATTGGTTCCAGTGTTTTGTGCCTATGTTAAAAGTTTACTGGCCTCCTCAGAGCTAATCTTTTTCGCACATGCTTCCTACTCACACTACTCATTCTTCAAATTCACTGTTGTGGAATGTTTTTGGGAATGGTTGCTACCCTTCTTTAGATGCAGATTTGGGACACAGTGCTCTCTTGCAACAAATTATGGTATTGGGCCTTTTAGTGTTGTCTCAGCAGCCAGTACCTAGAATGAAAACTCGTCAGTTAACTGTCTAGACTCTAGTCCTGAATCAGAGCCAGACCTGCTGTAGAACACATCTGTGCCATCCTGAGTCAGATTTATGGAGGTGTCTGTTATGAATCAAACTGGAACAAGTTTCAATATTCAATATTCAAATATATTGAAACTGCCTTGTCAGGGAAAGTCACTATTCCTTACAGGCCACCCATATTAGTGTTACAGCCTACCACAATATCTCTGAATGCATGTTTTAGCATGGGCAACGAAGGGACCTGCAAGTTATCTAGATTCTGAAAAAAGCTAGAGCCAGGAGGACATCCTGTCCATACAGTAAGGAAGTTTACCAGCTCTTTAGTTTGTCATGGATATAGTTCCAGAGGACTGCAGGGTTAAAATGGCAGAGGAGATGAGACTTTCAGATTTCTGAAATGCAAGTTCATCTCTTCCATGACAGGGACTTCAGGAACAATGGCTAGATTCTTCTGAGAGAAGGAAACTGGAACCTCTTCTAGTTCCCCACTTTGAAAGAATCCAAAGATGAGTGGAGCAAATAGTGTGCCATAAACAAGCAAGGAAGCTGCTTTGAGATCCCATTGCTGCCTTATGTTTTTTTCTGTTTCTCTGAGAATGTAGCTAGATCATACACTTTGAAAATGGGTCCATGCAATATGATTGTTACATCATCCCCCTGTCCTGACGGATATCATGTATCTAGATGTAAGCCTTTCTTAGGCCTCTACCAGGAAGTTTGAGATCATGGCTTTGGATACACTGTACCCAAGGAATCCACATCTCAGTGAACCCTTCTGTCTTAGGATCATTTCTGGGCTGTATCATATGCCTTTCTTGGATTTTGTCATGACTCAAGAATACACTTCATCCCAATATTCCCACCCTGAGGCTTGATCCCATACAATGCACAAGTCCTTCTGGGGTTAGGAATACTGTCTTCCAAAATATTTCATCATAGCGACTTTGGATAATTCTGTATTAAGTGTAAATTCTCATTTGATCTCTCTCCAGCAACACAAATAGCCCACAGAAACTGCAAGCAGACATGGACTTAGAACAAATTCTTGAATGATAATCAAAAATGCATTTGGTGAATTTCAGCTAAATGGAACATACATTCAAAATAGCTGATTAGCATTAGACTGGGAGATGACCCTGCAAAGGTTGTTTTTTCTTGTAAAAATTCAGTTACTCCTCAAGCACTTTAAGTATCAAGACAAATTCATTGGTCTTTCCTGGATTTAAATTAAGAAATTATTTAACTGATTTGCAGTGACACTGACTAATATATTGTCATCCAACAGTAAGGCTGCTTGCAACGGGTCAAAAGTATCACTGATTTTCCTTGATCCACCTCTTTCTGCCCAAGGTTGGAGCCACGGGATTGCACAAATGTAGCCATGAACAGAAACCACACTTCTTCACTGAACTGAAAAAATCTTCAGCCACAGTTGACTGCCACTGCCTTATGCCTAGGGCAGTAGATCTGACCCATACCCCTGTTTCTTTTCTTCACTTAAAGAACAACCCATATCACTCAACTCAGTATGCAATAGAACCTCTAATCACCAACATCATCCCACACAGTGAAGAAGAACTAGAGATGGGGGTTTTCAGTTTTATGAAAAAAGTTTATTTATCTATATAGTAACAAAAGATGAGAGAGGAAAATAATCACGTCTTCTTTCTTATGAAGTCTCGACTCCTGTAGTCAAAGTTAGGCAGCCAAGAACAAGTACAGCTCAGAGGATGTCAAGAGGAAAACAGCATGAACAAATAGGCTGCTGTAATAAAAGAGAATAAAGTAAAGTGATTATGTGCTTTCCCGCAGAGAAGAGAGCATTCCTTAGCAACCATGGATTGTCAGGTAGCAACAGCATGGGTCAACTGTAAGATTCAGTGGAAAACTGTAAACCAGGTGGAAAACTCACTGGACTGCTTGGGCTCAAAGGGTACTGGTCACTTGCAGTGCCCCCAAGGTTAATAGAATAAACCTAAGTGATAGTACAGCCTGGGTGTCAGCTGCACAGAAAGACGTTCTGCAGAAAATAACATTGGGGTCCTGTTGGAAAACCAGTTGAACAGAAGTTTGGATGCACCCATGCAGCAAAGGCCAATTGCATACTGGGCTGTATTAGCAAGAACATAGAGAGCAGACTGAGGGAAGTGGTTATTCCCCTCTATGTAGCACTTGTGAGACCACATCTGGAGTACTGTGTCCAGTTCCGGGTTAGCCTGTACAAGAAAGATACCAACAAACTAGAGTAAGTACAATGGAAAGTAGCTGAGATCATTAGGGAGCTGCAGCTCATCATCTGTAATGAGAAGTTGAGACAAATGGATTTGTCCAGTCTTAAGACAAGGTTACAGGGGGATTTTACTGCTGCCTACAAATGCCTAATGTGAGGTATACCACAAAAAAACCAAATGCCAACAGACACAAGTTCCAGCAAGGGAAACTGCAGTCAGATATTCATGTTTTGTTTTGTTTTTTTAATGAAGAAATGTGGCCAAATATTAGAAAAAAATGCACAAAGAGGTTGTGGAATCTCTGCCTTCAATTGCATCCATTCAAAACTCAAGTGGACAGGATAGTGAGCAACTTGATCGAATTCTGAAACTGGAACTAACTTTGAAGTTGACCCTGGGGAGTTAGACACCTCCAAATACCTCTTTCAATGTACATTATTTTGCTGCTTTTATTCTAACCACTGAGGCATCAATCAAGGCCACACATA
The DNA here is from genome assembly GCA_020745775.1 of Theristicus caerulescens. Classification (NCBI taxonomy): domain Eukaryota; kingdom Metazoa; phylum Chordata; class Aves; order Pelecaniformes; family Threskiornithidae; genus Theristicus; species Theristicus caerulescens. Next base: position 82,168,085 of record CM036559.1, on the reverse strand, counting down.
CCTGCAAGTAGAAAAGACAATCACTCTTATGAAAGTAATTCTTGTTACATGGAAGTAAACTTCAAATCTGCCATCCCCTCAGTATCTCTGGTATGTTCAACTTTCCTTGATTCCCTTGAAATGCTTGCCCTCTGCAACCCATCTTCTTCATATCTTGCAGCCTATGTAGAACACCCACTAGTACAATGGCAGGTTGTGGGTGGCTCTGTACAGACAGAGCAGGACACCCAATAGAAACTAATCCAGGTAGAAGGTTCTTACAGGTAAATTACCCACATGACCAGCTAGCCTCCTTTTCAAAGTTTCACAGAACTTTAAATAGAGGGGAGTTTTGCTTGTTTGTTTTGTTTTCAGGATGCACTTTGTAGTAAAACTTTGTGCTTTTCATTTTTCAACAGAAAAATTGCAGTCATCATTCTTGAAATTCTCAAGCTAGGAATAGTTAAAATCTCGGCAACTAGGGCCTGCTCTGTAGAAACACAGTTCTAGGTTGCCTTGTTTGGCAGAGGTTGGACTACAGAATTGAACTTTCAGAATCATAAGGGATTTCCATAAATTTAGAGAAGCTAACAGGGGAAAATAGCACTGGCTGGAGAGAGATGCAGAATTAATTACTGCTTGTACCTGACATAAGCATAGTTCCACATTACTACTTGAAGATACAGAAAATTTTGCCTAAAACAGTCATTCAGAGCATTCATCATGATCAGGCCCTTCTTGTTCTCATTAATAAGAGTGGTTGTGTTTGTGCTTCATAGTTCCATCTTTCTGCTGATTCCCCTCTACTCTTACAGTTAACTATATGATGCAACAGGAAAAAAGGAATTAAAAAGAAATAAGAGATCAAGCTCAAGTTTGACATTAAAAGTCTTCAGTCAGATGCACATTCTGCACCATAGGAGCTGTTAGACAATAATTAAGGGAGATTCTGTTGGTTGTAGGCAAAAGATCTCATGATTCAAGACTGCAGCAGGTAGGCAGTGTGGCTAGTTATCATGAGTGGGTAGGAGATGTTCCCATTAATTTTACCCAATTACCCAACACGAGTGCTATAGAATATCTGTGGACATAAAATAAGTGACTTGCAACATGATAGATTTTGCTGGTGATGCTAGGGAGGGTGGAGGGCAACAGCTAATCATACACATACTTTCAATAATGTCAACAAACTTTGAGGAATATGTGTGAAGAATACCAGTTGACTTTATTAATTACCCAAAACTTGTGGGTAGTGAAAGTCCTGTGAATACCAGAGATCAGATTTTAAGTAACACAGATTGAAGATGATGGTGGGAACCAAGGACTGCCAGATCTTGATGCAACCTGTAACTGCAAGATGTTCTTTCCCGGTCTTTTACCATAGATTTGAAATTTTCACTTTAAACTTGTAACAGGTTTTAATAGCTGCAAACAGATGCAAGAAAGGCTTTGCATTGAGTTCCTTAACTCAATATTATTTAATTTTATGTTATAACTCAAAGAAGACTGTGGGGGCAGGGAGGAAGGGAAAAAACAAAAAATGAAGAAAAAAAAAGAAAAAGGGAAGTCTTCCCTAAAAAATTTTCTAAGAGCTAAGCTCTAATGACAGGAGTATAATTTACAGAGTCTCTGGGAATGAATCAGAATTCAAAAAAGCAGGATTCCATTTGCCACATTGTTATCCTAGTATAAACATTACCACTCCACTTGAGCTGCTGACAGCAGATTACAAAGATGAATTATTTCTCTCTCTTTTTTTTTTCCCCCCGGATAACTTGATCCATGAAAAAGATGTTCAGCCTCTATCAGATGATCAGGCAGGCTTCCCTCAGATGATTGTTCTCCCAATTAAGAGTAATTTGAAAATAATTTTTCCTCCAAAGCGTAGCCTAGCAGATACCATTTTTGCTATTACAAGACCACAATCTCTGATAAATGTCTTGTGGTCAAGTGAGTACTGGCTGCCCCTTTGTAGCTGCAGCTCTATGACTGCTGCCTGTGGCAACAGCCTGACAGACCAAGGACCTCCCTGCTGGACAAAAAATAGCCCTTTGTTTCATGGGCCAGGGTGAGGCTACCATGAAGGCAACTGGCAGGAGAGAGCAATACACAAATAACCCCAAGACTTAAGAGGTTGGGAAACCCAGCTCTAACATTAAACTCCTCCTAGCAACAAATTCAATAGCCTTGACAACTCACTGTAACCCCTGCCTATTCTTTAGGTTATAATGCTAAATCTTCAGCACTAGATTGCTTTATTTTTTTAAATAAAGAAATGTTGAAGTGACAATGTAAGACTATAAAAAGCATTATAAGCATCCTTGCAGGCACATCCTACTTCTTGGCTCAATTTCAGCCAAGACATCACTTTTCTGGGTCGCAGCAGGCACTATTTTCTTTTCTTCGTAAGAAGGTTCTTTCCATAATCTCTGAGGTTTTACTGATCTGTTCACTGTTTCTCACAGAAGTTTCCCTGTCACCATGTGATCTGCAAACTCCAGTTCCTTGCCTTAACTCTTCTTCCTCTCCCTCATTCAGCTTCTCACTGCAGGCTCTGGAACAGTAGTCATTCTGGCTTGGCCACTGTCACCATAAAGGAAAAAAACACGCAAACAAATCAGGCACTGTCAGTCAGAGGCAGTCTCTGAGACCAGCATACCTCTGCCCATTTGTACATCTGAGATCAGGATCCACACCAGTGATACAGCTGCATTTGTTCCTCTCTAAGGAGACTTTTTCTAGAAAAGACATATGTAACACTCTCTTTCTCCACTCTGCTGTCAAAAATGCCTTCCTTGAAAGTGAAGACCATGGTTAAACCCTAACCCAATTTCTATCAGTCCTTGGAGGGAATGGGAAAAGTTAATGTACAAGAAAGAGTATAAAAATCAGTAACTGATGTGAAGCCTTCCTACAGTCTCAATGCATCACTGAGAACAGACCGAACAGCTGCGTTTGGCAACTCTTAAATGTTTTGTTCAATATCTTCTTTTGTACAATACACTGTTTTACCTGCTGCTTCAGACTTTCTGAAAAACATAAAAAAAGAAGGCAAGAATAAAATAAAAAATACCTTAAGGTATTGCCTAACATTGTTTCCTCAGCTGGAACTAGCCCAGAGGAGTACATTTTCAACTTCTTGACTTTCTCCTACATGCTTTGTCATTTTTCATTGACCAGTACTTTGAGGATACATTTATATTTATCTGCTTGGATATATAAAGTGCGCGCAGGGACACTGGAGCCTCATATTCTGACTGGGCATCTCTTGAAGACAATTCCAGTTTGTGACCAATGTCCAGATTTCTTTCCACAGAAATGAAGAGTTATAGGGTGTAGGTGAGTTCAGGTTTTTCTGAGTCACGTATATAGATGAGATGTGGATGGTGTGTGAACCCAAAGCTTGGACTGGAATTTAGGAGGTCTCTAGCATATCTGTAGATGTAATTGTTTCTCAAAACACCCACCTAATCCATGAAGTTATATGTTTTAAAAACTGTTATTGTTACAAAATGAACACAATTAGAGATTTTTTCAAATGTATTTGCATAAAAAGATTGAATCAAAATCCATGCATAATTACAATTTTGAGCAGTATCTTATTGTGAAAGAGATAGGTAACGTTGATACTAGACGTTGTTCCCTAGTTCATGTGATAAGCAGGCATCTTAGCCATAACTTGGAAATAAAATTCCCTAGATGGTAACAGCATTCTGTTGTCATTATTTAACCATTAAAGGTCATTCAGTTAATGCTGCTAGTCCAGGCTATGCACGTTTAGTGATATATAAAAAGGTAGATTGCACAATGAGAACTTAATGGTAGTCAAGATTTGTCCTTTGTTTTTCAATTCCTGCAAATCAATTACATGTATAAACATAAAACAAATAATGTACACAACAAAATTAAGGGCTGAGCTTCAGGCTTGGTTGGAAATACACATTATTAATCCTTATAATCTTGTAATAAGTTAGTTTTTTTAGCCCCTTAATAATTTCTGTTCAATTTTTCTGAACATCCTAAGGAGTGAGATGCCCAGAACTAAATGCAATATTCCAGATACAACCTCACCAGAATCATCTGTCTTTCTTATTTTTTTTCCCCTGGAGGTATTATCCTACCTTCCTCAAGGTTTAATCTCATTTTGTTGTTTCTACCAATATTTATGATCTCTCTAAGCCCCTTTAGATTTTTCTCAATGACCTTGGAAAAATCAACCAGTTTAACACTGTGTGATTTTATTTCCAGTTCTGCCTGATTAACAAGTTAACAAAACCTAAATCTAATAATGGTGGTGTTGTAGAACCTCTATGGACACACTTTCATACCTATTTTACACAGTGCAATTTATCCTTTGCACATTTCAGACAATTTCAATACACATATTGATAACTCAAGGAAAAATTAATTTCATAAGTCTGATTTTGTGAGGTATAGTATCAAAAATGTTATCAAATTCCAAATCTTTGTTTATTTCTCAACTGGTCTGAGGAAGAAGCTGATCTTTAACAAGTATACCAGGAAGAAGCTGATCTTTAACAAGTATACCAAAAATAAACATCAAGCTCATATATCTTACCTACTTAATTTGAAATATGTTCAGAAAAATTTTGTATGTTGCTGGTATTTACTAAAGTATATACACTCATAGGTTGTGCTTTTCGTTGTGTTTTTTATTAAAATAGTTTCTCTCACTCTCCTTAGATTCATATATATGTGTATACTAATAACTCTATAGAGAGACATATATTAAGACTGGTCTTCATCAAGTTCATTTTGTTTCCCATTGCCAAAAAGTTGACAAGTTTCTGTATTTGCCATGAAGTACTCAAACAGCAGTGACAAATGATACTTGGCAATACTGGACTTCTATTAAGATTCTGTGCTTTAGTAAAGGATACTTTCTGAAGTTCAGAGTTTGTTCAATATTTCCATGTCATCATTGGTATAATTAAAGTAATAAGGAAGAGTGAAAATAGGAAGTTATATAAACAGCAACAGCCAGACTTCTGTTCACATTTTTGTAAGAACCTGCTGGGAAAATAAGTCTACCTTTATAGGTAGTATGCTGTATTGTTGTCATGGAGTAACCCCAGCCAGCAACTAAGCACTACACAGCTGCTCGCTCACTGTCTCCTGGTGGGATGGGGGAGAGGACCAGAAGAGTAAAAGGGAGAAAACTCATGGGTTGGGATAAAGACAGTTTAACAGGTAAAGCAAAAGCCACGAAAGCAAGCAAAGCAAAACAAGGAATTCATTCGCTACTTCCCATTGGCAGGCAGGTGTTCAGCCATCTCCAGGAAAGGAGGGATCCATCACACATAACAGTTACTTGAGAAAACAAACGCCATAACTCCAAATGTTCCCTCCTTCCTTCTTCTTCCCCCAGCTTTATATGCTGAGCATGACATCATATGGTATGGAATATCCCTTTGGTCAGCTGGGTCAGCTGTCCCAGCTGTGTCCCCTCTCAAATTCTTGTGCACCTTCAGCCAACGCACTAGCGGGATGGTATGCAGAGCAGAAAAGGCCTTGACTCTGTGTAAGCACTGCTCAGCAATAACTAAAACATATCTGTATTATTAACACTGTTTCCAGCACAAATCCAAAATCTAGCCCCGTACTAGCTGCTATGAAGAAAATTAACTCTATGCCAGCCAAAACCAGAACAATTGTTCATATTTACTTCTGAGAAAAATGCATCTCTAATTCTAAAGAAAGTTTTTAAAACTGCATTCAATTTCCCATAAAATTTTTTATTAAAAACTGTAAAAAACCCCACACAAACAAAAAATTAAATCAAATAAGCATAGCTCAAGGGTTGCAGTGGAACATGTCTTGACAACATAACTCAGGATACAATCTTTCCTTTTATAACTCCTAAAGAAATGTGGATTCTTGTTCTTACCTGGTTTAAGAGCTGAAGAAAAAAAAGCTGAGGCAAGATTGAAAAGTATAGGAAGTATAACCTCAGTCAAGCTAAAGTTTGTGGAAGCCATCATCAACTCTGTTAGTCTGTAATAAACAATTAAAAATACATATTTTTTTAAATAGAGTTATGAAGGAAGCACTACACTACAACACAAGAGATGATGGATTTAGTTTCACAGTTGGTCTACTGGATCAATTAGGTAATTCAACATACTTTCTATACTTCACTTCTCCCAGTTGTATAAAGAAGATAATAATATTAGTTTGCTTTGTAACCTAAAAAGTTGTTACCACTGATACAAATTTCCCCAGATATTGATTATTGTTGATACATTATCTCCATTTTGATATTTTAAAGCAATAAGAAGCTATTGTCTTTAGCAAATTTAACTTTGAATCTCCTGATGTAATCAGGAATCCCCTGTGCCTTACTGAAGGTTTTTACTGGGCCAAAACCAACTTGAAACCATGATAAAATCTATTTCTTAATTTTCTTTAAATAAAAATATGGATGTAAATATTTTGAGTAGCAGCTACTGACAGTTAGTCTCATTACTAACTATACTTGCTATTAATGTTAAAAACAATTACATCAATAAGAATATGTCAAACAGTTTTTTAATGTATTTCATACCTAGTACTTATAGATGATAACTATTCACTCTCACCTATAGGAAGACATACGCTAAATATGTTCCATGAAATTGTGGAAGATTTGACAGGGTTGACCCTGGCTGGATGCCAGGTGCCCACCAAAGCTGCTCTATTGCTTGCCCTCCTCAGCTGGACAGGGGAGAGGAAAACATAATTAAAGGCTCGTGGGTCAAGATAAGGGCAGGGAGAGATCATTCACCAATTACCGTCATGGGCAAAACAGACTCAACTTGGGGAAATTAGTTTAATTTATTGCCAATCAAATCAGAATAAGATAATGAGAAAATAAAAAACAAATCTTAAAATGCCTTCCCCCCACACCTCCCTTCTTCCCAAGCTCAACTTCACTCCCAATTTTCTCTGCCTCCTCCCCCCACAGTGGCACAAGGGGGCAGGGAATCGGGGTTGCAGTCAGTTCATCACACGTTGCCTCTGCCGCTCCTTCCTCCTTAGGGGGAGGACTTCTCACACTCTTCCCCTGCTCCAGCATGGGGTCCCTCCCATGGGAGACAGTCCTCCACAAACTTCTCCAATGTGAGTCCTTCCCACAGGCTGCAGTTCTTCATGAACTGCTCCAGCGTCGGTCCGTTCCATGGGGTGCAGTCCTTCAGGAACAGACTGCTCCAGTGTGGGTCCATCGTGGGGTCACTGGTCCTGCCAGCAAACCTGCTCCATCATGGACTTCTCTCTCCACGGGTCCACAGGTCCTGCCAGGAGCCTGCTCCAGTGCGGGCTTCCCACAGGGTCACAGCTGCCTTTGGGTATACCTGCCTGCTCTGGTGTGGGGTCCTCCATGGGCTGCAGGTGGATATCTGCTCCACTGTGGACCTCCATGGGCTGCAGGGGAATCTCTGCTCTGGTGCCTGGAGCACCTCCTCCCCCTCCTTCTTCACTGACCTTGGTGTCTGCAGAGTTGTTTCTCTCACATAGTTTCACTCTGCCACCATATTTTTTCCCCTTCTTGAATGTTATCCCAGAGGCACTACCACCAGTGCTGATTGGCTTGTCCTTGGCCAGCAGTGTGTCCATCTTGGACCCAGCTAGCACTGGCTGTATCACACAGAGGGGAAGCTTCTAGCAGCTTCTCACAGAAGTCACCCCTGTAGCCTCTCCTGCTACCAAAACTTTGCCAAACAAATCCAATACAGAAATCTTTTTTGTCAAGATGTTCATTCAATATGCAGAAAGACCCAACAATCCCATAAACTACTTTTTTGGGTTTCTTCTGTTGTGATGAGATTCTTTTGGTGGAAGAAGATCCAAATCTGGCTAAGGGCTCTTCCAATCCCTTTAACTCTGCTTGCTGTTAATATGCCAAGTCCTTACTAATAGCATATCACACATTTAAAAATATTAGACAATCTAATACTTCTCCTCATCCATCATTCTGGCCTTGGATGCATGTAGTCACCTTTCCAGGAAGCTTTCACATTAAATCTCCTCACTCCAAAATTGCTTAGTCTCCTTGATATTATAGATTCATTGTACAATGTCACAAATTATTAGGAACATACCATGTATGCAGGAGAGAGGAGACTCAGGGGGACACTGCAAAGAACATATAGAGAGATTGGAGGAGAATCTGAAACCATCTCAGAATAGTTCCTTCCTTAAATGAGGAAATTGGAGTAAATATTAAATTTTCAAAAGAAATCCTGATGATCAATGAGCCCAGAGTACAAGTTGTGCTTACACGCTTTACACTGTGTGTACTACAGAGAAATGAGATTTGTGTTGGGGAATGAGCTAACCATCAAGTGGTGTGGACAGTGCTAAAGGTTGCTTTCTGCCTTTGTTTTGTGTGACAGTGAAGGTATCACTTTAGTAGCTAATATCACCCCTATGACAAAAGTACCAGTTTGAAAGCTTTTATAAAAGAGAGAAGACAGCAGTTTTCTAGTGGGACCTCCTCTACCAGAACAAGAGTCGATCAGGCAGAGAGAGGCAAACTCAGAACCTGATGGGGTCAGATCATTGCCACCTTTTCATACTTAGATCAGGGCTCTGTGGTGGGTTGTCAAGGACAGTCCATTAAAATCTTTTCAGTTTTGTGTAAGGTTTACGTACAAAACACAATGTGATTTACAGGAAAAATATTGGAAGTTCTGTGAAACAGATGCCATGGGTGAGGACAGGAACAATAACAAGATGCTGACATGGTCAGGAATGCTGCTCATTGAAAAGCAAAGTATCAGAAAAAAAGGGTAAAAAGCACTGTGCAGCAGTGGTGAGAGAAGAGTGAGAAAACATGTGTAAAACAATCCTGTGAGCACCAGGGTAAGGGAATAAGGAGGAGGAAGAGGTGCTCCACGTGCCAGAACAGAGATTTCATTGCAGCCCCTGCTGAAGCTGATATCCTCACTGCAGCCTGTGGAAGACCCCATGCTGGAGCAGATGGATATGACGTGAAGGAAACTGGCCTGTGGAGACCCCACACAGGCACAAGCTCTCCTGCCAGGAACTGTGGTCAATGGAGAGGACCTAGGCTGGAGCAGGGGAAGTGTAAGGAGGAAGAAGCGGCAGAGAGGAGCTGTTATGAACTGACCACAACCCCCATATCCCATCTTCTCTGAGCCACTTGGGGAGCTGGAGGGAGGTAGAGGAGTTAGGAATGAAGGAATGACATTGAGCTTGGAAGAAGCAGTGGAGTAGGGGGAAAGTGTTTTTATTTTTGTCTTTGTTTCTTATCATCCTACTCCATTTTTAATTGACAATAAATTAAATTAATTTTCCCCAGGTTGAGTCTGTTTTGCCTGTGATGATAATTGGTAAGTGGTCTTCCTGTCCTTATCTTGACCCACAGGGTGGGAGGTTTTTTAATCTTATTTTCTCCCCCTGGTCCTATTGAGGAAAGCAAGTAAGAGAGCATCTGGGTGGGGTTCTGGCAGTCAGCCAAGGTCAACACACCAAAGAAATGAGGACTGTGAATACCTTCTGACCAAGGGACGAAAGAAGAGAGCTCTGTATTAACTTCAAATATTTTATCCTGACTTAACAGGTTAACAGTAAACCACACTCTCATCCTTTTTGTGATTCTGTTGGTAACCGGTATGTTCTCAATTAAATTGATATTTCCATACATTCTAACATAAATCACTACTATTTTCCAGGCTGCATAAAATATCGTCTTGCTAAATAATTACAAGCAAGGTAGTCAACCTTTCAAAAACTAGAAGAGAATACAGTGTTCCTAGATATTTTATCAGATTACCCTCAATGCTGGGGGGAAAAAAACCCAGAAATTCTTTTCAAACCATTGCAATTTAAATATTTAAATATTTGTTCACTGAGAATAGATTATACTCACTGCCTTGTACTTCAGGTCTTAAGTTTTTAACATTAGAATGAATGCAAATGCCACCAGGTCAGAGAATGAATGGGTAGCCCAGCCTATATGCTACAGCAGAATTAAAAATACTCAAATTAGACCAAATGAACATATCAAGGAGATTAATTTAGCTAAATTTATACCTTCGTGATTCTTTGACTAGGCCATTTGCATCAGATTGGAGCTAACTGGAGCAATTCTCTACTGCAAGTGTAATTTCACACATATTTTGCAACGACCTGAAAGACAAAGCTATTGAAAATCAAGGCACATGTATTAAAAAGACAAGACTCATTTAGTACGTGTCAATTTTAAGCATATTCAAATCTCTTATTCTATATTAAGAAAGACATATGTCTCTACTTATCAGAAATGAACTTAAAATCAGCATAAGATTTCATTAGTTCAATGATTCAGCATTAAAAAGGGAGAAGAACTTTTGGATGTACATGATTAAATTAATCTGAAAAGTTCTAAAATCTAATTAATTTGGGCATAGGATCATAGAATGGTTTGGGAAGGAAGGGACCTTTAAAGATCATGTAGTCCAGCCCCCTGGCCATGATCTTCCACTAGATCAGGTTGCTCAAAGCCCCATCCTACCTGACCTTGAACACTTCCACGGATGGGGCATCCACAACTTCTCTGGGCAACCTGTTCTGGTGTCTCACCACCCTCACTGCAAAAAATTTCTTCCTTATATCTAATCTAAATCTACCCTCTTTCACTTTAAAACCATTACCCCTTGTCCTGTCACTAAAGGCCCTGGTAAAAAATCTTTCTCTATCTTTCTTATAAGCGTCCTTTAAGTATTGAAAGGCTGCAATAAGGTGTCCCCAGAGTCTCCTTTTCTCCATGCTGAACAACCCAAGCTCTCTCATCCTTTCCTAATAGGAGAGGTGTTCCAATCCTCTGGCCATTTTCGTGGACCTCCTCTGGACCTGCTCCAACAGGTCCATGTCTTTTTTGTAGTGGGGGGCCCTGAACTGGGTGCAGTACTCCAGGTGGGGTCACAGGAGAGAGGAGTAGAGGGGGAGAATCTCCTCCGTCGACCTGCTGGTTACACTGCTTTTTATGCAGCCCAGGATACAATTGGCTTTCTGGGCTGCAAGCACACATTGCTGGCTCATGTCCAATTTTTCATCCAACAGTATTCCCAAGTCCTTCTCCACAGCGCTGCTCTCAACTCATTCATCCCCTAGTCTGTATTGATATTGGGGATTGCACTTGGCCTTGTTGAATTTCATGATGTTCACATGGGCCTTCAAGCCTGTCAAGGTCCCTCTATATGGCATCCTTTCCCTCAAGTGTATCAATTGCACTAATAAGCTTTGTGTCATCCACAAATTTGTTACAGGTGCACTCAATCCCACTGTCTATGTCATTGATGAAGATATTAAACAGTATTGGTCCCAGTACGGACCCTTGAGTGACACCACTTGTTACTTATTTCCCTTTGGACATTGAGCTGTTGACTGCAGCTCTTTTGATGCAGCCATCCAGCCAATTCCTTATCCATCTAACAGTCCACCCATCAAACCCATATCTCTCCAATTTAGAGACAAGGATGCTGTGTGGGACTGTGCCAAAGGCCTTACAGACATCAAGGTGGATGACATCAGTAGCTCTTCCATTATCCATCAACACAATCACTCCATTGTAGAAGGCCACCAGGTTAGTCAGGCACAATTTGCCCTTGATGAAGCCATGTTGGCTGTCTCTAATCACCTCTGCCTTCCATATGCTTTGACAGCTTCCAGGTGTCTGACTTGTCAGAATTTCCCAGGGTCGTCCTTTTTACCCATTTTAAAAATGGTTGTGATGTTTCACTTTTCTTCAGTCACTGGGGACTTTACCTTCCTGCCATGACTTTTGAAATATGATGGAGAATGGCTTGGCAACCACATCAGCCAATTTCCTCAGGACCCTGGGATGCATCTCATTGGGCCCCATGGGCTTGTGTATGGACCTGATGTACAAAAATCATCTGATAGAGTTGTCCAATATGATCATGGTATTATTAAACATGCAATAATAAATGTCGGAGTGGGAGACGGACCCGGAGTAACGATGTAACCTCAACGCGAGTATGATCGTTCTCGTTTATTTCAGACAATTACCAGGTTTATATAGACAATCAGCAAAGCACGCGGTAGTAATATCTATATGATTGGTTCATTACATGTGTTCACGCGCTTAAGACAGTTATATGATTGGTACAGGGTTGCTGTTCACGCGAAGAGGTTCGTTAGCACATTCCGGACTTAGTTGTTGTCTCTTATGTTGTTTGCCAAGTAGTCCTTTGCTGTTCAAGGTCAGTTTATAGTATCCTCTGTGCTTCTTGATAGACTAAAAGCAGGATTGCTCATACTGAAAAGATCATGTCCCTTCTCACTTAGCCATTCTCCCACAAATAAATGTTAACAAACTTGTTCAACTATGGAGTCCAAATCTTTCAGAAGAATTCTTCATATGGAGACTCCTCTCACACAGGTAATGACTAGGTTGTCCACATCTAATATTAACCTCATTCTGCCCATATAGTAATTGAAGGACTTTGTAGGCAACAGAGACACTTTTGTACATTTGTACAGAGACACTGTATATTTAATCTATTACATTTTAGACATCTACTTTCTAACGAGATGAATCATGACCAGTAAGTGAATATTGTTCTTTAATTAATATAAGAAGAGCCCAATTTACTAGTTCAGAAACTGGGATTCAGTTGTCCACACATAGTTCCTTATTGCCTTCAGAGATGCTCTACCATACCCTACCATATCCTTATGGCTGGCAGGTATAACACAGTGCTTGTGGTTGGCCTATGTCATTTTGGAGTGGCAGCTGGAAGCCAAGGGAGATACCTTAAGGGATGCCAAATGACACGTATGTGTAGGCAACTGAATTGAGCTCTGGGATGTCAAAAATGAGGCAGGGTCCTAACTACCTAGACACCAATATCTGACATTGCAAATGGCTGAATGTCTCATGAATGTCCTTTTTTTTTTCCTGCCAATCCCACAGATACCATACAGTGTGTGAAGTAACACTAGACACCTATGTGTAGGCTGAATCAAGCCCTCAGAATGAGATTAGCCTGTTTCATTTGAGATATCTGCAATATAGGTGTCTACAGGGGCAAAAAGTATACTTCCATTGTAGAGAGAGGTATTCACCTGGCAAATGTAGCTGTCTGCTGACAGTGAGCTGAATACTTCTCTGAATTCCTGGTTAATGCCTCCATTAACCAGAACTCCAAAGTGTATTTTGTAGAGGCCAGAATATACCACGTTGCTATTGTTATCAGCAGGCCACAGGTTTTGTATTAACTTTACTCAGACTTCTGGACTCAATCAGGAATTGTCCTCAGTGGCTGCAGGTCTGTTTTAGCTGAAACTGCAAAATTTCATAGGGATTATGAAAGGATCAAGAAGGCTATTTACTATAGCCAAAAGCTGACTCTGTGATGATCTATTTCCTATAGCTTAAGCTAGCAGGCTTATTTTGCTAAGGCTTAGTGTTGATTCTGCAATAATATAATTTAATCATACGTGGTAAAAATCTAAGAAAACAGAGTAATTGTGTAGCCAACTAGTTGGCCAATAAGAAGATAAAGAAATTCTGAACAGACTGCTTAAGAACAAATAAAAACAGTCTCAGGTGATCCCAGGTCCAAGAAAGAACCCTCCACCATAAACATCATGTTTCTGCCAGTGAAGTATGCCGATTGCAAACCGTCCCATTCTTCATGAAGAAGAGTTGCACTGTCAACTCTAGGACACAAAAGGACATTGAAAGGATGACCATAACACCAAAGGAAAGGGTACTAATTGCCCTTTAGTTAGTTATACAGGGAAAAGGATAATAAATCCCATTAGTAATGAGGATTTTTTAATTTGATAATTTGGAGTATAATTGTTAGTATTACTGTAAATGGACTGTATGTGAATTCTGAATTCAGATTTTATTGAAACTAAGAATAAATTGTTGGGTTTATTTGTAAGCTGCTTTTCTTTGACACGCATGCTGCATGAGAATTATACAACATATGGAGGCTTAGATATTTAGTTTACATTTAGCTACTTATATAGTAGACATCTAAATCAGGATGAGCAGAACACCACCCCCTAGAGTTCAATGAGATTAAGTATACTCCTAATAACAAGGTGATATGCCATATCTTCAGTTAATACAGGGCCAACATCTGCCTTCAGTTCCAGCAATACAAAAAATAGGTGTCACTCATACTAACACTATGCAAGGCAGAAGCAGGTGGATTCTATCATTTTTGGGGGAGAGACTGGATTTTTTCACAAGGGAAGAGATACGAACAAAAATAAGAGATATAAATAAAAAGCAGGAAGAAAACATACAAGTGTTCTGCAGTTACTGCACATAACTGAATAAGAAGGCTGAAGGGAAATAATTCTTCTTCATGGTTAAAATTCTCAGAGCTAATGAAGACCAGAAAATTAAACATTAGTGGGCATAGGTATATGATTTGAAGGCAAGAAAAATCTAATAATAATTTTTATATGATGCAGTGTGCAAGTAATTATTTAAATAAAAGTTTTAGATTGTTGACAGAACTTACATGTGGCACTGAAAATTAACGTCACTTATGTTCATGTCACTTTATAAGAAAGAACAACAATGTACAAATTCATTCAGACACCAAAACCAGTGTAAAATGTTAATTCCCAAACACCCTTACACCGGTTTATTAATTAACTCCCACAGACATCTCCAAGAGCTTTTCTTTTCTTCATTTTATATTCAGAGTCAGATTATCCCTACTGAAATGGAACAAACTCATTTAGACAAAAAATAATCTCTGAAACAAAAGAATATTATGAGACCTCAATTGTTTTATGAAACATTTTTTCTACTCACAGTTCAATTAATGTGTACTAAATGCTAGTTTCACAGAAGTAGTATTATATCTTTAAAGAAAAGATGTATTTAAAACATACTAATTCAGTAAGAATACTGCATGAAATTCTTTTAATAATGTCTTACTGTGTTTTTATTGCATATTCCTACACATTTTAGGGCAACAGAATTATAGTCACATTTTTGAACTTGCATCTTTCACAATCTGTAAAAGGCTTAAGAGAATATCCATATTTTTAATGCAAAAGTAAGTTAATGGAAGTGTTAGAATGTCTGGAAGCCAACAGCTGTTCCTTTACATATATTAAGAGCAAGGAAGCAGATACTCACTTCAGTGAAGATTAAATTCCTTGAGGCTATGATTGCCCTAAAATGTGTGATATGCAACGCTTCTAATGAACTTAGGCTAACAATCGTACCACAAGGCTTGAATCCTATGAGTCAGTAACTGTGAGGAACACAAACCGATGAAGGATGGAAAGCTTCTATTTCTAGAATTGCCTTGTAGGGTGGGCAAGACCACAGGAAGTTATTGCATTGGTTGTGTCTTATCATACTGTATGTGCTGTATGACTACTTAGAAATGCATGCTCCTGCACCCACAGAGGCACTGTCAGTTTAACATCATGTCCTGGTTTCAGCTGGGATAGAGTTAGTTTTCTTCTTAGTAGCTAGTAGAGTGCTGTGTTTTGGATTTAGGATGAGAATAATGTCGATAACACAGGGATGTTTTGGTTCTTGCTGAGTAGACTTTACACTGGTCAAGGACTTTTCAGCTTCCCATGCTCTGCCCGGTGCACAAGAAGCTGGGAGGGAGCAGAGCCAGGACAGCTGACCCAGACTGGCCAACGGGCTATTCCATACCATATGACGTCATGCTCAGTATATAAGCCGGGGGAAGAAGAAGGAAGGGGGGGACATTCGGCATGATGGCGTTTGGCTTCCCAAGTAACCATTACACATGATGGAGCCCTGCTTTCCTGGAGATGGCTGAACACCTGCCTGCCGGTGGGAAGTAGCGAATGAATTCCTTGCTTTGCTTTGCTTGTGCGCGCGGCTTTTGCTTTCCCTATTAAACTGTCTTTATCTCAACCCATGAGTTTTCTCACTTTTAGTCCTCCAATTCTCTCCCCCATCCCACTGGGGGGAGTGAGCGAGTGGCTGTGTGGTGCTTAGTTGCTGACTGGGGTTAAACCACGACACATCACACAGTGTTGAATGCTCTCTGCAGCACTAGGTACATCAGAGTTATAAACAGAGGGATAAATCCTGCCTTTGATAGTATGCAAATCCCTGAAGTGATAGCCTTTGATAGCAATCCCTAATGAAGTAAGCTTGCTTGCTGAGAAACAAGGGCAGAGTTTAGCTGAATGTTAGAGCTTTAATTCTAAAGATGCATATTTTCATTGACATAAATTAAACTATTTATTATATGTAAACACAACTTGATATGTTCATTATTTGGTTTATTTTTAAAAGAAACAACACTCAGCACAAGTGTTTTATTATCTAATGTAAAATATTGTATTTTTGTCTGAATTTATAAATGATCCAGACAAAACTTGATTTAATTATAATGACAGCCTGTAATCTACACAGAATAAACTCAGTTTCAGTAACATCATGACAGCCCTAACAGAGACTGTATAGAAACTTTGAATAAGCTAATATGAGTGTCCTGGTTTCAGCTGGGATAGAGTTAATTTTCTTCTTGGTAGCCGGTATGGGGCTGTGTTTTGGGTTTAGGACGAGAACAATGTCGATGCTAAGTATCGCTAAATAGTCGCTAAGTAGCGCTTGCATTGGTCAAGGACTTTTCAGCTTCCCGTGCTCTGCACGGTGCACAAGAAGCTGGGAGGGAGCACAGCCAGGGGCGCTGACCCACACTGGCCAAAGAGTTATTCCATACCATATGACGTCATGCTCAGTATATAAGCTGGGGGAAGAAGAAGGAAGGGGGGGACATCTGGCGTGATGGCGTTTGTCTTCCCAAGTAACCGTTACGCGTGATGGAGCCCTGCTTTCCTGGGGATGGCTGAACACCTGCCTGCTGATGGGAAGTAGCGAATTAATTCCTTGTTTTGCCTTGTTTGCGTGCGCAGCTTTTGCTTTACCTATTTAACTGTTCTATTTTATTTTACTTCAATTATTAAACTGTTCTTATCTCAACCCACAAGTTCTCTCCCTTTTACCCTTCCGATTCTCTCCCCCATCCCAAAGAGGGGAGTGAGCGAGCGGCTGTGTGGTGCTTAGTTGCTAGCTGGGGTTAAACCACAACAATGAGTATGCATATGTGAAAGAAAAATGAACAGAGCATTCTTCATTATAGAGTCCTTGGGGAGTCCTTGACCTGTCGAATTACTGACATGATACTCTCTTACCACTTCATTGGAGCCCTGATGCCCTGTCATATCAATATATACAAGGGAGATGAATTTCACAAATGCATCTGGGCATAAACAGAAACAGAGCACTGAGAACAGAACTGATCAGAATTTGCCAGTAAAATGATTTCCTGTTAGAAAATAGCAATTTGATGTATTTTCCTATCTGATTGTCTAACAGGTACCAGGGACAAAAGGCTGGAAGATTTCTAAAGAACCTTTCCCAAAATGCTTGGGTAGCAGCCTAGCAGGACTTTGTAGATTATGTCCAGATGTGACCTAGTCCGTCTCCTAGTTTAGGAACAGTAGGTCTAGTTGTTCTAGACTCAGAGCCTCTGAACTTTGTCAGGTGAAAGAAGTAGGTCATTTTGAAAAGCCCTGAAATGTCAGTTCACTTTTCTCCAAACAAAATTTAGGAAATCCTGCTTAACCTGGTCCTATTAGAAAAAGTATCAAAATGTTGATCTGTTTTAATCCAGAATAGTATGTGTGAATATTCATGTGTATATTTATGCAAATGTACAAGAACGCTCACACGTGTCAATATGCTTCAGAATTCCCCATAAAAGAGACTCTCCTAGTTATCACTGAGAAATGATATAATTTGAGGAAATCAGGTACTGTGAAATCATGTAAATGTAATACAGGCAACCAAGGGTTATGTCTAAATTAACAATATCAGCCTAACAGCAGCAAATCTGAAAAACAAAACAGCTGTGAGGATATGATGCCTGCTGTACTTATTTCAGGGATTTTCATTCAAAATAACTCTAGTCTATTCCCCTATAATAAATGCTCATTAATGCCTAGGATGTATACAGTGCTCCCTGAAACATATTTCTAGTTTATTTTCATACAGTTACTGTACTTCACTACCACTGAGGTGATCAGATAATCACTTCAAAAACATATTCTGAACTAAAACAAACAAACAAACAAACAATGTAGACACAATTAAACTTTCTACAAGCATATTGTTGAAATTATAAACACTTAGGGCTAGATTATAGTCAACTTGGGTTAATCCAAAAGTTCAAAGTAAGGGGCAATACTCTGGTCTTTGTACTGACTTTTAGAGGCCAGTGCTACTGATAGCATTAGTAATCTTAAAGTGCACTGAAAGCAAACTGTAGCGAGACATAGGCATTGTCTCACAATCATTTAAAAAATTATGCATAACATTATCTCCCAGAGTCACAGAGCTCAAAAGAAGGTTTTAGGAAAGGACTTTTTCCAGATTAATCAGGGTTTGATGAGGGGTTGACTTTTTCCTGAAAATTTCTAGAATAGGAAAACTGAGTTTTAGGAAAGAAGCTGTCACAGAAGCCAAAAGTCGCTGTGGAGAGGAATTTATTTTATAGGTGAATAGGAGAACAAAATTTGATATAAAAAGATCATTAAAACTTACTACTCTTTTGAAAATAACATTTTCAAAACTGGTAAAATGAGTAAATGGAAAATGAATTACAAAAGCTGAGCACTAAAATATCAAAAGTTTGTGAAATTGACCCTGAGATGGAGGAATGTGTTGCTATGTAGGAAGCTAAAGCAACATAAACAGAAAGCCAACAATCAGAAATGTCATCATATAGACCAAAACATCACAAACATATCCATATAGAAGGTTTTACTGCTTTTGGACTCTTCTTTTCCACTATAGACATCGTGCTATTGAAATTTAATCCTGCAGTCTGTAAATGATACACCGTGAATCCTGAAAGTGATTTATTGAGATTCATGGGTGACAGTGTGCAGAGGTGACAGGTGGACTTTCATCAAATTGAGAGAGAGAATCAATGACAGATCCCAGATCAAAAATGTGCCTCAGTATGGTCTAGCCAAAACACTGGCAGCAGAGAATGGCACAGATTAAATAGCCATGGATATTCTTACCCAGGACCAGGGGCATTAGATGATAGAAAACATCAACACGTCAGATGATGAGCTCAGCCCACCACAACATTATATTTCTTGATGTTACTTGTGTCGCATGTGTATAATTCATCTATACTCTCAGTTAATGCCCAGAGAAGACACAGCTTTCGACAGAGCAGTGATGCCAACACTGTTTGCATGATGGAGATCTGAGATCCTCCGGAAGACATGTGATGGCATTGTGGCTGTTCTCAGTTATCCACTGTTAGCATGCACATGTGAAGACACTTGAAGAAGCAAGTTCACTTACCTGTAAATGCTGTCCTGTATTAATTTATATTGACATGTACACCTGCATTCTATTAGACCTTTCTCTTTTTCTCAGTCTCTTTCAGCTTTGACTTTGCCCTGAGAGGGACTGTGATGGATGTGTTCCTTTCTACAGGTTCCACACTGAGCAAGATGTGTAAGGAGTGGGATAGGAGTCCAGGGTCCATTATTTATAAATACTGGATTCTTGTCTTACATGTCTCTATTTTGACTACATATCTCAAAAAACATGTTGCTTGTAAGCAGCCTTTCTTTTCAGATTTCAAAGCTTCCAATGCCATTTCTGAGAACAACTATTTATTTCTAAACCTAAATTTAAAAATTGCTATTTTGACAGTAAGTCAAAAATAAAAAATAAAAAACTGTTTAGAAATTGTTTTATGCTACCCAGATTTCCAGTATCAGGAATGTGTAGATATAATCAGGGATTTAGAGACCACTGTGACAGGCATGTTTAGAAGACTAATAAATAGGGCGTCTTAAGCTTCAAAACAAAACTTTACTAGACTGACATTCATTAACACATAATACTAATGGATAATTCCATCCACTATCATCCATTATCATAGAATCATAGAATCATAGAATTGTTAAGGTTGGAAAAGACCCTTAGGATCATCAGGTCCAACCATTAACCTACCACTGCCAAGTCCACCACTAAACCATGTCCTCAAGTACTGCATCTACCCATCTTTTAAATACCTCCAGGGATGGGGACTCAACCACTTCCCTGGGCAACCTGTTCCAGTGCCTGACTACTCTTTCAGTGAAGAAGTTTTTCCTAATATCCAACCTAAACTTTCCCTGGCGCAGCTTGAGGCCATTTCCTCTCGTCCTATCACTTGTTACTGGGGTGAAGAGACCGACCCCCACCTCTCTACAACCTCCTTTCAGGTAGTTGTAGAGAGCAATAAGGTCTCCCCTCAGCCTCCTCTTCTCCTAACTAAACAACCCCAGCTCCCTCAGCCGCTCCTCATAAGACTTGTGCTCTAGACCCTTCACCAACCTCGTTGCCCTTCTCTGGACATGCTCCAGCACCTCGATGTCCTTCTTGAAGTGAGGGGCCCAAAACTGAACACAGTACTCTAGGTGCGGCCTCACCAGTGCCGAGTACAGGGGCACTATCACCTCCCTGGTCCTGCTGGCCACGCTATTCCTGATACAAGCCACGATGCCATTGGCCCTCATGGCCACCTGGGCACACTGCTGGCTCATGTTTAGGCGGCTGTCAACCATCACCCCCAGGTCCTTTTCAGCCAGGCTGCTTTCCAGCCACTCCTCCCCAAGCCGGTAGCGTTGCCTGGGGTTGTTATGGCCGAAGTGCAGGACCCGGCACTTGGCCTTGTTGAACCTCACACAGTTGGCCCCGGCCCAACAATCCAGCCTGTCCAGGTCCCTCTGCAGGGCCTTCCTACCCTCCAGCAGATCGACACTCCCACCTAACTTGGTGTCATCTGCAAACTTACTGAGGGTGCACTCGATCCCCTCATCCAGATCATCGATAAAGATATTGAACAGGACCGGCCCCAACACTGAGCCTTGGGGAACACCACTCGTGACCGGTCGCCAACTGGATTTGACTCCATTCACCACCACTCTTTGGGCTCGGCCATCCAGCCAGTTTTTAACCCAGCTCAGAGTGCACTTGTCCAAGCCGTGAGCAGCCAGCTTCTGCAGGAGAATGCTGTGGGAGACGGTGTCAAAGGCCTTACTGAAGTCCAAGTAGACAACATCCACAGCCTTCCCCTCATCCACTAAGTGGGTCACCTTGTCATAGAAGGAGACCAGGTTAGTGAAGCAGGACCTGCCTTTCATAAACCCATGCTGGCTGAGCCTGATCCCCCGGTTGTCCCGCACATGCCGCATAATGGCACTCAGGATGATCTGCTCCATGACCTTCCCCGGCACCGAGGTCAGGCTGACAGGCCTGTAGTTCCCCGGATCCTCCTTCCGACCCTTCTTGTAGAGGGGTGTCACATTAGCTAGCTTCCAGTCATCTGGGATCTCCCCGGTTGACCAGGACTGCTGGTAAATGATGGAGAGTGGCTTGGCAAGCTCCTCCGCCAGCTCCCTCAGTATCCTCAGGTGGATCCCGTCTGGCCCCATTGACTTGTGGGCATCCAGGTGGAGGAGCAGGTCGGTGACTGCCACCTCTTCGACAACTGGGACTACATTCTGTGTCCTATCTCCATCTCCCAGCTCAGGGGCATGAAAACCTTGAGGATGACCAGTCTGACTATTAAAGACTGAGGCAAAGAAGGCATTAAGTACCTCAGCCTTCTCCTCATCCTTCGTGGCCAAGATTCCCTCTGCATCCAACAAAGGAGGGAGATTCTCCTTAGCCCTCCTTTTGTCGCTGATATACTTGTAGAAACATTTTTTGTTGTCCTTGACAGCAGTGGCCAGTTTAAGTTCTAGCTGGGCCTTCGCCTTTCTAATCTTTTCCCTGCATGTCCTCACCACATCCTTGTAGTCCCCCTGAGTCACCTGCCCCTTCTTCCAAAGGTGGTAGGTTCTCCTTTTCTTCCTAAGCTCCAGACAGAGCTCTCTGTTCAGCCAGGCCGGTCTTCTCCCCCGCCTGCTCGACTTGCAGCACATGGGGACAGCCTGCTCCTGTGCCTTTAAGACTTCCCTCTTGAATAGCATCCAGCCTTCCTGGACTCCCTTGCCCTTCAGGACCGCCTCCCAAGGGACTCTGTTAACCAAACTGCTAAACAGGCCAAAGTCTGCCCTTCTGAAGTTTAGGGTTGCGGTTTTGCTGCCCCCCCTCCTTACTTCTCCAAAAATCGAAAACTCTACCATTTCATGGTCGCTGTGATCATACATTATCAATCATTATCACTACATATTCAAAGCAATCACTCTTTAATAATAATAATCTACATTTGCTGTGAGCACGCTGTGCCACAAACATGATGTTGCATTGTTATTCTTGATTGGTACAGTTCTTAATGGTTTCAGTCACTGACATCAAGGTGGTCAGGCTCAAGAGCCCTTCAAGGGGGGAACCCCAAGGAGAAGTGAATTATTCCTTTTTTTCTCCATCCCCAATTTGGGATCTTGTCCTTCTACAAGTTTCCAGAAAATACCATTCCTCTCCTCTGCCCCTGGGCTACATGCTTCATGAAGTTGGGAGGCAAGATGAGGTTATTTTTCTAAGCCCAGCAGCTGTCTTATCCTCTTCCTTGGCTGGTTTTTTGTTTGGTTGGTTGGTTTTTGGTTTGGGTTGGGTTTTTTTCCTTACTTAGCTGCTGCTTCTTTCCTTAAAGCAAAAGCTCGCTATTCCCATCTCTTGGCGTTGAACTTCCTCAGTGACCAGCACTTGACTGTCACTGGGCTGTTTATGGTTCTGGGTCCTCTGCTTTCGACCTGCATCATCTTTTCAAAGCCTTTTCCATTACCCCACTCTTAAACTGCACATCATAACAAGAGACACGCGGTACCAAGCTCACACAGACAGTTCCCATGACAAATTGATAACAGGTGGCCAGAACTGGGGCCTTGCACAGTCAGCATAAGGCACAGTCAGTACAGGGCTTGTGGCCTGTTATTAGCAATGGCAATCCTATTTTTCATAGGGCCACTGGGTAAAAAAATGTTTCTCCATTTCTACTCTATTAGGATGCTTATTTCTGGGATCAAAACAAACTAATTTAAAGTATGCTAAATGAGTTTCTTATTCTTATGGGTGTGAGAGGCCTCTCCTGTAGCTACAGTCTCAGTAACTAGATTGTATTTCAGTCCCTGATACATCATTCGTATATTCCATTACATCTAGATATTACACCTACATTTTGACCCCTATACAATATTTGAACACTGCTCAAATTTTTGGTTGTAGAAGGTATTCTTGTCTATATTTTGTAAATGAGGGCACAGAGAATATAAGAAACTAAGCCCAAGTCTAGCAATACAGTATAAGCCATGAATAATTTTATATTTTATGTGTTTTATGTAGGGTATATGACTGACTGTTGGAGTTATAGTCTAAGAGATTTAATGCAAGTCAGGCAAGAAATATTTGGAAGAGCCAGGAAAAAAATCTAAATATTCTGAGTCATGCAATGTATTTTTTCACAAGATTGTCCCAGTCAATATTCTGTAAAAATATTAGTAATACTATGTATATTAACATTTTCTTACACCTGTCATCAGAATTCCCATCAGTTACCTGATACCATCTTCCTATCATGGACATAGAATCACTTATTAGTGGTCTGCAGTTCAGGGTAGTCATAACTCCCATATGCTTTTTACTTTTCTCCTCAAGATTTTTAAATAAACATGGTACAGCCTCAATATTTGGCATTTCAGATTTCTGAAAAACAGAGATTTTCCTTTTCAATAAAACAAACAGACAAACAAAGAAAAAAACCCACAACAAAACAATCCCCCCTACTACCCACATAAGCCTTTGCAAGATACTTACAGTTCTTCAAAATGAATAAAGAAGTACTTTTCATCTCACTCTGTATAGATCTCCAATCTATAGTCTTATCACATTTTTAGTGATATGGTGGTATTTAGATCATAGCAGAGGTATTTAGACTCTGTGATCTTTGAACCACAGGCTTTCAGGTCAAGCCCACAGTGTAAAAATGCCCTAATTATTTGCTTATTTTAACCATATCTCTCTGAAGTTGTTTTCTGTGGTCTTGTCATTATTATTCCTTTGCTTCAGTCTTGCTACATAAGCTTCAGTTATGAAGGTTACCATCAGCTTGTTTTCCCTTGTCTTGCTTCAGTAAAGGATCTCTCATCAGGTTTCCTCTTCTGTAAATCATCATGCAAAAAGGAAATAATTTGCTATCCTTCTTCCTATCTTTAGTATAACTCTTTCATTTCCCCTAATAATATCCACATGTAATGCTGAATGAGGATTTGGGAACCTTTAGTTCTCTAGATACTCCAATTTTTGTTGCAATCTGAAAGCAACAGAAGAGAATTTAGAATTTCTTCTGAAGTTTTTAGAATGATGAAATAAAATTGAATCTTGAAAAAAAAAGCAATTTTGTTAGAAAATAAAAATCAAACCAAATTTTGAAATTAAATAAATGTGAAACTACAGACCATACTGTGGTCTAGGTAACAGGTGTGGGTAATATTGAGAAACATCTTTCAGAATTATATTTATACTAGGGTTTACTGTTTCAATAAAAATGAAATTAATTGCTGTTAACTATTTTATGAAAGAAAATAGGCTCTGCCATATCGTCAATTGGAATACAAAACTAATATACTCACAAGAATAAGATACTTCATTGATTTGACTGAAAAACGGATACCTATATATTCACTAAAACAGCAGAATGGGAAAAAAATATGTGTGACAATTAAACTTTTAATCTTATTTATGAATGTCTTTATCCTGGCTATATCTACAATGGCCAGTTCTTTTATAATCTACGTTGAAAGGCAGTGAAAATGTTTATACATTAGTCCATGGATTAGCTAAGTTCTTGATGTAATAGCTAACTAATTTTTGTTATACTACTACACATTGCCTTATTGCAATTCTATAGGAAGGGACATTGAGACAAGAGTCGAGTGTCAGTGAAGCATTTTAAAACATGAGTTTGTCAGCTTTCTAATTCTTGGTCTAAGTACAGCTGTCTCAGGAGATGAGAAGTATCTATTTTACATCTTGATAGTAGGAAATGGTAATACATAGGTTTTATCTTTTGGTATTTCCTCTGTTTCATTCTACTTTAAACCTCAATTGCTTGACAACGAACCTGTCATCCTTTATGTGGTATGTTGGACATGATGCCCTCTGGAACTTGTCAAAGATCCTAAATCAGACAGGCTGATTATAATAAAGCCTTTCCTGTCCCAGGAAGGAGGAGCTGGGGATCTGCCATCCAACTCAAATCTGTTGAACAAAGTGATACCGAACACTAATGAGCAGGTCAGGTCTTTAAGCTTTCATATATGAACTTGTGCTCCAAATGAGTTTCCTGAAAAAAAACCCAACATTTTGAGATCTGAAGAAACACAAGAAGAAAAGTAAAAAGCAGATTGGGGTTATAATTATCCTGAACTTCAAATTACTAATAACCAGTATTATACTATCATAGGAAGATGAAATCAAATTTCAAAGCACCCATCTGAAATATCTTGTCACCATTCAACACAGGTAGTGTTGAGCCAAAGGAAGGGAAAAAGCAGGTTTGGATGAAATGGCTTACACTGGAAATGTTGATTCTTCAAGGATTAAAATACATCACCATTAAAACAGGCTATAGATTGAAGCACAACCCTAAAATGCTACATTAAAATATACATCTTATTGTATCTTTGTTCATGGTTAGAAAAAGGTTCATAAAATAGATTAAGTAGGTTGTTCAACATGGTAATTCAGGAAGAGTTCAGTTAAATATGACTTTTGAACTCTCACAAGAACTTTTTTATTAAATGCAAATGCTGACTGCAATTTCCACTTCAATGGGTCAAAACCATAAAATGACCTCTGTTTACTGCCACATGGCTTAGGATGAAAAGTAGAGTATATTTTTATGATATAACTTTGATGTAGAATGCTTGGTTGACATGAATTTTGATTAGACTATAACATTGGGGATTACAAATTTAATTTTTCTTCAGTCCTTAGTTTTCTACTTTTCCCAAAAAATGTTAACTCTAATAGTTACACAGATCAACTGTTTGAAAAAATCATCGAATCCATAAATATTATTATTATTATGCTATTTCTTCTGCACTACCATTATTTGACTTCAAAACAAATAAGAACTAAAAGACCATTCTGAAAATAACAATTATATAAAAAGCCCTTTGGTTTGGATTCCATATATATACAACAGTTTTTAAAAGCATTGAGCTTTATTCGAGCAAGTTATGTAACTAAGAATTACGGAAACTCTTTCAGTGTAAGCCTGCAAGATCATTTTCTTCACTTTGTATGCATCCATACAGTAAGATGTTTTATCTTTATTGAATTTTCAACTACTTTAATAAATATTCTTTCAACAGGTAAATTACTTTATCAAATATAGTAATAAAAATAGTAATTAATATTGCAAAAATATAATAATTGTCTGGATTTTAACTTACTATAAATAGACTCAGCTTTGATTAACTTCAGACAGAGTGCAATCTGAATTCAGTAATTAATGTAACGTGGATTTCAATGCAAATTAGTCATGGTGTTGGAGTTATGCCAGAACTGACAGGAGGGTTTGGACATAATTTTTGATGAAAATGACTGATTTCTCTGGCTTTGCTTTAAAGATATACCAATAGAGCTGTGCATAGAATTTGTCTTTTTTAATATTTTAGTGAAGTTAATAAATGAAAATGAAAGCATGAATCACTTTACCAGTGATTACTGAGCTTTTTATTAAATGTATTACCTTTTTATATGTTTTGAGTGCTGCAATCATCTATTGGAAGTGCAACTTCCTCTGCCCCTCCAGGAATTTATACAAAGCCTATTCTAATCTATGTCATCCTAACCAAAACTTTCTCTTTAATGAATAAGCCATTCTGCAGTTTTCAGTAGAGAGACAGATAGCAGGCATTCTTCTCAATATTTCATTTTTAGTAAAGTGTTATACTGAATAAAATAGATTTTTAATTTACTGTTTTCAGAAGCTGATGTCCAGTTTGGGTTTGTCCTGGTTTCAGCTGGGACAGAGTTAATTTTCTTCCTAGTAGCTGGTATAGTGCTGTGTTTTGGATTTAGGATGAGAATAATGTTGATAATACACTGATGTTTTAATTGCTGCTAAGTAGTGCTAGAGCAGTGCTAAATAGTGCTAAGTTGTTGCTAAGTAGTTGCTAAGTAATATTTATACTAGTCAAGGACTTTTCTGCTTCCCATGTTCTGCCACGTACACAAGAAGCTGGGAGGCAGCATAGCCAGGACAGCTGACCCAGACTGGCCAACGGGCTATTCCATACCACATGACGTCATGCTCAGTATATAAACCGGGGGAGTAGGCTGGGCGGCAGCGATCACTGCTTGGGGATGTGCTGGGCATCAATCAGTGGGTGGTAAGCAATTGTACAGTATATCACTTGCTTTGCATATTATTATTGTATTATTATTATTATTTGGGTTTATTATTATTATTACTACTACTACCGTTACTACTATTTTATTTTATTTTACTTCAATTATTAAACTGTTCTTATCTCAACCCACGAGTTTTCTCCCTTTTACTCTTCTGATTCTCTACCCCTTCCCACTGGTGGGGCAGAGTGAGTGAGCAGCTGTGTGGTGTTTAGTTGTTGGCTGGGGTTAAACCAGGTGAAGGGTCTGGAGAACAAGTCTTATGAGGAATGGCTGAGGGAGCTGGGGCGGTTTAGTTTGGAGAAGAGGAGGCTGAGGGGAGACCTTATTGCTCTCTAAAGCTACCTGAAAGGAGGTTGTAGCGAGGTGGGGGTCGGTCTCTTCTCCCAAGTAACAAGTGATAGGACAAGAGGAAATGGACTCAAGTTGTGCCAGGAGAGATTTAGATTGGATATTAGGAAAAATTTCTTCACGGAGAGAGTGGTTAGGCATTAGAACAGATTGCCCAGGGAAGTGGTACAATCACAGTCCCTGGAAGTATTCAAAAAATGTGTGGATGTGGTGCTTAGAGACATGGTTTAGTGTTGGACCAGGCAGTTAGGTTAACAGGTTGGACTTGATGATCTCAGAGGTCCTTTCCAACCTTAACAATTCTATGATTCTATGATTCTATATAATGGTTCTCTTGTATATCACCCATACTTTAGTTTGCTGAATAACTAATTTTTCATTTAGGAGTATGTACCTTTTAGAATCCATTTGTTTATATTTCTTTGCTTCATTCTACTTTTCTGTAGAGAATTTTCACAATTACACTTGTTAAAATAATGCTGGAGTGTGTCCAAAGAAAGGCAACGAAGCTGGTGAAGGGTCTAGAGCACAAGTCTTATGAGGAACGGCTGAGAGAACTGGGGTTGTTTAGTCTGGAGAAAAGGAGGCTCAGGGAGGACCTTATTGCTCTCTACAACTACCTGAAAGGAGATTGTAGTGAGGTGAGGGTCAGTCTCTTCTTCCAAGTAACAAGTGATAGGATGAGAGGAAACGGCCTCAAGTTGCGTAAGGGGACATTTAGATTGGATATTAGGAGAAAATTACTTCACTGAAAGAGTTGTCAAGCATTGGAACAAGCTGCTCAAGGAAATGGTGGAGTCCCAGTCCACGGGGGTATTTAAAAGACATGTAGATGTAGTGCTTAGGGACATGGTTTAGTGGTGGACTTGGCAGCGCTAGGTTAACAGTTGGACTTGATGATCTTAAAAGGTCTTTTCCAACCTAAACAATTCTATGATTCTATGATTCAAAACAAATATTATGACACACAACTTATAGCTGATATATTTTTCTTATTTTACTTAAGCTGAAACTGGTATTTGGAAAAGGTGAGTGGAAACAATCTTATCACATTTACCCCTACTTCAAACCTTTGTTTGGCTGGAGAAAAAGCTGATCACTGGGATGAGTTAGAGCAACTTTATATTTAAACCCCTACGTCCTTAGGCTCTACAGTTCAGTTTTACAATTATTGACTCTTGGGAATATAGTTTTAGTTTCTGTTTTAGGCACATTAGTTTGGTTTAAGGCAAGATCTAGAGCTATAGCACTCCAAACCTGTGTGAAGATTCTCCCAGTTTAGAGAAAGCCTCTATTCCTCTAGTAGGCTCCATTCATAGTTATTTTGGATCACAAAACCAAAACAACATCTATAAGTTTGTGGTCACTCTGGACCTTAAAATATTTGTGCCATCATGCTTATCTTCTATTTTAAAATATTTTAAATAAATTTTCAACAGAAAATAATGTTGGTATATGGTTTCCATGCCAAAACCATTAAGTTAAACGTAAAGAGCCTAAAAATTTCTCCCAAATGTAGTCACCTGTTTTCTGACAAAGATGGAGCTAGTGCTCAAGTTGAGATGTATTGTGAATATTTTAAGTCAAGTTTTGCATGATTTGACTGACTGGAGAAATATTAAGTGTCAGCTTTGGTACCTTTCTTGTTCTGGCAGTATATATATTAAATTCTGATGGAACTTATGTGACTTTATAGCCAAAATATTTGTATCTTGAAGCTATAGTGTGCCTACTTTATTACTGACACATATTACTATCATTAATAATTTTTTTTTTGTCAATTCTGTTAAATTATTCAAACCTATGTAATTAATTATTTATTAATAAGTTGTTAGTAACTAAAAATGTTTTACAAACCTTCAATTTCTACTATTTATTCAAAGCAATTATCTGATGGACTACAACATATCCCAACCTAACAAGTCCTGGCTTTTCATTTGAATTATAAAATGGATATAATGTGCTTTAAAAAATTGTTATGGAAAAAATAAAATAGAAGTTATTTTTTTTCTGGTATAAAATAATTCTATTTTAGTTATTCAAATAATTTAAGTGTTAGGAACATTTGACTGAATTAATGCTGATAGTTATTGAAAAATATACGTGCATTTAATTATTTTTCTTCCATATGATTATTTATTTACCGGTTTTAGCATTGAATACTGACGGAATTATTCTTCAGAAAATACATATATATAAGTGTCCCATTCTCAGAGTAGATGCTTGACCTCTGACAGTGAAGAGAAACTAACAGTTAGCCATTGTAGTAAGAAAGTTGAAATATCTAGGAAAAACATATCTGGGAACTAGCATTTGGGTTTTGTACTAACTTTCTTTTCAGGGCTTGGAGCTCACTAATCATGTGCACTAGACAGGAAAGAAAGCTAACATAGACTATGATTTACAATACATCCTGCAGAAGTTACTATGGACCAGGTTGGCACAGTGAGGTACAGACTGTGTCATGGCTGCCTATTTGAACATTTTCTTACAGAACAAGTGTGCTAGGGTTCTGCCCTTTAGCACTGCTTTGAGCACAGCTAACTGATGCAAAGGGTGTCAATGGATATCAAAATTTTTCCTCAAAGCAAGCAGAAATAGGGAGAAAGACATATGTAGAAGGTGTGAGAGAACATAGTCTTAAGAGAACAATTTGTGCGTAAGAGAAAATCAAGCATTTCAGCATGTACATATTTTCTTCTACCTAGAAAAACAAGGAGAGGAATGTTCCGTCATTCATTTCCTTTTTTTTTAAGAAGGTTTCAGATTAAAAAAGGTCATGTATTAGGTATATAGGATGTTTCTAATGTTAGGAGTTAGATAGCTACACAAAGTCATTCATTTGCTTTAAAAATTGTTAGCCATTCTAGTAAATAATTTTTATCCTTTAATGAAGGATGGATGAAGACCTGGATATTCTGTCACTGTAACTGAAGATGTTGATAAGAACCTGTGTGGAGATCTTTCGTATTAAAGATGGAAAGATATGAGCAAGTATCTCTCCCTCATGCTACCAGTCAAACAAAGTCACAAGCTTGCTTTATAGAGATGAAAGGAAGTGTGTAAATCAGATGTTTTCTTCTAGTCCTACCCCTTTGGTTATGAAGCACAACAAATCAGTGGGCTGTTTTCTAACTACCTGTTACACACTGAGATTATGTTATCAAAACCCATTCCATTTCTCCTTTCCCCCCTGCATTTAGTCTTCTAGTTCCCAGACTAAATCCTACCTTTATCTATAGGTGAGAGCTCATTTTTAATTTTTGTGCACTGTTAGTGCCCTCCTCTGGATTTTTTCCAACTTGTCCACATTTTTTTTTTTTTAATTTTTATTATTATTTGAGACTTTTAAAATTATTATATTAGTGCCCAGAAACAAATGTAATATACCAGTTAGTATATCATCAGCCTCAAAAAAGAGGAAAGAAAATTGCCTATTATGTCATACATACAACATTCTTCGTAACAAATCCTAGAAGATTCACTGATTTTGCCATTGCTTTAGATTTCTGATTCACAATCAGGTTTTGATATTCGATAACATCTTGATCTTTTTCACAAGTACTGATACTTTGCCTTTGGGTTATCACTCATTTAAACTGTACTTGGTTTCTCCTTCTTAATGCAGTAATTTTCATTTTTATTTTTTTTTATTTTAAAATTTATTCAATTTATTATTGTTATGAACTATGTCCCCAATTTATTATTCTGAATTTTGATCCTGCCTTCTGATTTGCTTTCACCTCTGCCAGCCTGATGTCATCCAGAAATTTTATAAGCTGCTTCTCTATTCCATCATTCAGCTTGTTAGAGAAAATATTTAATAAAAACATCTCAAAAGACATACTCTTTAGGATCTCAGTTGAAATGCTCTACCAGTCTGATGTCAAGACATTGATGACACTTTTATGGCTATTTTTAAAGAAGTAGGACTTTCATCTTTATATCGCTCAAGAGGCTCTTCTTTGGCTCATCTTTGTCTTGATAAATCCATTTTGTATCTTTTTCTTCATCCTTTTAAACAGGTATAATTCAATTGCATGGCTTGTTCAAGATCTATACAGATATTAAAGTTGATTGAGCTACATTTTACCAGAACCTCCTTTTTTTTTCCTCTGAGTTTGTTGAAGACTGCATTTTGAATTCCATTATCTTTATTCAATGGCTTTCATTCCTTCATTCTCCCAGAATAGTCAGGTCTTTGTGATTACTTTCACCAAAACTACCTTGCAACTTTAGATTTTCAATTAGTTCTTCTGTTGTAACTGGAATAAATTCTAAAACAGCTACATCTTTGTGAACTAGCATTTTACAAACTAAGGAACAAGTTTCTTCCATCATGTTCCAGAAACTTGTTGGACTTTGTGTCCTGTAATGTTGCTTGGAACAGCTTACTGGAGATGTAATTAAAACTTCACTTATGTAAGTTTTATCTTTGCATATATTGATATTCAGAAAGTCAGCTTCTCATTTTTCTGTAATTTCAAATAAATTGGCTGTGTAATACAGTATTTGTCACTCTTTCATAAATGAACTACAACTTTGGAACAGAGAGTCTAGTTTTGCAATATTTTCATTGAATTTGAGTTGTATCAGTTAGGCTGAAAAAGTAATTTGTTTTCTTAAGCCTGGTCATGGCATTGCTCATTTTTTATGAGTTTTGCATGGTTTTCCATTTCACTTTTTTTTTAATGTGTCCACTGACATTAACTTAAAGTGTTCGCCCTGTGTCAACTTGTAGAAAGACATTTTATTGAAAACTCTTAGCTAACTCAGTGTAAATAAGTCATTTTTATAAAACCAGTGACTGTTTTTCAGTGATGAAAAATCACATAACTAGACAACTTCTTAGACTGGTAAAAATGTACAGATAAATTATTGTGGATCCATTGGGCTATAAATAGAAGAGGAAGACATTATTTTGAAGCTTCTGCTTTTTCTATGTATTAGATTATAGTGGCCTTTAAACTATATTTTTTGAGATTTGGCTGTACATCATAATGAAGAGCTAATTTGGGTACCACAACTGGTACAGCTGCATCTGCATGGGTAATCTGGAATAAATAGACATGCTGAGAAGCACAATAAGATCTGAATAGGAAAGAATAGGGACCATCCTAAGGAAAAATATCCTTTAAGGTCATATTTTTGGGGTCACAATAGAAAATACGGATAAATGCTACATAAAAACACCTCCATCTTGTTCTCCACAGAAACTAATCAAGGCTTGAGCTGATAGGCAACTTAACAGCATACCTGCTAAATCAGACCTCATAGCTGTCAATTTATGAATACTAAGGTAACTCTGACGTAGCTAAAAGCAAATCTTCAAACGTCCTGTGTTTGTTCAGACTGGCTGTTCGTGTTCCTAAGATGGAGTAGGGAGGAATTTACCTACAGGCTTAAGAACATGATTCAGCCCACCTACTAAACAAGACTGCCAGGTCCTGGAGATACTCACATTTAATTGGCACTTTGCTTTCGTTTCCTGAACACTTACTCATATACACTTTTTCATGTTTAGAAGCATCACAGCTCATGCTAGGCGCTTACTGCCTACACTTTAATATGAATCAGAGATAAGTACAGAAGTATGAAAAATCTCTATAATTCACTTGGGGGTCTTGACATGACAGGCATGGTCTAAAAACACTTAATTCACTCAGACAAATTTAACTTCAGCTCAAAACATAGCTAGAGGCACAAAAAGTAGAGCTTCACCACAACTTACTATAAGAAGTGTGAAATTCTAGTTTTCAGACCACTTAAATCAGATTTGGGTTTTTGGTTCTCCCAACTCAGTGGGATGAGCCACTCTCCAGTCCCTCAGGCACTTCATGTAGTCAATTGTTAGGGAGTGACCAGCATACTAATCTGACACACCTTGGCACCTTCTGTTTCTTACTGTCTTACTAAAGAATTGACTTTTTTAGTGAGCACTGAAATGTTTTGTGAAAGCACCTAAGCCTGTTATACAGTAAATGGAGAAAGGGAAACCTCACTTTAGCAATACTATTCTTCAATTTTTTTTTCACAATTCCCTGTAACTGCAGAGGGAGCCAAGGTCCTGACTTGGTATTGTGTCAGATTAGATGTATAGCTGAACTCTTCCCTGGGGCAGCAGAAGAGTAGAAACATACAGAAAAATGGGCAGATCCTCCTCTGCCTATTTTTCTATAGGGGACATAATCTTCCAGTAAGAGGATAGCACAGTAGCACATTTAAATATTGCAGATATGTCTTGCAGCATTGAACTGCCAGCAGTAAGTAGTATGAATCACTTGACTGACTGGTATATCCTTTTTATACAACTTAGGCTCCTATAGATGCTTTCCACATAGAGCATAGAGTATAATATTGGCAGTAACTTGACTGATAACAGGATATAGGTAGGGCAGGAGTTAGATCATACAAAAAAAAAAAAGAATATGATCTATTTAGATTTCAAGAATTTGTTTCTGTAAAAGTAAATTATTTGGTACAAAGAGCCTCTCAAGCTTTATTACACTGTACTGAACACATGTTCAGTGTGTTATAGCCTTGTAGATATTTCTTTAGATTTTTTGTTAGTAATAATAAATAAAGAATGTTGATTGTTCTCAGTGTAAACAATAACATCAGAGCTTTTATTTAGAAAGCCAAAATTGCTAGGAAGTTTAGCAAAAGACAGGTCCATGTGGCAGTGTGCTCCCCCTGCCCTGACCTGACCTTTTCCAGTAACTCTGATCAGATGATAACCACCAGTGATGCCCACAATGAGTGCATCTGGTCTTGATGGCTGCCTCCAGCTCAAGGTTCAAGGTGGATTTGGGGTGGGGAGACAGATAACAGCACAGTAATCAAGGGCTAATTCATAGTAATGCCCCCACCTGATCACAGTGCTGGTCTATGCAGATTCAAGCCAGATTTGGAAGAAACTGGCATCTGCAGTCGGTATGCAAATATGACTAAGTCACTCATCTTACCCCCATAAATAGTGAGCAGCCCAAGAACCTTTTGAGCTCTCCTGCATGGCAGGGGGCTGCACACTGGGATCTCTCATTGAGTAGGGATGCCTCTCAAGGTTACTCCTTGAGGTTGAGAGAATCCTTATTGCATCAGATACTCAGTAAGTGAATTGGGAACAAGTGCACTGAAACTTTGTAACCTTAGCTAAGTAATATAAAGGATTGATTGTGCATGTATAATCCTTTAGACATAAACTCTTGACCAAGTCTGGGATTAGGATTGGATCCAGCCGCACCTAGACTCATCTCTGAGAAGGAGTTTCGGAAGCAAACTGAATCTCATGACTCAACAGGAGGGTCTCCCTGACAGTCTTGTCTGACCCCGTCCCCTATGCAGTAAATAATCCAGTGTACCTTGCCATCGAATCTTGTTAAACCACTGTCGCATTTACTGTCAACTTTTTTATCAATAAACTTATTGCTCTTGTAAGTGCACTCTCAGTCCATCCACGACAGTCCAAAAAAAGGCACTCTGACAAGAAGTCACTCAGTGCGAAAGATTGTACTGAGATGATGAAATGTAGTTTGGCACTTCAAAGTTCCTCTGTATCTGCAGCCATTAATCACTCTCTTTAATATTTTTCCACAGATCACAGTCCACTGGGTAACAGGTTATAGAGAGGAGCTGAACACTATTTGCTGTTGTAATTCTGACATTTCTTGAATTTATCTTTTTAAATTAAAAAGAAATAATATTTATGCAGATATCTTGTCTATCAGAAATTCCCACTACCTTCTAAAGTTCATTCAGATGTAAAAGACCTGTCTTAATCCTGAAAGTATGATGAGGATGACAATGATAATGATGCTTATAGCAGCTGCATTTTTAAATAAACAGGTCTGGTATTCTTGTCTGTAGATGAATTAAAATCACCTGTGAAAATCTCTCAAATGAATTAGTATGTGTTCCTCTAAAAAGGTGTCAATGTTGACAGCCCAGCTGAAGTGCTTCTATACCAATACATGTCACCCAATAACAAACAGGAGGAACTGGAAGCCACTGTGCCTCTAGAAAGCTCCGATCTAATCACTATTGCTGAAACGTGGAGGGATGAATCATACAACTAGAACAATGCAATCGGTGGCTGTAAACTGTTCAGGAAATCCAATTGTATCCTGGGCTGCATAAAAGCAGTGTGGCCAGCAGGTCGAGGGAGGTGATTCTGCCCCTCTACTCTGCTCTCATGAGACACCCCCCACCTGGAGTACTGCATCCAGTTCAGGGCCCCCAGTATAAGACAGACATGGATCTGTTAGAGCAGTTCCAGAGGATGGCAACAAAAATGGTCAGAGGGCTGGAAAACCTCTCCTATGAAGAAAGGCTGAGAGAGTTGGGGTTCTCAGCCTGGAGAAGAGAAGGCTTCAGGGAGACCTGATGGCCACCTTTCAATACTTACAGGGGGCTTATAAGAAAGATGGAGAAAGACTTTTTTCCAAGACCTGTAGTGACAGGACAAGGAGCAACAGTTTTAAACTGAAAGAAGGTAGATTTAGATTGGACATAAGGAAGAAATTTTTACAATGAGGTGGAGAGAAACAGGATTAGGTTTCCTAGTGAAATTGTGGATGCCCCATCCCCAGAAGTGTTCAAGGTCAGGTTGGACAGGGCTTTGAGGAACCCGACCTAGTGAAAGATAACCCTACCCATGGCCAGGGGGTTGGACTAGATAATCTTTAAAGTTACCTACCAACCCCAACCATTCTATGATCATAGAGACACAAATAGATATTCAGATGTTTAGATTATTTATTTGGGAGCTTTTTAATTTATTTGTAATGGCCTCCTCTCTCTTGCCTCCACAAATGACTTAGCTTAATGTCTGCCTTCAAATATTCTGAGGGATAATATTTTGTGTAATAATATCACTTTTTTGTAAAATTGACTCCTTGAAATATTATTCAAAATGAACTCCATTTTCTACATGCTTGTAAATTTCATGTTACCTTTTTATACCATATTTACTACATTACCTGCAGAAGAATCTCACATCGAATGAAAACTGGTCCCTCTATAAAACTGAGTAAGAGATCTTGTTAGATATCTTTGATATTAATCAGATCATCTAGAATATATATATATTTCATGCATTTTGTGGATTTAAATGAAATTTCTACTAACTACTTGAGGCTAATATCAATCATATTCTATCAATGGATTTGATTTTCAGGTCTTTTCAGTAACATTATTGATTGACTTGTCTTTTATAGATTGTTATATCTGTGATATCTTGACAGTGATCTTACATCTTTCATTATAACCTTACTAGAATCTCAAGTATCATTGCATCACTTTGTATTCCTTTAGATGTAAATTTAATAGTAGGAACATGTTGTATCAGATGGATGAATTAGTTTGAGAGGAAGAAGTCACACATTTCTCTACATCAACTTTATTTTTAACCTTAGAAAATCTTTTAACCAGCTGTCTAGACACCTGCAGCTCTTACCTGCCTCCCCCAACCCAAACAACAAACAAAGAAGTAAAAAAACCAAACCAAACAAAACCAAGCAGAACCAAACCAAATAAGCCCAACATGTAATTCTGTAAAAAGGTGATACATTGAATTCACTTAGACATGTAACACCAGAATATCCAGAATTTAATTTAAGATCATTGCTACCTTTCACATTTAGGTTGTAGTACATACATGATGAATTTTGTTGTCATGTGAATTTGAAAAATTAGGTGATTACAAGGTAAATAACATGCAAATATGTCAGAACTTATTTCAGTCTGTGATGCCCACAATTGTGTCTACCTTGCAATGCAGAAATACCAAAGCTAGACTTAAATGACTTAACTCAGATTCTGGAAGAAGTTTAATTGTATTAATGTATAGGCCCATATGGACTATTATAGCTTACTGAGAACTGCGTTACATTTGAACAATCTTATCAAGGATAAATAAATGCAAGCACTGATGGGGTTTATCAACAGGACATTTTTCCTAGGACTAATGGAAAAACTATTATAATCCTAATATAATAAAGGAATAACTAATGTGCAATCGTTATTCATTGGTTTAGATTTCATTTGGTTTCTGGGATATTTAAACTGATGTTCTTGATTTAGAATGTAATCTGTAACATACTATACTGTGAAAGCTAGTTTTCGACTAACATAAAACATACTTTAGAGAGAATGTAAGATCTTAATTTAGTAACAAGTAGCAGATAAGAGAGTGCGTGTCAGATTATACTGGGATCAATAATCTATATACAGAAATAATAATAATACAATCCTGTTGGTACTTGGAAGCTACATGTCCTAGGATGAACGTTGACAGACCAAAATAAGCAATTGTGAGTAGAAGCTGAGTTAATGAAGAGCTTATAATAACCATGGAACATAATAACCATTCTAAAAACATTCTAAAAACATTCTAGGAATTTCAAAGTTTATTCCCATTTAACTCTGACAGTTTAATATTGTGCCTTACCATGTACATTTCTTAAATTTTAACTCTGAGATATGCACTGCTCTTCAGCTGTCCCTAAGATATTTATGCATGGTAGTCAAAAAACAAAATTGCATATATAACCTTCCATTTTAAATTATTTATCTTCCAAAATTCTATTTGAAAAAATATTTTATTTATTTGAAAGTCCCACTGCAATACACAGATAAATGGATAATCCAAAAGCTGAGCATCTAAAACTAAACATCATCTTACAAAATTAGCAGCAGTCAACATAAAACCTAGACATCCAGGAGCATGTGCAGAAAAAAAAAATGTTTTATTATCTCCTGCTAAATAATAGAAGACAAAGAGTGATGACCTTTCACAAAATGTAGTAAGTTTAAGGGGTTTAAGGTATTCTTTGTCTATTCTATTTTCTAAAAATTATTATAACCATTTCATTATCATTATGTAAATTATGCACCCAAAGTTCATTTTTAATAGAGTAGCTTGGTTTAGAGCTAACTGCCCAAGATGGTTTGGTATGTTGAATATGAATTACAGATATACAGCACTGAGAATTCTACAAAGTTCCCACTATTTTACAACACGGGTTAGTGGTTACATTCAAATTTAAGTCCTAAAGATTTTTAATTTTATACTGTAAGCAACCTAAAATATTGCAACGAGCATTTAAATAGCATCAAATGTTTTACTTTTTTAGATTAAAAAAGCTTTTGAATTTCAGTGGGAGTATCTCAGTATAATATAAGTTGACTGATTCTTTCTTTTATGTTCCTTATTATTTGATAGCATAGTAATAGGCCTTAGGAGACATCCTACTACTGCAATCAGGAAAAAGTGAAATTATTTGATTAATCTGTATGACGGATTTTAATTATAGAACAAAGGTAACATGTTCCCTGTATTCTAAGGAGAAAAGAAAAAATGTATTACAGTTTAAATTCAGAGTGCCATCTAGTGCTGAATAGAAATGTAAAAAAGTAACTATTCTTAAGCTGAACATATACATCTTTTAAACCAATGTATGTCATCAAGATCTTAAAGCCCATAAAAATAAAAATTAAGTATGTGTATGCTTAACATAGTACATTATAGGAAATAATTTTTAAAACTATGATATATTGGCTTTTAAAAAGGTTGTAAAAGTTTTGTCTGGAAAAACTCTAATGTACTACTGTGCTTACACTTCAAAATATCTGATAGCACAATATATGGAATTCAAATCTTTGCCGTTATGCAAAACCCACTTCATATGAATTCATTATGGTCTCATATTCTGTTTTTCTTCCTTGATCACCTATATCAGAGAGTATTAACTTTTTTTTTTTTCTTTTTCAGTTGTGGAACACAGTTGCTATTACATTGGTTTTGTTGGTTTGTTTTTTTTTTTCTCCCAGTATCAGCAAAAGGTATCGAACCTATCCATTTCTCTTATTTGGTATGTCTGATAGAATTCCTTGGTCAATAAAGTATATTTATATTAAGTATATTTATTGAGAAATCCTTATCCAGTGTTGATAAAAAAAAAGAAGTCTTTGACTAAAATATATCAGTAGGATTGTTTACATTATTTGTTTTGTTTATTAGTTTGTTTTAAAGTTTCGTAGTCAAAAGCTATAGCAGAATCCAGGATTCAGAAAAGAAAAATTTTTCTGGAAGGTTAGTCACAAAGCTAAAAAAATAGAAGCCAAAATATTAGTCTTCCCCTTTTACCAGAAAAGCTCCAAACTAAAGAAATAATGCGTTTGAAAAATGTGCTCCTACTCTATCAGTGAAGATTTGGCTGTCTCTCATGTCCTCTGGAAATACCAAATATTCTACGAGCTAAACAGCTCTCATTCTTTCCTATTGACATTCCATTTTTAATAAGACACCTCAAAAAAAGCACTGAATGAAGAACTAGAGCTTTTATATATGAGGTCCTACGTTACACAGCTGCAGTGAAATACTATGCACAACATCTGTAGTCCTTAGAGCAGCAGTCTCACTTTATGAACTTCTCCCCCTGCTGCTTTCCTTCCATTCCTCACCACAATTCACCAACATGTGCAGTTTTTGTTAAAAATACCTCAAATTAAAATGAGATACAAAATAATTATGAGTATGTTCTCAATACATTCTACATTTAACCCAATCGTTTACTCCAAGAAAATAAGCAAACCGTATATATTTTTCAAGGAAAATGAAGTTTTTACTGGAAAGATATTTTAGGCCACCAAATAAGTAAATGTCTTGACAGAATTATTTTTTATTGTGCAATAATGAACAATATGTCCAGTTTAGAACAGGACATGTTTATCTGGAATCTCTTACCGAGTAAATACACTTGACCAGCACTGCCTTCTTACTGTTAGGAGTATGCATTTCAGTCTTCATGTAAAAAGTGAGTGGTTAAGGAAGGCTGTAAGCTAAGTGCTGTAGGAATCCCACCAGAAGAATTTTAAAGACAGATGCAATGCATCACTGAATCTGTTTCATAACATTTCTCTACCACTTTCTTTCCTGCACTTGCGAACAATTTATGCTGGTGGAAAATCCTGTCTCCAGGCAGACTGCCTGTTGGGGCCCAATAGGTGATGGATCATTTGGCATTTATTTAATTTTTAAGTCCAAAATGATAACAAATGACCTGTAGGTTAAACAAACAAACAAACAAAAACCCCTCAGATTAAGACTTTCATCCATATGTTTGGAACTGATTGCAAGGGAATTGAAACACTCCCATATGATTATCTTCAGCATCAGGAGGAAGTTGTACAGATGGGCTCTACAGATAAACCAGCTGATCATTTCAACTCTTTGGTTCTTATTTCTCCTGTTGCTTGAGAAAGATAAATTACTTCCAAACTGAATCCAATTAGGTTTCAATGATAAAAATAGTCATTAGCTTCATAATTTCTAAATGGAAAACATCCTCTCCCTCCAAAATACTAAATGGATGTATTTCTGTAAACCATCTTCTCCTTCATCACTCAGCTTGTCATTGTTCATGTAAACAAAAAACACCAAGAAGGAATCCAGTCTTACATCCACCTTGCAATATGTTTTATCATGATTATTTTTGTTTATTTTATGCAAAATACACTTCTTTTCCTCCCAGGCCTCCCAAACAATCCTGATTTCTTATGAGTCAAGATGAAATTCCTTTTCTGAGTTAAAAAAATATTAGACACCAACTCTCCATTTGGAACATTTGGAATTCTGTTGATAGTCATAAAGAGTTAGCAGCATATTTATTAACTTATGTTTTAAAATGCCAGTGCTGTAGAAAATATTAATTTGCTAAAAATTATTTATATTTAAATAGAACAAAATAATTGATACATAGCAATATTTCCAGAACTATGGGGGAGTTAGAGTTTCTAGCATAAATTAAGCATTTTGAACATTTGATGTCTGGTCTGATACTCAAGCCTGCTTTTATTGGTAACAGAGAGGATTAGACAACTTCAGGGTGCAATTCATTCCTGAATCTTCCATAGGCATTGACTTCAGAAAACTAAAGCTAGTGAGTTTAATTTTTCTGTAGACATCTTGCTGCTGACTCGTAATAGTGTAAATATCTAATTTAAGTGGAATGGTTCTCATTTTGGAGGACTTCAAAAGTGATAACTATTAAGTTTCTCTTTTTAGTTACTGACAGACACTCCATAGCAGAAGTCTGTGTGGTTGTGGAGTCTCCATCCTTGGAGATATTCAGAAGCCATCTGGACATGATCCTGGGCAACCAGCTCTAGGTGGTCCTGCTTGAGCAGAGGGGTTGGATAAGGTGACTTCCAGAGGCCCCTTCTAACCTTAACCATTCTGTGATTCTTTGATTCTGTGAAGTCACCACCTTATGTTGGACAACCATTTTGTGATAGGATGAATCACCCTATGAAAATTCTTAGCCCTCCCTGCTGATTAAACAGGGAGACTAGATGACCAGTTAAGCATAGAAGTCTAGTTTTATCAGGGCTAAAATTAAATAAAATAATTCACACTCAGTGTGTGGGGATTACTGTAAACAACACTGACGAAGGTCACCATTATATACTGAATAATCTGTATATAATGAATGTAATGCAGTTAATAAATAATTATCTATTGAACTAAGAGTGCAGTATGAAACTGTACACATTGAGACTTCTTAGCATCTTAGCAGTGACTGAAAAATTGCATGAAGTACATATTGCATTCCTGGTTCTCCAACCCGTATCTGTTTGAGTGCGCGATAGTCAGTTCTTCCTCTAAGGAAGAATAAGGATGTGTGAAAGCAGGGGACTCCTGATGTACATCATCATGTATCCAGAGATGAGCAAGGAGCTGGAAAGCACTTAAGGTTTGAAAAGCTTAGGTGTAGTCAAAGTTGATCTGAGATCATTATAAACACCCTCTAATGTCTGTACTGGTTTTGGCTGAGATAGAGTTAATTTTCTTCATAGAGACTTGTATGGTGTT
The DNA here is from genome assembly GCA_020745775.1 of Theristicus caerulescens. Taxonomy (NCBI): domain Eukaryota; kingdom Metazoa; phylum Chordata; class Aves; order Pelecaniformes; family Threskiornithidae; genus Theristicus; species Theristicus caerulescens. The sequence goes on along the minus strand of CM036559.1, from coordinate 82,125,453 downwards.
ATGTTTAGGATTTGTGACCAAAACAGTGTTGGTAACACATCAGTGTTTTAGCTATTGCTGAGCAGTGCTTACACAGCCTCAAGGCGTTTTCTGCTTCTCACTCTGCCCCACCAGCAATTAGGCTTAGGGTGCATAAGTGGGGCCACAGCCAGGACAGCCAACCCCAACTGACCAGAGGGATATCCATACCATATGACATCATGCTCAGAAATAAAAGCTGGAGGAAAGAAAGAGGAAGGGGGTAACATTCACAGTTATGGCATTTGCCTTCCCAAGTAACTCTTAACGTGTGATGAAACCCTTCTTTTCTGGAAATGGCTAAACATCTGCCTGCCAATGGGGAGTAGTGAATGAATTCCTTACTTTGCTTTGCTTGCATGCACAGGTTTTGCTTTATCTATTAAACTGTCTTTATGTCTACCCATGAGTTTTCTCACTTTTACCCTTCTGGTTCTCTTCCCCACCCCACTGGGGGAGAGTGAGCAAGTGGCTGTGTGGGGCTGAGCTGCCAACTGGGGTTAAACCACGACAACTTCTAAATGTGGATTGCTAATACTGAATACATACAAATATATACAGGGAACCTATGGTAGCAACAAAATCTATTCTGCTAACCAACAGCCCTTTCTTTTACCCCTGAACTGATCAGGCTTTTTCCATCTTAGAATACAAATGTAGTTTGTTTGTTTGAAAAAGGGGGATAAAACAGAAATAAGAAAGAGAACTGAAAATGTCCCTGTTGTTCCTGCAAAACTGATCCCAAAATACCAGAACTGAGAACCTGTGCAGTGTGAGTTAATTGGGCTGTCCTAAGCCAAGAAACTTCAAAATGCAAAGATAGCCTCAAAAATGAATGAGAATATCTTATTCTTGGTGCAAAAGAATATATTGCAGAAGTCAGTGACACCTCTAGAAAACAAAACTGGTTTACAAGGGTGCTGCCTTATTATCCAAACATATTGAGACCTCAGACTTTTTCCAATGAATGGCATTATAAAATAACTATACTTTTTTGAAGACAACTTTTTGGTAAATCTAAAAGTTGTGTGTTTAGATTTTTTTTTTTCCAGTCTTTGGCATATGTGACATCTTTGCTATTCCTACCTGTATAGGACATTGGGCAAATGTATTTGTTGGCTTTAAAGAAAGAAAAAATAGAAGACAAAAATGTCAGTTCAGTTACACTGACATTCCAATTAAGAGGAAATCTCTCAATTTCCTTGCTTTTGATACTAATATTGCTGGCAGTTCATCTCTATTCCTCACAGTTATCCTGAAAAGCAGACAAAAGAAACAAAAGTCAACCAGTAAATTCTTTTAATTCCTGTACACTCACATGCACACACACACACAGAGAGAGAGATATGCTGACATGTTGGCATACATATTAATATCTGAATTTATATTATAAATTTACTGAAGTAAGAATAGGCACTTATTTTGTGTTTTGAAGAGAAGGATTCCTCTTCATTAATTTAAAAGTTGCTTGGTGGCATTAATATGAACCCAAGAGAAATAACATGTTCCAATTAATTCCACTTAGGATTGTTATTTTTTTCCAGCCTTTTAAGGAATAACACTGCTCAGATTAAGTAATAACTAATAAACTTCTGCTTCCCTCACTGTCTACTTAATATCTGGCATCTGCCTCAAGATAGTAACTAACAAGCTGGTAATTAAAATTCCAAATTCAATGAAAACATCAGTTTCAAAGTCTGAACAGAATTATATTTCAGGACTGCATAGAGGCCCCAGTCTATGTTGTTATTTTTTAATAAATGAAAAAAATGCCCATACAATGTGAATTTATTATTTTCTCAATAGGAACTACTGAGCTCTGCAATTACTTTACATGCATTTGTCATCTTGTGAAAGAAACTCAAATAATATTCCAGGAGTTTTATATTTTTTAGTCCCATAGGACAATTCTTTAACCAAACTATTTTTTTCTGACATCTATGATTTTTCTATTGAAATGCTTCATATCTTATAAAATTAAAAGTAAGTAATATTTTCAAAACACAAAAGTGACTTAATCATTTACATTTTATTATTAAAAAAATTGTAGTCTTCAGTAACTTTCAGCTACTTAGACACATATTTATTTCAGTCATCTTTAGCCATCACAAAGTTATTCATCTAAGACAGGGTCTAACTCACCTGTAGTGAGTATCTTTCTTAGATTAGGAGTAATCCATTGGAAGCGCCTCTCTCCTCTCTCTCTCTTTCCCCTAAGGACAGATTTTTATCTAGAATGCCTAGGCTTCCAGAGGATAAAATTCCTTCTGAGCTATCTGCTTAACATCACCAGCAAATTTTGTCATCAGTGATAACCTATGGTGCTGATAAAGAACAATGAATAATGTTGAACTTATTAGCTGTTTTTAATCAGAGTTGCATGTTCCTGATTTAAAAATAAAATAAAATACGTTCTTTTTAGCATCCCCATAGTCCTTCTGAGAGGCACTAATTTTCATTTTTACCTCTAATTCTTAATTGATGGAGATATAGTTGACCTCCTATTCTGATTTTTTTTTTAAATCCAATTTCAGCTTCCTAGTTTATGGTTCTGTTTATTGTTTTTAAGTATTAGAGTTACAATGGTTGATCTTACCATTTGCATCAAACATCCAATTCTAGTAGAAGGATGATTTTGATCCATAACTTTAGTCCTATGAAAGCCTAGACTTTTGCACTTCCCACACAATTGATGAAATCGTTCTGGAGAATAAAGAATCTATCCTTTAACAGGAGTGAATTGTTCCTTGTAATATTTCAAAACTTATTCATTTCCTGGCAAATACATTCCATGGTGCATCCCAGAGACTTGATGACATAAAAGAAGAACCCTACTGTAGTCTGTTGCAGCTCCCAGCAACCTGAGTGATCCTGTTTTTCTGTCCATCGAAATCAAAAGAAAGATGAAGGAATGATACATAAGCAAGTTTGTTCTGATGTTAATTTGGAATACAGACGTTATATATATGTATGTGTTTCAGGACGTATGAAGCTCTCTGAAGCCCCAGTACATAGGCATAGCCTATCCAATATATACATGCATACTGCATCTGAGCTACTCTTCTTATCCTCCCTTTAGAGCTGATGAAGTAAAATCAGCTTCGTCACTGTTCAGTTCATTTTAGAAGCTAAATGCCCTAACAATGCCTATTTATATGCACTGAGTATAATTGAAGCCTGGAGTGACTACCTCTGATGTAGATATCTACATTTACTCAAATCTCAACTGTGTTATGTAGAATTAGGAACTTTCATGTTATGAGTCCCACTTTTAGATTTCCTGAGTAATCAAGAGAGAATGAACCTCCTATAGACATCTTCAAGTTCTAAGAGTCATTCAGAACACCCAATTTAGACTTTTTCTGTGTATTGCTTTTCAGACGCACAAGATCTTCCCATGACTACTAATTGACAAACAAAGTCCCTGAAGGTTTTATTTACACATGAGATCATCCTGCTACTGAGCAAGGGCAAAGAAATTTTTAATTTAAAAAATGAAATCATCCTACTATAGTCCTTAACATTCTACAGGATGAATCATTCTACTTAGCATTACAAACCTACACACTGTGGCAGATTGCCATGCTTTAAAATATTTTATAATATTTGCATAAATAAAAATAGTGGTTCAGCATAGTTTTTCTGTAATTTCTTCTACAATTCTTGCCTCCAAGATCTGACACCTATTCATTTGAAAATGCTTAATTTTAGAAGATTTTTAAAACCTTTTCATTTGTTGCAAACATTTTCTATGCTATTTGAATAACATGAGATTGATATGCCATTCTGTATTCTAAATAAAAATGATGCTTTATGATATATTTATAACATCCATTTAATTTATTTTTCATTCAACACCAAAACCACCTATACTTTATCCTGACCATATAATGATGCTGATTTTCTATGTTCGTAAATTTCTAGCATTTAAAATTGAATATAATTTTTCTATTTGATGGAGACTAAGGCATTTTTAATTCTTTAACATCTATTCTTAGTCACCTACATTCCTGAGCCCAGAACACAAATGTATGCCTTCACAGAAATGTTTTCCAAGTTTGTTCTTTTGTATCTCTGTCTAACCAAAATAGCTCTTTTCCCACAATAAAAGGAGATTATTTTCTGTGTTTGTAAGTAAGGTTTTGGGGGCAGGGAATAGAGAAAGAGATATTATTTCTGTCTTTGAAGATCTGTGGAATCACTGATTTTAGTAGAATATCTTTCTGCATTTCCAACTTTTATTACTATTTTTTTTATCTTATAATATATGGTCCTATGTTATGCTGACATCATTCTTGAATTTTAAAAAATAAATTAAACAAGACTATGATTACTCAAAACTAAGTAAAGCATAATTTCTAATTCAGAAATCAATGCTGCTTTTTATGTCAGATAAGAGAAGATCTTTGATATACTGTGTTTATAATGCCAGAATTTGATTTAGGAAACATTTTCTTTCTGTGTATTTGTGGTGGGCTGACCTTGGCTGGATGCCAGCTGTCACCAAGCAACTCTATCACTCCCCTCCTCAGCAGGACAGGGAGGGGAGAAAATGAGATGGAAAAAAACCTCGTGGGTCAAGATAAAGGCAGTTTAATAAAAGCAAAAGCAAAGGCCATGTGTGGAAGCAAGAGGAAAACAAAGATTTTATTCTCTACTTCCCATCAGCAGGCAATGTCCAGCCACTTCCTGGGAAGTAGGGCTTCAGTACGTGTAGCAGTTGCTCCAGAAGACAAACGTTGTAAATGACAAATGCCCCTCTTTCCTCCTCCTTTCTCTTAGCTTTTATTGCTGAGGGAATGTCATATGTTATGAAATATCCCTTTGATTAGTTTGGGTCAGCTGTGCTGGCAAGTCCCCTCCCAAGATCTTGCCCACTCCCAGCCTACTGGTGAGGGGGGGAAATTTTGGAGAGACAGCCTTGATGCTGTGTGAGCACTGCTCAGCAGTAGCCAAAACACTGGTGTATTACCAACAGCTTTCTAGCTACCAATACAAAGCACAGCACTATGAGGGCTGCTATAGGGAAAATTAACTCCATCTCAGCCAGACCCAATACAGTATTGTACAAAGTATATTTTGTTATTGTCAACATGAGTTTTCCAGTCTTATGTCTTAGCGACCACAATATAAAATTTTTCCCTTCTATGTGGCAGATAACAGATGGCCAGTGAGCAACTTGGACCTATTTTAATGAGACAGAGTGGTTAGGAATGGTATAATGATGTCCCGTTGTTGAACAGAACTTGATTCTGCAAACGTTTTACTTTTTAGAAAATAAAACAAATTAGATTGTTTTCCATTTTTCACAAAAGTCAGCATAACTGCACATTACAAGAAGTATTTTCTTTAGTTTATTTTGATATTACCTCTTTCTAGTTTCACTGGAAAACTCTCAGTTCTTGTAACAGAAAACTTAATAAGCCCTCAATCTCTAAATCACATTATCCATGACACTCATTTTCTATGACATTACTGCAATAACGCCCTCCCATACGCACTTCCTTTAGCTCTTTTCCAGGTGAAGTATACTATTATATTTAAACACGAACGTACTCATTTTTCAAATGGAAGATATTTTGCATCATCACCCTTTTCATACTACTATACACCCGTCTTCTTCAGTTGTGCTACAGACTTTAAAATAGCATAAAAATGTTTTCTTCTTCTGTTCTCAATTACTTCCCCAATAATTCCTAACATCTGAATCTTTTAAGCACTACTGTACTGATATTTTTATATACACCTAACAATTATAACCTCAAGACCTTATTTAGTGTGGTAATCATCCACACAGAACCAGCTACTGTGTGTAAAAATATCAGATTTCCAACATTGCTTTACCCTTGTCTTCATTTGCTTTCATCTGTCATTTTTTTAAATACCTATTTGGTATTCTGAAGTTATTCTGCAGTTCTTCATAGTTGTCTGCTACTTTAATAGCATCAGGTTTTGTCAGTATTTACCACTTTTTGTAATTTTTGCAGTTATGCTCAACAGCCAGACACAAGAATAGAATCAGAGTCATTGTTTAGGTTGGAACGGACCTTTAAAGATATTTAGTCCAATCCCCCAGCCATGGGCAGGGACATCTTGCACTAGGTCAGGTTCTTCAGAGCCCTGTTCCAGCCTGACCTTGAACACTTCTAATGATGGGGCATCCACAACTTCTCTGGGAAACCTGTTCCTGTGTCTCACCACCCTCATTGTAAAAAATTTCTTCCTTATGCCCAATTTAAACCTAACCTCTTTCAGTTTAAAACCATTGCCCCTTGTCCTGTCACTACAGGTGCTGGTAAAAAGTCTTTCTCCATCTTTCTTATAAACCCGCTTTAAGTATTGAAATGAAGACTTCTCTTTTCCAGGCTGAATAACCCCAACTCTCTCAGCCCCTCTCCATAGGAGAGTTGTTCCAGCCCTCTGACCATTTTTGTAGCTGTCCTCTGGACCCGCTCAAACAGGTCCATGTCTTTCTTGTGCTGAGGGTCCCAAAGCTGTATGCAGTACTCCAAGTGGGGTCTCACAAGAGCAGAGTAGAGTAGAGGGGCAGAATCACCTCCCTCAACCTGCTGGCCACACTGCTTTTTATACAGCCCAGGACAGGATTGGCTTTCTGGGCTGCAAGCACACATTACAGGCTCAATGTCCAATTTTCCATCCACCAGTATCGCCAAGTCTTTCTCTGCAGGGCGGGTCTCAATCCCTTCCTCCCTCAGTCTGGGGGATTTGGGTTCCCACCTGCTTTGTTCCCCTGTACTTCTCTGAGCTTGTGGAGGTGGGCCTTTGATGGGCTGATGGATCCTGCGATTGGCTTAGAAGTAGCCAGAGTGGGGTATTATTTGGGCTCTTTCATCTACCATTGTTTCTCTGTGCTTCTTTTATGGGTGTGCAGATGAGCTTTTTTCACATAATTTAATGTAAAATGCAATTAATTATTCAGGTATTTAATTCTTCATTTCCTGTAGGATTTGGAGTAAATACCATATGGTTACCGAAAGCTGTTTCTTTTCACTTTTCTTTTTCCTGAAAATTTACTGACTCTAAAATACCAGGAAAATCTGTGGTGCAACCCCTCCCCACCCCCCCCAAAAAAAAAAAGTTGCCAAAGTGGTGAAACTTTCAAGTCTTCTTCACTGTGAGTCAAGAGGGAAAAGAAATCCTTACACTTTTCTGCTCTGACATTATCTTCTCTGAACACTCCTCTCAGGTTTTGATCATCAACTGACCTTATAAAGTTCCCATCAAGCATGGTTCACCTGATCTGCTTGAAGAATGACTTACTGTTATTTTTTATGCACTCTTCTAGTATTACCTCAATGCTTTTTTGTCCTGACTTACTGTGTTTTTAAATTCAACCTGTCAGATTTTAGATCTTTTATGAGGGTTTTTTTTTTAACTTGAATTTAATAACTTTCTTTCCCTGCTATTTAGCCAGGACACTTTCCTTGACACATTTTTCAGACTTTATCCTGAAGTAGTATAAATCGCTTTTGAACCTCCAGTACAGTATCTTCTCAAAGCTCCTGACATTTGAAAATGTTTTACTTTTTTCCTACATTTTCTTTATCCTCTTCTTTATGAGCTTCCTAATTTTCATGTTTTCATGTCCATACCTTTCTCCCCAAAATTGAACACAACAGACATATAGTTTTTTGGCTTTTGGTAATCCTGAAAAGGCATTGACTCTAAGTACATTGTAGTCACTGTTACAGATCATTCACTTTTGGATGTGGCTGATGTAACTTGCTGGTGTTTCAAACCTAACTATGTAATAGCTTGGTAACGAAACCAAAAATATTCCTGCCTTTTGGCAGATACCATCAGTGCAAAGGGCTATGTTGCCACTTTCAAATGGAGAACATTGGCACTGCAATTGTTTGTCTTTCGAGTCTCCTTGAAGTCCTTTTTACATGAAGTTGAGTATGTTAACCTGGAGACAAAGCTGTTCCATTCTTTGAACATTTCCTTCATGAGTTTCTACATCTCCCTTGCTCCTTCCTCAGTAGCACTGATATTGTTCTGGATGTTGGTCTGCTCAAATGCATCTTTTGGGGCATTGCTGATCTACCTCTATAACTTCTTGAGCTCCCTTTGATCAGCCACCCTACTCTTAAGAGTTAGTTCCTTGTTTTAGAAGGCATAACCTAGTTACCTGGATTCACCTTATTTTCCTGCAGGGAGAATGACACTCATACAGTAAGTCAGAAGCATTTAATCTAACATTTAACACCTACCTGGAATATTAACGGCATTTATTAGTTTAACTTCCTTTTTACCTTCTTGTGTCATTCTTCAGCAAAGAACATGCATATAGCTCTGTAAAAACAACTCTTCAACATGAGGTGTCACCCTATTGACTTCTTTGACTGAGTCCTTCCTGAAAAAGTTGTCATCACAAATATTCATATTTCTTTTGGTGACTTTTCTTTCCAAGTTTTGACAATAACAGTTACAGAAGAAATATACATTTTTCTTTTACCTCGTTTATAATTCTTAGGTTAACTATATGTTTTTTATTGTATTTTATACACAGTGAGACTGAAGACAATTTTTTTAACTACAATATAGGAATATTATATAATTATATTTTTAACCTTTTGTCAGGGAGCACAAGGCAGGGATACTCCGGGGGGGGGGAATAAGATGGGTGCTAAGGGTGACCCCAGCACAGGCAATGCTTTTACTGACCAGGGTGAAGTCCCACAGTACCTGGGTGAAGGGATGAACCAGGGCCCAAGTCAGGCTGGGAGTGGCCTGTCAGAAGTGGAATAGAGTTGGGGCCAGAGCTGCAGCCAGAGACAAGTCATGGTGCAAACCCAGTCCTGTCCAGGAGACAAACTCCCCATAGCACTGGGCCCAGGCCTAGCCAGTGGCAGGGCCAGATATAGGACTGGGCATGGACACCCCTGCAGCATCACTGGGACCATTCTGGAGATCAACTGATCCTGACACCTTTCTCTGAGCAGAGAAAACATCAAAGTCTCAAAAACAAAACAATCTGAAAATAGAGGAGACTAAAAGCTCCTCCGCAATTTAAGATGATTCCATTTAAATAGGACCAGTCTTCATGAATAAAAGAACTATACAACTGTAAACTATTATTATTAGTATTATCTTTTAAAACACCAGCATTATGCTTCAGTAATGCTGATTTTTTTAATCCTGTTTATAATATGAAGCGTTTGCATTAATTAATGAGTAAGGGTACCATCTAACTCATGGCATTAAGTATAGCTCAGATATTAATCTCATGTTGCATATGCATAATTTCTAAAACTTGGATGAAAATATTCACCACTTTCTTCCAGCCCTGAAAAAAAGTTGAATTATGAAAAGAGGAACATTTATTTTACTTTATTTTGGGTTTTTGTCCAATAACAAAGAAGTTATTACAGAATGCTTGTCATATGACATGTTAAGAAAGATGGAGGAATGTAGATTTAATTTCACATATTAGTCCATATAAAAGTAAGTCAGACTTGAACTCCATTCTGCATAAATCAAATTTGTTATTTAAAAAAAAAAAAAAGAAGGCAGAGGACCACACTCCCTCTCCTCAACAAGACAGGGCAAGAAAATATGATGAAAACCTCATGGGTCGAGATAGTAACAGGGAGATCACTTAACAATTACTGTCATGGACAAAACAGACTTGACTTGGGGAAATTAATTTAATTTATTGCCAATTAATTGTAACAGAGTAGGATAGTGACAAATAAAACAAAGCTAAAAACACCTTCCCCCCCACCCCTACCTTCTTCCCACACTCAGCTTCATGCCTAACTCTTCTACTTTCTTCCCCGAGCAGCGCAGGGGAATGAAGAATGGGAGTTGCGGTCAGTCCAGAACACTTTGTCTCTGCTGCTCCTTCCTCCTCATGCTCTTCCCCTGTTCCAGCATGGGGTCCCACCCATGGGAGACAGTCCTTCATAGACTTCTCCAATGTGGGTCCTTCATACAGGGTTCTTCAAGAACTGCTCCAGCATGGGTCCTTTCCATGGGGTACAGTTCTTCAGGAATGGACTGATCCAGCGTGGGTTCCCCACGGGATCACAGGTCTTGCTGGAAAACCTGCTATGCATGGGCTCCTCTCCAAGGACCACAGCTCCTGCCAGAAGCCTGCATTGGCGTGGGGTCTCCACGGGTTGCAGCTTCCTTCAGGGCATATCCACCTGCTCCACCATGGGGTCCTCCATGGGCTGCAGCGTGCATATCTGTTCCACCGTGGTCCTCCATGGGCTGCAGAGGAATCTTTGCTCCAGTGCCTGGAGAACCTCCTCTGCTTCCTTCTTCACTGACCTTGGTGTCTACAGGGCTGTTTCTCTCACATTGTAGTCACTCGTCTTTCCCACAGGTGCCGCACAGTGTTTTTTATGCATTGTTAAATATGCTATCACAGAGGCACTACCAGTGTTGCTGATTGGCACAGCTTTGGCCAGTGGCCAGTCTGTTTTAGAGCCAGATGGAAGTGGTTCTGTCCACATGGGGACAGCTCCTGATCTCTTCTCACAGAGCCACCCCTGCAGCCCCCTGCTACCACAACCTTGCCACGTAAACCCAATATAATATCTTAATCAAATGTTCAATGGATGCATTTTTAAAATCTATTTTGTCTATAGTATTATATATTTATTTTTTCTGTCTATAATATGTTTTAAGTGTAACGTAATGTTCTACATAAAATAGCTATAATGTATAATGCTATACATAGACTATGGGTATAAGATTTTATATATGTGTATGTTATATCTAGTAATGCATCTGCAGGTAGGAATCTTTGATACTAGATCAAAATTAGACCCTGAATGTAAACTAGCCACCATACTGGTGTGCTCAGAAGGGATTCAGCTGCTTACACAAAAGTGCCTAATGTGGTTTGTGATACTCTAGGCTATACAATACACCTGAATGGGACTAAGCTGTATGGCATAGCACTTAAATGAAATCTGCACCCTTTTGAAGCAGAAACTTGGAGGCCAATATATGCCACAGTACTCCAAGTGACAGTGGGCACCTATTTTTATGCGCTTCAGTTGCACTTTTTCTCTACACTAGCAATAATGAAGGTCTGATATGCTAGCTCAGATTACACATCCAACTTTCAGAGGTCCAGAATTGGTGTGGACAAATCCTCTCCTCCATCTTTCAGTCTATCTTAAGATAGAGCCATGCTGTCTCTAGAAGTCCTTAATTCCACCAATTGTTCTTTCTCCCCTAAGTTTAGGTAAAAAGGATAGAATAGATGCTAAACTAGTCTATGGCCAAAGCTAGGTGACAAGAATCTAACCCAAGAGAACAACTTGTGAAATGAAGTATTGCTGAGTAAGCAAAGGAATTTGAAATTGACTTTCACCATACTTGCCTATGATGGTGGTTTCTATAAGGCAAACTTTCAATCTAGAGTTGGGCTAAACTCCTATTAAGCTAGAATGAGATTATGCAATAACAACTGAGAAAATAAGAGAAAGAGAGGGACTGACTGAGGGAAGGGGTTAATGAGGATATGTAAATTTCCCTGATTTACAAACATCCCTTACTCTCTTTTTACAAAATATACGCCTTATCCTTTTGAGGGTAGGAGGAATAAAGGATCTAGTACAAACTTGCTTTTCCTTGGAAATGAAAAAAATAGCAGAGTAGGAGAAAAAGTATGACTCATAATCTGAATTTTTGTAAAATAAAGAAATCAGAGCATTGATTGACAACACATCCTTTAAGGACTATTTTCAGGAAATTACATGGTTGCTCTCTTAAACATTCAACAGCATTCCTATCTTTTTGTAATATGACAGCCACTTTCAATTATTTTCAAACTGGAAATACCTAAAAATGACAATCTTTTTTTTTTGCTTTGTTCTAAGAAACATGTAAAAAAACTTGTCTTAAAGATAAGATTTTTCTTTTATCAATATAGCCATTTGGTGAGGGGGAGGAGGCTTAGTCCATATTCTTTTAAAATTTATCAATCATCTGCCTCTTTCCTTATAATGAAGGAGAAGTATGGAAAAAAGGGATGATATTACTTTAATAAATAATAATTTCAACCTGTGAATACCATCTGTGGCAGGGCATAATATGGTAGTTTCATTTCTCATGCTGTAATGAGCTGTTAAAGGTGGAACAAAGCTAGTTGTCATCAGATTTTTCAACTTGGCCAGCTGCCAGTGTTTTTGATATAAAGTAATTCAATCATTTAATAATTTGAGGTTGCAGTCTGCTTAAACCCCATCCAGTTTAGGGTGGGTTTTAAACGACTGAGTCCACAGCAACAATCTAATCTGTCTTCTTTTCAAGACTTCCTAGATCTATAGGCCTCTAATTTCATTGGACATTTTCTTATTTAGCCTGAAAGCTCCCTGAACCTCTAACTGTAGTCGTACGTGACTGTTCTGGAGAGACAGATGCCAATATTTTAGTTGGAGCTGACCAAAAATTTTGATGTGGTTAGGGTTACAGCCAAGCTTGTGACTACTTTTTAGATAATAGATTAGTGGAAGTGAAAGAATTGGATCCTAAACTTTTCTCATCTTGAGGAAGGTTGAACCTACGTCTTCCACATGTTAAAAAGGTGTCTTAGCTACCAGACCATGAAAAACAATCTGTTTCCCTCAGCTGCTTGAAGCTGGACCATTACAAACAAGGCAGGCAGAAGGGAGAGGAGGGGAGGGGAGGGGAGGGAGAGGAGAGGAGGAGAGGAGAGGAGAGGAGAGGAGAGGAGAGGAGAGGAGAGGAGAGGAGAGGAGAGGAGAGGAGAGAGAGAGGAGAGGAGAGGAGAGGAGAGGAGAGGGAAAAAGAAAAGCTTATAATTTTTCAAACAATAAGAAATTTAAGCAACTTTCATTCCCAGTGGGGTGGGAGAAATATTTATTATACATGTTGTTGAAAAATAAAATAAAGCAAAAAAGAACGCAAAACCAAGAGTAGTAAAATACAGTGCACCAATCATAAAATTTAACTTAAAATGAGAATCAATAAGCATAATAAAATGTAGACTCATATGGCTTGATGAAGGACCAACAGTGCTTTGGTGTTTTTGTACTCTTCTTCCTGTCCATAACGACAACACATCACAAAGTTGACAGTGGAAAAATGTTGGTCTTCAATGGTCTTTGAATTAAATTTATCGAAAAAGTAAAACACAAATTTGGAAGAATGGTCCAAGTCCCCATTGTGTCAGATAATCTTATTGCATTATTAAGGAATTTTATCAAAATAAAGGGACCTTTTGAGTAGCTGACAAAGGCTGGGACTTGGTTCTTATAAATTACAATAATTTGAAGATTTGGTTTATGCATATACCTATATGTATGTCATCAGAAAATTTACAAAATGTTTGAAAAGACTGAAATAGATTTTTGGCTGGTGTTTTTTTTCTTTTTAGTGTCTTCCATTGCATACTAACACTGTCCTCTGGTGCAGCCTCTGCATTAGAAGATAACCAAATCCTGATATGCTTTCTAAGAAATCAAACATCTTATATGTATCATAGTTCAAACCATGGGAAGCCAAGGCTAGCAGCAGCAGTTGCCATGTGATGAGAGGCATGTGAGACTTATGAGGTACCTGGGGAGGGAGTGTCTGAGGGGGTTTCTGAGCCCCTGACACCCTGGGGCTGTGTGTGAGGTGGGACCAGGCAGCAGCAAGGATGACCATCTGCTGAAGGACACCAAGATGTGGTGAGGACTGCAGCCTCACCGACCAGACCACCTGCCCCCAGGCTCCTACCCCAGTCATAATATCCCCACAGGGAGCTCAGGCAATGGTGACCACCCAACAGAAAGCAATGTCCTCTGCAACCCCTGTGGTATTAGCACCCACTGGGATTGATGCAACTACCCAGACAGAGCTCCCAAGAAAACATGCAGCCATCCAGGTCTCCGGCTGCAGAGTGTGCACAAGGTTTCCACTGGTGTCTGAGGGCAGCAGTGAGAACACCTGTGAGAGGTGTGCCCAGGTAGAAGAACTGCTCTGCTTGGTGGCTTGGTGGAACCATACTCTGCTGTCACTGGCACAGAACTGTCAGCTAGGCACAACACAGGACTAGGGGAATCTCTCTCCACCATGCAGAAGGCAGTGATTTAAGGGACAGGTGAATGGGAACAAGTCTCTGCTCATGACAGCAGGAGAAGCTTCTCCTTATCTACCTTGCCCTCCCAGCTGCCCTTACACAACAGATAAGAGGCTCTGAAATTGGAAGAATTGTCTTGGGAATCTGGGGAGGTCCCAGTCAACTCAAGCTAGCAAATATAATTCCAGTTTTCAAGAAGGGCAAGAAGGAAGACCCTGGTAATTATAGACCTGTCAGTCTCACTTCAGTGCCAGGTAAAATTATGGAGAAGATTATTCTGGGAGTTATTAAAAAACCCTTGAAACACAATACAATCATTGGTCTGTATGGATTCATGAGCCAGCATTGGTTCATGAAGAGAAAATTATGCCTTACTAACTTAATATCATTTTATGACAAGGTTTCCTATCTAATAGATGAAGGAAAGGCAGTGGATGGGGGGGCAGCTTGAGAGATTTTAACAAAGCTTTTAATACTGACTCTTAGAGTATCCTTCTGGACAAAATGTCCAGCATACAGCTAGACATGTAAACAATATGATGGGTGAACAATTGGCTGAAGGGTCAGGCTTAAAGAGTTGTAGCAAATGGAATAACACCTGGCTGGTGGCCACTCACTAGTGATGTTCCCCAGGGCTCAGATTTAGGACCAGTTCTCTTCAATGTTTTTATCAATGACCTGAACACAAGAGTTGAGTGCACACTAAGTGAGTTTGCTGATGACACTAAATTAGGAAGGAGCCGTTGATTCCCTCAAGGGTAGAGAGGCCTTATGGAGAGATCTTGATAGACTAGAGTGCTGGACAATCACCAACTGTATGAAGTCTAACAAGGAAAAATGTCAGATTCTGCACCTGGGACGGTGTAATCCTGGATGTACTTCTAGACTGGGGGACAAGACACTGGAGTGCAGCCTTGCAGAAAGGGATCTGGGGGTTTTGGTTGATGGTAAGCTCAATATGAGTTAACAACATGCCCTGGCAGCCAAAAGCCTGGCAGCCAACCATATCCTGAGGTGCATTAAGCACAATATAGCTAACTGGTCAGAAGAAGTGATTATCCCACTATACTCAGTACTGGTGCGGCCTCACCTTGGGTACTGTGTGCAGTTTTAGATTCCACTATTTAAGAAGGACATAAAAATATTAGAATGTGCCTGAAGGAGAGCAACAAAGATGGTGAAAGGACTAGAGGGCATGACTTATGAGCAGCAGCTGAGGATACTAGGTTTATTCAGCTTAGAGAAGAGGAGTCTGAGGTGTGACCTCATTGCTGTCTACAACTTCTTCATGAGGGGGAGTAGAGAGGGAGGTGCTGATCTCTTCTGTCTGATGTCTGATGATAGGACACAAGGGAATGGCTTAAAGTTGTGTCAGGAACCACCACTGAGAGGGTGGTCAAGCACTGGGACAAGCTCCCCAGGGAAGTGGTCATGGCCCCAAGCCTGCTGATGTTCAAAAAACATCTGGACAATGCTCTTAGATACATGGTTTAACTTTTAGGTTGCCCTGTGTGGAGCCAGAAGTTGGACTCAGTGATCCTCCTAGGTCCCTTCCAACTCAGGATATTCTATGATTCTATGATTCCAACTAATATTTGTTAAAGTAATTACTTCAAGTGGAATTTCTACACTTAGTCAAACCAAGATACAGGTATAGGTGTCAAGGAGACTAGTGGAATTAATATTTTTCATCAATCAGAAACAAACCTATAAAGTTGTCTTGCAGAATATTTGCCATTGTTGAAGTTTAGGAAAACCATGACTCAGACATCTGCTTCCATCCACTGTAAAAAATAGTATGCCACAAAATCTGTGCAGTTTCACATACAATGAGGCATGTCCCCACAAGATATTTTCGGCTAATGAAAAATGAAAAGGAAGTTATCAACATAAGAAGTACCAGACATGCTAAACCTTGAAAAATAAAGTACTTTATAGTATTATTGATTAGTCTTCATAATCACTTCATCATGTCTCATGACTACTTCTGATAATATAGCATATAGCAGAGGCTTAGTTGTCATGCAGGTAACAACTACTCAAACAAACACTAAAAGAAAGTTTATCTTGTACAGTACCCCAAAGGTAATGAAAGCAAGATGGACACTGAATGATAGGAAAGAAAATATTAAGGACAAGAAAATCAGCAGGAATGGTAAGCATGACTTCACCAAGGGGAACACATGCTTGACCAACTTGATAAACTTCTATGATTAAATGACTGGCCTGGTAGATGAGGCCAGAGCAGTGAATATTGTCTACCTGGACTTCAGTAAGGCCTTTGACACTGTCTCCCATAAGATCCTCAGAGATAAACTGTTGATGTATGAGCTGGATGAGAAGACAGGGAGGTGGATTGAAAACCGGCTGAAAGGCTGGGCCAAGAGGGTGGTGATCAGTAGAACAAAGTCTAGTTGGAGGTCAGTAACTAGTGGTGTACCCCAGGGGTGAATGCTGCCTCTAGTCCAGTTCAATATCTTCATTAATGATCTGCATGAAGGGGCAGAGTGTACCCTCAATAAGTTTGCATATGATACATAACTGATGATAGGCAACCTGCTCTAGGTGAACCTGCTTGTACATGGAGTAAGACAAGATGGCCTCCAGAGGTCCTTTCCAACCTCAGTCACTCTGTGATTCTGTGCCTACCCTTATCTTTAAATTATTTAAATGGTGTAAAGAACTGCTTAGTTTTTATCAGTGGGTTTTTTCCTTATCAATTAAGTCTGTCCTAGAAGTACCACTGCTTTTTCACTCATTTGCTTTCCATTTCTTCTTTTAGTTCACAGTCCTCATGCTCCATACTCTCATGAATTACCTCTTATGCTGCTCTCCAAACTGCTTTCTGGTTCTCGCATTTCATTCTTGTAAGAGACTGAAGCGTTAAGAACAATTGTCTCAAAGCTTGCTTGTGTGTGTTTATCTAATGAGACCGGACAGCAGACCACTCTTTTGTCTGAGAAGACCCAAGGGCAGGCCATTCTTTGGCTTATCAGGCACCACTAGCTTGCAAGGAAACTTGTGCAAACTTGCTGAAGCAGCAGGCCATTCTTTGGCTTATCAGGCACCACCAAGAATGGGACACCAACTGGTATCCGGACCAGGCCGCTTGCCCACCAACAATACATATTGTGTGATTAGATGTGCACGTGTGGCGTACGTGATGTTGCCCTGGGTAATCAAACCAAAACGAGAGGGCAAACTCCCTCTCCAACACCAGATAAAAGACGGCACAACGAAACCTGAGTGTGGCTATCCACCACCGAAAAACTGAAGACTGAGGACCAACGGGATGCTGCTGGATCCATGGTGGTGACTATCCTTTGCTCATCTCTCTGAATGCTTGCTTAATTTCCTCCTAATATTTCCTGCCTTTGCTATTGCTTTGCTCTTTTATATTTACTCAATAAAATGTCTGATTGGCAGCATATGACCTCGTTTGTGTCTTAATTTCGCCCTTGGGATCATTACAAACCTTCCCCGAGCCTGACAATCAGACCAGGACTTAACAATTCTCTTCCACATCTATACTGCTGCAAAGTTTTGTCTGAATCCTATCCAATAGTCCTCTCTTTTAGGCTTTCTTATTTTTCTCTGCTCTCCAAAACTTTGTACCTTGGATCTTCCATACCACCTGCAGCTGCTGCTGGGTCTATGCTGCTTAAATACTATGCTGTAGGTCATATATGATATGTATATCTTATGTATGATATATATTTATGATATTCATAGAATCATAGAATCATAGAATCATAGAATTGTTAAGGTTGGAAAAGACCCTTAAGATCATCAGGTCCAACCATTAACCTACCACTGCCAAGTCCGCCACTAAACCATGTCCTCAAGCACCACATCTACACGTCTTTTAAATACCTCCAGGGATGGGGACTCAACCACTTCCCTGGGCAGCCTGTTCCGATGCCTGACTACTCTTTCAGTGAAGAAGTTTTTCCTAATATCTAACCTAAACTTTCCCTGGCGCAGCTTGAGGCCATTTCCTCTCGTTCTATCACTTGTTACTGGGGTGAAGAGACCAACCCCCACCTCGCTACAACCTCCTTTCAGGTAGTTGTAGAGAGCAATAAGGTCTCCCCTCAGCCTCCTCTTCTCCAAACTAAACAACCCCAGCTCCCTCAGCTGCTCCTCGTAAGACTTATTCTCTAGACCCTATATATTATAATACAGCATAATAAAAACAGTAATGTAATAGGTTTTCTAATATAAACTAAATAAATAAATTAAAATAAGGCACTTCAACAGATAATGGAGTAGGCACTGGAGGCCTTCAGTAAGATTAAGTACAATCAGTAAGACAGGGACACAGGCTTCCTGAAGCCAAGATTTTTGCTTTCGCACTGCATTGTGATTTAAATTCAACAGGAGAACTACTATATTAGAATATCTTTTAGCCCAGGGGTTCATCCACTCTTTTGAGATGTGAGTCCAAACCATTGTAGATTTAGGGATGCTTGCTATCCAAGTACTCTAACCATAGCTAATTATTCCGCTGTGGACTGTCATGATACACTTTTTGTTAAACTAGATCAGAATAACCTAATCTTGACACTATTTCTTGACTCTAAAATGCACAATTTGACTACTCAGTTAAGTAAGTAAGGATGTCTGCCTGGAAAATTCAATAGACATTAGGTCTCTGACATGTTTCAGACTTCTCATCAGATCAGGTAGGTTTTCCTGGATCTCTCACCTGGTCTTAAAACATCCTTCAAGCTTTTAGGATTTGACTCACTGGCCTAAACGTAGGTGGTTAGTGCAATTTAAGATGCCCTAGGATATGTAAGACATTTTCAGAGAACTGTCAGATATGACGAGGGACTTACAGGAGACTTGAACTTTTCTGGAATGGCAGAGGAAAATGGAGTTGAGTATTTTAGGGGACCTTAACTGTCACTGTGTTTAGGTAGCTGAATTGAGCCTTTAAATTCTCAGTGAATATGTGTCTCTCACTAGCCTGTTTGAAAATGAGGATCAGAGTACTTTATTCCCCATGGGACATTTTAAGAATAAAAACATTAAAGATAATGAATTGCTCTGATATTATTAAATGAGGCACTTAAAAGTGCCTAAACCACTACATTGTGTAGGTATCTGTTGCAATACTTGATGCTGACTAGAAAGGCAGGTAGTACAGATTAAGACAAAGTGCTAACATAGTAGCAGAAGCCTATGAACAACAAAGTCAAATTTCAAAGCCCATGAGAAGGACTGAATCTGTTAATGCTTTCAAGGACTGAATGTGTTCTAAATAAGTAGACGGCCTAGCCTGTTATAAAATTTTACCCATACTATTACAAAGGGTGAGTTTCTCTAAAAAAAAGTATTAAGAGATCATTAACCCTTAGTAGACCTATAAAATAATAAAATGCAAAATAAAATATGTGAGAAAAGATGTGCCATATCTTTTCACAAACTAAGCAAACAGGGAAAAACATACTTCTTTGGCAGTGTCATCCAAAAAAGATTTTTGTAATGAAAAGACTATAGAAAGGACAGGTATGTTATGGGTAGTCAAATAATAGAGAAAAGTATTTCAGATATCCACAGAACTTAGTTTTTTGGATTTACCTGTTTGCTTGATTTATATCAAGAGATTACTAGTGAATCTTCCTAGTCAATAAAAGATAGTAGCCTTTGTTAACATACACGGATAGTAACTGTACAATGAGAAAGGAAAAAATAGCAACCAATAAAGGGAAGATAGGAAATGAAGAAAAAACAGGAAGGATAGCTAATTCAGTTAACAGAAGAACACTAGTTATTGTGGCTCAGATTCACCCTTCCTAGCATTAGACAAGTGTCAAGGTTCTTTATGCAATCAATAAAGAGAGAGAAGCATCTCCAGAAAGCAATTTGGATCTTGGAGTCTCTCTGGATATTTTTTACTTCTTTCTACTGACTGTAAAGTGAGTGTGGAGTACTATTCATTTAACAGGCTTCTTGATTTAAAGACATAAATTTAAATGCAAAAAAATCATGTTTATATAGATGTTGCTTAGAATCCTACAATATACAGAAATAATAAATTAGAAGATTTGAATATATACAAATTTTGCTACTTCATTTCTTGAAAAATGAGTTATATCTATTTTTAATAAACACCAGTAATATTTTTGTTATAATTTTTAATTAAAACCAGCTCACATTTGTGCTTTTGGAGCATTTTTATTTTGGCAAAGGCACAACTCTGCACAGGGTTAAGACTTCAGTATACATTTGCCTAGAAAATATATCAACTTTATCTAAGGAATCTGTCTTGATCATAAAATAGAAGTCATGTATGCATTTTGATGGTTATTTAACCTAAATGGAGATTAATTTCACTCAACTTGTCTATGAACAGATTGGAATCAGTGACCAGCTCTCTAGTGGTATCCCCAGTTGCTTACAGTACCAGGAATCTACACAAGTATTTACACTAAACAGCTACACTTATGATGGAAAAAGTGAGACATAAACTGCCATAGGAATCTGTAGAAAACTTTAGGATTGTTTTAGTTTGATTCAGAAGTGCACTTTTAAGTCTTCTGAATGTGCTCACATACCATATTTTAGTTATGTTACAGAATAGTTTACTAGTGGGAAAACTATATTTCTTTTAAATAAAATTATTGTCATGGTTTAACCCCAGCTGGCAACTAAGCATCACACAGCCTTTTGCTCACTCCCCCGCAGTGGGATGGAGGAAGAGAATCAGAAGGGTAAAAGTGAGAAAACTCATGGGTTGAGATAAAAACAGTTTAATAATTGAAATAAAATAAAATAATAATCATATTTATAATAATGATAATTATAATGATAATAATAATAATAATCATGAATTACAATGAAAATGAAAATAACAAAAATAGAAACACAACCCAAGAAAGACAAGTGATGCAAAGGAAAACAATTGCTCGCCACCAACTGACCAATGCCCACCCAGTCCTCAAGCAGTGACCCCCCACCAACCTTTCCCCTAGTTTTATTTCTGAGCATGATGTCATATGGTATGGAATATCCCCTTGGTCAGTTGGAGTCAGCTGTCCCAGTTGTGTCCCCCTCCCAACTTCTTGTGCACCCCCAGCCTACTTGCTGGTGGGGCAGTGTGAGGAGCAGAAAAGGCTTTGACTCTGTATAAGCTCTGCTCAGCAATAATGAAAACATCCTTGTGTTATCAATGCTGTTTTCATCACGAATCCAAAACATAGCCCCTTACCAGCTACTGTGAAGAAAATGAACTCTATCCCAGCCAAAACCAGCACAACTATACAAGAAGAAGTGCATCCAGTGTCTTCTGGCCTACAGTAGGCATGCAGTCTACAGGACCAGACCAGAGCTTATTCAAAGAAATCACCCCCCCATTGTAGACAGTATGGATATCTTGGTCACAGCACTAGCCATTTCACTTTACAGAGCCTTTTCTGTTTTGGTGGGTTGACCTTGGCTAGCCGCCAGGTGCCCAGCAAGCCGCTCTATCACTCCACGATCTCAACAAGGCGGAGAAAATACAAAGAAAAACTTGTGGGTCAAGATAAGGACAGGGAAATAACTTACCAATTACCGTCATGGGCAAAACAGACTGGATTTGGGGAAATTAATTTAATTTTTTGACTCCATATGAGCCAGAGTTCCAGGGATGTTGCCTGTGGAGAAAAAGATAGAGTTCTGCAGAAACTCCATCTCTGGACTCTGTTGCCAAGGTGCATTGTCTTTCTCCTTGTCCCATATGAAGAGAGAGCCTTTCCATTTGAACCCCTGCTTTGGCTGGAGGAAACATGCCCATCTAACCCTCACAGCAGTGGCACAGGGACACCTGCAGAAAGAGGGCGGGACCGACTGAGGGTAGCACTAGTAAGGGCACAAAGCATCCTGGGAAACACCCACACATCCTCATGAAAAAAAGCAGCTTGGCAAAGCTGCTGGAAAGCAGTGTGGCAGAAAAGGCCCTAGGGGTCCTGGTGGACACCAAGTTGAAGAGCCAGCAAGGTACCCTTGCGGCAAACACAGAGAGTGGTACTCTGGGCTGCACTGGGCAAAGCATTACCAGCAGCTGGAGGGAAGTGACCCTTCACCTCTGCTCAGCACTGGTGAGGCCATACCTGCAGTGCTGTGCCCAGATCTGGGCTCCCCAGTGTCTCCACGCTGCCCCCAGATGCTGCTCCAGCCCAGCATCAGGTGCATCACTTCTCACCTTCCACTCTTTTCCCCTTGCCCAGGCGATAACACTACAGGCCAGCAGCCTGGAGAGGCTGGTTGAGGGACAGGAAAAGGTGAGGACTGCTCAGGGTGTGAGGTGTCTCAGGTCAGAGGGCTGAACTTTGATGGGAGACCCCCCTGTCCCAGCCTGCCCCAGTGCTGTCATTCTGCCCTGCTGGGCACATCCCGGTTCATTGGCTGCAGGAAAGCCTCTCGGCCATCACCACCTTTCGCACATGGCCAAGGGCCAATGCAGCTCACCAGGGCCCTTTCTGATGCGGGGCTGCTTGGTAAGCACAGTGTATTTCTTGCAGCCTGGTCCCAAGAAGCGGCCACCAGCAATTCCCTGTAGCAGCAAAGGTGAACTTGGCCACTCAGCTGGTGAGTTTGGAGAATACAGCAGGTGTCACATCCCAGCTGGGCGAAAAGGGGAGGAGTGACTAAAATTCGCAAATCCTCTCAGTGTGGATTAAGGTGAGCTAACACACAAGGTCTGTACACAAACACCAGCTTTAATAGAAAGCTTCTATAGAAACAAATGTTGAGTACACGTACTCGATATTTGCCAGCCCTCTCATGATTATATCTACCCCAGCTATGTGGCTAAGCTATGTGGCTTTATGGAAAATCAAGGTAGGCAGTGCAGTACTTAACCACAATTTAACAACTTTAAAAACTTAATAACCTTAGGAGAAGTGAAAGGAGGGGTGTGGGGGGGAGAGATTGAGAGGAAAGAAGAGGAGAATCACCAGTCCTGGATCCTGCCAACGGGGATATTCGGTGGGGAAAAGAGGGCGAGAAAGAGTGAGAGTCCACATTTATAGATTTCAGTCTCTGGAATTCTGGAATCTTCTCTCTTCCCTGTTCCAGGAGTGGTAGAGATACCAGTTGAATTAAGAGGGGCGACCAGTCAAACCAAGAGAAGTGATACCAGGACCCTCCCCCAGGAAATACCTGTCGGGGAGATAAGGCGCTTTATAGACCATGGGGAATGGGGCCGAGGCAAGGCCGTCCTGTCTCCACAAGGCTCCCTCCCTCACCCTCACCCTCATGCCAGGTACCGTCCAGTCCTAGTCCTAGCGACCGCTGCTCTGCATTGTGGTTTTAGCACCAAGGCTATTTGAGACAGCTTGTTGTTTTGCATTAGCAGTTCTCTACAGCAGGACAGCCCTTCTCCTCTCGCAGGAGGGCACTCCTGTTGCACTGGGGCTGCTGCTGCCTTTCCTGTAGGGCACGTCCATCCCCATCGCTCTGCAGCAGGAGAGACCTGAGCCCCTGATGCCCCTCGTTCCCAAATGATGCCTCTCTCTTGCACTTGATGGTGGTGGGGGGAGCCACTCCATGGCTCTTTGCTCTCTTTTCCTTGGCAGCAGGTGGGACCTGCAGGAGCAGGAGAGGGCTGGCCTTGCCCTTTGTGTGGTGAGGGACCTTGGCCGCTGACGAGGCACCTGGGCAGCTCTCTGCAGCCAGGCTGGCATGCTGCCCCAACCCATCCAGGTAAGCAAGCCTGGGCAGGGGGTCCCCATCCTTCTGGCTCCTCTGGAGAGGTGGTATCCTCAGCAGAGGCACACCAGGTGGGGGTTGGGCATAAAGCTCGCTCCTCCCCATATCACCCACCTGTGGCCACCCCTCTGTCCCACCCCAGTGAGAGCGGTGGAGCTGTCCACACTTGTTCCTGCCCCTGATGAAGATTCACCTGCCCCAGGACCTCTCTTCAGCCAAGCAACTCTCCTCCTCTGTCCCCTACAAGACTTGCTGGCTCTCCTGCACGAGCAAGGACCATTCATGGAGGGGATCTTTCAGCTTGCAGCCAGCAAGCATGCCTCTTGGGAGCTGAGGGAGGCTCTTGACAGCAGAGTGGAGGTCCACCTCGAAAGCCAGCCTATGCACCTGCTGACCGTCACTTGAAAGTGAACCCTGCTGACCTGGAGCCTGGCAGCTCCTGGCTCTGTTGGTGCTGATGGGCACCTGCGAGAACAGGAGACGAAACCCAGCCACCTGCTCGTGAGAGAGCACCGGTGATGCTGCCTGTGCTCCCTGTCAGAGCGGTCAAAGCCTCACCAAGAGCCCTTGGCATTGCAGGACTTCCTCCATAAGATCCTCTCCAAGCTCCCTGAGGTAGACCTCTATGAGGAGTGGATGAGCAACCTGCAGGAGACCAGCAGGCAGCAGAAGCTGGCAGGACTGAAAGAGTAAGTGTGGCGAGTAGCCTGCTTATTCTGTAGGGACTGGCAGAGGCCAGGGACTTGCCTGCAAAATGACAGCCTGCTTGAAAAAGCTTTGTTTTCTGCCAGCTACCTCTTGCTGCTGTGGGGTCAGGTTTCAGGGGAAAGTGGCACAGGAAAGCATTTCTCTCCTTGGAGCACTTCCTGCAGGCCTTGGGGGTTGCTCCATGAAGGGACTCTTGCCAGAAGGGCAGGGAGGGAGGTGGCCGTACCTCAGCAAAGGCAGCCCAGTCTGTAGACCAGGCATAGCCAGGGAGCCTTCCCTCGGGTAGGTTTGGGTGAGATCAGCCTGGGTGACCTTTGTTGCCAACATCTGCTCTAAAATGTTGTGTTCCTGTTCCCTCAGGGTGGCCAGAGTTGCCCAAAGCCAACGTCCTGCTGCTCAAGCACTTGCTGTCCCTGCTCCAAAACATCAGCAGGAACGCTGACACCAGCAGGATGACCGCCGGCAACCTGGCCATCTGCATGAGGCCAAACATCCTGAGCCCAGCCGAGGAGCACACGCTCCCCCTGGACGTCCTGCTGGAGGTGACGGGGAAGGTACGCTGTGTTTACCAGCCGGCTACAGCCTTCCGGGCACACCTGAGCTTTGCTCTTCAGAGGTACTTGGCTGCCCCCTCTCTTCAGAAAACGCTCATTGGGCAGCTTCCGGGAAGAGCAGCCCCACAGCTGCAGCTTTCTGCACAGAAGAGAAAGTCAGGAGTGGGAGACACTGACCCATTTTCAGCCAGGAGGTTGGAAACCAATGGTTTGCTGTGTGCAGGTGATGCAGCTGGTGGAGTTCCTCATTGAGCACCACGGGGAAGTCTTTGGGGAGGAGGTGGTTGGGCTTGCTGGTGCATTGGTCGAGGAGTTGCCAGCACCAGAGGCAGAAGCAGAAACAGCAGAGGTATGTCAGATCCACCAACAGCTTGACAACAAAAGCCTCCCCCCCTCAGAAGGTGAGATTGCTGCCGCAGGGACAAGCAAGGTCATCCACCAGCCAGCAGTTTTGCAAAAGTGCAGAGTAAGGCTAATACAGGTTGACAATTGCACTTTGGGTGATGATCCTGCCAGAACTGGCTAATCTGAGCTGGGCAAATCCATCCAAGTGATCTGCCTTTCAGAGCTAAGGTAGCAATTGGGCCAGCCGTCGCTTCCTGTTCCAGGTAGGCCCTTGCCACCTGTTGTTAAAGGAGCAGCAGCTTTCCGAGCATTCATATACCATCCTGGGAGTTGCACACACCCCACCCGAGACTTTAACTGCTAGGACTGGAGTCCCTTCGCAGTGGGCAGCTCCACTGAGCTGACAGATGCCCCTTTTTGACTCCTTGCTCACACACACACTCACCCTTGGGCGCTTTCTCTCCCCTCAGGCTCAACCCTAGGTTGCGCTGAAGCAGAGTCTCTGATGCGATGTATGCCAGGTGAATTTATTGAGTGGTATAGCTGTGAAAACCAGTTCAAGCTGGGTGCCTCTGGAGAGGGACCCCAAACAAAGAAATCCCTGGGCAATTATACCCTTACAATTTAAGTTCCCCTCCTCTCACGCGATGGTTCAGTCCACTAGTAATATTTGGGTCTGGGGTCTTCTTGTTCCTTATTGGATCCTTTTCCTATCTCCAGGCAGGACGTTAATTTTTTTTATCTTAGTAGCTTCAGTTTCTGCTGATGGTTATGGCTACCTTATCTTTCTGGTTTGCACCAGTTTCAGGGCCTTCCTTCATGTAGCTATGCAGGAATTCAGCATATGATCAGCATATCTAGGTGAAAGTTCACAGCTTGCAGTCTAAGGCTTCAACAGGCCTTGCTCCTAGCGCTAGCTATTGGATTCTATTTGAGCTAGAAAGTGACTTCTACAACACTGTTGTTAACTTCCACATTTCCATTGCAGGTGCCTCCAGTCACTCTAGGAAGCACGGCAGACTCCCTCATATGGCCTGAACACCTGAAGAGCTCGTCCAGGGAAAAAAGGTAAAATGAGTTAACTTTGATTAAGAGAAAAATTGTTTCAAGTTTATCATGGTTTTATCTCCCTAACGACACTGTTGAATGGAAAGGTTGCCAGAGTCTTCACAGGAAAAGAAAAAACAAAGAAACAGAAAGAGAAAAGCAAGCTGTGAAAAGGGAAGTGACGGCCAACCAGGCAAGAAAAGGAGAAAGTCAGAAACAGACTTTCCCCTGTCAGGGATGGGCAACTGAGAAAACCTAAGCAGGGTGAGAAGAACAAGGAGCTCAGGTTGTAGCAGACTGTACTGTCCGTCTCTCAGAACTCTGAATGCTGCTCTAAGTACAGGAAATATTTCTGTGGTGCACAGAGATGGCCCCAGATGGGAGGCATGCACCTGCCCTTGTTGACAGGAGAAATGTTTGCAGCTTTCATTTTGCACTTGTTGAAGCTCTGTTTGTGCAAGGCTGAGCAGACACCCTGGTAAGGTCACAAGACTCACAATTTTGAGCTATTTGACCTGCTACTTACATAAAGAGGCAAAGTCCCACTTTTCTGTTCATGTCAGCTGGCAATCCTAACACTTGCTGCTGTTGTCTGAATTCCAAAGACATAACAAGGATTTGTTCCAAGTAGCTTTAGACACTGAGATATTGGTGCTTCTTAAAAAGCTCATATTTCATCTGAGATAATTGAGAGAAAATTACCAAAACCAACAAACAAAAATAATTTTTAAAAAAGGCAAACCCATCTAGGCCCTGCACCGAAGGGATCTAGCCTAGTGTCTTCAGATTTTTTTCCCCTGCACTGCCCACCAGAAAGCAAAGCAGCCCAGGATGGCCCAGGACAGCTCAGCACAGTGTTTTGCAGAACAAGGAAGTCCTGGAAGCAGGGCAGTCCTGGACGGTTCAGTGACTCTGCCCGCGGGAGCGTGTTTTGCCTGCCAACCTGGGTTTCTAGCAAGGGGTATTGAGGGATGCTGCTGCTCGGGTTTTGGAAAGGACCACATCACAGCTCCCCAGGAGTTCTCTGCTGAGCCCTACTGCCTGGCAAAGGGCACTGCACATCTCTGTCAACTTGCAGTGCTCTGAGGGTACCACATGTATTGAGAAAGGGCCAAAGCAACACTGTAGTTGCTGCCAGTAAGGGTTCACTTTTCTGCACCGGGAATGACTCCTTTTACATTGTACTTCCCAAAGAAAGGGGGACAAAGTCATGCCTGTTCCTGCCTCTATGGTTTCATCAGTGCTTTCTGACTGTTGTTGCAGGTGTCCTGCTGCTCTGGCTGGCAGATTCACTCATGCACCCCTGAGCCAGAGCGAGGAAGGAGAGACCCACACCACCCTCACATCCATCCAATGCAACGGGACAAACATTTTCATACATCAGTCAAAATATTCTATGTATATGACTATTCTCTTTTTTTTTTTACTTTTTTCCTATGATTACATCTTCAAGAGCCTCTCTACTTTCCAGTCATGAGAGAAAAAACAAACAAACAAAAACCTCACCTGCAGATGTCCCAAACGTCTGACTCATACATTGTTCTAGTTCACAAATTTATTCTCACAAAACACTGAAATAAAAGATATTCAGGTCTGGTGAAACACAGACATATGTTCATCTGAGGAATAGTGTCACTGCTTATACAGGGATACAGTTTAATCAGTCTTTTATTATTATTATTGTCTTCTGTCAGAAATGGATGATAATTGCTCAGTAATACGGTATTGTAAATTTGAGGTCTATTCACTATGAATCATATATTAGAAGTATAATAACAAAAAGTTGGGGCAGAGAAGAGATCCAGATGATGATAAAATGGCTCATATAGTTTTCACTACTGAAAATTAAGTTTGTGCATATAATGGAAATGGCAACATTTTATTTTAACAGCAGGGCAGATGCAGCCGTTCTGTCAGCAGCATAGCTCTGTACAGCAGACACAGACTAAGGACACCCTCACCTGGACTAGATGAATCTGCAGTGCATTAGCATGTAGGGTAACAACATAGATGTATTGGGTTTAGGTGGAAAGGTTTTGGTAGCAGTGGGGCTGCAGGAGTGGCTTCTGTGAGAACATGCCAGAAGCTTCCCCCATGTCCAACAGATACAGTTCCAGCCGGCTCCAAGATGGACCTGCTGCCAGCCAAAGCTGAGCCCATCAGTGATGTAGGCACCTCTGTGATAACATATTTGAGAAAGGATAAAAAATGTTTCTCATCAGCAGTTAAAAATCATGATGCCAGTACACTGCCCAGTCTTTCCTCTCTTCTCCCTACTATGCTTCTGACATGAGGCGATGCTACAAGTGAAGTATGTAACAAATCATGAGCCCACAATGCAGAAATTCCCCCAAAATGGACCATTTCCAAGATATAGGACTTTTTCCCAAGAAAAACAGTACAGGTGTAGCCTCAGAAGTTTTATCCTTCTGTTAAATTTCACAGCCACCAATGTGTGAATAAATTGCTAGGGGAAAACACAAAGCCAGACAGACACACAGCACAGACAGTATGACTAAGTTAGTCTAATTTTCAATGGAAAGAGGAATAAAAACAATGTTCAGGCAAGACATTAAAGAAAGTAAACTTCTATTCTATGCACAGTTCCATTACTTACATGAACAGCAGCTATTCTTTCTTGTTACATACATTGCAATCTAGCAAATCATGGCTGTGATGTTAAACATTACAAGAAGAGTTTTGTCCAATTGAATTTGGGAAAATTTTGTCACCGTCTTTAGTGAAGACAAGACTGTACATCTGAACACAATTCGGCATTGTGATTCTGCAAGAAATTTTTGAGGAATTATTCATAATTCATGCATTTATTACATGATTAGGTTTTTTTCCTTGATGAGGGTCAAAGTAATCAGCATTCAGACTGTGGCTTGTTCTGGATAATTTGTCATCTTCTGGTGTAGAGGGTGATAAATTAGAGCATGTGCAGACATTTCTTTTTCTGTGGAGCAGGTATTTGAAGATTGAGGCAAATACATTTCAACAGTGGAACTTTAATGTCAATAGAAAACCACAGGGCAAATATAATAAAAGCATCATAGGGTATTTTATAACTTTACTCAGACATCCTTAATGTTCCAGACTCTGTGCTTGCAGGTCTCCATTTACCTGTTAAACAAAGTTTTTAAAGTCTTTATTAGATTTAAATTTGTCAGTATAAATTATATAACTGTTATACAGTTATTAGTAAGGGAATGCTTTGTCCTTTCATCTTTCTACGTTTTTTTCCAGTACAGTGGTTGGGAGCATAATGGGCTGGCATGCAATTATTTGTTACTAATGGCTACTTACCCACCTGGGAACTTGTAAATAGCCACTTTATAATTACAAATATGTTTTATGCCTTAAATGTGCACCTGCCAATGACTGAGCCAAATTGCAGTACATGGGTCACATTCATTCTTCATGTTCATTATGAATTAAAAGTAAAATCAGTGTGCATTTAAGCCTAGACAGCAGATGGCATTCAATGGTACAAACATACTGCACCATGTCTGCAAAATGCTTTCAAAAAGTATTTGGCAGTTCTCAACATTATAAAATAAAATTAGACAGTAAGAATAATATATAATTTTGATTTCATTTAACTAAAAATATTTTAATTAATCCATTGAAATTTAGTCCCACTCACATTTGGTGTGATGAAAATTAAATCATCAAAAGATAGATTTCTTTTTTATATTCAAAAAGTCATAGTCTCATTTCCTTAGTTTCTATTGAAATCTAAACTTTTGTGTTGAAAGCTCATGAAGAAAATTAACTCCTATTAATACTAGCAAAAATTTTGTAATTTTGTTTAGCTGTCATATTTCTGTGTTAATTATGCTTACATTTAGAGATAATTCTGCTTACATTTACTGTTTTCTTGTCCATACCCCATGCACTTCCCTATGGTATTTCAGAGCATCATGGCAAGCATAAGGATTACAACCTTTTTTTTAAGTGACAATTTAAATTCTTTAAAAACAGATGGGGCTGAAACATTTTTCTGGGCTTGTGTTAAATACTATGCATCATAAAGTCTATATCATTCTCTTTTGCTATAAAAGGAATGTATAAAAATCCTGTTAGCAAAAATGTACAAATCACGTTAAAGAATGTAAGTCCAAAGATAAAATTTAGAGTTAAGCTTCACAGAACCAGTGAGGAAGGCTGGTGATCAGACGATCAAATGGAACTAGCTAAACTCAAGTTATAAAAGATGCGCTTGGAGGACAGAGAGAGTGAAATATGAAAGGAAAGATCCGTTAGTCTGAATTGTGTAAGTGGTATGGCAGAAATCCTTCAGAGAAAACAAAATGTTGCTCTATTGTCATAGACCTTTAAGAACATCTATTATTTCCTGCAGTATTAATAATTCATAAATGGAATGGCATATGATCATACAGACACTAGATGGCAAAAGAAAAATTCCTGAGACTTAAAGTCTGGGGCATTGTAGTGTCTATTGTTACTGGATTAACACTCCATAAAATCAAAGAGTACCTTACAAAGTTTTGCAACAAAATAAGCATAAATCTTTAATATGTATAAACCAACATCTTTTGTGTTAAAAATAACAATATAAAATGGTACGTACTCTATTTATTTAGTGTTTTAAACTAGAAAGTTTACTTAGAGATTATATTTTGCTAAAAGAGTACTCTTATATCAATGGGAGAACTTTGTGTTAGGTGCTTTGTACAAAAAGAAAAGATCAAAAAGTTCCAGTCTAAAGAAATGTGAACATTTGTATGAATAAGTGTGGATAGATCAACAGAAAGATAAAGATACAGATATCTTTTTACATCTTTTAATGACAATTTATTTAGAAAAGTGTGGCTTGGAAAGGTCCTTGCAATATAAAGTCAAATGTAAATCACTTAAGTCATTTTTGTATCACTGCTGAAGTAGAAATGAGTAAAATCAGTGGGTGAGAAAATGAAATAAAAAAGGTAAATTCCATGTTATTTTGACTTAGAAAAATGTAAATTTGTAAGAAAATTCTATGATTTAATTAGGCTTTGTTGACTAGTTCAGCAGTTTTAAAGGTCTCCTTTAAGGTGAATGCAGATTTCTAGACATTGTGTATTCTATATTTTCTTAATGGTACAGATGATCTCATTACTGTTAGTAATGTACATTTGTTAATAGATTTATGTTGCTTTTCAAGCAATTCTAGCATATGAAGGAATGCATTCCACCTGGCACATTTCTTTGAGCTGCTGTAGAGACAGACTGATTTGCATCTTCCGTTCTCAGAAGATGTGACAGGGTGTGAATGCTTAAACTGACAGCAGACTGTGAGTAATAGCTAACTTTCTCTAACATTCCTATTGTCTGTCTAGGAAATCACAGACTGTCAAAGTCAAACAGTAAATAAAAGACGGCATTTGCACAAACTGTCCTGTAAGGCATATATCAAATTTTTCTTATCAGAAATAATAAGCACCTGGGACAGACACAAGTGGTCAACATGGTCCTCAATGTTGTCATTTCCACACCTCCATTGGAGAGAAAGAGTTTTCAAAGTTGCACAAAGTCTTTCAGTTGTCTCCTGTCAGTGCCATCCTATATAAAAGGGAAACTGTCTTTTTCTGAAGTATTTCAGAAATGATACTTAGTGAGTAGTTCATGTGGTACAGGCAGGCTGTTGATAGTCTTCCTGCAGATGTCTCCCTCTATATTTTTCAAAAGAAATGCACTGCTATTGTAGAATTATAACCTTTACTCTAGAGATATTCATAGTAAAAATAGGAGCTGTGATACACAAAGTAGTGAAAGTGGTAGCATCTTCCAATTAGGTGTCAATGAAAGTGAGTACACACAGATTCCTCTTTCTCTTCTTGTTACTCCAACAAGAAGTGCTGTTTTATTCTGTGGGAACCTGCAATTCTTGATCCCACTTCGAAGCTGACACTATATTCCCTCTTGTGTCTTTGCTCTTAGTCATCCTCTAGATCTCTAACAGCACCCCAAAAGGCCTTGAAATCTGAAACACACTGTAGGCCACAGGGTCACAATCCAAATATGTGTCCTATGACCTAATCTTATTGCTTGCATAATAATTTCATTATCTAATGAAATCTAATTAATTAATTTGTTCTTGAAGTCCAGTAACTGGACTTGAATTAGAGCATATCTTAATATAAATCAAAATATATTGAATCTCAAAGAAGTTCTAGCAGTAGTGAATCAAGATTGTCATAATGTTTCACTGTTACTTGTGGCCACTCATGCCAGAAAATGGGTAAGTAACTTTAGTTTAACTTTGTCTAATTTCAGCTTCCAGCCAGGGAATTTATTATACCATTGCCTTTCAAAGAGTCATAGAGTCATACAATCATAGAATGGTTTGGGTTGGAAGGGACCTTCAAAGATCATCTAGTCCACTCCCTGCTACAATGAGAAGGGCCATCTTCAACTAGATCAGGTTGCTCAGAGCCCCATCCAACCTGACCTTGAATGTTTCCAGGGATGAGGCATTTACCACCTCTCTGGGCAACCTGTTCCAGTGTTTTACCACCCTCATCATAAAACATTTCTTTCTTTAGTTCTGAGTCCTTCAGTTCTGTTTCCAAAATAACATGATTTTTAATTTGTTTTAACCAATAAAGCCTTCTTTCTTGACTATAGACATTTAAGGCTTGACACCATTGCATGGGAAATCCTTGGTTATCTGAGACATCCTCTCGGGACTGGTACATACAACACAGAAATCCATATCATTCTGGATCAGCAGAATGATAAACCAGGATAAAGAAGCCAGGAAAGTTTCCCTATAGCAACTCAAATAACACTTGTTGTCCATTCTTAGATGACTGAATTATATGCCGTGAGGTCAGAAGATCTGTTCAAATCACTCTCAAGTAGTATGAACTCTTATATTTGTTCTGCTAAATAACTCTCTGGACTTTTTACTGACTGTTGACCATGTGTAGGATTCTGTTGCATAAACACAGGCATCTAACACCATTCTGGGCTCTGTGGAGTGTTGGTTTTGCCTTCCATATTGCTCCAGAAGGAGGTAAATATCTTGGACATACAATGTCATATATGCCAGCCCTGTACAGAAACCTTGGTAAAACCCAGAGCATGTCAGGTGACACTGCATACCTATGTTTAGACAACCAAATCCCCCAGGTTTCCATTTGCCTTGCAGCTTAGACACTGAGGTTAGCTGGGGACACCTATGTTATACATCAGTGTATAAGTGTTTAAAACTAAAGTCCAATCCCATTCTGAATAATATCAGCTGTCCCTAATCAAAGTTTATTTCTAAAACTACTTTCTACAGAGAACTTGGCTTAGAACTATTTAAAGTTTCATGAAATTTGGTCAAGCAGTTTTGAGGTCTGCATCTCAGAATTCCATATTGAATTCAATTCATTATATCAAAGGCATTGTCGCATAAGGAATAAAGTTAGTTAGCTAAGAGTACCCACAGAAATATGAAAAAAGTTTCAGGCATTATTTCAAAAGATGCTTCATTTGCTTCATCTCTTAAAGGCAATGAAATATTAGTGGAAGGATTATGTAGAAAACAGATTTTTCTGTCTCAAATATGAGGTCTGTAGTCAGCCACAGAAATGTTTAAACTAGTGATATTAGCATTGTCTTAACTGACGTCAAGATAATATTCAGTCTACAATCATTACCAATTTTCTGCTTTGTTACCCTGCCTTCTGTCTCTTCTTCAGCTAAGTCTGTGCCCTGTATGCATTCAGGTCAATATTTTACTTCGAGAATTTTTTATACTTAGAGCAGTCATTTTCAAAACACTTCTACCATACCTGCCATAATCTTCCCTTCTTGACTTGTGCAAGTCCTGTCAAATTGCCAATTTTCACAGTAATAAATGTAAAGCTATCACTGTACTCACTAACTCTTGGATTTCTAAAAGCTGCCTTGATTCATGACATAATTTAAAGTAGCCACAGTGGTGCTGCTAATCAAGCTGCATTGCAACAATATTGAGAAAGCATTATATTGGTTGATTAAAATAAAGTACCTTCCCAGTTAAGTACATCAGAGAAAGGAAAGAAAAGGGTGATAATAAACTTTCTACCAGCTGTTGCTGGGCAAATCCCCAACAATCTGTTTAGGGCAGAGTTACTACCTGTGCAACACTATACCCCAAGAAAGTAGGAATAGACCCAGTAGCTGTTTTGCAAATGTATTATTAATCTACATCTGGAAATGTATCTGAAAATACATTTTATGAATACATGCTAAGAATATATATCCATGACATCTCTCCCCAGCACAGTCATCTCCCACTGCATTTGCAGTAGTACAGGGAATCTTTGATCGTCTTCTTTCAGCAACCCTATCTGTTTGATCTCTCCTCAGATACTTTACTTCAGTCCCCAAACCTTTACAGAATTTTGTTCTTCTGACTGTTCCGTGCAATTGATTCTCTCTGGGCTCCTAAGATTATCGTTGCTTCAACATCCAGCTGTTCTAGATGCTCAGTCTCATTTCTAATAATATTTTGGTTTTATGGTCTAGCATTTACACTACTCCGGATCTTTTAACCCTAATTTTTGCTGTCTTAGGTTCTCTAGGTTTTTTCTGAAACGGTCCTGCCACCTATTAATTTCCCTTGAGTGTTTTGGGTCTGCTATATGATTTCCTTCACTCTGCCGCTGGAATTATGATTTAATATATCTGACCTGTTTATAATGAGAGGGTTGTGCAGGAAATGTTAAGTAAACAGTGCTTCCTCTGGGAGACGATTTGAATCTTTTTTTTTTTTTTTTTTTTTTTTTTTTTGCCTAAGACCTTGGGAAGTAATGAGAAATATATATGTATTAGAAAGGTAGTTAAGAGGAACACGTAGTAAAAATTGTGGAATAGAGCTTGCTATAGTTTGTATGAATTAACATTAGGAAATACCTTAACTAGCATAATGTTAAACTCAGTTTTGCCCTTAGGCAGAATGAGGATACAGCTATTAAGAAAATGCTGATCCATTTTTAAACATCACTGACCTTTCCGAGAATCATGTTTTGCACTGGGTTTATTTCTGTGTTTTCTTACACAGTGCTTTTCTATAATGTATGCAAGGATAGAAAGGATCAGATTAATGTAGGCATAACTTACTTACTCATTATTCATCATCCAGACATTTTCTGTTCCTGGGTAATCTCCAATCTGATTTCTTACTGAAAAATGTCCTCAATTTAAATTCCTTAGCATATAAGATGCTACAGAGTCTTTATTGTAAAATATATATATATGTAAAATACATGTGGATTAAATTGTTTTCCAAGCAGTGGAAGACCTAGCAGACATAACAAGTTCCCACAAACAATTATTCTGGCTACACTGGTGGTAGTACAGTGTTAAAATAAGATATTTACAACCCTGCTTTACATTTTTGAATTAACAGCTTACAACACAGTGCCATAAATACATCTGGTTTCAATTAGCCTGGGAGATGAAAGGTGATTGCAGGTTTTTAAAGTTCATTAAATAGGTGACTTAATCTTTTTAATTAATTCAGTCATGACATATGGCAATCTATTAAGTGGTAATGTGATCCAATTGGGATTTATTATTAGCCTTCCTGTACCTTACCATTTTATGTAATTGTAAGCACTGTTTAAATTCATGTTAAAACTTGAATTGCACTGAAAAAAGTCCTTTCCACTCTCATACCTAAATTTCTCTTTTGATTACATTTTATGGGACAAACTATATGATGACTTCTGAAGTTTCCTAGATTTATTCCAGTATCGGAAGTTAGAATTTATCTTTTCTGTGATTATTGAGAACAATAGGTGGAAGGACAAAAATCACAATATAGCCTCATGCGCTGGTCTCAGATACCAAGTTGTCTCAAATGGCACTGACATCTATATTTGCGCAACTAAAACCTTCCCCAAGGAAAATGTAAGCATAAGATTTCCCATGTTTTCAGTGGAAGGGAGGCTAAAAATTTAAAATCCAGTTTTGGGCTCAGAAGATACATATATGATAAAATTGCAATGCAAAGTCTTAGGCGGTGGATACTGCTGTTGTTTATTGGACTTTTGGGTTGCTTCGTAGTCCTGAAGCACTTAACCCACTGTAGCTGTGGTGTGTTGACTTTGGCTGACCACCAGGTGCCCAGGAGGCTGCTCTATCACTCCCCCTTCTCACCAGGGGGAAGAAAATATTATGAAAAGCTCATGGGTTGAGATAGTAACAGGTAGATCACTTACCAGTTACCATCACAGGCAAAACAGACTCAGCTTGGGAAAATTAATTTAATTTATTGCCAATTAATTGTAACAGAGTAGGATAGTGAGAAATAAAGCAAAGCTAAAAACACCTTCCTTCCACCCCTCCTTTCTTCCCAGGCTCAACTTCATGCCTAACTCTTGTATCTCCTCCCTCCGAGCATCACAGGGGAATGAGGGATGGGGGTTGTAGACAGCCCAGAACATGTTGTCTCTGACACTCCTTCCTCCTCACACTGTTTCCCTGCTTCAACGTGGGGTCCCTCCCATGGGATACAGTCTTTTGTGTACTTCTCTAACCTGGGTCCTTCCCATGGGCTGCAGTTCTTCAAGAACTGCTCCAGCATGGGTCCTTTCCATGGGGTGCAGTTCTTCAGGAATGGACTGCTCCAGCATGAGTCCCTACATGGGACACAGTTCCTGTCAGAAAACCTGCTCCTGTATGGACTCCTCTCCAAGGCCTGTAGCTCCTACTAGGAGTCTGCTCCTGCATGAGCTCTCTACGGGCTGCAGCTTCCTTCAGGGCATATCCACCTGCCGCAATGTGGGGTCTTCTGCAGGCTGCAGTGTAGATATCTGTTCCACCATGGTCCTCCATGGGCTGCAGGTGGATATCTGCTCCACCATGGTCCTCCATGGGCTGTAGGGAGACAACCTCCATCACCATGTTCTTCTCCATGGGCTGCAGAGGAATCTCTGTTTTGGTGCCTGGAGCACCTCCTCCCCCTCCTTCACTGACCTTGGTGTCTGCAGGGCTTTCTCTCACATTTGCTCAATTGTCTCTCCCACAGCTGCTGCAGAGCATTTTTTACCCTTTCTTAAATATGTTATTGCAGAGGCACTACCAATGTTGCTGATGGACTCAGCTTTGGCCAGCGGTGGGTTCGTCTTGGAGCTGGCTGGAACTGGCTCTGTCCTACATGGGGGCAGCTTCTGGTGTCTTCTCACAGAAGCCCCCCCTGCAGCCCCCCTGCTACCAAAACCTTGCCACATAACCCCAATACAATAGCCTATAAAACTACTTGATAAAAATATTGCTGATGATATAATAATAAATAATAACAATTACTTGAAATAATTTGGGTCCTGGTTGAACATTTTTAGGATGGATCACTTCCTTGTTTTTGATGAGAAGCTGATGTTCTCATGGGCAGTAAACACAAAACAAAATAATTTTTCCTTTGAGAAAAAAGCTGCAAATTATGCAACAATTTGCTACAGCAAAGACAGATTTGGCAATTCAGTAATAGGCATACCATGAATGTGTACTAACAATTTGTCCATTTGCTAACACCAAAAATGTACTGAGACACAATGGACAAAAGTTGTAAATGACAAAGCAAACTGGACTAATATGAGTAGTAAGTTGTTACACATATCAGGACTTTCTCCTTTGCGATTATTAATGTGACATGAGGCAGAACGGATAAGTACTGTGTATTGTCTATGCTCCAGAAATCTTTCCTTATAGACCTCCATGGGAATGATCTGAGGCAAACACACC
This sequence comes from Theristicus caerulescens, assembly GCA_020745775.1. Taxonomy (NCBI): domain Eukaryota; kingdom Metazoa; phylum Chordata; class Aves; order Pelecaniformes; family Threskiornithidae; genus Theristicus; species Theristicus caerulescens. The sequence goes on along the minus strand of CM036559.1, from coordinate 82,087,287 downwards.
AAAGCTACAAAAAACACACATCACACAACAGTAATATCATGACATCTTCAGAAACTTTTCCTCAGGGGAATTTCAGTCCTTCAGTTAGTTGTTTAGGCTTATATGGTCAGACTTAGATTACTTTCATCTTGTTTCTTTGGTCTCTTTTACCCTTGATACATCTAAAGACTGAATCACTCTCTGAAGGTCTCGATCTTTCCCTTGAAATCTCAATTTCAATATCTCCATTGAAAATGTATGTCAATTGCTTTACATTACTTATTGTCTGTTTGATTTTTGTCTTAGCCACTTTACTTATGTGCCTAATATTAGATAGGCTGAGTTTGGTCTTGGCCTCCAATACGGAAACTCAACCCATTTAATTTTCTGCATTTTTTTCATTTCAAAAATAATATGCTGCATCTTCCCATAAGAATATTGATTTTAATCATAGTCACATTATTGTGCCTCATATTTTGAGGAAGTAAATTTTCATCACACACCTCATGCAGAGCCAAATGCAGGATTCTTCCTTTCAACCCACCAATGTCTTTGAAGTTATACATGCAAAGCTTACTGTTGTGGTTTCTAATTATTCTTAAAACTGTCTGCATGAATTTAGCTCAGAAATTTCACCATAGGGTCAAGCATCTAAAAGGTGGATACTTCAGGTCTGAGTATCACATACTTAAGACCCATATTCAGGTTAGCAATAATGAGGTCTAAGACAGTTATAACGGATATAAAGGTGTTGAGAGAATTTATCAAACTTCTCAGTTTTTAGGGCTGTCATGCACAACAGCACATGCACTACTACACCAAAAAATCAACATTGTTATGTACTATATTACTATATATGCTAACTATATATTCATACTATACATGCTATATGCAATTATCTCTGTGTAGGAACTGGGTAACTACATATACCTAATATAATGTATGTACAAACTATATATTTATGTACATATACTCATAGCAAACTATCCAACTTTTTGTCCTTTTTTGTTCTATTATAAAAGTTTTGGCCTGGCACACCACTGCTTCATTTAGCTTATTGAGATTCTGCCTGTTTGCCTCATCATTTTGTAGCTGACTGTATCTTGCTGGGAAACCAGGAAATGCAAACTGTCTGACAGACTAAAGACAAGAATGCAAATTGGTAGAGGCATTTTTTCATCTTAGAATGAATCATAGAATGATTTGTGTTGGAAGGGACCTTTAAATATCATCTAGTCCAACCCCATCTTGCACTAGGTCAGGTTCCTCAAAGCCCCATACAACCTGACCTTGAATAATTCCAATGTTGGGGCATCCACGACTTCTCTGGGCAACCTGTTCCTGTGTCTCACCATGCTCGTCATAAAAAATTTCTTCCTTATATCCAATCTAAACCCACCCTCTTTCAGTTTAAAACCATTGCCCCTTGTCTTGTCATTACAGACTCTGGTAAAAAGTCTCTCTCCATCTTGCTTATAAACCTCTTTTAAGTATTGAAAGGCTGCAATAAGGTCTTCCCAGAGCCTTCTCTTCTCCAGGCTGGACAACCACAACTCTCTCAGCCTTTCTTCACTGGGGAGGTGTTCCAGCCCTTTGGCCATTTTTGTGTCCCTCCTGTAGACTTGCTCTAACAGGTCCACATCTTTCTTGTACTGGGGGCCCCGAAGCTGGATGATCCTGATGAGGTCTCACAAGAGCAGAGTAGAGGAGGGAGAATCACCTCCTTCAGCCTGCTGGCCACACTGCTTTTTATGCAACCCGGGATATGGTTGGCTTTCTGGCCTGCAAGTGCATGTTGCCAGCTCACGTCCAGCTTTTCATCCATCAGTATCCCCAAGTCCTTCTCTTTAGGGCTGCTCTCAATCCATTCATCCCCCAGTCTGTATTGATCCTGGGGATTGCCCTGACCCTGGTGCAGGGCCTTGCACTTGGTCTTGTTGAACTTCATGAGGTTCGCATGGGCCCACTCTTCAAGCCTGTCAAGCTCCCTTGGGATGGCATCCTTTCCCTTCTAGCAAATCAAATGCACCACTTAGCTTGGTGTCATCTGTAAACTTGCTGAGAGTGCACTCAATCCCACTGTCTATGTCACTGATGAAGTATTAAATAGTATTGGTCCCAGTACAGACCCCTGAGGGACACCACTCATTACTGATCTCCCTTTGGATATTGAGCCATGGACCATAATGGATCTTCAGATGTAGCCTTCCAGCCAATTTCCTTATCTATCTAACAGTCCGTCCATCAACCACGTAATTCTCTGATTCAGGGGTAAGAATCTCCGTTGTAAAGTATTGCTAAAAGGGAGCATTCCTGTGTGGGGAGTGGTAGTGAGAGTCTATGAGTTCCAGGAAGGAACTTTGTAGTGGTGGGTACCTTGTACCTCTGCGGAAAGCAGCTGTTTGCTGAGGAGGCACAGGTTTTAGCCCCTCAGAGAAATCAGAAAAAGTGGAAAGTTTAAGGTAATTGAGAGGGGATGAAGAATATAATAACGGGAAAATCATATTTTTGTAGTTATGAAACCTGATAGTATTGTGATACTTTTTTCAGTACTGGTGGTGTGAAAGTATTAAGTGGAATAATCCATGTCTCTTCAAAGCCCATAGAGAAGCCTTGGCTGGGTATAGAGGGAAAACATCAAAATTCAGTGGAGAGCCTTTGCACAAATCTCTAGACATATTTCTGTCTGAAATCAACAGGAATTTTATTAGTACTACATCAGTTTCCCAGCAAGTAAACAGATGACCATGTGGCTTCTGAAACAGCTGCGTGCAAATGTGATGATGAATGGTTGGAGGAGACTTAGCAATGTAATCAATTTTGCAATGGGAGGTCGTTGTAAAATTGGAGGGATTGTGACCTTGGATCCCCTATCTTTTGGTAAACAGATTCAACAGATATTTTAGCAGTATTTCACCATTTATGAGAAATAAATAGTTGCTTCATTCACTCAGCCAGTTGTTAAAATTATTGGGAAAAAAGCAAAATTCGCCACAATAATCTAAGTCAACTGATCACTCAAAATTTACGTCACTTCTTACTAGCTAAAACAATTTAGAGCTGATAAATGAAAACAAGAACAGCAAAAAAACCCAGAACATAACTGTGATGTTCTCTGTCTGCCTAGGCACACTGTAATGGAACTAATCTGATGTTCACTTCAGAAGATCTGACATTTTTCTGAAGTTAAGTGCAATGAACCATTATAAGTTTGTTTCTTTTATGCAGTTTGGAAAGAGGCAATGAAGCACTTTGTTCTTGCTTTGAAGAAAACTCTGGGGGCACATAAAGCAACTGACAGATTCTTGCTTACCACTTTGTTTGGTTAATTTTAGTTGAACTACACAATCACAAGTTAGAAATAAAACAAAACCACAAGATTGCTCAACTATTTTTAACTGATGATCCCATTTGCTTATTCCTAAGTTTAATTTCCAGAAAGAAAAAATAATGTGTTAACACAGCATTTTGCTAACAGCTGAAAGTGTCACTTAGATGGCTTTACCCTTGATAAAAACATAGAGCATTTTCAAAATGATATGTGGGTGTCTGATAAGACTAATGGTGAAGTAGTACTAAATATGAATAAGAGTATAGTAATATGGCCTTATAATGGAAAACAAATGAAGAAAAAGTAGTGCTCCTACACATTATCCTCAAAAGATGGTACATGGCTTTCATGCAGGTATTCACAATATATTTGTGTGTATATATATGTGTACATGCATACATATAAATATATATGTATGCAAGTTCATGTATATGTGTATATACACTACAAAACAGGGATCAGATAAGTTGGTCTACATGGTATAAACAATTACGGTAATGACAAAGGAATCAATACAGTTGCCTTTTAAAAATACAGCTGAAGAGGAAAAACATTTAATTAGTCAGTAGGACAAGTATAAATATTATAACTACAACAGCTCCAGTGTAGGTAACATTAATAATACAGGTTAGAATAATACCACTTGTATAACACTTTTCATGTGCAGACCAGACCACAAAGTAGTTTATAAAAAGGCTACATCATTATGCCCTTTTTACAGAAAATGAGGTATAGAGATGTGAAGTGCCTTGGGAACAAGAGACAGAACCAGGAATAATGCATAGGTCTCTTTCCAATTCAATGCACAACTACTTTGTGCCTTGATAGTTATTCATTCAGTTTCTGCCATAACTTTTAAAATTAATAACTAATAGTTACTCTAACAGTTCTTGTACATTTTAGAGAAGTTGACTGACAAAATGCAGAGTTGCAAAATATTTTTTGAAATAGTCATAATTGTTCACAATCTGTCAGTTGTTGGCTTATTTTCCCTTTCACCCTGACACCAAGATAAGCAGCTCACATGATACAATAAGAATATGAAACTGAACATCTGACTTCAAGTGGAAATTTTACAGAAAATTTTACTCTATATTAAGATTCAAGCACTACTTCTTTGCCATGATTCAGAGGTAACTTTGCAAAGCTCACTCACTCTATACATCCCAGTGTATATACTGCAGCTACTAAAATTTATGAAACAATGGTTGAGCTCAACTGACCTTTGTTTTTTAGAAAAACAGTATGCTAGATCTTCCATCCATAGAGCTCTGCGGTGGTTCAGGAAAAATTTGTACCACTTTTTGATGAAGCCATTATGTTTTGGGCATAAAAAACAGTAGACCAGTTTAGGTGCAATGCTCAAACAGTATTTTATTCCACAAAGCAAGTAATATCTTTTAACTTCTTCACTACAAGAATGTCTAGTGTAATTTCCTTTAATAGATCCTTTTATTCAGATTAGAACACATATTTTTATTCAGATTAGAACACACGGTGATGTTGGGCATAAGTTCAGCTCTTCCTCTGTAGTATTTTTCTTACTGGTTTCTGCATTCCATGTTCACTCCCTAGGTTTTTAGCTCTTCTTAAGTTTAATTTACTACTTTGGATTTAAGTCTGTCACACTTTCTTCATTCTGATTTCTTGATTTGCCAAACATATTCCAGTTTAACTTCATGCTTTGTGTTCTCTTCCCAGAACATAACACTCACCTTCTTGCTAAGAACAAAATATGTATACCAAAAACTTGAGTCTGCCATTAGACAGCACATTTCTAATGCACTTCAGTATGCAGTACTATATGCACATAGTACTATATTTTTATATGTAGTTTGTAAGTGCTTGAAAAATATATTTGTTTTTAATTTCTTAGAATTTCTGCATCTTCCAACCATATTGCTTAAATAGATTTGCTTGCTTTTATTTTGGATAACAAGGTACAAACTTTTGGTAGTGTTCAGCCTAAGCTGATCAGAAAAATAGGTTCTCTGGCATGGGAAATATTTCAGAATTCAAAATATATTTTTATTTTTTATTTTCCCCCACAGAAATAAAAGTTTCCTTTTTTAAAGGAAACACTGTCCGTTGGCAAATGCTTCTAACGGAAAATTCCTGATTATCTTTACTTTGCATCCAAAATTACTCAGTAAGTGATCTATACTACAGCATACTTGAAATTTTGTTTCACTTGATTGCAAATAATTTTTGTAAAATATGACCCAAAATATCCAATTCACTCTTTCTTCATTTTGTTAAAAATATTACAGCTGGTGGAATTTGACTACTGAAAAGTACTGTAGTGACTTTGCACATTGCAGGCCACGTTACCTTTTAAGATTAGAACTTATTGGTTTATGTGTTTTGTTTTCAACAGATAACTCCACTTAGAGGTAAAATAACATAAAAAAAATATTTTCTTAACTTATGAATTTTACCTGAAAAAGAAATGAAAAACAGATACAGTACAAATGTATTGTAAGTTCTGCAATCCTAAACGTTCTGTTACCTGACATTTGCAATCATTTATGACATGGCTTCATGTGCTTCAGTTTATTTTTCTGCCTCACAGATCACAGATCACTTGCGTCCAGAAAGTTACAGACGTGTTTCGCCTCCAGACTCCAACAAAATGTGTCAATACACAAATTCACTACATTTTTGTTATTCTTTTCCTAATGGCTTCCTTTTTGAAGTCTAGACACAGTGCCTTGCAGGCACTGTCATTATTTGCTCTGTCAAACATTTAGGGAATACAAAGATACACAATCCTGTTGTAAGAAAACACCATCATCTGCTATGGTGCACGCTTCTGTCAATATTGTAAAAAGACCAGGTTACCTAGAAACATATCAACTTTCCACATTTTTAACCTTCATATTAAAAATATCTAGGTCATTCTGACCTGCCTTGAAATTCTGATTAACGTAGACTTTTTAAAATTTCTTTCTCTCATCTCTCACTGACAACCAGACCTCAGGGATGAATTTTAAAGGTGCTGAATACCTGCACTTTCCATTGATATCAAAGTATAGAGCACTGGGATTTATTTTTAAGATATCATTCCTTTAATTTGCAGCCTAATTTTTGCACATCTTGTTTAACAGTTTTAACTATTAAGCCAAAAGATAGCATAAAAGGTGGTGAGCAGTACTTTATACTAACAGAATGCAGAAGTTAAAATGTATATGAAAAACATCGCAAGTTGGAGTCATCAGGAATCTCATAGGACTATATCTACAGTAGAAAGGTACTTTCCATCATATTTTCTCTGCTCCACCAAGCAACAGCGAGGAATTTCAGCTTCTCCATTTTCTCAATTCATCTCCCTAGGAATTCATATAAAGTCAAAGTAATCAGGACAACTCCTTTCTGGAGTCTGATCCGATATAAATCAATATACATGGATTTTTTTTTTCTGCTTTCCTCATCTTTCTCTACCTCAACATTTGCTCCCTACTAGCCCTCACAATTTCTTACCCTTGTAAGGTCCTGTACTTATGCCTTCTATAAATCTGACCCCTGAATAACATTTTTAGACACATTCTTTTCCCTTCATTGATACAAAGAGTTGCCATTGAAAGTTTTATGTCCAGATATCTCCACTATCTTCCTGTTTTTAAAAGATGTCCATAATTTACTATCAGCTAAAAGCTGATGAGTTTTCTCAGCCAGTGGTAAACAGCATGAAACACAAATATGTTGTCTTACATGACTGTCAAATTCTTTTGGGTAAAGCTGCCAACTTTTGGAAGCTAAAACTTGGGGACTGTAATAACATAGAAAGAAAATGAACAAAAACAAAAGGCAAAAAAAAAAAGAAAGACTAATGCCACTTATCATGTAGAGATACTACAAACTCAAGTACAGGTAAAATATTCTTATATGAATTTTTGTCATTTAAAAGCAGTAGAAAGAGGACCTCCAAAAGTTAGCCTTCATCAGTCACTGAATCTTATTGCTCTTCAGCTTTGGAAGGATTAGCATAGATCATATGCTGAAAATTTGCACAATAGAATAATGGCAATAAAGGTTTGAAAAACGAAAATGGAGAATAAATTCTCCAAACATTACTATTCTGAAATTTGCTTCAGGAGGACACAATAGGATATTTCATACACTTTCAGTAAGTTCGTTTCTCCAAAACCCTATTATAAACTACATAGAATCATACAAAAGCCCAGGTTGGAAGGCACCATGAAAGATCATCTAGTCCAACCTCTTGTGGGAAAGGGAACCTAGATGAGATTATCCAGCACCCTGTCCAGTTGCTTCTTTAAAACCTCCAGAGATGGGCACTCCACCATGTCCCTGGGGAGGCTGGTCCAGTGATTGATTTTTCTCACTGAGAAAAATTTTTTCTTATGTTGAGATGAAACCTTTCCTTATGCAACTTCCACCCGTTGTCTCTTATCCTCATGATATGGCTCCTTGGGAAGAGAGAACCTCTGTCCTCTCCATAGCCACCCTTTAAGTACTGGAAAATTGTGATGAGGTCTCCCAGAGCTTTCTCTTCTACAGGGTCAAAAGACCGAAATTCTTCAGTCTTTCCACATAGGACAGGTTCTCCAGCCCTTTGATCATCCTTATGGCCTTCCTTTGGACCCTCTCCAGTCTGTCTGCATCTTGGTTGAATTGTGGGGACCAGAACTGGACATAGGACTCCAGGTGTGGCCTGACAAGCGCTGAGTATAGTGGGATGATCATGTCTCTATCTCTGCTAGTAATGGCCCCATGGACGCAGCCCAGGATCTAATTTGCCTTTGTTGCTGCAGCAGCGCACTGCTGACTCATGTTCAGCTTGTTGTCCACCAGGACCCCCAAGTACCTTTCAGCAAAGCTGCTTCCGAGCCACACAGATGCTAGCCTATACTGGGCTCTTTGTTTATGTTATCCCAGGTGTCAAACCTTACACTTGTCTTTGTTAAACTCCACACGGTTCTTGCTAGCCCACTTTTCCAGCCTGTCTAGGTCTCTCTATAAGATGGCTCTCCCTTCTGACATGTCCACCGTACCAGACAGTTTAGTTTCATCAGCAGACTTGGTGAAGGTGTTTTCAATCCCATCATCCAGATTATCCATGACATACATATCAATGAAATATCCAATGTCTATATATTGATAGTTAAATAAATTCTTCTCGTCTTTCTCCTCCCTGTAAGCCTGATGAGTCTCTCATATTGGTTCTGTAACTTAGTTACTAAAACTTCAGAAGTATCTGTTACAATTTTCTTATTCTAGACTGTGAAAGCTGAAAACTATAGGCTGATTATGAGGAAAGCACAGCCAAAGTTTCTGAAGAGTTGCAGGATATTTTCCTTGACAATTGAAGAATAGTGAAGACATGAAAAATTGTTTCAGACTGCTGTAAAACTGGGAGATGTGTCCAGCAGCAAATGTCTGTATTGGCCAACTACTGTTTTATATCAAATAATGTTCCAGAACATTATAACAAAATAGGGCAAAGTCACGGAAATCCTGTTCTTGCTCTTGGATATGCACTTTAATAGAAGTTGCACATTCTCATGACCATATGTTTGACATCTATGATCAGGTGCCAAAAAGTAGTATAGAATCAGTTCTAGTATAGTATAGAGGTAGTTCTACCTACCATTGTGTGCCATATGATTGATCTAAACTCTGGGGCAGTTGCTAAGCATAATACTCTTGTGACAGTTTTCACTTTGCCACTGATGTTACCCTTCCAGACTAAGTGAGCCCTTCAAGTGATCCCTCCTTTATGTTGATCTTATTGAAAGAGAAAGCTGTAAACTAGCTTTCAGTGTCTTTTTCTTCAGTGCTGTGATTACAAAAAAATCCATAACTGTTATCAGCGTCTGCCTCTTTTCTCAGTCAGATTGGCAAATTCCATTAACTTTACTGGATGTCACTGACATCAATCTATTTGGATTGAAGTATTGAACAAAAATGGGTAAAATCTATCACATCTTGATACAGTTGTGCACAGATGCATATTCAGGACTCAGGAATATTCGTTCATTCAACTCAGCTCTAGTTTCTTCTCAAGACACAGGATCAGTATGGCAGAAAAAAAAAACAAACCCAAAACATTTAGAGGTTAGCTTGGAATGAAGTGAACAGGTGTATAGGTTTTCTATTGGGTTTTTTGTTTTTGTTTTTTTTTTCCCTCACAATGACAAACTGACTTTCACTTTGCCAGGACTCTCTTAGAGTTTATAAATAGTGTAGACAAAACTCACTGACTGAATAAATAAATAAATAGGTTTTTTGTGGATGTTTTGATGGTTTTGGTGTGAGCGGCTGTCTCAACGTTTTTGCATGAATACTAGAGGACTATGAGTTAAATTTCTTGCAGAATTTTCTACTTCAACAGTTTCTCAAGAGTTGGATGTTCTTTTTTGCTATTCTGTCCCCCATACACACTTCTGTTTTCTGGAAATACTTAACAAAAAACAGAGAAAAAAAAACAACAAACAAACAAATAAACCAACACCCCCCCCCCCATTACCTCAGTTTAATGAAATGTAGTGTTTGGATCCTGCTCACAAAGAATGACTGCCAGAAACAGAATGCGCAAAGCAGGTGGCTGAAGTTACATCATATATCATTGGTCAACTCCACAGTAATGCTGAAGTCAACTAATATTTACATCAGTCTGTCACGCCTGTGATTGATTATGGCTCAGCTATAGCCAAATGCAAACATTTACGAAAAGAAACAAAATACAGTTATAGCTAAAATGGGACAAAACACACACACACATACAGACCTCCAAAACTAACACAACCACCCTAGGACATAGTGCCTAAAACCAGGATGATTGAAGACAGCAAATATCATTATTTTTGTTCAGAAATTAAAGAGCTAGGATCACTGTCATCACAAAAACCAACATGCTATATAATGAAATGAAGTGGGAATGTCTTTATCCCAGTTGTACCAGCAAAAAAGTAGCCACAGCTATACCTTCAATTCCCTTTCCCTCCTTCTTCCACTAAGCACTGTTATACTCGTTATATTTTAACAACCTAAACTTCTTCAAACCTGGCTCCAAACCCTAGTCCAGATTAGTTGTTTTTCTATGCCTTCTGGTATCTATCTACATGTTCCAGAAAAATGAACATTAGGTAATGAGTTGTGCAATCAGACAATTCAAAAATAAATAGAGCTATTTTAAAATTTTTGTTTCATTGACATGAAATAATTCCTATTCATTTCAGTGTCTCTGATAAAATAGCAGCCATTTATTGTTATAATAAGTGGATATGGAAGTGATTTACAATCCTAGTTTGCCAAGATCTTTCATCTTTTAGTACATTCTTCTGCCAACCTGTCGACTTTAAGTTAGTACAATTTCTGGCAGAGGTTTAGGGCTCAGATCTGAATTGGAACAAGCCATAACTTTTTATCTCATAATGGTTTAACATTCATCCACACTGAAAGTATAAGACATATATAGAAGAGAAGGAGGGGGGACCTTTTACACATAATAATAATAAAAATGGTAATAAAAATAGCTGTAGTTCAATTCAAAGAGATTAAAACATTTGTGCAGGTATGTGATGTCTGTGAGTTTGGGACCTATTTTTATGAATCACCATATGTAGGAAATATTTACCAGTAAAAATATTACGGATCTGTGCTTCAGGAACCATCACTCTGAATGAGTGATGAAACATGTCTTGATCTGGTACATGACCAGATTCTAGCTCTCCCTCAAGCCAACAAAAAGCCTTTCTCTGGTTTCTCTCATGTGTAAATTATCATTGTAATATCAAATGGTACTGTGTACATCTGAAAATTACCTTGAAATTGAGGATAAACAAACTAATGGAAATGAATGAAATATGTAAAGTTTGCTGATAAGACAGCTGCAAATTTCTTTTTTGGTATTAAAAATTATCCTGATTGAATTTTGTTCACTTAAAGGTTTCTCTGCTGTTTTAGCTTTCAGGCCAAATCCTAATAATTTTAGTCTAGTAGTTATCCCATTGACTTAATTGACATAAATACAACTGTACTTCTAACTCCATGCTGAGTTTAATGTGGAATGTATGCACAGAGTTTATCAATTCAAAGGTGCTTGCCTTGAAGGAAACATGCTGCTCTGGCTTGTCTTTTGTTTTCTGTTCTCTTGTGGGCACGTCAATTAACCATTGTTTTCAAGATTCCCTGAAACTTTGATTTTAGGACCAGATTTGAGATGCTTATGATTTATTTAGACTTTAACCAATTAAATTAAGAGTTACCTCAAGCTGAAATTTTGACGATGCTGGGGATATTTTTAACTTCTGGCAAAAAATGCTTCAGCTACTACATGAACCTAAGGAAAAAGGCTTTTTTTTTTGAATGCTAATAGGAATTCTGGCAATCTGTTCTTTAGAATGCTGTTATAGCACCAAGCCATAGGACAGGGACTTGAAATTTGGCAGAGAACTGACTTTTGCATAATGGATTTCTTTTTTGCCATTCCTGTGAAAATCTGTCCTTGTATGACCTAGTTATAAGCTTAAGAAACACTGTAGTTTGCATATTCTTAGTAGAGACTTGCTAGAGGTTAAGTGTTAAAACCTCCCTATGTTTCACAAAGTACTCTAAATCCTCCTACAGCTATTAGAAATGTCTAAGCTGCCACTTGACATCTGGCCAAACATTACAGGTGCAAATCCATTACTTTTCCTCTAGTGGCCATTCTGGGTGAATCTGGAACCAGGCAGCAGAACAGAAATCAGGAGAGAAATCAAAGGCTCATCTTTTGTGTGTTTTCAGTAATTCCTTGTCAGAGAAGGACTGCTAACTTAGAACATACAAATGCCTAAATAAAAATATGCAATTCTGCAGGTCTACCGCCAGCTGCTACTCAGCTTTGGAGAATTTGAACTGAAGTTTAGTGTTTCTGAGACCTGTGGGGTTTAGACAGTTGATTTAACTTCGATTTCCACTGCCATTTGAGATACCTTATAGAATCTGAGACATCTGCACAAGGGAAACAGATAAGTTGGAAGACAACCAAGAGAACTGTGCCTTTCCAACCTGGCAGCCGGAAACCAGATGGATACCTTATGACTTTTAAAAGGCTAGACATCTGTATTGAGGGAATAAAATCAACCTGTTACAGTTGAGAATGTTCAAGAGACTCACCAAACAGTTAGACCTAAGTTGTTGTTTGCTCATACCTTGCCCAGACCGGGATCCCTCTACCTAAACTTACAGATGGAGCTAATCCAATAAGCATCCTCACAGCAAACTTTAGAAAGAGATGAGTAAGCTCTTTATAGATTGTCTTTTTTTGAAGAGACAAATTATGAAAGAAACCATTGCATCTGAAGCATTTGCAAAAATATGGAATCCCTAAAATTTAATCTTTTAAGGTAGGTGGGTGGGATTTGGCCCCTACACTGTCTTGGAATAACCGCTACCTCATGTTGTGGTTTTTGTGTATGTTGGAGAAAGTGTATTGTTCATTTACCTACATAGAAACCATGCAGAAACTGTGATGCTGATATTTCCTGGTTAAGTATTTTCCCTGGGAGGAAACACTGCTCTTAAGGTTATTTCTTTAATTCAATCAACTGTTATTTAACAAAATAATATATCTCACAGAACTGAAAAAAAAAGTGATGGTGCTGGCAACCAATATCTGTCTTATTGCACTATTTTAGCAGGAGAAATTGAAGGATTTAGCCCCTTCTAATCTGATTCATCTGACTGAAATTGACTGAGATGTAAGCTAGCACAGGATTTTAAATTATTAGTAATGAGAATGATACTCATATCATTCATATCATCATTTAAATAGCAATATTTAAAGATAATAAAAACACTAATAAAAAGAAACCAAATTAAGAAACAGCTGTTGCATTAATTTGAAAAAAAGATTATTGATTATAAACATGAAAAAATCCAAACAACAGCAAAACTCATTGGTGTATTTTCATGGATTTAAAAAAATTGTTGCAAAGAAATCAAAAATTCATAGTAGCCCTGACTTTTACACGGTAGCTGCAACTCATCAGAAATATTTCAAACAGGTTTTAATGCATTTTATCTAGGTCACAACTAGTTTTACGTTGCAATGAAACTTTTCACATGCGTAATAATTTCCCTTCAATATATTATGACCTTTATATTTCACAATGATTTATGTTAGAGTTCCAAACACACACACACAAAACCGAAAAACTATGCTTATATTTAAGGAACTTAGCAACATTAGAAGTGAGCTAGAAAATCATAGAATCATAGAATGGTTTGGGTTGCAAGGGACCTTCAAAGATCATCTAGTCCACACCCCCCAGCCATGGGCAGGGACATCCTGCACTAGGTCAGGTTCTTCAAAGCCCTGTTCCAACCTGACCTTGAACACTTCCAATGATGAGACACCTCCAGCTTCTCTGGGAAACCTTTTCCAGTGCCTCACCACTGTCAACATAAAGAATTTCTTCCTTATATCCAATCTAAATCTATATCTATCCTCTTTCAGTTTAAAACCATTGCCCCTTGTCTTGTCATTACAGACTCTGGTAAAAAGTCTCTCTCCATCTTGCTTATAGCCCTCTTTGACTATTGAAAGGCTCCAATAAGTTCTCCCCAGAGCCTTCTCTTCTCCAGGCTGAGAACCACAACTCTCTCAGCCTTTCTTTATAGGAGAGGCTTTCCAGACCTCTGGACCTGCTCTAACAGGTCCATGTCTTTCTTGTACTGGGGGCCCTGAACTGGATGCATTGCTCCAGGTGGGGTCTCAAGAGCAGAGTAGATGAGGGAGAATCACCTCCTTCAACCTGCTGGCCACACTGCTTTTTATGCAACCCGGGATATGGTTGGCTTTCTGGCCTGCAAGTGCACGTTGCCAACTGAAGTCAAATTTTTCATCCACCAGTATCCCCAAGTCCTTCTCTTTAGGGCTGTTCTCAATCCATTCATCCCCCAGTCTGTATTGATATTGGGGATTGCCCTGATGCAGGTGCAGGACCTTGCACTTGACCTTGCTGAACTTCATGAGGTTCACATGGACTCACTCCTCAAGCCTGTCAAGATCCCTCTGGATGGCATCCCTTGCCTCAAGTGAATCAACTGCACCACTCAGCTTTGTGTCATCTGCAAACTTGCTGAGAGTGGACTCAATCCCACTATGTCATTGATAAAGATATTGAACAGTGCCAGTACCATTACAGACCCCTGAGGGACACCACTTGTTACTGATCTCCCTTTCATTGACTATAACTCTTCGAATGTAGCCATACAGCCAATTCCTTATCCATCTAACAGTCCAGCCATCAAATCCATATCTCTCCAATTTAGAGACAAACATGTTGTGTGGGATTGTGTTAAAGGCCTTACAGAAGTCCAGGTAGATGACAGCGGTATCTTCTCCCTTACCCACTGATGCAGACACACCATCACAAAAGGTCACTAGATTAGTCAGGCAAAATTTGCCCTTGGTGAAGCCATGTGGGCCTTCTCTAATCCTCTCTCTTGTCTTCCATATGTTCTGACATGTCTTCCAGAAGGATTTATTCTATGATCTCACTGGGCACAGTGGGGAGGCTGACTGGTTGGTAGTTCCCAGGGTCCTCCTTTTTACCCTTTTTACCCCAGTCAGACTTCACCTGACTGCCATGACTTTTGAAATATGATGGAGAGTTGTTTAGCAACTACATCAGCCAATTCCCTCAAGATCCTGGGATGCATCTCATCAGATCCCATGGACTTATATATGTTCATGTTCCTCAGGAGGTCTCAAACCTGATCTTCTCCTATAATTGGAGAGACTTTGTTCTCCCAGTACTTGCCTTGAGGTTCAGGGTCTTGAGAGATACGGGAAGAGAGGCTACCATTGAAAACGCAGGCAAAAAAATATTGTTGAATACCTCATCCCTCTCCACCAGTTGTCACTAGTTAACTTGTTTTATTTATTGGAGGGTACATTTTCTTTAATATTTCTTCTCTGGCCAATGTACTTGCAGTGCCCCTCTTATTAATAGATTGCTTGCCATATTCAGTTCCAACTGTGCCTTACTTACCTTATCCCATCCCTACACATCTGGGCATCCCATCCCTACATATTTTTCCCAGGATACGCATCCCTGGTTACACTGCCTGTGCATTTCATTCTTACAGTTTAGTCTGACCAGGAGTTCCTTACTCAACCTTGTTGGTCTCCTGCCTTCCTTGTCCGATTTCTTATACGTGGGAACTGAGAACTCGTGTGCCCTAAGAAAAGGTCCTTAAAGAGCTGCCAGCTCTGTTCAGCTCCTTTGCCCCTGAAAGCAGTTTTCTTAATCCACTAATTCCTTAAACAACCGAAAGTTTGCTTTCCTAAAATTCAGGGTCCTGACTTTACTTTCCACCTTGCCCATATCCCTCAAGATTGTGAATTCCACCAGGGCATGATCACTACAGCCCAGGCTGCCACCAATCTTGACCTCTGTAAATAGTTCATCTGTGTTGGTAAGCAACATGTCCAGTAATGCTTCTCCTCTGGTTGGGCTATCACCTGGGTTAAGAAGTTACCCTCAATGCACTCCAGGAGTCTCCTGCACTGCTTAGAGCTTGCTGTGCTGCTTTTCCAGCAGATGCCAGGGTGGTTGAAGTCCTCCAACAGGATCAGAGCCTGAAAGCGTGATGCTTTCTGTAGTTGAAATAAGAACACTTCATCTACAGGCTCTCCTTGATCAGGCGGCCTGTAGTAAACACCAACCATGAGGTTTCCTTTTTTGGCTTCGCCCCTAATTTTTATCCATAAGCTCTCAACCTGTTTATCACTGTTTTCCAAAAACAGCTCTGTGCAGTCAATTGGTTTTCTTATATAGATGGCAACCCCCCCACACCTTCTTCCTTGCCTCTCCAGTACATACCCAAGTTTATTTTTGCTTTTGTCATCAGTTTATTTTTGCTTTAAATGTAAGAAACTTTGCATCTATGAGATTTATATTGAGGACCAGATCTTAAATAAATTTTGAATTTATCATTATATTAGTCTGCTGAAAGCCAGAGGCTGTGTAAAACTAGATCTAATAGACCACTGAAAATCTTGTAATACCAATAATAAAATCAGTTCAATTAAGTACAGGATATAGCATTTGAATGTTACAATGAATATAATTTTGTTATATTTTATTATTCTCATGTTTAAAATCTTTGAACCTTAGAAACTTAAAATTCAGAAGTTAATCTTGTATAGAATTCACTGACAATGAGAAACATAATCAGCAGGAACAAGATATAGGTTCACTTTATCAAAAATTTAATTACTATTGGAAATTTACTTTGCTAATTTTCGCAATCAGTATGAAATGTCATTAAAAGCTTCTGGCTACATTTAGCTGTCTGAAAAGAAAATAAGAGGTATTACATTAGAATTGACCTGCAATTCAGAATCATCTTCCTGTGGCAAATTCTGAGATGTCAAAATTTGGTTCAGTCTTATAGTCTGCCAAGAAGTTAAATCTTAATTATGTATTTAAAGTGAAAAATCCATAAACGATTTCATTTTGCCATCATCAATAGTTAAATCATACTTTTAAATATTTTTATAGAAATAACAACATTGCATTCATAGTATTTTAGTCATAAAAGGAGTCATGAAATCGATGATAGTGACGTTTCCACTGATCATTTAAAAATAAAAGAAACACCATTTTCTAAATGAAAGATGTCCTATACAAAAAAAATCACTATATACCTTCCTGAGAAAGAGTTTCACTTTATTATTAATTTATGCTTATTACTGAGTGAATATTTTTCATTCTGTAGGACTTCAATTTTTTGTTGTTATAATTTCATTACGGGTCATAAGAAGATTGGTTTGAAGAAAATCCTTGCCAACACAGCTGGCTGAACTAGTATGCATCAGATTTTCTCTCCCCCATCTGCAGTGAAGAATAAGATACTATTTAGAATTCCAATAGGTTTCAGTCAGATTTCCTGAAGCAGAGACCCTGAGTCTGCAAAAAGTTATGGATTTTTTCTTATTTCTACAAACT
The DNA here is from genome assembly GCA_020745775.1 of Theristicus caerulescens. NCBI lineage: Eukaryota > Metazoa > Chordata > Aves > Pelecaniformes > Threskiornithidae > Theristicus > Theristicus caerulescens. The sequence continues at coordinate 82,070,010 of CM036559.1, read as the reverse complement.
GTGCATATAGTCATTGACTTAGAGATTATTCCATTTGCCTGAGCTCACTTATTTTCCTTTCAGAGGCCCTTCTAAAATAGTCAGTACAATAGTGGACTTCTCCCCTTCTCTAGCCTTTGTATTTTTTCATGATGGTGGCCATTTAATAGATTTAGTGGATAATAGAGGGAGAGAAAAGATTTAGTATATCATGTGGTGGAAAAAGTGTGGGGGAAATTGGAGCTGTAATAATAATAACAACAACAACTATATTTAATAAGAATGTATTATTAAATATATTTAATAATAATCAAATATTTAATAATAATATACTTATTCATAAGGACTTTTATAGATGTTTGCAAAACAGTTCATTTGTCCAGAAATACTGCTTCTGGTAAAAGCATCTAGTAAAAGATATTTAGGTAAGGTGTATAATTGTAGGACATCCTCTAAGTGGATAGGTCACTTGGCAAGAAGATGAAAAGGTCTGACTCCTGCTCAAAGCGAAATTGGGATAAAACAGGGAAAAGAACCTTACTCTGTCTTCTCCTAACTGATGGAGCTACTAGATAGGAGGGTCATGCTGATTTTCACTTGTTCTACTTCTGCACTTGCCACTCTGGGATTCTTAGCTGCAGCCAGACATCTGACTACTCAGTAGTAAAAATGGAGAAAAAGGACTGCACTGGAATATTTTAAGGTCAGATATGGTACTACAAGTGAAAAGATTGTTTTGGCTAAAAAAGTCATGAACCTGACCCCCTACTTTCAAGGTAAAAGATCCAATCAATAGGATAATCCATTTCCCACATTTAGGCTTGTTAATGGCAATGGCTGTGATTGTACCACTTCATGTTTGGCACAAGGCTACCTGAACATGTGCTGAAGGTCTGTTCCATTAAACCCCCTGGCTAAATCCCCTGAAAGGAGGATATATAGCCAGGTCCATGGATCAGAACTGATTTTACACAGGAAATTCCTCCCCAGGCTGTGTCTTCTCTATCTATGAACACACTCCTAGCGTAGATACCATAGGCACCACAAGGAAGAAGACAGAAATACTGTGTGAATTTATGTGCAGTGTCATTGCATCTTACTCAAAATAACAAGGTGAACCAAGCAAATTAATCCATGCAGAACTCAACTAATTGGTTTCTATTATTAACTCTAGCTCTTTGATACATTGATAGTTGGCATTAATGAATAGTAAACATATCTTAAGGATCTGCTGATTTTGGTGTGAGAAGGGTATAGTCCAAGAAACTAGATTTATTCCTTCCTACTCCCTTCCCTAGTAAGAAAGCAAGCCTTAGAAGCTAAACACAACCTCAGAAATCATGCACGATCATATTTTGATCTTCAGTACACTCACCCAAAACTGAAATAGGATTCAACTCCAGATTGTAAATACCTAAATTTAGTTGTCTACAATCTGGAGCTGTATCCCATCATTAAATATAGATTTGTGCAATCTGGAATCCCACCGCATGTTACAGAAAAGCAAAATTCAGACTTCTAACCAACAAAAATTATTAAGATACTAGAAAGATTGATGAGCTAAGGTTAAAGCACCCATATTGCATAATTTAACAAGTTAATGATTGAGAGGATGACACAAAACCAAATCACAACATATTTAGAGGGTTTAAGTAAATGCCAGAGAAAATTACTTCAGCACATATATTTATATATATAAATAGAAATTATAGAACCAACAGTGAAATTATGCATAAAGAAAAATTCACATCATGTTAATACAGAGAAGAAAATTAAGAAAAGGACACTTGAGAATAAGGATAAGGGGAAAATGGGGAAAAATCAGCCTAGGGGTATACTTACTCCATGCAGCTTTTCTTTTGATCCTGCCATATGCGCCACCACAGTAAGATGATTGATATGTTTATTTTAAATTCATGTATGCATTGTAATTTCCATGTGTAAAAATAAATATTCTCTTCAAATTTTTCAAAATATGGAAAATGGTGGAAAGATGATCTTCTAAAAGGATTTAATGGGGTTAGCTACCAATGTGGATTTAAGCATAAGGTAGATATCTCCCTCCCCTGTCTGGGGCTAATGTATCTCTGTGCACACTCTTAAACTTAGAACTACTTTGTCAAGTGCAATGTAGGAACTGAAGACACAACATGAAAAAGTAGAAGGGTCTTCAGTATTCATCCTCTTCTACTAGAAATAACCGCATCATATCATCTTATTAATAACATGTCAATGTGATTATGTATTGAAGCAAGGAAAAGAGAAAGTGGATAAATAGGAAAGTTCAATCATCTTGTCTGGAAATATGTTATGCATATTCCATTTTAACAAACAAATTATATATGGCAAATTGAAATTGAAACATATAACTACTGAGGAATATTTATCTTAGAGAGACATTTCCACATCCACCTGTATACTTAAAATTGACAAAGTGGTCTAAAAATTTTCCCATGCTGATGATATTTCAGATTCACTGTCTGATTAGAGGTTAGGATATTAACCACGAAACTGAACTGTATGATTTTGGTAAATAAATTTGAACTTTGCCATTACTAAGGAAAGGCCACACACGTTTCTTTAATCTACCAAAAAAAAAAAAAAGCATTAATATGGTCTTGTCTTAGTCTGGGATGCTTTTAGATTGTTTTAGCCATAATAACAATTGCATATCAGCGAAGTAAATATATCCTAAATTTGTTTAGCCCAAGTTTACGGCAATACCAAGTGTGGAGTGAACTGTCTATGATCTCAGATTGAAATGTGGTGTGGAAGGGTAGAGACACAGGTTGATAACAGAAATCACAGACTGCAAAGACAATTCACAACAGTCCTTTTTTTGTATATAACAAGATCCTGAATGTAAAACAATATCCAAAACTATGACATAGATGTTGATGCAAATTGTAAAAAAGAGAAGTTAATTAGAAACATGATCAATTATAAATATAACTGTTGCAATTGACTGTGTGTATATGTATGTCAGAGAATTAGAGATTGTTGTGACAGGAATGTTAAAAAGTAATAAATCAAACCAGTTTCAGACTTCAAAACATAACTTTACTAGACTAACATTCATTAACAACACACATTGCCAATGGTTAGTTTTTATCATTGCATATTTAACATCATCAGTCCTTAACAATCATATCCTACATTATCTTTGAACATACAATGTTCACAGCTGATGCCACACAGCTAGCGCTGATCGCTATGGTCCTTGATGGTCTTAGTCATTGACATGGTCAGGCTAAAGAGCCCTTCAAGAAGAGAAGCCAGAACAAAAGTTTGTGTCTTTTTTCCTCACACCTTAATTTAGGACCTTGTCCTTTTATTAGACAGCTGAGTTCCTAGGCAAATCCCAGCCTTTGGCACCATGCCAGTCCCAGCAGGTCCCCTACCCTGTTCCTTCGCTTGTTGTTTTTTTTGTTTATTTTGTTTCCTTTTTCCTTTACTTAGCTGCTGCTTCTTTCCTTAAAGCAAAAGCTGTCTTTTCCCATCTCTTGATGTTAAGCTTCTTCAGTGACCAGCACTTTACTATCACTGAGATGTTTATGGTTCTGCAGCCTCCGCTTTTGACCTGTGTCATATTTTCGAAGTCTTTGCCATTATCTGATTCTTAAACTGCACGTTATAGCAAGACACACCCAGTTCCAATCTCACAGAGCCAATTGCCACAATAAATTGATAACAGCTGGCCAAGACTGGGGCCTTGCATACTGTACATAAGGGACAGTGAGTACAAGGCCTGTGGCCTTTCATTAGCAATGGTAATCCTATTTTTTATGGGGCCACTGGGTGCAAAAATGCTTCTCCAGTTATACTAAATTGGTGGGCTTATCTTGGGGATCACAAGAAGCTACTATTAGATTTTGCTTGGTATGCTTCTAATTTAGGAGTGCAGCAGGCTTCTGTTTTACCTACAAACCATAGAGTATCCTGACTAATATTCCCTCAGTTATGAAAAGAACTAAGAAGTTAAACATTAACATTACACTTCAGGTCTGAAACTCTTGCACTTTGATGTGAAAAGAAGTGGGGAAGAAGATTCTTCTGAAGGTGGGTTTGACACCATCTTTTTCTTTTTTTTTTTGCTGTTCCAGTAATTTAGCTAAAGATAAGGACATGTCAGGTCATAAAAATGAGATGTGGTGACTTAATGAAATACAGCAAGCTTCCATATCTGAATTTGTGTACAGTACACAAATTTGCATACAGTTCAGTACAGTACGTAGCAAATGTATTTTTATTTGCAGTGGCAAGGAACACCAATATTGTCATTAATATGTGTGTCTCAGAGGCTATACCTCATTAAGCCATTCTAACCATCTCATATTTAAGTGTTTTTTCAAACTTTTAAGTCAGATTTCCATGAGATAATAAATCCATTCTTAGAACATGACAAAAATGCTGTGCCTGTGTTACACACAGAACAAGTACCCATTCACCTTTATCATTTAAATTTGTTAACAGATGTTCAAAGAGTTCATCACAGGCTGGTAGATTCTAGATCAGTTATTATCAATTCACACCAACATAACTGTATGCCAGATCAGGAATGGTGTTTCCACACAACACTGATATTATTTTCTTTGTTTTCTTCAGTAAAAATGTGATTCTATGTTTAAATATGATTCATGTTAAGTTTATACTGACAGGTGGTCTGACACCATACATATCTAACATAAATTACCATGGAACTCCATCATGAATTTATTCTCTACTTTTATTTTTAAAGGCCATTATCTTTCCCCAGTAACATATTCATCTGTGAGTCTTAATGGCCTTCCTAAAAAAAGTGGAAAAAAAATCTTTTTTTACACTGTTTTTATGTGATTTGTTCTTTCAGTAGGTAAATAGCCATACTGCTTGGTTTGTATTTTTTTTTTATATAAGGCCTTAATAGACTACTCACCATCACATTTCAATGACTTGAAAGCAGTAACTGAAAATGCTGAACATTAATGTGCAGTTTTTTATGATCAGTGTTGTGTCTGCCTTGCTCTTACTATCTTGTGCTATAAAAATTTATGTGACATAAATAAGGAAAGGGTAAAACTAAGACATCATATATCAATGACCCCCAAGTTAAAATCAAAATTCAGATTTGCATATGATAATTTATAATTTTCCCCTACTTTTTATTCTTTCAGATTCTATGCCTAGGTAAAGAAACATCCTTTGTGTTGTTAACACATATTCCAGACTGAAAACTGAGATAAATGATAATTTCACATTTGTTTTAGAAACGAAATTATTTAAAGTGTTTGTGGGTACATACTGAATTTTTCATTTAAATTCAAACCATTTGTCTAATTTTGGTTAAGTCAACAGTACATTACACCTATTTTACCTTTTTCACTTTTGGAATGAAGTAGATAATGATGTTCAGGATATGTTTATATTTTAATGATTCAGCCTTTCAAAAGGGTTAATTTGGTTATCTTGAAATTGTCTTGTTTAAAAAGGTCAACCTTTCCTAGAGACAATAAGTCAAATATTTTTTTTTCTGGGAAAAAAAATATTAGCTCTGTTATGCGTTTTATTTACTGTAACCTGGTTTAACACATTTTTTTTTTTTAATTAATTGAAAAAGCTCATAGTGCAATATAATACAAAAGCATAATGATGGAAATATTGAAAAAAAAAAACCAAATAGACTACGACCATCAAAATAAAGTCATTCCCACTTTTCATTGTTTGAGGATCATGTCTTTAGAGTGATTCAAATAGCTGATGCATTTAAATGATTTTTGAAGGAAAAAGTATTATTTGCTCGCACAGCTGCACTTTGCCCTTCTCTTTGCATCACAGGAATCATTCCGATATTCCTGCCTGTCTTCAGTGTTTAAAAGGATCTGAAACAGGCTTTTTTTTCAGACTCTGATATCATATATTTGTCACCATAAAGAAAGCTGAAGGTAGAAAGTGTTTGAGGTTATCTTTCTAAGGATCTTAGAGGATAGTTTGTATGCTATTTGTTTCCATTCTTTACCTTATCTATCCCCAAGTTACATTAGAAAAACAGCAGAATAAATAGAACATAGTCATCCAGTGTAATATTCCTGGGAAGTTCTCTTCTTAGGTTACAGAGGAGAAATCCAAAGATTGCCATTGACATTGAAAATCCAGAATGGCTCCCCAATTTCTCCAAGAAGGTGAAGTCATTCCTACCTTCACTGTGGCATTTCCTGTTAATGATTATTATATTGTTTAAGAATTTTTGGGAATGTTTAAGATGTTTAAGAAATTGAATTTGAACCAGAGCTTTTTTTATATCTTTGTTTCTCTTCATAATATTTTGTACATTCTTAATTCTTTTATACTTCAGAAATAAGCATTTACCGCTGCTTATTTTCCCATATACTTTATTACAGTTATAAATTTGTGTTCTGAGTTTGTGGCAAAAGTAGGACAAATACGAAATCTTTATTCTTTATATTCATGTTCCAGTGTCATGGTTACCACAGTAATATTTTAATAACTTGCATTACAAACCACAAGTTCAGGGGTGTTCAGATTTAGGAATCTGAGCCCTAGTTCTGTAAAATGCCTATGAATATTTTCTCAGCACTAGAAAAAAAAAAAGTTGCAAAAAGCAGATATACAATACTTTTACCCGATATTATAAGTTTATCTACAGTATAATATACAGTATTGTAGTATTTAAATCTCTCTTTCACTAGTCAACTTATAACAAATGAGTAATCATTAATTAAAAAATGCATTTTAGAACTAAAAATCAAGATGGTGAACCTTTCAAGTTTTCCCTGTCAAAAAAGTCAATAAGGAGTGGCACTTGTGATTAATTGCAACACCAAACTCTCAGCTGTTGGTGTTGCAGAGGCATCTTTTACATTTAGGAATTATAAATGCATTCATTTTTAAAAGGAAGCCCTGATATGGATTTTTTTAATCTTTTTATCCCTAGGAATCATGAAATATTTCACAGTGTGGGATCTGATCTTCAAAGCATTACTCATCTGAGAAATCCTTGCTATGCAAACAATTACATTCATTTGCAAAGTCACTGTCTGCATGAGTAAAATGTATGTCATTGTCCTTTTCTATAATGCTATTACCTGCTTTACAAAATGGACCAAGAATCTAAGAGCCCAAGGCTGCATCATATCAATTGGAATTTTTCCATTGATTTCAGTAGAAGGGTCTCAAAGATGCCAAAAGAACGTTAACCCTAATCTATATTACTGGCTCATCGCAAACTTTGACCTCCCCTCAGTCTGGAACTTTGCCTCTTGAAAGTATACCAATTTGATCTTTATTGAACATGGTGAACTTTGCTGTCACATCTCACCTGGAAGATATGAGCTTTTACTGTTCAAAGACAGAACACAGCAGGTTAAGCACAAACCTTATTTCAGTCTGTTGAGCAAAAATATAATATTTATTGTCCCTTGTTAAATTTCACAATATGAATGATGAGTACTCTCAGGGCTTTGAAAAAAGGCAGTTAGACATGCTCATATTCAGCCTTCTTGTTCTTTTCAGCAGCTGTTGATCCTTTGTACATTTCTGCACTTAAGAACATGTAGTTGACGCAGTGTATTTTCATGATATGTGTGAGAAAGACAGGCAAAAAAATCATTCTGGTTTGACTGATGCAGAAGTTTGAGGTACTACACTAGCATCTAACATTCCATAGTGCTTTAATTGTATCATTTTTAACAGATAATCTCAGAAAGGAATTTTCATTCAGTTTTAACCCTTTTAAACTGTAATGCTGAGAATATTGTTTAACCCTATAAATCTTGGAGTCCCATAATAATCATTATCAGGGCCAAACAATTTCAAACTTCATTAAACTGTGTGTTCCCTTTGAGATAACCTAGACAAACTGAATATCGGTTTCTTTATCAGCATTCTGTTTTCCTTCACAGCAAAGAACTTATGAGTTAAAGTCTGTCAAGGACAGAATTCCTACTCTGCACAAAATAGTAGTTCTGAATTATGTAATTTAGAAGATTGCCAAAAGTGCTTCGCTTGATACCATCTGGAGAGGAGTCCATACATTATTTACTACAGAAGAGGAAAAAAATATTTTTCTTTTAAGATTTCTTCTTGATTAATGTGCCTAATATTACACTGATCACATTATGCTGAAGATTGTAGAAGCTACACATCATTTTACTTGACTTATCTAAAAAAAATCTTAACATTGCTGGAAACATTAAATAAAGGACAACATATTTTCTGCTTTACACATCCTTTTGTGAAGAAGTTACAAGTATTTGTGTGTGCACAGTGTGTAAACCCTATTTTTATGCCAAATCAAACATGTACAGTATGTATTCTTTTAATTTAAATAATGAAAATACAAGTAAATAAATAAATAAATTCTGTATTTCAAGGTAGGTCTTCCCAGGGAAACAGGAGGCCCCATCCTAAAACACACTGAACAGGGACATTTTTGTTTGCTTTTTTATTTGCTTTTTTGTTTAAAGAAACAAAGTATTCTCAGCAACCTTTCTGGAAATATAGGATTAAAATACATTTCAGCATTCTTCTGTATCAAAATTAAAATATAAAAGAATTCAGCTATGCAGTAGAAAACAAAATTCAATGAATGTAAAATTCAGTCCTCCAGTCAAATTCCTGAATGACGTAACAGCTATCTCACTTCCTCCTTATTCTGGATTTATTTAAGAATTTTTTTCATTCTCCTTCTTTTTTGTCTCTGGATGTTAGTAGGAGAAGCAGAAAGAGCACTAAAAAACTCCCCCAAACTTCCTGACTTAAATGGTCCAGTCAGAATGAATGATTTAAGGAAAATTTTCCTCACTGCTTGAATTACTGGGATAGCAAGTACTTGGTCAGTCTCAGAGAAAGGTATATGCACAGGTCAATCAAAAAGTAGCAGGTGTCCAATACAGTTGACAGTTTCAGAATTTAGCTGTAGAATTCTAAAAAATGTCTGAATATTTATAGAGAGATTTTTCTAGTTCTTATACTTTGATGTTATTAACTGAGCAATAAAAAGCATGTTAAGGATATCAAGGTGACTACCTTGGGAAATTAAAAAGGAAGACATTCATGCCTCTCAAGATGTCAGAAAGTGTCGAAGTTTCTAGATTTTTTTTCTTTCTTTTTTTTTTTTTGTGTTGGCAACCTACTATTTTTCCCTCCCTACCACATTCTGAAAAAATGCTTGAGGAGTTTAATTGAAACTCTCTCAAGTATTTAGCAGGAGACAGCATACATGGACTATTTCATCCCAAATGTTTGAAACTTGGCAAAATTTTAAGCAGTGAAAAACAGGGTCATTAAAATTGACATTCCAGGAAAATTAAAAATAGACATTCCTACCTACCTCACCTGTGATCAACAAGAACAATAATTAATTTGCCAGGAAAATGTATGCTGGCGGGAAGATTTACTTTAGTCATCATTTGAAACTGCACCAAAATAATCCTATAAAACCGATGGAGGAAAAAAGCTCCCTTGAAGCCCTCAAATCTCTTTTCTATGTCTTCTAAAATATTCAGTACTTATGATTTTGCGAAGCACGCATTTTACCCCGATGTTTTTATCTAATTTGTCATTAGCAACATTTTTATGATTATGGTATTTTAGTTATAAATAACAATATGCTCAACTATTTGTGAAGTTAAGATAAAGCACTGATAAAAAAAGGCAATCAAGAAAATTCTCTAGTTATTTGTATTACAAAACAAACAAAACCCAGGAGACTGATCCCTCTGTGTTCATATTCTCTTTGATTGCTGGCTAAACAACTACGTGCTGATGAGCAAGTGATCTGCTGTTCCCCTGCAGTGGGGACACCTGTTTAGCAGGTGAGTGGGACCACAGTGCCCAGCAAGCAGGAAAAGCCAGGAGGGACTTTGGCGGTGTGCGAGGCACTTTGCTTGGCAGTGGGTGCAAAGGGGATCCAGAAAATTTGCTCCAGGCAGGGTGGGACTGCATAGCACTGGTGGTGTCCTCACCAGGATCAGTGCCCAGCCTTGGCTGGAGGAAGCACCCTGGCACATTGGAGGCCATGGGTCAGACAGAGTGTCAGAGGGAGGACGCTGCCTCCCAGGGCTCATGTCTGTTGCTTTACCTGGGGCAGGATGGAGTCAGAGTGATCGTGGCCTCACCTATGAGGGGAGGCAATCAGACTGTGTAGCACCAGGGAGGATGACTAGGTTTGTGTGATATTCATGGAGACTGAAGAGGCAAGAGACTGAGCTACACAATGCAAAGAAGGAGGGACAATGAAAGACTGCATTTGAATGAATGTAGATGGATGCCCCTAAGATAGGGATGTATGGGAACTTGTGTTCTCTGGCAGCAAGAGAAAGGCTCCTCGGCCTTCAGATCTGAATTTACAGAATTGGTACATTACACTAATAGCCAAGGAAAGGGAACAGACTCCATTAAAGTAGACTTCAGACCCAGCTCAGCTTGAACCAAGCATTAGTGCCAAGAGGAAGCAGCAGGCAATAGTGTTTTGAGACTCTGTTCTGTATGAGATGAAAGTACCCACCTGACAACCAGAAGTGCTGCCACAGGAGGTTTTGTTTTTTGCTGGGGCTTGGATCCAGGATGTTGCATAGAGGCTGAAAAGGCTCATGTGGCCTTCAGACTTTTTGCTCATCCATGTGTGCATCAGTAATACTGCCAAGGGAGACCTGGAGCAATCAAGAGTGAGTACAGAGCAGTGAGGCCAAAGGTGGTTTTCTCCTTTGTCCTATGGATGATAGGAAAGGCTCGGGTAGGAGTGGATGCCTCCTGAGAGATAACAAGTGGATGTGTGGCTGTTGTCACAAGCAGTGCTTTGATTTTTATGACAGGCATTTCTGAGGAATAAGGACTGCTAGGGAGACATGAGATCTATTTGACAAAATAGATAGTATGAGCATTATTGCCAACAGGACTTGCCAGACTAGTGATGAAGGCTTTAAACTATTCTTATCAGCAAATGGTGATAAGAGCTTGCAGTTAAGTGGGGGAAGGTAAGACAAGGATACATGGGGCAAGGTGATGGGTGTGAGGTCTTGTGAAGCATAAAGCAGGTTAGAAGGTAGCCCACCTGAAGTGCAGGTGCACACATGCATGCAGCCTGGGAAATTAACAGGAGGAGCTGAAGTTCCATATGTGGATGAAGAACTGTGACAACGCTGGCCTTGGAGGTTTTCAAGACTCAGATGGATAAAGCCCTAAGAAACATGGTCTGAATTCAGTGTTGACCTTTCTTTGAGTGGAAGTTGGATTAGAGACCGGTTGTGGTTTAACTGGTGTTACACAGTACAGCAAAGTGATAACTTTAATCCAACTCCCAGAGGTGACAAACAGCACCACAGGGAGTGCATATGGCAAGTAAGGTGTTGCATAGCACAACTCTGAGAACAAGCACAACAACTCTGAAAACAAATGAATCAACACTGTGACCAGTGACTATTAAACTAATATAATGAATGCTTGTTACAAATGTGTTTTAACACGCTCTGGTCAGATCTGTTGTTTTCTTGAACCCTTCATGCCCCACATTGGGTGCCAAAAAGGACTGTTGTGGTGTAACCTGGCAGGCAGCTAAACACCACACAGCTGTTCACTCACTCCCCCTCAGTGGGATGGGGGAGAGAATCAGGAAAAAAAAAAACAAAAACAAAAAGAGTAGAATTTGTGGGTTGAGATAAAGACAGTTTAATAGGATAGAAAAGGAAGGGAAATAATAAGAAGAATAATGATAAAAGAATATACAAAATAAGTGATGCACAATGCAGTTGCTCACCACCTGCTGACTGATGCTCAGCAAGTTCTCAAGCAGTGGTCACTGCTTCCCAGCCAGCTCCCCCCAGTTTATATACTGAGCATGACGTCACATGGTATGGAATATCCCTTTGGCCAGTTTGGATCAGCTGTCTTGTTGTGCCTGCTCCCAGCTTCTTGTGCAGCTGGCAGAGCATGGGAAGCTGAAAAGTCCTTGACTAGTGTAAGCACTACCTAACGACAGCTAAAACATCAGTGTTAACATTATTCTCATCCTAAATCCAAAACACAGCACTATACCAGCTACTAGGAAGAAAATTAGCTCTATCCCAGCCAAAACCAGGACAAGACCTCCTGACGTCCCTTCCAACCTGGATGATTCTGTAGTTCTCTTATTCTGATAATTTACAGTAATCTAACTACTGAAATGAAAAAGCTTTTGTTTACTTAACAGAATACTCAGTATGATACCTTCAGTTTCTTTAGTTCAGTGCAGTGAGAAAATAGCATAATACTGTGCAAAAGCATGCAAGCTATCTGCAGAAAGCCACATAGTTTTGTCAGTGCGTGCTTTGCTTCAACTAATAAACTGATTCTTGTACATAGCTTCTTGGGTTTGAGATTAAACTTTTAGTCCAAGCCATAAAGATCTTAAATGAAGTCAAGACTATAGCACAGATGGATGGAAACACTTCTGCATCAGAACTCCGTATTAGACAAGATTATTTAGAACTGTGATATAGGCTTTACACTGGTAACTACCTTTCCTCAAACAAAATAACAGATTGTTTACAATTCCAATAGAAGTTATTGTTGTATGAGCTTTGCAACAACAGCTCACGTGGCTGGCCCCTCAGTGATATTATCACTTGCACATGCAATGTAAAATGTTGCTTTACAGTTTATCTCACTTCAGCTTTCAACATCAGTTGAAACTCCAACATTCGATGTTATTTCTTTGTGAAGCAGTGTTTGGATCACATTAACCCCCTCACATCCAGGATGGACACTCCTGTTTTTCTGCGGATACATGTGAATTGCATTAGTGGACATCAGTGATGATCCTCCTCTATTTTAAGAAATAAAAAGTCCTGCCAATGACTTTGGGTGAGCTGAAATAAATTGAGTTCTTTGAAAGTTGGAAAATAACTGAGAAAACTTTGATCAGGATTAGAAAAGTTTACCATTACCAAAACTAAACCATCTGTTTTAAGCTAAATTGAAATTGATCTTTATAAAGTCAATCATCTTTATTGTAATCAACTTGAATAGACATAGTTTCTGGTTAGATGGTATACTTAAAAATGTCTAATGTTATGCATGTGAGTTGTCCCAGATGCTGCAGTAAGAATATTCACATGGTGACAGCAAAGCAGATATCTAAGTGCTTTCGGAATATGGCAGCAGGCTGGTATAAATGTTGTGTATCTGCTTCTGAAATTAAAGTTGTTAATTTCCTCAGACAAGTAGACAGAAAAAAGGACTATTGAGAGGCCAGTGACAGCAGCAACATTGCTAAACTGCTAAAAAATACCAAACCGAAAGCCAACCTTCCCCTCGTCCTCAACATGCTAATTGTGTAACACTATCAGTTTGGAAACAGAAAACTGCATTTATTGGAAGTACAGAAGTACAGAAATTTGGCTTTACTTTCTACTTAACATGTTATAAAAAATAATTTAATCACTAGAAAAAGTAATTGACATATAGGCTTTACTTTCTTATTGAGCTGAAAATAGGAAGCTATATTTCAATTTTCTAAGCATAGAAGCCATACAATTTGAGATCACCCTAAGCTATCCTGCCTCATTTATTTGAGTCAATACAGCCAGTGGAGTACGGAGAACTATTCTGCTGGCCAGATCTGGATGCCAAATTTAAGCAAAGTAGAAATACTCTTCAGCTTCTACTGACTGTATTGACTTGGGACATGACTCACTTTCTTACAAAAAGCCTAACATTTGAGATGCTATAGCAGACGGAGGAAGACTTTAGGAAGCTTCCTTAAGGAAGCACTTGTCTAGATGACAGCTAGAGGAGGACATCCTGGGGGTTTAAAATGAAAGAGATGCCTATGTTTCCACTGTCTATAATAAGAGTTTAAATATGTGTAGCACAGGTTGGTTTCTCCCTTATAAAATGGTAAATTTAGGTGACCGTGATCTGCAGCTGAAGAGCACTCAGGCACAGGTATGATATGATAAAGGTAGTTACTTATGTTCTTAAGAGATAACTAGGTAAACATCTCCATAATGTGAATGAAGAAGCATTGGACATGTATTTACACTTACAAGCAACTTGCCAAGGGTAAAGCCTACCTGAAAGCACTGCTTAAATAAGTGAGACCTTGAGTATATCCATCCAGCTCTAACTGACTGGATAAATCTGATATGAGCTGAAAAACAAAGAAGCATAAAATTAACTTTGTTATGTAACTGTTGCTGACATCAAGTTTTTTGTAACAAATTTGGGGAAGGACACAGATGGTGGTAGAAATGATGGTGACAACCATTAAAGTGGCCTTAGTGATGAAAAAGGTAAAAGCAGATGAGTCAGTGCTACACTATTAGGGAGACCATTGGCAGTATATGCTGCAATCTAATATAGAAAGTAATAGACTGTTAAGGCAATAGCTCCTGGAGGGAACCCATCCACTGACATCTTACTCATGTCAAAGACTGAGTCCTTCTGTGTAGGGGCCAGGCCATCAGACAGGATTTGAACGGGTCAGGCAGTTGGGGAAAGTGTTCTGTGGACCAAGGGTAGACTGGAGTGGCTGGACCGTGATCTGTGAGAGTGTGATATGTGTGTGCCATGGAATAGAAAACTTTACCCATCCTGTTTAATAAATAAATTTAAAATTATATGTCACAGAGTGTTATGGTTCTCTTTTAGTATCCTTCCCACCAAAATTCCCCCATGACATTAAGGTGGGTAGGTTACCTTGTCAACGGAGTTGGCATTCACAACTTTTCAAGGATACTATTCTGCTTACAAATATATCAGCTACTTCCACAAAGGCCATTCTGGAATTAGCATGAAGTGAAATCACACAGCTCCTTCTCCTAAACTAAATGTTGAAGAAAGTGTTTCACGATAGGCTAATGAATGCCACTACAGCCTTGTGAGGTAGGTAGCTATTATTAATCCCATTTTTCAGATGATAAAATTGAGATATGAATAGTAAACTGGCTGAGGGCCACACAACAAGTCATTGGCAAAGACAGATAAGAACACAGGTGTTTCTGGCATCCTGACCCTCACAAAATCCATAAACCCAAGCTCTCTCTATGAATGGATGATGTTATATCAGCCTGTGAGCACAGAGTTCTTGGAGGTAGCAGAAAATTAGAAAAAAAAAAGAAAAAGAAATGTTTGTCATACTGATGTTGAACATCTGTAATATTTTCATTATACATGTTGAAATTCAGTGTTCTACAGCTCCTAATAGAAAACTCTTCATTAATTTTCTCTTTTTTTTTCCTTCTTTCTTTTTTTTTTTTTCCTTAGGAAAGCTTTTCAGCCTAGTAAACAGAAGTTTACAAAAATATTAAAAGAGGGGGAAATAAGTCAAGTATATTTTTTCAGCCCACTGAGCAAACAGCACAGTGTTCTCATAACTCCAAAGGACTCCATCTTGCAATAAAGTATGCGGATGACTTGTATATTAATATTTTAAAACATAGCTGCCACACTTGTGTGTATGTACAACAGAAATGTTATCCAACCCCATAGAAAATAAGAACAAATACATGTAAGCAAATACATACAATTGAAGATTTTTTCTTAAGAAATAATTACTTGTGTATTCTTTAAGAAATAAAACCACAATGCATTATTAGACACACATAAATGTCATATTTTATTTCCAGTTAGAACCAAAGTTAAAAAGAGTATATTTTTTATTTTTCTTGGATGCAGAGAAGTGTATAGATGTGCTGGGATACCTCAATCAAAATCTATTTTTTATCTCTGCATTTCTATAGACTTCTTAGACACAAAGTTAAATGAATACTATAATAAATAGATAAAAGAGATAAAATTCCGTATTATAAAATACAGAAAAGGGTTTACACGATATAATCCTTAATACAGTTCTGTATGTTTTAAAGTTATTTCATTAAAACTCCGTATTCAAGAGTTCCCTAATGATTTTATGCCTAATTCCAGAAAAATTAAGTGAAGGAAAATGCATGACAACTAATATATACCATTTCTACCTCTTTAGACCATGTACTCCTTTAAGAACTGGTACATGTTGTCTGAGGCCTGTTATTCCAGCTTACCTATGGCTATAGTAAGTCATATCTGAATTTTAACATTAAACATTAGACTAATGTAATTCTAGGAATGAACGTCAATTCTATAACCAAAACCCAGTCCATATCAGATGATTTAAATACAACTCTTCCTCATTCTGATTAGCGGAGTTCATTCAGGTAGCTACTTTTTGTGACGCATGTATGTACCTCACAAAGCAATACAATACCTGCCTGATCAGTGATTTTCTCTGTCTCTAAAAAGTCTAACACTAAAAGGGTTTTGGTGGCTGTCTATATATACAGGATAGAAATCTTCCTTTTAAATAAATAGCCTTAATGGAGACAAGTATATGGCTACTCCATGTTAGACAGCACTTAATAAAAAAATCTCTTTTTAACAATGAAACAAATTAAACCGAGGATTGACTTAAAAGGCAATGAGACCTAAAATAAGTGTATTTTTTCTAAGGAAAAAGGAAAACTTAGACCATAAGTTTTCTTTACCTTCCCTTATTCTTTACTAAACCCTTAAGTGTTCTTTTCTGGTGGTTACAAGTAAGCTTCCATTATTGTCAAAGGGTTGGTACCTAGTTTCTTAGCAACCCCTGTTGTGTGGCTAATGTATCACTGAGGGTTTTTGCAAAATAACAAGAAGCATAGTGACAGTTATGTACACATTCAGACTGCTGCACTGATACTTTTATCCAGGCTAAAAATCTGTGCTTTTTCATATCACTTTTATCCTGTAGATGAAGGCATAAGTTAGTTATTGGATTTTTTTACTATAAAACTAAATCTTGTGTGCATGTCTCCTGTCTTATGGGAGTTTTACTGAAATTTAGGATGAGATCCTGTCATTTTTACTGATCTTGCAGTATTCAGTCAAACTATTCAGACAGCAATACAATTATGGTGAATGGCAGTGGAGAGAATAGACTTTTTATATTTAACTTCATAAAACTATAATAATATTTTTCCTTATCAAAGGTTCTCCTTTCACAGCTCATGTGAATTAAACTGCATTTCTGCAAAGGACATTTCAGAAAGATCTTAAGTCCATTTTTTTGCTTATGCTAAAGTTGTCCTTGGGGAATACTCAGACTCAGTTACACTGACGAAAACATGATGCTGTTCATAGCTTTTTCATATTTTTCTCTAAAGGTTAAATATACCTAGAGGATAAATATTTAATTATCTAGGAGATTTTTAGATGATCTTACTTTCTGAAATACTTTAAGTCACTGTAATGAGCCTGACCAGGAAGCTGCTGTACGTTGAGGAATTAGTGAGCCACAATGCCATTAACCTGAGTAGATGTAAGCCTCTGCTGCACTGCGCTGCATGTCCAGTGTGGCCTTCAGGCTGTGTTGGGCTGCACAGACATCTTGGCCACAGGATAAACTTAGAACAAGGAGCCTCCAGGCAGCTGCCACTTGGTACTCTCACTCCACACTTGGTACGACCTGCATGGCCTTGCCTTTTTCTAAAAGTGTAGCAAGAAGTTCTCATGTGAACATCCTTTATGAATAGAGTTGGTTTATTGTAAGAAAATTATGTAACAGCTCAAATGACCAAAAAGCATGTGCAGCATGAAGTGGGAAAATCCATCCAGGGTCCATCTGATGCTGTATGAATGCTGCATGAACGGGTTCCCAGCATCTGAAGGTGTGTAAGATTTATTTGTTATCTATATTCCTCTTCTTATTCTGTCTTATTAAACTCACATTTTTATCTTGCCATCTGTTGTTGGGCCTTTCTTATTAAAACCCAGGAAGAAACATGCAACCTCTCTGCCTCTCTCTCTCAGTTCCCCACTCCTTTCCCTGATGCAGAACAGCCACTAAACATTTCTGACATACTTTCTTTTTATTTTCAGGAAAACTGCCTGTTAATCCTGTGCAGTTTCTATGGACAAGAAAGAAAGAAAGGGCTCAAACGGATATAAAAAAGACGTCCACCAATAACATACTTAAAGCATGACAGAAATTCACTGTAGATTGTTCCTGCACAATAGTGTCTTTGGTTTTGTGTTGTGGGTTTTTTTTTTATTATTTCAATAAAATGGATTCTCTATGAATGAAGAATTCTAAAATTTATTGTTATGCTTTTTCTACATAAAAGAACATTTTTCCCTTCCATTTTATGGTAATCTGTTATAAAAGCTAGCAGAATTATAGAAAAAATCTTTGGGATGCTAGATTATAAAACTTACAATCCAAAATAATTCTACCAACTTTATAAAAGATTAGATGGAATGATGCTTTTCAAACAGCCCTTTGACCACTTACGTCACTGAGGTGGTGCCTGATCCTTAATTTCTTTGCTGGACTTGCAGGTAACCAATTTGTGCCATTTAAAAGGATATTGTTTTGAACTGTCCACAAAACTCCATTTGCCCTTTTCTTGGGAGCTGGAAATCAAACCATTCTAGTCTGAAACAGTAAAATAAAATAAAAAATATTTTTAAGCATACTTCTAACTTCAAACATTTATCTAAGTGAGACCCCAGTCTGCATTGTCCCCTATGTTTTAACCTACACAGCATGAAATAAACAGAAACCCTAAAACAGGTTTTGAAATAGTGAGTAGCATTCCTCCCTTAGAATTTCAGTAACTTCTAAATTTCTGTGAACCTAACTCTAGTCAGGACTCTGCAAAAGCATACTGTGGTGAAAATCCAAGGCTTTATTTTCGTTTGCATCATTTCACAGTGTGAAGTAGCCCTAAAAATATTTCATTTCATTTTAAGTGAATGTGACATGAGTACAATGGCATTCTGTATCAACTGAGTGTAAGCAAGAATCAGGTCACTGGCTTGTTAACCCGCTGTATCATCTTACTCCAGGAATATCATTTAAGAATATTGCTTGCATTTGTAATGCACAAAGTTTGTGGAAAAAAAAATCTATTGACTGTGCTAAAGCTTGTTATCTTTGTCGTGGATTAATAGACAGCAGCAATGACAACAAAATAAATGCTGTAAAGGTTACAACATCTAACATGCAAGGAAGCCTTTTTGAGTTGGTGTGTTACATATAATTAGCACTATTTTTGTGTGGTGAGGCCATCGTCAAGACCCTTAAGTGTTTCTCCATAGTTAAACATTAAAGGTTCAATTTCCTTGCCTAAATAAGAATCCATTGCCATTTAAGATGTTATAAGTTACCTGAAATGTCCACACCATGTGGCAGGATTACACAGGAACCTTTGCCTTTTGGAGGAGCTTCTAGAGGCTCAGCAGCTTACCCACAAACATCTTCATGCTGCAAACAGTTAGGTGTAGGCATCCAGATCAAGCCCTAACTAAAACTAGCATAAAACAAGATGGACTCTAATGTACATTAAGGGAATTTAAGGGGAAAGAAACCTAAATGGAAAATTTGTATAATGGAGGATGTAAACTATTTGCCACACTCCTACTGACTGTTTGCTTTAGTCACAATAGTTGGGATTCAGTTTGTCAAAAAACCACACACACATACATTTCTCTATGTAGATATGTATGCAAGCCACTTACATGTCATAGAATCATAGAATCATAGAATATCTCAAGTTGGAAGGGACCCATAAAGATCACTGCATTCAGTGCTAACTTGCCCATAGATAGAAAACCAATACATTTTGAAATGTCCTTAGGTCTTGTGTGAAAGATATGGATTCTCTGCAGGTCTCATCTGCCAGCCCTAAGCATCTGTCTCAGATTCTTTGTGTCTCAGATGGTACAAAAATGCCTATACGTGTGCACTTAAATCAAGCTTTTTGTCAGATGTTACCTTGAAAGCTGCTCATGTCACCCTAAATTAGGTACCTTCATTGGGTCAGCTGAATAGCTCTTAAGCTCCATTACCTATACTGATTAGGGGCTTTATTAACTTGTCCACACATATATGTTTAGTGACATCTGAGATCTGCACGAGTCTGGCAGATATGGCACAAGACTGCAGGAGACCTGCCCTCTCTGGAAAGGCAGATGGAATATACGTGGGACAGTCTCAGGTAAAGAAGATGGCACTGGACACCTATGTTTAGGCATCTGATCTGAATGCACATGTACAGATTTATATTACAGTTAAATGGCCTGATCTGGATTCCCATCTAACATATGCTTTTAAGTTATTTGCAGATGTATAAGCAAACCATTCATCGACAAATGCTTGTATAATTCTCTTCCTCAGAATGCAGGTCACTAAGATCCTTGTTTAAAATTAAAGGCAGGAATGTTTCTATTCTTATCTTCACTAGAGAACATGACTTCCACAGGTCACTTTTTGCAGAATTTCTTTCTTTCTTTGATTATTTTCCTTTCCTGCCTTTAAAATTTTGGATATTTTCAGCCCCTTTTCAATTAACTTCATAAAGAAAGTTTATGTTACCATCTTCAGTTGATTTACTTTTTAATCTCTTCTGGCTGCATATTATTGTATTACTGGGCACAGAGATGCTTACAGGTTCTCGGGTCCAGATGTGTCTCTCATCATGTTCCCAAACCGCATTACTCGTCCTACCCTGTAGTTAGGTTTCTACACAAAGCAAACTTGTCAAAGCAAACTGAATAAGAGGTGTGACATGGACACATAAATTTCTGACCTTGATGAATAGGGACTGCCCTCAGATTTTACCACAGCACTTGCTAGCATGTGAGTTTATTTTCAGCCTCATTTTATAATGAATGGATTGAGATGAGCCTATGGCAACCGTATCTGATCCCAGTATTGTTACACTACAAATACTTTGAATTTCTGTAGCATCATTTTTGTGAAATGTATAGACCTGCTCCAGTCATACTTTGGAAAAAAAAAAAAAGGAATATTTTTCTGTGTATGCAAAACTGAAACTGTGTGCAGAAATAAAACGTAGTATTAGTACGGTAGTAGTACAGTAATATTAATCAGTAAAGAAGTCTACCATCAGGGAAAAGATCAGGCACAGTCTGCTTTCAGACGTGAAGACAGAACCCCTAGATAAATAATATAGAATTTTACTTCAAGAGTTCAAGAAAATGTCAAGAGTTTTTGTTTGTTTTCAGAGAAACACACAAAAGCTGAAGAAAATAATTTTTCACTTTTTCAGCAAAATCTGATTGCATCGATTTGGAGGGAGGGAGAAAGAGATTTTTTAAAAAGTATATTTTAGCCTGAGATATGGAGAGAGAAAGAAAGCTGTAATATTCAAAGAGATTTTCTAACCTTAACCTCAAGCTAAAGCCATCAAGACTTGCTCAATAATGGTGACAACACATGATTCATTTTGCTTATTTCATCTT
This sequence comes from Theristicus caerulescens, assembly GCA_020745775.1. Taxonomy (NCBI): domain Eukaryota; kingdom Metazoa; phylum Chordata; class Aves; order Pelecaniformes; family Threskiornithidae; genus Theristicus; species Theristicus caerulescens. The sequence continues at coordinate 82,048,776 of CM036559.1, read as the reverse complement.
GCCAAGGACAATTGTACAAAGACGGGAAAAAAAGCAGTCTGTGCCTTTTCTTGCCTATTACATTTCATAGGTGGCTTCAAAGTTAAATCTTTTTAGCCAAATTCTGCAGCTGAAAATGCTCATAGAACAAAATAAAACTTAATAACAGTTAATTTTTTTACTATAGAAATGGTAAGAATTGGAAAAGTGTGAAAAATCTCATTAAAAGCTTTTGGTTTTATTTAATAACATTAGTCACAGTGTACAATAATTCAAGTGGATGTTAAATGGTTGCATGTTATTTTATAGTCTTGAATCATAGCATAAATAAGTGAATCTGCATGAGGGTATTTTTTCAAGCATGATTATACAGACGTCTTGTGATACTTGGTACATAATTTTGAACTCTTTAGCTTACCTCCATTAAAATTATTCATAGCTCAGACTCACCTGTGCCAGTGCTATATTCTTCTCATTACTGAAGCATGAGAATAACTTTCCTTTCTCATGTATTTGTTCTCATAATGCTGCTGTACTGAAAGAAGTAAAATATTATCCCAAGTTTACAACTAGGAAATTGCATTAGAGAAATATCAAAGCCTTAAGCCTACAATAACTTAGACATTGTAGAACAGAATATTGGAAAGTGTTTTAATGCCTAAGAGCCTCCTTGGTCCAAGATTAAGTTTTTCTAAATGTGGTACTTACAGAGAATGAGTGAAATTGGATTACTCACCTTTTGGAAAATTAGATCCTTTGAATATTCAGTTTTTCATTGGAAAAGGGGAAGAAAAGGGAAAAAAAAAGCCACAAAAAACAAGCCAAGCTTTTCTTAATGTTATTTTGCCGTTGTATTAACTTACAAAAATCTTTCAGGAATTCAGTAAGGCAGTTAAATGGATAAAATTACAGATAAAATTACAGAAAAGTAAAATAATTTGAACTCACAAGCAATATATTAAAGCAAAGGAATTTGCAATGAGCAATCCAAAAAAAATCCGTTATTTTTAATCTTCACTCCTATTATCATTGTGTTGTGCCATGGAAGTACAAGCAACGAGCTTAGCACATTAACTTCTATGGAACCTTTATGAAAGGTGGTTTGGTTTTTTTTGTACAGTATTGCTGTAATTTGCGGAATGGTCCCATTGCATTTGCATTGGGTTAATGAGAAAACAAGTTAAAAAGTGAAAATCATTGACATCCTAATCATAGCACTCAAGGCTGTATATATTAAGAAGAAATACATGGTCGAATGCTGTATTTTTCATATTCAGTCTATAAGGTTTGGGTCCACTTTAGCGAACTTAGAATAATGTTCATAAACTGCTACTAAAATCAGCATTGCATCATTTCCCAAAGTATGCACAACAGCGAGAGAAATGTAGTTTCAGACAGTTACTTTTCTGGACTGTATAAAGGCACTAAATGAATACTACAGACACAGATGTCAAGCAAGTGAGAGATTTCACATATTGCACAAGAACTGTTGAAATAATACCTCAAAGAAATAATCAAAGAACACAAAGGAAAACAAGTCAAAACAGAAGTAGTGAGAACAGTAACAACAATATTGTTATGCAAACCATCTGTACTGATGATAACATTGAGATATCACTCAAAAGTAAATACTGAAATTACAGAACTGAGTAGTTGAGGTTTGAAGGACTGCACAATAATGATGAATGAAACACTAGCCATTCCAGTCCTGCCTAAAGTGGATACACTACAACCAAGAGTTATTTCAAGACAGTTGGGATTTCCTTAAAGTTTTCAACATGACAATAAACAAATACAGGTGATGAGAAGAATAACTTTTTCATATCCAAATAAAACCAAACAAATTCTGTCTTCCTTCTTCACTCTCTTCGTTATCTCAGCAGTAAGTATTAATAATTTAAGAAATAGGCTGTCCCAACAGAATTCCATTATGTCAAGCCCCATTCAAGCTGCGCACTGCACAAGCAATAAGGACAAATTTGACCAGCACAATACAATTTGTTGTTGATATAGTACAAGCAAGAGAAATTAGATTGAATAGAGTGTTACATAATTGTGGTTAGTCCTCATATAGAGAGTTATCTCAGACATTTTTGTAACTCACTGATTATAACGAGTAGATATTCCTTAAAAAGATAACTGTTCTAATTGTTCTTACGATTTTAAAACAAGTAAAAAGATCATATAAGGAAAAAATAAACACAAAACCTATACAACATGCCTTTATGACAGCACAGTCTCAATCAAGAAATGTCAATCTTCTGTAAAATCCTCAACGCTTTCCTTGAATTTTCATTATTTACTCCTGTCCTCCTCAAAGTATCCAAGTAATACCTGGAAATCTGTTTGTTCTTTCAGCCTTACTCAAAAATGCTTTAACTTCTTTCTTTCTCTCTTTGATCTGGTGATTTCATAAAACCAAAAGACTGGAGTGAAAAAACATTCTTAGTTAAATACTGTCATTACAGAAAGTGAGGACTATGGAAACAGAAAAAGAGAGAGCCCTTGCAAAAAACACAAAAATCAATACAGTAAGGCATGAGGTTGGTTAAGATTGTTGACTGAGTAAAGCAAATAGAAGTTGGACTGAAAAATTTTAAGACACTGAAATTTATCTTTCACTGAGAAATGTCTCTCTCACACATAAAATCTTCAGATTGTCTTTGAATATCAGAGGAGAGTTTTGATTTCCGTTGTTCCTGGTTCCTACATATTTTTTAAGAAGAACAGAGTCATAAAATGAGTTTGGGATTTTCTTTTTTAAATCCTCAACACTTTCCCCTGTCTACAAGAAGAGAGAAAAGGGCAAAAAGCCAACTTTGAAAGGGAAAATAATTAGTGTCTGCAGTTGCTCTCCTTATATTAATTCTCCAAGAGTATGTGATCTTGAGAGTACCTAATACAATTATACATTTTTTGTGAAGTTGAAAGGGGAAAATTCTTCACTTGTAAAAATCCTGAAAATAAAAAGGCAAATGATAAATGATCTGCAAGTTAGGGAGAGGTTCAGCCACCTTTTTCGTGAGGAGTATGAGCTCATTTCATTTGTCCAGATGATTTAATTGCAGATTATTTGCTGAGGTATGAAACTGTGCTGGACCGGAAACTTACTGTTTATTTTTCCAGCAGAAACACAGGTGTATTGGAAAAAAATAAGGTACCAAAAATGAACACATTTCCTAGAAGTCTTTAATAAACCACATATCAATATGAAAGGAAATGGAAAAATATATTAGAATACAGAATTTAAATAAAGTCATACACACATGCCTATAAAATGGAAGTGGAATCTCAATATATAAGAGAAGAGATACTGAGTAAGATAAGATTTTTTTAGCACTGGTCCCCATGTTATTTTATGAAAGAAAATCATCAACAACTAAGAGAAGTGTTAATCTACTGGTGTTGGCGTCTGCCCCATAAGGTACTTTTCACATCTCAGTGATTGATTCTATGATGTTATGAATTAATCTGAAATGTCAGTTGTCTGTTCCTATTTTTGTCTGTTATGATGACATTCCTCTTACCACAGCGTCCACTGATTTCCTGATAAACTTCTACTTGTTCTTTTTCCAACAGGAGCTCAGCATTTTGCAATGTGTACTAGTGTTAAGAAACATTTTTTGAGACTGGGTGCTCAGGACTACAGCTCAAAAAAACATAAACTATGTGTCACTGACACATATACAGAATTTAGAAATCCACATACAAATTACTCTGAAATCTGAGCTCTCTAGCAAAAAGAAAAAATAAGGAAGAAAAAAAAAATGGTCTGTTAGAGAACAACCTACCATATATTACCCAAATTAATAGAAATGTAGATGTTATATACATGCAACAGGGTCCTGAGGCCTGTCTGTCCCTATCCAGCCCCTCCAGGGTTTCCTCTACTCTACCCACAGCCCAGGACCCCATTTCAGCCCTCTGGGGCTATCAGCGATTTCACAGCAGGGCTGGTCTACAGCTCTCCACAGCCCTGCCCTGCCCAGCCATGGGCCCCATTGAGGCAGGCCAACCGGCGGGCCCAAGTCCCAGCACAGCCTCAGCCTGTCCCTGTCCTCAAGGAGATTCCTGATGCCTGGGGCTGCCCCAGTGCCCCCTGGCTGCCCTGCTGCTGGCTGGTTCAATGGGATGGGCTGTGGCTACCAGGCTCTGCCCTGCCTGTTCCACCAGAACCCCTGCTGCTCCTTGCTCCCCCCGGCCCCAGGACACCTCCAGACCACAATGCGCTCTGACAGTCAGCTCCTGCCATGTCCAGCTCTGAGCATGGAGCACCATGGAGCCTGACCCACAGCTGTTTAGAGCCTTGACCCTCTAACACCTCCTGAGGGACCAGCCTTGTACTAGCCTTTGAGTGCAGTGTTGACTCCTTGCCCAATCCCAGTGAGACCCCCTGGCCTCCTGAACTCATCATGGGCAACCTGATACCACCACCTCCAATTCCAGCAACAAGTGCCCCCTGCCATGTCCCTTTCCCAGTTCGTTCTCCCTGCCCTTGTTCCATGTCACCTGGGAGAGCACTGTAACAACCCACAGAAATTAAATCTCCCTTCTGAGACAAATCTGTGTGCCCTGACAACATGCTCAGACCCTTGCATGTCCCAGTTTTCAAACAGGGTAGGATGGAAATCATCAGACCTCTCTAGGAATCCCTGCATATATGTACACGAATAAATTTAACACTGGTGGTGACTGGCCTCATCTATATTATTACGTTCCTCAGATTCTAGATTAAGGTTGTTTAATGCATATGCCACGTTGTTAGTGTTATCTTACTCACATTAACTCCCAAACCCTGTGTCAGGGACCAGTGAAGTTGGGCAGGGCAGAGAGACAGATGCTGAGTTTGAGGGAGGCTGGCAGGGCAACAACTCACTGATGGGCACAGTCCCCATGGTACACAACCAGGAGAGCAGATCCAGGATGGGGACAGTAACAGATGTCAGCTAGGAGTCTAGCAATGGCTAGGCAAGTCCACAGTGACAAGGCAGGCCCAAGTTCAAGCTGGAAGTCAAGGCTGGCATCAACAAGGTGGGTGACCTTGCATAGCACTCTAGCGTGCAGCTCAGGCAGAGACTGGGTAGGAGTGTTTGAGTTCCCAAGCAGAAAGGGAAAATCCTTTTCACCCCACTCTTTCTCAGTAGCCTGATCCCAGATGACTCAGCTGTACCACATCAACGCTGGGCTGGGACACTAGCAGCTGAATCCCTGGAGTGGGGACAGGGTGTGCTCAGGGCCATAGCACACTGCTTGGAAGTTGCATTATAACAACTGAACAGCAGAGACAGCTATGCTCCAAAGTCAGCAACATGCCTTGGCATCATCCAGCACCTCAATGTCCTTGTAGTGAGGGGCCGAAAACTGAACACAGTATTTGAGGTGTGGCCTCACCAGCGCCAAGTACAGGGGGACCTCCCTAGTCCTGCCAGCCACATTATTTCTTATTCAACCCAGGATGCTACTGGCCTTCTTGGCCACCTGGGCACACTGCCAGCTCATATTCAACCACCTGCCAATCGATACCCCCAGGTCCTTTTCTGCTGGGAAGCTTTCCAGCCACTCTTCCCCAAGCCTGTAGCATTGCATGGGGTTGTTGGGACCCAAGTGCAGGACCTGGCACTGAGCCTTGTTGAATCTCATACAATTGGCCTTGGCCCATCTATCCAGCCTGTCCAGATCCCTCTTGTAGGGCCTTCCTACCCTCCAGCAGATCAATACTCCTGCCCAACTTGGTGTCGTCTGCAAACTGACTGAGGGTGCACTCAATCCCCTCCTCCAGATAGTTGATAAAGATATTAGAACTGGCCCCAATACTGAGACCTGGGGGACACCACTTGTGACCGGCTGCCAACTGGATTTAATTCCATTCACCACCACTCTTTGGGCTCAGCCATCCAGTCAGTTTTCTACCCAGCAAAGCATATACCTGTCCAAGCCATGAGCAGCCAGTTTCTCCAGAAGAATGCTGTGGGAAATGGTGTCAAAGGCTTTACTAAAGTCCAGGTAAACAACATCCACAGGCTTTCCCTCATCCACTAAGTGGGTCACTTAAGAAGATCAAGTTAGTGAAGCAGGACCTGCCTTTCATAAACCCATGCTGACTGGGCCTGATCCCCTGGTTACCCTCTACGTGCCACATGGTGACACTCAAGATGATCTGCTCCATAACCTTCCCTGGCACTGAGATCAGACCAACAGGCTTGTAGTTCCTCAGATCCTCTTTCTGGCCCTTCTTGTAGATGGGTGTCACATTTGCTAACTTCCAGTCAACTGGGACCTCCCTAGTCAGCCAGGACTGCTGGTAAATGATGGAAACTGGCTTGGTGAGCACTTCCACCAGGTCCTTCAGTACCCTTGGGTGGATCCCATCCAGCCCCACGGACTTGTGTGTGTCTACGTGGTATAGTGGGTCACTAACCATTTCCCCTTGGATTATGAGGGCTTCATGCTGCTCCCCGTCCCTGTCTTCCAGCTCAGTGGGCTGGGTACCCAGAGGACAACTGGTCTGACTATTAAAGAGTGAGGCAAAGAAGGCATTAAGTACCTCAGCCTTTTCCTCATCCTTTATCACTATGTTTCCCCCCGCATCCAATAAAGGATGGAGATTCTCCTTAGCCTTCCTTTTGTTGCTAATGTATTTATAGAAATTATTTAGAATTAATTTCTTCAAGTCTAAAAGTAAAAAAAAACCTGTGTTGTTATGACTGATCTGTCTTAGTAGGGATTCACAAAGAACAAATGTTCACTACGGTTTTAATGTAGAAACCAAGATATATTTTGGAGTCATTCAAGCCAGGAAAATGAATGAAGACGCAGAATTCATGGTTGCACATACATGGACAAGATGAATAATTGATCTGTGTTTGTATTGATCTCTCCTTAGATTTTATTAATACTTAGCTCCAGGAACAAGTAATTTTTCTGCCTATGGTAAAGTCAGCTTTATGGACAAAAAGTGCTTATAGTGCTAGTTTGTAAGTTCTCATATAACTGAGCAACATGGGTCAGACTCTACATCACATAATATTTTGACTTAATAAAGATGAAAAGATTATTATTATGCAATAAGTATTGCTAGGCAGCATTCATACAGTGAAGAGGAAATTATCTTTACCGCTTTTATGCAGTGAGTGTGAAGGCAAGAAGTGCCAATGGGTCAGCACTCAGTGAAATGACAGGGACTGTTCTTTCTGAAATAGCTTTCACTACAGCTAAGGCTAGGGAGTTTAGTGTGACACTGTGAGGCCCATGCTTTATTATACTTCTGTGTATTTGAAAGAAGAAAAGCTTAGAATATACGGGTTTGTCTAGAAAAAAGAAAACTGAGGCATAGAAAGGACAAAAAAACTTTATGAGAAAAAAGATTTCCACAAAGGGGTAAGCTTTCCCCTTCACTCAGAATAGAAAAATAAGTAATTGAACTGAGGCACAGAACTGTCAGTGTAGATAGTAGTTGAGAAAAAAAACCCAAATTTTTATATGAAACACATGATTAAATCACTAAATAAAATTTGTGATAGTTTTGGATGTTATAAAGGTAACAATAGAAATATTTTAAGAAATGGATAGAAAAATATCTGCAAGAAAAAATTTACTTACTTAAACCTACTTGACTCTGCCTTCAGTAAGAGATGGACTAGATGATATCTTAATGTCCCTTCCAATTCTGTATTTAACAACAATTCTATCACAAATGGGGAAGGGTGTTGTTTGGGTTTTTTGGTTTGGTTTTTTTTTTTTTTTTTCAGAGCACGTTCAAGAAATACATTTAGGTTTTATTTTGGTTTTGTGGGTTTTTTTTATTTTTAAAAACTGTCTTTACTCCTTGTTCTCATTTAGTTAAGATAGTTTCTCCCCATCTCAATATCTGAATTTTGACTCAGTTGATCTAAGCATAATCTCTTCCAACTATTTCCATAGGATTGCTTGAATAGCAGTTTGAGTCATAAAATGTTTGATGGGCCTGTGCATTTGGTTTCTTGGAGGAGTTGTGTGTGGGATCAGCATATTCAAGATCTTCAGTCAGTGTTCATAGTTTTCATTGCACAGAATGGTTTTATCTCTACAAAGTGCCTCTAAGCTAACAACTGCATCAATCTCCTGTCACAGGCCTTGCATGTTTAAGTAGAAAAATCAATGGGAAAATAAATTCTACTATGTATGACTTAATAAGGTCTCAGCTAAGGACAAAATGCTTCTTGTTCCTCTAGTCAGCGAGTGGGAAGGAAGACAGAGTCTCTACTCCTTATATTGTTTATGCATTTTTGCATTTGACAATGTCTGGAAAAAAAATAAAACTAATCCTGTAGCTGGGCACAGAAACATTGTACTTTTTTGCCTATGTAAATAAAACAACTTTTCTCCCCATAACTAGTTTCCTTCCTTCCGAGGAAAGACTGCTTACAGAGTTACTGTTCAGTACTGCCAAATAACACCATATTCATCAAAAGCAGTAACTTGCTCTATGCTTGGAGTTCATTCCTGACAGAGGGTGAACCGAGGATTGCCATTCCCAAGGGCAATGCTCAAATGCAGTATTCTATGCATCATCATTTATTTTTGCCCACTAACAAAGTTCTGTAGTTATATTAACTTGAGTGTAAATTTCCATCCAAGGTTTTAACCTCACAAGAAGCTAATGTCATAAACACACATTTCTCTATGTCTTCTTTACTACAGACATTTTCATTTTCCTTAATAGATAGAGCACAGGCCACAACCAGAGGCATTGAATCAGCTAAGAGTAGCTATAGCTCTATTCCAGCATGGCAACTCTTCTATTGCTGTGTCATCTGTGTAAAAAATTATAACCTCAACTGAAAATAAAATTCCCAGTTCCATGCAGAGGGCACCATTATAAAATTAAATTAGTAGGAAAAGACAGTGATAAAAGTAGAATGTTAGTTTTTCCTTCTTTTTTGATTCCAAAGGTGATGTATCAGAAAGTGACAGTATGATTTTGCTGAAGAAATAGATGATAAAAAGTTCTAATTTAAGTGTCTATGAGAGTGTCACCAGAGCAATCACAAAAAAATACAACCATGGCATTGGCAAAAGCTTATAATTTACTTTAAAAAACATAAAATGGAACAGTTATTGCATTAAGTTTAACCTCAAATCTCTCTGTGCACTAATTTAAAATCCTAAAGGAAAGCACATAGTCTGCAGAACTAAAAAATGTGTATTGTAGCTGGAATCTGCATTTAAAAGTAGATTTTTTTTTTTGGTAACACAATCAGAACTGTTCCACTTCACTGAAATGATTCAATATGCACTCAACAATAGAAATAGTATTTCCTAATACAAATAACCTTCCCAATGCAAATCTAGACAATCTCATAAAATATTAAATTGTATTCTTCAAAGCTGTGCAATATAAATGATGTTGTTTAAATCTGAGTCTTGTTCTACACCATATTTCTTTATTAAAGCAAATTTATCTAACTTTCTGAATCTGAAAGAGTTTTCTTGCATGATGCACTTGTTGCTTTTTTGCTCAAGAGAATCAACTTCATAACTAGCCTATATCTCCTAAAAAACCTGATAGTAACTATACCAAAAAAAGCATGGTACCAAATGTCTGTTTTTTTCCCTGTTATACTGCTGTTATTGATCTATATGGAACTGGCTGAGAGGGTAGAAATATTAGCAGGCCTTTATAAAAAGAAGTCTCTAGGATGATGTGGCAAGGACTATGTATATGATCAGACATTGCAATCTGTTAAAAGTTTTGAAAGAAATCACTAGAGAGTACTTAGCAGGAGCTACAAACATCCTTAGTATTGAACAGATAAGGCTATCCAAACCCTTTAATGCCACCTCTGGAGACAAGCCTGAGAAAGCTTGATTGAGTTCAGAATATTTTAACTTTTATGTTGACAAACTGATGCTTCCAGAACTGTAAAAATGAAGCTTAGCTGACAAAGTTGGCAACAACAGTATTTTTCACAGCAAAGGAAGCATTACCTGCTTGCTATAACAAAAAGAATAAGGAACAAATGGGATATAAAGTAAATCTCAAGCTGCCAAAATTTTAAAAGAACATTTAAATCTCACAGTCTGTTCATTCTCATTTGTTTTCAGCAAGACTTTTTATATTAGTTGCACCTGACTTTCTGAGGTTTTTGTTTTGTTTGCATCAACCTCGAATGAAAACATGACAATACCAATACTGGAACAGAAAACAACATATGGAAATTGGCTTAAGACTCTCAAGCATTAGTTTTTATTTTATATTACCATAAGCTCTTCCAGGATGTCTAAGATATTGTTTTTAATTTTTCTTCTGCCTGAGTCAATAACTAACTGTTCTCCCAAAGAGCACCCACCCGTGGCATAAAACCAAAATATTATTTTTGGTATACTGTACAGCTCTCTCCCCTCCATATCAGTATCTAAATCATTGTATCAATGAGCTGAAGGGAAAAATTTTTAACACACAAATTCACTCTAAGTCAGATATGTGAAATATTTTATCATATATATAGTCTTTCTTGGGTAGAAAAACAATTTATTTTTTCCAGTAGTCCCCTGTATCATGACAGGAAAATTTGATAACTGTTTTACAAAACTGGAGAAAATATGTCTTTCATCATTTTTTCTATCAGTATGTTTCTATATATGTGTGCACAATATGCCTCAGGAATTGATTCTATGACTAGGCCGTGAAGACATTTGGGAGTCCAGTAAACATGCAAAAGAACATCTGCCTTCATATCTGCCTTTTTACCTTAAGGTAAAAATTTCAAAAATTTATCCATTTGTGATGAATTTCAAGAACAATTATAATGAAGTGACAGAGAATTTCTAGTTTCTTCCCAAGAGAGAAAAATTATAAATAACACCTTGTAGCTGGGTAGCTATTTATAGAAATTATATGTCAAGTACCATTATTTTAAATACATCTCTGCCATCTGCTCCAGTTCCAGAATTCAAAATGGAAAGATTCTGCAGTTATGATACATGAGTCTAAGATAAAATGTGTCTATAATCAAAACATCCCAGTCCAGCCTAGTCTAAAAAAATTATGTTCTTATTAGTCATATACCTTACATTTGCATCACAGATAGGAAGATTGTTGTACCTTTCAAATGTCAACAGTATCTTTATTAAAATGAAAACTTAATGCACAATTCTAATAGAGAGTGGGCAAATAACTTTTATGCAAGGTTACTGCAAGGTTTCTAGTAAGGATGAATCTCCAGCGTTATGGAGTCTGGAAAACACTAGGTAGATTATTTCCTGCCAGAGGTTACATTCTAATTTGAGAAAGCTTTCATCAACTGCAGCTCATATTAACAACAAAAAAAAAAAGTAGCCAGTGCATGCAAGAAATTCATTAACTTGAACTTGATATTATACCTCAGAACTAGTCAGCTCATACAGCTAATTACATGTGTGTGTTCTGAGCTAGGGATGCAATGTCCACTCCTACAATGGCATCATGAGCCACAGGAAATTTGCCGCTTTCCTTGAAGCCTCAATGTTTCCATCGACACTGAATACATAAGACCCATATGATTCCATGTTTCTTGTTCACTTACTTGCACAGAAAAGAAGTTTCTTCAGAAAGTGACTTCAGAAAGTTACTTCAGAAAGTAACTTGTCTAGATCTGTAAGCTTCCTCCCAAAAGAGGAACCGCATATGAAAAGCACTTAAAATTTGGAGTACAAGTGCCTTACTGTTGAACTGTGAATAGGTTCATTTTTATGGCATAAAAATACTATCATAACACTTTAAATAAGATACAGTCAAAACACGATAACTGCTAAAAGCAAACCATAAAAACAAAAAGAACTTTATTCTCCAGAATCTGAAAAAAAATAGAGTAGGTTGATTCTTTTGATAAAATCTGATGTTTATTTGGTGAAGTTACATAATTTGACATTTACAGTGATGTTTGTAAGAAGAAAAATACTGGAAGAAAAGTAGAAATAAATTGTGATATATAGTTTTCATATATATAGTTTTAAATTTTGTTTTAACTTATGGTATGAGGTTACAAACTCTCTTCCTAAAACTTAATAGTATTTAGTCTCATGAGACTAATACTTTTTACTGACACTATAATTTCCATAGTTTGTACTGTTTTTTTGTTTGTTTGTTTGTCTTATTATTCCCATACTGCCTTAATATGAGAAAGACTGATCTTCACAGATCCAAACAGAAAAACAACAAAGAAATAGTTCCCACAGATAAGTATACCTGTATGTGTATATGTGTACATGATTAAAACACAACTTCACTATAATTCCCTAGGAACAAAGTTGTGATTCTGAAAACTTTTGCTTATAAGTCACTTATTCTGCTAACTCCTAAATTCCATTGCACTTTCCACATACGCATATATTACTGACAAGCATCACCAGATGATGATGAAAAGGTGATACCTTTTTTACCCCAAATTTCCTCATTCGTAGTGTTGAAGATCAACTCAGCATCTAAATTGTATCTCAGTCTGTTTATAACATCTGAAAGCTGTAATTCTTAGAGTATGCCTCACAGTATAGTTGCATGATGGGAGTTCTTGGTAGTGGGCTTATTCCTTTCATACAGTAATATCTTATGAACAGTGGCTTACTTCTCTGTGTCAAAATGAAGAAGGGTTTATGCAAGAATGGTACTTATTATTATATGTACTATACCTACTGTGTTTCCTTTCCCCCTTCTTTATCCATTGTGTGAGATCTCAAAACCCTATTTCAATGCTCCTCTCAGTGTGAAGAACTCACCTCCATTATCCCCATGAAAGGGCTCCAGCTGTGTTTTCAAAGAAAATGGCTGCAACTGCATTTCACTGGGAAGTCAATCTTTCTGTGTTTTAAATATTTCAGCTGTGTGAACACCTACAGGTCCTCTAGTTATATTGTCAGAAAAACACCAGTCACTGATTACTGAGAAGGTAATCCCTGTAACACTCAGATTTGCATAGTTCTTAATATGCAAGTACTCAGAAACTTTGAAGCTGAACATGAAAGCAACTGCTAAATTACTGACAGGGTTAAGCGACAGTACAGCAGGTTTTTCCCTTCCTTGTGATTTTGGATCTGCACAGTAAAATAGCCAGGAGGTTAATTTTAAGTGCTTAAATCCCTTGGTGTATCTAGTACATAAAAATCACAGAATAGAGCAAACCTAATGTTGCAGCAGCACCTTTACTGTTGTAATTACTGTGATCCTTCACTTGACCAGCATATTCAGTTAGGAAAGAGTCTGATGTTTTCCATATTAAATTCTCTTCCTATGTAAGGATTCTGTAGCAAATAACAAAAATCTCTTTTGTTCATCAGCTGGGTTATTTTAGAAAGCTTTGCAGGGGCATGTAATAAACCGCATATGAACATGGCTCCCTCTAGTGACTGCTTTTAGAGACTCCAAGAGCTTATTTTTCACAGGCTTATTAGGGAAAGAGCAACTGTGTTTTGTGCCTCCGATTTTCATTGGATTTGTACACAGGAAACCTTTGTATTTCACGCAACAAGTAAAAAATGTACAGAGCAAGTAGGCTTTCTGAAGTTTCTTCTATTCTGCAAAACAAGGGTTTTCTTTTCAAATTTTGCTTTTTTTTTTTTTTTTTTTTTGATATTACATGCTGCTTGGCCCAATCTGCTGTTAGGGCACTCCTGCCAGTTCATAACAAGATTTAAAGAGCCTCAAAAGGGTATCTAACAAGCTCATTGGCACGAGACTTACATTTGCTACACAGTGTCTGCAGTCCCATCTATTTAAAAATGTAGAAATATAAAAACTGTCAAAGGTCAAAAACTAACAAACAAAGAGATGGCTGAGGAAAGTCAGTATCTAATAGAGTTTTCCTGGAATAGGTCATTAGCTAACACAAGCTCACAAAAAAACCCAAAACAAACAAGCATTCAGCAAGCTAGAGAGTATCACTTTTCATTTCATGCTTAAAACAACACACATAGTTAGCAACAGTCACTTTAGGAGACGTTTGTCTCATTCATAGGTATCTTTACTGTAGACACACACATTTGAGGGGTAGCCTATGTTTCCTTTATAGTCATTCCAGGGAAACGGTCAGTGTAGCAAGAATGGGCCTCTGATGTATTTTAGATGTCATCTTTACAATAGGAGGAATCACTCAAGGTTTCCTATAGCTTTTTATTTACTAACTCACTGACCAGGTTAGCTACCTCATATGTAAAGATTTATATTATAGAAATCTAAAATTAGATGAGATTAAGTTCACCTTAAATCTGTGATTTAAAAAAAAAATAATTCTGCACCCAAACAGTTGAACATATCCTGTAGGTATATTATATTGTTATCTGATACAACATAGAAAGTGTCTAGGCAGCTTGCATTAGAAACTCCCAATGTCTTTTAATCTTAACTGTATGTCAACCCCATATTAGAAGATGTAGTCCAGTGCAGTTTTTCACGCAGACAACATATCAACTATACACTACTTTGCAAATAGAATACTGTCTGCTTAACTAAGTATTGTTTTGGTTTTAAATGACGATAGAAGTGGAAAAATACTGAAACAATATTTTCAGAATGATATATTTTCCAGAGACCAAAGAAAATCAATATGAATTTTTAATTTGTAGTAGAAGAAAAGGCCTCTTAGGTCATTAACTCCATTTCATTTAAACTTGTGTATAAAGATACAAGCTCTCTTTCTAAACTATAAAGAGATGAACTGTACTCATGGCTCCTAGTAGAAGATTGTTTCAAAACCTCACTCATTGGAGGAACAGAAAATTTAAGAAATTAGAAAGAATTTGTGTTTTATATTAGTTATTTATTATTCTCATAAAATTAAAAAAAAAGAGAGTTTAGTCATCCAATTCTTTCCAAACTCCCGTTACACATCATTTTTCTTTTTCCTGTTTTTATTGTATATTTGGGAAATTTTGTGCATATATATGTGTGTGTGTGTATGTGTGTATATAAGAATGTAATTTTAGAACACATGTAATAATTTGAAAATTAGAATCCCTTCACAGTGAAAACTACTCATAATTAAAGTTATGAATTTAGATGTTAATATGATTCTTTTGGCTTAATTTTGTTGGGATGTTGAAGAGAAGAGAGACAGGAAGAGGGAAGGAAATATGAAAAAGAACGAAGTGTTTAATTTTTTTGATATTTTGATATTACATTAATAAAATTATTATATTGGCACTGTAAGTTTCACCAGCTTCACAACAGTCTGACAGTTCCATTCAGTTTCTGCTTTGGCATTACACTAAGATGAAAGGCTGTATTTTCCTTTATATCCCTTGTTTCAGAAAGATCTTGATACAATGGGCATTTCTTATTATGACTCTTGTTTAACATGCTGCTATACATAATCTCTTTCTAAAATTCATAGACTGTCTTGTGTGACCCACAAAATTATAAAATAACACTATGGGCCCAAAACATCACAGAGGTTTTCCAGTCTTTGTGTTCAGTTATGTAAGCTCAAAACTATATCAATTTTTCAACTTTGAATTTTTTTTTTTTACATTATCAATCAAATTGCCTATGAACTTGTATAAAATTTGACTACTTTTATAAGTATTTTATCTTTTTTTGCAAGCACATTTCAGGTAGCTGTTATGCAACCCTGTACTACAATAACAGGTCTTAACTTTCTAATCAGTATTATCCCTCAATTTTTGAATTTTCCAAATTGTTCCAAATCTTTCCAAAATCTTTGGTGTAGAAGTAGTAATTCAGCAGCTGCATACCTTAAATTACATGATGAAGCTACATGCTCTCTCCAGGCAAAATAGCAGATTTGCTGGGGCCACTGTGTACAATAGTATTACTCGTATACTGTTCATTGTATTTTGCTCTTGTATTCTTCAATGCCTTTAAATCTAGTGCTATTATACTGTTTTTAGGGTGTCTGTTACCATAGTGATATGCAATGTGTGCCTAGCTGTCTCCTTTTCTATCAGTTAGTAGTCATATTGAAAAACTCGCTGCTTAAAGTGCTTCCAAATTTTCTCTGCATTACATAAAAGCCTTTGTTCATGTAATAGTTAAAAATTGCTGGTCTTTGGCTTTCCCATTCCTTGGGTAATTTGTCTGAGTTTTCTTCAGGCAACTGGGTTACTTGAAGTGCTAGCCTCTATACGAAAGATGCTGCCAAGTCCTCCTTGCAGTGCTGCCAATTCCAGATGTTCTTTATACCTGCAGCTCTTTGTGCAGAAGGGAAATCTTAATACCCATGACAGACACAGAAAATAAAGGAAAACTCATCTGAACTTAAGCATCTGAACTGGAACTAAAAGTGGACAGTGCTAAAATCCAAAAGTGCATTTCAAAATGCTCTTTTTACCTTGTACCCACATAAACTCATAGTCTGATGAATTAAATTTTTTTAAGCTGTTATACCAAGTAAGGTTTTTAATACTGTCTGTCGTAATATTCTCATAGACAAACTGATGAAGTTTATACTAAATCCTGGACTGTGAGGTGGACTGAAAACTGGCTGAACCATTGAGCTCAAAGGATTGTCATATCTGATACAAAGTCCAGCTGGACATCAGTCACCAACAGTGTGTGTCAGAGGTTGATACTGGGGACAATAGTGTTAAACATCTTCATTAATGACCTGGATGACTGTACAGGGTGCAGACCCCCAACAAGTTTGCAGATTATATAAAACTAGGAGGAGTGGCTAATAAGCCACATGGATGTGGGGACATGCAGAGGAACAAGCTGGAGAACTGGTCCAACAGGAATTCAATGAAGGAATAACTCCATGCAGTATTACACTTTGTGAGACAACTGGCTGGAAAGTAGCTTGGCAGGAGAGGACCTGAAGGTCCTGGTGGACACCAAGTTGACCATGAATCAGCAATGTACACTTGCAACAAAAAAGAGCAACAGCCGCCTGGGCTGTATTACGAAGAATATAGCCAGCCAGTCAAGGGATGTAATCCTTCTGCTAGTCAGCCCTGGTGAGGCCACTTTAAGAGCACTGTGTCCAGGTCTGGGCTCCCAGTACAAGAGAGATATGGATATACAGGAGCGAGTTCAGTGAAGGGCCATGTGAAGGGCTATGAAGGTGTTTAAGGACTTGGAGAATCTGTTGTATGAGGAGAGGCTGAGATGGGACTGTTCAGCCTCGAGAAGAGAAGGCTCAGGGGGAACATATCATTGTGTATAAATACCTGGTGGGAGGGAGTAAGGAAGACAGAGTTAGATTCTTCTCGGTGGCATCCAGTGACAGGCCAAAAGGCAATGAATACAATTTAAGATACAGAAAACTCTATTTAAATGCCAAAAAAAAATTACTGTGAAGGTGGTCAAGTATTTGGACAGGTTGGTCAGAGAGGTTTTGTAGTCTTCATCCTTGGAGAAATTCAAAACTTGACTGGACATGGCCCTGAGCAACCTGCTCTAGTTAACCCTGCTGTGAGCAGGAGGGTTAGACTAGATGACCTCCAGAGGTCACTTCCTACATCAATGGATCTGCTATTCTGTGACATGTATTCACAGAATCAGATAATTGTTTAGACCAGAATGGACCTCTTGAGAGAGATAGTTGGCTTCTCAGGCTAACCTGTCCAAATACTTGAGCATCCTCACAATAAAAAGTTTTTTCTTTTGTTCAGATGTAATTTCATGGTCAGTCAGTATCTATTAGTTATTTCTTTACAAGTGCACACAGAAGACTGCTTGTAGTCTGCTTTGTTATGTACTGTTTTCAAGATGGATTATGTGTTTTTTAAACTATTTTCAAGCTGAGTGTATCACATCCTGAGCAAGTCCTCTAATTGCTAGGCTTATGATTCATGCCATCTCAGTTTAACTCGGCAGGCAGCTAAACACCACACCCGTTTGCTCACTCCCCCCGCAGTGGGATGGGGGAGAGAATGGGGAGGAAAAAAAAAGAAGTAAAATTTGTGGGTTGAGATAAAGACAGTTTATGAGGACAGAAAAGGAAGGGAAAATAGTAATAATAATAAAAATAATAATAATAGTAATAATATTAGTAATAATAATGATAAAAGAATATACAAAATAAGTGATGCACAATGCAATTGCTCACCACCCACTGACTGATGGCCAGCCAGCCCTCGAGCAGTGGCCCCCCAGCCAGATTTCCCCTAGTTTATATACTGAGCAAGACATCATATGATATGGAATATCCCTTTGGCCAGTTTGGGTCAGCTGTCCTGGCTGTGTCCCCTCCCAACTTCTTGTGCATCTCCAGCCTTCTCAGTTGGTAGAGCACAAGAAGCTGAAAAGTCCTTGACTTAGTGTAAGCACTACTTAGCAACAACTAAAACATCAGTGTGTTATCAACATTATTCTCATACTAAATCCAAAACACAGCACTATATCAGCTCCTAGGAAGAAAATTAACTCTATCCCAGCTGAAACCAGGACACACACACATGGAAGTATTAGCTGCTTTGCATTGTATTTTAAAAGAAAGGGATGATATGGTCCATTTTCCAAAGAGAAAATGAGACTGACTGTAGAGGCTTACTCTTGTCTATGAATTGTGATTGTGCATAGGTGTCTCTTTGAGGCTGAGAGATAATTCATCCATCCCAGAAAAACTTTATATTAGGCCCACATTCATAAGGGAATTGTCTGAAGTGGAACTTAGAAAAAATATCAATGTCTAATTCCAAGGAGGCTATTCACACAATACTGGGCTATGTGAATCCAGCTAAGAGCAACCAAAACTTAAAGTTACTTTTACATCAATATGTTGCTTTCTATTCAGGGAGTTGACTGTTTTGAACCAGGTCTGAGATATCTTTTACCATACCTTGTAGGTGATGGCTAAAGATGTAGACTCTGCTCTGGGGACCAGGAATGAGATTAACTAGGTCTAACTTTATGTAATTATAGCATTAAACATCCATATCTGGGCTGTTCCCTTTAGGTTTCTTTTGCAGTAATTGAAAGACAAATATTTCTTCAGAAATCACACATTGTAAATGCCTATTTTGATCCATGGATAAAGGGAGACTTGGGTGACTATCTCAGATGATATCTGCATTGTAGATAACTAGAAAGAGGTGAGAAGAATGTTTAAAAATTAATGCATTTGATGCTTATAATGACAAAATGTGTACAAATGTGTAGATATGCTCTTTGGTTTTATTCCATGTAAGGGATAATTGTAAATGTTTCTCATTTCAAAATTTTTAGATGAAGGTTCAGTATAAACACAGCTGACAGAAAGGCACATTACTATTTACAGTGGTGATTTTTCATGCCAGGTGTACTACATTTTAAAAAGTGGAAGACCAAAATTAATTTCTCAGTAGTTCAGAAGTTAGTATTATGTCCCAGTTTACATTCAACATTTACAAAGAGCATCAGAGATAGGATATTTGTAATTAACTTGTCACTAAGTCAGAATATTTTGTCAGACTCTTATCCAGTTCTCTTTTCAGTATCCTTGCATTGTCCTACAAAACTTCTAAAAAAAGAAGGAAAAAAAAGAGTCACCTTGCTTCCTGAAGTGTCATCTCTGATGCTGTCAGTCACTGTATTGTATTAAGCAAGTTGATTTTATGAGCTGGAGAAAACCCACAGCTCATAAACTCAGCAGAGGTAAGTGAGTTATGACAGTCTTTCAAATACATTAATGAAATTCCTAAAACATCAGTATGGTACATTAGTTTTCCTAACATTTAGCTTTATTAAGCACACAGATCGATGAGAAGCTGTCTTGTATGCCAATTGTTTAGCTTTTTTAAAATGGCATCAATTTTTAAAATGCTTTTTCCCTTGTAGCTAGAAGAAACTTTAATGGTCAAATTTCAAATTTTGGATGAATCTGAGAATTTTATAGGTGTACATTGGAGCTAATCCCAATCTGCTGATTTTAAGAAGTTGTGAATGTGAAGACATTTGTTCACTAATGTTAGTCTAACATTATCTCCACATATTGTTTATCTACAGGTCTTTACTTCCACTAAATTTGGAAGTGCTCATGTGTTCCAGAATCATTTTTAGAACTGTCTACACATACTTTTCGTTTCTACGTTTTTGAAAGTGGAATGTGATGTCATGATATATATTGCCAAGGTACTGATACTTCTGTAATCAAAAAGTAACAAAAAGTTTTCAGATAGAAGAATGATGATTTTTTGTGTGAGATTTGAAGTGAACCTGCAGTAAAACACTCAAGAAATTAATCACATTGTAAATAAAATAAACTGCATTTCTATTCTGAAGATATTAAATGACAATTTGAAATATGAATAATCTTTGTCACGGAAATACATTTATGTGGAATACTTATTGACCACATCAATAAAGAATGATTAGGAAACAGTATAATGCTTTGCCTTTGAATTTGGAGAAATTGGGTTAAAAAAAATTTAAGTCATTTAGCTCATCAGGTAGCAAATCAGTTACTCAATAATGAAGAAAATGCTCCCTGTTTATACTAGCTCTAAACAATAGACCACACTGCTCTGCATTTTGCAACATAAAAAATACTTCTCAGTTTGATTTTTATGTGCCTTTTGTCTCTTCCTTGCTTTGTTCTTTTTGGCTATTTATTCTGAGTAGAATAAAACCAACACCAACAGCAATAACAACAACAAGAACCCATAGAAGAAAGAGAGAAAACTGCTGTTTATTGCGGGTATAAAAAAAAGGCATGCAAAAATTCTCCACTTAAGATACGTACAACCTCTGATTTAAATTTGTGTCAGTTGTTTTTAGATGATGAATATGAAATACTTCAGTAAAATTCTGGAATGATACAAGATCAGTAGATTAAAAAATGACCAAGTGACAAATCTGGAACAGTAGCCAGTGGTGGGAAATCATTGTTTGAGGGTGCTTTTTCAAAAAAAGTTGTGAAACAACCAGTATTGGACATTTCATAGTAATTAATAGAGTCAACCAACTATAACAATGGATAAAACAAAGACTGATAAACCATAAATAGTGACAATAATAGTAATAATTATAATAATAAATAATAGGGAGAAACAGTTGAATCAGAAAAAATGATCACTTGGTAATTTCAAAGTAAGGGATCACACTCATAAAGTGTTGAAATTCAAAGAAATATATTCAATAGGAATAAATAGACAAATTTGGAAAGCAATGATTCTGAAAAAGATTTAAAGGTTACTGCAATTTGCCATGAGTACCTATTGCAACGTTGGCAGAAAAGAATACTGAAAAGAATAAACAGAACAGTAGTAAGTGAAAAAGGGGTGATATTAACTCTACTCAGCACAGTGAGACCAATATACAATGTTAGCATCCATATTTTTAAAAGATGAAAAATTGTAGATGGTACAGAAAAGAGACATATCCAAAAGCTGGACAAAATGGCTCATGGTGGAAGATTTACAGCACAGTCTGTTTGGTTAATCAAAAAGTTTAAATGATTTGATTATGGTCATAAGTACTTATATGGGGCAAAATACCCATCGCTAAAGGGCTTCAATGTGGCAGAAAAAGGCCTATTGAGGACCTATGCCTGGAAGCTGAAGCCAGATAAATTCCAATCAGAATTTAGGCACATCTTGTTAACAGCAAGGGCAACTAATCACTGAAACAAGCTACCAAGGGATGAACTAGATTCCTCTGTCTATGGAAACCTTTAAATAAAGAATGGTTGCCTTTCTGGGAGATACGCCTCAGACAAACACAAGTTATTGTCTACTCAAATAAAAGTCATTGAGCTCAGAAGAGGTATAACTGGGCAAAGTTTAGAGTTTTGCATTTGAAAAAAGGCCAGGATTGATGATTTCATGCTCCTCTTTGACCTTAATCTGGAAGATTTTGTGGTGAATATCCTTAGCCATTTCTGTGCCTCTTGTAATTTATTTACACATAAAAATACTGGACCAGCAAACTCAACCTAGTAGCTGAAAAATCACTATTTATTTTTCTTCCTTTGCATTTGCAGAATAGATGTACCATTTATTGTTATGCAGCTTTGTTGGTTTTAGTGGAGTCATGAAGAGGCAACAGATTAGTGTTTTGTAATTATTTTCAAATATACATGTATTTCAAATATATAAATAACTTAAATCTGTATTCATTTTAGTAGATTCAAATATGGTTCAAGTATTAAAAAAAAAAAAGAGAAGAAGATTGTAGAGTTCAAGGCATTGCGGAGATACACATGGTTAACTTTACCAAAAGTGGATAGCCCCACTTTGAAGTCAGCCAGTGAAGTCAATGGAACTAATCACAGTTAAGTATATGTATAAAACTTTGAACGATCAAAGTTGTAGTTTTATCACTGTAATGATTCAACATGATTTTGAATACACAGCGGAAATGGGCATATAGAATACAACAATGTAATGTTTAAACCACCACTAACAAAAGAGAGAGACCTTTAAAGAGGCGGAAGTTAGGCAGAACATAGGTCCAGGTATCACACATCTTCCTGGGGACAGGGACAGCTGAGGCCAGGCTGGGATGTGGGGGGCAGGCAAGGCAGGGTTGCGGGGGAGCTGGAGACTGGCCCTGCTGCAGTGTTGCTGGGGCAGGGACTGATGGCCCAAGGGAGGCTGAAATGGGTTCCTGGGCCATGGGCAGGGTAGGGGGAGACTAAGGGGGGCTGGGCAGGGACAGTCAGGGCTGGTGGTGCCTGCACGGTCCTAACACTCATCAGTTTCATATGCATGTCCTCTGGCTCCATGGACCCCATTGAAACCAGGGAAAAAAAAGCTCTAAGTACGCCATCCTTTTCCATGTCCTTGTTACTGGATCCCCTACCCCACTGAGCAGCAGGTTCAGGTTTTTCTTAACCTTTTTTCATTGACAATGTACTTAGAGAAGCCCTAGTTGTTGCCCTTTACATTCCTTGCTAATTTCATCTCCATCTGAGTTGTGGCTTTCCTAACTCCACACCCGCACACCCAGGCAATGCCTCTTTATTCCTATCATCCCTGCTTCCACCTTCTGTGTGCTTCATTTTTGCATTTGACCTCAGACAGGCAATCACTGTCCAGACCTTGTTGGCCTTCTGCCATACTTGCCTGGCCTTCTGCCACACTTGCAAGGAATGGATTGCTTTTGCACTCTGAGGTTGTTGTTCTTGAAGATCAACCAGCTCTCCTGGGCCCCTTTGCCCTTCAGGGCTGTTTTCCATGGAACCTTGTCAAGCAGATCCCTTAACAAGCCAAAATCTGCTCTCCTGAAGCATGTTGTTTTAATTCTACTAACCTGCTATTGCTCATTCCTCTCTTAAACTTCACCATCTCCAATTCTCCAGCATCCACCACAGCCAAGTCTCCCATTAACCTACACAACTCTGGCCAGCTTTGAGAGCAGTAAATCTAGCAGTACACATCGTCCCTTAGTTTGTTGATCATGTAAGTCAAGAAATTGTCTTTTGCATTCTTCAGAAATCACCTGGGTTGCTTGCACCCGGACATGTTGCCTTTGCAGGATGTATTGAAATGGTTACTTTTCCCCATGAATACCAGGGCCTGCAGCTGTGAGACTTCCTTTGCTGTCTAAACAAGGCTTTATAAACAGACAGTATCCCACTGTTAAATATGAAATCCTGAAATTTAATTCATGTCAACAAAAACATTCAATTAAATGTTGAATAAACACTAGCTTTTTCTAGAGGTGATATATCAGACCAAATGGTAAAAGTTGCTGAAAATTGTAGACTAATGAGATGATATATGCATTGGAGAATTGGTTTTCAAAAATTTGTTACAGTCTAATTGACAATTATTATTTATCTAAAAGAATCTGAGCTTTTGTTCTAAATGTAAATGATAACACACCCACTTGAAAACAGTCAATTAAAAAATGCTCTTTAAGGAACATACAAATTAGGAAGATAATACTGAGAGGAAAATAATGAACTGTGCGAAAACTTGCCATAACATGAAAATGTATTTGACATTCCTGCTTTGAGATATATATTTTTTGAGAAAAGTAAACAAACAGTAAGGGCCTTTATACTCACCATCCAACAATAAAAAAATCCTTGAAACAATTTTACTTACTTCTATGTTCTGAAAATTATGACATTAATTTTTATTCCTATTGTGAATGTTGCACAGTGACAATAGTGCTTACACCACTTACCTCATTTATGTTCATTTCTTCTGGACTTGCTTTGTGACATTTATTTATTTTATTCATTTACTAAGCTAATATTTATGGCTATGTGAGAGCTACATTTTAAAAAGAAACTGGGATTTGGAAGTCTTTCACATATAAGGACCAATCTTGCAGTAAAAATACCTTATGAAATCCATGGAGATTTCACTTGTGATCCACATGGCAGGGATTATCTTTCCAGCACTGTACAAAGGTACGAGGGAAGGCAGAGGTAGTATGACAGACAAAATTAACCTTGAAAGGGAGGGAAAGAATAGAGGTAGCATCTTCCTTTACAGTAGTCTCAGGGCTGGTTTAAAGATACAGAACTTATCCCATATCCTTCAAATGTCATTTGGTATATGTCACTGAAGTGGTTTAAGAAATAAAATATTTCATTATTATATTGGCAAAGAAATATGTCAAACTTCTTTGGTATTCAAATTGTTATAAGACATTTCTAAAAACAGAAGTATGACACAAAGTATGTCAACTGTATTTTGAGGTCATTCCTATTAATTAAATATATTTTTAAATACTGAAAAATGCATACTGAAGTCTTTAGGGATTTCTAAACCAGTCCGTGCAGTTTCTAATTTAAAGCCATGAACACTTAATACACATCAATAATCCTTTACGTAAAATTGTAGCTTAAATGCTGAACATGATGATAATTCTCTCTATTGGAAAATGGATTCTAAATAGCTAATCTGCTTAAACAGATGCTTTGTAGAAACATCTTTGTAAAAACATCTTTGCAAAACTGATAAGACTATTTTGAATAATGCATTCCACCTCTAGTTCTAAAAGGAATATGGCATCAGGACACACACATATCATCAATCCTCACATTTGGTTTCAAACTATCTCTCTATTCATTTTGCAGAAAAGTAGTTTATGTATTAGAAGATGATACATGTGCGTGCGCATGCATACACACAGACACAGGTGGAATGAAGGCTGCTTTGTAATTATTTTTTACATAGCTTATAAAACACAATGCATAGCTTTATTTCTAAAAGAATACTGCATATATCTTTTAAAATTAAGATGAATTCAAATTTTTTATTCAATAATCTATTGGTTTGCACAGAAAATGATGACAGTTATGTTGATGCTGACAATTGCTTCCACAGCTATTAATAAATTCAGCTGAATATTGGAGTTATTAGAGGTAAAATGTTCAAATGCAGCAAAAATTCAACTTAAAAAATATGGAGGATGGGTGAAAAGGTAATTGGTATTACTTCTACTACAGGATTGCTATAGTTTTAATACCACTTCACCATTACAGGAGCTTAAGTATAGTACAACATTATTTCTATATCAAATATTTTAAAGTGTATGAGAGAAGACTGTTACCACAGCTGTCAGAAGAAGGCATGGAAAGAATATAAGACTTAAATGAAATATATTCACAGGCTATTTGGAGAATATAGATTTTATGTGCCTGGCGCATCCATTTCTATTTTTGCTGGTTTTGACTAATGTATGAATGACGAATAGATTGATTCTTACACTTTCCTTGTTAACTCAGAAGGTAAGTATGTGATGATACTATTCAAAACAGCAAAAAACCAAAATAAGATACTTTAGATTAAAAAAAAATTAAAAAAATTATTCATTTTATTTTAAATATGAAATGAAAAAAATTATTTTAGCTATAAGTATCTCACTGAAATAATGAAATTCCTGAACCAACTTTTCAAAATCTTCTGTTTCAATCTTTTTTTTTTCCCCCTGGTCTTGAGAGTGTAGCTATTCCAGTCCTTAACAGATCAATTTCCAAGTGAGTGTTTTTTCTTGAATAATTTACTTTAGGACAATATAGGTTATTGCCAGTTAAATCCCTTTGTAAATGTTAATAGTTAAATCCTTGGAGATGCCTATAAAAGAGAGTAGGTCAGAAGGCAGTTGATTAATTGTGAATTCTTAAGGAACACAATCTCAAATATGTTTGTAATGGATTATATGTTTATCCAGATTCTCTGAGCATTAGTCATTATTTCTTAATTAGAGTTTTTGGTTTTACAGTAATACTATTCAGGGAAAACTGAGAACAAATTTATTGTATTTCTGAAGCAATAAAGCTCTTAGCCAATATAGCACCATGACTGAAATAAAGTACAAAGTAGCTGATAATTGCTGACTCTTGGCAATTACTCTCAGAAACAGAGAGACTAAATGACTGAAAAACATTTGAGAAATACTCATATGTGTATTGTCAGGAGCTCTCTGGGTTATCTGGTCATAGAAAGTTCAGTTCTTCTGAAAGTGACTGGAAAATAATTAAGCTTTTCATACAGAAAGTCAGTTTAAAAGGAAAAAATAAAGTGAATGTCCATGGTCAGTTAAATGTTCGGTGTTTTCCATGTGTGAAAGGTTGGTTTGTAAGGTTGTGGCCAGAGGTATAAAAAGTATTTATATCTAGGATCAGCCAAAAAACCATATAACCTGTACATAGGTATTTGTAAATTTTAGTTTCAGAAAACTGGGAACTAGGGTAAGGAGATAAATCATTTGATGATTTAATGATAGCCAAATTTTGTTAAATAAGATATTTTATATGGTATCAAAATGATTAAAACCAAAATGAATCTAATATTTCCATTAGAATTTCATTAAAACTGCATATATTTTCAAAACATGTAACCCCCTTTTTTCAGTAAATTGTCTTCTGACAAAGCAGAAAAGCAGACTCCCAGATAGTTTTATATTCATTCTGTTTGTCCAATGAATCATATATTACTTCAGACAGTCTGAAAGGTCTTCTTTGCAGTTGATAAACAAACACTGACAATATTTTTTCACATTTTGTCTGACTGATGATTAACTGAAAAGAAATTATTCATTTTGACATGCTTTGGGTTCATAGTTCTGAAGATTGTAAGTGACAAATGTTGCCCTGTTACTTGAGCATGTCTGCACATACAGTATTTGAATAACTATTATTTTTATGTAAGATATCCTATTTATTTTAAAATATTACAAAAGCTTTTACAGTTGCTGATAAATTTCTGTGAAGGATTAGATCATGTAATTGGGTTGTGCTACCCTAAAGGCTGGTAACTCTCTTAGCTGTAGAAGGAGGTAAGGGTAACAAAGGTCAATGAGGCTAAATTTTCTGGTTGCCCTGGAACCCAATTTCATGCACAGATCAGTACACAGCACAGCAGGATTGCCAAAGGGTAGCCTTTCTGTAGCCCAGGAAATATGATGTTTTGTCATTGCTTGTAAAAAGCCTCAGGCTTTGAATTGACCTGGTACGGCTGTCTCTCAGGACTTGCACTTGCCTCATCCTGAGCTGATGTTAGCTTGCTTTCCCTGTGATAGCAATTGTCTAATAATCAGGTAGCTAATGCCTAAATTTGTTTCAAATTTATATAGCAGTAACAGATAGCTGTTCTGCATGAGGGGAACTGCTGGTGACACCAGATTTGAATGTGGTGTGGAAGAGTATGGATACAGAATGACACCAGAGGTTCCAGTTTGTGTAAACAAATCACAGTGGTCAAAAGCTGATCAATGCAGGAATGCACCTGTGGAAGGCAGATAAAAACAACTTCTGAGAAAAAGTAGAGAACATAAAAATCAAAGACCAAGGCAGAAGAACCGTCCCACTATTAACAAGGTACTTCTGGCAAAAACCTGAGGACACTGATGGGTTGATGTAATCTCTGACTTCTTACTAAGAAAGACTGATGCTCTTGACCTTAGTACCCAGTGGGACAGCAGAAGGGTAAGCATAACATCAGAAGAAAGGGATGCGTAGTATGAAGTTAATATATGTTAACTGTTTTTATTGAGTCAGTATTCTCTCTCTTAATTTTGACTTTTGCTGAATGAGTTTTACTGTCATTGGAATTGTAACTGTTTGTAACTATTTCTTGTTATTTTTATCAGATTGCTGAAACATTAATGAGATATAAATTCTAAATCCCATATATAACATGTATTACCTTTTGTCCTGAATAAGATTTTCATGTGTGTTTCTCTTCTCTATCCTGTGAATGTCTTTCGGACATCTCCTCCTAGGACTGTGCTGTGATTCTTATGGCTCTCAGGCACTGATTTTTGTATACTGCTGAAGCTTGGCCATCTTAATCTTGTTGACGTAAATTGTTATGTAACAGCTGCTATTGAAAAAACAGTATTAAGTCAGGGAATAGCCAAATAGGCATAAGGAAGTTATTACTACTTTGCACAGGAGGCCAGCTTTAATTTTGTAAAGACAGTCCATTTGGAAAGGAAGTGGAACCCAAATTAAAAGTTAATTAAAGACTGTTAGTTGAATGATTAAATAAAAGAGGAGCAATTCAGTTTTGTTTTTTCTTCAGGAAATGTACTTTAGTGCTAACCAAGATACACTTTGCTATAAAATTGGTTTAGTAAAGAACATCTTGGTTTTTATCTGGTATGAATACAGTACAGTAGTGACTCTTTCTGTACGGAAGAGATTAATGTGTCCTCTTTTACTGACTGATAAAAAAAAGATAAGCAAATCTTAATATTAATGTCACAGAGTGAGAAGGTTTCTACTTAGTCATATTCTTAGCTGCTGTAAATCAAGTTAGTTACAGAGTCAATGAGCTATATCACCAACATGTAATCTATCTCTTAAGTCATTTTGTAAAGCTGAATATCTGTAAAATAACAGAAACTTTTTCAAACTATGTCTGAGGAATTGTGAAATTTAATAAACAACTACAGAACTAAGTGGTTTAAGCATAAGTTAAACAGACAGTCCAGTTCATCACAGTTCTTAGTCCCTTCTTTCTATAATTGTGTAAACCAAAATAAATTTTTAAATAAAGTTTTTATTTGTTTGCTGTTTTACAAATAAAGGTTTTAAAGGCTGTTTTAGTTATACTGTCATAATATTTAAATAAGAACAAATTCATTTCCATAGTCTCAGTCATTTTAATTCTCTTGTTTTAAGAGTAATATTAGCTTGCTTATATTGTTAATTAATGTACCAGTTTGTGTGCCATAAAAGTACGTATCCTTATTGGGTACACATGGCAGTGCAGTTATTCTGCTCCTAGTTCCCTGCCCATTGTTCTGTGGATTCAACATTGCTCCAGTCTCCTGGAAAAAGTAGAATTTTCCATTCAAAGGACAATAAAAACTCAAGATAAATAACTCCTGTCCCAGCTAATTTGAACATTCAGAATTACACAATGGTGATGAAGTACGAAAACTCCTCACCAGCCACATTATATTCTTCAGTTCAACTATTAAAATCCCAAGATCTTTCAGTTCTTTAAGGCTCTATTTACGTGCTTTTTGTTTTTACAGTCTCAACCTGATTTATGAGAAGTCTTCATACAGTCAGGATAAAGACTTTACATTTTTAAAGAAATGAAATGCAGAAATCCGTATGTAATCATTAGCATACAGAATTGAGTTGCCATTCTTCTCACCTGAGTGTGACTGAAAGCTCAATGCATAATCTAAATTATTTGAATGCCCCTTATTAATCAGTGAGAATAAAGAATATTCCAAAGGTTACTGTACATGAGCTATCTGAGGATACTGTGGGGGTGCCTATCCCTTTCGGTTGTCCATAGGGGGAAGGTAAGGACAGAGCTTTTAGCTTTTTGATTAATTGAGCTAGATTAAATAAATTCTGTACCTTTCATTTTAACACACACTATCAAATCATGAGATTTAGAGACATTGTAGGCTGAATAGAAAACACTCTTCTCAAAAATGTCATTTTCTCCAAGACAGAGTAAAATAAAAATCACTCAGAATTTCTTTCATTAGATGGAGATAAACATTGTGTCCAAGGGAGATGTTGCAGTGATCCTCACTGGAAGACCGTTATACATCAAAGAGTTAGTGAGCCACATAACAACTAGCTGTCCCAGGCCTGTGTCGTCCTTTGCTGTGCTGTGCTGGATGTACAGCTTGGCCTTCAGGCCTTTGCTGTGCTGAGCATATCCCTTGTCTGCAGAATAAAATTAGCCATCTCATTGTAACAGAGGAGTTGCAGGCAGCTCCCACTTGGTACTGACAATTATGCCACCTGTGTGGCCTTGCCTTTACCTAGAAGCACAGCAAGAAGTTCTCATGGGAACATCCTTTCTGTTTGATAGTAGAAATGATGAATAGAGTTGTTTTCTTGGGAGAAAATCCTGTGATAGCTCGAATAACCAAAATGGGGTAATCCTTTCCACAGATGGGGTCTTCATGGTATGCTGCCTGTGGATTGGAGACCTATTCAATGCTGCACATCTCAGGGTTCCCACCACCTAAAGAGATGTATGATTGTCTATATTATTCTCTCTTTCTTTATAGTGTTAGCTCTAATAAATAGCATTTTAAATGATACTTTATGAAGTCAGAGTGTCTTTCTTCCTGGTATCATAAAGCCCCAGCACCTCCTGGTGCAAAATAGATGGTCAAAAGTTTATTGTATATGCACAGAGAATAAGATATTGTCTAATAATTTAGAATTATTCAAGAAAGCATTCAAGACATTTTCTTTTCCTAGAAACAGAAAGTTCTTATAATCTGTCTCATCATTATGTTGTTGGAACACTTTCCAAGCTGTGCATTAAGTAGCATATATATAAAAACTATGACATGTAGTCCTTTCTTCTGTGAAAGAAATTGTGCGAGTCTGCAGTTTAATTTTTTCACTATGTACAATTTTCTATCTGTGTAAAATGGTTATCTTTATGAAAGGATGTCAAAAGAGTGTTCTTCATATTTGCTGAAGTTTCTGGCAGCTTTTGCACTCCCTGCAAGGTCTCTTACCATCGTCATCTGCACAAGGAAGTATTACCCTTCTGGATAAAAGTTCTGTTGACTCAAGAAGCAACGCTGAGTGCTCTGATTGTCTCTTGAGAGGCTTAGGTTGCTATTTTAGTTAGTGTTTGGTCTGTTAATTGAACATAGAGTACTATATTTGATGTATTTTCAGGACCCTCCACTGCTGAGAAGTGCATTGCAAGGGTTTTCAAAGATCTGATGACTTCATTCTCAAATGCAGTTAATGGTTTTATTCATACTGCAGGAAACAAATACACATGCAACCAAACAAATATACATACAACCAAAACAAGGACATTGGCCTCTTGAATCTTCTCAGTGAACTGGTGACACTAGAGAATATCTACGGGGGTACTCTGTGAGAGAGAGAAGGTGATATTTTCTGATATACATACTCGGTCTTTTCTGTGCCTCAGCTATGGAACTTTTTAGGGCAAATCAGTAAAGAAAATAGTAGGAGGTATAGTAGTAAGTGAAATGAAGTATAAAATTGCTCAATTCGTTGGCTATAAATGTTTAAATGCTAATCTTATTATTTCTCTGCTCCAGCTGTTAAAAATCTGAGATTTATTTAGAGTTTAGAGTTGCTTTTGCTAAAACCTGAAGACATTATAGTTTTACTAGCACAGATACTGAGTTTTCCCAGGGCTTTCTGTTTATTCACTGAGCAGAAAATTTTATCTGATAATTAGGTAACCTCTGTTGACTTTTCAATCTTAATCGCTGAACTAGTCTTGTTTTAAGCTCCTTTGTAAGTAGATATTTAGGCACTGATTGTCCTTCAGTCTAAAAGCATAAATTTATGACCATTTGCATCTTTATTTTCAGATGGTTCCATGTCTATCACTGGAGAGATGTGAAACATAAAGGAATTTATGTCATCTCTTCTTAAACTGCACAATATTCTCAGCCTTCTGTGAAAGTCCACTTTTTTACCTCAGATTTAGAATGAAACAGCAGCTGATATAAGAGTATGTACAGTCTCCATCTCCAAAGGTTTCACCCAAAGGCATATGGATTTGCATATTTCAAAATTGGTCTGGGTTAATGCATAGAAGGAACTCAAAGAGACTTTAGCAACTAGAGAAACCAGATAAACCAGATCTTAGATACTTGCTGAGACCACATGGCAGAGATCGCTAATAAGAATGGTAAAAAGCTAGAGAGTAGCACAGAGAATCTGACTTCACTGGAATAGTGGTAACTTCAAAAAAAGGAAAATTATTGAAGCTAAGCCAGAGTGCTCATCTTTAATACACCTCAGATCATTCCACCTGAAAACAAGAGGTTCTTGAGACTTTCCAGTTACAGCATGCTTGAACATATTCCTACAGTAAAAAGCTCACTCTAATTTAATTATAAATCAACAAAACCTTCCCTCTTAGAGCTGTAATGATAGTTAAACATACGACCCAGCTAAAACTAAAATGAAACCAAAAAGAAGTTATTTTAATGTTTAATTTTATTAAAAATAAATTTTAATGTTAAATTGTTCAATTGTAATTATAGTATTAAATTCACAACTGCAACTGTAACTCAAAATTTTTATTATTATTATTTCTATTTTGTGTTTCCTGGTCACATTCATTTTTCTCTTTCTAAAGAGGCAAAGACTTCATAGTTTTTATTCACCCCCCCTCCATAACATTTTGCATTTAAAACCTTTCAGAATATGTAGGGCTGTTCATTAGAGAATAAAATCTAGACAGATTCACCTCAAACCTGAGGCAGATTTAGGGTCCTGTCACAAGTGTATACATATTATCACATATGATTTGGCTATACTTCTATACAAATGCACACAGAAAAAAAAATGCACAGTAGAGATCAATTTTATGAATTGGGTTTAGAGTCAATGGCCCATGTTAATTTCTAATCATAATATTACTATCACATGCTATCACATTTTAGTCAAAAATTATGCAGGACAGCTTCTTGTAATGTATATTTAACATAATTATTAAAAGAAGAAGATACTGCCTTGAAACAGTGAAGTAATGAGATTCACTTTGAGGAGACAGTCAGATTTTTTCTAGTATAACTTTTAAGGAGTTGATAGCAACCAGTAAAAAGACAGAATACCATTTCCTTCTTGCTATTATCTCTAAATTGTTAAATTGCTGCTGAACAGAGTGAAAGATACAAGCTCTGAAGCTGAATGTTTTGAAGTAGACTTTTATGCAGTGCTGAAACTAGGACACTAAAATTAACAAGGCAACTATTCCTATCCATAAACTTTATGTGAAGATTTGGTACTTTGTTTGCTGTTGATAAAAGTTGATAAACTTTTGAATAGCTTTCTTCAGGACAATTATTAACAGTGGGAAACAGTGTATATGTGTATAGGTAGAGAGAGAGATGCAATTTTTGTTCAGTCAGTATTTAAGTTTCCTGATGTTTTGTTTTGAACATCTAGAAATGCTGTGGTGAGTTTACCCTAGCCAGCAATTAAGCATCCACCAGCAGCTCACTCAGTGACACCCTCCCCTCAGGAGGATGCTGGAGAGAACGGGAAGAACAAAAGTGAGAAAAAAAATCATAGGTCAAGATACATTCACTTTAATAAGTGAAGGGGAGGAAAAAAGGGAAAACTAAAAAAACAAGCAATGCAAAAACAGTCACTCACCATCTTCCATGAGCAGACCAATGCCTGGTCAGTCTCTGAACAAAGGTTAGTTTGGAAAGGCCCCAGCTCTCCCCACCCCTCCCAAATTTTTATTGCTAAGCATCATGTTATATGGTATGGAATACCCCTTTGGTCAATTGGGGTCAGCTGTCCCGGCTGTGTCCCCTCTCAGCAACTTGCCCACGCCCAGCCTACTTGCTGGCAGGTAAAGGGAGAAACAGAGAAGGCCTTGATGTTGTGCAGTGTTCAGCAACAGCTGAAACACCGGTCTGTTATCAACACTGTTTCAGTCACAAATCCAAAACAGACCTATATGGGCTGCTTATGAAGAAAATTGACTCTGTCTCAGCTGGACCCAGTGCAAATGCTCATGTTAAATAGTTCTGTGGGAGCAGCTTGACATTGCATAAGAGTGGAATAAAATAGAGGAATACTGGTGAGATTAGTTGATAAAGGGCAGTTAATAGAAGGTGTGTTACAGAATGTTAAAAAAACTGAGGTAAAACATTGAAGGAAAAATTATTGTACAGACAATTTTTTAAAGTTGTAAATATCATAGAATTGAACTGATTAGTGAAATTAATAGAATTATGTTTATTCACAGCACAGGAAATATAGTAAAGTCTGTTAGTCTCATCAGATAAAGTGCCCATAGAAAAACAGAAAAAAAGATATAAGCCACAATGTTTAGCTGGTGTGTATCAAGAAGCAAAGGCTGTAGCTGACTTTCGGTACAGTTTAGTTCAGATTGGATCTTATGAGGGGTTTCTACTTAATTACATTTTTTGAGCCATCTGTTTGCTTTCCTAAATAAATCTGTATCTGTGTATCGCATTAATTGCTGATAAAGCTACATTTAGAAGGACCTGCAAGACATTACTGTCCTTGTACCACTGCTTTCTTACACAAGTAACTATAGAATCAGTAGGTGATGTCGATTTAACATAGCTCTGAAGTTAGATATCAAAATCGAACATAATTACGTTATAGTCCTTTTACAGAGAGAAATGGACACTTCCTGAGAGCAATTCATTTCATCTTAGTCGCATACTTCAAGACACATCAAACGAACCTCTCCCTGGAGGCACAGACGTTAACTGTTCTTTGCTCTTCACTAGGTGGAGTGACTCCAAACTGTTACGTGTTTGGTGTTTACACAAGTTATAGCCCATCCTACTTCATATACACATTCATATGTCAATCCTATAGTTACCTTGAATACCAAAATTGATCAAAGATAATTAGATCATTGGAAAACAGCATAGCTCTGTTGCCTCTAAAGGGAGCTATGTTGACTAAATTAAATATAGACATCTAAATCTTGGAGATACAAAGTTATGTGAAATGATTTGCATCCCATGCTTTTAAAATTAGAAAGATTAATGTGGTGTTTGTCATTTGGGGGCTTCACTGAACAGCTATTACAGCTACTACACAACCTATTTTCAGGAAACTGCGACTCACATAAAAGAATAACTGCAAAAAATTGAATTCAAGTGTATTTTCACTTGTTGCATATTCTGTGTGGTTTTTAGCTTATTCATGTAGCAGTTAATTTGCCATTGAAGACTGACAGTCATGCCAAGCTGAGTAAAATTATCATTTACTTCCCCACTATGAAGTTCTCTGCAAGGCCAAACAAGTGTCTTTTTTAAGGTTTGCGTGGGCAATAATGTTAATAGATAGGATTTGCCTATTTTCTCAAGAACAGTTACAGGGAACAATTTTCCAGGGTCTAGTCAGCAGTTTTTATTAACAACTACAAGAATCTTTTTTGTTTCTTTACTTTTGAAGTTTCAGCTTAAACATAAAAAACTATTACATCAAAACACAAAAAAAATTTTGACCCTAAAATAATGCAAAGTACTGTTGTAAAAAAGAGTAGTTTTTCCTTCAGCTCAATGGTCTGGCACTGTGTGGACTATTTGTACCAATACATTCACAAGTATTTGGGGCCTTTTCAAATATTTTTTAAAGTTCAGGACCAATAAATGAATTTGTGTGCCATACGAATTTCTCAAGTAGTTCCATGTGCTTTACTTCAACAAAATGTCACAGAAAAAACACAATGATTCTAAAACTGAAGATCATGCTGCATTTCAGTATTCTGATTCCACAAGACAGAGGGGAACTTACAAAGGGTTGCTGGTTCCACAAGTTCTTAACTCACTTACTATTTAAGTTGAAAATTGAGTTATGTAAACAAAAATTAAAACATTGTGTGATTTATTTTTCTGTCTTTTGCAGGCTTAAAAATTAAAGCTGTTCAAGGAGGAGCTTCTTTAAAATTGTAAAAGACCCCATAAACTAGAAGGTAATTTCAGTATGCAGTATCTTGGTTTTGTGTATTTTAGTTCATTTTAGTATAATATTATTATGTTATATTCATATACAGAATCTTTATTTTATTATGCAGTGAAATTAACATGTAAATATAGATACTTTCTGTGAGTCATACAAAGGTTTGTAAATGTATGTTAGTTAATATAAAATTGTTGAATGTTTTTAATGGGAAAAATTATTTCAGAAATAATAAAGTTATATGTCAATTTTGCCAATAATGTTCATTAGGTGTTGAATTCTAAAAAAAATATTTACCTATAAATGAAAATAATTTTGAAGATTTTATCATAGATATTAAAATAAAACCAAGAACATTTTAAAGTCACTTTTGAAGGTGAAAGTTTGATTTTTCATCTTTCTTTCTCCTTCTCTCTCCCCTTTTTTTCTCTCACTCCTGGTAGAATTGAAGAGAGAAATGATTTCTTTTTTCATGGTGACTTCCTTGGAAAGCATTATTACTGGTATACACCTACAGTACATGACTGCCTAAGTGAAGGGCTTTCCATCACAATGTTCTTTCCTTGAACAGTGACTACCATAGAGTATTATTGATTTGCTTGGTGTATGATGATTCAGAGGTTAGACAGCTCAGAGTACAGCTGTTTTAGAACCTTTATGTCAAATAATCTCAAACATGATTTTTAGGTTTTGTATTTTGTTTGTACATAAATTATTTCTTTTTGACCCCAAACCAAAGAAATACAAATCAAGAAAAAAGAAGTAATTTTACAATTGTTACA
Source organism: Theristicus caerulescens (assembly GCA_020745775.1). NCBI lineage: Eukaryota > Metazoa > Chordata > Aves > Pelecaniformes > Threskiornithidae > Theristicus > Theristicus caerulescens. The sequence goes on along the minus strand of CM036559.1, from coordinate 82,012,271 downwards.
TGTAATGTAAAAGCCTCTTTCCAAAAGATATTTGTCAAAAATAATGTTAGCACAGGTACAGCCTTCTTGTTTTCCAGGCTTTAAGAAAGTTTAAAAATATATCATCCAAAGAATACTGCCTCAAGCTTTAATTTTTTTTTATATAGCTCAGTGTTCAGTAACAGAAGCCAAATGTTTACAGGATTTCAGCATGAACTGTCACTTGCCTTTTGCATTTTGTAGAAGTGTCCCAAACAGAACTAGTACCTGAAAAGGAGAATGGTTTATTCATCAGTATACTCACCTAGGATAGGAGGGAATCCAAAAGACAGTATAAACCGTTCTGATTCAGATATGAGGCATGTTTCACACCAGTTGGGTAAATTTTGTGTAGGCTGTCACCCAGACTTTGCAGGAGTGGTGCTGAATCAAGCACAGCTGCCATCCATATGGTTATGCTCCCCTGCTTTGAGTTATATCACACAACAAGAACAAGGCCAACACAAGAGTTTGCACCTGCAGCTAGGTACAGGCACTGCAGTTGCTGTGTGCTGTCTCAGTGTGTCTCTTGCTTTAGGAGGCCATCTACCAGATTTACTTTCTTGTCAGGCTGGCCAGAAGTATCTGGGATAGAAGCACTTTGAGAAAGTAGACAAGCTGCAAAACTGGGATTAAAGGAACTGCATACATTCAGTCGATAAATATTGGGGTTAAGGTTAAAGAAGTTAGGCTCTTTAAACACCTGCTAAGCCATCACTTGGTCTCAGATCCCTCTTCTAAATCATGCAAAACGGAGACATAGGTCAGTGTCTTCCATAAGCTAGCTGACTGCTGTAACCCTTGTGCTATTAACTGTTCATGATATTGTTTTTCAAAGTGCCTTTTTCATTTTGATGTAGTGCAAAACCAACATTTTTAATGTAATCATTTTCTTTTTGAAAATGGAATTCTTGTTTTCAAGCCAATCCATACAAAAATGGTGATGTAGACATTAAAATGAAGTGAAAGCAAAATATTCAAGACTTTAGGTTTGGAATGCTTGTTCCTATCTTTCAAAAACTGCTTTACACCAAGATTATTAAAGCCTTTGTTTCTGCCATAGCATTTGCTGTGACTGGGTCACACAATTAAAATTATCCCGAAAGAAAGAGGAAAATACACAAAGCTGATAAATCTCTATAAGACTTTACAGGGCAAACAGCTGAGGTCCATAAAACTTCAATTCAAAAAGGTCAGACAGACAGCAATTCAGAGCCACACAAATCATCAGTCCTTCCCATCATGCTCCATGTCCTAGAAGCAAGTGATTAATATAAATCTGAGCCTTTCTCTTACAGTGATAAACAATAATAAACTATTCACCTCCTTTCATTAATATTGTAGTGGTGCCAATTTTGATCCCAGGGGAAGCTATAAAAGTATAGTGAGGACAGATGAGAATACCCTACTTGTGTCATTGCAGGAGCATTCATAACAGATAGATGTCTGATGACTACAAAAGGGAGCAGGAGGGAAAGCAGCTGTAGCAAGAGATCATAGGAGGGAGATCCAGGCTTTGGAAAAGAAAGACAAACTCTAGCTGACTGCAGAGGGAAAGTCTATTGCACAATTCAGAAAGTTCAAGGGTGGCATATTTTCTCTACCTCGTCAGTAATCCTGAGATGAGCTTTCTCTTCTGTGTCATATACTACAGAATTTGTCTCACAATATTTCTGATGTTCAGTCATCACAGATATCAAACACAAATAAAAGTAAACAGAAAGATCAGTATCACATAAAACCCAATAGACCTTCCCAAATCTAATAACTACTCTCTCAGAAATGTAACTCTCATTGCCATTCATTATGGTGTCAGTAAAGGGCCATTGGATCATACTGGTCCCTTATACAGGGAATCAGAAATGTCTGTCAGTTTACAATAAAATGCCTGGACCTTCTTGCTATCTTCATTGAACAATACGAATGCAGTAAGTAAAATACTTTTTCTGTAAGTATTTTTAAATCACTATCGCAGTATTAAACTGTTAAAAGTATGTAGTAAAATTACCATGAGCATACATCTCAGTGAAAAACAGTAGACCTCAAAATGGTAGTGCAATATGTTTATGGATTGTGGAGCTGACTTCAGCTTATTAGAAACCAGTAACAGCTAGTGTATTTTTACCAGCTATGTTCTTAAATTTCTTCGCAAAATGTACTAAGTTTTTTTTTCTTCTGCTTCTTCTTGAAGAAGGATTTATTTTTTTAAGAGAAAAGCAAAAGAAAGCCAACTGTAAAGCAGCAGATAATTCTTGTCAATTCTGTTAAGATTATATCAGCATGTTTTGTTTATAGTACATAGTTTTCTTTTGCAGTTGCATTTGCCCCTAGTGTATACATTGTCAGAAGAGCAAGCTCCCTCAATTATTAACTTTGAATAAAATGCATCTTTCCCTAAGCAGTACCTCAGCAATGAGGATTTATTTGTGCCACAGAAGCCTTGGTGACTTCTAAGTACTTAGGTCAAAAATTGCTTTGAAATTGTCCATTTTTGTTCACTGTAGACTTTCTCTTTACTCACAAAAAAAAAAGTCCAAACAGAATAAAAAGCTTAAGGGTGAGGAGAGGGGAGAGATAAGGAGATGGAATAATGAGGAAGTAAAGTCTTTATTTTTTTATCTTTACCTTGGAGTGGACTTTTCTGATTCCCTGTTGCATTTTCTCTTGCCAGACATTACAGCAAGGACTCGCTTCCTCACTGTGTACTACCAATGAAATATGGTTATCTGTTAGCTTTGGACAACATAAAGAATAATATCTAAATACAAATAAAATTACATTGGAAGAAAGAAGAGAACACAATGTGGAACTAAGATGCGAGACCCATTGATTATTCAAAGACCATATTACTCCTGATATTACTGCTGGTTTCAAATGTATTATTTTACTTCACAGTTCCTGTTCTATTTCTGCAGTGTATGTGTCAGCCTTCAGTCCTTTAATGGAATATTTTCATTTCCTTCTCAGCAAGACTAAATTGCTCTTGTGCACAAAATCGTCTTAAATGCAGAGTGAATACTGGTAACCAGTAGGGATGTATCAATTCTGTATTTCATCTGTAACTGAAGATTAATGAAACTGTTCATTCATTTCAAATAACAAACTAACATATCTACATTCAGATAAAGAACGAGTGCAGATGGGAACATATCTCGATCCACTGTGGAACTGATTCTTAACTTCACTGCATAGCTAAGTGCATAAATTTGAGGTGGGAACAGAAGGGAGTGAAATTTAACTTTAGTGTCTCCCCTCCAGAGACTCTGTTTTCATCTACTCCCCAGTCCTTTGCTTCTTAACCAAAAGACTTAATCTTTACCTTTCCATCTCAGTCTTTCCCTTCATAGTCCATAATAGAATGTGTTTCCTGACACCTGATCACTGAAGAAATACTTCAAATAAATTAAAATCTGCATTGTCATTTTGGTACAGTCTACTGCCCTGACTCTGAAACCTTCAGGCCAAAGTGAATTGAGATTGGATAAACTCTTACTTTCTCAGCAAGACAGTAATAAGCAAAACACAAGAAAGATATTTCTTTTCCCAAGGGAATTAAGATCCTTAATTCTGAAAATTATATTGATAAGCTTTCATTTCATGTTGAGGGGCTTTTGCATGTTTAATATGTAGACATTAACTATCTGCTGTTCATAAGTTTGAAAAATGTAAGGCACCAGGATTTAGAGCTATTAAAAAGTATGTATGTACAGACATTTGTTTGAGTTTTGAAGTATTCACTTGAGTTGACTGTGCTTGCAAACAGTCCTAGATTATCCTATTGCATCATCAAATCCCGCCAGTCTATAACTGCAAAAGCAGACAATAATTTTCTTTTTTTCTTTAATACAGGATACATAGAAATGAGCAAAGACAGGACTTTTTCATGTATACAAATTGGGATATTTGATTTCAGGTTACCTTTTCCTTCAGTACCTGTCAAAGTTTTTTAAGCTATTATTACAGATTCATATTCAAAATTAAAATTCACTTATTCTGTCTAGTTGCAGTGTCTATATGACACGCCTTGCAGGATATTTTCTGATGGGGTAGATTTTTATTAATGAAAAATGTAAAAATGTCCATACAAAGACAAAGCAAAATGACTGTGGCCATTCCATCTCTGCTTGAACAAAATGGAGATACAGTAATAGCCCTGCAGATGCCCAGAGGATGGGTCCTTGTAGTAGAGAGACTGTAGTCTCTTCCAAATGGAGAGAAATTGCTTTAGCAGGGCAGAGTACTGGGATGTGCAGCTTGCATACAGGGCAGTGGCCAAGGTGAGAAGCAAGGGTCACAAGATGTGCTTTAAGCCCCTGCAGCAGTTCCAGCTGAATTACCAGCTTAGATGATAAATTCAAAATGGCAGACTTCATATAGCAAAGTTTTATGTCACTTATGATACAGATTACTCAGATTTAAAGTGACAATACAAGATTCAGGAGATAATAAAACTGACAAAATGCATTACTGAAACACACCGAAAGCACCTACTTTAGTGACTTATTTCTCTTCTATGAAATCAATGGGCAAACTCCTACTGAATTACAGAGCAGAAACAGCCCTTAATGCTTTAAGTTAAATGTTACTTAGGATGGGGAAATAGAGTGATAAAGTGCCTTTCACACTTCTCCTTCCCCCACAACCAAATTCTGTATTAGTCCATTCATCATGCCAGAAAAACAGCTTAGAGAAATAACTATTTTGATCAAAGCTGAAAAAAAGCACAGTGTTTTAAGTAGCCTGCTAAATCTTTACTTTTTTGGGAGAGGGAAAAAAAAAAGAAAAGATTTAGTTGTTATGCACGACTTGAATGATTCTCGAAATTGGAGAAGTGTTTCAAAATATTTCTGGACCATTACTGTTAAAAGACTGCTTGGCTTTGTTAAATGAGCTTTTGCTCTTATTTTTATTCTTATGGAGCAAGTCAAATAATTAAATTCATAATTAAATTCACATTTCCATCAAAGAATAGCCATTCTCAGCACTGACATTTCTTCTGTCTGTTTCAAAGGCAATTAAAAAAAAAAAAATCCCTCCCCCTTTCTGCTCTATATTTAACCTTCCTATTTCACAACTGAGGTATTATGCTGATGTAACATGGGGAAAACAAGTTCAGTGTAAGTGGTTGCAAGACTATATGATATTTTTCCCAATTCTGATCATCCAGAAACTTCAGCAATCTATCATCAATTTCTACTTATATTAAAAAAGAAATTAAAATAAAAAAGAAATTAACAGTTCATTTCAATTCTATTTGCCTTTTTTGTTTCTGAAGGAAGATTTTAAGAAGGCGAAATTAATGAATGTAATCATCTAAATTTTGAAGACTAGCTTAAATGTATTCAATGTTCAAGACCAGAAACTAGCATTTGTTACAAAGTTCAGAGAAAGGACATGAACCTCTACAGACTTAATCTAAATCTTTACACATCACTGATATTTGCAGATGCTTTTTCTTAAACTTCAGTGACACTTTTGTCACATTTTCACATAACAAACTCCTCGTGGATTATCATTCTACAGAGATTTATTTTTTGCAGTTGAATAGCAAAAGACATAAATACAGCTGGAAAAATGAAAATGGGAAATGTTATTACATAAGGGATTGTGTAAGTATGTAGTTATCTGCCTGAACATGTTTGTCAGCTTTGAACTAACAAAATATTTAGGAACAGTAACTCACTTGGCCTTCCTGTGCCTTTAAACAAAGAAAAAGAGCAATTAGAATGGCAGGTTAAAAAAAGAAGATTGCTGGTTGTTTTTTCTAAAGAAGTTTCGGGTACTAAACATTTCTCTCTGCAGCCCTGAGAAAGCAGGAATGGTAAGCATTTGAATGAGATGTGAAAGCTGGCTTAAAGGTGTGTCAGGAAAATAACAATTTCTAAGTGGGAGGGATAGCATGTTAAGGAAGCTACAGACGAACTAGATGAATTAGCGGCAGGTATGTGCACAAGACTGGTTTTAATTTTTAACTGAAACGTGCAAAAACACTTTTATCTGATTGTTTAGATATTAAAAGAAAATAAAGGTGGATCATTATAAAAGTTTTCCCTGGTTTCTACATTCATCAGTGTAGTCGACATGAGAGAACACTTCACTAAATACATTTGTCAGTAGTAGGCTGATGAATTAGCCAGAGCCTTAATCTCCATTTGTAAATTTATGTAATTTATGAGACTATACCATGTTAACTCTTAAAAACAGAAACTCAAGCCTGCAGGATGACGCAGGCTTGATATTCAAAGATGTCTGACTGCTGCATCCTTGTCCCTGCTCAACTTTTCTGTTCAGCAATTTTAATGGCTTCGCATATTGTAATAAATTCCAGATGGGCTCCTTTTTCTCCCTGGGAAAGTCTTCTCTTCATTACTTCTGAAGGTGACTCAGGATCCTCTCCTGATCTTTTTCTTATCTGAAAAAGATATTCTTTTTTCCTCCCAGAAGCCTGCAAGTCTCTAACAAATTCCCTGTTCTACTGTTTAATACAAAACTTCTCACACTTGAGCATGTTGCTTTGATCTTAGAGAAGTGTAATTTCTCCCAACCCTGACTCAGTAAAAGACAGTGAAGGCAAGTCAACCAGGCAGCTTTCTTTCCTAACCATCTTCTTCCTTCTAACAAAGTTCTCAAGGCACAGTTAAACTGTAGAGAAAGAGCAGGAGAAGACTGACACATGAACGGTCTGAACCTCAGAGTCAATGACCTCACACTGATCAACTTTCCCCATGCTGCCGATGTAGATAGGGCATGCCAGTGAGAAATGCCATGTTTCAAGGGGGACTCTACACCTTATAAAATGATGGAGCAGGACTGCAAAATGCTCACAGTAAATGCTGGGTGAGCATGAGGCAGGAAATGCAGGAATCTGCTGCCAAGGCTCATGCCTAGGGATGTGGAGGGAGAGGTGGAAAACCTGAGACGCTCCCTTGCAGCATCTCAGACAAAATGGGCTATGGGACTATTCCTGTAAGTAAATGCTCCATAAATGTGCACAATCGTTCTAAAATCTGCTAAATTCAAGTAATCACAGCAGAAGGAAGTATTTCTGCAAATATTTTTATCTATCGTATCTGAGTTTGATTTCCTATGAACAGTAACATAACTTGGACAAAAAAATCTTAAGGAATTTTTTCTCCTATGGCCAACAAGCTTTTTACAAACTAAGCCAAAATTCACTAATTATTGCCACACAGAAGCATGTAAATTCAGGTTCCCCAAAGGTACGTTCTGTCTCCCCAAAATGTGACAAGAACTATGGAAACAGTAAAAGTTATTACAAGATACATGAGCATTGCTGTTTAATGAACTTGAGCTGTGTTTCTTCTTAAATACAGAGCTTTTATTTATACCATAACATTTTCTTCATCTTATCCTTAGCTTTTTCTCTCTCTCAAATTTTGTCACTGCTCTATTTTGTTTCCTCTCCAGGGGACATTTACTCTCATCAGAGCATCATTAATTAGAGTTTGTTTGTGGCATCAGCTGTCACTCATTATGAGGTTCTAAGCTCCTGATAAAAGCATTTTTCCTTACTTCCTTCACAGCCTTTCTTTTAAATCCTTAATATGTCACCCATCCCTTGTTTCTTCCTAAGGAAATAAGGCAGTTTTAAAAATAAGGCTATTCTGTTTTCCCTAATATGTGGGGGTTTTTAAGACTATATTGTCAGTCCCTCCTTACTTAATGAAGCCTACTGTTGCCAAGGTACTGTTTCTTATGGAAGCAGATGCAGATAGTTCTGCTGAAGAAGAAATATGTTATTTTATAGTTATGAAGCAGGAGACAGTATCAAGGGCACTTATGCCATAAGAGTCAATGTAAAGCAACAGTAAAAGCAGCAGTACAATTTTTTCCCTAGATAATACAGGGTGAGACAGACCATAGGTAAGATGAAAGTCCTCTTCTTACAAATAAAATATAGACATTCTTTTATATTTATATTTTTTAATTAGTGCTTTTTCTGTGTGCCTAAAAGAAATTTAAATCCCTTAGAAATAAAAATAAATAAATAAATTTGAACAACAATCCTATTTAAATCACAACTTGTCATTTATGAACTGCAAGAGAAATCATTGCAAATGATGCAAATCTTACCAGATGTGGTAAGATTATACATTTTATGTCCTGAATTACAATGATTCTAGTCTGAGTACTCCTCATCCTCTAACAAATTCTCAGTAGGCTAGGTGTCACATACGAAATAACTGGTGGGAGCATAAGTTTAAGTACTAAGAACATTAATACTTCTCTCGTTTTTTTCTTTTTTTTTTTAAATCCAGACTTTTTTGTGTCAATCGTTAGATATAATGAACTCAAGCTCTGATCCTTGGCATTAACTGTGAGCCTAAATTGAAGACATAATTTAAAAAACAGCTTTTGCAAAATATGTAATGGATATGCAACATGTTGCCAGAGGACATGGGAGTTTGAAACAGAAGGACAGGGCACAGCTGCCAGCCTGGAGTATTTCCTAATGAGCTGAGACTGGCATATATTTTAGCACCTGATCTTTTGGCCACAATGACATGCCTTTTTTTTAAAGTGTGCTTTAGATCATAGATCACTCCTCTTTCACAGTTTTGCTATGCTGTGGAATTGCATTTCAAGAGAATAATGTACTAAAGAGGATCAGCTGCTGCACAAAATGTTATGATTACTTTGGAGGAAAATACATTTAATGGTGACATCTGTTCTCATATCAGATCTGAAATGCTATATTATTCCTAACAAAAGCAAATTCATGATTATCCCAAGCATACCATACAGTGTAGGGGGTGTGTAGTGTTGTTTGGTTGGTTTTTAATCTGGATTACCTGTTAACTTTCTATATCTCTTGACCTTTTTGGGTCAACAGTGTATGAAAATGTTTCATGGAACTTAAGGGGAAAATTTTAGTAAAAGTTTGAAAGTTTTTAGACTTTTCAAACATCCTGTGTCAGGATTTCATAATTACTAAAAGGGAAAGCCAGAAGAATTTTTATAAGGTTATTATAAGGCAACAAAAGCCATTTATTACAAATTATATTTTAGAGACAAGGGAAAAGAAAACTGTATTTTTAATTTGCAGAATGATCAGGACCTTGTGTCTTTTTTGATGTTTCCTTGGACTGTTAGTTCAGGAAATAGAGTGGCTAGACCAGTGGATTTGATTTTTGTTTTGAATACTGGAATAGGTTTCAGAAGCTGATAATTAATATGACCATATGAAATAAAATGCAGAAATTCCCAGACTCAAAGAGGCATGATATAATATAGCACCAAAAAGTAATTTCTCATAAGGGGTTTGTTTGTTTGTTTGTTTGTTCCCAACCTCTTGTGCACCCCCAGCCTACTCTCCTTTGGGGGGGGCTGAGAGCGGCGTGAGAAACAGAAAAGGCCTTGATGCTGTATAAATGCTATTCAGCAAGATCTAAAACACTGTTGCCTTATCAACACTGTTTTGGGCACAAAGCCAAAACATAGCACCATACAAGCTGCTATGAAGAAAATTAACTCTAACCCAGCCAAAACCAGTACAGCACTTAAATCAGTTGTGCTTGTATCATTGCTGTTGCAGCTGAATTGGATCCTACACTCTTTGCAGTGTATTTAAGCCACATTCATACCAATTTATTCCTACTGGTTCTACATGATGATGTCTTAAGGCATCCAGACCTATTTCCCATCCTCAGTCCAACAGGATGCTTTTCTTTATACGTACTGTTACTGGTGTACTCTCTCCCCAGCATGGCAATGTCACTCTGCACTGCTCTATTCTGTGTATCTGTTGGGAAAGTGCTATATAACACTGCCATCCAGGGGAAAGGAGGCAGGCGAACATCGGTCAGTGTGTTCTTGTACTCAACCATAGGCAAAGCCCGGCAGCAGTCCTCTCACCAGAGGTGGCAGGGGAATAACTAAGTGACAACCTGTCGTGGGTTAACCCTGGCTGGATGCCAGGTGCCCACCAAAGCCGCTCTATCACTCCCCTCCTCAGCTGGACAGGGGAGAGAAAATATAATAAAAGGCTCATGGGTCGTGATAGAGGCAGGGAGAGATCATTCACCAATTACTATCACGAGCAAAACAGACTCAACTTGGGGAAATTAGTTTAATTTATTGCCAATCAAATCAGAGCAGGATAAAGGAAATAAAACTGAATCTTAAAAACACCTCCCCCCCACCTGTCCCTTCTTCCCGGGCTTAACTTTACTCCTGATTTGCTCTACCTCCTCCTCTCACAGTGGCACAGGGAATGGGGAATGGGGGTTGCGGTCAGTTCATCACACCTCGTCTTTGCCGCTCCTTCCTCCTCAGGGAGAGGACTCCTCACACTCTTCCCCCGCTCCAGCATGGTATCCCTCCCACGGGAGACAGTCCTCTGCAAAATTCTCCAATGTGAGTCCTTCCCAGGGGCTGCAGCTCTTCACAAACTGCTCCAGTGTGGGTCCCCCACGAGGTCACAAGTCCTGCCAGCAAACCTGCTCCAGTGTATGCTCCTCTCTCCATGGGTCCACAGGTCCTGCCAGGAGCCTGCTCCAGCACGGGCTTCCCACGGAGTCACAGCCTCCTTCGGGTGCAACCACCGGCTCTGTCATGGGGTCCTCCACGAGCTGCAAGTGGATATCCGCTCCACGGTTAACCTCCATGAGCTGCAGGGGGACAGCCTGCCTCACCATGGTCTTCACCACAGGCTGCAGGGGAATCTCTGCTCCAGCACCTGGAGCACTTCCTCCTTGGTGTCTGCAGAGTTGTTCCTCTCACATATTCTCACTCCTCTCTCTGGTTGCAATTGCTGTTGCACAGAACTTTTTTCCCCTTCTTAAATATGTTATCACAGAGGCACTACCACCATTGCTGATTGGCTCAGTCTTGGCCAGCGGCAGGTCCATCTTGGAGCTGGCTGGCATTGGCTCTATTGGACATAGGAGAAGCTTCTAGCAGCTTCTCACAGAAGCCACCCCTATAGCCCCCCCGTTACCAAAACCTTGCCATGCAAACACAATACACAACCTCTTTGAAGGATTTAGGAGCTGTCTAAAAATACAACTATACTTCCTGAGAAAGACAGGTGTAAACTTCAGATAAAAATTATTACTTTGCTAAATAGTGTTGAAATTATGTTTGCCTGTCACAATGTTTTTCTCAACTGTAGCAGGATTGATTTTTTTTGAAAATGATTATATTTCATGGTTTTTTTGTCTTTTGGTTTGTCTTTTTTTTTTTTTTTAAGAATGAAAATTCATACTTAGAATCCCATACTTAATTGCTTCTCAGAAACATTTGAAAACCTTAAGGTGCACTTACCTTGCTACCTCTTCTCATTTCATGTAAATGTCTCTGACATAACTGCCTCCCTTTTCAGCCCTCAAAGTCTCTGTTCAAAATAGCCAAAATACAATTATGTGTACCGATAAAAAACTTTGTTAGGAATAGCTGGGCAAAAAACAAAACACAAATCAAAACAAAAAAAATATTTTCAAGCATACAAGCCTTCTTCAGCACTTTTTCTTTCCCTCAGAATTAATCAGCCAAACTTTTAAGTGCTGTTTGTTCATGATCAGGTTTGATACACTTCCACAAGTCTTTCTCCATAAATGTATGATGGCAGCCTACCTCTTGCTTATAAACTTGGTGCCTATTCATGCTACTAACAACCTGAATTTGCACAGGCATATTGTGAAGGGAAATATGTTGTCGTCTATATTGGAAAGCAAGTGGGCTAGCTTCTGTTCTTGAGCTCACTCACAACATGGCCTGGCTCCTATTCTGTGGAGCTTGTCTCTGCTCTACTTTCCCTTTGCCCATTTTTCTAATCTATTCAATGGAAATAGTTCCTGGACTGGCCTTTTCATACCTCAGTGGTGTCTAGGAGATTGCCAGTGTACACCCTGTCAACAAGAAGTTCAAGACTTTCAACAACTGCATCTGGGCATGTGTCCAGTGACTCCCTGTTGAGAAGAAATGTCTCATATGGCAACACCTGGCAGCCTGACCAACCTGTTCACCTTCTACAACAAAGTAGCATTTTCAGTGGACATGGGATAAGCGGTGGATATTGTTTACCCAGACTTAAGCAAAGCAAAGCTTTCCCATAGCCTCCTCCTAGACAAACTGGCAAGAGTGGGTGGGTGGTCTGTGAGATGGGTAAGATATTGGCTAACAGACTGCAATCAGAGGGTGGTGATCAATGTTTTTTTGGCAGGCTGGCAGCCTGTCACAGGTGAGGTCCTCCAGGAATTGATACGAGGCCGGACACTGTTTAACACCTTCATAAATTATCTGGAGGATAGGATTGAAAGCACCCTCACCAAGTTTGCTGATGCAAATAAACTGGGTAGTGAGGTGGACACGTCAGAAGGGAGAGCCATGTTACAGAGAGACCTAGACAGGCTGGAAAAGTGGGCTAGCAAGAGCAGTGTGAAGTTTAACAAAGACAAGTGCAAACTTGGGAGTCCTGGTGGACAACAAGCTGAACATGAGTCAGCAGTGTGCTGCTGCAGCAACAAAAGCAAATTAGATCCTGGGTTGCATCCACGGGGCCATTACTAGCAGAGATAGAGACATGATCATCCCACTCATCCTGCTCATCCCACTCAGCGCTTGTCAGGCCACACCTGGAGCACTGTGGCCAGTTCTGGTCCCCACAATTCAAAAAAGACATGGACAGGCTGGAGATGGTCCAAAGTAGGGACACAAGGACGACCAAAGGGCTGGAGAACCTGCCCTATGAGGAAAGACTGAAGGAGTTTAGTCTTTTGACCCTGTAGAAGAGAAAGCTCAGGGGGACCTCATCACAGTTTTCCAGTACTTAAAGGGTGGCTACAAAGCAGATGGAGGCTTTATCTTCACAAGAATCCACATGGAGAGGAAAAGGGGTAATGGAGGCAAATTTCACTGGGAGGGGTTTCACCTCGATATAAGAAAAAACATTTTCACAGTGAGAACAATCAGTCATTGGAACAACCTCCCCAGGGATGTGGTTGAGTCTCTATCACTGGAGGTTTTCAAGACACGACTAGACAGGGTGCTAGATAATCTCATCTGGGCTCCTTTTCCCACAAAATATTGGACCAAATGAGCTTTCAATGTCCCTTCCAACCTGGGCTGTTCTATGATTCTATTATTCTATGATTCTATTATTCTGTGATTCTATGATCTGGAGAGGATTATGCCTTGCCTTGGAAAGCAAGTGAGGATGCTCCAGAGGAGAAGATGATAAGACTTCAGGGTATAAAAAGAGGGAAAACTAGAGGAGTTACTGTGAGGGGATAGAGTCTGCACTTCAAGAAGAGACTGTGGGATCACTGGGGGACAGAGAGGAGACAGCAAATTGCCTGGCCGCAAGGGCTATAAAGAGGAACATCCCAGATACTGAAGGAAACCAAGATCAAACTGCTGCAACTACAAGAGAAACAAAACCACAGAAAACAAAACAAAACAAAACAAAATAGCAAACCCCAAAAGACCATGTTGACAGAAACCCAGACTGGATATAAAGAGGTCATAGAGGACAGAGGGACAATGGATTGTTAGTTCCTTAACTTAATTGTAAGTAATCCCATTAAGCTTTCTCTACACACAATCAAAGGAGGGGGGGAAGGTTTATTGTAAAATTTTAATACAATTTATTTTCTGGTACTTCAGAACTCTGTGTGTCTGGTGGTCCTTTCTGAGGCATGTACATGCACACACTCACAGACTGAACTAGATGATGGCTGCTGGGCTTTCCAGATTGCCTGTTATGTCCGTCCTGCTTCAGATCTGGCCCAAGTCAATGGCACAGTGGGAAAGATTGTGAAGCAAAGAGCAGGGTCCTGTGGGTTGATTTGGTTTGTAATATTCCATTTGGCCCTGTTCAGAGGAAAAATGCACCATTTTGCAACTTGACTGATACTACGTTCTTTGTAAATAAAATACCAAATGGATTAGAACAGGTGTGTCTAACAACATGTGAGACATGCACTAATCCAGTCTCCAGGGTGAAGAAAAAAAAAAAGAAAATAATAAATAAGTTAAAAGTTCTATGGGGAAGTAGAATAAGCTCAAGATGTGCCATCAAAGGCATTATCTCCTTGTAACCATTAAAAGTTTGTTCAAAATCTCTCATGTGACAGCTCAGATAAAATATATGTGCATGCTTTGTTTGCCTCTGGAAAATGAGAGGTTATCTTGGTTTGGTCCAGAAATAAAAATTGTAAGCCAAGTTGCATTATCATTACTTAGAAACAGAAAAACAATAAATAAACAGCTATGAAATATCAGCTATTCTATATTAACCTCTATAGTTAACAATTTATAGTTCTGATTTCTATGTTCCAGTGCCTGTGTATGTGAATAATACTCCTTTTACAAATATTGAATTAATTTCACTTGTAATTTCAGTGCGTATTGCTTTATAATTTTTCTATGCTATGAAATAAAACAGGTATCTATATTTTATATACAGTTAATAATTTTGTACATCTTTCCTCTCTTTTATTTTCACGTAAAGTAAAATACAATATAATTTAAATCTCTAGTGAAATTTATAAAATTTATTTACATTCTAATTACCAGCATTCTCTTTGAACTCCCTGTAATTCTGTTTTTTTGCTTATTTTGACATGGAACAGCTGGTATTAACCAGAAACTAAGAGATAATGATGAACAACTGATATGAAAATACTAATGAAAAAGTATAATAGCTATTCTTTAAACATCTATATGCTTGATTTCCTATTTAAACCACACAGTTGGCAGAAATAGTTATGAAGTTATGAAAATGGCTACAGTGATAACTTTTTTTTAATTGTTAATAAACATAAGAATAATCACAGTATTCTTCAGTGAAAACAGTGACATTGTGGATTAGCATTTCGCTCTGCAGAAAGTTAATCATTTTTCGTCTTTTCCATATTTCAGCTAGATTGTAATCTCTATTATTTGCCTTTCACTGTATGACACTTAGCTTTAAGGGATCTTTTTTCCTGAGTTATTCTATCAGTAGTCTTTTGAGTCTTATGCCATTCATTTCTCTTTTATTTACTGCTTTATTGTGAACTGAATATAAGATATGTTCAAAAAAAATCTAAAATATTAGTAAACCACCATCTCCTTTTGAAATACTGTTGGTGCATATATGAAGATAATCCTGCTGTTTTACTAGTTTGTACTTTCAACCATTTTTCTAATTCACATATAAACCCTGGTGATCTCTTATTCCTCAGCTGATATCTAAGACGTAGCCATTTGTTGTTTTACCTTTTAATTCTCTAGTGTAATAACTGGGTTCAGAGAAGAGGGTAAATCTTTGCTAACATCTCACTTCAAAAGTTTTCAGAATTACATACTGCTCAGACAAGAATTATGAAAATGATATTTTAGATGGAAGCCACTTTGAGGCATTTAAGATCCATCATAATTCTGGGCCACAAAGTTCCATAAAAAATCTCAAGTAAAAGCCAGTCTCTTCAGATTTGTATTGACCTTTTGGATTTATCATACATGTTGAGTTCCTCAGGGTGGTTCATACATGACTAAGCCTCATTTACCAAAGGAAATTGGGCACTCAGAAGTGCTGTGTTATAGTATCAGAAGTAGCAGTTCTGGGCATAAGTTGGTGGACCTGCGTGAAAGGTATCTGAGTTAAAAGTAGGAACTAATAACTACATCTATTTCAGTAAATGAAATAGTGCCACGATACTTTCCTGGGCACAAACACTTAATCATCTCTACTGTTAAATTATTTCACAGTCCCTGGCATGGTTTCATTCTAAGGCAACTCACCCTTTTCCTGAGCATAGTTCGGGAGTGAGTATGGGCAAAACACTGTTCTCAAAAATCTTTTTGGAGGTGACTACTCTCTGTTATTCAGCCTCAGGGCCAGAGAACAGTCATAGGCACACTGAACTGAGTAGTCTAGATGGAGATGCAGATTCAGAAATAAATAGGTGCTTCCCTAAGACAATTCACCTTTTTCTTTGGTAGATGCACAGGACTGCTTTATCCAACCTATTTCAAAACCAGTCTATTTTTCCCCATTGACAATAAGGGAATTATAGGAAGACTAGGTCAGACATATCTAACTTTTATGTGACTAAAGCTAGGTGTAAGGAATCTTATCTGATCTCTGATTCTTCAGATTTGTGTAAAATATGCACTTTCACAAATCTGATTTTTAACAACATCTGCAACTGGTTTAGACTTCCCTTTTTTGAACTCTGAGGAAAAAATGAAATTTAAGGTTAAGCATAATGAACTCCTTATTTTTGTAAATTACCTCTGTATTTAATGCAAAGCATTCTAACTTTGTAAACCATTGTATGAAGAGTTTATTATTCAGAATTTTTGGCCTAGTTTTTAAGTTTTTTAGTCATCATACTAAAGTATTCTGTTTGAAATTTAATAAAATAATACAGAATTTATAATGTATTAAGTAAATGGTAAAGAGGTATAAGTTTTTGGATGTTTTTCAGAACCAAGTTAAACATCTAATACGTGAATGTTTCTTTACCACTTTTGTACAGGCAGAACTTGTGGCTTTTTTCACTTGTGTTGATGCGTTTCTTCTTCAAAGACAGCTATATGCAGAATAAATTCACATGCATTACTAAGTGAAAGTAATACTAAAAAAAAAAACCAACCTTAGAAAAAATATAGTTCTCTATGCATGCCTTGAATAACTCAGATATGTTTTCTTCTTCTAAATAGCAGTGCATCTTATGACAGGTCTTATCACAAACCAATAAATAGCATATATATAGAGACTATAGGATTTTCAGTGAATAATTCCAAAATGTCATAGCTATCCTACAGCATGGCAATTGAAAAGGTTTTTTGTCTGGTTTTTTGTTTGCATTTTTTTTCCCTGAGTTATCTGTTTTGAAATCTTCTATAAACTCATATAAAAACTCTTTGCACTCTTGGGTCAGGACTTTCTTTTAATCTTATCTAGAATAAGAATGCTCTAGAGAATTTATAGAAAAACATTTTCATTTGACTT
The DNA here is from genome assembly GCA_020745775.1 of Theristicus caerulescens. NCBI lineage: Eukaryota > Metazoa > Chordata > Aves > Pelecaniformes > Threskiornithidae > Theristicus > Theristicus caerulescens. The sequence continues at coordinate 81,995,290 of CM036559.1, read as the reverse complement.
TTCCAAACTCTAGATTTCTAAGAGCTGCACTGAAGAGCTCATAGAATAAACAATAAGTTTCCAAAAGAAAGAGGAGTTAATCAGCTATGGTAACAGTCAAATGTTGCCTGATCATGAAAAATATTATGAATAAAAAGTAAAAACACCAGTAAAAGAAACAGCAACAAGAATTCATAGGGATTTTTACAATTTATGATATCTTTTATCCTCAGAAATCCAAGTTTTCGGAGATTCTCCTTTAAGCAAAATCACAGAATCACAGTTAAAGTTGGGAGGGACCTCTGGAGATCAACTGGTCCAACTTCCCTGCACAAGCAGGGTAGCTTAGAGCTGGGTTGCCCAGGAACATGTCCAGACAGCTTTTGAATATCTTCAAGGATGGTGACTCCACAACCTCTCTGGGCAATCTGTGCCAGTGCTCAGTCACCCTCATAGTGAAAAAGTGTTTCCTCCTGCATTTCAGTTTGTGCACATTGCCTATTTATAAATACTGAAAAAAGCACTACAGACATGATTTGTCTATGTGTCCTCTTCATTTAGAAGATATTCAGACATGGAGGTCACTGAAGAGTGACAGCAGGCATGCTATTAAGAGTAGGATTAAGCTGTCTTTCCTAGAAACTCTGAAATTAAGCTAGCAGTTATAATTTGGGCCTTCTGTTGAGATTTTGTTATGAACTCACTAAATTAGGGCAGGATTTCTGTAAACTGGAAGTTGGTCAAAGAGCTGACAGCAAGCAGTAGCTGGACCACCAGCTATCTATTATTAGTTCTACATTTCTTCCAATAGCTTAAGAATTGGTGCAGCAGAAAGACTGGGAACCCAACTGATGTCTTGTCCAGGTTCTTGTCCAATCTCTCTGTTAGGTGTTAGATTGCTCATATGTCTTTTGTCAATTCCAAGTTGCTGTTGTGAAAGTTTATGATGAAGTGAAAGGAGTTAATTGATACCAAAACCAGTGGATTAAAAAAAAAAAAGAAAATTTTCCCAGTGATGATCTTCCAGTAAGTACTATTTTGTTTGTAACACGGACAAGCAAATATTACCTTATTGTTTTAGGGTTATAAATCACAAGATATGAAATTATTAGCTAATCTAGATTTCAATGGATGAGAACTCTTGATATACTATTTAGTTATCTGACACAGAAGACAGAGTTCAACAAATTAACTACATGTATAATTTTAAATCCAAATATTTATCTTTCTTTTTTCTTAACCCCCCCACTGCAGAATCCCAGTAAAAAGTCAGAATCACTTCTCTTTATAATTGTGGGAAAAATTTGGTAGTTCTTGTGTCATCTGATCTAGATCTGCCAAGTACAAATAAGAATGTTTTGTTATATAATCTGAGAAATTAGAGAGAATTAATTAAAATTCTATCAGTATCTTCTTTAAGAAACTGTATTCCCATCTTTAAAAATACTCTTATTAGCTTATAGTACAGGCAGAGAACACATTTTTCCTATTTCTTTATAAGATAAAAATAACCATGACTGTATTTGTAATTCTTTTTTACAGTGAAATGTTAATGACAATGTTATATGTTGTCCAATTAACCACCAAGTGGAGCTCTAACCCAGAAAAAGAATTAATCATTTTATAACCAGTGCAGATGCCAACAGCAGTTTTTCATAACGCAAGCTAAAGTAAAAAAAAAAAAGGTCAGCTGCACCCTGTGCCAATTACACCTGCTTTTCTTCAGAATCTGTCTGTAACTCACAGTTACAGTCAAATGCTGTAAAAATAAAGCTCATTGCAGGCAAAGCAGAACAGTGATTCAAATTAACATGGAATTATACTGCAATAGACTGAAGATTTTACTTCAAAGCAATTATAGTTAATGAAAACGATGCTCAATCCCTCAAGTGCTCTGTGTTCATGGATTCAAGTTACAGATAAAAGAAACGGACTTATAAATTGTACAATGATTAAAAGAACTGAGTAAATCCTTAATAATACACATTTAATTGCCCTGATTAGATTGAAAGAGACTTCTACTTACGTTTGAAAGTTCAATGACCTATTTTAGAGGACCATCTAATGTTTAAATAAACTGGGCCAAATTCTAATGATTGACATTCATTAAAAAAATTTGTTATGGGTTGATTAGTTGGCTAGTTGTCTTTATAATATATTCTTGTGATTATTTAAATTCATATTTGGAACTGAATTACTGACTTAATGTATGCAATACAGTGCATTGCAATTTAATTGCTGTTGTATTTTGGTTTTGTTTGTTTGTTCGTTTTGTTTTTCCAGAAAGGTTCTGCTTACTTACCTGATTTCTTTTAGCTTCTTCCATGGGCAAACTATATTCTGTTGCACTTATTCTATACACATGTGAGGACAGGACTTGGGACAACTTCCGACTTCCCAGGTCAATTTGTGCACCTCAGTCAACTTCTGACAACATGTGTGTACATTCACTCCCATGTCTTTCCTTCTGCTAACATACTTACTCTCTCTGAAGGCAATCCTGAGGTCATGCCTTGCAGAAAGCCATGGTGCTATAGGTGTCCCAGCGTGGGCAGGTGGGAGACTGCGACTGACGTCATTGAACAGAACAAACCTACTCTGCAGGATGTGTGCCTATTACATGGGTATGTATGGACATACATGTGTGTGAACATTAGTGATTATCAACCTGGACTAATCTGCAAATAGGGTAATGTCGTCGTTTAACCCCAGCTAGCAACTAAGCACCACGCAGCCGCTCGCTCACTCCCCCCTGGTGGGATGGGGGAGAGAATAGGAAGGGTAAAAGGGAGAGAACTCGTGGGTTGAGATAAGAACAGTTTAATAGTTGAAGTAAAATAAAAGAGAACAGTTAAATAGGTAAAGCAAAAGCTGCGTACGCAAACAAGGCAAAACAAGGAATTAATTCGCTACTTCCCATCGGCAGGCGGGTGTTCGGCCATCCCCAGGAAAGCAGGGCTCCATCACGCGTAACGGTTGCTTGGGTAGACAAACGCCATCACGCCAGATGTCCCCCCCTTCCTTCTTCTTCCCCCAGCTTATATACTGAGCATGACGTCATATGGTATGGGATAACTCTTTGGCCAGTGTGGGTCAGCACCCCTGGCTGTGCTCCCTCCCAGCCCCCCCCGTGCAGAGCACGGGAAGCTGAAAAGTCCTTGACCAGTGTAAGCGCTACTTAGCGACTATTTAGCGGTACTTAGCATCGACATTGTTCTCATCCTAAACCCAAAACACAGCCCCATACCGGCTACCAAGAAGAAAATTAACTCCATCCCAGCTGAAACCAGGACAAATAAGCAGTATGGGAGGCAAGCATCAAAGAGGCTGTAAGTCTGTACCAGATACTGAAGAGACTGGAGGGTTCTGCAAATTGGCTACTGAAGGGACCAGAAGGTCCAAGTCACGTATTGTGGGGCTTGGGGGTCAACTGAGAGACCCATCTGCATGTGCTGTCTGTGGGTGAGGCAGCTGGAGCTGAGAGGATCCAAGGGCCAGCTGCTGGGTACATTGAGTGTCTAAGGGCAGTTGTTGCCAGGATCCAGAGTGTGTGTGTGTTGTTTGTGTGTGTGTTCGTGTATGCAAGGAGATCTGAACACCTGCAGCAGGAGTGGGGCTGTGAACCTCAAATGCTCATGTCCCAAGTGCCAGCAATGGGGCAAACCAAGCATCCAGGGCCAGCTGGATATAAACAAGCATACTTATAATATTTTGTGCAATTCTTTTTATGTTCTGAACCGATTGTGCTTACAATAAACAGGAACAAAGCTGTTCCTAGCTTAACTTTGCTGTTACATAGTGTAACATATTCCTCCCAAGTAAAGGCAAGTAATTAATATTCACTATGACAAATCTGTTAAATAAATTCAACAACAAACTGTTGCATTAGGAATCACCTAGGAAGAAACGTAACTAAGACACCTCCCTTTCTATAGTCTGAATATCAGCCTGAGCAAGGTCTATGTATTTTAATACCAATTAAACAGAGAAATTACATTTTAACATTAATTTTTAAAGTAAAGCTTAGGTGTGGTTTTCTTTAAAACTTCTATCTAAATTGAACTTATAGAACTGACAACTGAATAGCTAAACTTCCACTTCCATTCACTCTGAAGTAGAGAAAAACCCTGAATATCCAAATATGATTGCATGCATTAGTTCGCAGATTTGAAAACTGACAATAGATAGTTGGTGTGAGATACAGAGACAAGATGAATGGAAGCAGTCTTCATAGTGGAAGTTTTACCTCAGACCAAATCTTATTCTAGGAACAGAATAGCTTCTAAAGCATTTTGATGATTATGGTAATAACCTTTACTTAGTTGCATATTCTCTTGCACTAGTACTTCATAAGAACCTTCCCTAAGCCCTTATGCTTCCAGACTGACGGTCATGACTCTGTAGCAGGTAACTTAAAATCACAGTAAGAACCTGGTTCCTGGGATCTCACTATGAAGAAGCCCTGAGCTCGTGAGCGGTACAGCTTGTAGTTTTCTGTAGTAGGTGTGACAAGTGCACTCCGCCCCCCATCCCCGCCGAAGACGGAGCTTGTAACATGGCGATCGCCAGGTTTTCGCGCCTCATTTTCGCACCTTTTGTGCTCTGCCGTGCCCCCAGGCACGTGCACCCCTCGGCAGGGGGAGCAGGAGGGGCGGGGCCTCCCGGTCGCCAAGCAGGGCCTGCAGGCAGTGAAGCGCCCGGGCTCGGAGAAGCTTCTGGATCATGGCCAGCGATGGCCACAGTGCAGATCTGACCCCGGGCACAAACGGGGCGCCGCCGGAGGCCCCCTTGGAGCGGCCTTCTCAGAGCGGTGGGTCTGCCTGCAGAACCTCTCCCCTGGGGCTGGGATGCCGCCTGAGGGAACTTCCCGGGATGGAGTGCTCTCACCTCCTTCGGGTGAGTGATTTCTTCTGGATATCTTTGAGTGAGCTCCCCCGCACCCCCGGGGTGACCGATTCCATCCTCTGGGTACCCACGGGAGGGAGGGAGTTTCCCCCCTTGTGAGTGAGTGTGTGTGCACACTGTGGGTCATCACTGTCGTGTGTACTGATGTGTAGTAACAATACCCCGACTGACACCTCGAACCTGTTACGTGTTAAATGTTATCAGAGCGTTGATTGATTTTGGTTTGCCCCTGTTTCTCTTTGGTTTCTGTTGTCTGGTTCTGCTTGTTTTGTGAAATAAAGTTGTTTGAACTTGTCCTTCATTTGGGTTAGTTTTAGTGTACCTCCGTGACAGTAGGCAGCCTGGGACCTGTGGCATTGTTTGCTGCCTTGAGTCTGTGTATTGCAGGAGCATCAGGATGCACAGCAGCACGCTACATCCAGTCAGAGATTTTCTGAACGCTACTTTCAGTTTCCTAATGATTTCTGGGAAAATACTTCAAGCAAGATACTGTAGTCTTAGTGAAGCAATGTTCTTTATTAAAATGCTCTTTCATCATGTTTCCCCAAATAGCTGTAGTTGGCAGATCTCCACTTTCTCTCTGTCTTCCATCAGGGTATTATTTCCAGTCACTTTTTGGTGTGTAGATTGCAATCAGATTTTTTTTTACATCTCTTGGTTAACTGCTTTGGTCATGAGTGGACTCATATGTGTCATAGCTAAAGGCAGTTTAAATTAACTGATGCCATCACCAACACAGACAATTTCAATCGTACAAGGTCCTAGTGCTTTCCTATTGTCTTTACCCTGAATGAGGCAATGACTGAGCCTGATGTTTTTGAAGCTCTGTTACAGATTCCAGGTAGATGTAAAGGTAGGAGACAACACTTCAAACAGATTTCAAGAAAGTGAGGAAACATTTGAAGGACTGCCTGAACCACCTTATATCTAGGAGATGCTGGAAACATCATATTATACTATAATACTACAGGCCAGGTTGTGCCACACATCATCACAATAAGTAATATTCCCTAACGTCTTTGCCTTTGAATAAATGGTTGTGTGATCATGCATTTTTCAATGTAAAGAAGATTATCAGCACAAGTTCTAAATGGTTCAGTATAAATACTAAAGTAATTTCATTCTATGACTGTGTGAAAATGATGTTGCTGTGTATTGCCATCAACATTCATGAAATAGTACTCCGTGGGCTATAAAAGAATAGGGAGAGGTTCTCTATGACACGGACTCTCACATACTTGCATCCTTCTAATGATATTGAAGTTCAAAGTGATTTTCAAATTCTTGTACTCCAGAGGTGCATCAGCATCAGCTTAATGGTTCCATGCCTGCAATTTCTCCTTCTGCAGAATATTACTCCCGTGACCTCCCAAAGCCCTTTCCAATAGAATTTATTTGTTGCTGATTCAGAATGAAATAAGTACACATTGCAAATTAAACTAGGGTAAAAAAGACTGATAAAAAAAATTAGCGATTTTTTCATATTAAATGTTAAATCCTAGTAAAAAAAAAGGCAATTACTTTTAAGCAAAGACAGTGTCCAAATAATTTATGGTATTGTAACACAGAGGAAATAACCTTGGAGTTAACTTTGTTTCTTTGCAGTCTATGTCCCCTTATGGATCTTTTTACATTGCCCAAAATTAAAATCAGTGTAATTTTTTTATACCTTTTTTCCTTGCAAGTTTTTACCTTAGTATCTTTTAGCTTGTTTCTGCCAATCTGTGATCTAGCACCAGGGATTGCCCTACTCTTACTGTTTCCACTTGAGACCACAAGATTTACGCAAGGCTTTCCAGAATATCTTAAGGGCTGCAACAGTTCCAATAAGTGCATCAGAGAATAGGAAGTGGAAAATCTTCTTTTAAAGTTTCACTAACAGTGAAAATGGTATGCTATTCAGATTTCAGAAGTCATGCAAGATTCACATCTGGCCTTATTGTCTCAGTTCTCAATCAAATCTTCAAGTCTTTCTTTTCTTGGAAAAGTTTTAACCAGAATTTCAATTTATTTTAGTGTTGTCAAGATGTAGTAGGAAGTTATGATGAAATATTCCAGTATTAAGTACTATAAAATGTGTCATGTTAATCTTTTCATTAGAGACCAGTCTGTGTAATGGCTTAAACTATGCTCTTAGATACTGTAAATTAATCCTAACTATTGTAGTAGATATGGCTCTGAGCAAGGACATGCTTTATAAACTCACTCAGCTGTAGAAATACTATGAGAGACATTTTATCTGGCTATACTGGCTTGCACTGCCCTTGAGAGCAGATTCACTGTTTGTCCAGTCAGCAAGCCTGCAGGTATAGATGAAGGTCATTCCTAAAATATGTGGGATTCTGTATGCCTTGGAGTTTTTAACATGTTCACACACCGTGTCCACCTTAATATGCTTGCAGGCATGTCCTGGGAGGCTGTCCACAGGCTGCTCACAAGGCCATGGGTCATTATGAACATAGTATTGACACAATAATTTTGTCTTCCTCCTTGCACATTGCAAGGTTATGTGTTAGTGCCAATGCTTTTCTCTGCTGCCCCTACTCTCTTTCTCCTTATCGTCCTCTGTTACTTTACTTTCTCTGGCAAGTAGTGTGCAGAAGAGATTAATGGTTTCTCTGTATTTCTAGAGGCAGAGTTCCAGAGAATAAACTAACTGTTTATTACATACCCCATATTTATACCTGAACTTGAGTTAACTTCATATTGGTGCTTACTGCTTGCCCAAGCTTTCTCAGTGGTGATGGATGCAGCCTTGAACACAGGAAAAGAACTTGTACAGTCTTTGTGTTATACTGTGGGAGTCCTGGCCAACGATGCAAGAAATGAATAAGTTAAAAATCCTCTGTAGCCTTGTACTACTATTCTGTACCATCATTTTCAGACTTTAGATTACTACATTACTTCCTAAAAAAAAAAAAAAAAAGAAAAAGAGAGGGATGGGAGGAAGCAGAGTTTTAACGCTACACCTCCCCCTGTGATTGGCAAATTACATAGTAGACCAAGTTGATCCCAAGAAAAACTAATTTCAGTCTTAGAGAAAAAGATTATTAGGGAAAAAGTGATTGATCATGTTTCAGTTTTTGTCTCCAGCAGAACCAATACACTTTGTATTTAACTAAGTTGTTTTAATGTCACAAACTAGTCCTAAGCATCTAGAGTTTTATTTGAACAGTCTTCCTATGTATTTCATGCACACATTTATAGCTATTTCACTGTTTTTCCATATGTGTGAAGAAGTTCCTGCAGCCAGATCTCTGTGTTTATAAACTACATAGGGGCACAAAACCAGTTTATCTTGTTCCTGCTTTTGCAGTATGTACCTTTTTTCAACATTGAGATGCAATGAAAAAGTAGGTATTTGCCATACCTATTACAAATATAGAGGCAAAGCAAAACAAAATGTCTTATCAAAATGTACTTCAGAATGTAAATATACTGGTTTTAAATCAGTACTTACTAGAAAATGTTATCAACACCTTGGTTAGTATAAATTCCTTAGGTTCTGAATGATGGCTTATCGCATATGTACTTCCTATCATCTCTCTAAATAAGGAGTGGCTAGGAAGTGCTTATTTGCTCACTTAATGTTTCATTTAGGTATTTACTAGCTGCAGTACACCCAGAAAATTAAAAGGAGAGTTTCCACTTACTTTAGAAAGCTTTGAAGCAGTGCTTTGATTCTCTCATTTGTATGGATAATAGATAATTTAGGCTACTAGATATTATGACTACCAGATAATTTTATGTTCATGAAACAATAAGGTGACTCATATTTTCTTTGGTTCTTAAAAATAATAGATATAAGTTTATAGATTAAACCTATCTTTCATAGTACTAGAAAAGCAGCTGCGAAACTACCTTCAGAAAACCCTTAGGTAGCAGAATTCTTCAAAATTATGCATGCTAGGAAAAAGGAAAGGAAATCTAGCCAGATGTTCACAGATCATTAATCTATCTTGAGTAAGTTAAACAACTTTTCCTTTCCTCAAAAAAACTTTGTCTCAAAAGTAGATGAATTTCATCACTATTTATTTTCAAAATTTCCTACTCATTAAAGGTTTGATGGTTCTAATAATAATATACAGCTAAGTTCTCATTTAATGAGGATTCAACACACTTACTACAGTGTAAAAGTTTGAGCAAATGAAAGATTGGGCTGATCCAATGATGTATCTCCTAGTTCACCTGTTAAAAGCTTGAGTTTAACAGCTATTTCCTAAAAAGAAATAAAGGAAAAATGAAGAAAAAAGAAGGAAAAATGAAGAAAAAAGAAAGGAAAAATGAAGAAAAAAGAAAGGAAAAAAGGAAGAAAAAAAGGAAAGAAAAAATCCAACACTCGATAGTTAATGCTTTTTTCCATTTACCTTTTCTTTTTCAGCTTTCATACAGACTTTTTAAATGGCTCATATTTCCACTTCGGATATTTAAACCAGTTTCGTGATTTAAATTATCTCTTGGTACAGAGACTGTTTTGTTTGAGGTCACAAAGGCATAGTGATTTCTGCTGACGTGTTGGTTGATGTGCTTCTCGGTCCTTTGTAGTGTTTCTTTATTTGATCCCCCTGATCAGAGTTGTCTTTGACTAGCTAAGGCACATGTCTGAAGTGCAGTGAACAGCACCAAGCTGTTGTCACACCAGTGAAAGGCAGGAATATCACAAAAAAAACCTTACTCTTATGCCTTCTTCTTCCATGGGCATTCTATTTTTTGAACTATTACTACTTTTAGAGTCCAGAGCTGAATCTTGCTTCTTCGAATTCCTGAAATCTGATGGTCTAACTACTGCTAGTCAAATCTGAAAAAGGTAACTGGTTTTACTTCAGTATACCATAAAATAGAATTGTGTTTTAATGAATCAGACTTTTACAACATTTAAGAGAAAATAACATTAATTATGTACATTTTATTATTTTATTTGATTATTGATGAAATTCCCCTCTGCACACTAAGAAAAGTTAGACTAAGCTCAGGCTGAATTTCTGAAGACACCATCTTAGGTTAGAGGCTACAGTCACTTGGACAAAATGTTTCAGGGGACTAATGGGGGATATGATTGTCCATTTTTCTTTGTGCTATCACAACCAGCAAGGAAACTAAACATAAAGGTTCAGTTGAAAATAAGCTTCTGCTTCATTGATTGTTTATGAGATTTGAGTAAGTGTTTGAATGAGACTTGAATGAGGAGAAGGGCTGTATCTAATGTGTTCTGATGTGGTGTCCTGAAGTGGGACCATGGAGATAAAGGACTAAATTTACAAGTGATTTGCACTTCCTGGAACTTGATCTATAGAGAAGTTTCAATTTATTCATAACCATAAAATGGTTTTCATATGCTGAAGTAGTTTTCAAGCAGACTCCAATTCCTTTGACATTCTTTGTAGCCTTCTACAAACGTCTAGTTGCAGATAGGCAAGTAACTTAGTACTTTGTAGCCTGCTAGTGTCGTTAGTACTAGGAGGTAGTAATACTGCGAGAGGATTACAGGTACATCAAAGACATGAAGACAGAGCTATTTCTCACAGCAACAGCAGTAATACTCTTACTGTTTAAAGTCAGATCTACCCTTCAGTGTCCTCTGGGCACAGATAAAAAGAGGGTGTAGCAGAATGACTTAACGTGAGCAGGAGTTTTTGAAAACTCGAATTAGGAACTGGTAGTCAAGGGTTAGTAGATAGAATAAGGCTATGAACAACAGACAAGTTTCATTATTCATGTTAAAAACTAAATATAGAACAGAGTTATGCCAATATTTCTCCTCTTAGTGCTGGCCTCTTTTTTTTAAATATTTTTATGGAGGCTGGACAAGTTATCTATCTTTCTATGAAAAGCAAAGAGATGGAGTGAAAGAGACTTCCATGGCAGGAAGCCCAGTCTTCCTCTGTCAACAAGAAGAACATAGGATAACCTGTTCACCAACTTCATTACATAAACTTCATGTTCCTGATCCTCCTGCTAAAAGGTTTTTTAAGAACCTCACTCCTCTTTTGGCTAGGCAATATAATCATATTTTCAGGCAACATTTTTCAGTGGATTACTGTCCCATCTCCCCACTGCTGTTATGCCAATAACAGAGAGCAAAAACAGTCCCCCACAACAACTCCTTTTCACAACCTCCTCTGTTCCCTCATAAGGGACATGAATCCTGCAACATCTTGTCAATTACTGGTTGGTTTTTAGAGTCTGTATCTACAGTGTGAAAATCATCTCCCCAGTAAGGCAGAACAATTAGTTCCCACACTGCTCAGGGTAGCCCTTTCTAGAGCAAACTGTCCAGACTATGCACCATTTAGTTCTGGATTCTATGTTGTAACTTCATAGACCTAAGAATTGTATTTTTTGGATGTTTTAAATCTAAAATTTATGAAATAAAATCAGGACTGTTGCAGTGATGATTTTATAGCACGAAACTGAAGGAATGTGATGGATACTTAGGGTTGTGGCCTGTGAGCACATTCAAGCACATGGATGTCTGAGTTAGTGTTGAATTGTGTAAGGCAGTATGAGCCCAGATGGCAGCATTCTCTTCTGCTGTCTTTTGGGAGTTGTCCCTGGAATGGACTGTCCCTAAATCTTCTCCCAGATTTTATCTCAGAGGTAACCTGTTGCTTGACTCCAAAAATACAACTTTGTACTGAGCTAGCTGTTATGTACTTCATGTATTGTGAATGTTCAGGGGTGCAGAATCCAAGACTGAATCAAGGAACTGAGATATTACCAACAAATCATATTAGTATGGAAAGATGTTATAAACTCTGCAAATTGCAGGAGATGTGCTTTATTTACGCAGGGTAAATAGGTATTCTAGCCACTGAATCTCATATTGCTTTGTTTTGAAGTGTAGTGTGAAGTATCTGAATGTATAAGTAATGTCAGATCCATTATATGAATAATAATCTCATCTAAAGCACTCAAAAGTGCCTGAAATTGACTTGAAATATACAGCAGCTTTTTAAGGGACATAGCAGTGAGTTATATAGAAAGAAGGTATATTTCTTTAAAATAGATATCATGCACACATGCATACATGGAGATTTTGAAACTGGTTATTAAACTGAAGAAAAGAGAAAACTAATAATGAAAGGCATACAATGAGCTGCTATTGTTGTTCTGCCAGCTTTCTCTTAAATAATAAAACAACCATTATAAAATCTGTCTCTTTTGTCTTGGGTAATTGGTGACTATTGCTTTCATGTTTATATTAAAATTTAAAGAAATAACAAAAAAAAACCCAACCCCCTTAGCAACTGAAAGCCCTGTTTTCATTTTCATCCTTTAAAACAGTAAGACCAACTGCCAAGTCCTGCTTTATGTATTAAAAGAGCTGAGTGGTGCAGGGTGAGCTTATGCTTTAATTTGGGCCAAAAAAAAAGGATGTTATGATATTCTTCAGTATTCTTCAGGGCTTTTCACTCCTCATCACCTTTTTTTTACATGAGTCATGTTATCTCCAAATGAGATGTATATTCTTGATGAAAGATGCCAAAATAATGACAATAGGATAGAAATTTATCAAAACAACCCTGAATCATAGCATTCTTTCTCCTTCCTTCTTCCCTTTTTTTGGTTTGCTTGCAAAGTAGTTTTATGAGAACGGTTATACAACTTAGATCAAAGATAACTGAACATTGCTTTGTTTTGGTTTTCTAGAAAAATGTTTAAACAACCATTTTTTCACATAGCTAGTTCCCTTCAGAAGTACAGATAAACTTTCTCTGTGTGTGCACAACCACAAGAACTGAGGTTTATTTAGTAGTGAGGTTATTTTAGGTGTAAAACAAGAAAGTCAAACTTCCAAAGTTATCCAGAGACATGTGGAACTGCTTCTTGGTGAAGAGATAATATTGCTTTCCCACAAAATATGATGTCTGACTAGGTAGGTTCATAAACACAGCGTTTTAGAGGATACTATTCTTAAAATCACCAACTTTTCCAAGAAGACAAACCAATAAGTCCCCAGTATCTGCTTTCACTTAATGAAGGGACAGTGCTGTAAAAAATACAGATTATAAGTTTAAAAGCTACAGCTTCAATAGCCGTTACCTGTTCTTGAGGACTGGCACTACAGTGCGATTAGAAGTTTGTAAATATATTAGCAAACAGGAAGGAAGCATATGTTGTGGGTGATCTTCCTCCTTTTTCCAGTATTCCTTTCATCTCAATAATAATAGGGTAGGGGGAGAAATCAAGAGTCTACTTTCTGTCTGTGGGGTCTAGGATATACCACTGCTTTCAGCGCTTCAAACATTACTTTTTATAAGCACAGAGTAGTGAAAGTCTGTTTCAGGATGCTCTCCCCTTGTGCTGTGCTGAGGGAAAGGAGCTGTTTGGGTGAGAAGCAGCTGCACAGGCTTCACCACCTCTGTGTCATAAAAAAATTTTCAAAAGTACTGCAAATTCAGTGTCCACTGCCAGACAGGACTTGAGCAGTCAGTTCTCCCTGAGGGACAGAAATTGGCCATAAGAGCTGTACAAATGCATACTATGTTCCACTCAACCAGTTCAGTTGTATTTGACCTTCCCTGAAAACTAGTTCCCTTGTAAACTATATAACTGAATGAATTTTTACTATTTTTATTGAGTTTAAGTCACTTTATTAAGCTAGTAAGGTCAAATATAGAAGTCAAATAGGAGAAATAAATTGTTGTATCCCCTCCCAAAAAGAAAAAAAAAAGAAAATGGAATTGATTTTTTTTTCCTTTATATAACTGTCGGTGACAAGAAATGATGGTAACAGATTCTTTTCAGTGCATTATGTGGGTGAAAAATGTTCAGATTTAGAATCATTATTATTCTTTCTAACATTTCATAGATTAGAAAAATAATTAATAATTAATTAATTTTTACTCTTTAGTGTGAAAAGGGTTTTTCTTTAGTATCAAACAGGAAACTAACAACATGCTTGTTTCATATCCTGTTTTGCCAAAATGATTTTTTCAAAGGTGATAGTATTTTGCTGTTTGTAATATCCCTCCTAAATATTCAATCAAATCATTAGACAAATATCTTGCTGTGAGAAAGAGTTATCTCTTGCTGAGGATACTCAAAACTCTAAGCAATGTCTAGAAAGAACAGCAGATTTCAAACTTTCTACCATGCTGAGGATACAGATATGACAGAAAAAGCTTAGCAAATATCTAAGCAAATGTCCTGGTAGAATAGTATAGAACATAAAGATCCTTTCTTTTTCTTCTGTTGTTCTTTTTTATTTCCTCTAAAACAAAACAACCTGAAATAAGATTGATAGGTCCCAAAAGTCAATAATTTCCTTCAGAGCCAGACACAGTTGATACATGTGCTGTAGGTATTACATACTGATTACTGATTTAGTAGATTAACTATAGCAAGACAAAGAAGGTAAAAGTAAAAAAAAAAAAAAACCACAACAAAAACCAAACCAAACTCTGCAATACTTTTGTTTACTTGATGAAAAAAAAATTGATAAAATAATGTAACAATTTTCTGTTCTTTTGTCATTAGTGGAAAAAAACTTGAACAAAAGAATCCCATCTCCCCCATGCAACAATATCACACAAATATTTCAGGAATAGGTTTCTTCTCTGATCCTTCTAAATTAATGGTAGTGTATATTATTTTCTTAGGCTTTTTCAGAGGCAGCTAGTAAATGAGGCTATTCAAAAGTTTTCAAAAGTTATATAATTTTTACCCTGGAAAATACAGATGCTTTGAAACCTTTTTTTTACTTGCAGTTTGACTCTTAGTAAAGATTACATGGAGTAGAACCTCCTTGGTCTCAATGGAACCATCTCATTGGAACAATCCATACTTTGGTATTCTGCTTTACTCAATGCAGGTCAATTATAAGAAAATTAAGAATTAAGTTTAAAACAATTAGCAAACAAAACAAATAAAAATGTCAACCTAATAGAATATATAGGAGAGTGCTTTCAACATTTCAGGATACCTGTTCCAGGAGTGCTCTCTGACAACTTCTTTTATCAATTCTTTTTCATTTTGCAAAAATGATTATCCTTAATTAAAATGGTTGTTGAATTCTATAGCACAATGCTGATCAAATTTACTCAGGAAGAAAAGATGTATACTTCAAGTATCAGTGAAAATGTATGTCTGATACAGCTCACTCTTAATCTCCAAGGTAAATTAAGGACTTACTTAAAGCTGTGTGTTCCACATCTCAGGTGAGTTCATCAACTAGAATGCTTCAAGGTGAAAGAAACCCTCCCTAATGTCCTGCTAATGGTGTTTTAATTTGCATAAACCATCAAGTATTTGCTAGAGCAAAAAGAAACTGTCAGCCAGAGATTAAAAGACCCACCTGGAAACTAGGAGATCTCAGATTGATTGATGTCCTTACTCTGGACACAGAACAGAAGAACCACAGAAAAAAAGGACTGAACAAATCTCTTTTCAAAGTGTGTTTTAGGAAAGAAAAAGAAAAAAAAAGTCTCACTGTAAAGCAGAACATTTGAGACAGGATTTTGTAGCCAAAAAAATGGCAGGTAGATGAGTGGTGGTAAAGGAAGAAGTACAGGCATGAAAAAAAACAAACTGACAGAATGAGTTAAAAGGAAAATCTAAGCAATGAAATTAGTTTCTATTTCAAAATAACACATTATTTCTTGAATTATTTTCTAGAACTTGGCATCTGAGGTTGAGAACAATGATATTACAGTAAGTTTTATCCAATGAAGGGTAAGATTTAGAGATTTTTCCTGGATTATTTTCCTCTTTTGTAGCTTAGTGAACAGACCACTGCCGCCCAAACAGGGAAAGTTTTTCTCTTCTCACATTTATGATCACTGCTTCTCTATACTTGGTGTAGATTTTATGGGACTTTATGACCTAATGAAACTCATTAATTCATCAGAAAATTAGTTACTTTTTCAAATAAATTTTATACACAACCATATATTGGCACTTTGATGAATTGCGTCATCTCTATGAAGAGTCCAGTGAGTACCAGAGTGAGGGCACGGTGGAAGTAAGAAAGAAAGAGGACAGTGCAAAATCCCTCTTTTCAGCAGTAAACCACTAAACATACCAGCTGTAGCAAATAATTTCAACTTCACTTAAATTAATTTGACTTGCAAATGATACAAGGGTGTTTTACAGAAGACAGTGCTCCTCCCAGAATAAAATACTGCTGCAATTCTTTATGAAACCAAGTGTAATATGATTCAATAGTTCCCTATCAAGTGTGAAATCTCATGCTGTTTATATGATATAAAAGATTAAGTAACGTGTTAATAACAAAAAATCTGTGTTCTATCATTAGAAGGCTCTTGGACTCCATATCCCTCAAACAATGCTAGTAAATAACTAAAACAAAGTACATATTGACTTGCAATATCAAGATAGAGGCTAATGTATCTGTTGCCATTTAGCATTGAGAGTTATTTAACAGTGTGAAAATTAAAGTTTAACCTTTTCTTATAACTAACCAGACATTGTCTTTTGCAGCATCAAAATCTATCAATGAGATAAAATAAAGACTTTTTTTTTTACTGTAACGTTCATCATATCCTTATTACAGCTTCAAATCTGGATCATGCCGCCAAACTCTGATTTCTTGTCTTGTCCATCTGCTACAGGGAGAAACTTCTACTGGCAAACCAGTGGTAATAAAAAGCAGCATTCTTTATAGTAAACACAAAACCCAAACTTACCTGTGGAGCACGTTCAAGCACCAAGGTAAAAACTAAATACATTATTTTTGCTTGAATGAAAACACTCACTCTAAAGAAGGTTTTCATTTATTTCATATATGAAAGAATTGAAGAAGACAGGCATGGATGAACACCAGCATTATCAGTTATATGAGAAAAGAACAAATGTAGGAACATAAAAGTGTTTGCATTGGGACAGCAAAAACCATCTATCTTAGCCGTCATCCTGTCTCCATCAGGGACCAAAGGCAAATGCCTAAGAATGTATCTGAGAACAGGGCAATTATGAAATCATGCTCCTCCTGAATACTCTCCCAGCATCCAAAAATTTCATGCCTGGAAAATACCTAAAGAAGAAGTTATATTTCTGTATTTGTTTGCCCTCAATGGAATTTTCTCCTTTTAATTTTTTTTCCTCTTAATGACTTTGGACTTGGCAGTGCTAGGTTAAGGACTTGGCAGTGCTAGGTTAACAGTTGGACTCGATGATCTTAAGGGTCTTTTCCAACCTTAACAATTCTGTTCTAAACCATGACTTCTTGAATTTTTGTAAACTTATCCACAACACTCTGAACAAAAGAGGTCTACTGCTTAATGCTTGTTTAAAAGTGCCATCTGTTTCAAACTGTGAGCCGCCAGTTTCTTTTGAACTCTGTCTTCTATTTGAAGAGAAAGTGAATGTTGTTCACTCTTCATCGTCTTTATGCCTTTCATGATTTGATATAATTCTACCCTGTATCTCCTCAGTAACCTGTTCTAATCTGAAGAGTCTCATTATTCTGCGTACAGAGGCTGTTCTAAACCCTTGATCATCTTTCTTCCCCTCTTCACCTCAATTTTCTTTTCTGGAACAGGGTTAATTTTCTTCATAGCAGCCTGTATGGTGCTATGTCTTGGATTTGTGACCAAAACAGTATTGATAAGACACCAGTGTTTTAGATCTTGCTGAACAGTGTTTATACAGCATCAAGGCCTTTTCTACTTTTTACTCTGCTCTCCCCACCACCCAAGGAGAGTAGGCTGGGAGTGTACAAGAGTTTGGGAGGGGACACTGCTGGAACAGCTGACCCCAACTGGCCAAAGGGATATTCCATACTATATGACGTTGTGCTCAGCAATAAAAGCTGGGGGAGAGTTTTCCAAAGGTTACCATTGCTCAGGGACTGACTGGGCATCAGTTGGCTGGTGGTGAGCTTTTGGTTTTGTATTACTTTCTTTTTTTCTTTTTTTCTTTTTCCCCCCATTCTTTTTATTTTTCTTCTTTCTCTTTTACTTATTAAATGATCTTTATCTCAGCCCACAGGTTTTCTCACTTTTACCCTTCCAATTCTCTCCCCCATCCTGCTGTGGGGGAGTGAGTGGCTTTGCTCACTACCTCAATCCACAGCAGTGCATTACTTCATATTTATTTCCATTGACTTTAATCTGACATTTTATTGACCTTTGTCATCACCAAGTCTAAACATAATCTCTTTAGACTTGATCCCAGAATGTCACACTATGTATTCAGAGTTTGACTATTAATTATCATTTATGCTTCTTTGCAATTAATTAGTTTCTTAGAGGCTTTCTGACTATTCTCAAAGCCCTGATGTTTATCTGAGCTTTTCTTTCTGTGAAGTATATATATTTATTTTTTAAGACATTTTTCTTCAGGACAAATCTACTTTTATATCATTATTGATAAATGAGAGCCCACTACATAGACAAAGGTACTCAGTGTGCACAATGAAGGTCTGTGGTAACACCGAAGCACCATGTTGAAACCTTTGACCAATTCTGTACCTGAATACACAAACATTTCTGGTTATGAAGTAAGGTGTTAAAAGAAATATTGCTTATTCTGCTTTTCTTTTAGTATTAGAACAGCTCTGTCTCCAGAGTTTTGCTTAAATGATATAGACGCTTCAATCCTATCCTCAAGTCCAAATAAACAATTACAAATGTCTCTAACTTTTTTTCCCTGAAGGAAAAAACCTCAACAAAACAACAACAACAACAAAAAGGTGATTTTGACAACTCTCACAAAGCAGGGATTTTGACTGTAAAGTCATCTGGAAACAACAGAAACATTAAAAAAAAGATCAGTGTTCTCTTTATTCAAACCAGCAGTGGACTTGGAAGTGGTATAGTTCACTTAATTTCCCAGACTCATGCTAACTGATATAGGCCAAGAAGCTGGGCCTGTTAGTGTTTAAAATTTTAATAGCGAACAAATTGATTTAAAACATTTGGGAATGTTTTGAAATAAAATATGGCTGTGACTTCATAATTTAACTAAATATTTGATAACCCTCCCACTGCAACTGCCAGATAACTGTAAAGCGGCACATAGAGAGCAATTAGAAGAATCATTTGGGAAACTAGATTAAATATTAAGGGACAGATCCTCAGCCTATGTAAATTTGCCTACTTCCACTAGTTTTAATGAATCTGTGTTGCATTACACTTGCTGAGCATTCAATCCTAAGAACTCATAAGCTCATGAATTCAAGGGAAGACCTTGCCTCCCACCAGTAATCATGTATTATAACTCTAGAATTTTACCAGAATTGGAATGTTTCTTGAAATCACATTACATTTGTATTATATGTACACAGAGAAGAACTTCAAAAACTCAGACAAATGGCAGCTGGATTCATTGCAGGAATAGGTATATGGCATTCTGAAGTTTATATTATACCATGGGCCACAGTAAAGAATCTCTGAACACAGTTAAAAGATTATCAAGAACTTTAATTGATATGGAAAAAGTCAAAGATAAGCACGTTTTATTCTGACTGGTTAAACAGAGTAAACTAGGCCTCCATCTAGCTTGGTGTTTAAGTTTTTAGCAATCCAGACTACAAATAAACTCACTGACTTCTAAGTCAAAATTTGTACATTAATTTATGAACATGCTTATATATTCCTTGCTGAATCAATACTTTGGTTAAAAATTAACTCCATTTTCAATGCAGTTTATTTTTGAGTGATGAGAAAGTGATCTGGTGTAACATCAGAAAAAAAATGGATGATCACAGAAGGATCCTCCAGATAGAAGAATACAAAACGAGTTATATTCTGATTCCCAAATAATGCCCTGAAGAGAATAACAGCAAAAGTTGAAACTGGGAACAACATACTGACAGGAATATAGTTCCTTTTAGTCTCCATTTAGGAGACACATTATTACAAAACTATCCCGTTCTCCAACAAAGTTCAGAGCCAATGTAATTTTTTTTTTTTTCCTGTAACCTTTGACATATAATTTGAGAAACATAAGTTTGTCCTTTAGGGGATTCGTCATCCAGTTAATCCACATGAAACATTAAAGGTCATTAGGAGAGATAATGAGGAGTTCAATTTCACAGCAGTCATTTGAAAAAGTATTAAATTTAATCAAACTTTCCTTTATGAAGCGGTCTTTGACATCAACTTTCAAAATTGTCCCTGGAATGTACTGGGCACGAGATAATGCGGTTCTGAAATACCTCTAAGGCAAAGGAGACAAGGTTAGGACAGTGGCCCAGAAGTCAAGGCACTCAAATCTAATTTTCATGTGTTGCCTGACTGTCTGCAGATCACTTGGGTTCTGTAATTCTTCTCACTAGCTGTATAATTTCTTTGGATTATTAAACTGTCTTGGACGGGAACTGTCCCTTACTAGGTGTGATTTTAGGGCTTACATCATTGTCTAGAGACTTATCATAATTGTTTAAAGGGTGTTCCTTATACATATACCTTATCATTAAGTACCTGAATAACACTAATAAAACAGGGATTTTTAAAAAAGATGTCTGATAGTTCTGTTAAATTATTTTCTACCAGTAAATTTCAAAGTCAGATTTAAACAATCACAGATTTACTGGATTTCATGTTGTGATTATGAAATTCTGGACATTTAGGAGTTCAGTTCTGCTTTCAGTTGCTATAGAATAAAACCTGTCTATTTAACTAAAATTAGTACACCTGGTTTTCAATCAAATTTTAATTAAAGTTACATCACCACAGCTAGGTCAATAAGTATATATGTCACATTAATCAGTTGGGACATTAAATCAGAACTGCACTGAACAAACACATATGGAATTGAGACAAAACACTCATTAAGATGTATGCATTCAGCTCCTGAAGAAATCTAGGGAAAGCCTACGTGCAGAAAATGTGTCTGGATTTGGCATTTTGTGTTTATTAAGTAAACAGAACATGGCGGGGGGACAGGACGGGACAGGACAGGACACAAAAAAACCACAAAGCACAAACCAAAACAACCCCCCAAATCCTGAAATAGTATATAAAGTCTATGTGATGTGAGTGTGTGTGAGAGCACAAAAAACCCTGTTGTGTACAATATTATTACCTTTTGTAGAAGGACACAGAATGACTGAGTGAGGCATTACCTACCCATTCTCGTAAGTGCTCATTGAGATGACCTAGCTTTTATTATTGTCTTTTATATCTAGTTTGACTTGCACAAAATGGCTTGCCTGTTTGAGAATGTGTATTAATATGCAGATTTTTCAAAAGCTATTTTATTCTATTCCAGTTAAAGAGGAAGAAGAAATTGCAAGCAATTTGTCCTTTTTTCTTTTGAGTGAAGATTTACTGAGAGTGAAAAAAATAAAAAAGACTAAGTGTGTTTTGTTTTGTTTTTTTTTTAATTAAAAAAAAATTCATAAGATTGGCTCTGCTTCTCTAAATGCATTGCACATGGTAGAATCATAGAATAGTTTGGGTTGGAAGGGACCTTTAAAGATCATCTAGTCTGGCTTGCCTGCCATGGGCAGGGACACTTTCCACTAGATGAGGTTGCTCAAAGCCCTATCCAACCTGACCTTGAACACCTCCAGTGATGGGGCATCCACAACTTCTCTGGGCAACCTCTTCCAGCGTCTCACCACCCTCATCATAAAAAATTTCTTCCTTATGTCCAATATGAACCTACCCTTTTTCAGTTTAAAACCATTGCTTCTTGTCCTGTGACAACAGGCCTTGGTAAAAAGTCTCTCTCCATCTTGCTTATAAGCCTCCTTTATATATTGAAAAGCTCAGTAAGGTCTCCCCAGAGACTTCTCTTCTTCATGCTGAACAACCCCAACTCTCTCAGTCTTTCTTCACAGGAGACGTGTTCCATCCCTCTGATCATTTCCATAGCCATCATCTGGACCTGCACTAACAGGTTCATGTCTTTATATTGGAGACCCCAGAGGTGGATGCAGAACTCCTGGTGGGGTCTCACAAGAGCAGAGTAGAGGGGGAGTATCACCTCCCTTCACCTGCTGGCTATGCTTCTTTCTATGCAATCAGGATAGGATTGGTTTTCTGGGCTGCAAGCACACATTGCCAACTCATGTCCGATTTTTCATCCACCAGTATCTCCAAGTCCTCCACAGGGCTGCTCTCAATCCATCCATCCCTCAGTCTGTATTGATATTGGGGATTGCCCTGACCCAGCTGCAGGACCTTGCACTTCACCTTACTGAACTTCATGTGATTTGCACGGACTCACTCCTCAAGCCTGTCAAGGTTCCTCTGGATGGCATCCCTTCCCTCAAGCGAATCAGCTGCAGCACTCAGCTTGGTGTCATCTGCAAACTTGCTGAGGGTGCACTCAGTCCTACTGCCTATGTCATTAATAAAGGTGTTGAACAGTACTGGTCCTAATACGGACCCTTGAGGGACACCACTCATTAGTGGTTTCTGTTTGGACATTGAACAGTTTACTGTAACTCCATGGATGTGGCCATCTGGTCAATTCCTTATCCATCTAATAGTCCATCCATAAAATTAATATCTTTCCAATTTAGAGGCAAAACTCTGACTGTCTGAAAGAATACAAGAATATCATGAGTAATGGAAAAAGTATGTGTTGAGAATTTTTTCTTAGAAATATAGCAATTCAATTAAGACAGTTTTATACGTAGACATAAATGTTAATGGCTTTGTCTCTTTGTTTCCAGGGTCCTGTTACCCCAGTCCTCCAAATTACATTAATGCAGTTTCAGCTCTTTTCCCTTCCCCCCCACCCCCAAATGGAACAACTATAGTCCTCTCTAGACAAAAATAATTAATATTTCCATCCAGGAATCACTGTATGTGTAAGATCCTGCTAAATTCACTCTTATCGCAAACAGCCCTCTGCAGCAATCACTCTATAACATCCAGCCTGAGCCAGTGTTAAGCTCTCATGCCACAACCTACTGCAAGAAACACAAATACTTTATATCATGTTATAAAAGATGAATGTGGCAAGCAATGTCTAAAAACTGTATCAAAAACTTGTTAAAAAAATCTCAGACCCAGAGGGGGGCTTTATGGGCCAAGAGGAAATCCATTTTTTTCAGAAAGTGCATCTTGACCTGTATCAGATTTGGGAAGGTGGAAGGGTGTGGGAACAAGGAGCAGGAATTTGGAGCTGCAGGTGTCTCCTTGTTCCTTAGCTATGAAGTAGGGAAGCCTCATGCTAAGAGATCTGAGTACAGATCAAGCAGTTTTATTCAAAATCTAAAAAGATCTACACTGATGTCTATGCCATCTCTTGCTGTTTTCACATTCCATTGAAGACATGATGGTGGGTGAGCAGACTCCTGTGGCAGGTGCCTCTCAGTTCCCTGCAGGACAGGTGCTGCTACTCCACTCTGAACCAAGTATGCCATGAGCAGGGTGGGCACAAGCTGCTTTGAACCAGCTGGCTCATGAAGCAAGGATCAATCCCAGAGTATATACCAATAACAGTATAGGCACAGTACTTATACATGCCCTCTTAAAACTTTATCTACTTTTTAATTACTTGGTGTAATAGAAAAATATGCTTGCAAATGTATGCAGTGTTCATATTTTAAATAATAATAATACTGTAGGCTGTAGACAAAATAGAATTTGGCAACCAGGCTATTAACTCCATATTGCAGACTGTTACTAAGTAAACCATGAAGCGAGAAAATACATTAACAGAAATAAGCAAAATTGGATTTATTCCACTTAATGCATTTCTACCTTTATGACCCAATAATGTTGTGATCAAGGACAGAAAATTGGTGAGTGATGAGAAAGGTCTTACAGAATTCATATGGAGCACAACTTGTTTCCGGAAATTACAGAAGTCTTTGAAGTACATTAGTCCATTCCTTGGAATACAGATATAGAGTACATCCATCGTACATACAGTTGCAAAGCTTGCTCACTGAGGTAAAATTCTGAATCTTCATAGAAGGAGTGAGTGCAGGAGCACTGACAAATGAAAGAATCAAAGTATTTGTCCTGCAATTGTTGGCAAATGAAATATTAAGCATTTAGTCCAGGACTGAAACCCCTTTTTATGCATCTTAGAGCACCATGCATCTTTACAGTTGGGCTTTAGCCTTTGGCACAATGACTCTCAAGAAATGAAATAGCCCAGACTTTGCCAATCTCAAGTTAGAGTGCTAGAAAGAATGTTTTAAGTTAATCTTCCTAAATGTTCCTCTGAAGTCTATCATATTCTACAGTAAATCGTGGTTGTGCTTTTGGGTGGGACAAATATACTATTGCCTACCCATTTACTGGACTACCATATGTCTTACCAACTGATACAATACTAATGAGTAAATTACTGCAAGATACTTCAAACCAACTTTGTACAGAAAAAAAGGCAAAAATATGTGTTCAGATTTTCTTACTTATATGATATTTTCTTTTTTTTTTTTTTAATTCTAAAACTATCATAGGATTTAAGCATGTGGGTTTTTTTTACAGACCCCACTAAAGGCATACTACTACAGTTGCTGGGATATTTTAAAGTGAAAAGAGGATTAAAAGTCACTGGATGTAAAGTTGGAAGAGACCATAATGATCATATATATATATAAAGTCAGTACAAAGCAGAGCTTCACTCACTCATTAATTCCCTGAGTCAATTTATGAGAAGATAAATGCCCACTAGGTTAGCAACTCTATTTACATGAAGGTGGACAGGTGTTTCATACTATCTTTGGCAATGCTTCTGATTTGTAAAATAAAAATGTGTGATGAACCTTATGAAGCCTGTATCCAAGATTGATGGATGCTGCAAAATTTTTGCAGCTTAGTGAATAGACAGTCCATCTTTTGGCAGTGGCAGAATACACAGCATCACAAAATATCCTGGGAAGATTAACTTCCAATGTCTCTTAACCTTTCTGTTGCTCTTTACTTAGCTGTATGGCATCTGAGTCCTAAATTTGCCCTTTTTAAACAGAAATGCCTTCTCCATTCCCATATTCCTCCTCTGTTCCTTCCCCCGGGTAAGGCTTAGCAGGACTTTACTTTAACTGAGCAAGTCGGTAATTAATTAAATAAATTAAAAGCATAACCCTTAAGGTTTGACCTGAGAGCGGAAATTTCTCTGACCGCTCAGTGACACAGAATGTGATTACTGAAAGATTAACAATGGGAAAGACAGCTGAAGAAACCACCTGAATAGATAGTCACAAGATGCATTTCCACTCTATTAGACCAAGAGCCATCCAGCTGGATCTTAACAGATGGTCTCAGTCTCTTGTAAAATATTAAAGTACTCCTTAATTCTATCATAGGATTTCTACTGAAGAAAGAGCCTCAATTTATTGTACTTTTACTGCTGACAGCAATAGTCCATTGAAGTGGTAGTGAAAGCGCAGGGAGACACTGGGGTTACTTTGTCTCTCTGGCTAGGTGCCCACGGAGGCTAGGAAGTCACTGCTATTGTAATGCAGATGACAGAAAGCAAGACACACACTGCAGCTGAATTAATTGAAAGAAATGAGCTGCTCACCCAAACAGAATTTCAGCTTTAAAAATAAATTTTAGCATAATAATTAACATCTCATGCTTCTGAGAGATCAACACCTGACTGAATAATGAAGCTGTGCTGAGCAGCAGTGCAGCATTTTAAAACAATCAGAAAGATTTTTATGCAATAACCAGAGTCTCGCAAACCCTTTTTAGCCTTTTTTTTTTTTTTAAGGGAAGAGGGGGAGGGAAGGGGGATGGTAGAAGGATTAAATAAGGAAGTATTAGTCTCCTTTGTATTTTCTCAACTCTAGTTCCGAACAGCACTCTGTGACCAGAGGACTTTTCAAAGTAAATGGACTGTAATGATTTAGATATGCAATCCACTTAAACACATGACCTGAGACTCTTAACTGCATGCCAGGTTTATGAAGAATAAGTTTACTGGCTTCAAAAGAATTATTTTTTATTTGCATCAGCTTAACAGAATACAGAATTGCCTCAAAATTATGCTAAAATAAGAAGACTGAGTTTGGAATAATGACCTCTTTTCAGCCTTTTGTTCTTACTATTATACAATCCAACAGTCAAAAATACCGGTAATACATATCCTTCTGATTCCTGAGATTTTAATATTGATTTTAAAAAAAAGTTAACCAACCAGACCTTAGGATTAGACTATTTTCTCAGGATGCTCTAACATTTCATTGTAAAAAAGGTTTATTAAAAAAAAAGAAAAGTAAAATTCTTATTGAAAAAGCATAGATAGAGTATGTCTCTGTTCCATACAGCTAGCTTTGTCATCTTTGAAACACTGAAGCCCCTTAATCTTGGACAGATGACTACTAGACACAGTCAGTTCAATCTGTATGTGTATTTTGGCAACAAATATGATGAAATTCCATTTGTCTTTTTCTGTAAGGCACATAATGCCTCATAGTGGCATCGTAAAATCCTGAGTGACCATAGAGATACCAGAAGCTCATGTAAGTATATTGGTTGCAAATATTCATTTCAGCATATACTGATACAAAAGTGAATATAGTACAGAGGTCTGTAGTTCAGAAATACATATATATTAAGGAAACTGTTACACTTAACACAACCACCCCCTGCATTTTGAATAGAATTTTGAGAGTCTGGATCTTCTGACATAAACTATAAAAACATCCTTTATATTTTTCCATCAAATGGTATGTCATGGTATTACAAAGATTTAAGGCATTAATTACAATAGAGAAATTTACACAATGATAAGTCTTTAACTGAAAAGGATTAACCAAAAAATAAAATAGAGTTTAGCCTTCCACATTAACTGAAAGGACTAAATCTGGTGCACTGCATCTGAAGTTTGTAGTCTTGGAATTTAAATTTCAGTTGTTCATCCACAGTTGGTTAGAACCAAGGTGTTACAAGATATTGCTGTTATAGTTGGATGTTACCTCCTGAGGGAAAAAATATTAGTGTACAAACAGAGAATAAGATTTTCAGTTGGTTACTTGAGAAGCAGGAGTTTGCCACAAACAGTTTCAATAATCACAGGATAGGTTTGAAGGGACCTCTGGAGATCATCTGGAACAGCCTCCTGTTCAAAGCAGGGCCAAATAAAGAAGGATGCTCTAGGCCGTGTCAAGCTGAGACATGATGACCTCCAGGGATGGAGACTCGACAGCCTTTCTGGGCAACTTCTTCCTGTGTCTGACCTCCCTCACAGGGAAGAAGTTGTTCTAATGTCTAATTCAAACTTACTGTTTTTCTAACTTGTGTCTGTTACTTCTTATCCTTCCCCTATGCCCCTGTAAGAAAACAGTGACATCGAGGAGCTCTCAAGGGCAGGGAGACAGGTGCTGAGGGTGAGGACAGGGCAGTGACTCACCAAGGGATGCAGTCCCATGGTACCTGGCCAAGAGAGCAGGGCTGGGATAAGGATGATGACTGGGGCCAGCTGGGAGCCCACTGATGTCCAGGTTAAGTCCACAGTGACCAGGCAGGGCTGAGGCCAGTCTGGGAAGTCAAGGCTGGCATCAACAAAGCAGATGACCAGGCCCAGCATGCTTGGCTTGCAGCTCAGGCAGAGACCAGGTAGGAGTGCTTGAGCTCAAATGCAGCTTTCAAGCAGATTGGGAAGGCCCTGGTGAGTCTTTTTCCAGCTACCTCTCACCCTGTTTTTCCCCAGGTCACCCATTCTTGCCGCACCAGTGCTGGCCTGGGGGCACCAGAGCTGAACCCTGGGGTGAGGTCTGCAGAGCCCATCAGCACTCACAGCCTTCACAGGGACCTTCTGTGGCAACCACAAGCTGCTATTGGGCAACAAGTAGGTTTTATGGGAAAAAAGTGCTTAGCTGAGTGCATATCCTTTCATTCAGATTAATAAGGAAGACCTTTTTTTTTTCCTTTAAGGCGTTTGGCGATTATAGAGGGAAACACAGTACCAAATTAGATGGCACATTAATTATGCTACTGTATAGGAAGTCTGTCAAATCTATCCAATATTTCTTAATCACAACTCAATACAGAACAAAAAATCACATTTTAAATCCAAGTTTTTCTCTTTGTGACATTTTTGTGCTTAATATACCTGTTTTTTTTCCTAATTCTTAAGTCATGTAAATGATAATATTGCTAATAAAAAATGAAGAGCAAATTTTTCACTGTACAAGTGTCCTTGTCATTAGAAATGTCCTAGATATTATCTCAGACTTAGAAAGTCTCCCATTATAGTTACTATTTTTACATATAGGGAAAAACTACCTCTAAATGTAATTCAGTCTTAAGACTTCTTCAGCCTCTGAATACCAAGAAATAAATCCTTGTCCAATGAATGAATGGTCAGTGGCATCATACAATGACTTTTCAGATGAAGGTCTAGCTCCAAGGAGAAAAAAAAAAAGGGCAAAAGACATTTATTTGCTTATTTCTTCTCTAAACACCCTCCTTTATGGAACAGCTTTTCCGTGTGGATTTATTCACTAGTTTCTAATTCAAATGCTTCCCTGACTTCCCCATTTTCTTGGTACCACCATAGGTAAACAGTTCAGCAGCAGTCAGTATAAATTATTTTATTCTATAATTATTTTGTGAAAATTTTTTACGTATTTTATAAAAATTACTTGGAACCCTCAGCTGTATAGCAGCTGACTTTTTATCTAATAAAATTATTTCCACAGCTATTATTTGCCATTTTTACTTACCTTGATTCAAACATGACTGTAAACTCTTCAGGACAAGACAAAAACTCTGTTCCATTGTTAAGCCGGTAATATACATATATTATCATACTTCAGATTTTGATTAGCTGAAGTTCATTTGTAGTTATTCTGAAGGCTTGTAACAATAAATACAAAATATCATAACATGTCAGGACAAACCAAAAATTTTCAGAAATAGATTATTATGTATTATGAATAAACCTGGAAAAAAAGGTTTGATGCATGCATAAAAAGAACCTATCTCATCAGATTTTACAAAGAACAGGAAAGACTGAAAACAATACAAATGCAAGATATCTAATAGCCCAATCATAACAGATACAGTATTTGAGCCAAAAACCTGGACTTAAATGCCAGTAAAATAAACCATCAGAAATTCCCATAAGATTAATTCTGTCTGGTTCTGCTTTGAATCCAAGTCTTATTCTCCTGGTGGATACTGCAATTGCTGCTGCATAAGGTTTATAATTCTGCAAGCCTACAAACAACACAGTTGATTATATTAAGACTCCCCAAGTAATAATATGGATGGAATTAAGTAGTTTCACTTACCTGTCTAGGAGAAAAAGCTATTCATCACTGTGAGAAAGAAAAATATATCATAATCATATCAAACCTCATTATTCCTTCAAAATTCTGACTCTGTTCTTCAACATAAATTTATAAAATCCTGTGCACTGAAATAAAAAAAGCACGCCCTTGCTGCCATCTCCACCCTCACTTTGGAGACCTTACTGCAGCCTTTCAATACTTAAAGGGGACTATAAGGGGGACATAAGGAAGAATTTTTTATGATGAGGGTGGTGAGACACTGGAAGAGGTTGCCCAGAGAAGTTGTGGGTGCCCCATCACTGGAGGTGTTCAAGGTCAGGTTGGACAGGACTTTGAGCAACCTGATCTAGTGGAAGATATCCCTGCCCATGGCAGGGAAATGGGACTAGATGATCTTTAAAGGTCCCTTCCAAACCAAACCATTCTATGATTCTCTGATAGAAATAAAATAATAGATCTCCTTCCCTCATTGGAAAATAGAAGAAAAAAAAAGAATAAAGTAACATATAAGATAAATATGACCTACATGATTTATTGTATTGCTAGAAAACATTTATTATTGTGAAAGGTACAGAGTAGAATCTATATAAAATGGAGAATTTCAATCAATATCAGCTAAAAACTTGTCTTCACAAATAATGGTTATTACTGAAAGTGAAGTAGACTGCATATTATGTGAAAATTATATTGAAGAAAATATGAAATAATCTAAGAATTTCTGTAACGATGACAATAAGTAGAAGTTTGTTTGATATATGTTTTAATGAAATATTTGCCTCATGCTATTTGTTTTTTTTTGACAAAATTAAATGCCTCACCAGTCATTTACAAACAAAAAAGTGACTGAAACTATTAAGAAGTTGTCTTCTTTAATCCTATCCCTGCTGGGATGATCTACAGTGACATACTTCTGCAAAGTTCTGAGCTTTTCAGAACAGCTCAGAAAAAAAAAATGTTTTGTATAATTATACAAACATGTTTTAATGGAACCACATTGATGCTACAGTCAATCATTTACCTACATTTATGTCCCTCCATAATGTCTGTCTATAGATCCTGTGCTCAGTGTTGTTCCAAATCAGCCCCCTTACAATATTGCCTATTTTCTATGAATTTCTATTTCTTAGCTAAAGTAGTATTAATAAAAATTGTATAAAATTCCATCTCATAATTTCTTTTTAAGAAGAGTTTGGAATAAAGGGCACAACAGCTAATTACTTCTTAATGAATAAAAAATAGGATATGAACAGATTAGCTGAGATCAGCTCTCTGAAGCTGAGAGCTGTAGAAGAGAAAAAAAAATCAATAGTCCTTGCCCATGAAAACTGTACAAAGATAGACTGGGTTTTTTTTGCAATGGGAAACTGTGAGAAAGCTATATTACTAAAATTTGCTAGCTGGAGTGTAAAAACTTTGGTCCAGACAAATTTGAAGTTCACACTTCAGAGGTCACTGGTTTTCGTTACAGAAACCTTTTAAAATAAAATTTTATTATGTTAAAAAACATTTATTAAAAACAATTATTAAAAACAATCAAATGAAGAGCTATAAGAAACTATGCAATATTTACTTAAAAAAAATTCCAACAGAAAAACAAAATGAATATTAAATCCTTAATGGATTTCCCAGGAGTTTATTCTAGCTGATAGTTGTAGCCACTTGAATCTTTTAGTTAAGAATTATTTAATCATAACAAACAAATTTTCCTGGGGGGGGGGAGGGAAGGAATATGAAATATTTGACATTTTATTTCTAGAAAAGCATTTTATGCATTTTGTCTGCAGATGGCAGCAAATATTCACTTAACAGCAGAGCTTTTTCCAATAAGATTCATTAAACTACATCTACTACATCATACTTTTGGGAGGATCAAGTTAACTGTCATACATTTTATTAAGAAAAGGATAATAATATTTAGATAATGTTTCAAATACACATCCAAAATAATTAATTATTTTAATGTGTTTTCCTCTAATGATTGTAACAGAGTAAAATAAGTAGACATCATATGTAAGAGCAAATGTATATAGCTATGTAGCTTTGTAGGAGTAAAATAGGTAGGGTTTCAGTTGAAGAGAGACATTGAAAACACAGTATTGAAGTTATTAATCAGCTGATTAAATACCTTGTGTCACAGGTGTCAGTATTTCTTATCTCCGCCATTTATATTGTTCCCATATTTAGAAACTGCCCTTGGTCATAAACCCATTCTAACAGATACCATGCAAAAATAACAGAAAGATCCTACTGTTCAGGCTCATTCAGGGAAGAAATATATTTGTGAATGAGTTGAGATACTTCTGCTCCCAACAAAGATTTTTTCTTGAGTGGAGATTGGATTTTAGTACATCTTCCAAAAGTAGATATAATTTTTAAGGCAAATTCTGAAAAGTCTGAGAATGCACAGAGCTGCAATTAGAGTTATCATTTCTCTATCAGATAATTAGTAGAGTTAATTTCTATGGCTATTTTTTTTTTTTCTGTGACTGAGCAGCTGAAGTTCACAAATGTGTTTTGGAAAGAAAATATATAGTCTAGGTATAATATTAGCCTCAGATTTTTGTGGCTATTGCAAAAAAATATTTTTCATATACACAGGAATAGTTTTTCCCTTCAAAAAGAAGGCATTGTAGGAGATACCATGGTCTTACCTGCCAGCTAACCCTATTGATGCTAAGTGTTTGTAGCTGCTGACATAAATGTTGCTATGAAATAGAATGAAATTTATGGATAGGGTGATTGCTGCTGCTTCAGTAACTATAGTCAATCTATGAATGACAATGGCAATTGAGGGGCAACATCAACTGAAAACAATCAGTCACTGGAAAAACCTCCCCAGGAACATGGTGGAGGTTTGAGGTTTTCAAGACAGGACTGGACAGGGAGCTAGATAATTTCATCTAGGCTCCCTTTGCTGTGAAAGGCTGGACCAGTTGATCTTTTGAGGTCCCTTCCAACTTGGGCTATTCTGTGATTCTGTGAACATCAATATGGGGAAGTGAAAATGTTTTGGGTTTGTTTTTTTTTTTAGTTTGTGGGCCTCCTATGTGCTTTAAGTTCTTTCTTGTGTTTTCACACATCTGTCATATCACAATAACTGAGATCTTTGATCCCATTCTGTTACAAAACTGTCAAATGAATGTACATTAAAACTGGAGTGGGAAAAATCTTCCCTGGCACCGAAATTTTTGATTTGTACTTGATGCTTTCAGAGCTTCTCATCAATCAGTTGGGTTATATTAATAAATATTATTTTTAAATCTTTGTGGGTGAAAAATAGCTAAAACAATTGGTTCTGTTATACTGAAGTTCAACATAATGAATTCTGCTGGTCTGTTGTGGCCTAAAATTCACAGTGAAATATTGTCTTTATGTAATTACTGTCAAAATCTTTAATTTACCTCAGTTACCTTCTTTTACCCTTTTCATTTAAAATACTTGTTTTCTTGTACCAGCATTCTTCTACAAAAGCTTGGATTTTGTAATCTGATAAAAAAGACTTTAAGGAGTATTCAAGCAGGTTATATATCTTTAGATTGCATGCATTCCTTTCAAAACCATTTATGCCTTCTTATTTGTTGATACAAACAAAAATTTGCTTCAACTTAAGTTTCTTTATAACTTTCTCGGATGCTTTTTTTTAATGCACTCATTCCAGAGTTTTTGAGTTCCTATTAAAAATTAAAAAATTCCACCCCAAAACACAGAAAAAATGAATCCAGATCATATGATGTTAACCTACATAATCTTTTCTGCTTTCTCAGTCCTTTGAATATTGTGCATGCTGAGCCTTAGGTGATATTGGTAGTTCCATTGCAGTAGCAAGCAATCAAAAGCTCATACAATTCCCATGTGGGACTGATTCTGATTTCAGTTTTAATTTTCCTTTAAAAACTCTTTATTTCTGGTGTGATACTGTACATCTAATTAATAAATAGTGATGTTTCTCGATATTTTTTTTGCAGCGTTGGTTTATAATAAATTCAGAGGGGAAAAAAATGGCTGGCGAATATTACTGTCTTATAATGAGCACAGTGAAACTGAGTACAGACAATTAAAACATCATTGCCTGAATAGCTGTGCATACTAATACTGCAATTCTAAGCAAACAAAAAAAATTCCCTTGGGTAGCTGCCAGCTAATCCTGGAAATACTTAGACTTCCTACATCTTTCCCTGTTGAATTAGAGGTTCCCTAGCTGTTGAGACAATTCCACCGCTGACTGTGCCTGGGTTTGCCCAAGCTTGAGCATCTTGACATCTCTCTCAGCTAATTCCAATGTGAATCCAGCAGTAAGTATCCCTCTGCTTAGATTCCCTGACCTGACTTAAGCTATAAGAGAGGGAGGTTGTCTTCAAGAAATTCCTATCTGGAATATTTACACTTGTCAATAAAACTTCCTTATGTAGCAACTTCTTTTAGATCATTATTATGGGGCTCTTAAAGAGGAGTACGTGTGTGTGCGAGGGGAAAACGAACATATTAGTAAGGCTTCATAAGGGATTCTTTGGAGACTAATCTCCGACTAACCATACTGTTTATAAGGACACACTTGTCTAGAACTCAGTTGGTCAGGATGATAAATTACCTGACATGAATGATCCAAGGAGGGAGTGTTTGTCACTTATAGAAGAAGGTTAGCTTGCTCAGGCTGAAGTTGGTTTTTGTGCTATCTGCCGTTGCATTTTTCCATAATAAAATATCTGAGGATGCACAGCCTAAACTGAAAGATCCTATGTCTTTTACTAATCTGGCCATTGGGTAATTATGACTCTTTGAAAGGCAATAGATTAGAGTTTTATTTATTATTATTATTTAAATTATTTATTATTTATTATTATTATTATTTACATTTAAAAACAATTTAGCTACCTAAATAATAAATATATACATAAAGAAATATAGTAAACAAAAACATACACAATTTTCAAATTTCTTCTATCTGAATATGTATGAGCCTTCACGCCATTAAAAGTTGGGTCTTATACACGTTAAATCAATGATTTAATATATCTCAAATAACAGGAATACTTTAAAGAAAATATTACCCTTCTTGCTTGCAGACCTTAAAATTCAGCTTTTTAATTGTAACAGGAATGTATGAAACAAGTGAACCTTTACTTATGGCGAAATTTTTTTCTCAATAAAATAACAGAAATCATTAAAGCAAGTGCATTTATTCACTTGCCTAGAAGGCTCTTTGAGATTTTTTTTTCCACTTGGAGAATTTTCTTTTCAGTTTGATCAGGTTTGCAGCTGTGCTGTTTTGTAATTGCTGCACATATACCCAAAGACTAGGCACAGCTTTTAGAAAATGAAACAAAATTAATCTATCATAGGAGATTCCTGTTACCCTGATCTGTGAAGCCTATATGTCATGCAGGTTGTTGTGAATGATGGGTTCAAACATAATGATTCTGGAATACGGGGAACAAAAATGTTGACATTCAGTCTTCCCATATGAAAGGAAGAACTATTCGTCATGTTTGTCTACTTAAACTCTCTCAATGCAGACCAGTCTTTGTAAGATTTACTCATACCATAGAAGTGTTTCCTTCATATTGATTTTTCCTATGGATTTCATTATGTAACATTTTATATTACAGGAGGGGTGTGGCATTAAATAAGCACAATACCAGTATCCTGAACTTCTTAAAATATAATGATGGGTAATAAATAGTAAAGCTTACAGTGACACAAAGAATATTCATACAATATGGTGAAAATTGTCTAGCATACTTAAAAGCCTGTGTTACACCAAAATAAGAGAATAACATGCTGGGTGGCAAAAATAGCAATACAATGAAGGTCCATCAATTAGTTTATTTCCAATATTTTTTCATTACCTAATCCCTATTACAGAAGAGTATAATCCATTACCTGCCGAAACCCTAAAGAAGTTAAGGACTGATAGTTCACTTTGCTCACAGTAAAACATAAGCACAGATCTTTTTCACTGAAAAAAACCCTATCATGGTCCCCCCAGTACAGGTTTTTATTTGTTTATTTGTTTGTTTGTTTGTTTCCCAATGGACATCTGCTTACTTCTTATATCTTACTGTAAAAACCCAGGGTCATTTTAATAATTTATAGAAGAAAAGGAAGAAACAGGGGTAGATGTTTGTTTTGTTTTTTTTTCCCTTTCCATCACTGATTGTATTCAACAATAAAATTCACAGTATTTCATCTACCCTATTTGATAAAGACGTCAAACTTTCTTGCATTCTGTTCTAACCTCTCCATCTTCTTTTGTGTGTGTGTGTGTGGTGTGTGTTTTTTTTTTTCTATATCTGCTAGCAGTCCTTCTATAGCTACACTTAAAACCATTTTTATTTTGACATTTATTGATCTGGGGATTTCATAAACTGCTTCAGTTTAGTATAATATATATTCAGTAAGACACATGGTACATTATAGTAGATATTAAGGAAGATTTATACCTGTTCTAAACTCCTTTTCAATTTTTCAGTTTACTAAGATCCTCATTTTAACATTTTATCCAGAAAAAAACAGACTGTGCCAAATAAGCTTACCATGGTTGTCCGCCCTGGCACAGAAAGTCTGTGGGCATAGCACTGTGTTTCAGGTTTTTTACAGGTTTTCCTGTCATGTGTCTTTACAAATTCCTCAACTAGGTGAACTTGCAGTGTAAGAATATACGGCCATTGTAAAGGTATAACTTTGCCCTAGGACCAGGCCAGAGCAGATGAGAGATTTTTGATTCCTATCAATTTGTCCTTGATTGTCCCTTTGCTTCAGGAAATAGTAATAAAGCAGGTAATGGTGATGGGAGAGATCAGTTCTTGCCCTGGATCCACAGGATACTTCGTGCTTTCCTACAGTGCTGTGTGATAGGTGGTATTTGCAGAGCCAGGTGCATTCCCTGCACATCAGCCCATTAAACCTGCTTTGCCTCTACCAGGAGCTAACAAAGCTGGCTCATTAAGAGCATTCCTCTACAGTGTCCAAAGTGGAGGTACAAGTCTGGCATAGACCTTTGCTTTACTGTCTGCTTATTTCCTTCTTCCATGATGAACCACTACTCTCCCAGTATATAAGTGTAGAGAAAAACTTGGGTAAAGGGAAACATTTGTTAGAAATATAAAGCCTAACAGTAAGAGGAATAGCAAACATTTCTACAGTATTTTGTATAATCAGATTAATGTTTTGGTTCCTCAATTTCTCTAAGAAATGGAAATGTTAATTTTTAAATTTTCATTAATATAATAACTGGAGTAATTTGAATATCCTAGAATTTGCCTGTTTATAAACAAATAATTCAGAATTAATATTCTTAATTACTCTTTAAGCTTATATTGATTACATTTTAAGCAGGTTTTTTTTTTTTAGGAAATCTGTATTATGTAATAAACTTACACTGATTTGAAAACAAGCATTGTAATGACAGTAAACATTTTATTCCTTTTTCACCAACATAAGCTAGAAACTAAAATATGTAGTAAATAATTTATATTTTTGGTTTTTAGCCACTAATTAACTAATAGTGGCATGAAAGTTAAATTGATTTCACTTGATTTCAGTGATATAGCAGCATATCCCATACTAACACTTTAAATTGGGAAATAAAATATAAATATGTTATCTTTATATTGTTTATATATTGCCTCTCCAAACATTACTTTGAAGGGGTTTTTAATATATTTTATATTTAATGATTCTGACGGTACACATCCGCAAACAGTTACGTTAGATGCCTAATTCATATGTAGAGACCATTAGATGGTCTAACTGCTATTTAAATCCTTTTGATCACAAAATTCTGGACTCAGAGATGTAAATATTTAAGTTCCATTGAGACACCTACTTCACATTCCGCATCATTTTGTGCTCATGAAGTGGACCTATTTGGGTCATAATGCTAAACCTATTTTGAGTGCAAGTCTGATCTTTGCTTTCTATGTTTTTATCTGCCATCTGAGGCTAAAATTCTTAAATCTTAAATAACACAATAGCTCATCACAAAAGAGACAGGGTGTCTCGGGAAACAGGCAGCGTTGGGCTGCTGAGCAACAGTCACAGAGTTACCAGCTATGTGTAGCTAATGGGAATTGTAGATAGGGATAATACTCCACTGTTAAACAAAACAGGATGAGAGACTGATCCATAAACTTAAAACAAAGTTTTATGGGTCAGTTTATATACTAATTACAGATAATTTCCCCTAGAGCAGGTAAGTCAAGTCAATACTACCTGGTATTTGTCCTTTCTTTTCTTCTGAAGTCCACACAGTGCCCTTCTGGCACTAAGGTGCAGTTTATTAGGTTTTCCCCATTCAAAATAACCAAAATAGTGGAAGGCAGTGTTTCAGTCTATCAGAGAAGTATATTTATAGCAGGAAATTGAGGATATGTGGCATGGCCTAGAGTGCAGCGAAGGGGCATATGAGCAAATGGCCTCTCAGGAATTTCCAAGTACTGAACCAGAACAAATGGCACTGTTCTGGGAAAGTTTGGGTGTATGGGGTTTTCTTTTGTTTGTTAGTTTTTCTAGTGGTCTGTTATCACTTGTAAAAGTGATGATGTGTTCAGATGGTCAAAAGCCTTTTTGTAACTGTACAAGCATTTATGACTTCATGTTATATGCCTCCTGAAATGCCATGAAGCAGTAAGTTTACAGATGCACTGACATTTTTTGGAAAAGACTAAGGATAAGAATCCTGCTCTCCCATCCTTCAGAAGATGACACATACTAGAAAGAGAGCTGTACTCTTAGCTGTTCTCACACCAGAAGCTCTAAAAGATCAGTGTATTCAGTAGATCTCAACAGCAAAGTGCTGAGGGAACAACAGGAAAAGTTTAACCAGATCCTATCACACACTGTCCAAATAAATATAATTCTAGTTTTGAGGCTTCTTGCATTGTTGCCAGATAGATACATCTACTCACAACTAGACTTTATAATCATGGGAAGGAGATGACAAATAAACTATAATTTAAGCATACAAGGAAGATGAAATTTCTGTCTTTTTCTTTTTTTTCTCAGAAAGATGCTTCTTAAAATTCTATACAGAAGAATATTGAAACAGTAACATAGTCTCTGAGTAGGGATGATATGTAATATCTTTACCTACTTACAAGACTTGATTTGCTCTGAGTTTCTAATTCATTCAGAGGAAAGGATGTGTACATTTTATAAATCTCTGCTTTAACCCAGGTTCATCATGAAGGGCTCAATCCAGATCATCAGTATAAGCGTCTATATTTGCACCAGAAGCAGAAGGAAAGTAAATCTAATGTTTTGTCCATACAATGCAAGAGAAAAAGAAGGTATTATATATGTAATGCAAATCCCCTTAAGGAAAATTTGCCCCATACATTTCAAAACTAAATGTATCAAAATCTCCATTAAAATTATTTTTTAAGATACTGTCCATTACAAATGACTAGTCACAATCAAATTTTTCAGATCAGAAGTGCAGTCCTGTAGGAGTTAAAGAAAGGCTTTGTTCGTATTCCTCTGGCTGATTAGTTACTAATCACTATGGGAACATTTCAAGGTTAATGTAATACCAGAGATGGACAAAGCCTCAGATGAAAGGGGAAGGAGAAAAAAATCTCTACAATCAAATATCCGTAGTCACACAGAACAATATAGCAAGTGTTCACAACAGAAGACTTTCATATTCCTACAACTACAGTCTCAATTGCACAAACATGGGTGCCTGTGCCCATGTAGAATATATGATCTGTTTATACTGCTACATAAAGAAGTGTGAGGGAATGAGCTCCAGCAATGTTCCCTGATGATCCATGTTGCTTAATTGTAAGCTCACTCTATCGCTCATTTTTTAACTGCTCCCACTGGCTCTCTCTCAAAAAAATCTGTTATAAAATGAGCTACCCCTAAACAAAGAGCAGAAACCCCACAAATCCACAGTGATGCCTGTTCACCATGGGGCAAGGGAGTACTAGCTGCCCCTCTTTGGTAGAGCAGTGTAGACATAACCAGTGCAGCTGATGCTTGAAGGACACATTAGACCTTCTCCAGACAAAATACTTAGATAGTGGAACATACACAGCAAATAACCATGTTCCTGGTGCCTTGGACCTCCTATTCAGTAGGTGTTACTGAGTCCAAAGACCATGCGTTGCAGAACATACGGATCTCAAGAAGACTAATTAAAGTAATCTCAGCAGACTAAATTGCTACTGGCATCCAAAAATCCTTCACAAATATTGTTTAAAGTAGTGCTACCACTTCTATCCTTGCCTAAAAATCTGCGTCTGCTTCTCTTGCAGCTATGTATTCTCTCTGAACCAGGTGAGATGAGCTTTTCAGTTCCATCTTCTAACTGATCCTTCCAAACCAATTTAACTTACATTAACTATTGTTTACTCTTAAAAAATAAAAAGACATCTCAAAAGCATTGGTGAGAGAGCATAAATAATGTATGCATGAAGTTTTGAAAATGCTGCAGTCAAAAAGCACATCAAAGTTAATTGAATACAAACACAAGAAATTAAGATGCTGACAGAAAACAAACAAACAAACTTCTTGTTGAAGCTTTTCATGTTGAAAAGGAGAGTAGAAACAGAAGGGATAATGCACGGACTGAATCTATTTGAAATGGAAGAAAGAAGTCCACAAAGCTATTGAAGAATGCAAAGGCTGGGAAATATTATTCAAAGTAGTTAAAAATAGAAATGTCATTCCTTTATGACAAGCTTATCAGTTGAAAGGCACAGAGTAAATAAGTTATAATAAATAATACATAACTAATATTCATGCATCCTACTATGCAGTAATAGTGAGAGGCTTTTTGCCGGAATGTCAACATTATAATTTTTCTGAAAAATGTGTACTATCAACAGAAGGTTCTGTTTACATGTTTTAAGACCTTCGGTATAGATATCAAACATTTCAACATGTAACCTTACCTCATAAATAAGTGAACACCAAATGAGGGAGAACCCAAGAAAGCTTTTACTTGACTTTCATAATCTGTAGGTTAAATAATTGAAATGAAATCTTTATAAGGTCATGCTCAGGGGCCCTTCTTGTAAGAGGTTCACAGATACTTCCAAAAGCCACTAAAAATGAATATTAATGCACATTTCTGTATTTATTGTAAGCTAAGATTTAATGGGTTTTCAGCAGAGTTGAAATTTGCTGTGTTAGTGGAAATTGTTTAGGAATGGAACTATGTGCTTTATTGTCATTACTTTACACTCTGAAAATTTCAAAATCTTGATTCTCTTCAACAAATGAACAAATGTTTATTTTACTGTGATAATTGTGGACACTCAGCTGAAACTAATTATAATTTTTAAAAAGCATGAAGTGTTTAAAAGTCATGCATTTTTAAAACCTACTTTCTGGTTAATGAAGAAGTCATGCTCATGAGACTTAAGTTGATTTTTTAAGACATGTAATTTTGCTTCAGACCTTAAGGAGCATGGAATGTATACCAGGTACCAAAGCATGGATTTCAAATACACATACATCAGAGATGTATCTCAGGACACAACTGTAAACAATTCACCCATAGTCAGTTAAAGAAGTGCAGACCTGGAGCTGGTCAAAATTGGTTTCAGGAGTAAAAAAGAGAACAAAGGCATA
Organism: Theristicus caerulescens; assembly: GCA_020745775.1. NCBI lineage: Eukaryota > Metazoa > Chordata > Aves > Pelecaniformes > Threskiornithidae > Theristicus > Theristicus caerulescens. The sequence continues at coordinate 81,954,708 of CM036559.1, read as the reverse complement.
GTATCTGACATATGTAAAAGGCACTACAAATTGCTAATTTGGATTAACAAGGAGCTGCAGACCAATGCAGAAAAACAAAGGTGCAGAAGCATATTGAAGAACAGAAAAATAATCCCAAGTGAATCATAGATTGAGAAAGAAGAAACTGTCAATATGACTAGCATATTTCACCTGGTGAAGGACTGCAGATGCTCAATGTTACCCTCTCCCCTCCCTCCCCACATACATGAGAATGAAGCCACCAGCCTTAGGGTCCAGAGGAGCAGGGAAGGGTAAGCATAACACCAGGAGCAAGGGTAGTAACTAAGGGTGTGTAAAACAATTTTAACTGCATTAATATTCTTTCTTTTCCTGTAACAATTAGCTCTGGACTAACAATAATTAGTATTTCTATTCCTGAATTGAAAAATGGTGTTTTACAGTAAGGATATTTTAAATTAAAAAAAAAAAAAAAAAAAAGCTAATCCATAGTATCTTTCCATTTAATTACTTTGCCCTACAAAACACCTGGTTTAAAGAACTGCAGAAACCTGTAGGGAGACATAATCACTCAATACTCTTAAGTATTCATTGTGAACTCAAATAGAGAAAGGGTTTATCTGCCTCCCATCTCTTTTTTTATGGTAAAAATGACAGTGTTCACAGAGTTAAGTAATATTATTGACAATAATTATAATAAAAGTATAGATGTAATAGTTATGGATTTAATAAATTTCTGCCTCAGAAGTCTACTAACCCCCTCAGTAATAACTAATCAGTGTGGAGTTTTTGAGATACATTGATTATAAAAAGCAGAAGTATTCTATATTCTTTTCATTTGTTTTTTTTTGTTTAGCTCTGGAGTTACATGGCAATACAAACAATTGCTCATATCTAATAAAATACTTCTTTTGTTATTCAGATTGTGAGAAGTAGTTGCTATAAGGAACAGAAATCTTGGGTCTCTTAGATACTCTGAAATTCACATTTCTGTTTTTTTGACTTACTATCTTGTTTTAGTAAGTGAACTCCCTCTTTGTCCTTTTCCTTTCCATCTCTAAGAGGCTGCATACTGCAGACCTACAGCAAATCTCCATAATTTCCCTCTGAGATGATTTCTACAGAGATGATTTCTTGGTACTTCAGACCTTTCTGGAAAAGAGCAACACTTGAAAGCAGCTGTGTCATCTCAGTGGACTAAATATAAAGGACAGATTATAAACAGTGTGTTCATTGACCTATGCTGTGCTAACACAGACTCTTTTTCTTTACTATTGTAATTATTGTTACTGTTATTATCATTGTCATTGCTATTATTATTTGTGCATTTTCACTGTGAGGTCTTGACAGTGTTGCAAACTTTGAAACAGACTCAGCAAAATTTAAACATTGTTACTGTTTCTGACACATCACAGTTGGTTTTATGTTGTTTTTGTTGTTTGTTTTTTTTTTAACTGTGGGGAAACATTCAATTTGCCACTGAAAACGTAAAGAAAGGATTTATAGAAGCAAGATTATAAAAGAAAACAAATAGAAACATTTTATTTGTTTGCAAACAAAGTTAAGCCATCTTGAGATTCCTTCATTGCCCAGTGTTTACTAAGGCAGAAAAGTAAGTTTAGTTCCATCGCTAATACTTATGAGTATGGAACATTTTTACATGAGGATGTAGTGGGAGCATGTCCACTTCTACTATATTGTTTATGGCAATAGATACAAGATTTTTGCTGAGAAGGAAACCCAATGTTTTAGGTATCTCCCAATCTGATAATAGGACAATCCTGACAGAAAATCTGCTGCAACATGCTCAAATTTGCTCTTAGCTCCTATGCAGCTACTGTGAAGCAACTTCCGTGCTATAATGTTTTCTTCAGTGGATTGAATCAATACTAACATTAGTGAAAAATATATTAAACATCTCAAAATATGGCAAGTCTTTTCTTCATAACTGCAAAAAGAAGAGCACATTTCTGGAATTAACTACCATTCTTTCCATCTTGCCTATCATCTTCTTTTCCTTATTTCTCAAGTGTGCTTATTGAACATTGTCTCATAATTGCATGAATTTGTTTATTTTTTAAAATCTGTATGAATGATTGATCCTTATCCTTTTACACATCTCAGTATAGGAAGTACTAGTCTTTTGGCTCTCTTGAGCCTCCTTTTTTTCCCCCCAAACAATCATTTAGCACTAAAACAATTTAACAATTTTATGTTAGCAAAAAGCTTAGATCAATTTTAGTTTAAATATTCTGGTGGTTTACATTTCAGTACCCTATACATTTATGTTTAAGTACTGGGAAGAGTACATAAAAACTTCAAAAGCCACATTATGTCATGTCATAGATGATAAACAATTATTTCATTCTGTTATAGACCTCATTAACAAACAAAGCAAAAAAGGAGTTCATTTTTTTCCCTTTCAACACAAAATATGTTCCAAGTTAAGTTTTACTCCTCAGGAGGAATTAAGGAAATATGCATTTGACTACATCTTATGGTCATAGTCTGGATGACCCACAGAGGCCTATTGCAACCTGAACTATTTTATAACAATGTAGTAGAAGTTCATTACTGGGGGCGGGGGGGGGAAGACAGTTTGGAAAACTACCATAGGAGTCCATAACTTAGAGTTACATTGACTTTTTCAAGACAAGGACAAGAATATCATAAATAACGCCTTCTGAAATCTTTCCTGAAATATATGGTATTTCTCATTAAAAAACCCCACAAACTTATACATATGTATGCTTATCCGAGTTAGTATTAAAGAAGACTTAGATACTGATAGTATTGTAGCTGAACATCTTTCCTGCCTTTCTTGTCCAAGACTGTCTCAAAAATCTCATGTTTTACTACACTTAAAGTTATTATTGACATCCCAACAAAGAATTTCCGTAGTAGAAATTAAATACATCACTTCTTGATTAGTCATTGGGGGCAGGGTATAATATCTCATTTGTTCACTTTTGACTTTACAACAGTCTTTTAAAAACTTAAAAAATTATCATCAGGCCTCCTTGTCAGTTGTCTTTTCTCCAAATATCTTTACTCTTGGATGAATCACTGTTAGAGACAATATCACTTAATAATTTAATCCTCAAATCTTATTCTACTGCTTATAGATTTAAAACCACGAACACAGGACATTTTGAAGAAAGGCGGCTTATTTTCTTTAGAAAAAGTATTGTGTGTAATAATAATCTACATGAATGAAGAAGCTTTCTTGGACTAGACAACCTTTTTGGGTGAAGGTGATTTTTTCAGCTGCATGTGCTCTAGTCTCCAGAAACAATTTAAAGTCTTCACAGTCTCCCTGTGGGGCTTTCAGGACTTTACCACGAAATTTTTTGTGATCCTTTGTTTCAAAGGCTTAATTATGCATAGAAGGTCATCTACTTCCTAAAGCCCCTGAACTTCATATTTGTTGCCTTGCCACAGTTAAAACAAAACAAAACAAAACAAAACAAAGAATGTAGCTTCTCAGGCACTAGAGGGGCTTAAAACTAATATTCAGACAAAACCCATTACTTCAGTCATGAAGCTAGAGCAGCACATTTTAACAAGTCATTATGCTATGGCATTCCCATAGCTAGTAATTGTCTCAGATACTATACAGAAAAAAATGCTTTGGGAAAGAGTGATAGTAGTGGTGGTGGAAGGATTTTTTAGTTATTTATTTCTAGTCTTTAGACAGCTTAGGGTTGTTTGGTTTTTTGTTTGTCTGTTTTATGGGAAACTATTATAATATATGAATAAAGAAATAATGTAAGGGAGAATTTACCCCCGTTGGACAAGACACAATAAGAATGTTTTCTGTCCCCCAATGTTGTTGCTCTGACCTTAAATAATGTGTCCTAAAATAACTGAAAATTTCAGTGTAACCTTTCAGCTAACACTGGAAACAGCAACCCAGTACTTTCTATGCAGATTCTATGTCACGGTGGCATTACAAGACAAAATGAATTTGAAAAAATTTAGAGGTCAGAAGCAACTGAGTTGCACAGATGCAAACAGCTTTCTGCACTGACAAATTTCAAGTCAAGCATTTAGGAAATAATATTTTGCAGTGGATAAGACATCAGTTTGAATAGTGTGCGTCAGTGTCACATTCTTCTGTACACTGGAAATTATTTTTCGCTAGCTCAGAAAAAAAAAAAGGAAAAAAAATATGCAGTCCTAGTTTCATTCTTTTTTTGCTGATATGCAGCCAACAGACAAAAGCAGTCAGAGAGTTATTAAATAGCTGTAATGTTTGCAATAGCCAAAGTTTAAAGTGAAAATCCAAGGGGTTGAGGAAGAACAAATTGAGAGATAGTATTTGACCATATGGCAATCATGTCATATATCTAATGATGGATATTTACAGTTTAAAATAAAACCCTAAGGGGACTCAAGGTCTCTTGCAGTCTACATATATCACAGAGACAGGAGATCTGAATTAGATGCAATGACAATAATTCCAAAAGAACTTCAAAATGAAGATGCATTTCTTTCCTGTATTAGATTAACTAAATAAAAATATTCAGCTGTTCAGTACATTTTAATATTTATTAAGAAACTATAGTTGAGGTGGGTGGATGTTTTCCTTTCTTCACTTTTTTTTTCCTCCTTCTTTTTGCCCTTTCGTTTAAACCCACAACTCCTGATATCCAAGAAAATGGCTCAGTGGCTGGCTGAATGACTAGAGGACTTAATTGTTCTAAATATACAATTTTAGTCTCTGAGAATATCCAGATGTTTGAATTTTTCTTACTCAAGATGTGACACCCCCATTTTCACTTCACCATTTGTTTTACAGGTAATGTTGGCTGCCACTATATTTGTGTAGACTCAGAATCTCTAATTATTTTCTGAATATGCCTATTAGATCAAGCTGTGCAGAACAATTAAGCAGATAAATGCGTCATTTTTCTAGATCATTTTCAGGCATATTTGGGAGATAAGTGCCAAGATGCTGTCAAAATTGAAGTGCTTCTCAGCAGGTGTAAAGTCAGCCTTTCAGTGATTGTGGACCTCAGGCAAAAATTAAGACGTGTAGAGATTAGGTGCTGCCTGGGTAGGCTTGTTTGAAACTAAATTCCACATTATCCCTGTGTTAGGCAGCCATGAATACATGTAAACTGCAAAAATAAAGTAGTGACGCTTTAGCTAGCTTTAAATAAGCTAGATCAGACATTACACTTAGCGTAGCCATTGTAGCACAATATTTTACTCTACTTTTGTACAAATGTGCAAATCTTGCTTTAAATTCTCTCTTCTGACTGAGGAAATTCAAACCTTTATCTGCCATCCTCCAACTTATAGATTCAATGTATTTTACGAAAGAACATTACTATGAAGAATATGAGAGAACATATGTCCATTTTAATATATGTCCAAGAGAGGGAATGATGCAGCAGAATAGAAAGATCAAAGATTATTTGCAGCATAAAAGAACGAGAAAGTGAGAGCCAACAAAACAGTCTGTTGAGTAACTCATCAGCATGTCTTACCTGATACTAGCTGCAAAACATTCTTTTCCCCAATGTTATTTTTGTGTAACAGATACATTTACAATACTTCGATGTCTGGATATTACATTTAGTGTAACAGTAACATAAACAAAAGTACTACATGAGAATTAATGGAGGATCACAGAGTATTATTTTCACTGTATTTAAAAAGAAAAACAGTTGCAGAAATTTCAGACCATTTGTTCTTGTGAATAGTATTGGAATCAGCATTGGGAATTTCACAAAATGTCTAAGATCAGCCAAAACTTAATCTATATATGATTTTGCTGATGTTGTATGTAGGAATGTTGTATGACATGATTTCAGATACTCATGTCTAGAAATAAAAGGAGATAACATTTTATGCAGAAAAGCATAAAAGCAATACTTAGTATATTTCTTAGAAAGTACCATTTAGGTCAGGATTATCTGTAGAAATTTTAATAGTGACTGTACCTGTAATGAATTAACTCATATATGAAACTAGTTTTGTAAGGGAAATTACATGCATCTCATTGCATTTTGTTGCATGTCTAACTTCAGGATAGACAAATTTTCTCTTTCCAGTAAAGACACCAGTTCTTACTATGGATTTTTTGAATCAGGAATATTTCTGGTTATCCTCCTAAGGATAATTCTTTTCTGTATGAAAGCTTTCCACTTGCTGCATTCATAAGAGTTATTAGGATATGCAGGTCTAAAGAAGAAAATGGTAAATATAGAATATTCAGTGGCAATTAATAATAGCATATCTGCATCGTTAGAAATTATGTCTCATGAGTGTATGTGCGTTCTTTTCAGACTAGATATCTGACCTACTTTGAAACTTAGTTATGAGGGAGACCCATGTATTTATTCACCATAACTCTAGAAAGGTTGTCAGATGTTTTCTGAATCCAAAGCATGGACATGATGTAACTTTTCCTGTACCCCTATGGAGTAATTGAAGTGCTGTTAACTTCAGGATCCAGACAACTGGGAGTATACCTGGTGTGCGACCAGGTGTTTGAGAATCTGGGGACTCCAACTGCCTAATAACACAAGTACGATTTAGGACAGGTCCGATAGAAGCTTTATTAACTTTGATCATAGTGAGAAAACATTCGGACAGCATCTCCCCCTCTGCTCCCCTGTTCTCTCCCAAGTGATTGCGGAGACCCAACTTATATACTGTTTCAGAAAAAGGAAAGAGGTGAGGAAAAGCAATCATTTCAATGTTAACAAAGTGAGGTCCTTATAAAATGCTCCTTCACTCAAAAAGCACTAAGGCATAGGGACCACCAGTAATATCTAGAAATTTATTTCTCACCTCTGTCTCACACTCACTTTCAGTTATGTTCAGAATACCTAGTGGCAGTACCAAGTGCATATCCCACTTTCAGAAAGCAAAGATAACATTACCCCTGAGTTCACCGTGATCATATAGTTCCCTCTATAGATAGAAGCAGATGCAAAGAAGAGAGAGAAAAAAGGCTACTAGAATTCCTTGTGATTTCAGCTGAAAAGCCAGCTCCACAGCTCTGTCTATGCAGTATTTTTCATTGCTATTGACCAGCCTAGGCCATTTGACATCATCTTTACATCTCTGTTCCCTTCCTCTCCAACCCCCTCCCCCAGCTCCCTTGGACAATAGACTCAATATTCTCTTTGCAGAAACAGTAACTCCAGAAACTTCAGCATAATGCCAATGTGTTGCTATACCACAGACAACTACCTGTGCCTTAATAGTGAAAATCCGTGTGTTTTTCAGAGAATGATTTAGGGACAGCATGCAAGATTGTAATTCTTGTGCACTGGTAACACCAGAACTTTCTCAAGTGAGAACTAGGAGCAATACACTTATACACTTTACTGTGAGGAAGGGGATTAACTAGATGACCTCTAACATAATTTCCAGATTTATTTTCCATTATTTATTGCCTGTCCTCACCCCACTCCCCCCAGGAAACAGCTTGCCTTTCCCCAGGACACATTAATTAAATGAATCAGACTCCCACAGCACAAACAGGTCAGCTGCAACACATGCAACATAATCACATTCATCAAGCCACCACTTCAGAGAAACCTTCTGAATTGCAAACAGTATTCAAAAGCATAAAAACCTCGCTGCAAGTGGTAGGGCATGTCAAGCATCCAAGGTTAAAGCTTGAAGCTTTTTTTGCTAGAGTTGGTGAATTTGCCATTTTACTGAATGTGCTCCTTCCCTAAAACTGCAGGTTATTTTCTGCTAGAGATTATAGTGACCATTTGATGTTAACAATGATAGCTTTAGCAAGGCACAAGGATTAAAACTTGTAAATATGCATAACAATTCCCTCCATGCGCCCTGGTCAACAATGTTCCATGCATTAGCAGACTTTACCTATGGGAGATATACTATATGTTGTTTGGATTTTTTTCCAACTTATTACCCTCCCCCTCCAGTAAAATATATTCTTGGCAAATACAGAACCTGGAAAACAAAATCCATGGCTCACAGTACTGGGTGAAAATTATATAGATTTACTGAGATGCTTGTCCCTTCAGTTCAGTTTTCCAAATTTCAGGAAGCCCTGTAACTGTAGTCACATTCTTAATAACCCAAATATATATACCTATACAAATAAATCTTTTATTCAATGAAAAAGATATGGAGAAACAAAACAGAGCATTAATAAACTCACTATCATCTTCCTTCCAACACCTGGGAAATCTCAGTAAGAGGAAGTCCCAGCCCCACACACCTTTTCAGCACTCAATGCCCTGAGTCCTCAAACCGCAGCGTAAGAGAAAGCTGCTTCAGCTACTAGCTCTCTCAAGTTGTACCAATCTCTGTTGTACCAGTCTCTGTTGCAGCTATAATGATTCAGAAAATGGGACTACTGAAAGGTACATATTGTTGGATCTTTTGTTTTAAAGAAAATAAGGCAAAACCCCAGAAATATAGGAAATTATTCACAAAATAAAAACTGTTGCATACTCTTAAAGTTTCAAAGTCCTAGAAAGCTAGAAAATCAGATTTATGTTGGGTTGAGAAATTTTAGCACTTTCCTCATGTGTATAGATACAATGCTAAAGCTCTTAATTGTATATTCACAAATTATTCTCACCAACCTAACCTCTCACAAGGACAAGCTCTCATTCAGTGCTCAAACAACCAGAAGTCTGCCATTTCCCCACATTCTAGAAACTTATTTTAGAATTTAAATATTTGGTTTGTATGTATCTGAACTCTGGATCTGGAAAGGGAAGAGCTAATGATGATCATTATGATATTATAACTTGTTTCTTTAATATGTGGTCTGCTGCCCATTTAAAAAAAATCTGTAAGTGCTGAAATGCTGTTAAAATTATAATATGACTTTATCTTGAAGGCAGTATTCTCCTAGTATTTGTCTTACTTGCCCCAGTATGCTTGTCTCAGTAAACTTTTTTGCTTGCAGATTAGCAAAAAGCACTTTCTTCCGCGGCTATGGAATATTGCCTTCCGTAGGACAGTAAGCATCATGCGGCTGTGCAGTATTTGCTCTTCTTTTTCCATACAGCACCAATAAGGGTAAAGGTGCAAAATATAGAAAGCATTTTCTTCTTTCTTTCACTCCTCTTAGTCTCCTCTTTGTCACTTTCTTTCCCAACATATTTGTGCTGTTACTGAAATTCACTACAACTTCTGACACGTTCACCATCACAATATCACTGATTAAATATGGGCTCAGCTCTAAATTAATGTCTTACTCAGAACCCAGCAAACATGACATTGTGATTCAGACTGATATGTAATACTGATTGGAGAAGGGCTTCTTGTATGGTTGGAAGTGAAATCTATCTAAAATATTACTGAATAGTGTTAAAGATGAGGGTAGGATAAAGAAGTAAAGATATTCTTTTTTTAAGTATTCAGTATTCGGGATTTCTGAAAAAAAAAAAGTTAACATATTTTTCAGCAATCTCGAAATTGTAATATTCTAAACATGACTATTCACCTTCCTAAATCATCAGGGGAAAGAAGTGAAGGAATGTTCTATGCTAATTAAAATAAATTAATTCTAAAATCAAATAAACTGTCACTTTATAGCAGCTTGAGCTCCTAAATGAGATTACCTGTGGCCGACAGAAACCTCATAAAGCTTAACTTTAAAGACTGCAATTTAAGCACGTGAACACGTGTTTCTGTTATTTCTTCATGAAAGTTTCACTAGGTGGAGCTCTAGGTCAAACATCCTTGCAGTTACCTTGAATACTTCATCGTGCTAATTTAAGAGATTTGTTTTAATATCCTCAGTTCACCACATCTGTTGCTATAAAATGAGGTGCAGAAACTGCATTGGCTTTATTTTTTTGTCACTTTATATTCACTGTTTATGTAAAAACATAATTGTCATGAATGATGAGAGGATTAAATAGAAAATCACAGAAGCTGTCAACCTAAAAGGACTGTTGCTGCAATTTAATGGCATATGCAGACCTATCAGATTTGTCATGGTTCACATTTTTCTTATCTGTGCTATAATGCTTCTTCACTGATGGCTTATTAAATAATAATTCACAAAGTTCATAAAAATTCAGTTCTTCAAGACATATTCAAATTATTGATCTGCCTTAATTGTGCATAACAGATGACCTGATAGACCATAAAAAGAATACAGATTCCAAATGTTACATGAAATTTTTTAGTTAGCATATGCATACAAAAACATGTCATACAGTGCTTTTTCAGGAAAGTCCAAGACCATCAAAATCTTTTCAAATGTATAAGTCCCCAAAATACTAGTCATAAATCAAGCAACAGAAACCCAGAGATACATCTTCACGGTGTTTTCTTGTTTGTTGATTTGTTTGTTTTCTCTTCCAAAAGAAATGCTTGGTTTAATAGCAACTTTCTATTAAAGTTTAGAAAGGTCCCTGTTTTAGGAATGCTACTGATTTTGGAGGGTTTTGGGTTGTTCCATGGAGAGCCCCTAGAGCCTAAAAATGAAAAATAAAGAAGTTATCATTCTGTATCTTTCTTATAGTGGTTAACACAACTACGAACTTGTTCTTCATTCAGAATTCCATTAAACATTACATTATTGGAAAGTTTCTGTACCAACAATGCAAAGGAAAATAATATTATCAGGGAGATCCAGCTACCACTGAAACAAAAATCTTCCAAACACTCTGCTTCACAAGAGAGAAGAGAGAAGGAAAAAAATGAAGGGCAGTATTGTATTATCCAAGGTGCAGGAATATCAGCAAATGTCCACAACTATTAGCTCACATTTTCCCCTATGAATGCTATCCTTTCATTAGCTGGTTATTGAAATTTGGCTTCTTAAAACAACCTTCTTCCCTAACTTTTTGGGTCAGGCTATTAGGTAAATGCACTTGCTGGATCTTTTGTCTTTCCTTCTTTTGTTGTCTCTGAAAGATGAGGGAAACCAAGAGAGAATGAAAATCACTTTTCTTTATAAAATAATCGTTTCATTACTATGTCAAATGCAGTCCTTGCTGAGTCCTTAGCCTAACTGTTACATAGTGTTCTCCTGCCACAAGAAGCCTTAGAAATAAAAAAGTGACTTATTACTATATTCCTGGAACACGACCTCTTTACAAAGTAATAAGAATCACTCTACCATACAGAAATTAGTTCTTTTTAATGTCTCCTCTCAACTTTGCTCTCCTGTGAAGAATGCATTGTACTAAAGGACATGCATGTCCATATGTGGGTGGGCATAGGAGGAAAAGGGTGAAAGAATCAAGTCTCCATGGTTTCTATTATCTGCCTGTTCAGCCAGGTGACATTTTTGGTGCACAATTGTAATAGTTGGGAGAAAAGGAAAAATAATAATTAAAAAAATCAGTTATACCTACAGATATTTTGAAGATAGGTGTGAGTTTGTTTTGCATACTCTAAGCTAGATGGACGTAAGCCATGCAACCTGTTAGCACAAACACAGCACTACACTTGTGTGCTTTAATGAGAGGCTGGATATATTAGATCAAGATCAGCCATGTGTTAATGTAGTTATTTGGCTTCTAGTCAGCTGACAACAAAGGTGGAATAAGTTTGCATTTTTCTGCAAATAACCTCATCTTTCATTATTGTCCTCTGGAGCCTTGTTTATGGAAAACCATGAACATCCCTAAACAAGTACTTCTTGCACTGTGGTAAAAGCCTCTTGGCTTTTACCGTATAATCTTGGAGGAAAAATAGAAAAAAAAAAATCAGTTGACCTTTATTCTTCCTTTGTTTATACAGGTGTTCAAATCTATAGTAAAGATTAATGTGTGGAGATATTTTTAAGGAAGTAAAACTTTGCTAGTGCTGACAGAATAAGTGAAAATTCTAATAAAATAATTTACCAATGACAAAGGTGGTTAGCACTTCACTGGACCAAGTGAAACAATAAAGAACAAGTGAATTTCATTTGCTAGCTAGACATGGCAGCATGCATGCTTAGAGATGAAACTATGTAAACAAGACACTGCTGAATGCTGTTAGAGAAAACAACAGGATTGTCAGCACAGTATTTCTGCAGTACTGTATGGTATTGAGAGACAAATACCAGGAACAAGATGATGAGAAATGTGATCAAGGTCTGAATAAACCACGAGTGCTGAAGTTTGTAAGTACTTCATGCCTTTATACTTCTTTTTTTTTTTTTTTAAATCAAATGGGACAAAAAAAACCCCAACAAAACAGAAAAACCAACCCAACAAAAAGCAGGGGAGACAGGGTTGGTTGTTTTTTTCAGTTTTGCTTTAAGCAGGTCAAGAGCAGTGCATTGCATTGCTTTAACCCTCAGAGCTGAGTGCTCCAGAGCTCACAATGGATCCTCAGGTACTAGCACTGCCTGGACAAATTGGCACAATGAGGAGTTATGCAGAAACTTCTGGTGCAATATGGACAACAGTAACATGACGAGTTCAAGTCCCAGAAGAATTACACAACTGCCCAAAATAGTAAATCTTACTAAAAGGCTTAAATACTTCACCTATCATGTGTTTTGTTCTGGATGGGAAGCTCTTTCTTCATATCTCCTACTCATTATTTCCCAAGACTGAGAGTATAATAACAAATACAAACTAATAAAAACTATACCTATACACAGTAAATTCAGAAAGCATAGTGGGGACAGGCTTATGAACACAGGATTCCTTATTCTCAGGTGAATGTCTTAGTCACTAGGATATGAAGGCATGTTTGTCCTCTGCTCCTATGAATCTTGACTTCTTCCATGCAGTATCACAACTTTACCAGGGCCAGTGGAAAGTAGCCCTCTCAAGCATGAGTGCTATGAGCTGGCAGTTCAGCACTAAGTTGAAAGATGAGGATTTGAAGCTCTCAGACACCAAAAAACATTGGTGTTTATTTCCCCACTTTTTGTTTGAGACTTAGGTTGCAAAGAGTATACAAAGAATGTAGGATTAAAATTTTATTGAAATTTTTGGTTTAAGCTTCATTTTTTGATTGTACACTACATGTGATCGGAGAATTGACAACACACAGAAACTTTTCAATTCCCTTCTATTAATCAGAGGAAGAAAGAAACTCATTTTCTAAATTAAAGTTTATTGTTTTGGAAATGAAATCAAGTGTTGTTTGGCATTGTAAACCAAACAAGGCCCTTAGTAATTAAGTCAGTAGAGGAAGTGAGAATAGGTGAAGGAATTGAAAGCATAGTTTGAAAAAATACATCTGTGATAGATAAAAACATCTAAAACAAGAGCAGTTGACATTTTTTTTCCTCGTCTCTTATGAATTAATGAGTACTCAACATGCAATTTTTTTCTCCTTTAAGAGCACCTCTCTAATAAAAATCACAAAGCTCTGGTTGGGATTCAACTTGTCTTCTCAGGTAGAAAACCACATGAATTAAGCACATAGTAGAGTCCCACCCAGCTGGGACACCACCTACAAAATTCAATAAGTGGCTGCCATGTAAGGATAGAGACACTTCAGAGGAACAAAAACAACAACAAAAAACATGCACACACTCTAAACCATCAGTAAGCAGGAGATTTACATTTGTCCTATTCACAGATGAGGTTTTATTGTGCTTACTTTAATGGGTTGAAGATTCATCTGCGTGTTTGAAATGTAGCTTTGCAGCCAAATCACAGTTCTTTTCTTGGTTTGACTTTTTACCACTGTTATAAAAGTTTGCATGGGAGGTGATTTGCAGCTAGATGTCCAATAGCACTGTTCTTCTCAAGCAAAATGAAACACAGATGAAATGCCAGATGTGGGTTCCAAGGTGAAATTCTCCCTAATGTGCTCCCTCTAACCACTAGCCAGACAGATAGACTGAATGGTATCAGGATTAATGAAAATCTGTACGATATACAGAGAGACAGACAATTTTCTAACTCATATTCTGAAGATCTGAACTTTCATATAATGCCTAATAGCACATATATATATTTGGTATGGAGGAACAAAAATATGATCACAACTTTTTAAATGGACTATTGGTCAGTTGCCTAAGTATAAAATCAGAAGTCTAGGTTGAGATACCGCACCCCCACCCCCCCTGCCCCCAGGCTTGCGCTGTTAAACATAGATTAGTGTTTTGCTAATGTCTGTCTGACCCAAAGGACAATGACAACAATTGATTGGATACAGGAGGGAATTGCTATTTGCTCGTTACTGAGATACTGATATTTGGATGGACTATGAAATGTACAACTTCAAAATTAATCACACTGAAAGAAAAATCAGTTTCAAAAGTAAGGATGTAAGTTTTCCAATCAGTTTTTAAACTGAATAACAAATGTTGTACTAAGAGGGTATGAGGGCATCTGTTTTAAACCTCCAATTCTGTAAACCTTTCTACTACCTATGAATGGTTAGGAACTAAGTACGTCATAAGGCAATAGTTACCCACATTTTCTTATATGCAGACTTATCTTAAACTATCCTGCTTATTCAGATACCCTTTCAAATCTGCATATTAGGTTTCCAACATAGAAACTCCCACGAAGAAATAGCAGTCTACGTTTGTTTAACTTCTCAGTCTTCAAATTGAATAATTGAATGCATAAGTAAATGTGCATTCATATTGAGACAAGACAGGGTTTATAATGCTGCTTATGTAGTAGATTTCCCCCCCCCCCCCCGCTTTTATAAAACATCTTTGTTTCACAAGAGGAGCATTTGTGTTAGTACTTAAGTAGCTATACTTAACCAACATAGCATTTTTTTTGATTGATTGACATATATTTGAACCAAATGAAATGAAACAATCAAAAAGAGGCCACAAACCCCCAAAATGGAACACAAAGCAACTATAAGTGGTAATTCAGTTAACATTCTATGATTCATAGCAGTTAAAGATATTTGTCCTTCCTAAAGGACAGTTCAAAATCAACATGAGGTTTAGCAAACTATGTATTTCATTTCTGCTAAAATAGTGTACTATTTTCAATCACAGAACAGTTGAGATCCAAAGGGACCTCTGGAGGTCATCTAGCCCAATCCTCCGGCGCAAGGCAAGGTCACATAGAACAGGTTTCTCCAGGCCATGTCCAGTTGGGTTTTGAATATTTCTAAGAATGGAAACTCCGTAAACTCCCATTGCAACCTATTCCAGTTTTCAATCACTCTCACAGTAAAGAGGTTTATTCTTATGTTTAGGTGGAATTTCCTTTCTTTATATTTGTACTCATTGTCTCTCATCCTGTCACTGGATACTGCTGAGAAGAGTCTGCCTGTTAATCCTGATCCATAAACTCTCAACTGGCTCATCACCTGTCTCCAGGCAGTGCTCCATGCATTTCCACTGCTGTCCCACAAAAAGTGCAATCCCTCTCCTTGCCTGTCTCCATTCATCACAGCACTGCAGTCATGTGAGCTGTCCCACCACATCTCTGTGAGCCCGATGAGATCATACACCTACATCTCCACACAGGCAACTTCGATTTCCTCTGTTCATTTCTCATGGTGTGTGCCTTAGTATATGGTCATTTCACAGAGACACCCAGCCACACTGATTTCCCAGAAAAGGTGTTACAATTTTGCCCAAAATGCTGTCCTGTAGGCACTTCCTTATTTGTGTGCATTGAGGTGGGCCCCCTTTAGCCTTGGTTTGTTGTTTTCAGGGGCTCTCTTATCTTTGCAGTTTGCACCCTCCACTTTCCAAGATGCCTCAACTGATCAACTGCCTCAGCTGATTATGAGTCAACACTTCCCTCTTCTGTCATTCGTAGTTTAAAGTTCTCACCATGTCAATGCTTTTGCCCCACTTGATGAGGTGTATACCATCTCTTCCTAGTAGTCCTCAGCCCTCAAAGAGTGTCCCATGGTCCTAAAAGCCAAATCTGTTTTTGACACCATCTGTGCAACCAGTTGTTGACCCTCGGGATCCATTCACTCCCCCGCAAGCCCTTCCCCTTCATTGGCAATGAGTCCATACCCTTGGTCCTCACCTGCAGAGCCATGTAGTCACTCTTAATATGTTCCTTGCTGTACCTTTGGTGCCCATGTGAAAGAGCAGCAGGGACTAACAGTTCAAAGGCCAGACAGCCCTCTGCAGCCTCTCCGCAATGTTCTGTATCCAAAACCCAGCAAGCAGCAGCCTCCTGAGATGGCAGGTTGGGATGGCAGATGGGGACCTCTGTCCCGGGTAGCAGGGAGTCACCCACTAACATTCTCCTCTTCCTCCTGCTGCTGCAAGGATTAGACTCAGTGGGCTGAGGTGCTTTTCTAGACACAGGTCCCAGCCTGCCATCTGCTACTGGCGTGCTGAACCTCTTCTGTAGATGCAGATCTTCAGGTGAAACACCTTCTGGTGTCAGAAGTCACGCACTTCCAGCCTTCATCATCATAGAAATCTCTGTTTCCCAGCCTGATAAGCCCAGACTCTGCCCAGACCTTCAGCAGAGGTAGGGGGGGTTGAGACTCCTGTTGTAGATGCAGGGTCTCAAGAGAAGATCCAGTCAATCTTGTTTCTGGTGATCTCTAATGCTGTGCAGGCTGCTGATCTCCTGCAGTAGCTCCTTCACTTGGGGACACAGATCCTCCACCAGCACCCAGCTCCTGCAGGCAAGGAACCTACTTCCCACTGCCCCAGTTTCAGCGCTGTTAAGTCCTGGTCTGATTGTCAGGCTCGGGGAAGGTTCTTAATGATCCCAAGGGCGAAATTAAGACACAAACGAGGTCATATGTCACCAATCAGATGTTTTATTGGGTAAATATAAAAGAGTAAAGCGATAGGAAAGGCAGGAAATATTAGGAGGAAATTAAGCAAGCATTCAGAGAGATAAGCAAAGGATAGTCACCACCATGGATCCAGCGTTGGTCCTGTCAACAAGGGTATTCGGTGAGGAAAAAAGGAGAAGAGTGAGGAGAAGTGAAGGTTCTTCTAGAGATGTTGATTCTGCGCAGGGTGCTCGGTGATGATAATTCCACAAATCACGCGCACGAGCATGAACACGAACACACAAACACACACACACACAGACACACACACACACAGAGACACACAGAGAGAACACAAGCGTGAGCACACGCACATTTATCAGGCTACATGATTAGTATAAACCCGCCTAAATTTACACTTATTGGTTAGTGATTAACATTTCATACACTATTGGTTTACTGTATTTAAATTAGCCTCGCTTGCTATGTAAATTAGCACGCATGCTCCTTTCAGGTGTGGGGGGGCAAGTCTTTTTGGTGTTGAATTGAGTCGGTGGTCGCGATCTCCCCTCACCACATTTACCTTTCACCTACTTTCTGCAGTTTTATCTTCTCTGGCCACAGTCCAGTCTTTGGTGCCAAGATGTTCACTTTTATCGGCTTGTTAGCTCTTCTTCAAGGTTAGAGCCATTAGTTTTCCACAGTTTGTTACCTTTTAGCTCCCTCCCAAATTCCTTTCCCAACGCACAAGTGGTTAGTAGTTTGCTAATTGGAGAATTACATCAGCGACCAGTCAAACCGAGAGGAGTGATACCAGGACCATCCCCCAGGCAGGAGGTGTGGGGGGGAATGAGACACTTCACAGCCCACGGGGAATGGGGCCGAGGCAAGGCCGCCCTGTCTCCACAGGACTCCCTCCCTCACCCTCACTCCAGGGTACCGTCCGGTCCTGGGTCCTAGTGACCGTCGCTCTGTATTGTGGTTTTAGCACCCAGGCTGTTTGAGACATCTTGTTGTTTTACATTAGAAGTTCTCTACAAGCGCAAATTGCTACATCTATGGGTTGCCTCTGTTAACCAAGATATCTTGTTAGCATATTAGTGCTTTGGAAAGAAATCAAGGGAAAGAATGGGAGAGTAAGTGGCATGTATTTCCTTCAGTGAACCAAGACAATAGAAAAAACAAAGAAAAAAAAAAAACAACAAAAAGGATAGATTCCAGATACAGATTAGGACAGATTAAGACAACTAAATGTAGGTGTCCCCCTTAGATGATCTGTATGTTAAAGCTCCCATCATCATTAGTGGAAATCTAGGGTTTGATCCACTGTCCAGATACTAGCTCTGTCAATTTTCTGTCATATCTAAGCCTACCTGTACATCTCAAATACCCGAGTATAGGATACACTGTACAAGGATACAGTAAAATAAACAGGCACTGACTGGCTTGAAGGCAGCTGAAACATGCTCATTTCAGTACAGTTAAAGCAGCAAGGAGAACAATTCAGTTCACGCTAAGGCAAATATCAGGAACTTGATTCTGTTGCCTACACTGTGTCTCTCTCTGAAAACAGGTTTCTTAGCTTAGCAAGTTTATTGTTTTTAAGTTATTCCAATTTGAATGAAAGGCAATCTAATTTTTTTTTTAATTGTTATCTGAATCTTTGGACATGTTCTGGAATCACAGTTCAATAGAGTTAAAAGACATCAGTTGACTAAACTACAGTGGCCAAAATGTTATTACAGATCAAAACACAACTTGCAGGGGAAATGTAGATATTCATTAATCAGACACATAGGTTTGTTTCTTTTTTTTTTTTTCAGCTGCAGTGCATGGCATAAATTTGTTTTCCACCTGTCAATCAAAATAGAAATTTGTCATTGATAAGTTTCTTGCAGAGCATAAGCATACAACATGTAATGACATTACAAACCAGACACAAGTGATCAGTCTTCTTGGAAATATACAATATTTTATTAAAGGTTAGATTTGCATTGGTTCAGTACATGTGCCTTGTTCACCACAAAACTTGTTCTTGCGTGATGGTAAGTAGTCATATGAAATGCTGAGTTACCTAACTTTCAGTAAATTCAGCTGAGTAGTACCTCGTTCTTTTTCAATATAAAGTAAAGCAACAAAGTTCAGAGTTAATGCTAGTCATTTTAATTATCATAAAGAACTTTTAAATCACCAAAACATTTTTCTACTCTATATTCAATATATTAGACTCAATAATTACATTTAGTAAATTTTTAAGAGGTGCTTGCTCTCCTTTTTATTGCTAAATTCACTTGAGAAGTCTTACATGTAGTAGGTTTTCATAACTTTATTCTTCATGTTGGCTTAGGATATCATTACAGAAATTTTTCATTAGTCTGAGAAATTAGGATGGCTCATAAATCTTATGTGTTCACTTTGTGAAAAATACAATGTAGTAAAATTTACAGGTTTCTAAACTGCTACTTTGTATCTGTCTCTTTCTAAGTAGACTTTACTTACACTGGTTTAGCACTTTCTGCCACTTCAGCTGCTTTTTTAATCTCAGAATGGCAACATTTATTTTTTCCTTGGTTTTACTTTTTGCTTCAATATCTAAATTACATGTTATAATGATTTTTTTTTTTTTCCAAATTGAGCAGATGATTTGTGAGGTCAAACATTCTTGATGAATTAATGCAATGTTGTATATGGTTGGCTCTGAGCATTTTATGTAGACTCTCAACTCAAGACTTTCACCTAATATAGGCTTGGATTTACAAGTCGAGGTAGGTTAAAGAAAGACAAAAAAGGTTAGCTAATGGGAAGTACTATAAGAGTATAAAAAAGGTAACAAAGGTTTTGGAAATAAGCTTGACACACTTCAAAGTTATTTTATCCTCAGGTATTTATTATGCAGATGACTGAAATTTCAGAGGAATTTATTTAAAAAATCAACCAAACTGAAAGTCAGCAACATTCTGTTTACAAAATTTCTAAGCTTTTTAAAGTTTGTAGGGCTCTGAAAATTCCTGTCTCACATTCTATTAAGAGCTTCCTCTTTGAACAAAGTTTCCCACTGAACATATAAGAAAAGATTATTCTATGAGTCACTAATCATCTAATCAGTTACTGATTATGGAAGTTAATTTTGCTTCCTGATTTTATTTCCAATGAGTTATCATGAATTTCATTAATTTTAGTTCTAATATATAAATTCCAAAAATGCATAATGTTATTTTAATAATAATTTTTAAATCCCTTTAATTTTCACCTGCTAGTGCAGTGTCATCGGTGTACCTCATTCCTACTGGACATATACAAAGAAGCATGTCAGTATTTAATTAGATATAGACAGTCCCATAACAACTGAACAGTTTTCAGATATTTACGTACGTACATTGTTATCCCTAGCAAGTGCTGAACTGAGTGAGGTTCAATGAAAGATTCAGTGATTTCCTTATGTTTGTGAAGGAGTATATGACATATACAGGAAAGGACTATGTTTTTCTTATTTCTAGTTCAGTGTTTTGGCCATGAGCACACGTAATCATATGGCCTAACTGTGCCTGTAGTTTAGACTACAGTGTATTTTAGCTATAACTGAGTTAGCTTAGCATGAACTAGTCTTAGGAAAGAAGCAGACCAGTTCGGGCAGTTTCTCAGGTTATCACAGCCTGACCTACTATTGTAACTGGCAGTAGTCACTATCTCACCTTATTTACAAAGAGCCTAGGTAACTTTACTCTGTTACCATACTATGCAGTGCAGACATCCCTGAAGGAATCAGCTGAAAAAGTTAAGAGAGCATAGGTAGAAATCTAGACTACAAACTAAACTACTACACACTAGACTACTACTAAACTACTACAAACTAAACTTTATGGACACTGTTGTATTTTCTTTGTTTCCTTTCCTTCATCGTTAGGGTAGCAAAAGAAAGTATGACATTTTCCTCAAGTCTTCCCCATGCCATGTCACTGTTCTGTTGCCTGCTGTAGCCTGAACTGCCTGTTTCTCTTCTGGAGATTTCTCCACAGAGGTTTGCTACAGACAGGCAAACAGATTTATGGACTAATCACTGAAGTCATATTCTAAGCATTTCTGGACACAAACTACTTGTTCTCAGCCATGTACAAACATGACACAATGGACAATAACTACAGCTAGATAAATAATCATAATAATAAGCACTGGGAGTGACTATGATAAAGGATATATAAATTTCTGTCAACAAGGAATTGAATTTTCTACCTTTAATAGTAAATGTCACAACTTCTTCTCCAGTCCTGTTTTCAAACTGTGAGTTATGATACCCAAGAGGGTCACAGGAGGATGCAAAGAAGATTACAAAGTGTTTATGCTATCTGGGTAGCATTAATTACCCAGCTGTTTCCAGCAATTAAAGGCAGTTAGCTGTTCCCAGGCTAATGGTACACTTGTAGACAATAATTAGAGCAGCTTCTTGGAGCACCTAAGCAGCAGCCCTATGTTTTGAAAGGGAAAGGAGGAAGAGGTTTCATCTGGAGGATTTGTCCTCAAAAATAGAACTTTAAAGTGACTTCTGTTAGCAAAAACATTTAGGAAATGCTGATCTGCTGCTGTACAAAAGCAATAATAGTAAAGTTACATTTTTAAAAAATATATATTTTAATGTGAAATCCTGGTCTAGCTTAGGTCACACAACTAATTTAAAACAGTTGTAACAGCTGTTTTCTTGGTGCAAGCACATTCATAATCAGATCACAAAAGCCTTCTCTTTTAGTTTCTCATTTTAGAAAATACTTTATATTAAGTTTATCCCAAAGTGTATTACAGCTTCTGTAATACAAAATCCAAACAGCAAGTCTTACAACAAAACCATGTCTGCTGCAGCTGTCTATAAAGTATCATTAAATGAGAGAAACATTTAGATATCATTTTCTGTTTTATTTTGGTAATGCAATCTCTTTTGCCACTTAAATAGGATTTTACTACTTGCAGGACTTTTTATTATGTAAAAATCTGATATCCAGTTTTCTATTTCATGTCGGATCTTAAAGTGTTATTAAGTTTCAGTGTCTAGTCATTTTCCTTCCAGTGCCAGTTACTGCAACAGTCAATAACTGCCCAGTACAGTGGCTTATGCTGAGATGTAGCAGAGGGTTTAAGTGGCATTTATGTTATTCTGTTATCCTGAAAGGTCATATTCTCAAAACCTGTTAGGTATTTAGGCATCTGAAAACTGAAGTGCTGGAGGGACTTTCTAGGATTCTGTTTCTCAGCATGCACAGAATCACAGTCTTGAATTCAACACATCACAGGTCTAGATAGATGCTCTTTCACTCTTTTCACACAGTAATTAAAAGGATGCTTAATACCTGCCAGTAACAGGTAATAGCAATTTCACTTAAAATGGTGCTAATGCTGCACAGATTTTATACAATAAGATACCCGTATGTAGTATCTAGATTCAGTTTTCCCTTCAGTCAGTACTGCATCAACCACATGCATGTCCTAACTACCTGACTGAAGGCATTCTCTGTTCTCTTGGCTACTTTGATTGAACTGTTGAACTGAAGGTTTATAGAACTATTAACATAAACATTTTCTAGCGCAAATTTTACTCCCTGTGCTCTGTTTCTTTCAGTTTCTGAATGAGTATCTCAACTTCAGTGTTATAAAACAAATCATCTGAGCCTTGGAATGCAATTTTCCCTAAAAATATAAAGAGTAATTAAATGGCAGTCACTGAAAAATAAAGCCCAGGTAGAATACTGATTCAAAAGGGTTGAAAGAATTTATAGGCTCAGATTTTACTCAAGGCTTTTACTGTAGCTTGAACAATACAGAGAACAATATGTGTACTAATTACAGCCAAAGCAAAAGCAGTCTTCCAGAGGAGTTTGGTGGGAATTTAATCAAGAAAATGAATAGCAGGTAGGAAAAAATTCTAGATGAAAACACTGTTTTAATTGAGGAAGTTGCTTGCCCTTTATTCATTTATTTTTACTGCAGTGCTCAGATCTACCCAGACAAAGGCCATTCCAGTGTTTCATCATTCCTAACGCCAACAAGCCTAATATTGCCTCTATCCATTCCCAGGGACTTGTAATGCTCAAACCATATCTGTCAATTTTATTCAAGAAAAAGGATTTCAGCAACATGATACTTACACCACACCTATTCCTCAGAGAGCAGGAGTCTCTATGGATTTCATAACATGTTAGCATTAGTCTGTTGGACAGGTTCTCTTCTCTTTCTTTCTTTATAAGCAGCAGTAAGATTTCAGTTTGCCTTGGGGCAATGAAATGAAATGAAAATAAACTTGCATCAGATGTTTAAAATCAGGAAGTAGAAGTAGTGTCAAGTCACAAAATATTAATAACAACTTGCTATGTGAGGCATCATTCAGAAAAAAAGACTCCAGATCCCTATTTTCTATTATACTCTAAACACATTTCTATTGTGGCTGACTTTATGTCCTCTAAAGTACATTGTCTTTGGGAAAATAATAATAATATTAATATTAAAGCACCTCACACACTGCTAATACACAAAACTATTCTCAAATCCAGTTTTCCAGCTCTTGTAGCAGTCTAGCTTAAATAAATGGACTAACATGCCATGTTTCTGAGTGAAATGTATTACAACCAGATGCATACTTTATATCAAGGATACCTCATTGTTGATGAAATTAAAAATATATCTTGAGAAATGCAAAATTCTGTGTTTGGACTTTCTGAATATAACATATAGAATCAATAAAGTTCTAAAAATTGGAAGGCAGAGAGTGGTTTTAAGCCACCTTCTCACCATTGCTGAGACCAACTGTCAGAAAAGACAGTCTTCAAATAATATTTTTGAGATTCTATTTTTTTAAAAAAAACAGTTATTTGATTTACAGTTTTGATCAGCTTTTGATCAGTTTTTGATCCAGTTCTGCCATAATAATCATGGATGAAGAAATTTTGTGGCAACGTTATTTTTTGCTTAGGCATATCTTCTGTTCACAGTACAGAAAAGAAGTAAAACATAACATCTGTGCTAGGCCTATGATCTCTGAAGTTTTGCAATCAAAGGGAACATCCCACAGACTTAACCACAGTCAGGGGCATCAGATCAAAATGACATACTTTTTATCATGTTATTCATAATCATGTTACTCAATGAAGTGTCTTTATTAGGTCACAAAAGGAAATCTAAAAGTAAGCTCTTCAGTGAGAGAATCCTCTAAGAGTGAAATTTTCAAAATAAATAACTAAATAATTTAGGAACACCATTTCTATTGACAAATAGAAAAATTGCACAGGAAGATCCTGAGTGATTAAGTTGCTATCAGTTCTTCTGTTCATTCTATGAACAGGATGGTCTGTCTTACCACAATGGAACATTTTGTGATGATTTGGGAAACTGCAACAGAAACTGACGGGTAGTTTATATCTCCCATACTTTTGTTTTTCACTTTTGTACAGCACTTTTAACATTAATGCAGTGTAAATTCACATAGACACTGTATACTGTGTTCCAGACTAGTCTGAGGTCGTGTTTACACTATGAAGTCCTATGTGAATATACTGGTTGAGGAAATATTGGTTTAATATACCTATAATGATTTCAACACTCAAGACAGCTGCCTTGCAGTCACTCACTGATGGCGTCTAAGAAACTTCAGAGAAGGTAGATTCATAGAGAAATTAAATGTAATAAAGATAGCTGTCATCTCCCAAATAGCTAATTGGTATCTATGTCAGCTAAAACTGTGGAATGATTTTGCCCTCCCTCCCCGCCGGTCTTCATCAGCAAATTATTCTAACACAAATATGGGCATCAGATTCTCTTTGCATTTTCTGCTAATCAGAGACAGAATCAAAATATTAATCTAAGGGACCTCAATTAGCCAACGAACCAATTTGTCTCATGGAAAGTACAATAGGCATAATCAGGGGGTTTTTTATACTCATCCTAAACTTTGTCAACTCTGAAGATTTCAGCTATGTTGTAATGTGTAGGTAGATAGATAATGGTTGTCTGAAATACTAGAAGGCTCTGTTATTTATTGCAAATATACCAAAAATACAGAAAATTAATATGATGCCTCATCTGAAAAAGGAATACGCATAGTGTAAAAATAATTGCTGAAAATCAAAGCTTTAACATTCATTTTGCTATTAGAAAATAGAATTAAAAATTTTCAGAAAGACAAAGCACATTTCTTATACGTAGTAAGATTTTACTTTAATTTTCTTGTGCATCTTTTTCCAGGATAGATCATAATTGCTTATAGTTGCGAGACTACAGAGACTTAATTATTATATAATTTGTAACTCTTTCTTTCAATTGGTATATAGCATTAAAAACACTTCAAAGGAAAAAAATAACCACAAAACTTACTTAGGAATGTTTCATGCTGCCAGGACTCTGTTCCCATTGTAAAGAAATGCAAAAAAAAAAAAAGTGAGTTCTAAGGGTGACAGTTTAGACCAATAGTTACCAATATCTACCTTTTACAAACCTACCATCCTTTTTCTTTATTATTTTTTTAAATCAGTGTTCTGCATAAAAATCTGTTTCATTCACATAGTATTTTATTTAACTTCCTCAGCAGTGTCATAAGGTTGCAAAGAAGACAGTTTTGTTTAACAAGGCACAAGCTTATATGAAGAGGGTAGGGTGATTTAGAACTGTACTGTGTATGCTACACTAAGTTTCCATGTGGATAATGCAAAGGTATGCCAACTAAGTGTGAGCCAAGGATCGCATACAAATCCAGGCTTATCTACTACTCATGTACTTTAAATTTAAATTGGAAGTGCTCCAGAACACTGTCACAGTGAGAAAACTCAGTCACTGTTATTTCTTTAGTATACGCCCTAGCTGTCATTTTTTTTCTTTTGGAACAGTGAGCACAAAAAAGCCCAGTGCACCACCTTTGTACACCAGCAGAAGTCATAAAATGAGCACATTGTAGGTGTCTTGAACCAGAGCTACTGAAGCACAAACAGCCTGAAACGTAACATAAAGGGTATGAGTCGTAAGTCTAATTGCACTTAAGGCCATTTTTAATGTCACTGTGTGGATAAAACTGAGGTGGTCATTAAGGACCTTTCATGATCATATTAATACAGTAGCAGGCCTATGACTGAGCTTTACTTTTCATGTAAGTCCCATAAGTCACTGTACTGCACTCCACTACTTCAACACAGCATGGTGTCTAAGAAACTTTGGAGAAGGTAGATCCATATAGAAATTAAATGTAATAATGTAATAAAACACAGCAGCAGAAGAGTAAGAATACTAGAAACATGATGAAAAATTATTTCATAGGCTATTCTACATGGAAAATCAGGTCCATTATCTAGTCTTTACTGCTTGGTTTCTAGACAGTAGCTGTAACTTTTAAGTTTGGCAAATGTAATGTCATTTTTTTTAATGTTTTGTCAGCTTGAGTTACCTTTGCACACATTTTTTTATCATGATGTTACAAACATTCATTGTGTCTAACTATCTTAAAATGCCATCACGTTAGTACTTTCCAAGATGATGATATTTATAATTTGACAAAAGACCAAAAAGACAATATCAAAAAGCTGCCAAAACCAGACTGAAATGCACTATTTCTCTTTAAGTCTTGTAATAAGTTTTTCATGTTGCACAGCTTTATACTGTAGGCTATAGAATTGCTATACTTCCTTTGACTGCCACATGATTTATGATCCAGATCTTTCAAGATTATAAAAAGAACCTGACTCACAAGTGATTTTAGTTTTAACAAAAACTGAGTGGGAACAAGGTTTGGGTCAACCACTGTGCAGACTGTCGGAAGAATCTATAAAAACTGTACGTGATGGTCCACAAGGAAGTTATAAACTTACTTTGAAGAGCTGACAGATTTTCTTCTTTTTTTTTTCTTTTCCATAACTCAGTTTTCTTTTAATACCATATACAGCTACTGTTACCTGTCTAAAAATGTATAGAAAAATGTATTTCAAAATGCCAACCCAAAAGTCTGAAATCTACTTGATGCCAATAGTAAAATATTGTATTGACCTTCAATATATGAAGGTATGAAACATTATGCCAAGCAAATCCAAACCAGTTGTGAAATTTATATGCAAACTGAAAATGGAAAACTTGTTTTATCACATGAAGAAAATCCATGAATATGAAGAAGACATTTCTACTACCATGGATTCAGTAGTTGTATTCCTACTGCTATTGTATTCAGTAGTAGTAGTGACACTGAAAGGCTTTTTAAAGCAGAATTTGAATTTTTTTTCAATTTTTTTTTTTTTTTTATCAAAGAATTCCATGGAAGGAAGGAAGGAAGGTCAGTAATATTAAATAACAAATCATATTAAGCATGGAAGATTTAGGCTGGAAGGAAGCCTTATCAAAAGCTGTGAGCAGTGAAAATTCTGCATCTTAAAGAAAGACCTGGTATAATCACTTTTAAAAATTATTGGCTGGCTATGTCTCAATCCCGAAAGGTTTATATTTCCTAGTTTTTTGTAGTGTGTTGAATGAGGTCTCTGTTCCTTGGATTACTTAGCAGGAGGAGCTGAACATCGGGAGTCTGCTCAGTTTTGACCTCACACTCACAAACCAGGATGTTCTTTGGAGAACTACTACAGCAGAGATCTGGAAATGCACTCTCAATTCTGCTCAGAAAATGTAGAGCCTATTCAGTTGCATCCATCCTTGTAAAGGAGTTTAGGGTAACTGTGCAGCCCCTTCTGAATTTGTAATTATCTCAGTTATCCATTAGAAAGATATTTTGGCAGTATTGTGCTGGATATATTTAATTTCTGTGATTTTTAAAAAGTCATCTACAATACTCAACAGAAAGTACTTTATCTTTTTTTAAGAACAATGGCATGATACAACACATGAAAAAAATAATGTAAAATGGTAGGGCAATTAAATCTTGCTTGTTCAAAAGTAATGACATGCTGGGGTTTGGCATTATAAAAGCTTGAATGGTGTGACAGCAATATCTTTCTTAATGGGAGAATGGCATTTCCCATATCTGTGGAGTTCCTTAGTGTCAGTCATCTATGAAATAAGGTTACCAGCTGTTCCATGACATTTTGGTCCAATTTAGCTGAGATGTTACTTGAAATACCTTTAAAAGACAAAGGTCTAAAAAGCTGTCATAAGAGCAATAAAAAAAAAATCAAAATTACTAAGGATCTTTAGATTCTATACCTTAATGAAATTAAACTGTGTGTGCTTAATCCAAAGAAGACTTCATAATTAGAATAGAGTGAAAAAGCAAATTGTAAAATAGATACTCTGTAAAGAAAGAAAGAAGCATCCTCATTATCTAGTTGAAGTTCAGAATATTTCTTCTTGCACAGGTAACTGCAGTACAAACACCACAGTTTTCTTACTAGACCCAACTGTGTGCTGTTATAAGCAAGCATAGCTTCTTCAGATAACGTAAGCTGCATTTACCAGCTTCTTAGGGAGTTCAGAGACACTTTGTACCCACCTGTGGGAGTGATCCTTAGATGAAACCTTAGTGTCACCGAAATGGGTCATGAAATTCTGTTTGACTCCAGCAGGACAAGGATTTGCACATCTCTGGAACTCCCTTTTCATTTTATGCAGCCTGGCTCCTGAGTCTGCTGTCCTGAGTTTAAGTTTCGAGGTTTTTTGACAGGAAAGGATAACAGAATTATGGATGCTTAAAACAAGTTTTTAGGCTTCCAGATCTTTGCAAGGATATGACTAGGGCTCAGATGCAAATGCATAAGGAAGAGGAGGCCGAGTATAAATGTGCACCCAAACTGGTTCTCTTGTTCCAGTCTGCAGTCTCCCAGTGCATGCACAGGTCACCTGGCTGTGTTAAAGCTATGCTCCATTCTGCGTCTCTTTTCAAATTTGGCTTTCATGGAGTCAGTCTGAGCTCCTTTATTTGCACAGTGTGAATAAAGTATGTGATATTCTCCTTTTAGTTCGCATGTGGAAAAAATCTCAGTACAATTCTGTGTACTTCTGGTTTGAAAGTTGTGGGGGCAGTCCATTCTGATCTCTCAGCACTTGCCACGAAGCCAGGTCATAAGTATTTGAGGGAGGAGGAGCTTCAAACATATTTTCATTGAAAGTAGTTCCAGTTCAACCTCATGATTTTGTGGATTCATTTTTGTGAAAACCAGTTTAGCTGTTTAATTCCCTCCTCTACAATTAAGAGTGAGGCGAAGACCTAATTGAGGGCAATGTTTTGCAGAAGACAGAAAAATGCTTGAAGTTAAGTCCAAGTCCTTTAGTGAGACCTCATTAAGGGTTCAGCACATGGGAATCTGTTGCTTGGAAAGCACAGAGAAGTACAAAGTGCCAAAATGCCGTAATAGTATGTGATACTTAATTTTTAATACCTCTGTGAAATGATCAGGTATTTTTGGCATATCCAGTTCTTTAGAGAGCAGAAAAAAAATACAGCTTACTTGTTGCCTTTCTCAATTTTAAACTTTTATACTAACTATACCCTTTTTTAGAATTTACACAAATATTTATGTTTGTGCCTAATTTTAAGCCATAATATTTCTGTGTTTTTTATAGGAACAAAGCATATGATATCACTGCTGCAACTTCAAAAAATAACAGCAGTGAGTAACAATTAGTACTATGTAATGTGTATTCTATAAACTCACAACTTTGGTTACCTAATTAAAACTTTCTCAATGCATTTAGCGGTGCACAAAGAACCTCTTAATGAGACAAGATGAATTGCAAAAGTAAAATACAATTTTTAAAATAAATATTTTTTCCTAGTTTTCCTTACTTCTTGAGTTAATGTCATGAGTCTTATATTAAAATCAGAACATCTTTTTAAGTTTATGACAGTAAAACATATGGAACTATTTTGATCCATCTGCTTCTTTTGAGTATCTATCTGCAGCAGCAGACAAGGAAGAGGAGACAGTAGCCTTGCCTTCAGGAGAAGAAGCAACCTGTATATCTGGAATAGTGACAGCAGTCAGCTAGACTGTAGCTGCTTCTTGTACAACTGTCTTGTTTTATTCTTGTTCCTCAGTCTCATAAAGTGAAGATTTGTTCAGAATCAGGGTGATGCTCTTCAACAATCTTGCCCAATAATAAAGAGTTCAGTGTCTGTATCAGATCCTTCCAGTACTTGAGTAAGGTGTTAAAACCCTAACAAATGGCCTCCAAGAGGCTTTGGTAGGTATAAAAATAAGCTGTTATTCAGTCATTTTTATACTTCCAAACTGTTCAAGTGGAAGTTTTTTAATGAGTTTTTTTGTTTGCTTGCTTGTTTGTTTTGACAGTGGGTTTTTTTATGTTCAAAGTCAGCATATCTTGCTCTTTTGTTTCTGGATATTGTGTATCATCCTTGCTAGCAAGTCACAGCTCCACATAGCTTTTAGGGGTATCAGTGGTTTTAGTTCATAGAAGGGCTGATGTTCAGGTGTCTTGCTTTTTTATCTGTTCAATTATCCATTACAGATTACAGCCACAAATGAGGCTACATGTGCTAAGTGCATCTCCAGAAGAAAATGCATCAGAGGGAGACAGAAATACAGAAAAAACAGAATATCTCATTCTTCTTCAGCTCCCTGCGTGATAAGAGGTGGCAGACAACAGAGTAAAGCTGTGTCAGCCAATAGTCAGATATTGTGAAGAGATACCAGTACCATAATCTAAGCTGGCTGAAACTCTGCTTCATCCTTTCCAGTTTACATTCAAATGTCAGAACAGAGACAAATGTACAACGTCTTTCACCATATGGCAGCAAACTTCCCAGTGTTCTTCTAAAGTATTTTAGAAAGCCTTCATCTGCTTCCTTTGAACTCTATTGTTGTTGATTTGGCTTTTCATTTTACTGCTTCCATTTTCTTTTTTCCTTGTTTTTCTTTACTTCTGTGGCATGTTTTATTCTCGTTCCACATCTTTTGGGGAAGTCTGTCTTGTTAAATAATGGAGTGGGACTGAACAGGGCAGACTTAGTTGTCCGTGCTGCTTAAGTGGCTCCATTTTGAACCTGTCCAAAAATCCCTCTCTGAGAGAAATCTGATACAAAGTGGACTAGCCCTAAGCAGCACGCAAGTGAGCTAGTTGGTGGCACTTATCTCAGACAAGGAGTCAGTGCTTGGCTGTCTTATTTAGAAATAAAAACATGGTCTTTCAGATCACATTTACTGAGTTGAATTCTTTAGTTTCAGGAAATCTTCATTTAAATTCCTTTTCAAGATATTTATTCCTCCCTGTTAAACCTTCCTTTATCTCTTGCCTATTTTGCATCACAGCCATCAGAGTTGTCTTTCTTATTAGGTACATTAAGTCTATCAGCCTTTCTTTCATCTTTTTCTGACTACTTCTCTAGCTTTCTATCAGGTCCTTCTAATCATTTCTTTCCCCCTGCTTATCTCTTTATTTACAATCTCTCCTAGACTATTATGTATTCTTCCCTCACAAACTATTCCCCCTGATTTTTAGGCTTGATCCTGCATATTGGCAATAAGGAAAAAAAATCTGTCACTTCACTGATGAAATATGAAATAATGATCTGCCCTTGCACTGCAATTCCACTGGTACATTAAAAGATGGTGATGAATAATGTCTTTGCTGGCCTGTCTCCAATTCAGAAAGATTACTGGGTAAGAACAGAAATGGCTGAATAGAGAGAAGATGGCAGAGACAGCCCTAAACAGAACGTTTAACAAACTGACTCTAATATTCTTCCTGACAGTCTCAGATGAGGGAATAAAGCTTTGAGTTTGAATGCCTATAAGAGTTAATATAATTAATGCTCTAGTCACTGATGCTTGTAAGAGTTCATTATGTGGCAACAAGATAATTTATTCATTTATAAGAGAGACAATATCAGAAAATGTCCTTCCTGAGTGTTTGGGAATTTAACCCTGACTCTCTTATTGCTGTTTGAAGGCCTTACGAGTGTTTTACCTTACTTAGAAACGTAACTGCTCTAATTTCCTAGTTCAAGTTCGTTATGAAAAATAAGCATTTAGCAAAAAGAAATTTTAATGATTTTGATGCAGTTTAATGTTGACACCAATTAAATTAATTCTTGAGGAATTTTGGATGGACAGTATGTAGAAGTAATTATTAAAAAAAAAAATCAAACAAAAAACCAAAAACATCACTACCAAAGAAATGTATGAAATATATGTATGTATGTGGTTTTGTGTTTTTATAAATTAACACATATACCCATGTATGTATAACAGACAATATAAATAAGTATATAATGTAAGATGGAGGTTTAGCATAATTCTTAGATGGAAGACAGGCATTCAAAATTTTATTGCCTTTATTTGTTGTGGGTTTAATGCCAACAGCCATGCGTTCTAGCATTTCATTATTTACATTTAAATAGATTTCTTGTGTCACTGAAGCATGAACAAACATTTAAATAGCTTTGAAAAGAGGGGTTTTCCCCATGGCATTATTTTGCTGATATGTTAAACAACATAATATCTGAAGGGGAAGTTTAAATTTCTCTGAATAATTATATGCTGACCTCTAAGTTGACAGTATATTAATTCAATTCCCTGCCTCTTTAGGATGGCACACCACACAAAACACTAAGATTTTTAAAACATGTACTGTACAAGAAGTAAGATTTTTATGTGGCATTTAGGTTTTTTTGATGTCAACAGACAATGCAGAGCAAATTGAATTTACTTTTTTAAGCCTTCATTTAGAGCAACGATATAGCTTTTTCATGATTACTAAACACAAAGGCCAGAAATTGCAATATACTTTACTAGACCATGCAAGAATTTTTTACCAGCTGCATAAGTGAATTGGTTACTCTTGGGCTATTCTGGAGAGTTCAGGGACTCTTGAATACTGTGCTTTTCTCTGGGGGAAAAAGATCCCTAAAAACTTCAAAGCAAAAGAACAGATACTGGACATGGCATACTTCCTTATTTTCCGTTTCACCTCCAGCAGCACAGATGTTCTTCACTGGTGAAGCAATCTGTATTGATAAAATGCACTGCAGAAGACTTGCTCATGCACACATGCACACATGCACATTAAACTTGATGTGTGTGCATGGATGGGTGTTTGAGTAGATCCACAAGCTCTAAATCAATCCCAGCAAATAGCATGTGTGTGGTGCACTCCTCCAATTATTTCTTTTCTGATTATGCAGCTGTTCAATATCCCTTCTAAGGGATATTGACATCAATGTCATAGTCTATCTTAAGCCATGTTTATTCCCCAAATGGATTGTTAGATTATTTTGCCACTGAATTAAATTCTGCAGTTTGCCATAAGCAAAGCTCAGCAAAGGACAACAAAATGGAATTTAAATATATGGCACAGCTCTGTTTAAAACCTATATTCACAAATACTTGACATTTGCAGAAAATTGTATCTTTAAGAACAGGAATCAATTCAGAAGCTGTATAAGACAAAATAACAAGGGGTTTCACTTCTAAATTTAGGAGGTTGGATCCACTCCAGCTGATTTAAACACCGAATTTCTGTCTGTGTACTTACTTGTACAGAGAAAAAGTTGTAGCAAGAAAGTGCATACTATTAGCTGTACTCCTAATGAAAGAGGGCCAGGAAGATAAATAAATCTCTGAGTGCCTGATCTTAGCTGTTAGCTCAGGTCTGACTCTATTTTGAACAGCTCCAACCAGCTTTCTCCAGAACAATATTCAGGGAGAGTCCTAGGATTATTTCATTTCCAGAACTTCATGGCATAAGGTCAATATAGTAATAAATTGCACTAAAATTCTAAATTATTTCAGATGCTGAAAAAAACCACATAAAATGATAACTGGGAGCACAGGAGCACTACTTGACCAGAGAAGATGCCAAATGACATAGCGCTGGTAAAGACAGCTTCCTCTAGGGGGAAATAGGCAAAAGCAATGACAGCTTGTTTCTCTTGACCTCTTGGACAGGAATTAATCTTTGCCCTATTTTACTTAGTACTGCAGAGTTTGTGGTTCCTGTTCAGTCTATGAAGTGCAGCAGATATCTGTCAAGGGCTACGCCTAGCTTAGTTTGAGAGAATTTCCCTATGCCAGCCTGTCTTTATTGTCTATGCAGAGAATAAAGTACTGCTG
The DNA here is from genome assembly GCA_020745775.1 of Theristicus caerulescens. Taxonomy (NCBI): domain Eukaryota; kingdom Metazoa; phylum Chordata; class Aves; order Pelecaniformes; family Threskiornithidae; genus Theristicus; species Theristicus caerulescens. Next base: position 81,921,109 of record CM036559.1, on the reverse strand, counting down.
CAGGAATCTAATCTTTTAGACACAATAAGGATGCCTAAAGTTAGACACACTGGCTCACAGAAACTGTTTCTGTTTTCTTTTAATTTACCTCTCAAATTATCTTGACAAGCACACAAAATGATGAAAATTAATTCATCTTGTAGCTATTACTATTGAAGCCAAGTGAAGTTTCTCCATGGATAATTTTCCTTATGCTTTGTAGTTTTCTGTTGATAAAAGCAAGTGATAAGTTTATATGTTATTCCCAGTAGAACTAAGATTTCTCTCAGAATCACATCAGTAACCTGAGACTATTAGTGAATAACATGCCTTCTGGAAGTAGAGCACTCTAATAATATGCAATGATCTTAAATAGATTATCACTGAATTGTCCATTTCTAAACCCCTTTTTCTTACTGATGAAAAGTAGTAAGAGAAATAGGTGTTCTAAAAATGAAATTACGGCAATTTTCCAGTCTGCTATCCCTTTTCCTCTGAAAACATTTCATAAAACTTCCCACATTACTGCCTAAGCCCACTACCTTTCAATTTTTCTTTATATTATGGCATACTTTTTCTGATATGCAACTGCATGTTGCAGATTTTTCCAGCATAGTCACAAGCAAGATGGGTAGTCAGCAGTGGCTTGTTCAGCCACTGGGACTATGATTAATGCATCGTTCCCCTCAGGTCAGGGCCACTTATCCCTGCCAAGCTCTTAAGACTGGTGGATAAGGACAGCCAAGTGAAGTACACTGTCTATAGTCACTGCAGCACGCTAGTGTGGCATGCCCTTTGGAGTCATTACCTTTTCTCCAAGTCCTCTCCAGAGTCTGGGTTTTTCTACTATGTCATCAGCAAATACATGTTATGTGTTAATTAGAAAAATGAAAATACTTGGGCATCACCTATAAATAAAACAATAAAATTATGTTATGGTCTAATGTAACCACTTAACAGCTTAGATTTCAGGCTGTATAATTTATTAATCTTTTTATCTTTTCTACAAGACTTCAGAACTCTTTTATTTGTTTGGAAGCACAGTCTCAGTATTTATTTTATATTTCTAGCCATATACAAATGTCATGTGTATTCAGAGTTTTCCTTTGAAAGAGAAGTGAACCTGTGTGAGACCTTGAATTGGAGTTTCTGGCCACATTTCTATTTTATGGAAACTGATTAGCATGCCAAAGAAGGAGGAAGGGAGAAAGTATACTTAGTGCTCCATGAATACAGATTATGAACTTGCATTGTCATTGAAAGCTAAATGCGGTAGACATAAAATATTATATTTTCTGGTTTTGCAACCATCAACTAATTTTAAGTGCAATTTTTTTTTCAACATTTTTTTTACAAAAATAAGTCAAAGTGTCTGAAAGTATTTCCAATATCATGATATTTAATCCTCCCAGTTAGTTATCCAGGCATCTTACAGAGTTATTATTCACATGAGAGTTTTATCTTAAACATTTCCTGTACATTTATGAAGGGAATTATATGCAAATGTTACAATATCCGTTCTTGAATATTTGCCAGTGCTTTTCTTACTAATTTTGCAGTATGAACACATAAAAAGATTAATTCATATATAGCAAAATCATCATCTTTTACTTTCAAAGAGGTAATTCAACATTCATAAGCTGTTCCTGCATATGAATAACAGAAGACAGAAGACATACAACTATATGTGTAGACATACATATACATTCATATAAATACACATTCACAATGTGTGTAAAAACACAGGTACACATATCTATATATGTGTATGTTGTATAAATACAAGTATGCATGCACACACACATGTACCCACTCATACACCAGAATAATGCAGAAAAGTGTATTACATTTATATTGTTATAGTCTTTGTTATCATTGAGCTAAATAATGTCTCTTTTTATTTGTTGATATGCAATTTTACTCCATTTTTTCTTAAACATTTTGAAATACAAACCTAAAGAAGACAGCAGGCTCAATAGGAGTCAGCAGTGTGCCCTGGCAGCCAAGAAAGCAAACCGAAACCCGGGGTGCATTAAACGCAGAGTAAACAGCTGGTCAAAAGAGGTGATTATCTCGCTGTATTTAGCATTGGTGCGGCCTCACCTTGAATACTGTGTGCAGTTCTGGGCCCCACAATTCAAAAAGGATGTTAAGGTTCTTGAATGCATCATAGAGGAGGGAAAAAAAGCTGGTGGAAAGACTGGAAGGAATGTCCTATGAGGAGCACCAGATGGCTGCTCACTCACTCCCCCACAGCGGGATGGGGGAGAGAATGGAAAGGGTAAAAGTGAGAAAACTCATGAGTTGAGGTAAAGGCAGTTTAATAAGTAAAGCAAAAGCTGTGCTCACAAGGAAAGCAACACAAGGAATTCATTCTCTTCCCATCGGCAGGCAGGTGTTCAGCCATCTCCAGGATAGCAGGGCTCCATCACAGGTAACAGTTACTTGGGAAGACAAATGCCATCACTCCAAACATCCCACCTTCCTTTTTCTTCCCCCAGCTTTATATGCCGAGCATAACATCATATGGTATGGGATATCCTTTTGGTCAGTTGGGGTCAGTTGTCACAGCTGTGTCCTCTCCCAGCCTCTTGTGCACCCCCAGTCAACTCGCTGGTGGGGTGGTGTGAGAAGCAGAAAAGGCCTTGACTCTGTGGAAGTACTGCTGAGCAATAGCTAAAACATGAGTGTGTTGTCAACACTGTTTGGTCACAAATCCAAAACATACCACCATGCAAGCTACTATGAAAAATAACCCTATCCTAGCCAAAAGCAGTGCAACAGCACACAACGTTGATATGTTGTTGCAGTTTATAAAGAGCTATGACCACAGCTTCCACAGATCTACCAGAGCCAGGCCTGTGGACATGAACCTTTTAAACTCTGCAAGCATTTGGAAAACTCTATAAGGAGATGTGTTTAAAATTAAAGAATCTGCACCTCTGCTCAAAAAGGGAGACAATGTCTGGATGCATAGAACAACAGAGGGATTTGAGAAAAGTTATGAACAGATGTTCACAGATGAAATTTTCATAGTAGCTGAAGTTGTGAGAAGGGGACAGGCACCTATGTATCACTTTTTAGACTATGGTCTATTATGAAGCAGTCAAAGGAACTTTTTACCCTGAAGAACTTCAAAAAGTCAGTCCTGATGAGGACTGAATCTACAAAATTGAGATGATCATTGATGCAAAATGGAAAGGAAGAAACAGCTGCTATTGAAATGATGTGCCTGGCAGCCTCCCAAGCTCAGGGCATCTAGTGCCTGGCAGCTGAGAGGGGGGAAAAAAAAGAGAGGTGACTGAGGGTTTCTACATCATGCTACTCAGCAGTGCCAGAATCCACCCACAAAACACCAGCTCAAACTTTACTGCACAGCTGGTGAGGCCTCTGGAGCTCTCCAGGAAGTGGGAGGTGGTGCCCACACAGCTGGAATCACATCAGCAAAGATGCGGTCTCTGAAATAACACTGCAGGGTAAGATGCAGCAGTATACTTTGTGGAAAGGCTACTATCCATCCCTCTCCATATTCATGGGATGTATGAACCATCTTCTTAACCCTCACAATGAAGCTTCAGCTATTGACTCTTCAGCAGTGGGCCTGGTCCATGACCCAATCATAAGGAAAATAAAGCGCAAAATGGATGTAAAACCTTACACTTTTTCTACCACTTGGGATCTGACACATATTTTAGGGGCTTCTCTGAGTGTTGTTGCTAAGAAATTTCCCTTTGTGGCAGACATCATGGGAGGGTTTAACTCACTCTACCTTTACACGGATCTTGTAGACCACCAGCTTGTTGAGATCTTTGTGGTTCCTTTACTGTGCTGTGTTCCAGCCATCAGAAACAACAATGAGATCATAACTGACATATGATAAGCCACACAATGTGCTGATAAACTGCTAACACATTGACACAATCAGCATTGAAATAAAGACAGACCAGAACAATCATCTAATTTTGCTTTGGGAAGGCGATTGTGAACCTACATCTTTGGCCCTGGAAGCTTCTGATATCTTAAGAAACCATGTGTCGTGGTTTAACCCCAGCCAGCAGCTAAGCACCACGCAGCCACTCGCTCAATCCCCCCACCCCAGTGGGATGGGGAAGAGAATTGGGAGGGTTACAGTCAGAAAACTCGTGGATTGAGATAAGAACAGTTTAATAATTGAAGTAAAATGAAATAGAATAGTAGTAATAATAATAATAATAATAATAATAATAATATAATACAATAATAATATACAGAGCAAGTGATACACTATACAATTGGCTCACCACCCGCCGACCGATGCCTAGCATGTCCCCGAGCAGCGATCGCTGCCCCCCCCCGGCCAACTCCCCCACTTTATATACTGAGCATGATGTCATACGGTATGGAATAGCCCTTTGGCTGGTCTGGGTCAGCTGTCCTGGCTGTGCCCCCTCCCAGCTTCTTGTGCACCTGGCAGAGCACGGGAAGCTGAAAAAGTCCTTGACTAGTGTAAACTCTACTCAGCAAGAACCAAAACATCAGTGTGTTATCACCATTATTCTCATCCTAAATCCAAAACACAGCACTCTACTAGCTACTAAGAAGAAAATTAACTCTATCCCAGCTGAAACCAGGACACCATGCTAAAATGGTAGTGGTAAAAAGTTATGGGTACCTGTACTTGTATGTAAATTATTACAGAGCCCAAGCTGGCAATGGTCTCCTTGGATATCAAGACGTTCCTGTGATGTATGGTGAAGTGTTGGAGGTATATCCTATAGCCTGCATAGAAGGGCCATCCCCCTTTTGAAAAGGTATTTGGAAATTGTTTAGCCACACATTAGAAGTCTGTTCAGCATACCAGCTGGCAGTAATGTCAGCAAGCAGGAAAACTTGTTTCTGGGACAGCTGCCCAAGCTTGCTGTTATTTGGTTCATAGATAATGACGCTTTTTGTGGAAATAATGCTAAAAGAACTCATTCACCTTTAAACATTATGACACAAATCTTGTGGTCCCATGTGTGGATGGTGAACCTCAGAGATTTCATCAGCCCTGTAACCCTTCCCCAGAGCCTTGTTTAGTTCCCAGGGACACCAGGTACCCATGAGGGCTCTTTCTTCATCATTGTGGGCACAGAGGGCCTGGCAGGTCACAGCACAAGAGCAGCACAAGGGAAACAACAACTTGCCATTTACTGTCACAGGAAGAACAGGGAAAAAGGGCCCATGGGGCAGATATACCTTTGCTTTGACTATCCCCAAGTAGGCCGTCAGGTTGTCAAAATCCTCAAAAATAACTTTGGGGTGTCCAAGAGGATATTGTTCTGTTGATGAAGTTATGACCATGGCTATACAGTATATAACAAATCTCACAAAAGTTTCTTGCCTCAAAAACATTGCTGACATCCTTAACACCATAATAATGTTCATCATGTAAAAGGATGAAACGGGTCTTAGGATATCTAAAACTGTTGTTTGACTTAAAAATCCCCCAAACCCTTTGCTCTTCAGATAGGAGAATGATGCATATATTAACGTGTAGAATATCCTCAAACAAGGGGATGCCGCTTAGTGTGACCTTCCTGTGCACAAACCATCCCGGTTCGTCAGGTAGCTCTTTTGCTCTGCTTAACATTTCTGTGTTTGTCAGATCCCTCACTGCTGTAAGCTCTGTGAGACTGCCAGCAAAAGGGAGGTTATTGTTGCTGCTATTTAGATCAGTTGAATAGTATTGCTTTTTGTCTATGATTTTGGAATGGGAGGTAGACCTCAGGGTCTGTGTACCCCACCCCCAATGGCTTTTACAATAATGATAGCAAGTCAGAAAGTCTAAACAAAACACAGCTACTTGTAGGAGGGTACTGTCCCAGTCTAAACATTTTGCAGTGTTAATATTGTTTCAATTAATAGTGAAGGAATACGAAGAGTCATGCATGCTGACAGCTTCAAGATGGAGCTGAGATAATCACAAGGTTCAAATAGCTGGTGTAAATGATCACAAATTTGCTCTACAACCTGAACAAGTGTTTCATAAGCTTCACGCAGTGCTACCTGATCTAAACTAACAGATCTGTACTCTTCTATATATTGCCTAGACCCAAACCTCTGGACTGGCCATTCCCACTGCTGCACATGCTCCATGGAAGCCATGGGGTGGTCTCCTTCACCACTCCTGCTACATTGGAGGGTAGAGGGTAAAGCTGGCCTTTCAAATTAGTCATCAGGACTTGGAAATGCAGCAGGTGGACACCCCCTGAGGAACATCCTCATTGTGTTCAACAACCTCTTTCTCTGCAGGGGGCTACAGTAACAGAGAAGTCCTTTCCAAAGTGTTATCTTCTACCCTAATGGGAGACACATGCACTAGTTCATGAGGTTCAGAAAAGCAGTTTGTATGTAAGGGCCCTTGTGTTCCCCATAAAACTTTGCCAACAGACGCTTGCAGCAATGCAAAATTAGTCTAGCTTTCCTACCTAGCAGTCTTTGTTGTAATACTTTTTTTCTGTTTGGCCAGCCTGTAAGCCAAGGCCCCAGAACTAACAGCCCCGCCAGCCTTTTTATCATCACCGTCCTGCTGCTGCTCCTCTGTGCCTGAAAATAATCATGGTCTTTTAGCTTTGCAACACCTCCACTTCTTTTACTGATCCACTTGCCCTTTCTGCAGAAGGTGTGATCTCTAAGACTGCAGTTTGTGTTCCAAAGCCTGAGTCTTGCTGGTTTTGCAGTAATCGTTGTCTAACATGACAGTCTTGATTGCAGGCTCAGTCTTCTGACTCTTCTTTGCAGTATTGCCCTAATTACTTCTTAGAAACTGGCTATTTTCCTTGCAGTTTTTATAATAGTACTTCTCATGAGTGCATCTGCATGCTTTTGACATCATGACCAGTTTGCTCTGAAAGTAAAAATGCATAATTTAGTGACATATGGTTGATAACTGCACAAACAACATAGCAGAAGAGGCCCAGGCTAAGCGTGTGTACAAGCTGAAAAATGATTTTCTAAAAGCTATACACCATCAAGACATGACATCTAGTAGAGAAGAGATACATCAGAAATGATATGTAAATAGGTCCTACACTAACTACGATGTGGTGAGGTATCTCTGAATGGCCACTACAATTGCTCTGTAGTGAACAGAATCTGTTAATATAGCTAGTAAAGTTCATGGTGCAATTCATCACCTCCTAAAGCAGATGCTACATTTGTTCAGACTCAGTGGCTTCATAACTAGACTTGCCTTATCTGTTATGGCTGGTTTGGGCAACCAGTTCAAGTTTAGACATGTAAAGAGAAGTGAAATTAATCCCACCCTCACTAAAGAGTTTTGTGAATATATGGCATCCCAGACAAAATCTTTTCAATTTAACAAACCTAACATCATCTCTGGATGAGAATCTGTTCTCTGTCTATAGTTATTTGATATCTGAAGGTGAACTCTTTTAGTAGAAAAATGAAAAAGATGAAAGATGTATACTATGCAAAGAAGCTGTACTACGGATGCAAATGAATTAAGTTAAAAACACTGCCACAAAAATTAGCTATGTTACAACAGGCTGGACTCAGCTTTACAAACATTTTGTTCTAGTAAACAGTGCTTTGGACAGTCCTTCCCTTGCTATTTTAAAACATTTGGCAATTTTATGTGGTTGCTTATAGTCTATTTCTTTAAACAGATATGTGTGCTATCAGACAAGATGGCTTTACTTCATAATACCAGCTATGGCTCCTGAAGTCACAAACATGCATTTGTTTTTATTTATTGTACTATTTGTCTTTGTGTTCCTATTTGTTGACAGATCTCCTAAGGTCCTGCAGCAGGCAGACCGACTGATTTCATCAGACACAGTGCATGGTGATGAATATGGCAAAGCTGACTCTCTTTTGGGTTTTAACCACAGTATTTAGTCTGTCTAATGTCTTTCACAAAGTCAGAGAAATCATGATGATGATAGCTGATATGAGGTTGACATAATTTGTAAGCATGCCATTGTAAGATTGTGCTCTATACACTTTCAAGTAACATCTCAATATTTTTTTCACTTCCAACCCTTGCAGTAGAGTATTTTTCTTGAGATATCCATTCTGTGGCAAAGTCCCTAATACAATGATTTAAAAAGCTCCAAACCCAGCACAGACAAGGATTGGCCTAATGAGAAAAAGTGCATTTTGTCCTGTTTCCTTTGACTCCCGGCCATGCCTGACAAGACATGTCAGCTAAGATAATCACCAAATGAAAATAAGTAACACTCTTCATCTACTTCACTAATAGCTATCAAGAGACTCTTCAAGAATCAGAAAACCACTGAAATTAACAGAAATTTTGTTCAAGGAGTGTTTATAAATTCTTAAGTTTCAGACTACTTTGAGCATTTTAATTGTAAGCCAGCAAAAAGACTTGCCAGTTTTATCATGGCTACATTAAAAAAAAAAGGCACAACAAAACCAAACAACAAAAAACCCACAACACAAATAAAACCAAATAAAATAAGTAAATCTAAATAAAAATAACAAAAAGGTGTACCTACTATGCCCACAAAAACTAGTTGATTATGCTAGAATCATGTTATCTATCTATGCATTTTATAATTCTTGCATGAAATTTACCTGTCATCATCTGCCAGGTCTCCAGTAAGTCTGTAGATAAAAAGTAGTTCACCATTTTGCATGTTTTAGTTTGTTTACAACCAAAGTAATCAAACCAAAAGATATAAACTGCATTTAAATCAAAAGGGTATTCATATTAATCGATTATTTGCAGTGCTATTACTTTAAAACTTTGTTTGTGTAAAAGGTGTAAATATTTTATTTAGTTGCTTATAATTTACTGTATTAAAAGTGAGTGGCTGGAAAGCAGGGAGGATGGATCCCTACAAGCTTATAGGCCTTTCCTAAAAGGATAAAATTACTGAAGAGATAGGGATGTTGATTCTTCATTAAGTGCATGCGCAGCTTAAAGTAATTTCCAGATGAAAGAGGCAAAGAGAATGAGTGATAAAGCTAGTCAAGGAGCAGCAGTTTGTTCAATTCAGAAAGGCAAGAAAAACTATCCACTGCAAAAAAGATAAGTGCAAAGGACATGGCCTTCAAGAACATCAGAAAGATGTTTTTTAGCCTTTTTATTTAATCCAGCTCAAGAACAGATTTAGGAGATTATTATTATTATTGTTATTAATCAAGTTATCTTGCTTTAATTTGTAATTAAAGTTTTAATAAAACTTTGAAGCCTTTAATGTCATTAGTTTTATCTTCTGATGTCACCATATTTCTAAAAGCCTTAGTTATTAAATGCGAAATAAATTTAGAAGCTAGGTTGCATATGCATTGTGAAAATGTTGAGAAGATGAAAGTAATAAAGAGGGCACATGTGAAGGATAAAAGCAGTATTTCATCGCAAACAGTCATACTAATGCCAGTTGTTGTCAACAGCTGATATCAAGAACAAAATGAAGCTATGTGGAGTCTTCAGAGCATGTATTTTGGGTTTTGCTAACTGAGGAATTAAGTTGTATATTTTTGAGATTTATCAGCCAACACCCTCTTTAATAATTAATTACTTGTATATGTGCAGACACCAACATAAAAGTTACAATTACAGACAGCAGTTTAGCATGCTATTCAACTTACGTGAAAGTATTCTACAGGGCTTCATAATGTTTCATCACATTTTTGTAGTGCCATATAGACATAAATGAGTTAAATTTGCAAAGAATTAAGTGGTGAATTACAACTATCTTGGAGTAGCAGTCTGTTCCTAACAAAATTCTATACCTGCCACTATAGTCAGCTGTAGGCAGAATTCAACTATGTAAATGTAAGCATTTCATGTTAGAATTTAGACAGGAAGGATATACCTTCTGGCCTTCAACTCCAGTTCCAGAAGCATGACAGTCTTCTGTAAGACCTGTGTTATATCTGTCAGACCCATGCAGATGTCTGGAATGACACTTCAACAGCTCTAGGTGCAGATATTTAGGGAACTGGGTAATGTTTTAGGTGTGTACTTCAAAGTGAACCAAATAATTCAGTTGACTGTCTGGACTCCACTTACTTCATTCACTAGATATTCATCAACCATATAGAAAGCTTAGGTACCTAACAAACCTATAGACACCTAAATGTAATTCTTTTACTGTCAGACTTATTCCACCCTCAGATTTGTAAGTTTCTTTCTTTCAGTTACTTCTTCATTTTATGCATTATTTTCATACTAATCACTATCTTCTCCCTTCAGAGTAAACCAGGATGTAATTTACCAATCAGACATAGACATCTACAAGGCAAACATCTTTACTTGAGCTAATCACCACAGAGTCCCTTTACAGTCCCTAAGAAGAACTGAGAAGTTAATCTCATCCTCATATAGACACCTCAAGATAATTCAGTATAGGTGAATGTATAGGTGTCTGTATAGGTGTCTAATGACAATAAATGCACTCTATGATATCCCACCTGAGCTTTAGCTGCCAGTTTAGAAGTCATTTGTCCTGTTTTTTTACCTGCAAACCCTGTGTGGATGTCAAAAATATCCTAGGAGATCTCAAAAGGTACTTGACATCAATGCTGAAATAACAGAATTAAGCTGCTAACAGAAGTCATGTTTGTTGTAGAAATGTCTGCTGCTTTCCATTGACTGTGATGGGCACATAGGATGATTTTCCACTTGTCAATGTCTACATGGCAGGCACTTGAATTAGACATTTAAATTTCAAGTTCATAATTTTTTTCAAGTTCTGTTGATCTCTATAGTAAAAAAGTTTTCTTCGCTTCAAGTAATGGACTGTCCAGTCTTAAAGTGAGACTCTGATTTAGGACTTCATTCCAAGCTCTTTAACTTACTAAACAAGTTACATTTGTTCTTCTTTTGGTACTACCTGTAGGACTTTTGCCTGTTTTGGTTGCTATCACAATGGGTGTGGCTGTATCAGAAGCAAATGTGGCATTTGATGAGAATATGTCACTCCTAAGACAGAAAAGTTCCTCTCACTCAGCTGGGATTCTTAGCACTTATTCTTCATATAAACACTATGTCCTGAAGTTTAGAGGTAGCTCTCCATTCTCATATGTCAATGAAAGTTTGGAAGGAGAATAGAAATAGAATTTCTCATTTGCATATCTTATTTATCCAGGATCCAGAAAGGCAGAATTTCCAGAAAAGGAAGGATCTTTCTGCTTTCTTCTGTTGTTGAAGTACCATGGAGATATAATTTCACAGAGATCTTCTGCTTAAATTTTCAGCACACTATCTATCTGCTAACTTTATGATACCAGTACAGACACTAAGCATTATGCATCTTGTTAAAAATAGCTGAACTTATCTGAGAAACTGGGAGAAAGAGCTTGTAAGTGGATCACAGGGGATAATGCTTTCTCTCATGATCGTTATTTCTGAGCATGAAAGTTCTTTTGCTATGAAAAGAACTCTTTGGTAAGAAACAGCTAGTTCAAATAGAAACATACACAAAAGACTCGTGTTAAACTGAAAAGACTGGAAATGAAATAAACACCTTCGCTGTCTGTCTGTCCTACTAATAATTAGATGAAACTTAAATCGCTAGAGCTTCATGAGGTGGTGAAGCTTTACCACTCAATTGATTCTGCATAGTGATTTAGAGGAAGACTTACCAGAGAAAACTAAGACTATGCTAACCATTAACATCAGACTCTGATGAGGTTTAACAGATATGGATAATAACAATGATACAATAAAGATGCCTGCTGGAAATTTACATTTGCATATAAACAACTAAATTAAGAGACTACTGTCAAAGCATGGAAGTGGGAATTTTATCATTATTTAGGTATATATGCAAGAATAGATATATATGCATATATACACATATATATATAAACTGTTATTCAAAATATGTACATAATAGATACTTTTCTGTCTTTGAATTCACATTGCAAATCACTTTCCTAATATATTATTTCCTGTTCTGTACACAGATTCTCTTTTTCAAAACATGACATTATTACTATAAAAATAATTAGTGAAGCCTAAAATTCTAACCTGAGCTTCCAGCTGACAGTCTTCAACAGATGTGTTAAGACCCAAAAATGGCTCTTGTTGCCCAGTGCTTCCTGATAATGGGTTAGATTTGCAGTATATAATAATACAATTAAGACAGCAACTTAATTCTTTCAGTTGAATCTAAAGGAATAAGAAAATAGATATGAAATATTCAGCTTTAAAAAAAAAAAAACCACAAAGTTTATAGTCATTTCTTCTTGCAAATTTTCTGCTGTTCATCTTCACTGCTTCTATCCAGAACTGTTTGTGCCTTTTTCACTTCTACTTAAGGCTGATGCTATATTAACAGGAACACAATAGTCAGTTGTTGCCTTTTCTTTGCTTTTTTGACATGTGATTTTCTTAAAGAGACTCGGATTAAGATGCAGGCATTTCAAAGGAACTGAAAACAACATGCTTCACAATGCCTTCCTTTGTACTGCTGAAATTGCTCTTTCTGATAAGAAAGGCAAGAAGTAGCTTTAGTATTTCTCATTTGTAGCATTCATGAAGAATCACATTTGACTGTGCTATGAATGTTTTGGCAGAATAGTCAATAGAAAATGACACTATTAAACAAGTAGGCAAAATGTAAGGATGAAATCACAAAAGTCATAAGGGAATTTGACAGCAGAGGACTTGATTTTTCCATTCTCATTCAAGGTGAATACTATGTTATTTATGAGTGACTTCACTGATTTATTGGGGCTTCTCTCACGTTTCAGCTCTGTAGGAAAGTGGTGGAACCAGGCCCAGAATGAATTATGATATCATTGCCATATCCAGAAATAATTAACCTTCAGAGAACATTGATATAAATAATATTGCTGCCAAAAATATATCCTCTAATCCTTGGAGAATCAGTGATACAAATAAGCTTGTAGTGAACCTCCGAACACTGGTGCATGATAGGTGACCTCTGCATTAAACAGGAGAATAACACACATCTTACTAGTTCATCTTAGCAGCTCAGGTGTAACAAAGCTTGTCAGACAATTTGGGAATTTGTCAAATATATTCACCTTTTTGTCCCACCCACTAATTAGCATGCAATTAAAAACAATTCTTCACGTGTGATATTGGCTGAAATAAACCCCTAATAACAGTAATTTGACTGCAACACTACATTACTGGCTAGACATCATTACTTCTTTTTGAGTAGATACCATCAATGGTACCATCTGCCATTCTCCAGAAAGGCCTAACTCCCTCCACACACCAGTGATAATCATTTGAATTTCTTCTCATTATAGTTTTGTCTTTTAAAGAAATATTACTGCAACTACCAGTCATAGGACTCGGTGATGGTGTTTGAGTGGAAAGAGAAAAACAGAAAAATATTTTCCTCTTAAAGATTACACCTGCAGTGTTAATCACTAACTATTCCCTTTTGTAGTATTCTCTTTTCGGAAGACAGACAGTGGCCGTGCAGAGTCTTTTTAACTTTACTTGCACAATTTAACAGTCTGGCATTTCCATTTGAGGAAAAGACATTGCAGATTTCAAACATAAACACATTCTTAAGCAAAAGTGTTCTGGAAAGCCCTTTGACGCAGCATTTACAGAAAATGGAATATTGACATATATTTAGCCTACGTACATAATTGAGAATCTAATTGTCATTCTTAGTATACTAATGGTGTGCTTAACCATACCCTCTACCTTACCATATTCCTCCTACTTGATGGGAAGTTATTGGCAACTTTACAGGACCACTTTCAGTAATGCAAAACCGTGGGTGCTGCTGCACCCTCTTTCCCATTCACATTTTTTTACTCTACAGTTATATGCACAAGGCCTTGTATTATGCCATGCACAACCCAATCCTTCTCTTTCCTTATTTCTGTTTTTCTTGCCTCAGGAGCAAGCCTGAGATAACAAAAGGAAAAAAAGAAACTTTTTTTCCTTCTCATTCCAATACAATTTTAATATGCTTAACTACTGAATAATGAATTACAGTTGGGCTGAAATTTTAAGCCTTTCCATACCTGTAAGGGCATTCAAACATAATGAAACAATAATGCATAAAGTCCAGGTTCAACCTTGTTTATTTTGGCAAGTGTTTTTTTATGTATTCTTCCCAGTGTCATGAGTCATAAATGCTGTCTGAATCGAGGCACTTATAGAAAGGAGTACAATAGTTCTATAACACAGATAAGACAGATAGTGTGGATCTTGAAATTACACCTCCTTTCCCTCTCTCCCTCTGAGGTGAGCAGCCAGCAAGGCGACCTGGTTAGAAAGGGAAAATTACTGAACTGAAGAAAATGCCTGCTGAAATACTGACAGAGAAATTGTCTGCCAGCCTGGGAGCTGTGAGCCTGGGAACTAGGGCTGTGAACCAGAAGCATCCTTGAACAGTGCAGCTGGCATCTTTGAAGTGCAGCTGGGTACCTAGAAACCAGAGACATCCTAAGATACCATCGATAATTGCAAAATCCAGGAACTGTAACGACAATTTGTCATCTGAAAAGGTGAAAAAATAGTCTGTAAAAAAGGGTAAAACATCCTAAGAAAGTAACTGTCATTGGCTGTTCTAACTGCAAGAACAGGAAAACAGTCTGGAAAAAAAAATTGCTCTGAAAGAACAGAAAGCATTATCCTCTCTTGGCTGCCCCAGGTGAAAAATAGAAATTAACAGCATCTATTGGCTGCTCAAATTAGTGATGTTCTACACCCTCTTATGTCTCTATCATATAAAAAGGAATTAATTTTTACCCAAAATGGAGCTTTTCTCTCTGAGATCTTCCTGTGTTGCACGTACTTTTCTTTTCCTAAACAGGCTGAACTCTCTGCATGAACTTTCTACAAAATCTTGGACCCTTGCAGGGCACACCTGGCTGACTCCAAACTCCCTGATGTGGGTAATCTTTGAAGTGATACTGTCTGGTATTTTACCGGTCCCCATCTGGGCCCACTTCTGGGGTCAGTTTGGTTTGTCCTCCCACTTTTGGGATGGTTGGGTCCCTTTTAGAGGATAAAGCCTCCATGTCCTTGTGTATTACGGAATCCTATGAACCCACGGCTGAGATCTCTACACATTGCAGGCTGGATAACCCTTCATGTCGTAACATCCTCTAACACAATAACTGCTTCTAGTGAAGCAGATTTCCTTATTGGCTTCTGAACACCCTGCTTGTGATGACTGAAGTGGTATAACAGTGGAAATCCCATAATGGTGGAAAACTCACCAGCCTTTTCACTCTGTCCCTTACAATTCATTCTTTGTTTTCCTATACAGGATCAGAATGGTATCTGCCCTTATCCCACCACCAGAAGCCAAAATTAAAGAAGAGAGAAACCATTTTTGCCACTGCATTCTTTGATACAGGCTTTTAATAGCATTCTGTTCCTGATATTCACAGCATGTGCTATATATCTTATTTAGTAGAGCTAAACATTTTGAATTCACAAGTAGTATTCTGGAATGGGAGACTGTATTTAAGCATTGCTTATATTTATTTACATGTTTGCATTAGTGCCCCCAAGATAAAAATACATAAGACTCATAAGATAAATTGAACAGCCAAGTATACAAATGACATCTTGATTCAGGTTGCACATTGCTATAATTAGACATGATATTAGCATTCATTATCAGTCTTAAAAATATGCTGTATTACTGTTTTCTTAGAAAAGCACTTGACTCATTATACATCTCTGTGCCTATGTGTATCTGTATATACAGAAATAGCATATAATCAATTTACAAATCTTACCTCTGTGAAAAGAGATATGGATCAGATAGTAGCATACCTGCAAACTGTATGAACTTCATGCATCGAGGTTTACTCTCTGCACTCTTCTTCATCTCTCTTGTGAAGTCTGAGAACTATATAAATATTCTATATAACAGTCTTTCAATTTATTTTGTCGAAGTGAAGTAAAGCGAAGTGAAGTAAAGCAAATTGAAGCCTTCAGAGTAACTAATTCATTTTGTGTGGATTTCTCAGAGATTTCACTTTGTAATCTTCATTTTAGCATATCTGTCAAAATGTCATGTGGCAGAACTGTTCAAATGTCAAAGCAAACATTAATACCAAGAAACATACAAATAAACAACAACAACAAAAGAACAAAATGACCCTTACAACTGAGCAACTACACTGGCACCTTGAATTGGGCAAAAAAAAGGTCTCTCTACAGTACTATTGATGTTTTCTTTGATCAATTCTGTAATATCTTTATTGCTGGATTTTAGAAAAAGAATCTTTAAAATTTGATTATTTCTGACTGAAATTAAGAATGACAGCCTTTAAAAGAAGGCAAAACAAGATACTTTTCTTAGCAAAGTAGCAGTTCAGTGACACATGCATCACTACTAGAATCAACATTGTAGGATGGGCTTCCAGACCTAAGGCCATCATTAACTCACAAAATAAAAAGGCAGGATAAATTTATATTTGGAGTGCCATTGTCCTGTATTTTGCTCTTTTTTAAAAGAATGTAACTCTGCAGACTTCTTCTCCAAGCAACCAAAGGTTTGCTGTTGTTGATTTGTTTTGCTTTGTCTTTTTTGTGGCTAAGATGACCTTTTGTTAATCATAAACTTCTTGATTTCCTGTCACAGTGTCCCTGAAGTTCTTAAATAGAAACAAGAGCTCTCTTTGCTGTGTAAGTGCTGAGAAAATAATGTCAAGGCAACTGTGGGCTTGGGAAGATTTCTGAAGTGTTTCTGAAGCCTAAAAGTAATGAGACTGTGGGATGTCATTGCCCCAGAAGGTGTCAGATACAAGCTCTGCACTAAATCTGACTCAATACTAGGGTTTGAACTTCATGGGAAGCTTTCTAAAATTTGGGTTTATTCCAAAAAAAGACTGAAGTTAAATAGCAAGCAAACAAAGAAACCCAGCATTTCTCATGGACTGATCTGCAGCTGTCCCATGAAACTGGCATTCCCAGGCCAGCATAGGGCAGATCAAAGGTAAATGACACAGCATTATACAGTCCAGCTGGAAAAGAACTGTAGAGTGTCCACTTCTTTTCATAGCATGATCAGACTTACCTTTTTCATACCTGTCAAATATATTTTTAGGCTGCTTTCAAAGGCCTTCATTTTTGGAGACTCATAATATCCTTGGACAAACTATTCCAGTTTTCCTAATGTCCAATCAAAATCTCCATTGCTGCACTTAAGCCTATCATCTCTTCTCCTATTCATCCTGGAAATGGAGATTAATATATCTGTGTGAAAATAAGAAAATCAGATAAATTACTATTTAGACTGTACATATTTTTTGGTTTTACATTTCTGTTACAATTTTCATCCCCATTAATCTAGATTTAATAATATATTGATATGGTGGTGTGATTTTTTTTTTTGTCATTGAAATATAACAAGTCTAATCTTTTTCTCATGTTGACTTATTCAGGGAAAAGTAGAACACATGCTAACTAATGTAAGCATTCAGTAAGTGTAGGAAAAAGATTGACAAATCTGAGTATCTATTAGACATCATAGTGAAATATGAGTTGTAAAATTTTAAGAATATTTTGTGTAGCCTTGTTTACATAAAAAATAAATAACTGCTATGATTTAAAGTTCTTTTCTCTGTTTTTCTGAAGTAAGTTTCAGGGAACTGGTGCTTATAACCTATTGAAGATTAAGAAGAACTGAGAAACTTCTCTTTTTTTTTTAATATCTTTTTATAAATCATATATTGTAAATAATTGCATACCTACGATGCATCCATTATTTTTAGGGAAGGTGGATTTATCATCATTACAGCTTGTGCTGCTCATTCTTATACAATGTAACTTAATTCAACTTTCTGGAGTATTCATAGTGACTCTTGATGCTTTGTGTGAAACAGAGGACATCATTTGGTTCACAATAGCCAAGCTTTTCTGGAACATCAAAAAAATACACATAAAAGGAAGAGTGTGAACTACTCTTCAATATTCTTAGATTTCTATAAAAGAAATACCTCTGTTAATAAAGTATTTTAATGCAATCAAAATAATAAAATACTATTTTACTATCATTTAGTAAATTACACATTGAAGTACCCAAAATTGTCTGAGGCCATAACATATGTAATTTAATCTAAGTATTTTCCCTTCCAAATACATTTTCCTCAAACTTTCTCTTAAAAAATATTTGTGGCTCCATTGTCTTTTTTGGCATCTAATATAATATTCATATCTACACTGATCTTAATTGCTCTGAATACAGAGGAGTTTTTAAAAACCCAAGCTCTGCATATTTCGATGTCAATACCAACCTTACTCTTTAAGAATTTAATGCATCAACTAATTCAATTAACCTTGGTTTGTTTTACTGGTTCTACTGAACAACTTGGTTTTTTTTTTTTTCTTTTTTCTTTTTGCTGATTTCAAGTAGTGTCTATGTAGATTTCGGAAGAAAACTTCTTGAACATTGCTTGAAAGTGATTATTGATTAAACTATTTTTACAGGCTTATGTTCATTTTTTTTTCCCCTAACCACGTGAAATAACTAAAGGTATATTCTTCAAAACTGGTGACAGTAAGATGCACGTTTTACTGCTAAAATGACTTGATGGCACAATGATTATCAAGTAATGTGACATCATTACAGGATATTTAAGTTTGCTACACTCAAAATCTTGCTGAAGGCCAAACAGTAAGAACACTTTATATGTAAGGAAAGCCAAGAATTCATTGTTAGTATAAATGAAATATTGAGAGTCTAATCATTATTAGTCTAGATCTAATTGTTACCAAAAAAGAAAGAATGCAGTAAAAATCATTGTGCACACACTTCTCAGATTCAGCCCCTGTTCCCAGTGTTATGCTCACCCTCCCAATGCTCCTCTGGGCCCTAAGGTTGGTGGTTTCATTCTGGTATGTGTGTGTGTGTGTTGGTGGCAAAGGGGTTGACAGTGAGTTGTCAGCCTCTGGAGTCCTTTACTGGGAAGACTATGATGTTCATATTGATGCGTCTCCCTTCCTCTCTCTAAGGGTCCAATTGAGGTCATTTTGACATGTTTGCTAACACACTTTCACACCCTTGCTCTTTCTTCATTGGTCTGCAGCTCCATGTTACATCCAAATTCACTACATATGGTGCCCTTTACATATATTAGATATATAATTTTTTTTCTTTGTTATCCCTAAAACCACTTTTGTCCAGCTCCAGGTCTGCACTTCTTTAACTGAACATGGGTGGAGTGTTTATAGTTCTGGTGTCTCCAGTGCCAAGCCTGTGCCCTGCCTTTTACTACCCTATGCCTGAGCTCATCTGCACCACGTCCTGTGTTCCTACTTCTCAAGGCCTCTGCTGTCCTACCATCTCTGTATTTCTCCACACTATGTCATTGTGTTAGGGCTGTATATATCTCATTCTATGTAGAATGACTTTATTACAACTATGGTTGTACTGCTCTAAAAGTAGAGCAAATTAGCTGTAGGCACCTGATCAATTAGGGAAATTGCTGTCACAGGTAAACCAAGCAAATCAAATCTGCAGGCAGGTCAGGAAAAGTTCAGACAGAGCAGGCCTGACAAGCCTCATGCCTGAGGCCTTGCAGACTCAGTACAAAGCTAAATGTACCAGCAATGTACCTCTTGTTACCAGCAATGGCAATACCGTATTACAGTGCTGCGTAATTGCAAACTGTACTGCTCAGATATTCCTTTTTTGTTGACTAGAAAGTCATGAACCAGAGGTGCCATGGAGAAATTTAGGGGCGAGGTGGCCACAACGACATAATCACAACCCTCAATTGCATAAGATTTAAAATTTGTTTATGAAGGAACATGGGTATAATGAGTAGATTATGATTTCTATTCCAAGGTCTCTATCCTACAACACATACGCTTTCTGTACAGAATACAAACTCATACAACACATTGTGGTCCATCTGTGACAGGCATATACCATAGATATGGGGAAAAAAGACACTCTCTCCAACCCATCAACATGTCTATGATTTTGCTAGTGGCCTGGCCAACACACACAGCAGCTCAACCCTAGGCTCAGCCTCCTTCAAGATGTTGGTTGTCTGTAGATTTATTCCCACCAAGAAGCTGTTGTTTTCATAATTTTTTGCTTTCCAACTCAGATGGTAGCCATATGCTGACAGTGGCCTTGTTGCTTACATCACCCCAGAACAATCTAAAGCAAATTAGCTGCTGTTGCCTGGTTTATTATTACCTTCTAGTCTCCCACCCCAAACATGTTTTAAGAACATAAATATGCTAAGAATTCATTTGTGCTTCTTTTTTTCTTTCCTGTACATAGATGCATCTCAAGGTTTTTGGTGAGCCTCTCCGTAAGAAGTTTCTGTGCCTTGTTTGTTTTGCCAGTGGAGAATTTTGAGCTGGGCAGCCCTAGTCAATGTCTCACTTACCTGAGCAGTGGCTTTGGGTACCTTTCACCCCATAACAAATTTTTTATACAACATGCAGACAGTAATGAACATTTTTTTCTAATAATTTCAGTCCAGCTCCACGTATGTGTGTGTATATAGATATATATGCATGATTTTAACACAGTTCTTTTACAAATTACTTAGGACAGCTTAGTAGATTCAAAGTAACAATCACACATTCACTTTATATCTGAAAAATCAATAATTTCTCAGAAAGCAATGTTTTATCCTTGCTGCTCAGTGAAAGCATTTTTCCTTGTTCAAGTTAATTAAAACAAGTAGGTTTTAGCTGCGTAAGTCCTGCTGTCAAGCCCAACATCTCTGGAAACAACGAATTTTCATAATCATCCTTTTCTGAATATTAGTATTTCAAGCTAGAATTTACAACCTATATCCATTCAGACATCATAACACTGTTCCACATAGAAAAGGGAATTGTGTTTATCAAGAGGTGTCATAAGAACCCAAGCTTTAGTATCAACACAAAAAAGTAGATTTGATGAGTCACTGATAAGATCAAATCAGCCGTAAGAGAGAATTTGACTGAAAGCAAGTTGTTTCATCAACCCACCAGAAAGTAAGCACTATTTAAGAAAATGCCTGGATAATAGAAGTTCTGAGTAAACATAAAAAAAGCTTTTTCTTAAATATCTATTCTTCAAACTAGAACGATTTGAGAGAGACAAATGTGTCAACAGCCTCTAACGGCTGAATTCTACTGATGATCAATTTTATCTTCTCTGTTGTAACTATTTTTTATTACTTGACTCTCTTCAAGATTTGAAAACATCATGATGTTTACTTAATTACTACAAGAGGTTTAAAGGTAAATTATATGTCTGTTACTCTTTACTTATGTATATTCCAAAATAGGAGGTAGGACATAACTTTGTCCATCTTTTATAGATATATCCTTTTTAAAAGGGAGTCTTTTTTCAGCTGAACACTGTTGTTATGGAATCAAAGCTTCTGTGAATGGAGAAAAGAATTTGTTTCCTAAGTCTTGCAATAATGAAAAAAGGAAAAAAATCAAATTTCTAAAAAAAACATGTCAAGGATAATTGCCAAGGTAAAAGATTGGGGTAGTGGTGGGGTAAAGGGGCTGAGTTTATCTCTAAAGTATTGACAAAAAATGCAGACAAAGCACACGTTTTTCAACACATCTTTGCAAATGGGGAAAAAAATAAAAGCAATGCCTGAAGCTGGAATATTCTACAAAACAAAATTATTGTAAAAAAAAAAAAGCCAGCCCAGCTGGATAACATTGAAAATTTATACAGAGGGGAGATAGGACTTAAAAAATAAACAAAAAATTCAAAAAAGATAATCCCAGTGGATTTATTCAGAAAGTGTTTGGAGAGTTGCTTCATCAACAAAATGCAAAGGAAATCGCAATTGACAGGCATTGTACCTTCCCTCCAGCTCTGGCAAGAGGCCAATGCATGTTATAGAGAGGTACTGTTATGATTGCCAAATGCAGGTCATTTTGAGAAAGAGGGGAACTGAGTATAAGACATTTTCAAGGTCATATAATATAATATACAGAGATTCTCTATCTTGATCTTCAGAATGGGCAAGGAACCAAATGTAATAAAAGCAAGCTTCAAAGAAGCAGGCTGATGAACACCGTGAATTTTACTTGAAGATCTTGTTCATACACTATGAAATAGTCTGTTATACTAGCAGGAAAAAGGAGAAACTGCCTGAAATTTCTAATACTGATTTTTAAAAAATAAAAGCACAGCAAGAAAAACAGAGAAAATCATCCAGAAGTGGGACAGGCATAGAGTGGGAGTGAGGGACAGGTAGGGGTGGAAGGAGTTAAAAGAATTGTTTATGACTGCTGTGCATCTGGAAGACTGAATGGTCTTGATACAGTCCCCCCCATTTTTCCCAGTTCTCTTCACCCAGTGACTTAGAAGTGTTTCCTCGTAACAGTTTTTTCTGCTGAAGTTTGGAAACATGATCATTTATTATAATTTAAAAGTATTTATATTTTAACTCATCACTTTCTTATCTACCTAAAATGTTCAGTGGACTTGATTATTTCTAGATCTTTGATGTTAGATGTTTTCATATTTCAGGTAAATATACTTATTCTGAGTGCTCTTTAACATTCAAAATCTATCAAGGAGCGAGAAAGACAAACACTAAGGGAAACTGTAATTCCTCTGTTTACAGAACAGTTTTGTCACTTACTTTCCATAAAACAAACAAAAATAAAAAAAGATACTCAACAAGGCATTTTATAATGTGATTTAAGTTATACATGAGTACAGTAAAACAAAAATAAATCCCACAGGTCAAGAATAGTCTATACTCTATATTGATAATTTCTGTAGAGTTCTTTCAGTCTGAATAAAAGGAAGAAAAGAAAGAACAACATTTCTCCTCTTGGGTAGCCTAACCAGAAGAATGATTTACTGAGGAGTAAAGATGAGGATAGCTGAAGGTTACTCACTAAAAATACAACCAAAGTAAAAACTTAATCCAGAATCTACAGTCAACAGCATCAAAATGGAGGGAAAAAACATATGCAGGAAAATCCTTGAAGTAAATCCTGTCAAGCTGCAAAAGCCTTGAATCATGTCATCTATATATCAAGCAAATATTTTACTTGTAGATAAAGGGAGTAAGAAGAAAAGGGAGGACAAGAGTATGTTTTCATAAATAAGATTTCCCTGGTGAATGGAGGTGCTCTTCGAGTTTTCCTCTGGATTGGATCCCACAGATAACTTTGGTAGTAAAATGCCAAGGACCAGCACATGATCCAGATACAGTTACGTTATTATTCTAAATAGCAACAAACAGGTCTACAATGGGCTTTACTGTAAAATTGTAAGTAGCTGGAGAATTTATTCACTAAGAATCATAATTTTGGATAACAGTCTTCAATGTTTCAATTATGTGTTACACTGTACTCTCTCAGCTCACAAATCAAGCTCCATATTACAGAATCTATAAATCTAGTTTGTTGGGAGGTGATGATAAAACTTGACACTTAATAATAGATGCCTTAGGAAGTTTGTGACTTGTGTAAAGCCACAGGCGTTTCTGGAATTTCTGGCTCAGCACATACAGATTTTTTTAGCATATATGAAGACATGATATGTTATGGGATGACTGATTCAATATCCCTGTTTTTACCATATTAGGGTTAATATTGAAACCTCTGAATTTACTAGTTTGCTTGCCTTGAAGCTTGGAAGTATAAAAATGGACAATTGCCTGTGTGGTCACTTCAGAAACTTCTTTTCTGGACCCCTCTCAGAGGTTTTAATGAAGAAGCACTAGAGCTTCTTAAAAGAGAGGGTGAGAGGAAATAAACAGAACTTTAAAAAAAAAAGAGAATTCAATGGAGCTTAGATTTTTTTGAATAAATGGCTGATTTATGTCATAGCTGAAAACCATTAAATTTTTTTTTTTAAAAGTGAAACATTTTAAGTGAATTCTCACAATGAAGTGATGTTTTCGTCCCACTGAAACTGTTCCAAATAATACTTACTACTTACGCATTGGGACACATGATGAATTTCACTGGTTTAAAAAAAAAAAAAAGACAAAGGTGAATGTAAATCCAAGAATAAGAAATTCTAATAATAAGAAATCTTTATGAGATGAGCAGAATGAACTCTGAAAATCCTGCTATTCTTGTTTACATACTGGCTTCCTTATAAATAGCCAAACAGGAGAGTGGAAATTTTGCAGAACAATCTAAATTCATCCAGCATTTTCAAGATACCATATAGTTAGTTGCCAAATATTTATGAGTACTTAGTCTTAGGACATGTGAAAATTGTCTGCCAATGATACATGAGTAGGAATTGCAAAGAAAAAACAATTCATCTTATTCTCTATCACTGCACTTTTTTTGTTTGAATGCATACTTGTGATATAAATCTATCACTTAAAAGCATTCTACTAAAATTAAGCTTTGTAGTTTTTATACTGTTTAAGATTTTCAAAGTGTTTTTTTTCTCTTGACCAAACCACTAGCTATACAATTCCAGTTAATAAGTTAGTTAGAGAGAATGCATAATGCACCCAACAATGATAAAAATTCTGTCTGAACTATATTGGAACTGTTTTGGAAACTGTAAGCTTGTGAGTGAAGGAAAAAAAAATAAGTTTGGTTTTTTTTTTATTACTGTGAAATGATTCCTTAGTGATCTAAAACTGTCTCAATCTGACAGGATTTAATAAACTAAGCTGACAAGGACAGATATAGTCCAGTTTGTGGTAATACATGACATAATCCTTCTCTAGTAGCAATATTTAATAAAGGCTTTTCAGAAAAAGCAGAATAGTTAGTGCAATATAATCCATTTCTAATTAAATATATTTGTCAAAATAGAAAAGATGTTTTCTGCTCTGTGATTCAACAGAACCACTTAAAATACAGGAAACTTACTCTTGTATTTCTTCACACAGAGACGACACATTAAATGCTAGGATAATTCTTACTAATTCTGTAAATGGTTCTATTAACTTTTTAAAATACTTTTATTACTCTACAGTTGGTAAAAAATGCGAATTCACATTATATTGCTTTATTCCAAAAAGAATGATATAAATGTAGATAGTATTGTATATGCTCTGGTTTTACGGGGTTTTTAACTGCTGCTACAACTGAATATTACATGTTCCTATGCAACATTTGTATAGTCAAAACCTGACTACTGGTTTTGCTGTATTTTAATTACAGAATATCTGTACAATTCATGCCTATTGTCTATGTTTAATGTAACAAAAAACACTACCTGGCTATAAGACATTTACTAGGGTAGCCTTCCAAATCTTAAATTTTTCTAGGGTTTTTTTTTTTTAAAGTGATTTTCAAGCAAGTAGGGAAAGACAATCAAGAGAGTAAAAAAGCCAAAGATATCACAGGATAAAAAGGGTACATTTTGCTGATTTCAACTACCAGTTAGTATACGTCTAATGTATGTGCAGCTATTCAGTCTGGGGATATCTCATTAAAAGAAAAAAAAATCAGCATCTTTAGTTTATTAGCAAAATATGTCAAAGGTACCTTTTTTGGAAGAGGACACTAGGCAATGTTAATGTGACTGTGAGAATTCTGTTATTTTTAAATGGAATGCTATTTTACATTGAAATAATTTTCTTTTTTTTAGGTCACATTTGATCTAATAACTTGATTAAAATTCTAGTGCTTGAGCTCAATACCATACCTTCACATTTAAACGATCCTAATATGAATGGGGACCACTCTGATTGCCCTCCCCAGCCACATTCATGACAGAGACCAAACAATCCCTTCCAGAAAATTCCCTGTGTCAAGCCTGAAATTTCTATGATGTGAGCTATTGTGCAGTTTTCAGAAAGTCATCCAGGCCTGGATGTCTTATGAAGGACTTCATGTAGTGGGAATTCCTTGACATATTGTATCCTTAGATAGACTTATCCAATGATTAATCATCTTCACTACAATGTTATGTGTTATATCTATATTATCTGCTTTGTTTCACTTTTGTTTCAAACCAATAATTACAAATTTGAGATAACACCTATTTGCAGATTTTTTTTTTATGATATGCTCAATTTTAAGCTATGAATAAGTCATGGTTTAAGAAGTTTCATCATCTTCTCATGTACAAGCTTCCTAGAACTCGGATCTTTATTATAATACTTTTCAGTGCTCCTTCTTGAAGTGAATTTAGTATTCCAATAGTAGCTTCCGTATTATTGCATACAGAGTTTCTGCTACCTTCCAAAACCCTTTCACTTACTCAGTTTGGGTATCATTCTGCTTCCATTAATAGTTAGGTGATTACAGCATGGACTGTGTCATTACCTGACAATCCAAGGGGCTTCTAAAAGTCAACTCACATTTCCTGTGTGGAAACTGGGGATATCAGCACCACCAGATCAAATGAGCTGCTAGCAGGTCAGCACATGGTTTCAGCATTCATAAAGAACTCTCTTGGGTAATCCATGACTAAAATTAAACTTTATGACTGTAACTTAGAAATAAGGCATTCATTGTAGTCCTAGTTTCTTCTTAGATAGGAAATACAGAGGGAATTAATCAGACCCCTATATTGTTACACTAAAATCTTGTTGTTGTCAAATATGGAACACAACTTTTACCTGGAAACCGGGATATCTTGTTAGCCCAGTTAAAATCTTAACAACTCCCCCCAAAAATAGAGCAAACATTAGTACTGTTACAATAATACTAATATTCACACTCTGAATTCATACAGAATAGCTCATTATTGCTATCTTTAAGATTGTTGTACAAGAAAAGCACCTAACACCAAGCTCTCCTCTCTGGTGTTACATGTCCCTGCCCATATACCTGACGTCCCCAGGCTGACTGTGCCAGTCTACTTCAGCCTGGGGAGGTGGGTGCCACTGCCTTGACAAGTGGGGTGTTCATATCAGGTGTGGCCCCCTCAGCTAGGGCCCTACTCAGAGCTCTGGGGGGTGTATTTCTGGAAATACAGAATGCAGTGTGTTAGTCATAGAATATTGTCAATCAAAAAGGACCTTTAGAGTTCTCTAGTCCAAACCTGCTCAAAACAGGTCTAATCAGGTCAGGTTGCTCAGGGCTGTGTCCTGTCCAGTCTTGAACATCTCTAAGGACAGAGTTCCCACAAACTCTGAGCAACATGTTCCAGTGTTTGATTACCCTTATAGTAATATATTCTTCATCATATTTAATTGGAATTTTCCATGTTCCAACCTGTGTCCATTGCTTCTCATTGAACTTTTGATAAGAGTCTGGCTCTATCTTCTATGTATCTTCTGATCAGCAGACAGTAATAACATCTTCCTGTAGCCTTTTCTTCTCCAGGCTGAACAGTCCCAGGTCTCACAGCTTCCTTTCATATGACAGGTACTCCAATACCTTAATTATCTTCATGGCCTTTTGCTGGACCTCCTCCATTATATCCATGTCTCTCTTGTACTAGGGAACTCAGACCAAGACACAGCACTCCAGATGTGGCCTCACAAGGACTGAGGAGAGGAAAAGGATAACCTCCCTCAATCTGCTGATAACACTCTTCATAATGCAGCTAGGATTCTGTTGGCCATCTTTACCACAAGGGCGCATTGCTGGCGCCTGGTAACCTTACAGCCCACTGGGATAATCAGGTTCTTCTCTGCAGAGCTGCTGTCCAGTCAGTTGGCCCCCAATCTGTACTGGTGCATGGAGTTATCCCTCCCGAAGTGCAGAACTTTACATTCACTTTTGCCAAACTTCATGAAGTTGCTGTCAGCCCATATCTCCATCCTGTTCAGGTCCTTCTGAATATCAGCCCTGCCCTCCAGTGTACTGACCTCTCCTCCCAGTTTGATGTTGTCCACAAACTTGCTGAGAATGCATTCCATCCCATTGTCTAGGTCGTAAATGAAGATAATAGACAATACTTATCCCAGTACTGATCCCTGAAGGGCTAGTTACTTGTCACCTGCTGGACTTTGCTCCTCTGATCATAATGTTTTGAGTCCAGCAGTCCAGCTAGTTTTCCATATCATCCACTTATCCAGCTCATAGCTCACCAACCTGGTGATGAGACCATTGGAGACTGCATCAAAGGTCTTGCTAAAGTGAGGGTATACACTGTGAACAGAAAGGAGCATATAGTATCTACGTGTTTCTCTGGTGAATATTTTCATGCCACGAACTTATATACTTAGTATGATTTACCTACATTGGTATTTGAATCTCAATATACTATTGAATTCAAAGAACTGTGCTAAAGAAGTGCTTTAAAGAAAACAGTTTTTCATAGTTTTGAACTGAGGATTTCAGACAAAAAATGCTGCCGTAATTCTGAATACTGTGCTTATACATAATAAACAATGACCATGGCAGATGTCTCATGGGCTTGGAAGTCCATTTGTGTCCTATTCAGTCAGGCAGCATGAAAAAACAGAGCATTACACTTAAGTCTGTCACTAAAACAATACCTCAGAGCACAGATCCTAACCTATCCTGCTCCTAATAGGCAGTGAGCTGCAGGACTAATTAGTTCACTCTTTTACATTGCTCTAACACTACAGAAGACAGATGATTCATGTGAATCATCAATTTGACAGCATTTTTTTTCCCTTGACATAGAGAGGGATTTTCTAGATTTGAGAAACATTTAAATACCTGGATTTTCATCTTCTTGTATTTAGAATAACTATTTTTATATTTGTAATAAAGGGGGAAAAAGGTGGTGCATGTGTGCAAAACTTGGCCACCAGAATAACATTTTTCATTAACATTGCAAAAGAGAAAATTGCTGTTTAAATAGCAAAGTGAAGAATCTCAGACTCCTTATGGTAAAATAGAGCTATCAAACACATGCATTCATGTGCATCAGTTGGTGCACAAATAATTGATGCTGATTTTATCTGGCTGAACAGAGTAAGAGTAAGAAAGAAACCTTCTGAGATGATAAAAGAGAAGAATTGAGGAAGACCAACTGGAAGAAAGGACAAATGTAAGGATACAGGAGAAGCACAGGTATAGAATAAGCAGTGATTTTAAAAAAGAAGGAAAAGATCTGAAAGAGAAAAAAAAACAAACCAGCTATGAATTTGGTCTACCTATCCGGCATGGAACTTTGCATTAATTTCCTTCACAATACATTTTCGTTCTGCAGTTCATGCTTCATTTCCTGTGAGGTTTCCAATTACAATAGTGAAGAAAATGTATAAAGCAGAGTGTTAGCAACTTACTTTTTACAGAAAAAGAACTCTAAGTATCTGATTCAATATCACATGGAAGAAATAAAAATATGAATGTATCAAGGAAAATAGTTTATATGAATGTAGGAGAAATTTCCATAAAAATGAAGGATATCTGCTCTGCACTGGAGGAGGTACAGCTTTCTTTCCAGATCTCAATAAAGAAGGTACAACAGCATAGTAAAATTCCTTTAACAATAAGATATAAATAAGAAGGGAAATACAGACAGTGAGTAAATCTTACACCCTTTCAGATGTTGGGAACCCCACTTTCATGCAGCTTTGGACAGATGCCCAGTGGACAACCAAAGTACACTATGCAGAATTCCCATCCATGGAGAAGTTCAGTCTCCCTCTCATACCATGGTGCCCTTTATTTAGTGTAACAAACAAAACTATATTTCTTGTCTTGACACATAGGACTCTTGTTTCTTCCTGTCCACCAGACCATATCCAGCTACACATATCCAGCAACTAGATCCAGGAACAGCATATGTTCAGGTCATCCCAGCATGTTCTCTGGCATTGTTACATAAGTAAGGCTATACAGTGGTCACTCATGCTAACACAGGAGTTATTAGGCCTGATAAGGGTGACATGGCTTGCCTGAGATCACTAATTCCTCAAATACAGCATCTTTCACCATACTCTCAATACAAAACCATTTGTGGAATCAACCAATATACTGCAGAAAGATGTAAAAATGTTAAATACATATATATATTTTACAAGTGTTTAGCAGCGGTAATAATCTGTAACACCTATGGAAATAAAGGTTTGTATAGCTAACATCTATTTTTTTCCTAAGTATGAAATTTTACCCTACAAAGTTGCAAAGTGACAGAATATATAGACATATAAATATTTTTATCCATATTTAACAGCTTCCTTCAAAAGCGCTTTCTTAATTTTGGAATCCCTAAAGGGTATCATTACTGTCTCATTCATTTGCACAACAGTTCTGTTTGAGAAAACTAATTTCTCATTGTGTTAACCTATTTGAGTATTAATATGAAACAAAGATCAGCATATTACAGCTAACCAAAATTTCAACAGTTTATTGGGGATAATTACTTCCATGATGAAGATATATCAAGCATATCATATTGCTTGCAATTATATACATATACATGTACAAATACAAATGCAAATACAAATGCAAATACAAATGCATATGCAAATACAAATACAACTTCCAGTCTCTCTAGATGGACATTTTTTTTAGTTCACAGGTGTTCCCATGGTACAGTGAAGACTGTCTTGAGTTGAGTTTTCAGCCAAGTGCTTGAGAGAGGCTATTTTCATAATTACTTTGCATATGTGTTTTTATACAAATACTCACTTTTTTCCTCAATGAAACTGATCTTTCTCCTTTTTCTTCTCTTTTTGCAATTTTCATGAAAATGCTTCTTCTGTGCTTCAAGAATCTCAGTTAGATCTTAAAATTGGTATATAGAAATATAGTACTAATATTACTTTTGGATCCCTGAGCCAGTTCCATGCTCTTGAAGACAATCACAGTGTGTAATTCTTTTCATGATATATCAAACATTTGCTTAAATGTAGCTACATTTTTTTTTTTGCTTGTACTTCTCTCAGAGTGAAGCTGCTATAGAATATCACTATATGATGGATGGAAAATGTCCTTTCTAGTCTGAATGTATTCATGGGCAGTTTATATCCATTTACTCTTGTGTCAAGATTGTTCTTAGTTTGGATAGCTATCTTCCATCATTTGTAGCTGTATAGATTGCAGTTATATCTCATAAACAGCCAAAGATCTATTAGCCTCTCATCTCATTATTCTAGTAACCCTTGTGTGCATTTATTCTAGTATAAATTCAATTTTCTTGAAGTGAACTACCAGAAACATCTGCTTTATTTTAGACAGTCATATGAGTGACTTGTACAATGCCATTCTAACTATGACTTTTTCTGCATTACCTCTAATTATTAATTTCCTTAATATGTAACTTTAGTTCTGCCTTGGGGATGATAATTCTAATTCTCATTTTACTATAACACAAGTGTTAATTTTAAGTATCTCTGTTCCAGTCAATGGAGTAGTGTTGGTATGAGAGAAGCCTTGGCACTGATGACTTTGGCAGATTCCTGTCTGCTCTAGGCTGGGATGATTACTGACAAGTCTGTCTAATGTGATCTGATATTCTGCTAACACAAATTAAAATCTCATGTGTTAGTGTAATATTTAACTTGCAGGTAGAGAAAAGCTAGAAAGACCAGGTGAGACTAGCACCCCAGATGAATAAATGCCTTATAGAAGAATGAAGTACTGTTGAAGAATTGCCAAAATTGATCGTGAGAAAAAAATTTGGCCCGTACCTCAAGTGATGAAGACATCAAATAGACAAATTAAGACACATTCTTCCCATGTTATATGCTCCCTTGCAACTCCTGTAATCTCTAATAAAACACACGAGGGGACCTCCAAGAGAAATTCTTCTGTCACTTTAAAAAGGAGATGGACAGAGAACAGTACTTCCTAGTCACCTCTCTTGCAACTTTACATCCAAAAGGGAACAGAAGCAATGACAAAGAAGATTGTGCTCTGCCTACTCCATGAATGAATTCGAGAATGCAGCTCAGACCATGATCCCACAATATTTATGCCATATGTGTCTGTGACAGGATTATTCAACTGGACAAATTCAATCCTGATTCTGCATGTATAGAAATGTGTTACTGTTAAGATAGCCAGGGCAAAAAATATAAGGTTGATCCTGCTGACTGTATGGTTATATGAGATTTATCCTGTCTCTAGAGGACAAATGATGCATCACTCTATAAAGCCAGCTGGCAAAAAGTTCAGCTGCTAAAAGTATTAAACCCAGTTTGATCAGTCAAGGTGTTTTTTTATATGAGACCAGTGTATTCTCATCTGGCGGTGGGGTTTTTCATGTGGAAGCAGGATTCCTAAAGCTGGAGCTACTCTTTTATTAAAACATGGCCTCAAAAATCTGTTGTAATTGATAGTTCTGGAGTGCTTTGATGTGCTCCATGCATATTACCCCCCCCAAGAATGCAAAGGGACAATCTCCAACCCTCTGACACCTTCCAGCGAACCATACCATCATGTAGGACTTCTGTTACCCTAAAACTGATATGTTGGTGGGAGGGTCGTAAAGCTAGTGGCTTTTGTCCACACCTGCTCATCTGCCATTGTTTTTTCCTTTTCATCATTTTTCCCTCTTTAAGAAACCACTGTTTTTTTGTGTCCCTCTTGAATCCACAAAATAAACCATCCCTGAGGGAAAGATATCCACCTAACTCAGGTGCCTTAAAGTTGCCATGCCATGGAGTGACAACATGGACTATTTGTAACTGTAAGTACTTTTGGATTAGTTTGTCTCTATCCTCACGTACATAAATGTTTTGCTTGTTTATTTATGTACTTATTTATGTAGCATGATTTAACCCATTTTGCAAGTGTAATAACCCAGATTTTTACAGAATGGCTCCACAGACTGTCTTTGAACGATTTTTTTTTTTCATTTCTTGATAACACTGCTTAGGTAATGCTGCAAAGCTCAGAAAATCTGTCTGTTTCTTGCCTGTCTGTGAGATTTTTATGGTTCTAGGAGCTGTCTTGTCCCTTTATCTCAGGGATGGCACATGCAGCTACATGTGTCCCTCTATGACTCCAGTTAATGGAAGGTTGCACATCTGGAGACACATACGGATTGTAGCAGCCATGTCTTACAAATCCATAATATTCTTTGCTAATGCCTTAGGCTTCCTTGGTCTCTGGGGACTGGGAGGCAATTCACTGCTATTTTATGGCAGTCACTGAAATGTTAACATGAATGAGAAAATATGAAACAAGCATAGTTTAAAGGCAATGGAAGTTTAATAACAAGAGCTCCAGGCTTATCATAATTGACAAAGGTTTGTACCAGAGATTAAAATGACAATAATAAAAAATCCAGTCTTTATACATGCAGTATAACTAAAACCATAGTTAATATTTCTGTGTGATATTTGCCATACTGCTTTTCAAAAGTCAAAACAAACTTAAAATGCTTATGTGATAGGATGTCATTTAAACTGATATAACAGCACAGCATAGATGTGTTTATTTTCAAATTGTTTCTTGTGGATAAATTTTAAAGTAGAAAAATACTTATCAATATAGCTATTAAAAACTGAATTCAAAGTGATATAAATAGAAATAATAGTTTTATGAGAGCTGTTATCAAGGGAGAAGAGAAAGTGGACTATTCTGCTTATTTCTCTTCCTTTAATCTGGAGTATATGAATATCAGTTGGTCTCTGAGAGTCACTTTCAAAGGTTTCTAAGATTTTCAGCTGCCTTGGATGGCTCCTAAAGGACTAGGAGAAATATATTAATTTATTTATTTATGCTTAAAATATAAATTAAAAGATAATCAGAATATATTTGAGTGGATTCATTTAAAGATGTGCTAAGAGGATGTCTCATTCTTGTAGACCTGCATGCCTGTCTTAACACTAGCAGGAAACATAAACTGCCTTATGGATCAATACATCCCCAGCCTAAATGGGGGTACCACATTCATGGTGGCAATGCACTACAGCCCTCTTTTAAATCCACAGCTAACTAGTCTCCTCATGTTCAGGAGAATAAACCAGGAATTTTAGATATTGTATCCTAATAGTCACTCTTGACTGATAACACATGTAAAGTCATTCCCCTAGAAACATTTCGTTGATATTCCTCCCTAACTACATTTGGCAAGTTTCTCTGTCACTTCCAGTCCATGCCATGCATATCATATATGGTCAAAAAGACTACTAAAGTTAACTCTTCCAAAATTTTGTCCGTTGTGGCATGGAGATATCAGGAAACAAAATCTACAGTCCTTTATGAGTGTTCTTCATATACATTACTATATAATTTACAAAATTGTTGAGGACGAATTTGAAATACATTGCAAAAAAACAGAGGATGTGTCACCATTTGAATTCTGTACTGGTTTCTTTGATAACTCTATACAATGAAATAATAGCAGTGATAATTGTCTTCACATTTTCTGAGCCCATTTTTTAAATTGTTATAACTGGTATGCTGCCGCTCTTCACATTTTATTTCATTTTAATTTGATTTCATTCGAGATAATGAGACTTTTTCACTGAGAAGTTGTACCATTAAACTTGTAAGTATTCATTCAGCTGTTATCTTTCTGATGCCTGCCAAAAAGCATGGACAAAATGGGAATAAGTAATGTCCTAGATAAACTCTTTTATTTTAATAGCTCTCATTTAGAAAAAAAATCTGAACATTTAAGACTTCAATGAACAGCATATTTTCCAGTTGGTTTCCCAACAATTTTCTCTATAGACCCTGGTTGGATGGTGTTTAAGTGAACAGTACTTTTTTACTTATCTAAATTGAAAGCAATAACTGCATGAAATAAAACTGGACTACATGTTGCAGTATTAATATAGTGCACTAGGTAAAGCATGAACGCAAGTGAAATGCTACGTGTAATGCTGACAGTGAATATAAATAAAAAAATGAAAAATAACTTAGAAGAATGATTACTTTTTACTGAAATCTGCATAAAACAGAGCTATTTGCTGAACTATCCACAGAATACTTTATGTATTTCTGACATGAAATCATTAGGGACAAATTCTGTTCTTGACTGTTTGTAAAATGTTTCTTTTAATGTTGGTGAGACTACTGCATCACATATGAGTGTGATCAATGTTTTAAGAAAACATTAACTTCTATTTCATGCTTCTATTTAACTATTACCACTTCTGCATGAGTTGTGAATTTTTATGTCTGAACCTATAAACAGTTTCCATGCTAATAATATTGCTCTCAAGGACACTTGTAAGGTATATATAGTAAATGAATAGTAATGACAGTGTCTCAGGACAGAATAATTTGTCAATATTTCTATGGCATAGGTACATGTAAGCTATAACACATATTAGTAAGATAGTTTGCCTCATCCATGTGTGTTAGCCTGTTTTATTTTACTATGTTTTTAATCAATCAGCTAAATCTTGTTAAAAAATTATTTCAAGGTAGTGTGACATAAAATGATTTGACATTGAGACCAAACAAATTGCATTCTGTTTTCCACTATATATAGTATAGTTTTTACTATCTGATCTGTTTGTTGGGTGGTCTTGGTGAATATCCAGTTAGTTACAATACAATGAAGACAAGAGCAGATATGTGAAAAGGCTGAATGTTACTTGCTTAGTCATATTAGATTTGTTTGACTTATCCATATTCTGAGATAATCAATAGAGAGCATCATACTTTAAAATGAACAGGCAAACAAAACCCTTGTGAATTCAAAACATGTTTTGGGGTTTTTTGGTTTGGTTTGGTTTGTTTTTTTTTCAAATGTATCTCTTAGTTGTTATGCTTTTCATTTTTTAATAGTTTTATGATTTAATTTGGCATATGGGCATATTCATGTATGTAGTATCCCTAGACTTGGTCTATTTTGGTTAAGAAAGCAAGGTGACTTATGCAACTATGTGTATCTAAACAAATCTTTCTGAATTTTTTTTACTTTAGAATTATAGAGACAAAACCAAGAAACAAAACAAAAAAATAACATCCATGATTATGATAACATATTTTAAAACACCGTACAGTGATTTATGTGATTAAAAAGGAGGAAAATTATGGAATGAGTTATTAATTTACTTTTCTTAAAGTGAACCTATTTTTTTTCTAGTTTTTGAAGACTTTTACATCTGTTATACTGTGATAATGGTCTTAATGTTATATGTGCATTAGGGAAATTTGCACAGTGATAATTATATGGATCTGTAAGTTTGATGGAATGAATTTATGAAAACTTGAGTTTGTATTACTATTACATAATCTGATTAATTACCTGTAAATTGCATCAATAATTTTATGTATTCTTCCTCACTACAATGTAACCTGTATCTGCAAGTACAGAAAACATTTTGCACGCTTCAGTAGAATCAGGGGACTAATCTGGCTCAGATGAACTACTTTGCTAACTCAGAACTTCAGAGACCTTGACTGGAGGTCCCAGTTGTCTAGAGGTTAGCAAAGGTGACACCCAACTACAAGAAGGGCCAGAAGGAGGATCCGGGGAACTACAGGCCTGTAAGTCTGACCTCGGTGCCAGGGAAGGTTGTGGAGCAGATCATCTTGAGTGTCGCCATGTGGCACGTACAGGACAACCAGGGGATCAGGCCCAGTCAGCATGGGTTTATGAAAGGCAGGTCCTGCTTCACTAACCTGATCCCCTTCTATGACAAGGTAACCCGCTGAGTGGATGAGGGAAAGTCTGTTGATGTTGTCTACCTGGACTTTATTAAGGCCTTTGACACCGCTTCCCACAGCATTCTGCTGGAGAAACTGGCTGCTCATGGCTTGGACGGGTGTACTCTTTGCTGGGTTAAAAACTGTCTGGATGGCGGGACCCAAAGAGTTGTGGTGAACGGAGTTAAATCCAGTTGGCAGTTGGTCACAAGTGGTGTCCCCCAGGTCTCAGTATTGGGGCCAGTTCTGTTTAATATCTTTATCAATGATCTGGATGAGGGGATGGAGTGCACCCTCAGTAAGCTTGCAGATGACACCAAGTTGGGCAGGAGTGTTGATCTGCTGGAGGGTAGGATGGTTCTATAGAGGGATCTGGACAGGCTGGATAGATGGGCTGAGGCCATTTGTATGAGATTCAACAAGGCCAATTGCCGGGTCCTTCACTTGGGTCCCAACAACCCCATGCAATGCTACAGGCTTGGGGACGAGTGGATGGAAAGTGGCCCAGAGGAAAAGGACCTGAGGGTGTCCAGGTGGCCAAGAAGGCTAATAGAATCCTGGGTTGCATCAGAAATAGTGTGGCCAGCAGGGCTAGGGAGGTGATCGTGCCCCGGTACTTGGCACTGGTGAGGCCACACCTTGAATATTCTGTTCAGTTTTGGGCCCCTCACTACAAGAAAGACATTGAGGTGCTGGAGCATGTCCAAAGAAGGGCAACAAATTTCGAGAAGGGTCTAGAGCACAAGTCTTATGAGGAGCAGCTGAGGGAACTGGGATTGTTTAGTTTGGAGAAAAGGAGGCTGAGGGGAGACCTTATTGCTCTCTACAAATACCTGAAAGGAGGTTGTAGCGAGGTGGGTGTTGATCTCTTTTCCCACGTAACCAGAGATAGGATGAGAGGAAATGGCCTCAAGTTGTGCCAGGGGAGGTTTAGGTTGGATATTAGGAAAAAATTCTTCACCGAAAGCATTGTCAAGCATTGGAACAGGCTGCCCAGGGAAGTGGTTGAGTCCCCATCCCTGGAGGTATTTAAAAGATGTGTAGATGTGGTGCTTAAGGACATGGTTCAGTAGTGGACTTGGCAGTGTTAGGTTTACGGTTGGACTTGATGATCTTAAAGGTCTTTTCCAACCTAAATGATCCTATGATTCCATGATTCTGTAACTTTGCTCTGGGATTCTTTGCAGTCTTTCTATGAGATGAGCTCAAGATGCTCAGTGTTAGGGACATATATCAAACCAGGACTAACATTCTAGAATATTCTCAACTCTTGATCATTCACTAAAGAAAAAGTAATTTAAGGTAAATCTTTTATTTCAAAATCATTGGAGGATTAGTATTTTCTGATAAATACTAATCAACCATTCAGTTAGAAATACACTTCTCAGATAAAAATTTTAGTTTACACACTATTGCCTCAAAAAGGGACTTTAAATTATAATTATGGGCTGTCTTCAAATAAGGTATTCTTGAAAAGAAAATAAGTGCGGAGAGACAGAGGAAAAGAGAGAAAATAAACAGAGCTTTAGCATTGTCCTGCCATTATTCTTACCACTTATTTGTATGATGATTCCTATCATGGTTTTGGCCTGTATCCCATACTGTCCCAGCAGAAGACCAGGAAGGCTAAGGGAACTGTATGTGTCCAGAGGCTTTTATCAGTGGCTTGTATAGATTAGAACATTCTGTCCTTGAGGGAGGGAAGAGTTTCACAATACAAATACAAACTTCGTTTAGTTACTTGCTCTCCAGTCCAGAGAATGGACACTTTTTTTTGTTTTAATTACCAGCCAGTGAAAGCTTCATTTTGCAGTTTGATGATTTGGACTACTGATATAGAAGGGAAAATACCTGCTTTCTGCGTTCTTAAGACCACTTACCAATCTTATATTAAGCAGTCACTCCTTTTAATGTATAAACTGTCCTAGAAGCATGGACTGGAAGTCAAGTTTTTTCCTTTATCAAGGGAAAGATTTTTTTTCTCAAGTAGCATGGTCTCACTTCAGAAGTGCCTTTTCAGTAGTCAGGGCATTCACCTGGGTTTCGAAAGGTGGGTGTGAATGTGGCTTCTCCCTCATATGCTTCCTCTTCACTGCTTATTTCACATAACTATGTATACCAGCCCTGCTGCCTCAAGTAATCTGACTTTTATTTGGAGGATTTCTTACAGTAATACCCACACAGTCACCCTGAGATTACTAAAAGCCTCTTTTTACAAACTGCAGCATGCGAGAAATACATGATTATTATTATTAAACATCTGACATTCACTTGAGATAATGTGATTAATCAAGCAGTAATGAAGCTGTTATTCTAAACAGATAATACAAAGTTTTATTCATGGGAGTATTGTGTATACCAGAATAAATTTTCTTTTTACTGATACTTACAACAAAAAGTAATTAAATATTTTATGAATCAGTAACTGTAAATATTTCTCTGTAGCATATGTATACTTAACAGCTGTTATGTTTCTTGTACTGTTCTCAAAATTCCACCAAAAATTTTCTTTTGCAGGGACTGCCAAATGAAATTACACAGGGGAATGAAAGGTGGTTTGTAAAATTACTCTGTAATTTTAAACCTACAGTAGGTTCTGATAGCAGTCAGAAACCTACTTTTAATTACTTTTACATCAGATATAAGAAATCAGTCCACATCTAAACTTTTTTATATAACTTGCTAAGGGATGCAAAGTTTTCTTCTTTTTTTTTTTTTTAAATTTTGGATTAATTTTAGGCTTATAGTGTTAATTACATATACAAATAGAAATGCATTACCATTCAAATTTTAAATTTCCAGCTTTCTGTAGTACTGCAAACCATACCCATCTCCAAATAAAAAAAAACCCAACAACCAAACCCCCACAAGACATAAAAGTAATTTTAAATCTACCTCTACACAATTAAGAATTTGTGTTCATAATTATTATATATGCATAGCTTAAGGAAACAATGCAATACACATTTGGGACTGGAGAGGAAGCATGGGAGCATAACTAAGGAGTTGTTTTACACAGTGAAACAGACTGGATATACATACTGTGTTTCCTTATCTGGTAGAAGCAGACTGAAGTTGCTATTGAAATTTCAATCTGGCAGGGAAAATGTGGTGTGTGCGTATAAAAGTACCCTAAAAACGATCTTCAATTTGTCAGTTCCTTGGATTTAAATTATGACAGAATGAATGCCACTTCTACAAACTGCAATCCTCTTCAAATAAGGATTTTGTTTTCTTATTTTGTGCAGTAGCTCAATTTAATCTCTACACAACTCAGTGAATAACTGCCTCTATATAGAATACATGTCTTTTCAGTACATCTTCTTTTTAAACTTGATTAAATAATACCTAAACAGTTTCTCACTGGTCATTGTTTCATTATCAGTGTTATGTTCCTCTGTAGCAGCAGAACACAATTGATGCTACTCTGTGGAGGTAGAGGTGAGCTTGAGTGGGAGTCAGTTCCATGATATTTCAGGAACGCACTGAAACAGAATATCACTCATTTAGGCCTAGTGATTCTCCTGCATCCCCATGACCAAAAAAAGTAAAGTATTCTTTGCCTAATTTCAGCATATGGTATCAACCTGACATAGATTCTATTTTTGCAGCAACCCTATTGCACTCATACCATGATAGCAGTAATGCACTGACAATGCAATATTTCCTTTACTGAAGTTCTTTAGCTGATCTCTTTTTCCTGTGCCAGTAACAACTCATAAGGCTGTGAAATTAAAAACATTAAATTACTCATAAATAGGATGTGTAATTGGTCCTATTTGTGCAAGAATAATCTGAATGTTTTGTGCTACTATTAATGTTGAAAAACGAGCCTGAAATGGGGCATGTGATCTTCAGTATATAATGAAATACTTTTTCCCTTTGAGAAATTAAAACTTTTTTAAAGAATAAGACCAGAAGAATTCTTATAAAAGGTAGAATACCTCATGGTTTGTTTGACCTTGGCTGGCTGCCAACCCCCCGTCTTGTAACTCTCTCACTCTTCCTTCCTCAACAGAACAGGAAGAGAAAATAATACGGAAAAGCTTGTGAGTTGAGATAAAGATGGGGAGATCACTCACCAACAACCTCATAAGAAAAAACAGACTTGACTTGGGTAAAATTAATTTAATTTATTGCCCATTAAAAATAGAGTAGGATGGCAAGAAACAACACTAAAAATTAAAACAAACAACACCTTCCCCCCACCCGTCCCTTTTTCCCAGGCTCAACTTTGCTCCCAATTTCTCTACCTCCTCCCCCCGAAGTGGTGCAGGGGGTTGGGGAATGGGGGTTGTGGTCAGTTCGTAACACTTTGTCTCTGCCACTCCTTCCTCATGCTCTTTCCCTGCTCCAGCATGGGGTTGCTCCCAGAGGAGACAGTGCTTCATTAACTTCTCCAACATGGATCCTTCCCACAGGCTGCAGTTCTTCAAGAACTGCTCTAGCATGGGTCCTTTCCACAGAGGACAGTCCTTCAGGAATGGACCACTCCAGCATGGGTCCCCCATGGGTTCACAGGTCCTGCCAGAAAACCTGCTCCTGTGTGGGCTCCTCTCCACGGGCCACAGTTCCTTCTTGCTCCAGTGTGGGCTGTCCATGGGCTGCAGCTTCCTTCAGGGCATATCCACCTACTGCGACACGGAGTCCTCCACAGTATGCAGTATCGATATCACCTATTAAATATGATGAAAATTTCCCTAATTTATATATAAAAAATAATTGTCCAAAGTCCTCCAATATTCCCATGACATTCAAATATCTTAGAGTGTTCTGTAGTTATATTAAATCATGTGAAACTGAGCAATATCAGCAGGCATGTTTTATTTCAACCTGTAGCTCAAGGTGAAGCACAAAGGGTGCAAACTATATTGAATAAGCTTAAGGAAAATAATTTCTTGTGAAGTTTGGATAAATGGTATAACTTACCGATGGGAAATTCTCAGTGCATTTATTGCTTCCAGTTCTTAATTAGTGCATTAAATACTCAAATGTTCTTCTGAATCTGTGAGTAAGAAGATATGTTTAATGATTCTTGCATATAATATGCACTCCCAGACATCAGCTGTCTGTTGAAATGAATGCACAGAATACATCAATAGAGACAATGGAAAGGTGCCCTAGAACATCTGGCACATAGATCCATGCACAAGGAAGCCTAAGAAATGTGATATACCATATGTGAAGCAAAGATTTGAAGAGATAATAATGGCTTGGAATAAACACGGCTTTAAAAGTAAAAAACACATGACCAGAAGAAAGACATGAAGGAAATCAGTGAAGGGTAAAGGTTATAATATTCAAAGCCTTGTATATATAAATAATATACACTAGTGGCACATCTTTTAGAGAATCAAGTGAAAACTCCCAAAAGTAGTAGTTCATATGTTTATATTGTTGTATATTTATTATACATATCCAAGTTATTTATTAGTGAAGATGTTTTCTTTTCTTCCCATGGAAGGAAAGGTTTCTCCACAATTTACTTCACAGTGATATATCCATGGGATTTTCAGACCTGTTAGCTTTTTAATAGAATTTATTTTTTTCAATTTTCTTTTTGTTCTTAATTTTCAAAAATGCTCCCTTTCTTGTTGTTTTGGGTTGTATGCCCCCCCCCTTAATTTTCTCTTTTGCTTTGGATTCTTTTTTTAGATCATTGTAGGCCAAGATAAAGTGATACACAAAGGAATATGAGGAAAAGTGTAAAGGGACTTCATCTCTCCAGTTCCTTCTTCTTTGCTGTGGCACTGGGGTATCCCTATTCTTTTTAACTCCCCAACAGTGTCTATTAGAAGGAAATTACAGGAAGAAATGTGCAAAGCTTGATTTTATTTGAAATGTCTTCATCAGTTTAACACTGCTGTAGCTCAAAACATTTGACATTTTTCCTGTCTAAAAGATGTTGGTGTGGAACATAATAAGCTGATGAGTATTTCAATGTCTAGTTCATCTTCTGTGGGGAACTTTCCCTAAGTATGCAAAATGCTAATTCATGTCAACATCTCAAAGTCTTGCCCATTTAAACTGACATTGACAAAACTGTAAAAGTAGAAACTATTTTTTCCAGAGTTTCTTTCTTAGATTTCCCTCTGACTTACAAATTACTCTGAATCCGAAACAGGTTGTCTTTGCTGTCAAACAAGATGAAGCAGAATTAACGTGTAATGGAGAAGGAAGCAGAGGTCTCATGAATAAAATATATGAAACTGACATATAAGTGATGACACTGAAGTGTACACACAATGTAATCTTGTTTTGGATTGCCCTACTTTTTCTATAAAATATCTTTATTTTTCTCCGTAAAAGCACTCGTAAAAATAAATTTTCAAAGAAGTTTGAAAGATGCTTATGTAGTTTGAACAGAATAAGTCACTGAAAGCAGAAAACAAGAGGCTGAGTATGTATTCCAGAGGGGGTTTAGTAATATGGTTTTAATCTCAGTACTAGTAATTTTAGTCATATATTGCAAAATGTATCTGACAGAAAATGTGAGACTCATTAAAGAAAACAAAATCAAATAACACCATAATCATTCATGGTTTTTATTAATTTGTTAAGTTCTTATTATATGTAGTAAAAATTAAAATATAATTCAGAGCTTTAATTAGCCTATACAAGCTCTCATATTGTTAATTATTTTGTACATGTGAATAAGTGAAACAAAGAACTATTTTTCAAGATATTAGGAATACCGGCTATTGAATTTTCTCCCCTCTTTGAAGCACTGAAAACTGGTCTTTCTCAAACTCTGAAACTATATCACTAATTTTTAATTCTGGGAAAGTGAGGATGAAGGAAAAAAAAAAAAGAACATTACCTGTAAATTTACCAAAATTGCTTGTCAAATGAAGTAGTGTTGCTGTATTATTCTGTTCCTCCTAAGAAATGAGAAACAGGTCCAACAGCAGCAATGTTCCTTCTTGGATCTTTGCCAATAAGAGGAAACCAGAGACTTATTGGAAGAGTTGTTGGCTGGGTGATTACACTGAACCTTATAGGATCCATTCAACGCAAATGCTGTAACTCAGATCAACTTCGTATCATCCTATGTGAGATATGATTTTCCTGACTCAAATAGCTCATGAAATTTTCTGGACATCTGTGTTTGCTAGTGAATAGTGATACTTGCCATTCTTAAATCATAGTTTTTAATGCTGAAGGTTTCTTATAGACTGACTGGCTGTTTAAAGAACCAGTCCTTAATCCAATAGAATCCTGCATTTTTGTATAGTATATCAAAACCTAGTAAGCCACTTTACATTTTTATTGTATGCAGTTCTTATTTCAACACTGAAAGTTAACAAGGAAAAAATTACTGCCTGCTTTTAATTTTACATTTAAATAGCAACTTTTTAAAAGAAAAAAAAAGAAATGGAAATGAAAATGAAAGATCACACCTGGCATGTAATACTGATCTTTAAACAAGGCTTCAGGAGACTGCAGTACCTTACAATGCTGATATAAACAAAATGTCTTACTTAAGCTATTTCCCCAGCAATACTTGGTGGTTTTCTTTTCTTGTGAGGTAAATCAGAGGTCTGCCTATTTGCCAACTGATCTCAACTACAGCACTAAGATGTCATAAAAAGATAAATTGGAATTATAATATCTATAAGCCTACATTTCAAGTCTCATTACTACTGCCACTAATCTTTCTGAAAATTTTTTATTAAAAGAATCAGAAAAAATGTACAGAGATTTTGTAGAAAGACTGTATTTTCTAGTAAATACTTCTTTTGGCATGTACATATGGCTATTATATCTCTATCACTGATTTAGGTAAAGTTGTTAATTATTAAAACACCTAAGAAGAAGGGAGAGGTAAGATAAAAAAGTGGAAAAATTGAAATAATTGAGAATCAGTTTCCATCGCATCAGTCCTGTACTTGGAGCAACTTTATACTCTTTTATTCCAGACTGTCCAGGTAGTTTGAAACAAATGCCACTCATGTTCTGATTAGTACCGCCTTTGCTACTGTAAGTTCATTAAAGAGAACATTTCAGTGGCAGAGTCTGTCCACATCTCTGGTACAGTATTACTGTAGCAAAATCTTTCGTATAAAGAATGATCTTAAGAAGAACATTTTGCCACAGTTTGGCACACTTACATTGCCAAAATGGCAGAAAAGTATTTGAGAGAGATGAGAGTTGACTCCTTTGGAATAAACACACAAGATAAGCAAGAACAGGATCAGGTTGCAAATATTAGTTTTGTTTTAAGCTTAAAGACAAAAAATGTTGTTTTATATGTCATGAGACTTTCAACTTTTTAAATGTAGCTAGGGTTGGATCTAAACCTAACACACTTTAGAGCTTTCCAAATTGAGC
This sequence comes from Theristicus caerulescens, assembly GCA_020745775.1. NCBI lineage: Eukaryota > Metazoa > Chordata > Aves > Pelecaniformes > Threskiornithidae > Theristicus > Theristicus caerulescens. Next base: position 81,876,483 of record CM036559.1, on the reverse strand, counting down.
TATTTTCTTAAGCATTAAATTCCAACACCTAGTATTCTGTTGTCTATTTAATATTCCTCTTTCTGTGCATTATTTCCTGCTTGTTTGTATGTTTGTTTGTTTTTGTGGGGTGGTATTGTTTGGGTTTGTTTTTTTTTTTGTGATGTTGTCTACAATGAAATAATCACCAGCTTTAAGGAGTAACATGTAACAATAAGAAGACACTGCTAGGGCAGTGTTTTCCTAAGTGACAGTCCCTTTCTCTCATAAGCTGATGAGTGTTCATTCCTCACTTGTCCCAGCTTCAGTGATAACATGCATTTCTTCATTTAAGGAGCCATGTCAACATTTTGTACCTCTTATTTCCATTTAATTGTTTCTTAATTGTCAAGGACTTTTCAGCTTCTCATGCTCTACCAGCTAAGAAGGCTGGAGACACACAAGAAGTTGGGAGAGGGCACAGCCAGGACAGCTGACCCAGACTGGTCAAAGGGATATTCCATACCATATGACATCGTGCTCAGTATATAAACTGGGGGAGTTGGTTGGGGAGCAGCAATCGCTTCTTGGGGACTGGCTGGGCATTGGTCTGTGGGTGGTGAGCAATTGCCTCGTGCATCACTTGCATTGTATATTATTATTATTTTATTTTATTTCACTTATTAAACTGCTCTTATCTCAACCCATGAGTTTCCTTACTTTTACTCTTCAGATTCTCTCCCCCATCCCACTGAGGGGGCAGTGAGTGAGTGGTTGTGTGTTGCTCAGTTGCCAGATGGGATTAAACCACAACAAGTAATTTGAAGATATAGCCATTTATTAGGTTATAATCTCACAAATATTTTTAGTAGTACTGTTAATTAATCAATAGCAACATTGCTACAATGCACAAAGTACTACAAATAGCAAAATAAAACATAGTTGGCTCTGCTCTAGAATATTGGAATATTTTCACCATTTGTTTTCCTCTATCAATATTTGTTTCACTTCATAGCACTATACTGCTACTCAGTTAAACTTTATTAATTTGTTCTTTACTGGTTCACTACTTTTAATTCAGCACTTATGTTTTGCTCTCTGGGCTCTTACCTCACTGTAGAAAATTGGTTCAGAAACATTCTGTTACAGCTGCTGTTGTGGTCTTAAATAATAACTGGGAAACAATTTTGAAGAGACAATTGAAATGACATATTGCTCAACTCATGCCAACATTATAAACAACTATTTAGCATATCAGCCCCCTTGCTAAGCTTCAAGAGAATTGTGTGTGCTTTCAAGGAGACCTCATTGACTTCTTCATAAAAGAAACAATAAAAACTAATATTCATAAAAAGTAAAAATTAAAAAAAAACACCCTATGGCTACAGATAGCACTAGCAATATGAAGATGAGATTCTTCAAGCAATATTTCCACTGACATATAATATAGGTGTGCCTGTTACTTGGCAAAATTGTTGGTCTTTCAGACCTTTCAGTCTTTTCATGTTAACTCTGGAATGATGTTGAAAGAAGGGCAAGTCAAGGTGCAGTGCTAGTTTGACTCCAAGAAGAAACATATAGTTTAATTTCATGCTTGCATGGTTGTAGAGGTTACCATTTTAAACAGTGTTTCAAAGAATTCTTTAAAGTGCTCTAGCAGGAAAGATGACTCTGTAGACATGTTGCAAGGTTTAACTGGTTTTTGGGGTTTTTTTTGTAACTTGAGGTATTTTTGGTTTTCCCCACTTTAATAAAGTACGCTGTATTTTCTTTGATTAAAGCTGTTGTTTTCAGTTCTTTTGTTTACAAATTATTTGCAAATTTACTTCTGAATTGTTTAATTTAGTTGCAAATACTTAGAAATATACTTTCTAAGTAGAAGTTATTAGTTCTGTTAGCTTAATGGCTATAGCTCTTTTTAAGTCCCAGAAAATTGCTGCTACTTGAAAGTGCATGATAGATATTAAATGATATGCACATATCTGTCAAAGTCATAATAAACCCCCCCCAAACTTGTCTTCAAACACCTTGCCAAATTACAGGTCAAGCTGTTCTTTCCATGTCTACACTGACAAAGGGTACAGTAACTCACTTCAGTAAGAGCTCTTTCATTTTGCTTCTTAAATCACATGCAGTGCTAGACAGTGGCTCTAATTTTATACAGTTTCTTCTCCCATATTTTTTAAATAATTATTGAAGAGTAATAGATATTTCCTCTCTTTTGAGCCTCACAAGTTAGTAAGCTTGATAGCACTCCACTGCACACTCCCCATGTGTATACAGCATCACTTGATTTACTACAGTGTCTGTTGCTAAAATAAAGATAACATTCTTTTATAGTCCTTGCTCTGAGCTCAGTGTTTTACTGTTGCAAAAAACGGTGAGCTGCAATGCAGCTTAAGAGCTGTCTTCCTGCAGAAGAACTAACACAACCAAATGCTAGCCTTTACTTTGTGACATTAAACTTTGAGGGAAACACTCACTAAATGGGAGCAGAGCCCATGCTGTGAAATCAGGGGCAGGTACCAATCAGGTAGAATTCTTCAGAATATGATACAGCTTGAAAGAGGAAGGAAATGTAACTTTGGCAACATTGAGCAAGAGAGACTCTGCGAGGACAATAACAATAAGAAAGGCTAGTAACCTAGGAAATTCTATCTAAATCCCCGTGTAGGTCTATACAAGAGAAGTCATGACAGCAAGGTGAAAACTCAGCTAAGTTATGGGCACAGGGACAGTCCTGTTATTATTCAGCCAGTGTTGGTTGTCAGGAGGTTCCCAGGCATGGTTTTGGCATGTGCCATCTGCTGTCCCACTGTTAGAGGACAGCATGGACAAAGGACAGCTCCAGTTTGGCAATATATATATTGTTTCAGAGGTATAGGGTGAGGGGAAAAAAAGAGTTTAGCAATCTTGGCACTAACTGTGCTCTGCCATTTACTTCAGGACCAGAAAGTGGTCCCTGGTTAATTTTAATTACTAATACAGACATAGCTTATGAATTAAGGGACTAAAATGGAAAGAAAGCTGTGGGGAAAAAAAAAAGTTGTTAGAGAATTCATGAGCTTCTGTGAGACTGGAAAAAGTTTCCTGGAACAAGGAGGAACTGGGGAAACTGTAAACTGAAATCTTGGAACAAAAGTGACAAGAAAACCCCAGGAGAGAAAGATCTGGAGCTGAGAAAGGAAGGAAGATTTGTTTATTAAGATAGGATTAATTGTATTCCCAAGAATAAAATGTTTCTCTTAGTTTTCTGTATTGTGAACATGCAAGAAAACACTGAAAGTCATAAAGGACAGCCAGAATATTTTGTGTGACAGAGGAGTTTAGGAGAAGTTATTTAATTTCAACAAGTCAGAGTTTGTTCCAAAGTTGGATGAAATTAAAATTCCCATATACTCCAGAAGGTCTTAACTTATCCCTTGAACAAATGAGGTTTTACACAAGGTTTCATACTGACCAAGAATTTCAGACTGCTAACTGTCAGATTAACTTTATTATCCATGGTATAATATTTATTCTATTTCTGACTTTCTGGTGACTGGTTATAGGAGGAATCATGTTCTGAAAATTAATTTGGTTTGGTGAAAAATTTCTGCATCTCATTTGGGGATATATTGTGGAAAGGACAATTAACTATTATGGGAAAAGGAACTGTCACATTAATTAATTTACATATGTGAAAGATTTGGAATAACAAACATTATATATATTTACAAAATTGTATTCGCCTACTGGCTGCAGCAGCACTACTCATAAGCTACATTTAATTTGTGAGAAATTTCGTCTGGTTCATTCTCTAAGCTTCTAGACTCAGGCCATTTATGTGTCTCCCCCTTCTCACACAACTTCAGAATTCATTGCTAGTGCATGCTCAGAGAAGTTTAATGTTATGACGCACACAGCTGTTATCTTAAGCTACATTTATATTACATTTCAGTATTACACTTGGGCACTTATTGGTATACTGCTAAAAGTCCCCTCAGGAACTAAACTCATGTTTGTACTTTTTTCAGAAGCTTGCAATTCAGTTTTATAAATTTTCTATACATTAATGATGAGGCTTGGTGGTCTGTAAAGATCAAAAATTGATTTTTTACCCTTTAAATGAATGCATCTCAGAGAAAATATCAGGGGTTGTTATTTGCAGTAGGTCTTATTGGCTTAACTTCTTCATCAAAACAAAACTGAATAATCCTGATACTGAAGAGAGGTAAGCTACTTCATAGAGAATTCTTTCCTATTACAGGACATAAACAGTTTGATTGGGTTAAATGGGACGATTCTGTTTGCAAAAGCAGTTCCTTCCCAGCATGGGAATTTGGAAGTATTGTACTAGTAGATTTTAAATAATTATGCTTGTTTCTTGAAGAGGACAATACTATGCCATTGTTAAACTGATAAGTAACGAACAAGGCTAACAAGTCTAAATAATAATTTTCTGCAGTAAATCAATTCATTAGAATCTCCCTGCCATAATCTTAAGAACAAGAACTTGCAGTTGATGTCCTTCCTTCTTTACATTCCTTCAAATCAGTACAGTCTAATATTATTTTAAACTGTTCAAAATCTATTTTATCTGACAGGAAAGTAGACACTCATCTAGAGAGATCAGCTTGCAACAAGAAGTTCAGATTGTATTTGTATTTGCTTGATTTCTCCTACGTAGTAACTCTTCTTGTCTTTGTATGCAAGAACCCACTGAATCATACTGAAATTTCTCTTAGAAATTCTCTGAAAACTACTCTTTCATCTATTTCTATTTCATATGAAGCATAGGCTGTGTTTTTTGTAGCCTGATGCAGGGTAGTCTGTTTGCTATATGTGTAATGAATATTACTTTTTTTTTTTAATATAACTTTGGGAAGCAAAAAGGAAAATCACCTGCTTCTCTTGCCTTACAATTAAGTGGTGACTAAGTAAGGCAGAGTAAAAGGTTATTCTGTTTTTGGAGTAACTAAGGATAACTCTGTTGGTAGTATATCCTGGAGTGCAAAATGGGGCAGGTACACAATGAAGAATAAAAAGTAGGCAGCCTGCAATGTAGGTAAAGAAAGGAAGTCTCCTTGGTAAGGAGAAATATGGAACAAACCTTGGAGATTGGAAGAAGCAGGTTCCAAAAGGAGACCATATTGTGTTTGTTACAACTAGGAAATCCACTGATAATTTCTGAACCCCTACTTGTGCAACAAAAGATTTGTTTTCAAGTCTTTCTGACTCAGCTGATCTGAGTGTTTCCCATTTCAAAAAAATATCTTATTTCACTTTGTATTCTGACAGAAAATAGGAATGGAGGTGGAAAGCCACTCTACTATGTTCCATCAGGAAGAATAAAGAAAGGGATCCTGCCAACTGTGAGACTTACTTTTTCCTTAGCTCATCTCCAGGTAGAACACCATTAGACCTGTCAAGGGTTCTCTGCTCAGTGTCCACCTGTTGTTCTTCATTTTTACTTTTTAACATCATCCCCTCCCTCTACTTTTTTTTCATCATTTGTCTCCCATAATAATTTGATTTCTCTCCAGATTCTTGTACTGATGGTTTACACTGATTTCTAAGGGGAAAACCAACAGGAATTATGGCCAGAGGAAAAAAGGTCAACCTACCTATTTCCTGCCCTGCAGGGAAGAACTGCTGGCCTCAGCAGTAGCAAATACAGCTGTTCATTCTCTTAAAGCCGTTCCTGAGCCCCTTCCCATCAAAGGAGAAGGTAGAGACCATCATGGCAGGGACTGACACGACTGTGATGCCACAACTGACCACTGTTGCTATGCCTGTCATCACCATACCATCCTCACTACTGTTTCTGAAGACCATACAGAACAGGTAGTGGAAGGGGAAGCACTTCTTAAATGTCCATCATAATTGTCACCTCCAGCTGTGGCCTATAAAGACATTTAGGGAAAAAAATCAGGATTAATATTTTTTAATTATATTGCTGTCATTCAGTGTTCTGCAATTGTGAGAATCAAGAGGACTGAAAAAGGAAAGAGTTGGGATTCAGTCTGGCACTCACCAGATATTCAGTATGGCATTCATTGCTATTTCTGGAAATGTTACGTATAGGGAATTTTTAGAAAATAAGTTTTCCATGAAAAGAGTTGATAATTGATTCTCCATTTCCTCTCTGTTCCTATAAGGCAGCATGATTTAACAGTAAAGCATTGAAATGGGACTTAGAAATCTTGATTCCCACCTTTGCTAATAAGCATCTTGTGACCTTAAACATTTCACTTCCCCTTAGTTACTCTTATATATTAAATAAGACAAAGTTTCATTAGTTTTTTTCACAAAAAACTGGTAAAATATGGAATGGAGGCCTGATTTTAAGATGCAATTTATATTTTAAAAAACCCTTTGTTTAAGTTTAAAGCACTAAAGTAATTCTGTTACTCTTTTGCCACTGTACTTTGATATATAAAAAATTGAAACGTTGAAATGATTATGCAGTAATTCAACCGTGTCTAGTGGAAGGATAAACAGTTTAGATTTAGCTAAATCTAAAAAAGTTCTCATTGTTAATATGACTTACTATCCCACAATTATAAACTGAATCCAGATGATTCTTATCTCTTTGCTACTGCAAACATATTTTTTCTATAAGAATACATAGCACAGAAATGTCTGGGAATATTTTAATTATCATAAATACAAAGCTATTTTTATAGAAGACATACTTTAATCTGAACGTATATTTGGATAGAAGACAAGAATCTTCAAATGAACTGGGGTTTTTTAGGTATAATTCTGATACTTTCCTCCCCTACTCCCAAAACCAAACTTTAGCCAAGACAAGTTTACACAATGTGCAGTGAAATGGAAAGAAAACCACAGAATGTCTTCTAGCATGATCTGTCAGGACAAGTTCAAGCTTCCAGTCCATTTACAGTATTTGTGACAACTTCTTTGAAATGTACTTTAATTTAAACATTGCAAAAATTGCTCAAGTTATATCAAAGCATATAGTATGATGACTACAAAAAACAGAAAGCTTTAAGATAGAAACAAAATATTTCCATAGGAAATATAATTTCTGAGTTGAATTGGCATTACTACAAATCTCAAACTTTCACACTATGGACTGTAGAGTAGCTGTTTTAAAACCTTGGACTTTAGTCTGCAAACACTGAAGCAGTGTATAATTTCATGCATTTGGACTCAAATACAATAAAGTTCCTAAGTGAGCAACACACTTTGAGGCTCACTGAAGTCAATGGAAAGCAATTCCAAATTTCAGTTGGCTTTGGATCAGGCCATATGAAAAAATATGAATGAAATGGATCTGTAAGTTTGTATATACATATGAGTTTGGGGTTTCTCTAGGCATTGTACATGTTGTACATGGTTGTTTTGTCTTCAGTCATATAAAGAAGTATGTTATAAGTATGTTATTAAAACCTCATGAAAACTTCTCACAGACAGTCTAAGCAAATATTTACTTTAGTAAATACCATTAAAAGGACTCATAGAACCATAGAATCATAGAATTGTTAAGGTTGGAAAAGACCCTTAAGATCATCAAGTCCAATCATTAACCTACCACCGCCAAGTCCGCCACTAAACCATGTCCTCAAGCACCACATCTACACGTCTTTTAAATACCTCCAGGGATGGAGACTCAACCACTTCCCTGGGCAGCCTGTTCCAATGCCTGACTACTCTTTCAGTGAAGAAGTTTTTCCTAATATGCAACCTAAACTTTCCCTGGTGCAGCTTGAGGCCATTTCCTCTCATCCTAAATAAATCACAAAGAAAAAAGGTTTTCTGATTGGTAAATATTTTTTCCATGTTTTAACTACATATAATATACTATTTCCTAATATAACTCTTTTGTTCCTGTCAAATTACAGCAGGGATGACCAGTAACATTTTGTTGCCAACATACATCATGGGAGAAAGATTTTCAGAAATAAGAATCTGAATTTAAATTTGTCATTCTCTCATGGATTGTTAGTGATGCCACCCTAAGTGATGCCACCCACTACACATCTAGTTAGACTCTCCTGCTTAATGGATAAGCACTATTATAGTTTTATTCACTGTAGTGAACCTACTGATAAAAAACACAAATTAAATACAAGGAAACATAGTTCCAGGGCAGTGTGCAGGTCTTGCAGACTAAAAGATTAAGGCCAGCTCAGGGGTGATAAAACTCAGCTAAAGATCTCATTTCTCTCTAAACTTCTGAGTGAAAATATTAAGACACAGTTTCCTGCCTTCATTTTACACGAAATATGAGGAATTTGGGAAAAGAGCCATAGGGGGTGTAGGTGACATAATGTTAAGTGCTGCAATGACTAGCATTTAGGAACCTGGGTTCCAGACCCCTGGGCCATGCACCTGCTCTTCCTGCACACATAGATCCCAAACAATTCATATGCACAGTATGAGAAGTTGTTTGGTGTTAACTACACAGGAAAAGTTTGGGGAGAACAATGCTCCTTTAGCCGATACTTGGAAATACCACTGTGAATTTCAGACTTCTCCTGAAGATATTCTCTGATGTCCTTTCTTTCACAAACAAAGAAAAAAAATATTTCCATCTGGGTGATTCTGCTCCCTTATTAAACAGTAATTTAGGAGATAAAGCACTTGTCTAAATTCATTTTCCTCTCAGCAGCAAGATACACCTGCCCAGAATAAAATAAAAATCAAACAGCTACAGGCAGTCATAGCAGTTTCTATTCTTATTTTGCAGTTGCCTATTCCTACTTTTTTTTATGTGTGGAATATATGAGGCTTGACTAGATCAACAATTGTTAGCATGATTCTACAGGCAAAAGTTTTTTGCATTTGCGAGGAGCTGTAGTTTGTATTCACTGAAGAATATTTCTGTACCTTAACATTAAGTATGTATTTGCTAAAACATACAAATAATTCTTAGAATGGTGAACAAAACCTATCACATTCTACCCTATTCTAAGCACCTAAAGTATGAAATACGAATTTTAGACATTAGCAGACTTAATTCCTCTCTTTGTGTAGCCCTGTAGCTGAGCAAATACGGTATTTTTATTGCTATTGAAAAGCCAAAGGCTTTATCCAAAATCTCCAAGGCCTCAGGACAATGAGTTTGCAGGACTGCTTTGTCTGCACTTGTCTGGGCCTGTCTGGAGCTTTATTTATCTGGCTTAGCTGTAACAGCAGTTGTTAAACATCCACGTGATTATTACTTAATTTGTTTCAGATTTAGCTTACATTTTTACAACAGTATGACATAACACCTGTTCTTATAATAATTTTGATAGATGTCTGTAACTATTAAATGCTAAAACCGAATGAGTCTATGTAGAATAAACTGTGACCCTAGAATAAAACATAGTGTAGAGAAGTGAGAGCATGATAACAGAGGCCTTGAAAGTGTGTGGATGGGATGATGACAGAGGCTCCAGGGCTGTGAACAACTCATCAATAATCAATTAGTCATCAAAGGAATATTTAAGAATATGTTAGAAAACAAGTCTTATGAGGAGCAGCTGAAGGAGCTGGGATTGTTTAGCCTGGAGAAAAGGAGGCTAGGGGGAGACCTTATTGCTCTCTACAAATACCTGAAAGGAGGCTGTAGCGAGGTGGCAGTCGGTCTCTTCTCCCAAGTAACAAGAGATAGGATAAGAGGAAATAGCCTCAAGTTGTGCCAGGGAGGTTTAGATTGGATATTAGGAAAAAATTTCTTCACCATAAGGGTTGTCAGGCACTGGAACTAGCTTCCCAGGTAAGTGGTCGAGTCCCCACCCCTGGAGGTATTTAAAAGACATGTAGTTGTGGCACTTAGGGACATGGTTTAGTAGTGGAGTTGGCAGTGTTAGGTTTATGGCTGGACTTGATGATCAAAGGTCTTTTCCAACCTAAATGATTCTATGATTCTATAACACTGGGAGCAGAGCTAAACTGTCTTTAGTGGTCATAAATTTGGATGTTAAGTGGAAATGAAGACTAGTGAAGAAAGAACAAAGTTTATAAAATATTAGAAAATGTATAAAATTAGACCCTAGAATGAGGAGGAATAAACACCCCTATCAAAATCATACTTCCCCCTGTGGCGGAGCTGGGGTTCTGATGACCCCCTGAAACCTTTACTCCCCACATCCTTCTTAGTAAAGATTGATGCTTTTGACCCTAAGATCCAGAGGGGCACAGAAGGGTGAGCCTAATGTTGGAGAAAAGGTGAGGATGTTAAGAAGAAAGAGTATGTGTGTGTATGAGTCTGTGTAATAATTTAAAATCTGATTATAAGTGAAATTTTGTTTTCTTTCTTTGAAGTAACTAGATAATTTAGACTCTAAAGGTTAATGCCATTATGACTGGACTAATAGTAACTGTTCAGTTACACTACTAAGACTTTAATTAAACCCATAATACATTTTTGGTTTCGCACAAAATGTGTATTTCTTCAAGACCAGTTCACTTGCATTGGGGTTAATGCAACACCTCTGTCTTCCTGCCCCTTTTCATCGTCCTCAATTCTTACATATATGTATAAAATAAAGACCCTTTTTTGTGTCTCTGGTGTGCCTGTGTCTTCTGTTATGGTGAGAAATCCAGAAAGATTACAATGCTTTAAAATTTAAATAGCCTCAGTTCATTTGATTGCAAGTTAGAAACTTAAATGTTAAATAAGGAAAACTCAAAGCCTGTAATTGTTCTGAGCTATGCATTACTTACACTCCTGCATTAGGAAATGGGTCATATTGCTCTGTGCACAGTATTTCTGAAGAGATACCTCTAAAAGGCTGAGTGAGGGTTGGCACCTGAAGTTTCATTACCTTGTATAAGATTCTGTCATCTAGGACAAATGCTGACTTCTTAAATTAAAAACACAAAACAAAACAAAATATATTTATTCTTAATTACTTTCAAAACAAGCTAAAAAAGTAATTTATTTTAATGGGCAATCTCATCATTCAAACGAATTAGCCACTCGTATTAATTGAGATGTTTCATCATCTGAGTCTACTGACCTATTTTTTGACTCGCATTGTTTCACTTCAATTAACTGGATAAAATTGTTAGCAAATTTTCTCTGAATTATACCTTCTTAGTGTATATTTGCCTGGATTTTGTTTTTAGTAAAATCTATAAAATGCTTAGAATGTATGGAATTAGTTTGTTCCATAAAACCACAGAGAGAGAATTTAAATGCAGATGAAATACTGAGAAATATCTGTCAAAGCACAAGACCCCCAAAAGGATTTACATGTTTAATTTCATGTTACAAAACCAAAAACACACTAAACTTCTGCTTGCCTTTGATAACACCTCAGTCTTGTGTATCAAAAGATTCCTCTGAGAGAAGAAATGGGGAAATGTATTTTGTGTTAGGGTAACTGTTTCAAGATTATATCTATTTTGCTGTCTTTTTCTGCCAATTTTGGAGAATTTTGAGTAGGTTGATGTTTCCAGGAATGGAAAAAATCTGCGACATGGTTTAAGATGTGTTAGACCCAGAGCCATATCTCACCATCAAAAAAAGTAAGCTCCCCAATGTAGCCTTTTGTTTAAAGTTCCTTCTCATAAGAAGGCACCTGCATTGGGCTGCTCTTGAGAAACAACTTTAAGGTCAAGGCGCACAATTTTCCTAATTCAACCACTGTAACTTGAAAGACATCTAACATGTAGTTCACTCAAAAATCAATTTGACAAATGAAAAGTTTCCATAGCATAGAAGCACAAAACAGAGGCCAATCTCATGCCTAGTGGAACTAATTGAAGTCATTACAGTGTTTCTAATGACTGACACAACTGCAGGGTTTTCCCACTTTATCCAAAATATTTTATCAAATGAAACTGAAAAGTAACCAAAAACTTTCAATTAATCAGTTTAGATAAGCTTGTCTCCTTAGCTATGTATTTGAGAAGAAATAACTTATCAAAAAGACGATTTGAGAGGAGGTTTAAAGTAGCTAAGTATAATTTTACAATTACCTACTATGCAGTCTTCTGCTGGTTTTGCAGTCTCTAAGTGCATCCAATTAGTAAATACTGAAACAATCACCTATCTGGAAAGCCTATGTTGTGCTTAAAATTTTTCCTTGGATCTGCCTAATGTAAAAGCACAGTTCTATTTTTTCAAAAATAGATGTGAAAGTAAATCGAGTGATGGCAAAATAAGGGAAATTAATGAGTATATCATTACAGAAAACGTATATGAAACAATCATGAAGCCATTTGACATTCATACTTCTGTTACTTGTCCCAGACTTTTTTTTCAAGAAGTTGTTGTAATAATATTTTTTTTTTGTAGGTAGCAGCTTTCGCTTCTTTTTTTTTTTTTTTTTTTTACAATAGAGAGATTGCTGGAATCAGAGTGTGATACAGTAAAGCAATATTTCCATTTTCTTGGTGGAAGATCTACAGTCAGTCATAAGGCTGATATTTAATTATGATAACTCAAGGGGCATTTGACAGAGTTGATGGTAAAATAGTTTTCTTACACCCAGAATATTTCTTTGGGGATTATTGGTGAAGCACGGAAGTGACACTGTTCTTTCTTATTAAATATATGTCTTGTTTTGATAGCTTTTATCCCTTGTTTAGAAGGCAGAACTCATTACAATAATGTGACAAGATAAAACACTCAAAAAAATGCAAATAATATCACCCTCTCTCCTAGACTGAAGTTAGATTTTTCACAGTTAAGGGATGGTTTCATTTGTTTCTTCCTTTATTGACCTTTTTTTTTTTTTTTTTTTTTTTTTACTAAAAGTGTTTCCAGTTATCTAAATTTTTAACTTAGGAAGAGAGTAAAATAAAAATGTCAGAAAGGAGCATGAATATATTTTTCCAGCTGCTAGAATACTATTTTATTTGCTTGTGTGAAAATAAGTATACTCTGGATGAATACTGCCTTATAAACATCATTTCATACAAAAGCAGATGAAATGAGCTTGAGATGAGGCCAGAACTACAACAGCATATATGGTGGACGGACACATGGCAGAGAGCAGAAGTTCCATGATAATTCTTGATCTAACTTCTCCTGAAGCTTTTTTCAGCCTGCTTCTGTCAGTAAATCACCTCAACTCAAAATTAATAACAGTTTCTCATAGACAAAACAGAGGAATAATGAAACGGAAAATATTATAGGACTTCCTTATGTTCTACCAGCAAAGGTGAGAAAAGGAGTAATTCTAGTTCTATACAACATGATGCAAACTTTGTACTGGGTTTCTATGAAGTGAATTGTTCTCCTAATTGTACACTTGTGACTGAGACCCTATCAATTATGGAAAGAGGATCATCACAGAAGTAATGCTGTTAGCACTAGAACTGTGCTAACAACTCATGAACATTAGCTTTCTATTTTCTGTGAAAAGGAACAAAAAGGGAAATCAACATAGTTTCTTATGTGGAAGAAAATAAATTTTATAAAATAGGTCATATGCTACCTTGAAAGTTTACAATTAAACTCAGCTATCATGAGCATGGATCTGTCATTGCCATGGCACTAAACAGCAAGCTTAAAACACTAATCTGTTATTGGAAAAAATTTTTTTTTAAAATCAAAATGTTGGAGTATAACATGAACCTTATTCATGACCCTGAGATCCATGAATTAAAATGACTGTAAATGCAAGTCTTCTGGAAGACAGGAAATTATTTATAGTACTGTCAAATAGATTTAAACAACTTCACATAAGTGCCATTTTCAAGTTAAGCTGGGCTTTGACTTTCCAAAATTGATCCCTGCATGCCCAGGCAATGCTATAACATTCCTTGAAGGAAACCACCTGCCACATACTTCCTTTCTGTATTTGAGCTCAGTCAAGAGTTTCCTGCTCAGGCAAGCTGACCTCCAGCTATGCCTGCCTATTTTGTTCTGCAAATGGATGGACAGTCCTGTTCCTTGGAGAGGTTGTCCCTGACAAAAGACCAGTTTTCCCAAGTTCTTCTGTCCTTCAGGGCAGCCTCACATGAGAACCTGCCTACCTGCCTACCCTGAACAATTTGAAGTCTGCCTTCCTGAAATCCAGGGTCTGCAACTTGCCTTTCTCACATTTCCTGGGAGGAGTTCTGTATATTGAGAATTATCAGAGAAGACTTTTGTCTGGTTTTGTTTCTCAATCTCAGTTGTCCCGATTATTCTTATTTCTAATTATCCAAAACAAATTAAAAAAGCCTTGTAATTACACCATTAATTTTATATGGTTTATATTGTAGATATTGTGCTTCATTTTGATATTAAAGTAATTTATCTTCACAAAAAATGTCAGAAAAACAATTCAGAAGTATTTAGAAGAACAGACAAAAAGTCACTTGTGAACAGAACTTGCAAAAAGAACCAGAAGGTGGTCAATCTATTTCTAGTCACAGCAGTAAAAGTTTAGGGGTGATGGGTGATGAAAGAAGTCAAGAAAATAAATAAGAGAATTATAAATAATGGTAAGATAGCACAGGAAACTACCCATATGTATTGTATTCAGAAAATCAAATCCCATGTCATTCATCTGTATCTAATTTTACCAGTAGAAAATTTTAATTGTTATCCTCAGTGTCATGAAAATTCACATTATAGGTTCCTTTCTTCCTCATCAATTGTTTTTAATCTGGTAAGGTTTTTCAAGTACAAATGTAATTTCATGCATTTCAACTATAGTTTTATAACTTGTCAGAAGCCTACTGAAATTCCTAAACATATGCAAGTCCTGTGTTAAACTGTTGTAAGCTGACAATACTACACTTTCATGTTCTGTAGTCTTCTGAATGAATGGCAAGTAACCTGATTATGCCTACACAGACCAAGTATGTGTTCAGGCTGCTGTATGAAAAAGCACTAAAATTATATTAGAGGGCAGGATTACTCCCTTCATTAAAGAACCCAATATGAAAGAAGAACAAGAGATGATGATGATGATGATCTACATATATGTGTATAAAACTTACATTTGAACAGAATATTAAACTAAAGTTAGCTGAGGTGGATTTTGCCTCCAAGTAATGGAGCAAGGAAAGCCTGCAAGGACAGAAAACTGCATGCATAGTAAATATACATAGAAAAATGCCAACTTTTTCATATTTTGCTTTATATATTTAGCTGAACATAGATTGATTTACAGTATATTTGTACATATGGTTAGATGACAATGACACTATAGAGTTTTTTACAGATTTTTTCCCTCATTAAATGGTAGCATTTCCTAGTCTGTGTTTAAAACCTTTCTCAAAAAATTAATGCAGCAGAATAAAAGCAACACGTACACTTTACCCCTAAGCATTGTATCTCCTGTGGAGGATCATGTTTTCTTTTCATGGACTACATGAAAAAGAAAAGGGGAATGTATATGAATATCACACATTTCCCTTTTCATTCTAATTGCTTTTTACTTATTTTTTCTTAAATATGTGTATTGTCTACATAAATGGTAGGATCCTCAGGACAATTTTAGTATTGTCTCTGTGCAGAGCTCTAAGGCTGAAACTGAAATTTCTGTAAAATGGTAAGGATGTTGTGACATGATTAATGACCTGTCCTGATTAATAAAATGTCCTTGGATTCTAAATCTCTTTCTTTTTTCTGAATTTTTGCTTTTCCTAATAAGCCTATTTATTAAAGAAGGGGTTTTTTAATGTTGTATTTCATCTATGCTTTTATTAACAATGGCTTTCCAACAGACTCCTTTGACAAAATGCAGTTTTCTCACTGAAATTTTGGAACACTCAAGTAACAGTATCTATGCTAAATTTGTTTGCTAGTCTACAGCAACTGAATAAGTAACAGGTCATATTCATAGCCTTAGCTTACCGCTACTCCTGCCTCTTTTTTGCTCACCCGTTGACAGAAATGGTTCAGCTAGAATAATCCAAATTCTGACTTCAGCTTCTGGCAAAGCTGCTTGCAAAGTCATCATAGCCACTCCTCCTTTGCAAGGATTTTACACCTTCTTGTGATAGATAGGGAGAGTTCACAAACTAATTCCTGACACCCTGACTTTAATATTGCCTAAAATTAATTTGTTGTGATAGGTGATTCTAGTGAGAAGAAAAGAAAGTATTGGTGACGCCATGGATATTTATAACAGTTCAGAAGGGAAAGAATATAAAATTGTTGTTGTCACATTTTCCTCTTTCAGGAGAAAAGACAAGGTAGGAAAAGAAGCTTACAATGTTGGTAAGTCCAGACACTTTGCCGCTTTATCCATACAACTTTTATAGACAAACAAATCATGTCACTCACTGTGGAAATGCATCCCCTTCTTGGTGCAGTGCCTGAATAAGTAGGGGTATGTTCAGGAGGTATTCAAAGTTCTTTAGAAGCAAGTTGTCTGTGAATTAGATCATTTTGCCAATTTGTCTTCCCATGGTTATATTTCAAATATAATGTATGCAATGTTAATGTTATACTTTATTCTAAGTAAATCCAACTTTTAGTGAACAAAGCCTGGGGCTGTGTCTGCCTAATTTTTTTGAGGAGTGAAATACAGGAAGAAAGGGGAAGGAAATCTACGAAATTCTGAGCTAGTTTAGTTTCTACCTTTTTCTAAATCTCTCTCTCAGATTCTTTAGCCATACCACCTATAAAAAAGTAGACTAATGGTAGAGATCAAAATTTGGTGTTGTCTGTTTTTTCCCCCATAATGGTCAAATGTTAATATCAAAACTTTCCACTACTCATTGGAAAACGTTCTTCTGGTTCTTTATGAATTCATCTGAACTGCAGGGTAGAAATGCTGCAATACTGACTGCTAATATCATTTGCCCATGTGGCTGGACTTTTTTTCAAGTGGAAATGAAACAAAGAAGATTCATCATGGTCTTTTGAGAAATACTTTCACAAAATCGAAATGGTCCAGATCAGGGGTCATGAAGACTGCATGAGGGAGCAGATAAAGCACCATGGATGTTTTATTTCCATAATATGTCAGCAGAGTCCTCACAAGGTTCATCTGCACTACTGTCTCAGTCTGGATCAGGAGTGAGCTTTTGGAAAGAATCTCCCAGTTATCCCTGCTACTGTGCTTTAGTTTGCATCATGGAGTAGTACCCGAGTGCTTGAAGTGAATTCCCTTCAGATGAAGCTAAAAAATGTGATTCAGGGCTATACCAAAATGCCATACATGCATGCAGTTCATGACATCAGAGTGGAACTAGTTTGAAGAAAAAAAAAAATCAGTGAAATATGTGTAGTGTGGACATCAGGGCCTCAGCACCATCTGTTCTGCTCTATAGATCTGCCTCTATTGGTCCTCACTATATGCTAGTGTAGACATCACCTTAGTGTTACAAAAGAAATCAGAGAATTCCATCTTGGAATGAAATCTCAAGAGTATTTTTATAGGACTGGCAGGTAGATGCACCCTCCCTACTATTAATTCCCTAGGAATTGTTAGAATTATAGGATCATTTAGGTTGGAAAAGACCTTTAAGAACATCAGGTCCAACTGTTAACCTAGCACTGCCAAGTCCACCACTAAACCATGTTCCTAAACACCACATCTACCTGTCCTTTAAACAGGATGGTGACTCAACCATTTCACTGAGCAGCTTGTTCCAATGCTTGACAACCCTTTTGGTGAAGAACTTTTTCCTAATATCTAATCTAAACTTCCCCTGCCACAACTTGAGGCCGTTTCCTCTTGTCCTATTGCTTGCTACTTGGGAGAAGAGACCGACCCCCATCTCGCTACACCCTTCTTTCAGGTAGTTGTAGAGAGTGATAAGGTTTCCCCTGAGCCTCCTTTTCTCTAAGCTAAACAACCCCAGCTCCCTCAACCGCTCCTCATAGAACTTGCTCTGTAGACCCTTCACCAGCTTCGCTGCCCTTCTTTGGACACGCTCCTCATTCTTTAATTTTATATCTAAATAACCCATTCATTTTTTTTTGTTTTTCCTCCTTCCCCTTTCTCTTTTATAGCACCTCATTTCCCATCTTGTTCCTAATGGGAAGATTTTTTCCTTTTATTTTTTTTCTTTTTTTCTTTTCTAATGAAAGTATCTACCATATCATAAGAAATACAAATCAGCATTTCAGATCAAAACATGCTTCAGCAGCCTGAAATGACAAAGCAAACTCCAGAAAGGTAATATAATTTGGAGCTATCTTCCATAATTTAGGTTTCTGACAAGTTTTCACAAGTTAGCCAACTCGGCTTAAGTTCCCTTTACAGTCTCTAGAGACTGTTTTTAATTTCAAACCATTAGCAGTGCAAAGCTACACGAGTGTCAATTAACTACATTGTGCCTATTTTTCTTATTTAAGCAACAAATTTAACCAACGCAAACCAGATTTTTTTTCTCAGCTCTTTAGAGGGAGAGATACAGTATGAACCAGAACACATTAAAATATAGACATTTTAAACATATTTCCATTCCACTTAATTCCCTTTTCTACACTTCTCACCTTGATGTATCTCATTTGCCCTACATATTTTTCATTTATCTAATTGTAACATAGGCTTCAGTATTTAGGTAGGACAAAAGCATGTTCATTAAAAAAAATTGTTCCCCCACTGTGTTGACTGCAAACAGCTGTGCTTTAATGTTGGTCGATTTTCATCAAGACAGACCCTTAAAGCTCATTCTTTGCTCTGAATAAAACTGATCAAGAGGAAAAAAGGAGCATAATAAATGAACAGCATTTAGTCTGCAAAATTTAGAAGTCCTGTTTCCCAAAAGTTCATGTGAGGGGTAAATGCATGATTCACTGAAGATGGAAGAGAACAATCATGTAAAGTTCTGGATGTTCAGAGGAGACATTTGTACTGAACTGATAAAGTATGACCTAAAGCACGAAGAGCTAGGGAGTGTCTCATTTTCTTATAGAGCAAGGGTTTCTTCAGAAAATGAATTAATTTAATACAGTTTTTTTATATTTGTGCAAACTTTGTTACAGGGTTAAGGGTCATAATTTTCATTGTTGCAAAACTGTTAGTGGCAGACATGCGCTTTTATCTACTGAATATTGGTTGAACCTGAGATGTGGACTGTCACTTTCAAATAACAGGACAGAAATGAAGTAATCAGAAAAGATGAAGAGTGAAAAGGACAAATGAAATGAAGAACTATCAAAGTTTACCTTGTTTGCCTTCCTCTGAAGTTTCTGGTAACTAAACCTTATAGAAATGTACAATAAAACCACTTTTATTTGCAATATTTTACATCACAATTCCTTACTGAAGGTTGCTAATGTATATCCTCTTCATGTACCTTCATCAGTCTGGGGAAGTGAGAATAGCAGAAGCTGTTTACTATGCACAGGATGAGTTCTAAATACATCAGTATATATCTGATATAACTTATTGGTACTTTTGACTAGTTTTCATCAAATGGCTCAGTATGCAGAGAAGACAGTTATGCTCCAAGCATCGTTCTCTCTTGTATCTGACAACTGAACCCAATGAAAGATATATACTGATCTGAAAGAGCTCTGCTCAGTCTCTCACTGGCAGTCATTCAGAATGTAGACATGCTTGATTTTTCCTGCTGCAACACTGACTTAGGGAAATGAATGAGGAGAAATTGCCAACAACATTCTTTTAGTGAAGAAAACAAGCTGGAAAGAAGTTTGACTTATATGTGTGCATACAGTACTTGATTTCATTTTTTATCTGCCAATTGTGAAACAAGTTTCATTTCATGTGTCATATTTTTATTATCTACTAATGTTACTACTCTGTTAATGCTTTTGAAAAAAAAAAAAAAGAAACACAAAAAGCCAACACCAAAATCTTGCTGGGGAGAAAAAGGATCCGTTTTCAAATAGTAAGTATACATTTAGAGAGGTAATTTAATTCATGTTGTTCCTGCTGTACTTGTGCTGTGAAAAATGGATAAGGGATCCTGTACTGAAAAAAAATCTACCTTCATGATGAAGTGGGATTACCAAGATAAAAGTATATTTGAAAAAAGTACATCAATAATCTTTTCAAAAGCGCTCCCCCGCTACAAAATTTCTGTTAAAACCATGCTTTCCTCTTTTCAAGTTCTTCCTTGGCACATGTTAAATCACTTGCTGTGTGGTTGTTTTGGACAAAATGTTTTTTGCTGCCAGGACTGGCTTGAAAGCAGTGGTTTTCTCCCGAGTATTTGAGGAAATAAGGATAAGAAGCTTCAGTTTTGCCAAACAGGGACTTCAAAGCTTGGCCTACAGATGGTTATGCATGTGTGCAGTACTTGCACTTCATATGTTGTAACTTCATTTCACATCCTCCTCCATCTTTTCAAGTGTTTTTTGAATGGCCTGCAACAAAAGAAGCGTGGAGTACGGGTAGGAGACATTTGAAAGAGAGTACTTTTAAATAAGCTTTGGATGTCAAAGAATATGTGCTTATGGTGTGACAAATGACAATGCTTGTTCATGGAAGATTTCATTTTAAACAATAAAGCTGGCCTGAAAACTTGAAAGAGGATATTTTTGGCTGCAGTTTTCTTCTCGCACCAACATTAACTGATTCAAGACTTCTGTGGTAATAATCACTTGGCTTTTCAAAGAAATTCATGAATGTTAGAATAAGAATAAAATTAAATTAATTTCAATTTGGAAACATACAAAACACTTTAAGAGAGCTTAAGAGCTCTTATGGCCATAGGTTTTTTTTAGAAAAAAATCACATTAAGAAAAATATACCTATTTTATTATATGCATGATACAAATATAACTGTACCATATGTATGATGTATATATAATACATAATATATTCATATACACATGTATATATTTACATATATAGACCCTGAAATAGCTCTGAAAGACATAATTGAGGTATAAAATTTTAGCAGTGTTAAATAAAGCGATGAAACATCTTCAATCAAGCCTCTACAGTACGTGTGGTTAGATCTCTAAAAGAGATATTTCGCATCCTACTATTTAAACTACAAGTATATCTACAGAAAGTTATCTATCAGAAAATCTAACACAAAATTTTATTTTATTTTATTTTGAGGATGAGATAATAAAGTATAAGTGACATTCTGTTTCTGAAGCTATTTGTCTTTTTAATATTAAAGTCATTGGGTTTGATTTGATTTTTTTTTCCCCCTTGGGGCATTCTGAATGTCATACTGAGCTATATGTTCACATGGATCATAACAGACTGTCATTTCTCTTAAGCCTGAGTATAAATTCTTGATTATAGTACATATGGGAATATACAAACAACTGTAAAAAAGAGGAAAAAAATTGGAATCTACTTATATGTACTGAGAAACACTGCTTTCTAGGGGAAAAAGTGCCTGAAGTCCTGCCAGTATTATTTTGAAGGATGGAAATAAACATCCATGTTCTATTTCAAGGGACAATGCACAGATTTAAGAAAACATTACTTTTGGAGAATAGAAAGGAACAGGAAATATAAATAATACTTCAGACTTTCCATACAGTTCTCAGGATTGGATTATTGAAAACTCGATTCTGATTGTTGCATTTTATTCTGGAACTTTTGGCCTTTGGCTATGTGTGGGAACAATCTTGAGAGTCCATTTATTTCCAAGCTGCTTCTTCAATTTCCCACCCTCCCTTATTTCAGAATTCTTAATCAAACTCTTTGCTCTAAACTCTACACTCCAATCTTAATTTCTATAAATTTTCATACCATGATCTATTGTGTTATTTGACATTGAAAGATTGACTTTTCTGTATTTGACCATCCTTCATTATGCAAAACAATGTTTAATGAGCTTGAAACAATTAAAATGTAATTTTAATTTTGCATATTCTAGCTTCACACACTTTTATTCAAGTGAAATAAAAATTTCTGTAATTCTTTCACCATGCTATGTCTTTCCCTCTTACATACTGGTACTTCGTGTTTTTTTCATTCCAGTTCTCAGACTTTACAAATGCTTTCTCTCATTAAGTCAAAGAAACAACACTGTATTTAATTTATGCGTCATGCCTTCCTAAGTAGATAAATTTTATAAAATTATTATTAATACCACCAACAGATATATCAGTAATGAGTAGACACAAAATCTTTTTGTTTCAGAAGGAACTCGTTCTTTCTTTCTGTTCACTTCTTATCAACCACAACAGTGGAAAAGCTGTTGGAAAAATGGTGTATCTGCTATGTACTCATGAGTTACAGGAGAACAGTTAATCAGTGTTTGCCATCTTGGTTTAGAATATCTTTTAACTTCATTTTAAAGTAAGAAAAGTAAGCATTCCCACTTATTTTGGGGAAAAAAAAAAAGACATGATTCATAACTCACTAAAGAAGACTATGTTTCAGCTAATACTGAGGAAGAAACATACAGTTATAATGAATAAGAAAAGTAACTTACTAGTAAGCCATAGATATCCAAATGTGGCTTATTGCATGATTTCAATGAATCAGTAGTGTGATGAATTTCAAATTGTTTTTTCAGATTATGTTGGACTGATATTTTCTGGGAAAGGAGCATTTGACCATCTTTAGTTTTTTCCTTTAAGATGAAATGTATCATGGCCTAAAAAAGTCTCTTTCTGCCCTTTGACTATAAAGGGACCTTTGGATGAAGCTAGCTTAGGAGTAGATATCTAGTACTTAGGTTTTAGACTTCTTTTTTTGTTCATTTTAAATTCAACCTTATGAAAAGTTTGAATCAACCATTTCAGTTCTGTCAAGTATTCAGCCTCCTTAACACATAGAGAAGTATGGTCTGAGGTTGGCCAATGACAGCTGATTTAATCACAAAATAAAAAAATATGGAAGGTGGTGAATCACTTGAGGTACTGGTGAAAGACAGACATAAAAATCTGAAATGACTCCTAGAAAAATAATGGAGTCATCTGCACAGTTCAGGAATGGACTTATTTCCCAGGTGCTATATGATAAGCTTAAACTAGAATCTCTTTTTTTTTTAATCTAACTTCAACTAAAAGGACTGAAATATCCTTGACATCTGTAAGACATGACTGAAGATAGCACCAGTTTTCCACAGCTATCTAACAATTCACTCCTAATAGTAGTAAGAAGGTCTCTCAATTTTATAAAGGTAGGGTCATCTGTGATCTTGAATTTACTGAAAAGTTAAGCTAACATGGAGTAACTTTATTCATCCTTAGTTGAAAAAATCAGTGCAACTAATTATTTTCAGTCTATTCCAGAACATGAAGATAACACTGCTTCTGTCTGGGCAGTTCATTGATGGTAACCACTTCAGAGAAAAAAGTACTTTTTCAGTATCTTAACTACTGCTGGTACCACAGATACAGCACTTACAGAAAACTGAGTCTAGATTTTTCTTTTCTTGATTGTTTTCTCAACAGACTTTCTAAGAAAATGCAATTTGTGAGATTGTCATTGCTCTGATATTTGGCCTGTATGTGTTCCATGTGAGTGTAGGCTACACCTGGGTGAGAACAAGAGAGAAACTTGGCTGCCAAAACATAGGTTATATTATTAAGATAATATTATTTACATATTTTAATCATGGAATGAACACAAATCATTAAGAGAAAGCAATAAGACAGTATTCTGCTGTGCTAGAATGGTATTTCATTGGAAACGATGTCAGTATGAGTGATTTTTTTTTGTGCTTTTTTCCATAGATATCTGTTCCTTGGTTTCCATGACTTTTTCTGAATTTAATGAGAAATTCTTCATGCTGGATACCTGGTCTTTCTTTGATGTTGCCTCGTTGTGTGGGAGTATTCCTTATGCTGCGTCTTGTGTGATCCTCCTGTCCCATACAGGGAACAGATAAGAGAGGGGTTTTCAGTAGCAAATGAGTAATATGTGTATTAAATATTGCCAGATCACAAACAGAATTTGGAGAAGATTCAAGTGTCTGGCAAGTGATATGAGAGGGAACTAAGACTTACTGGACAGAAATGGGCATGTATTAGGCTTTTGTAATTAAAAGGATATGGTAAAGGTATGAAACTATCTAATATGCTATCCAAGCAGAACAGATAGTAAGCACTGCTTGTGTGCCAGTGCTCAGCATGGATTCTCCCATTTTGCTAAAGTAGAATTTCTAATTAAATCCTAAGGCAGAAGAGGTAGTTCATTTCCCTGTACTCATTAAATTATAAAACAGGGAAAAAGGTGGCAGAGGTGGACAGTAAAGGTATAAAATTAAGAGGTGGAAAGCAATAGAGGGTAATAGATATGGAAATAAGAAGTGTCAAGAGAAGAGGACTTAAGTAGGAAAAAAGAGAAATAAGGAAATTAGGCTATCTATTTAAGGTCTAATACTATGAACACAGGGACTTCAGCAAAGAAGAGAATAATAACTGGTGGAGGAACCTAGTAAGCTATTCAGTGAACAGGGAGGACACGGAATTGGCTGCTCCTTAGGTCCATCCGGAAAGAGCAATTAGTGCATCGGTAATCTGCAATAAGAAACAGGGCAACTTACACCAGGAGGCCTTGCAAACAAAGAACAGCCTATGGTCCTTATTATGGGATGAAGCAGAGAGGATTTGGGAATGGAACAGAACTTATTATGGGGTGACATAAGTGGATTGTGGGAATGTACAAGACTCATTATAGGATGCCACAAAAAACATTTGGGGATTGTGCAAGATATATCATTGGATGTTTAGTGGAGGAGCCAAAGACAGGGAAACAAACAGATCAAAGAGGTTTGGGAAAGAACAAGTATGGGGAGATAGAAGGAGAAAGGCATAAAAAGGGCTAGTCATGTACAAACAGGTTGCTAGTCTGTACACTCCTCTGGCCATTCCTTGCACCTGATCAGCACAGTCTCTCCTATCTTCTTAGTAAACTCCATTTCTAACTTTGTGTGGGTAAGGGACTCTCTATTCCATGTGCATGGGTGTGTATGGGGGTTTGACTGCCAGACACTGGACCAGGGGTCAGAGGGACCATGTGTCAATCATGCCAGCAACTGGAGATGCCATAGTGCATGCATATTGTGTGGGTACATGTGCTGATGTGTGATCACTAAACAATATCAAGCCAGAATAGCTGATGAGTAGGATAAGCAGCTTGGGAACCAACTATTGAAGTGGCCATAAGTCTGGGGGAAATACTGGAGAGAACAGAGGGACTGTGAGTTAGCTGCTGGAGGGACCACGAGGTCCAAGACAACTACGATGGAGTTTAGCGGTTGGCTACTGGTCAGATCATAAGCCTGGATCAGCTCTCAGGAGATACCCATTTGCATGTGTGTGTGTCTGTGTATGAGGCAATTGAGAGATGAGGGGACCCAGGGCCCATCTGCTGGGTAGGCTGTATGTCTGAGGGCAGTTACTAGAGAGGTTTGTAGTGTGAGAGTGTGTGTGTGTGCCTACACATACATGTTGGTGTGTGAAAGGGAGTGTGGGGCTGGGGACTTGGTGGGGCTTGTATCGGGTGCCTGCAAGCGGGCAGACCGAGATCCAGGGCCAGCTACTGGGCAGACCAAGGTCTAAGCCCACAAGCTGGAGGGATCTGTATTGTATGTATTGTATATATATATATATATTTTCCACTTATGAACTTTCATCCTGATCAGTCAGAGAGTGGAACAGCATAAGGCTGTTGGCGCTGTCCTTGTCCATGTGAGTGCTGAGTGTTTTCTGTCTGTGTTGATCTGTGTGGCTGGTTATGCATATATGTATACATGTGGTATGTACATGGGTTTGCCTGCCTGCTGGTAATACATGCTCAGCCTCTCTGCTGATTGTACCTAGGGACAGGGAACTTTGCTGCCTTGCCTCTGTTGGACAACTGAATTTGGCAAATACTAACAGAAATGAGGTTAAAGGGTTAAAAATCAAGGATTATAAAGAGGGCAGAGAATTTGAAATAGAAAATTGGGAAGGAAAAGAAGACAAAGATCAGTCCATAAGTGACAAGAGGGAGAGGGAGAAGAGAGAAGCTGCTGTTGGTAGCAGGAAACCCAGCAGTCAGAGATGCAATAGCACTGCAGCTGAACAGTGCTAGAGAGGAAAAGATGTGTAAATCTGTATATCCTTTATCCCCAAGAGGACAAGATACAGGAATTCCCATGTTATATCATGAGTATATAATGAGACTTTAACTTAAAGGAAGTCTTGCCAGTGTTCAGCTACATTAAAGACCTAGCAACATCCAAAACTACTTTGATATACTAGCTGAAAGCTTGGTAAATAACTTGGTAGGCAAACACTGCCCATAATTTAAGGCTTAAGAGCTGTCTTTGTAATGGTTGGCTAACTTTTTAAAATTTTGTTTTTCTATTTTACTCAGAATACCAGAGTAAGAGAAGACTTTTGCATGGACAGTAGTTTTAAATGGAAATGTAGGATGCTGAAGTCCTTCCAAGTTACAGTTACTATTTTACTATCACTGAGAAAGTCCATTATTTGTAGACCATTACAGGAAACCTGTTTTGATAAAAATCTCTTTAAAGTCTATCCACCCAAAAGATATTTATGAATAAATAATACACCAAATTTATTTTTATAAAATCTTGATTTATTACAGTGTATTATGAGATTATTTCACCATATAGAATCAATATTATTGATTGACCTTTTTTTTTTTTTTGCTTAAAATTTTCTTTTTCAGCACCAAAACATAACATATTATATGCAAAATTCAATGCATAATTCTCCTGGAAAAATGGCCTTTTCACCTATTTCCTGGAAACAAAATAAAGCAACCTTTTACGCCTGCTCAACTTCCCAGCATAGCTGTCAATAAGATGCTGAATGAATGTGCTGTTTGTTTAAAGGGTATTAGGTATGTTTAGGCTAGTCTTTAGGGAGATAACATTATAGAAGTGGTCGTTATAAAGTGACCTAAGTATCAATGCAATGACAAATGCAGATAGCAGCAGTGGGAATAAACTATAAGTTGCCAACTGTGGAGAAACAAATTAACACATGCATTATAAGGAATGATCTGGTTATTAAAAAACAATGCTTGTAAAGTTAGCTTGAATCCTAGTGTCTCTGACAAAAATATGTTTAATTAGAAAAACAAGACTTGATAGAACATAAATATGGTATGTTTTCTGTTGTGTACTCAATGCAGTCTCCCAATACCATTTTCTCTTGTGAACAGATACAAAACTAAACCCAAAACAAACCAAACAAAAAAACCACTCTGCCCCCATCTGAGTATATACAAAAACTCTCACTGAAATAAAATGATGTAAGCCTTATGGTCTCATTTTTGTTTTGCGCAGGCAATTAGAACATCTTTACGTAAACTCTATAAATTTTCTGTCCTGTGCTACTATGAAACACACTTGCTTTTGAGCACAGATCTGCAAACTCCGAATTAAGGACAACAAATGTTTTACTAGAGTAGCTCTTACATCTTCTTACTCTGCATCCTCATAAGAAGTGCTTCCCTAATGAAGTGAAGAAGGCCCTTCTTAACCTCAGGAGGCCTGCTGTTAACTTATATTTTCATTTTGCTTGCTTTACTGAATTCACATCATTCTTAATGTCGGTGCTGACACATATTATCCAGCTCTCTCGCAAAACTTCACTTCTTGACTATCATGCTACACAGTAATTGGGTACCATATTCTGATTAGCTGAAATGAAGGGTGATAAAAAGTATCTTATTGCAATATTTTATGCTCTTTTCCCCTGCATTAGTAATAACAAAGCATGTGCATCCTGTCTCTGAAATTCAAGCTCTAGGGAACAGCTTTTTACTCTAGGAATACCTTCCTGTTCTTAGTTACCAGAGTAATTTAGGGCAGAATTTGGAAATACTATATCTGTCTAGTCCTCTAGCACTTGTTTTTTTCTATATCTCACATCTTACGTAGCTCTGAGCAAGGTCTTTGAGAAGGAAAATCTTTCCCTTATAGAAGGTCATAGTGGACAGTGAGTTATTTTGCTGAACAAAATTGACACCCAGAAATAGTTACCTTCGTTAAATATATTATGCTTTTTTATGCATAATGCTGGCATTTAGAATCAAATCTCTTTACACAGTCAGAAATACCAAGATTCTCAGGCTAATTCACAATGAAATATTCTGTTCCACAAGTATCTGCAAAAGAAAACTAGGAAAAAAAAAGAAATCATGAAACTGGATCATCAAATCCTTCTTACTCCAATAATGTTTGTTGAACTGTAATTCTGCCACCTAAAAACTTCACCCAAAGAGCAGGTTATTGAGCTTAGATCATCTTTCTTGACCACTAAATACAGAAGCTTTTCACTGTTTCTGTTATTATTGTAGGAGCTTTTCAGATCTTTTGAGTTCCAACATCAAGAAAAAAAAAGACTAAATCATAGTTAAAAATGACACTGAGGCTGAGAGACAAGGGTCTTTGTTCATTGAATATTTCAGGTGGCATAATGTCACCATGCATTAGTTTAATGAGGATGTGACCTACATGATTTGAACCATACTATAGCCTTATTTCATTTATTTATTTCTGGAAAAAAATATTAAAATAAAGATACATACTATAAAAAGATGGGAAGCATGAGTATTAGACTTTTTATGAGCCACTTCACTTCTTTTTTTCCTTAAAACTTCATGTGTGTTAGTGGGAAGGAAAGAAGAAGTGGGAAAGAAAAGAAGAGGAAAAAAATTTTTTTTCACAGTGCAACTAGTTGTGTTTGAGCTTTAGAATTTTCTATCAGCTAAATAAGGAAGGCATAAGGGAAAGATTTCAATTTCTAAGATTAATATAATTTCCTAGTTTAACAATGCAATAAAAACCATATGCTGTGCATACATAGATATATATACACACATATCTTGCTTCTCTGCCTCTCTCTTTGTGTGTGTATATATATATGTATATATTTCAGTATTAAAGTTTCCAGATTCTGTTTCACATAAGTAATACATTATGTTGAAAACTACTGGTTATGAACAATTCATTATTACTCTGGATATTATACATGCGCATGCATTGTCTGTGTTTGAATCTTGGTTTTGATTGTAACAATATTCTGCAATGTTAATTCAAGGATGGTTTAATTCTTAATTATTTCCTTATTGTAACTTTCCTTCTTTTAAAATTTCATTTACTTCCTCTTTTTTTCAGGGGTAACATGAGAATAGGAAGCTTCTCATTATCAAGTCTTCTTTTTATTCATTTAGAAATGATATCTGGATATTAATGCTCATTATTTATTATTAAGCATGGCTAATCCTGAAAATTTGATTCATTCAGCACTAACTTTTGATCTGACAAAAGCTTTGTTGAGTAAAACAGAATAACTTGTATTGACTTTAATTGTCTTTGAACTGTCTTGAGATTAAAAATCCTTATAATATATGTTTATTTTTTATGATACTTCTTAATCAGTAAATTTCATTTAGAGGCCCCAGAAATAGTTAGACTGCTACCTATGGGATTATTCTTTCCAAAGCTCAATTATTTAAATTGATCAATAATAGCATGTACTTTTCAAAAAACTGCCCACAACTTGCTGTGATAGTGTTTCTGGACTAGAGCCTGTAACACTCAAACATGAAGTGCATAACAGGTTTTTTTCATGGTTTTAGTGGCCCTCCTCTGGACTCGCTCCAACAGGTCCACGTCCTTCTTCTGTTGGGGGCCCAGAGCTGAATGCAGGTGGGGTCTCATGAAAGCAGAGTAGAAGGGGAGAATCACCTCCCTCGACCTGCTGGCCACGCTTCTTTTGATGCAGTTGTTTCTGAGGTATTACAGAATTGATAATAAAAGCTCTTTCAGTCTCAGCAATGTCATGCTTTTCACGAATCCCAAGATCTCTTGTAAGTTTTGTGTATATCAACAATGTAAGCTTAAATAACGTCAGAGACTCTGGGTGGGGTTTTCAACCCAAAGCATAAGAAAGACAACTTTATAAAACAGTCACCTACTTGGCAGAACTCCCAGAAAAAGTGTGAAGGCTCATACAACCTGGCATACATTGTGTACATAACTGGTTGACCTCATCTTGTTTTCAGTAAACTTCTGTATTCAGTACTAAGTCTCAGATCTATGTGGAAAAATAAAATATATTTAAAACTGCAAGCGTTTTTTTATCAGTGCAAAATATCTATTTGGACATCATAAAGTAAAACATAATGATTTAATGAGAAATTAATAATGATCGGAGGTTTGGGACCTGCTATATTGTAGGTCTACATGTATTTATTACAGTGTCTTCTATAAATATGAGTTTCAAACCAATTCTGTCAGAAGTCCAAAAGTCACTCAGCTTTGAAGTGAAAGAACAGAACATTCATTTGCACCAGATTTCATCAGGAATTAATTATTTTAACACATGTGCATAGAGTAAACAAATGGTTTTACAAGCCAAAAGAGGAAGACTAAAAAATCCACAGCTATCAGGAAATTGGTTTTATATTAAAAGGCAAGACCTATTTAAAGTTAATACATAATTAATGCCAATAATTTGTATCCCCTTCAGAAGCCATAATATGACCTAAATTATAAGCACAATTTAATTGCCTTTAAATTCCACGTCTCTGAAGACTATAAAGATTAGGGGTATATGCTTTTCAGACATAGCTATAAAGTGACGATTTTGAAAGCAGCAAATAAATATTCCTTAGAAAAAACTTTGTTTTCAGAAAAAGCACTGTATGTATTTACTAAGACTTTTCAATAATGTTAACCAGCAGATGAACAAAGAAAAAACAGGTTAGGTACACAAGTGTTGTCATATTTATATTGTACATTGTCTGAAAAGGTCTTACATAATTCTCATTGTTCCTTGAATTACAACAGCATCTAAATAGTGTTTGTCTTACATTTTCCGTATTTTGATTCTTGTATTTCTCTTCTTTTTTGATTTGAAGCAAAACTGTATTCATTGCATCACTCTGGATGTATACACCTTTTAATTGTTACAGGTATTTTTTCCTACTCATCCTGGCTGTTGAAGTTGAAACTTTTATTCTTTTTTGATCATTCTCACTGACTGGTTTTGTTTGGTTTGAGATTTTGGGGGTTTTTTAGGAGCTTGGGTGGGGGGGGTTGTTGGTTTTGGTTTTCTTTGGTTTTTTTCTTTTTTTTTTTTTTTTACGTTTCCAGCTAAAAAAGATTTACGTAAATTGTTTTTTCAAAACTGTATATTGATTCCTGGTGGATTCTTCTGCAGTTGTTTAGAATTATTTTTTGCTATGGTAGTTCATGAAGCAGCAGATGTTTCAGAAGTTTCTGGCATTGTTAAAATAGAGACACAAATAAACCAAAACCTTTCCAGACCAAAAGTAAAAGATATTTACATTGAAAAGTAAATTAGAAAAAAAATGACGTAAAAGCCCCA
The DNA here is from genome assembly GCA_020745775.1 of Theristicus caerulescens. NCBI lineage: Eukaryota > Metazoa > Chordata > Aves > Pelecaniformes > Threskiornithidae > Theristicus > Theristicus caerulescens. The sequence goes on along the minus strand of CM036559.1, from coordinate 81,845,438 downwards.
CAGTGTTCCTGTGATTTTCTTACAATAGGTAATTAAAACAAGCGTGCAACATTGTCTGTACGAAGAAGAACATGTCAGACCTCCCAATTTCTTTGTCCCGGAAAGAAACATGCCTTCTAGGCAGTCATTTAAGAGTCAAGTGGGCTAGTGTCTTGCTGAGACCAGGGATTGTCTGGGTATGTGCTGTGGTCTCTAGTAACAGATGGTCTCCAGATTTCTGTCTGAATGCAACTGCCAACAAACTTTTAATTCTATTTGCTTAAGTAAGAATAGCTTTGATTAAAGAAATTATAAATAAATCTTTATGAATACACATTTTAGAGGAATGAATGTTTAATAAAACAATACGTGTCTAGGGGGGTATGTATGCACATGTATCAAAGCTTGAATTACAACTCTGATACTAATCAACAAAAAAGAACATTCAGAGATTTTTTTCTTATTTACTGATGGATTGGTTTTCTCATTAATAATATCTGGTGTTTAGGTAATTTCAGTGTTGGTTCTTGAGCAGCTGTCCAGATATGTGGCCAATAACACTGTCTAAATGAGAAAATGATTTTAGTTAGAAATTTGAAACTCTGGAGAGAATAATTTAGTTTTTAGCTACCCCTCAACAAAAATGAAATTCCATTTCAAATCTTATCCTTATGTTGCTATATCATCAATGAAAAACTGTAACCAAAGGAAGTGATGTTGTCCAAATTAGCATGTCAGCATTGACTCTCAGAATCTATTCCTTGCCTGAGGAGTCAGCAGTTTGGAAAGGACTTTTAGTTATTACACAACACAGTTAATGCTTCCTTGGGTAAAATATAGTCCCAGATGGTCAATTTCTAAACTTAGGTATGCAAATATACCTGGCTAAATATGATGTGTGTGTGTGTGTGTGTGTGTATGTATATATATATATATATATATAACTTTCTATGGATATTTGATTTTCTCTTCAATTGTCATTTACAAAGACTTCTAGTAACATTTAAGATACACTGGTGAATTTGAAACATAAGTATGGTGCTAGCAGATACCCATGACAGCTGAGGGTGTTTGAAATGACATTAGAAACCTATATACATGGCAGTTGAATTAAGACCCTGTTCAGTATATCAGCAGACTATAGAAAGCTTATTCAGATTAATCAGCTGGCTACATATAGACTGCTGTTATCATTCTAGATGCCCTAGGGTATTTGTCCTGGTGTCCAGCTGCCACTCCAAAAAGTCCATGGCTCTGCCATAAATCCTGTTATATCTGCAAGGCCACAGTGTTATATCAGATATCTCTGAGCATTTAATTTTTATGCTTGATGACATGTTTACACAATTGGAGCAAGCCTTAGATGTCTAGTTTGAGGTAAGCTGTACCACACACTCTATTGGCTTCATGACTAAGGCTAAAAGTTGGAGCTGTGAGCTATGACACTGGGCCATCAACTGTTCCTCTGAGGCTCTGGTTCTCTTACATGTCCTCTGTTATAACTGAAAGAATGTTCTACCTGTCTTGGATAACCTACAGTTATCCAACTTATCAAATTTCACTGAATAACTAAATGTGGGTAGTTGAATCCCACATTAGATACGAGTTGATTGTAATGGGAGCTTAGACATCTATTTCAAATAGTGAGACCTTGGCATTGCTTCAATTACTTATACATAGTGATTTAATGTCATTTGAGGTTCCCTACAGTATTCGAGACGTCTGACTAGAGTTGGTAGATAATGCACAGGACCTAAGGGAGACTCGTGGTTTTTGGAAGGGACACATAGAGGCCAGGTAGGATAGGACCACAGGATAATTCAGGCTGCAAGGACATAAGGAGTTCTTTAGCCCAACCTCCTGTTCAAAGCAGAGCCAGCTCTGATGTCAGACTAGGTCGTTCTGGGCTTTGTCCAATCGGGTCTTGAAAACCTCTGAGGATGGAACCTGCACAATCTCTCTGGGCAACCTGGTCCACTGCATGGCTGACCTCATGGTGTAAATGTTTCTCCTGATATCCAGTTTGGAGCTCCTTTGTTTCTATGTACACTCATGTCTCTCTTCTCTCATCACACACCTTTGTAAAGAGCTTGGCTCCATCTTCTCAAAAAACATCCTGTAAGTATTGGGGGGCTGCTGTTAGGTCCCCTGTAGTCTTCTTTTCTCCAAGCTAAACAAACTCCACTATCTCAGCCTCTCCTTATACAAAAGATGATCTAGTCCCTTAATTTGTAGCCCTTTGTTGGACTCACTTCAATACGTCCACCTCTCTCTTGTCCTGGGGAGCCCAAACCTGGAAACAGCACTCCAGATGCAACCTCACCAGGGATGAAAGAGGGGAAGAATCACCTGCCTCAGCCTGCTGTCAGCACTCTTCGTAATGCAGCTGGGATGCTGTTGACCTTTGCAACATGGACACATTGCTGTTTCATATTCAACTTGTGGCCCACCAGCCCACCCAGGCACTTCTCTGGAAAGCTGCTTTTGATCCAACTGCTCCCCAGTGTGGAGAACTTCTAAACAATGTTCTGCATGATGTCTTGCTAAATCATATATTTTCTAAAGAAAGTGTTTCTTATGAAGGCTGTTTATAGGATTGAATAACAATGAATATTAAATTTGTGATAAATAAATTGACAATGAAGGAAGAGTTTAAAATATGCATGGGATAGCTGGATTGTTTAGTGAGTCATTTTAGGAGGAAACACAGTCTCTTCCACCTATCTCAGGAATACTGTAGAAATTTACTGGTGACATAAAATACCTGCTGTTATCCTCATAAAGGAAACAAACAAAAATTCCACTGTAATGATAGTAAGGACACTGTAGAGATGGACTGGCTACTGTAATGAAAAGTATCTGTTATTTTTGTGATTCATTGTTCATTGAATATCATTTTCTGTCAAATAATGAAATCTAGATTAACAAGACTCAAAGTAATTTTGTTAAACTTAGTCTTTTACTTCATGGAAATGGTGCAAATAAATTTACCTCAAAGCTCTGAATAAGTCAGGGTATTGTCACAGTCACTTTTACAAGATACCTAATGCTCAGCTGCACAAGGTAGAAAAAGGAAAGCCTAAAATAAATGTAGAAAATAACAACTGTTAAGTAACTCTAAAACTTGCTGTTAATATAGAAAAAAAAGTGTTCACAAAATTTAGACTGGATAGCCACATGAAAACTTGTAGATAAAATTGATATGGACAATAATTGTTTGGTTATCATTACTAACAGTGAAAGCTATTAATTTTTTATTAGAAGTGTCATGTTATAGGAGTTGCATTTTTATGAGAATTTCATCTAGGTAACTTGCTACTCTGGATTATTGAAACAAATAGTTAAAAATCTAAATAGAAAATTAAACAAATAAACAACATCCCCACCACACACCAAATCAAATATGGAATGATTATTGTATTTTCTTATGTGGACCTTTGCTTCTGTTGAGTGTAGGAGTGGAATAATCTCTTGTTTTGTTTAAAAATACTGAATTCATTATGATACTGTGAAGCAAAACAAAACATTGTTATTATTAGTGATATGTACTTTATGATAAAAAAAAGAATCAGCAGCAGAAGGGGGTTATTGTATTGTGGTTTTTTTTTTTTTTAAATAGTTACCAGTATAAGTGTCTTTTAACTAGAAAGCAGAGATCAAAATGTATATCTACAGCTGGTTATAGCTCTTCAGTGATTAAGCAGGAGATAGGAGCAGAATCCATGCTCTGTTGCTGAGATGAGCTGTGCTCATAGCAAGAACAGCAAAATAATCAAAAGAGAAAATGTATGTAAAGATATTATCTAGAAAGAAATACTGGACTTGCAGTTCTCATCACTGTCTTTGAATGTCTCTAGTTTCAAGTAATGGGAAAGGACTAACCAGTTCTGAGGTTCAGCTTTTGTGTTCTTTCTAGTTTGATCTAGGCTTACATGGGGTTGTCTTTTCCAAACATCAGTTAAGGAAGTATAAACTACAATGAAGAATGGTGATGAGAGTCCACAAATATTCTTGAGTTGTCGTTCAGTACTTTAGCATAGAAGAAACAACGTAGCAGAATGGCTTAGGCTTTATGAACCGAGTTCATGTTTCATGAATACATATTCCTTCCTATGTTTACATAGCTTCCTGTCATGATGTATAGTTTGCTATTAAAAACTAATCTTACTAACTTTAAAATACGATACCTGAACATACCTCTTTATCCTGTGAAAAGCCTGTCTTTTTAACTTTACTCCACATTCATCTCTCTCCGGAAGTATTTGAACATATTAACCTTTTCTTTACCTACTATATAGAACACCTACTTTAAGAGAAATTACTTTAATAGGCTGTTATTTCAGGAGGACTGATTCACCGAGCACCCAAAATAATTTAGGCCTAATTTCATTTTCATGCTTTCACAAACATGAACACATTAGCTGTTTGCATCATAAAAAACGTATAATAAAACCAGCATGGATTAACATAGTCAATACTCCACTTATGGCAATGGAATAACCTTCAATTTTACCTTTAATATCTAACATTCTTACCCTGAAAAAAGAAAAAAGTTAAAACATTGTTCTTTTCATAACAATTAAGATTTTTAGCAAAACTAGTTGGTGTTATAGGTAGAAATTCTACATTTCAGTGTTGAGCTTTTTTGTTCAGTGTGCCAAGATTCAAGGACATAAACAGCATTATTTTAAAAACATGAACTTTTTTTTTAAATATAAATAGAAAAAACCATACCAAATAGCACAAATGAGACTTGCTGAGGTGCCACTATAACTGACATTCAACTGTTTCATTGTGTGTGCAATTTTAAGAATGGTGTGGGCTGAAGTATTCAACAGTTTATTCTCATGACATTCTTTGCATCATTTGATGTTTAAATTGTACTTTTGAAAAAACAGAACACCCTTCTAAAAAAACACACACACAGGAATATTTAATGCCATTTTTATTAGTCATCTTTTGAAAGAAAACAGCTATTTAACAATGAACAGATTTATGTCCCCTGATGCCCTTTTTTTAACCATTGTTTTAAGTTCATATTGTAGACTGCTCTTTACATTTGAAAGAAAATTAAAAAGAAAGGTGTCACAAAAGAAAAGAGTAAAAAGTGAACGTCACAAGAAATAGTACAGTCAGATAGTTCTGATAGGAAAATTGCTTCAATGTGACATTATTATTACCCAGCTTAGAATGCATCAAAGTGAATGAATACTGGCACTTGGATCCTGTTGCTACAGAGTAGGGAGTTTTCTAGATTCACATTGATTTTGTTCAGGTTTTTTACCAGTTCAAAAAATTCAATATAGAGAGTTTTTTACCTAAAAATGAAGACCACCTCATTTTTATTTCCATGTAAACACAGAGTTGATGGTTCATGGTTGCCAGAGGTTGGTGTTGCTTTTTATATTACAAATAATTAATTGTGTGTGTAGAAACACAAAAACATACTGGGTAATTTTTTTGTTTTGCCTTTCCTTTTAATCTCTGTGCTATCTGCCAGCAAAGCTACTGTGGAATTGTAGATCTTGAAATTTAGGTTCTATGAAATATTGTTCTAAAATAATTACAGAAAACTATTGGAAATAATAGATTACATGTATGTTGAGTCTATGATGCTGAGCCCTTTTGTTCTGTGTTGCTCCACTGTCGTGGTTTAACCCCAGCCAGCAACTAAGCACCACGCAGCCACTTGCTCACCCCCCCCACCGGCAGGATGGGGGAGAGGATCGGAAGGGCAAAAGGGGAAAACTCGTGGGTTGAGATAAAAACAGTTTAATAACTAAAGTAAAATAAAAAATAGAACAGTAGTAATACAAAGCAAGCGGTACACTGTACAATTGCTCACCACCCGCCGACCGATGCCCAGCACATCCCCCAAGCAGCGACCGAACGCCTCCCTGGCCAACTCCCCTGCTTATATACTGAGCATGATGTCACATGGTATGGAATAGCCCCCGCCCAGTCTGAGTCAGCTGCCCCAGCTGTGCCCCTCCCAGCCTCCCATGCCCCTGGCAGAGCATGGGAAGCTGAAAAGTCCTTGACCAGTGTGAGCACCACTTAGCAAGTACTTAGCAAGAACCAAAACATCAGTGTATCATCATACCGGCTACCAGGAAGAAAACCAACTCCATCCCAGCCAAAACCAGGACATCCACATATGGCTGAGTTTTAAATACTGAAGAAAGAGAGTACCAAAGACCTTTTTAATCTATCAAGATTCCATGGAGGATAAAGGAGCCAGTGAGTGCTGGGAGTTCTTCAAGAATGCTCTCTTGGAAGCACAAAACCAGTTTATCCCCTATAAAAGAAAGGGAAGTAAGTGGAGCAAGAGGCCCCCTTGGCTCAACCACGAGCTCCTGGATCTGCTTAAAACCAAAAGAGAAGCATATCAGAGATGGAGAAGTGGAAGATTGTCCACTGAGAACTACAAGGGCATTGCCAGAGTGTGCAGAGATGCAGTTAGAAAGGCAAAAGCTCAACTTGAATTGGAACTAGCCAGAGATGTCCAAAATAACAAGAAAGGGTTCTTCCGGTATGTAAGTTGCAAGCAGAAACAGAAGGAAAACATAGTCCCACTGTTAAACAGTAGAGGTGAATGACTCTCCAACAATACTGAAAAGGCAGAGGTTCTCAACACCTTCTTCACCTCTGTCTTTATCAACAGTGTTGGATCCCAGGCATTGGGAACAAAAATCCAGGAGGATCCCAACATAGACCCACCATCAGTGATGAAAGAGTTAGTATGTGAATTATTACGAGCTTGACCCCTACAAATCGATGGGCCCTGATGCCATCCACCCGACGGTGTTGAGAGAGCTGGCTGATGTCATTGCAGGGCCACTCTCCATAATCTTTGAGAAGTCGTGGAGATTGAGGGATGTCCCAGAGGACTGGAAGAAGGCAAATGTTACCCCTATCTACAAGAAGGGCTCAAGGGAGGATCTGGGTAATTATAGGCCCATCAGTCTTACTTCAATCCCCGGGAAAGTCATGGAACGGATCCTCCTGGGGGCCATCATGAGTCAAATGAAGCATGTGATTGGGAAAAGCCAACACGGCTTCACAAAAGGCAAATTGTGCCTGACAAATCTGGTGGTCTTCTATGATAAAGTGACCTGCTCAGTTGACATGGAGTGAGCAGTGGACGTTGTCCACCTGGACTTCTCGAAGGCTTTCAATACAGTTCCCCACAGCCTCCTCCTGGAGAAATTGATGCATTATGGCCTAGACAAGTGGTCTGTGCAGTGGGTGAGGAATTGGCTGATGGGCCACACCCAAACAGTGGTGGTAAATAGCTGTTTTTCAAACTGGCAACCCGTCACAAGTGGGATCCCCCAGGGATCAATATTGGGCCCAACGCTATTCAATATCTTCATAAGTGATCTGGATAACGGGATCAAGTGTAGCCTGATGAAGTTTGCAGATGACACCAAACTGAGTGGGGAAGTAGACACTCTGGAGGGGAGAGCCACCCTGCAAGGAAGATCTGGCTAGGCTGGAAGAGTGGGCTAACAGGAACCTTATGAAGTTTCATAAAAAGACAAGTGTAAGGTCTTGCACCTGGGAAAGCATAATCCAGAAGTGCAGTTCAGACTGGGATCCACCTGGCTAGAGAGCAGCTCCGTGGAAAGGGGCCTGGGGGTCCTGGTGGACAGGAAGCTCAATATGAGTGAACAGTGCGCTGTTGTGGCCAAGAAGGCCAACAGGATGCTGGGTTGCATCAAAAAGGGCATCACCAGCAGAGATAAAGAAGTCATTATCCCACTCTACTCGGTGCTTGTCAGGCCACACCTGGAATACTGTGTACAGTTCTGGTCCCCGTTATACAAAAAAGATGTGGACAGGCTGGAGGGGGTCCAGAGAAGGGCCACCAAGATGATCAAGGGTCTGGGAAGCCTGCCGTATGAGGATAGGCTGAGAGAGCTGGGTTTGTTCAGTCTTGAGAAAAGGAGGCTTAGAGGTGATCTCATCACCATGTTCCAGTACTCAAAGGGGAGCTACAAAGAAGATGGAGACTCCCTTTTTACGAGGAGTCACATGGTGAGGACAAGGGGTAACGGGTACAAGTTACTCCCAGGGAGATTCCGATTGGCCACGAGAGGTAAATTGTTCACAATGAGAACAGTCAATCATTGGAATAATCTCCCCAGGGAAGTGGTTGACTCCGCTACGCTGAACACATTTAAGACTCAGTTGGACATGGTGCTGGGCCATCTTGTCTAGATTGTGCTAGAAAGGTTGGACCAGATGATCCTTGAGGTCCCTTCCAACCTGGTATTCTATGATTCTATGAAAAAAGGCACAAAACCAACAGTGGTCAATATTGAAACAGTATAAAGTTAAATGTAAAGTAAGAAACACCTTCAGTGTTGTGGCAATTAATCACCATAAAAATCACCAAGGGAAATCATAGCCTGTCTGTGACACCAGTAATATTTACGTAACTTTCTAGAAGATACAGTCTCAGTGCAAGGTAACCTAGAAATACTGGAATGCATTTGTGAATAGTAATTTCATTAAAGATTCTTCTCTGCTCTTTAGTTATATGCCTTTTCAGAAAGGCTGAAACACAATGCTTCAATTTGGAATTTCTGAGAAAACTGTAAAACTGAGTTGCAAAAGGTTTCAGTGTTACAGTGCACACTGTAAAACATCTAAGTTGTGGGAGGAAACTGAAAGCAATCTTTTTCAGAATAACCTCAAGTGAGTTGATTCTGATGGTCATTGTTTTTTTTCTACAGATTATAATTATATATATAACTGTACATACATTACAACAGTTTCTTATATCTGTCCATTCCCTCCATAGGAGTCATGTTACTTAAGGAGTCATCTTCTCTTTTGTATGTTGCACAGGTCAAATAGTGAGATTTGCCATTGATTGTTTTTTTGTAAAAAATTAAAAAATAAAAAAAGATAAATATGTTGAGATAGCAGATTAGTTTTAGACTTTTCTGTTGTCAAGTATTTCACTTCTTCAAGCACCAGTTTCTTATAATTTGGTTATACAGTTATCTGTGGAAGTATAACTGGTGATTAGCTAATATGCAGTTTTAGATGGAAGTTATTAATTTTTTTTAAATAAATTATTCCTGTCTCCTTTTCTTTCTTTCAGTTTGGATGACCCAGAGAAAATTTAAATAAAAGTTGAGAAATTTCTCCCTATGATTCATCTATGTGCTAAAAAATATTTGAGAATAAATTGTTTTTATTATAGCCAGTATAAATTGTGTTGATTGGTATTATAAATCATGTTATACACATGGTTTCATTTTTAATGTGATTAATTAATTAGAAAGAAATATGTGTTTAAATATAAATACTGTGTGCCTGATTTATGAATTTTGTAAATTAAATATAAATGTATAACACATCAGTAGGATTTCCAAACCAGCATGATCCCTCTGAGTAGAATTTTAAACATCTATCATTTAAATGTTTTAAATCATGTGCTGTGGGGAACTAAACACCTACATACTTGTCAATATTATTTATAAAGTACAGGAGAAAAATTAAAAACTTTCCATTAGAAAAACTTCAATTTTACCCATCCAGTTTTTCTATCTAACAAATTTGAAGGCTGAGATACAGGAAACATGACAGAATAGAATGAGAGTCTTTGGAGAATACTTAGTTTAGAATTTAAAAAAAAAGAAATCCTCTGTTCCAAATGTGACTATTGCATTCATGCATATCTGTCCCAACTTGAATATCCCTATAATCAATAATATGTATTTTCAAATCAAATATTATAATTCTCCTCCAAAAACCAAATGCCTTATTTTTATCCAGAATCTGATGGATCCAGAATTGTACTTATGGTAAACAAGTATACGTTATTTTCATAGAATCATAGAATCATAGAATTCTTAAGGTTGGAAAAGACCCTTAAGATCATCGAGTCCAACTGTTAACCTATCACTGCCAAGTCCATCACTAAACCATGTCCTCAAGCACCACATCTACCCATCTTTTAAATACCTCCAGGGATGGAGACTCAACCACTTCCCTGGGCAGCCTGTTCCAGTGCCTAAATTTTAATCCATTCTTACTGTATACAGCTAGGCTTCATTTAAGAATTTGAACCATATTAAGTTATCTGATTGAATTGCACTAGTCAAGGCTTTAAGCAGTAATGATTTGTAGTTAATGTATAAATAAGGCTTGAGATGTTTATATTTTAAAAAAACCTGTCTTTATGTTAAATATGAACCCAACAGATTAAATCTATTCACTTCTTCAACATTCACCATTTAGAAAACTTCATTTGCACGAAAAGTCTTATTTTCAACCTATCTAAAAGCAAACATAAAATTCCTTGAACACTTGATAGAGCATGTTCTTTTGATAAATCATTTTTTTTACTGTCGTTTGTAGACAAAGGCAATAAGTATCTTTCAGACTAGCATTAATTAACATACATGTTTCTGGAGGCTAAGAATGCAACATATAGAGTGCTACTCTTGATGTACTCTAACTCATATATTTTATTATAACAATTCAACTTTTTTTACCATGAAAAATCATAATATTCCGTCTGACAGTGACACATGCAATTACAGAAGTCAAGAGAAAAAGCGAGGAAGAGGGACTGCATGCTCTCCCTACCTCTTCAGCTTGCAGACTGAAAGAAACAGCTTGTAATAAATACAGCCCCTGCGGAAACTCTAGGCAAGGTTGAACACAGCGTGTAATGTTGACACTTAAGGATTTTAGGTTCCTGATGGATTTCCTTCTGTGACTTAAAATTTGGGACCTTTGGATACTGACTAGCTTCTGAATTATCTGTTATCTGCAGGTCCCAGGCCAGTTTATTATGAACTAAAGACATCTAAAAATGTCTTTAATATCTTGATTAGACAGAGAAGCAGAAAAAAGTTGTCAAGATAACAAAATGCAGGAGCAAGTACTCAATACTGACTGATTATTATTTCTTTTCAGAAATTATTTCTTCCCCGGCTAATTCTTGTATGTCCTTTCTATTTTCTTTCACTCTAGTATCTATGTTCCTTGTCTCCTCCGAAGTAGAATAATGGTAATTCAACATAGCCTGATGCTGTAGAACTCCAATTTCACTTCATACAATTTGCACTACCTCAGGTCATTGGACAATTGAGGTTTTTGCTTATACTGAAATTAACTCATGATATCATTCTGCGTTTATTCCTTCTGCACATCTTCACTTAAAACACAGTGGAAAAGTTTTTTGGATCCTGTCTGTTCCATTCATACTTCCCCCTTGTAGTAAAAAGACTTTCCTTTTATGTATGTTATATATGTGTGTATCATATATGTGTTGTGCCATTACCCAAGGGATTTATTGATTGATAATGGGAAAGGGTTTTAAATAGCAGTAGACCCTATGTTCATCCTTAAACAAGCTTACCAATTCAAGGTCAGATTCATTCTGCTTGACTTGGCTCTTCTTTGAGGTGCTTAAATTAGGAATCAGTCCTGTTTCTTCTCTTTAATTTTCATAAAGTTAACAACTTTGGTTGCGCAGTGTCACCAAGAGCAGATTTACACTCTGGGCATGCCAGTGGCTCTCCACTGACTATAACAGGCACTTGATAGAGTATACCCTTATTCAGATGTACTAACTAAATGCCTGAACTTCAGTGGGACGAATCTGGGCATAAATAAGTAACGTGAAACCAGGCTTCTGCTGCGGGAACGAACTCTTTATGGTAAAGAATAATTAAAAACAAGTTAGCATTATGCTCAAAATGTTGTTTATGGGCAAAGAGGAAGCAAAATGCATTTATCTGTGAAAGTAAAGCCAAGATGTTATTGTTACCATAATGGAAATGTTAACAGTCTAGTTCAAGAATCACCATTAGTCTAGATCTAATTATCAGAGAAAAAAAAGTTTCCATTTTATTTACAAGTGGAAAAAGTCACAACAATACTCATAAGATAATTAAAAATGCAACAGTCAGGTTTGTGTACTGCTGTGTTCCTGTTTATGGCTTCTTCCCTTTCTTATCATCCCTTGTTACATCGAAAAACATCCTTGGCCAGATACCCTTAAAGGAAGCACTTTGCTTCCACAAACACTTACAGGTAAAACTCTAAGTTGTCAGCCTCTGGAGTCCTTTGCTGGAAGGAATATGCTATTTATAGCTTTTTCTTTCTCCTCCAGTATCCAGTTGGGGTCATTTTTACGTGTTTGTTAATGAGCTTCTACACCTTTCTCTTTCCTCATTGGTCTGCAGTGTCATGTTACTTCAAGTTTACTGTGTATGGTGCCCTTTATATATATGTTAGGTATTATTTTTTGTTCTGTTCATTACCCCAAAAACAAGTTTTGTCCATCTCCAGGTCTTAATTTCTTTAACTGACCACAGGTAAGTTGTTTATAGCTGTGGCATCTCCAATGCCAAGCCTGTGCCCCATCTCTTATGACTCCATGCCTGAGCTCCTCTGCACCGTGTCCTGTGTCTCCATTTCTCAGAGTCTTTGCTACTGTACCAGACTTGTATTTCTCTATACTACATCACTGTGTTAGAGCTGTAAATACCTCATTCTATGTGGAATTTTTTTTTATTACTACTATCTCTATAGAACTATGGTTGTACTGTGCAAGGATAAAATTAGCCATTGCTGCCTGGTTAATTAGGGAAATGACTGTTACAGCTAAACCAGGTAAAACAAAGCTGCAGGCAGGTAAAGAAATATTCAGACAGAGCAAGCCTGGCAAGCCTCAGCCCTGAGGCCTTGCAAGTATAGTACAAATCTTATGACCTGTTACTAGCAATGACAATACCGTATGACTGGGCTATGAAATTATGTCATAAATTAATATGCAAAAGGAATTAAGCCTATATTCCGAAGGGAGCTAGGACCTGCAGGTTTTTTGCCCTGAAAGAACAAGCTGCTAGTGCCTTTTTCTCTCCAGCCAAAGAACAAGCCTCAAACGGGCATGCAGGATTTCAACACGCTGCCTGAGAAGAGTTACGTTCCATAAATTGGCATGGGAGGCAACTGATAGGTTGAGCAGGGAGCTGTCTATACCTGTGGGAGAAACTGAAGATGGTCCTCATGTGGACTTATGTAACTCTTTCAGTGCCAGTAGGAGGTATCTTTGTTCAAACTCTTCCTGACCTAGCAGTTATGTTCAGCTTGTGATGATGAAATTCATTCTGATCTCTTCAGGCTTAGGACAGACCTAAAGCCATGTGTCCTATTTCCACTGAGTTACTGAGTAAAGGTCAGCAAGAGCAACAGCTTTTTGAAGACTGATTAATTAATAATGGAATGATGATTCTGATATCTGATGTAATATAGCAAGAAGTGATTGTGAATCAAGCCCTCAGAATCAATCTAGTAACACTTTCACTATGTGAAATAAGTGAATAAGTGGATTTTAAACCTTTGCAAAAGCTCTTTGCAAAATCTAGTTGGATGAGTTGGGGGAAGGCTTATTTCATCTTCTGAAACTGTGCAGTTGTTTTGGCATCCATTTTGCAGTCTCTATTCTGCCCCTTGTGCCTTTTTTTCTATTGCTTCTAGCAAAATTTTACAATGCCCCTAATTTTAATCTTGATTCTTAAAAGGAAAGAAAATCCTTTTGAGACTGATACTGTTTATTTTGTTTGTTACCTTTTGTCAAACTCTTTTTCCCACTTATTTAATTTCTTTACCTATTATATGTCCTAAATTTTATGGAGAACAGAAATAGAATAGCTCTTAAAAAGATCATTATTCATGGAAAAAAATGAAGGCTAGATTGTGATTTCAAAACTATTGTAATTTTTAATTTCAAATTGAATATAATTATTTATGTTTTTTTATATTTTTATATATATAAAATAAATATATTTTTATATCTACATTAAATATATTTTTATATCAGTAAAAGCTCATGTTTCATATATTTACTCATATCAATGATATTCTTTATGTTTGGATTATTATTTCAAGAAGACTATATATTGTGTGAGAGATTTTCATTTTTTTTAAACTTTGGAAAAAGTGAAGTTGGAGACGTGACTTCCATTTATGTGTTACAAAATGATGAAAAAATTATAGATTATGTAATTATTACTTTGTGCATGAAACACATAGAGCATCTGTACCCTGTACTTCAAAGTCTGTCTGATTTACATCCCATGTAAGTAGCAAAATTTCAATAAAATCTTAAGCATAGTCCCCAGACTGCAAAGGGCCTTGCCTGATCCACATATTTAGTGGAAGGGTATGTCACTGTGTGTTTTAAAATTCCCACCAAATGGCATTAATTTATCTTTGGGGAGGTATAGAGAAAATCATGTTCCTGATTGTATTAATGCCTGAAAATTGCAACAGGCCAGGATGTCCCATGAAAATTAAATAAACTATTAGTATTATGCAGTGCAGCATGTCTGTTCTCAGTCACATGGCATAAAAGTGGCCATGGAGGGTGTAACCCTCTCTGTTTTACACCATCTTCATTTATGTGGACAGAAGTTCTTTAATATCACTTCTAACTTCAATTGACCTCAGATTCCTGTCCTGAAATGCATTCAGTAGAAATACTGTACTACTTACCACTAGGTTTAATTTTTCTCTTGGCAAAAAGATCAAAAGTCAGTGCAACATTTCTTTCTTTTTAACTGGTATTCATTATTGTTTTAAACACAGTGAAGAAGTCATTTGACTTCAAGCAGTAGACATCAATGAGATATTTAAAATAAATCTCAGTGAATCTCACTGTTAAAGGTATTTCTCATTTTAAAATACACTTTATAAGAAAAGATGTTACTTTGGCCTTTTTCCAGGTGTGTGGCTTGCAGATAACATAAGAAATATTTAAGTGTGCAAGGGGGAGTTAATTGCTGCTGGGAATGGTTTTGAACCAGATTCAGAATTTTTTAATATTTAACATGAAGGGCTGGCTGATGTTTAAAACAGGTGATTATGTTCTTTGCATTTCAATTAAAAACATGTGTTCCTACCTTATTATAAAAACTTCAAATATCCAGAGCCTGTTGCATGTAAATGTAGGCATGCTCCACCATCTGTAAATTAGATTTGCCTGTTCTGAATTATTTTTATTACTCGGCACAAATTTTAAGCAGATATATTTCATTTATAACTGCCTGAAATTATAGCCGCATTCAAATATAGAACACTTTGTTTTCAGCAGAATTAGCAGTTCTGTGAAATACAGGGTATATATCCATGAAGCTGTACATGGAGCATATATTATAGATAAATAGGCAATGTTCACTTTGCAGTGCAGTGTTATGCTTCTGTGAAATTAAAATTGTGGGCACAATCTCTTTCCTTCTGAGGTGAAATTACAGAAGTAGAAGTGAATTCTTAGCCTACTGTTAAAATATTTAATATCGGTATTATGGATGTAATTGTTCTGAAAATGTCTGCTAAGAGCTGTTTCAGAGGTGTGGTGTACGGAGCATATGAGGGTGGTCCATGGAGAATTGTTTAAATCCATCGCATTACATTTATTCCTTATTTACACCTGTAAATCCCACTGAACATTATAAAATAATTCCTTAATAATATTACTAGAAGATAAATTCTTTCAGTGCTCCAGGATGTTGTTTATCACTCATAGGAGGAAGTCTACTGGTTAAGATACAGAAAATGTTAAGTAAGTACCATGTTTTAGGAGAAATCAAAAGATTCAGCTTAATATAGACATCCTTGGGTGCAGTGAAGACTGTCTCATCTGTGTTAAGATCCTACCTACTGAAAGAGGGAAATATATATTATATAAACACTAAAATAAAAAAGCATTTCTGTTATGTTAATTTTAACACACACCATAACATTCTCTGTTATTTCCTAGATTTAATGTAAGATGAAAGAGTGCTAAATTCAAAGAAAAATGAAGGAGGAATAGAAAAGTAGCTGAACAAGCATGAAAGGATCATGAAGGGCACAAGCACAAAATTATGTAGACTGAGGACAGGTATTGCTCTGTTTATTCACCAGCAGTAAATCTCTCTAGCTGAAGAGGTATTTGCATCATATACCACAGCTCAGAAATGAGTTCCTCTTTAGCTGCAGAAAGAATTGCAAACAAAAGAGGCAGACCAGTTCTGGGTCTCTTAGAAAAATGTTTTTGCTTCCTTTCTTTCGTTTATGCCTCTGGCAGCAAAATGTCTGTGATAGAATTAAGTTCAAATGAAAAACAAAAAAAGTCTATTGTTTTTATAGTTAAAATAACTTGCATAGCAAATGGGGTCCATGACAAACAAAAGGAATTAAAAGAGAGTAAGAGTAGGTGTATTGTGTAAGTGAACATTTACCTTTTGGTATTTTTTTAAAATGGTAAATATGCAAATGGTTTAAATAACAAAATGAGAAAACAACAAAAGAAATAAAAGCTCTTTTTTTCCTTAGTAACTGAATGTCAAATTTTGTTTCCTTTTACCTATAATGCACTTTCTTCCCCATCAAGAAAACAAGAAATTCTTTAAGGAAAAAAATAAATATAATGATACCATGGGGAGGGTTCAGATTCATGCTCGCAACATGTTTCTTTCTTTTCGTTCAGCAGTATTTCCTTTTTGTTTGACATGGTACACCACTGATACAGCACCGTTAGGGCCAGAAGCACAATTATATCAGCATCGTAGGAAAAGCAGAAGCAGTATTTCTTTGACATGTTTACCTTTTAGGGATATATTCTTCATGCCATGCATATAAATATTCAGATTCACTTTGCAGTTAATAACCATGCCATGGCTTCCTTGTTTTCAAAATGACTATGAGCAGGTAATGAAAGAAGGAAAGGAGAGATGTGTTGCTACATTATCAGGTGAAAAAAAACCATAACTATTTATTTGTACATGACTCTCGTACTGTTAGTTCCTTACTGTCATCTAAGTAGCTTCTTCTGTAGGAAAGCTGAATGTGGGATATAGACCTCAAAATACATGTTAAGTTGGAATCCTAATATCTGGGGATACAGATAGAACAGCTCATGTTACCAACCGAAACTCCATAAAATTGCCTTCCCCTGACTATTTGAGGCTGCTGAATTCCAACATCTGCAAGCCAGCTAAGGGAAACCATATGAAGTAGTGTCTTTACTGCAGAAAAAAATATTATTTGTTTTTCCTTTATTTTTATGAAAAATGAGTGAGATAGCATAAATTAGAATTTATAAAGAAAAATTTTTTGTCTCATGTAATTCACACACCTAATTTGAGCTCAGAACTAACTTTTTTCCATAAATTCTTTTTTCTTTTCCTTTATTATAACAAAGGGTTTGAGTACTTTTTTATTGGAAACATTTTCAGGTCCTTAAATTCAGCATTATGGTAAGTGGGAGTACAATTGAAATTGAAAGGATAATCTTTTCAAATAGTAATTTAAATACTTTGATACTATAATATTGTTATTCAGTGTCTTGTTTCGGTTTAAAAAAAATGTTTTAGAATAAACTGTCAGCATTACTACTTCATTCTAGTGATTTGCATAGCAATTATTTGCTTTCAAATTTAAAATTTTGAATGTTGGTAAAGATAATAAATTTTTCTGCTCTTTAAAGTCTATCTTGTCATGAAATCATGACAAAGATTATAAAAATACATGTATAGTCTCCAGATTAGTTGGAATTCTGAGCACATTAGTGGCTAATACATTGATTCACTTACTAAAAATATATGAGTTGCTGGTAATGATCCATATGGTACCCTTGAACACGATCTTGTAATTCTGCAAAGAGAATCTGTTGAATGAAAGTAAACTGTTTCACTTCAATAGTTGCTGATCAGATGCTCACTTCTTTAAAGTAACATTTGAATAATTAATCTTATGTCATGGTTTAACCTCAGCCAGCAGCTAAGCACCACACAGCCGCTCGCTCAATCCCCCCACCCCAGTGGGATGAGGAAGAGAATTGGGAGGGTTACAGTCAGAAAACTCGTGGATTGAGATAAGAACAGTTTAATAATTGAAGTAAAATGAAATAGAATAGTAGTAATAATAATAATAATAATAATATAATACAATAATAATATACAGAGCAAGTGATACACTATACAATTGGCTCACCACCCGCCGACCGATGCCTAGCACGTCCCCGAGCAGCGATTGCTGCCCCCCCCAGCCAACTCCCCCACTTTATATACTGAGCATGATGTCATACGGTATGGAATAGCCCTTTGGCTGGTCTGGGTCAGCTGTCCTGGCTGTGCCCCCTCCCAGCTTCTTGTGCACCTGGCAGAGCATGGGAAGCTGAAAAAGTCCTTGACTAGTGTAAACTCTACTCAGCAAGAACCAAAACATCAGTGTGTTATCACCATTATTCTCATCCTAAATCCAAAACACAGCACTCTACTAGCTACTAAGAAGAAAATTAACTCTATCCCAGCTGAAACCAGGACAGTATCCACCCCTTATTCCATACCATATACATCATGCCCAGGTCTTACACTTTCCAATACATTCCAATTAATCAGTACCACTTTTCCAGTCTTTTGATGTAGAGATATATATATACACACACACATACACACATGGATATAATTTCCTTAGTCTATAGGCTATCCCTCTAAAATGTTGAGTTCATTTAGTCCATGACTTTGGGTTTCATCTGTCCTAATAGTTCTTCAGGGCAGGAAAGATGGTGTGTGGTGTTGGATTGTTGCATGCTGAAGCCAGTTCTGGTTCCATCACTGCTGCACTTTGCTCGGTTTCCTCAAAGTTCATTCTTCATTAATTTGGGCAATTCTTACTGTATACTGTTGATATGGCACATAGTAATCACAGAAGTGATGACATCCAGTATTATATTGCAACTAACATTATACAATTCAGTTCATTGGCTATTTTCACCCAGAATCAAGTCTCCTTGAGGTACACATCGGACTTCCCCATCCTCTCGCATCACCCACCAAGTGCACCCAGGTCCTTGAGCAAAAGCAATCCCACGGATGGGTTTACCTCTGCCTGAGGCAGGAGTAACCCAGACTGTCTTCCCCGTTATATTTTTTAGGTGCACTACAGGGACTTTATCTCCCTCTACAGTACGTAAAAGTCTTGATTGGGCAGGGCCAGCTCGATTGGCTGATCCCCTCGTGTTGACTAACCAGGTGGCCTTTGCTAAATGTGTGTCCCAGTGTTTGAATGTCCCACCACCCATTGCTTTTAGTGTAGTCTTTAACAGTCCATTGTATCGTTCCATTTTTCCGGAGGCCGGTGCGTGATAGGGGATGTGATATACCCACTCAATGCCATGCTCTTTGGCCCAGGTGTCTAGGAGGCTGTTTCGGAAATGAGTCCCATTGTCTGACTCAGTTCTTTCTGGAGTACCATGTTGCCATAGCACTTGCTTTTCAAGGCCCAGGATAGTGTTCCGGGCAGTGGCGTGGAGCACGGGATATGTTTCCAGCCATCCGGTGGTTGCTTCCACCATTGTAAGCACATGGCGCTTGCCTTGGCGGGTTTGTGGGAGTGTGATATAATCAATCTGCCAGGCCTCCCCATATTTATATTTCAGCCATCGTCCTCCATACCAGAGAGGCTTGAACCGCTTGGCTTGCTTGATTGCAGCGCATGTTTCGCATTCATGGATAACCTGTGCAATAGTGTCCGTGGTCAGGTCCACCCCTTGATCACGAGCCCATCTATATGTTGCATCTCTTCCTTGATGGCCTGAGGTGTCATGGGCCCACCAAGCCAGAAATAATTCACCCTTATGTTGCCAGTCCAGATCCACCTGAGCCACTTCAATCTTAGCAGCCTGATCCACCTGCTGGTTGTTTTGATGTTCTTCAGTGGCCCGACTCTTGGGTACGTGAGCGTCTACGTGATGTACTTTTACAACCAGGTTCTCTATCCGGGCAGCAATATCTTGCCACAATGCGGCAGCCCAGATGGGTTTGCCTCTGCACTGCCAGTTGCTCTGCTTCCATTGCCGTAACCACCCCCACAGGGCATTTGCCACCATCCATGAGTCAGTATAGAGATAGAGCATTGGCCACTTTTCTCGTTCAGCAATATCTAAAGCAAGCTGGATGGCTTTCACCTCTGCAAACTGACTCGATTCACCTTCTCCTTCAGCAGTTTCTGCAACTTGTCGTACAGGATTCCATACAGCAGCTTTCCACCTCCGATGCTTCCCCACAAGACGACAGGACCCATCAGGGAACAGGGCATATTGCTTCTCATTTTCTGGCAGCTTATTATACAGTGGGGCCTCCTCAGCACGCGTCACCTCCTCCTCTGGTGATATTCCAAAATCTTTGCCTTCTGGCCAGTCCATGATCACTTCCAAGATTCCTGGGCGACTGGGGTTTCCTATTCGAGCCCGTTGTGTGATGAGTGCAACCCACTTACTCCATGTAGCATCAGTTGCATGATGTGTAGAGGGGACCCGCCCTTTGAACATCCAGCCCAGCATCGGCAGTCAGCATGTCAGGAGGAGCTGTGCTTCAGTACCAACCACTTCCGAAGCAGCTCGAACCCCTTCATATGCTGCCAATATCTCTTTCTCCGTTGGAGTATAGCCAGCCTCGGATCCTCTGTATCCTCGACTCCAAAACCCTAGGGGTCGACCTCTAGTCTCCCCCGGTGCTTTCTGCCAGAGGCTCCAGGTAGGGCCATTCTCCCCGGCTGCAGTGTAGAGCACATTTCTTACATCTTGCCCTGCCCGGACTGGCCCAAGGGCTACTGCATGAACTATCTCCTGTTTAATTTGTTCAAAGGCTTGTCGTTGCTCAGGGGCCCATTTGAAATCGTTCTTCTTCCAGGTCACTTGATAGAGAGGGCTTACGATGAGACTGTAATTTGGAATATGCATTCTCCAAAAACCCACAATGCCCAAGAAAGCCTGTGCTTCCTTTTTGCTGGTTGGTGGAGACATGGCTGTTATTTTGTTGATCACATCCATCGGGATCTGACGACGTCCATCTTGCCATTTTATTCCTAAAAACTGGATCTCCTGTGCAGGTCCCTTGACCTTACTTTGTTTTATAGCAAAGCCGGCTTCCAGAAGGATTTGGACTATTTTCTTCCCTTTCTCAAAAACTTCTTCTGCTGTGTTGCCCCACACGATGATGTCATCAATGTATTGCAGGTGTTCCGGAGCGTCACCCTGTTCCAATGTAGTCTGGATCAGTCCATGGCAAATGGTGGGGCTGTGTTTCCACCCCTGGGGCAGTCGATTCCAGGTGTACTGCACACCCCTCCAAGTGAAAGCAAACTGTGGCCTGCACTCTGCTGCGAAAGGGATAGAGAAAAACGCATTAGCGATGTCAATGGTGGCATACCACTTGGCTGCCTTTGACTCCAATTCGTATTGAAGTTCTAGCATGTCCGGCACGGCAGCACTCAGCGGCGGCGTGCCTTCATTCAGGCCCCGATAGTCTACTGTTAGTCTCCACTCTCCATTAGACTTACGCACTGGCCATATGGGACTGTTAAAAGGTGAGCGAGTCTTGCTGATCACTCCTTGGCTCTCCAGTCGACGAATCAGCTTATGGATGGGACTGAGGGAGTCTCTGTTGGTGCAATATTGCCGCCGGTGCACTGTCGTGGTAGCAATTGGTACCTGTTGTTCTTTGACCCTCAGCAACCCCACAATAGAAGGGTCCTCTGAAAGACCGGGCAGGGTAGACAGCTGTTTAATTTCCTCCGTCTCCAAGGCAGCTATGCCAAAAGCCCACCGGTATCCTTTTGGGTCCTTGAAATACCCTCTCCTGAGGTAGTCTATGCCAAGGATGCATGGAGCCTCTGGGCCAGTCACAATGGGGTGCTTCTGCCACTCCTTCCCGGTTAAGCTTACTTCGGCCTCCAATACAGTCAGCTCTTGGGATCCCCCTGTCACTCCAGAGATACAGATGGGTTCTGCTCCTTCATAGCTTGATGGCATTAAGGTACAGTGTGCACCGGTGTCTACTAAAGCCTTATATTCCTGTGGGTCTGATGTGCCAGGCCATCGAATCCACACAGTCCAATAAACTCGGTTGTCCCTCTCCTCCACCTGGCTGGAGGCAGGGCCCCTCTAGTCCTGGTCATAGCATTCGTTATTCACTTCTTGTAAATGCGAGTCAAAAATCCCTTTACTAAGATCGGAAGCAAAATCAGCCCTTCTACTTTGTCTGGGGAACTGCTCACTGGAAACTGGAGCAGCAACTTTCCTGGAAGAACCACCTTTTTTTCCTTGCAACTCACGTACTCGTGCCTCTAGGGTCGAGGTAGATTTTCCATCCCACTTCCTCATGTCCTCTCCGTGGTCACGCAGATAAAACCACAGGGTGGCCCGTGGTGTGTATCCACTATATCTTCTCTCTTGAAGAGAGGGACGCTTACTCCTAATGGCTGAGATACTGGTCTGTACAGGTGAGGAGTAGGACATGTCCTCTTTGAACCGCTGGAAATCCTGGGATAACTTCTCCACAGCCGAGATGCAGGCCCGTAGGGAGGAAGAGAGACTTTCTTCGTATTGTCGGAGTTGGCCAGCCAATTCATCCACCGTTGGTCCCTCTTCATCTTTCCAGGTCATTATTGCCAATGAGTTTGCGTACGATGATGGTGCACTCCGTACAAACTTCCGCCACATGGGTCGTGTGCACTGGACTTCATCTGGATCTTTGGATAACTGCTCATTGTTCAGGTCATTATGAATCACCTCCAGCACGGCTAATTCCCTCAGGTACTGGATACCTCTCTCCATGGTGGTCCACTTGCCTGGGTGACATATAACGTCTTCCTTGAAGGGATACCTTTCCTTCACACCTCACAGGAGTCGCCTCCAGAGGCTGAGGGCTTTTACCCCTTTTCCAATCACTTTGTCAATGCCTCCTTCCCTAGAAAGAGATCCCAGCTGCTTGGCTTCCCTACCCTCTAATTCCAGGCTCCTAGCCCCATTATCCCAGCATCGGAGCAGCCAGGTGATGATGGGCTCGCCTGGACGACGACGGAAATCTTTTCGCATATCTCGCAGCTCACTCAGGGATAGGGATCGGGTGGTTACTGTCTCGTTTATGGGTTCTGCCTCTTCCTCCTCCTGTTCTCTTGATGACACTGGCTCATCATCAGCTCTTACTAAACGAGTTGATTTTCTTGTGTATTTTTTCTTCTGTATAGGGGCAACTGATACTGGCACAGGTTGGTTCTCTGGATCAGCCGCAGTGCCTGTCGTGGGGGCTGGCGCAACCACAGTGACTGTCGCGGGGGGCTGAGGGGCTGGCGCAGGGGCTGGCGCAGCCCCAGCATCTGTCATTTTGTCGTCAGATCCAGAGACCTTCCCTTCCCCTTGTGGGTTCTGAATAGTGTTGAATAGGGCTCGGTAGGCATGGGCCAGGCCCCAGCACGTTGCAGTGATTTGTGTCTCTCTGGAGTTGCCAGGGTGACAACATACTTTTTCCAAATACTTTACTAGATTTTCAGGATTCTGCACTTGTTCAGGAGTGAAGTTCCAAAACATTGGAGGTGCCCACTGTCCCAGGTACTTGCCCATGCTCTCCCACACACCCTGCCACTCATAACTATCCAGCCTTGGAGAAGATCTCTGGATGATATTCTTAAGCTGCTTATTAACCTTAGATAAAACTGAAACAAAATTCCCAAGAACTACCAATAGATATATCTTAACGACCCAAGGATGCTCAAGATACTGAAAAGTTGTTGCAATGAAGGACGAAACATCATAGAAGAAAACAACAAAGGTGCCATTCTGTATTTCCTCCATAAAGAACCTCTCAGAGGAAGAGGTATAATTGCCAAGTGTCTCCATGAGGTGGTACCCGAAGTATAGTAATGGCTTCACTACAGAACCCAAATACCAGATAGCACTCAAGGTCAGTGTTTTAATAACAAATCTTCCAGGCAAAACATCACTGATCACTGCAGAGCACAGCAAACTGCAAAACCCAACACTAATTTTTAACACGTACTGCAAAAACAAGAGCATGGTGCAAATCAGGTAGACTAATACCGAGAACAGATGAATCAATATTATGATGAGCAACTGTTAACACATACAAATTCCTTACCACGCTCTGGTTAATCTGTTATTATCTCAAACCCTTCGAGCCCCACGTTGGGCACCAAAAAGGACTGTTGTGGTTTAACCCCAGCCAGCAGCTAAGCACCACGCAGCCGCTCGCTCAATCCCCCCACCCCAGTGGGATGAGGAAGAGAATTGGGAGGGTTACAGTCAGAAAACTCGTGGATTGAGATAAGAACAGTTTAATAATTGAAGTAAAATGAAATAGAATAGTAGTAATAATAATAATAATAATAATAATATAATACAATAATAATATACAGAGCAAGTGATACACTATACAATTGGCTCACCACCCGCCGACTGATGCCTAGCACGTCCCCGAGCAGTGATCGCTGCCCCCCCCAGCCAACTCCCCCACTTTATATACTGAGCATGATGTCATACGGTATGGAATAGCCCTTTGGCTGGTCTGGGTCAGCTGTCCTGGCTGTGCCCCCTCCCAGCTTCTTGTGCACCTGGCAGAGCATGGGAAGCTGAAAAAGTCCTTGACTAGTGTAAACTCTACTCAGCAAGAACCAAAACATTAGTGTGTTATCACCATTATTCTCATCCTAAATCCAAAACACAGCACTCTACTAGCTACTAAGAAGAAAATTAACTCTATCCTGGCTGAAACCAGGACATCTTATTATCAAAGCCCAGCTCTATTACAGACAGTCACTAGACTTATGCTGCATGCAGGGACTTGAAGTTTTTGCTAAAAGAAACAAATAACTTATTTCAAATTAGATCAGGTGCCATCACTGTCAGCACACAATAAATATCAGCAGGCTGTAGGACCAGTGGGTTGTTCTTGCAGCTGCAAAATATGCTGATTTTGCTCCTCAGCATGGAACTCTAGTTAAAGTAAATAAACTTGAGATTTATGCGTGGGAGACTAAGAAGTCATAGTGAGAGGCTGATTGGAAGAATGAGTGTGGTTGAATGATTTCTGTAAGTACAAAGATAGCAGAGGGTCTAGTTTAAAGTGATACAGGTATGTATAAGAATCTAATGACAAGCAATAATTGAAGTAAATTGAAACATTATCTTATATAGGTGTATGTATAATTTCTAAGTATCTGTCTAATTACTGAAAGCTTTAACTGAAGACAATTACTTAAAAAAATGATGCTGGTAGCCACTTCAAAATATAGCACAGAGATATTAATTTTTCTATATATACTATTGAATGTCTCGCTATGGAGATGTGGAGAAAATATGCTTAATTTCTCCTGACCCCTTGTTTTTCTTAGAGAAACAAACATTTGAATTAGAAATCTAAAAAAGAAAACAAAACCCAAACAACAGAACTGAGGGTATTACAGTAAGAGAAATCATGAATGAATAAAAAAGAAAAAGTATTTTCTAAAGTAAATAAAATTTCTAAAGGACTAGTAAGCATGCAAAGGGTATAACAGTGATCCTTTGGCCATAAAAAAATAGCTAATAAAGGATAAACAATTCCTGATGAACTGAGTTTCTTTGGTCTTTTAGACTTTTACCTTTTTTGCCTTATGCTTACATCTATATCCTTTTCTTTGCTTATATATAAAGAGATATACACACATATATGCATAATATAAAATATATGTATAGATAATATTTATATCTAGAAGGAACTTTTCTAATCAGATTTTGCATTACCACTGTAAGTGGTTTGTTTGTTTGTTTTAATTGAGATGTCATTATTTTCACTGTGGTATTGCACTTTTTTTTTTGTGTGTGATGCAGTTTTAGAATTTCTATTTGCTGTTTGATTCTCAGGATTATATTTATTTACAATTTCAAAAATGAAGAAGAAACCGTGTCAAGCTCTGTGTGATTACCAATACAGACATGATAATTTATGATAAAATAGGTGATACATAGTCATTAAATACTTTGCACTATTATTATTACATTGACAGCAGCCTCAAGTTAGGATTACATAGAGCAAATGAGTGTGGGAATTAATTGCCTAAACATAGCCATCTGGTTCTATTTGATCACATCACATGCCCTAAAGGATTCAAGATATGGACATGTGGTTGGCAGACATGAGATAGGGCCTACAGGACACCCATGTCATTATGGAGCATCAACAGAAGGCTTGGAAGAAAATCATAAGAGTACTTCAAATGACCCGGGATACATATTTGACCAAGTGAGTCACTGCCTGGCTGTGGGTCACCAGTAACTGGCCTGCAGTAGTGTGGATACGCAACATACACTGCTATGAGTTAGCTCATATTTTTGATTTGAAGTAACAACCAAGATTTTGAGTATAATTCAGCTGTAGAGATCTATGCTTGGCACAATGCTGAATGTATAGTGATTCATATATATAAATAAAAGTAGGCATGCATTTCTAAGGTAGGTGTCCAAGTTCTTGCACTTTTTTTTATTCACTATACCTTCTACAGTTTGAGTGTAGTTGTGATATTAAAATGGATGTCAGGTCGTAGCATGACACACACAACCAGTATGCCATATGGCGCACAGTGCCTTGAGCCATTTAAATCAGATTGTCTACTAAGCTTTTGTATTGAAAACAAAACCAAACTAATCCAGACAAACAAACAAAAAAACCCCAGAACTAAAAAATACATAATACACTGCAGGGTGAGCATTCATCAGGTCAAGGATGCACATTCTGAGCATGTTCCAACATAAAGACACATTGACAGTGAATTCATATTCTCTCATCAGTGTAATTCTACGACTGAACTATTGCATGCTCCAGAAAAGAAATATAGAATAAACTAAAGCAAAATGCAAACAAAAATATATTAATCATGGGGTCCATTTCAAAGAAGATTTTTTTCTTATATCTACTAAAGCATTGATAAAACTGCCTGCTTTGTCTTCCTCTTAGATGACTTAGATCATCCTCTTAGACCTCTTGAATGAATATTTAGTATAGGAGAAGACAGAAATAGTAATATAGATATGTGCATAAGTAAACTCCTTTTCCTTTGGATCTAAATGTAGTAAACCTCTTTGTTCAGATTTACAGTTCTTAATTTCTGACAATAACATCTTGCCATTGTTCTGGCTCTTATTTAGACTGATGCCCTGAAAAAAAAACTGATAAAAGACATTCCTGCCCCCTCCAAGGGCCACGAGGTGATATTTCTTTTCTTGTTCTCTAAAAATCTACCTAAAAATATAAAAAAATTGTTCTTTAGTCAAACAATTCTATTAATATGCATGGGATCCTTCAGGTATTTGCATTTTCATCCATAGAGACTCTATTTTACCTTCAAAGCATGTAAATCTTTTTTATTACTTTCCAGGGGGAAAAAAAAAAAAAAAAAACCTGAGAAAGCTTTGTAATAAAAGTCAGAGATGGAAAAGTCCAATTTCCTTTAAAAAAAAAGAAAAAGAAAATAAAATCCTCTTAAAGCAGAAATTCACCTCATGACCTACCTTTCTTTTGGTAAAGCCAATGTTTACTAATCATTGTGACATTTCCAGTGGTTAAGGAGTAAAATAATTCCTCTGCATTATGTGCACTTCATATCATAATTTCATAATTAAGAGAGAGTTATTATTATTGAGGTTTTCAGCTAGAGATAACAGAGTGTATATAGGAAATCAGAGGGGAAGAATGGCAGGGAAAATTTCCTTCACACTCAGACATAAATTAATACTGCCAGAAATACCTTAAAATTAAATATTTTCCATTTTCAGCTAAATATCTGTCAATGTTTACAAATGTGGAAACATACAACTATTTAAATGAATGATGCAATATCTTTATCACCATGGTGTTTTCAGAAGTTTTCTAAAGGCTGGGAGATCTCACTACAGTTTTCAGAATGGCTTTGTTTTCTCGATTGTAGGTCACTCAATGGGCTTTTTCTTCCTTGTGACATTCTGAAAAGTAAGTTGTTTCTAAATAATGCCATATTCAAAAAAATTAATTCTGTTCAGAATTAGGAATTCTGGATTTTCAGAAAATGCATGGAGTTGAGAAGAAAAAAACCTTCACACTAATTTACAGTTAAACTGAAATTATCTATGCAGAAAAAATGTGCAGGAATAATTTAACCTAACTTTATATGTTTCTGAGTTTAATATCTAACTGGGAGCTAGCCAGGCTAGTCTTCCTTTCTGTTCAATGGAAAGAGATAAGTGCCTAAAAAATAAATCTCATCCCAAGTTAGGTGCCTAACAGAAATCAGTTGAATCACCTTTTAGAAGTTTTTCATTATTTATTTATTTATAGGTTCTTCACTATTCATTAAAGACACAGGCTCATAGTCAGATGTCTCTATTTCAGACATTTAAGTCACAGCAGATCGAGTCCATTAGTTATGTCTACCAGGATGCAACAAGGACATGGGAAATACATGTAGCCCTATGCTTTTGTCTGACTTGGGTTTGTTGCTCTGTGAATGTGTTTTACAGAATCTTTCTACTAGTGCCCTGAAAATACTTTATGTTTTCCCATGCAGAGAGAAGACCTCGGAGTTGTATGGCATGTCTTGTCCCTAGACAGCATTGTTTTGGAACATTCATTTTGCTGTAAGTTGGCTGTGTTGCAAAGGTCTTTAAATGTCTCTCATAATTGCATTTGTAAAGCCATTAGAGATGCAAGGATGTGATTTAGGTCTGAGTTTGTTCCAGTGACAGAAAATAGTTCATAGAGATGGTTGAACTACAGGCTTCTGATTCTTGGAGCCAGTAAATTAACCATAACACAATCTGCAGTATTTTAAAATTAAACTCAGTTTTCTGCAGAATTTTGCTTGAGTTACCTGTCCTTACCAATAGCTGTGATATGAGTGCTCACATTTCAGCAATGGTTGTTCCAAAAGATACATATATTTCAATATTACTGAAGGGTTGCTTACTTGAGAGCTGTTTTCCTTTTTGTAAATGCAGTTAGCAATTGCAAGGAAAACATGCCTGCATGATACAGCATGTTATCATGGAATTACCAAGGACTATGCTTAGACTAGGTCAGCTAAAACTTACCTAATGTTTTAAATGGTAAACTGTCAAGTGCCACTGTAACTGTACAGAACTTAAGTGTTATCACCAAGCAGTATCACCAATGTTTATGAGTTGTTTCCTTTATCAAATGTGAACTTTGATTACTTTCCATACAATCAGTAAAATTAGTCCTTTTTGAACTAGTGCTACTATATATGTGTATAGATGTAAATGATATAAATTATTTTTAAGAGTGCAAATTTCAAAAAGCTCCATAATGATGTAAGATCATTAAAGTCTTTGAAAGTTTGTAAGACATGAGACTCCTTAATTGGTTTAAGAGAAATTAAAATCCCTTCCTGATTTTTTTAACCCAATTTTAAATTATTTTTTAGTTTTAATCTGATTGTTTGCTATAGAACATAAAGTATTAAACCCTTTTATCATTAGTGTAATGTATTTTCATGCATTGAAGGTCTTGATCCACTAAGAAATTTGAATAACCATCTTTAGGCTTTGGCTTGAAATCAAATATTGATCATTTCAGACAGCATGGTGTGGTTCTGAAAGCAGTAAATGAGTGCTGCTTATATGATTATATGAAAGGAAAATAGATCACTAAAGCACCTCAAAGTGCATTAAGTTTGTATTTCAAGCAAAAAAGCAAGAACTTTCTTGTGAACATTGTAATACGACTTTTCC
Source organism: Theristicus caerulescens (assembly GCA_020745775.1). Lineage (NCBI taxonomy): Eukaryota > Metazoa > Chordata > Aves > Pelecaniformes > Threskiornithidae > Theristicus > Theristicus caerulescens. The sequence continues at coordinate 81,815,884 of CM036559.1, read as the reverse complement.
ATGAGTCTACCTCTTCCCTATTCTACATTATAAATTCTGTTGCATAGTACATGCACATATAAATACAAGGGAACATATTTCAAAGAAGGTGGCTTTTAATTTATGTAGTAAATGTTAAGAGATTGTTAATCCAGAATTATCTTGGTGCATTAATTCAAGCTTAGTATCAGGTAGCTGTTAGTCTTCCTCTTACCACAGTCTAACACTTCTTTTAGTTATCTCCTCCCCTTAGAGCAGGTAGCAATTAGTTATCAGGATTTTATTTCTTCCAACAGAGAAAGGAACTGGTCTTCCCTGGCAAACTGCCTTTGGAGTGAATCAGGACATCCCTAAAGGAGCACCTCTTTCCTTTGACATTGTCTTGGAAGCAGGAACAGTGACTGTTAGGCTGGTTCTGTTTCACTTGATTGTGGGCAGTGGGAATCATAGAAGGGGGCACAGGTCTGAGATATTGACTACACAAAGACCAATCAAAAGTCACTTTCCCCAGGTCAGGTCTGACATCAGTACTCATATACATGGCACATCAGTTAAGGCTTAGTCTATATTTTCAGGCACACAGCTGAAAGACCCCTGCCCGAAACATGTGTAGGGGAGTGTGATGTGTCTCTTGTTATTCAAGCATATTCTGTAACTCCACAATGGAAGGCAGCCTTGTCCTATAGTGACCAGGTATTGTCAGTGAATGTTGTTTGACTGTGTTTGTGGTATTGCTAGTGTATAAAACAGTTTCTCATGCGGATGCCTCTATACTCTCCCATGTATAGCTCATGCCTTTGTCTGCTGTCAAGCTTCTTCACTTTCTCTTCCACATAGTTCTTCTAAAGCCTCTTTTTCAAAGCACGTTTCTTTCCCTTCCCTTATCTTTGTCACCGTTTTCTCTCTAAAGATGGTAGTTTTTCCTCTCTTAGAATGTAAGTAGAATCCCAAAGTTATTTTATCACCCTCTGCATTTACAGGCATATTCTCACATGAAAAACAAAGTTGCTTCTTACTATAAAGGAAGAAGACTTGCTCTGTCTTGGGACATATGCCTTCCTGTGGAGTGTGGCAAGGAGTGTGAGGTATTAGAGATGATGATAAATAGCATGGGAAGAACAAGCAATGAAAGGCAAGAGTCATGGGTGTGGGGATACAAGGAATGTAGAAATCATATGCTAATGTAAGAGTGAGTGTCAGCAATCCTTTGTTTATTATCTCATGTCTGAAAAATAAAGCAGTCCTATATTTCTTTCTCACATTCTCAGATTTTCTGAGGCTGGTGACAATAGTTCAGGGCACCTTTCCTGTCCCCATGAACTCTGTAGGTGCTCAGAGAGAAAATAAAGCTGATAGTAGCCATCAGGTTCGACACATGAATGCATTGGGTGTTGGTGTCAAGGTGCTAGTAGTAGGGGGCTGCAAAGGGTGGCCTCTGTGAGAGAAGGCCAGGGGCTGCCCCATGCCAGACACAAACGGTTCCAGCCAGATACAACAGACTCACTGCAGGACACAGCTGAGCCCATCTGCCAAGCTGGTGACACCTCAGGGAAAACATGTTTGAAAAAGGGCAAAAAACACTGCACAGAAGCTATAAGAGAGAGGAATGAGAAAAAAATGTGGAACAATCCTGCAGACACCAAGGTCAGAGAAGAAGGAAGGGAAGGAGGTGCTCCATGGCAGCGACCATGCTGGAGCAGATATCCATTGCAGCCTGTGGAGGAGCCATGCTAGAGAAGATGGATATTTTCTGAAGGAACCAAAGATGGTGGAGACCCCAAACTAGAGCAGGTTTTCCTGATGGGAACTTTGGTGTGTGGATGACCCATGCTGGAACAGAATTTTTGCTCAGGAACTGCAGTTCATGGAGAGGAGCCATGCTGGAGCAGGGGAAAAGTGTGAAGTGGAAGGAGTAACAGACAGGAACCTCTATGTATTGGCCATAATCCCCCATCTCCTTCTCTCTCCCTCCATCTTGCTCGGGGCCAGGGGGGTAGAGGAGTGAAAGATGGTGGTTTAAGGTTTGTCTTTGTTTCTTACTAGCCAAATATATTTTAATTGACAATAAATTAAATTAATTTTCTCCAAGTTGAGTCTGTTTTGCCTGTGATGGTAATTGGTAAGTGATTTTCCTGTCTTCTTCTCGACCCACAAGCTTCTTCATCCTATTTTCTTCCCCTGTCCTGCTGAGGAGGGGGAGTGAGTGAGCATTTAGCTGTGTACCAAGGCTAACCTACCACAAGGTAGCACACTGGTCATCCTGTAGAAAGCCTCAAGACCATTTCTTTCAGTGTGTTGAGTTGTCGTCCTCTTTTTCCTTCCCCAAAATTAGAGATTTCAGCTTTTCATGAATGACTGTTGCAGTAGCATAGGTGTGAATACTGAAGGGCAACAGCTAGCTGGGACTCTGGCAGTGGCTATGCAGCTGGGTTGCGTGATATGAAAGTTGCATTTGGCATTGAAGAGCTACTAGAAGGGGCTTCACGTGATGCTATGTGATCTTTGAGATAACGCTTGACCCTCTAGATACTCCATCTGATCTGCAATTCATGGATTCACAGTGTGCAGTCAGGTTAGGCATAAATGATCCCAGGGAGTTATCTGACAGTGACACAGTGGCCATTGAGGACAAGGGGGTGATAATCAAGCTAAGACAAAAACAGGCTAATCAACATTCCAGAGTTAAAAGTCCATAGCTAACCGACAAATCTCTTGTAAATAGGTAATAGTGAAAACGATAATTTTCATTAATGAATTAAGAGAATAAGTTATTCAAGTCTAAAATAAAAGACCTTCTAAAGACACTTAATGACCACATGAATAATGTTTAATTAGCAGACTTATAAAGCTTGTAAAGGTTTGGCATTTCTCTTGCAATTACAAAAAAATTTGTCATGCACAAAACTGGAACTGTATTGGCTGCCTTTGTACCATCTTTTTCCCCTCCCAAAACCCAGTCTACTTTGCTGTGCACTACAGGGTTGTCCAGAGTAATCATATTGATTAAATGAGATTTGCAAGCTCAGATCAATAATTTCTATGTGAAAAAAAAAAGGTATTTGTAGGAAATACTGATTTAGGTTTCTGAGAGAAAATGACAAATAACAAAGAACAGAGGAGACCATAAACCATTGAAAATGACCTTTTAAATAAAGCATGACTGAAATAAAAGTTTGTGTCATTTGAAAACCATTAACATCTCAGGATGTGCAAGCAAGATAAGATAGGGTTATGAGGTAATCAGATGAGGTAATTGCATATGAGGACAAAGCAATGAGTCAACAATTTTTCTTCTTGTGCTGCCCTGAAAATTTGACAGGCTAGGTTTATGAATTCTGTAAGAGGAACCTTGCCACTCTGAGTTTGTTCAGTTTTCTTTACACAACTAAGTGCAAATCAGTTTAGATTGTTTTGACACTTGTCTTCTTGGGCAGCAAGGATTGGGGCAGGATTTGTCACTATGCAACATCATTATAATTACCCATTTAATAGTGAGGATACCACAAATGACTTATTTGGGCTCAAGAAGGTCCATCACAAAAGATCTGAGATAATTTTCCATAGCTCATTATAGGATAAGTGATGGTTTGGACTAAATTCAACATCTTTGAGAAATGCTGCTCTTTGACTACTATGAACACAATAACCTTTCTGTAGAAGCTTGGTGTCCCCACAATAGTACTTCTTGTTTAACACTCCAGTGCTCAGTCTGATATTCCCACAGAGATCCTGGACAGATGAGGGAGGTTCGTGTCCATGTCACACATTTTTGAATCTTACAATAAAAATTACTGGCAGCTCAAGCCCATTTCTCTCTTCAAAGATCATTTGGTTGGTTTTTCAATTTTTATGCTTTATTTTGGGCAGATCCACATGTATACTTGTCCCATGCTCGTCTGGTAGCTCAGGAAGACATATATGGTCTTTTGATTTATTTGGGGAAAACCATTACACAACCAAGTGCTTCACTCAACTGATACAGCCAGTTGATCTGCTCAACTGATAGAGTCATTTATCTAAAACAAAGGCCACCATCTAGTCCCCTTTGTCTTAAGTTCAGCTTTCTTTTCAACAGTCAGTCACTCCCTACATTCTTCCCTGAGCTCCATCAGCACATTGTCCTTACCCGTCTCTGAGCCTTCTTCTCTTATAGGGGTTTGTTGAGTGGTCACACCATGTCAATGCCAGATTGTAATCTTGTGAACTAAATTCATCTACATCTCAACACATTAAATCCTTCACCCAATATTATGTGCATTCAGAATTCTTCCAAAGTTTTAACTCAGAAAACTCTGTTTTTTTGAATACTTAAACACTTATCCAAGGTCTGAATCTGGCCATCCTTATCCAGGTGGAGAAAATTGTATTTTTCTCAGTGAGATCAAGAAATCTGAGCAAAATACTGCTTGAACAATACAGCTATGTCATTCAGTTACATGAAGAAAGGGTGGTCCCTAATTCACATAGCTGTCAAACACCCTTATTAAAGGCACTTTTAAGCTTCTGCATCATAATTTTATTGGTGTAGCTTGCATAGTTAAGAGTGGTAATACATGCTGTTATATAACTTTTTTTAGCAGAGATTTCCCACTTTTCACTGCATTAAAAGCAGTTTGCTAACATTTTTGTAATTGTCTTGATGTTGAAGTAAATTCATAGATGAAGTGTTTTCATGAACAACAGGAGGGAAGAACTACATTTTCTTCCTGATTAAAGGTCCCTTAACTTTATATTCAAATAGTTGGGAGTTTCTGTGGCAGTAATTCACGTAAGTGTTTTCTGCAAAACAAGAAATGTTCATCCTCTCTCTATACTTTAGCCCCATGGTTTTCTGCAAGATTGTCCAGCATCACTTGAAAAAAGAAGGAAATGGTTTCTTTACTATGTGATGTTTCAAAAAACTGCTTTTTATTCATGTCCTGGTTTCAGATGGGATAGAGTTCATTTTCTTCCTAGTAGCTGGTATAGTGCTGTGTTTTGGATTTAGGATGAGAATAATGTTGATAACACAGTGATGTTTTAGTTGTTGCTAGTAGAGTTTACACTAGTCAAGGATTTTTCAGCTTCCCATGCTCTGCCAGCTGCACAAGAAGCTGGGAGGGAGCATAGCCAGGACAGCTGACCCAGACTGGCCAAAGGGCTATTCCATACCTTATGACATCATGCTCAGTATATAAGCTGGGGGAAGAAGAAGGAAGGGGGGGACATTTGGTGTGATGGTGATTGTCTTCCCCAGTAACCGTTACACGTGATGGAGCCCTGCTTTCCTGGAGATGGCTGAACACCTGCCTGCCAATGGGCAGTAGAGAATGAGTTCCTTGCTTTGCTTTGCTTGCATGAACGGGTTTTACTTTACCTATTAAACTATCTTTATCGCAACCCATGAGTTTTCTCCCTTTTACTCTTCTAATTCTCTCCCCCATCCCACTGAGGGGGCGTGAGCGAGCGGGTGTGTGGTGCTTAGTTGCTGGCTGGGGTTAAACCACGACAATTCAATCATTTAATTAATGTTCTTATGACTCACTCATGTGTTAAAGGATGAAAATCTTTGAAGTTGATCACTTAGTCTGGTGATAAGAGTAGGAAAAAAAAAACAAACCTTGAATAATAATTCTATGAGCGGTCAAAGCTTCATAAAGAAAATTTCACAGAAATGCTTTACAGCATGTTTTGGATTACTTTAAAAAAAAACCCCGTAATTCCTAGGAATTTCTCTGGGTTTGAAATTTAGCTAAAGGCTGACTTTTCAGTTGACTTTCTGATGTTTGAAAGAGGCAATAATATTAACGATGAAAGAAAAAAATGAATGAAAATAGTGAGAAACAAGCAAACTTTCCAAACAAAAGTGTTCACTGCTATACCAAAATTGCTATTATAAATAAGTAATCAAGGATTATGGTAACTTTGTAATAAAAAAGTAAATAAAAGTATGATTTCAATACTCTCATAAATAATTTCATTAATAAATCTTATCATTTCTGAAACAGTGAGAGAGATTAGTGATTTAATTGGGGGGATCTGTTTTAGGAACTCACTGCAAGCTTGGAGGCGTGGTACATAGGTATAAATATGAGCAAATTCTGGCTTCAAAGTATATTTGTCTCAAAATGGAATTTATTGAAAATTGTTGTTAAAATAAACACTTTTACAATGATAGCTGCAATCACTTATCACTCTAGCATTTTCTATTTGTCCTTGATGAATAAAGGACGGATTTTACTCTTTTTGTGTTTGTGTCTCACTCTCCTCTTGCAGACTGCCCTAGATCTAAGGCCTTAGGCCTCTTAAACTATGACATAAAATGCATGGTTCACCTAGGTGTATTTCCATAGAAACAACACTTCTTCATTAGTCTAAATCTTAGCTGAAACCTAATGAGAAAACTCTAAAGGCTATATGTCCTCCTTAATATATTCATAAGTTTTGTTTATGAATTTTGATCTGAATTATATAGCATTCAGATGAAGGAGTAGGCATATGAATGAGATTTTAGATTTTGCTATTGGATTTCCATTCTTGTAATTAAACATGCTTTACAGTCCTTCAGGTTAATTACATGATTCATATCCTACATTCTCATAAAATAAACAGCTGAAGTATTTTTCCCAAAGTACTCCTCTATATATATAAAAAAAACACCTGCAAATAAGGAAAATTGCATCCCCCAAAGAAAAAGTAAATGCAAGGCAAAACATGAGTGTTAATAGTCAAACTCTATATGTAATTTTAACTACAATAATTTCAACCGCAAACATAATAGTATTTAAAATTAAAATGTGGCAGAAACCCATCCAGCTGTATTCTATGTACCTGTTTCCTAGAGGCTATTATATTCTTGGCAGTTGCTCGTGCAGGTTTACTCTGAATCAGATGATCAACATATGTGCTTTTGTGCTGCTGATCCAAATGTGCAAGATTTACCTTCCTAAAGCAAAATAGCAAAAAATGACTCTTCACATATGAGACAGGACAGATTGGCAGGATATTTAAAATAATTTTTGCAGGAACTGGAGGTTATTATTTCTCTTTTAAACTTTAGCTTTGAAGGGTTCAAATTACTAGATAATATCCTGACTTCCTAATCCCCGAGAAACATCAATGACATTCAAGCAGCAGACTTTTTTATAGTGTACATATATATGAAAATATATGCATGTAGATATAGAGTGACAGTCAATACGCATAAAAGTGATATTACTTGGAATTTTACTGGACTTTTTACTTTGATAAATTTTAACTGAAGGCTTTTACTTGCATTGTATATGAGATGATACATAAATTATTGTTGTAGAACTCTGAAAAACTCTATCGGAATTTCAACCAAAATCCCCCAAAATGGACACATATATGCATGTGGCAAACACTCACACACACAGACACACAAACACTGACATATATATAAAATGATCTAGTTCAAAGTTTACCTAATCATACATGAAAAATATTGATATTGAGAAACTGAAATTGAGATAATTTGGATAAAATGTACTTGAGTTCACAGGAAATTTGGAGTCTCCCTCTTTAGAGATATTCAGAAACCATCTAGACATGGTTTAGCTAGAAGGATGTTCTTGAAACAATAAAAACAATATATTTTGACATTTCAGTGACATGATAAGTGGTTCTGTAAGTATAATGAGTCCCTAATTAGATTACTTTATTTACAGATTATCTTTTTGTCTTAACTAATTAGAAATGTTACTTTACAGAATACTTTATAAATACCTGCTAGAGCTATTGATACAATAAGGTACCTATTTATTTATTTGTTTATTATGCTAAGAATTTCCTAAAATCACAGCTGAAAAAGGATCCAATATACAGACTGGAATAATTTAGTAAAAGAGGTTTGTTATTCTGCATTGTGCAATGACAGAGAAAATGGAAGGACAGAATTAGTGAATGACTGTGACTCATAAGAAGTACTGAATACTGGCAAAGTGATCTCTCATTCACATATAACTTTTCATTTTGTAATTTTCTTTATAAGCTGGTGATTGATTTCTCCAGGTTTTCAAAGATATTTTTAGGGCACCATCATAGTTCATAGTTATCTCTGATGAGTATTTAAATGATGCTAGAGAGACTATTTAGTACTGCCTACTCTTAAGATTCCTGATGCTTCTCATTATAGGATTTCATTTTCAGTTGCTTATAACTTAACTAATTTTCCTAGCTGTGTCCCTTACTGGAAATTGTTCTAAAAATGTTTTAGCCAGAATAGTCCAGAGCCATTATTTTTCTGATACAAATGTATAATTTAATTTGTAGTAAAGATATGCATATTATTTAGAAGCTCTTATTTTGCAAAGCTTGCAGCCATGACTTGAAATTTTTCAAGATTACTTGTTAGTGAGGAGTTGTCATTTACAGCTCCTGTGAAAGATATCCTGATTTAGCTGACTTATGCTTGGATATTAACTAGGCAGCTCTGTCTAAACAGTCAGATCTTCTGTGGGCAGGTGGACTGTGAATGCATCACCCTGCTGGGTAACAAAGTAGATTGTCTTCTATAGTTATAATGGCCCAAAATGGATTTTCGTTGGAGCTGTTCTTTCTGTCTATTGGAAGCTGCTGCATCATGAGCTACAAGGATTGACAAAAAGGCTTTCTGGTCAGTCAAAAGGCTCTTCTATGAGTGACTTCACTATGAGTGATGGAAACAGCCATTTAGAAATTTGGAACAGTAAGAGGAAGAGAGGAATAAGGATTCCAGGAGACAAAAGTCTGAAGAAGCAAAGGAAAACCAAACCAAAACCAAACCAAAACCAAACCAAAGAAAAACCACAAATGACAGGGCTAGGATATAAATTGTGCATGTGTGTGTATCAAAACAAAACAGTGTTCAGGTGGATAAAACAATGATCTTGGACCTCAGTGAAAGAAAAGATGAAAAGATTGTTGAAGTCACAACACATCTAGTCTCAGGACTAGAAAAATCAAATCCTCAGCTATGACAGAACTGTACTGGAATTGGTATTTTCTGGTTTATAAATCTCGGGCCTGAGAACATCGCCAAGTTGGGGAGGACCAAGGAGAATTATTAATGAAAAGGCTAAAACAGCTAGGGGGTATCTGACTGCACACTGCTAAAGTTATCACAAAGTCACCGTTAGTCAGAGCAGCAGCACCTAAACTAAAGTTGTCAGGAAATGCTAGCAGCATTTTCAAAGTCTGTTAAAAACAGGCAACTGACACTTCCTAACGCTTTGACTGTGAAATCAAAGTGTTTCCCTAGTTGCTTACGTATGTTATAAAACATGCCAATACAGGAACTTCAGGGACCATATGTAAAGTCATGTATCAGTGGCTTCTTCACTGGGAAAAAAAAAAAGGAGGAAAAAAGAAAATAATGAACTGTACATGAAATATATTGCATTCCAAGGTTAGCAGAAGAACCATTGTTTTTCCGATACATACGTATAAATTAAATTTCAACTGATACAGAAATTTTTACTGATGATTGAATGGTATCTATGAAACAGCCAGCACAATATTTGCATTCTATTTGTGTATTTCTCTTCAGTTCTATGAGATAACATAGAACATAGGTTCCATCAGTTATTTTCTTGGTGTGCTTCAAATTCAGACTTGAGGTAAGTTCTTTGATCTTGTGCTAACCAATGTTAAGAAACAGAATCAGTACAAGGGCTATGATCTCATGTTCTTTACTTAGTGGCTGTGAAATGGAATGAAAGAGAGAATTGACTGATTAATGAAATCAATAACTGCACTGAGATAATGGAGATTCAGGCCTGACACATTCTAGTGAAAAAAGGAGAGAGGAAACTTACACTGTTAATTAAACATTTCCACTGGTACAGATTTCCAGGGGTGATTGGCTTAAATGAATTCGGTACCTGAAGAGCACAATGTTGTTTGAAATTAGTGAAACAGATAAGATGTAGGAACTCATCAGATGTGTATACACACACACAAACACACACACACATGCATGCACACATATATACATAAAGAAAAAGTGAGAACCCATGCCTCTAAGACTAAAAGAACTGTGTTAGCTGATGTTATTGAGAACAATGTTTTTTCATCACTCTTCCACTATTTCCTAGGATCACAGAAAGTCTGAAAGATGCTAGGCCTGATAGGAGCTGAATTTTAATAGCTGTATTGATATTCTTCTGATGAAAACAATGTACTTATATTTGTGAAACTGCATTAGAAACTGAAAAAGAAAAGTTTAGAGAGCACTGCAGGAACATCAACATTTTAGTCACATGTGTAAGGATAGGGAACTCTTGTAATTACTATGCTGGTCATGTTATTTTAATCATTAAGTATATTGTTGAAATGTATTTGACAATTTGAACTAAAGTAGGTGGAAAGAATGTAAAGAAAAAAAATCTCCCGATACAATTGTTATCTTTACTTGATCTAAAATATTTACAGCACTTAACATTTCTATGACCCTGTCATTATTTACTACTGTTTGCCTCATTATACTGTAAAATTGCACTGAGCTTAGAATTAAAACATAACTGAAGGTGTCCTCCCACAGATCCTGAAGATTTCTGAGAAGTTTTGTCTAAGACACCAGATTTTTTAAAGATAATTTTCATAAGTGATTAAAAGTGATTAAAAGGTAGGTAGCAAATGGGATGAAGCATGAATTATTTCATTATGTGTAAGTTTTTTGTCTATGACTTACAAAGTTTACTATTCACAAACAGCACGTGAGTATTTAAAAGGTGTGCTTGGGAAGCTAAGATATGGAAGAATTGATTATATGTATTCATATATAAATTTGCCTGTAATGTTTTTGCTTTATATGCCTGACAAAAACATAGTACTGATGTAGTGCTACCCTGTGGGAATGGTCAAGCACTTTGTCTCAACTGATTTGTTGAATTTCATAAAATGAAAATGGGTGACATTGAGAAGTGCCTGCTATTTCTTTGACATTGGGCTAATGTTTTCCTCACATTCTTAGCTAACAGCATTTTCACATCTGTCATAAGAAAAGGCAAATGGATTCTGAAATTAGGTATTATGCCCTCATTCTACATCCCAGGGCATGTACCATATCAGGAGTTTTCCATTAAAATACCTTTTCTTTACTGCAGCATTACACAAAAACACTTTCTGACCACAGATACATACTAATAAGCACTGTTACTTAATGCCTTTGACAATGCATGAAAACTTGCCTAAAAATTGTAGCTAAAAACCAAACTAGTAAACAGGATACTATAATAAATCTTTCCTATAATGGACAAAAACCTTTGCCATATGATATTGTAATAAAGGAACAGCAGAATATCAACTAGTTAGGAATACAAAAAAACCTTCTAAATATATTCATCTTTTTTAATTAATAATAAAAGAAGTATTTGGAAGATAAGTCACTGGAATCTTTCTTTTTTATTTACTAAAACTAAGCTTTGTATTAGTAAGTCTAGCCTTAAAACAAAAAGCAATAGAAGAGACATAAGAGTAATTTATTTAAAGATGTAAAAAATTGAATTATCTTCCCAAAACAGCAAATGCAATACCTGTTATGTAACCTCTGCAGAGTAACTATTCAGAACAACATGGTTCAAAAGACTAAGGAAGTTTTTTGGCAGCCTTCATACTCTTTCTGTCCACAAGTGTGATGATAAAAGGAAGAAAAAAGAGTCCTATCTTCTCTTTTGACATTATAACTTTATTAATGCTTTTATTTCTTGTCTCACTATCCATAATGCTGCACCTTTGAACAGTAACTTAGTAAAAACATAGCAATTTCATGTCCAGCCTCTAAATTCAGGTTTTCTTAATTTACCCCAAACTGACGAAATCAAGTTTCAAGACTGCTTCTGAAGTCACCAACAAGCAACATGAGAGACATTTAAATAGAATTTGTAACAAGGCAAGAAATAATTCAAAACTATTTCAAATAGCTGAAAGTTTATCAGTCTTCTGACTATATGTAATATCAGATAAAGAGATATTTGCATATTGAAATTTGCATGGAATTTGTCCCAATTCTTCAGTAAGAAGAAAATCAAAGTTTATTATTCTTGATTAAAACCTACATACAGTGATAGATATGTATTGATAAGATTTTGATATATCTGAAATAAAATCAGTTCCTGCATTTCTCAAGATTGATTCCCATACGAGGCATTACAGCCTGCTTGAGCAGCGTGTTCACTAATTACTGAACTTTGACGGAACTATACAGATTTTGCCATGTTTAAAGTTAAACTGGGTATTTTTGACAAAGTTTTTTTCATTCAAAAAAAGAATGTATCTGTCAACCTCTTTTCTGGTTGTTTTTTTTTTTCCTTTTTTTGTTTCTTTCCTCTTTCTCTGTCATAGTGAGTTTACTGAACTCTTCTCAAATGAAAGGCAAATTTGCGAAGAAGTCTGCCTTTTTCTGTAAAAATGGGAGCAAAGAGAGTAGAATACTGATCTGGAATGCTACTTGACCATATGTCATGTAGCAATGTGGTTTTTAAGCGCTCTGCCATGTAGCCTGGAGCTTAAAAATTCCAGGGGTTCTACATTTGATTGTCATTTAGCTCTCCTAAATTATCTCAGGGACCCTGGAATCTGCATTCCAAAGTTGAGGACAACAATGCTTACTATTAGAAGTCTAGGAATTTACAGGATAAATCTATATTGAAAAATAGCTGTTTTCTAGTTCATTTCTGGGTCCTGGTTCCTTGCTCATGTACATTGGATAAATATTAGCTCATTCTTGGGTCTCTTGTGCTTCATCGAAAACAAAACTTAACAGAGAGTACTATAAAGGTGATATGGTTGATACTCTGCTACTACCCAGTTTTCACTGCTTCTACCATCCAAAGTCTTTTAAATTATCTCACAGTGGTTTACAGCCTCAGCAACTCTCACTGCATGTAACATATCAGCAGTTTCAAGCTAATAAAACATTAGCCTAGTAGGCTACAAAACTGCCTTTACATTATTTCAGAGACTTTAAACAAGAAAGAGCAGAAAACAGAAATTGCAGATTAGGGACATGAGGGCATCTAGTGGGGCTCAGAGGTGCTCCATGGACAAATACAATGCAGTGTGGATAAAATCAGTTTGTTCCCATCTTGAACAAATTCAGGACTCTTCTGAGTTTGGAAGAACACAAGCCACAAGTCCCTGACAGGAGTCTGCTTTCTCAGAGTCAACCTTCACCACCATGTCTATCAAGGCTTTCAACCATTGCTGCAGAGTCCTCCAGGTTACAAATTTGGACCAGTTCTCTCTTTGTGTTGCCTAACACTGCAAATATTGTGAGCACTGAAATGGAAAAAAAATGCTCATTTTATTTAGCAGTTTTAGTCAACATATTTCATTTTGGATGTATTTGCCAAAAAGCAAATTTATCCAATAGTCTAGTCTTAGTAACTTGTCAGAAAACATCTAAATCACAAACTAGCCAGAAATCCTGTATTCATCCATTTTTCATTCTGTCTGTTCTCTGAATTGAAATTACTTGAATTTCCTTTAAAAAGTGTGTATCTAAACACCATTCTCTTAATATAGGCTCTTAATTAATTTCCTTGAAACTTTTCAATTTGAAAAATACTTAGAAATATTGAAAAACACCTAAAGAAATACAGAAAATCTTCTTTAAATCAATAGCTAAGGAACATATAAAGATTTATGGTTCAGGCATTTGTCCATTTGACTAGACATTTGACTTATTTTGTGGTGCATTGTAAGTATCATAGATTTCCCATAAAATGAGACTCAGGTTTACTCAGTTTTACTTCTGTGTAGAAGAATGTGTATTTTTCTTCCCCCAGTCATGGTTCAGATCAATCCAGCATCTCAAATTATATCTGTCACTTTATTTATTTCCAGTCAAACTTAAAGACATTAAGGATTAGGCCTATTTTTAATTACATGAAGCGATCAAAGAAAGCATACCCTGAGACAACCCAATTTGAGACCTGATCAGAGACATTATTGCTTAAAAGCTTGTTTGGAAAGGGGCTGCTAGTCAAAGGACTGGGAAACAAATGTCCATAGAACTTGACTGACACCAAAAAATTGTATACTGGGCATGCGGTACGGTATAAATCACCAATTACAGGAAAGTAGCAGGGAAAATGGGAATCACGTAATTCTGAAACGGCTGGACTAGAAAGATGGAAAAGCTGCATTTTAAAAGACAATCAGTGATGACAATATGGAAGAACAGATGGTAAATACTGTCATTTTCTCTTTTTTTTTTTTCTTTTCAGTGCAAGTGTACACACAAGTGAAAAAAAAGAGCTTAAACAGGTGTTAAAACTCAAGCCTTAATTAATCCAAATAGGATGAATACACTTAATAATATTTATTATACCATTCACTTACATGCAGTGCACTGTCTCAAGACTAGACTTTAACTTTGTGTATCTTTTTGAAAATATGTTACATTTACTTCTTTTTTAAACAACCGTACCTTCACTGTATATGTGTGTACATTTTACATTCAAAGTGGCTTTCATATACTTTCAGGAGAAGGGAAGACAATAAATGACTGAAAGATAACAACAGCATAGGTACAGACAACTAGAGGAAAATTTGCTTTGCTTTAACCTTCTTTTTTTCTTTTTATCTTTCTTTCTATATTATTATTACTGCTGTTTTTTATCCTTTTGGCACAACCAAATCAGTCTGACTTTCAGGAATCTTTTCTGTTGGGAATACATGGTAACTTAAGTCACTGTCCACTGCTGCTGTGCAATTTATATCCATTTCACAGAATCACAAAATCATTTAAGTTGAAAAAGACCTCTTGAGATCATCTACTCCAACCCCCCAAGCAGGGTCAGCTAGAGCAGGTTTCCCAGGACTATGTCCAGTCAGGCTTTGAATATCTTCAATATTTGTGCTAGTGTAATTCTGTCTGCCACTAACTCAGAATGCACCCATCTATCAAATGTGGAACAACCTATCTTTGCACAGAAATAATGACTATAAAATATAGTAGCAGAAATTCAAAGTGCTGGAGTTTTTGTAGTAGTCCAGCAAAAAGAAACATTCCAGCACACATGAATGAATCATGTAATTTTGTTGTAGGTTATTATTTCTTCTTGATGATCAAAATATGTCATCAAACATTTTTAAATGCTTCAGAAGGATTATAGACCTTTTACTATCCCTGAAACAACAACAAAAAAACCCAAAACCCCAAACCCTTAAGTATATTGGCCATTCTGTTTTTTTTTTTTTTCTCATCCAAAAATAAATGTTACCCTTAGGAAATATTCAATGAGAACATTTTGTACTCATAAAATGACTGATATTCCTTGTTCAAATAGGGGAATAAGTCTAACATTTAAACAGCAAAGCAAAATTTGGAGGATATTCTATCTAAATTCATACAATAACCAAAGAGGTAATACCTCAGATACATGCATCTAATTACCAAGCAAAATTCTTTCAGTATCTCCTAGAATAAAACTTACATCATTTAAAACTGGGACTGAAGAGAAATGAAAGTGTAGAATTTTTTAGAATAGATATTATGCATTATTAACTGTAATAATATGAATCAAATATTTGCATATCTCACAGTGATTTTGATACTTAATGAACTGAAAAATAGATACTAGTCAAAATAACTGTTCAATCTGAATGCAATACATACATTTTAATAGTGGTTACAAAAATATAAATCTTCCTAGAAATATGGCTAAATAATATGAAAGCCAGATCACAAATTAACACCTTTTTTTTGTTTTTACCTATATAGCTTATTAACACATGCTTTTATGGTACATTTTCTTTTGTGAAATACATATATTTATTTGCTGTTCAATAATTAATTACAACTAGTTTCCATACAATCAAGAAATATTTTGTTAGTCACTCTTAACATAGGGTCTGTAAGATAACTCATTTTTAAAATTCTCCCTCCGTACATTCTTACTGTTTTTCTGAAATCTTTGCTCCCAGTTTAAGATCTATTTTAGGATATTTAAAAAAAAAAAAAAGTTCTGTGTAATTTACATTTTAGGCCAGTGTTTTTCCTGTCATCATGTATTGCTGCGTATTTGTCACCATTAGACTTCATTTGCCATGTGCCAGCCCAATTACATAAATTAAAGTCTCGTTGGATTTTCCATGCTGTTTATTCTGAATATTTCTTAACACCCAAACTTGATCACTGGTAACTTCTTTTAAAATACTTCCCATCAATCTGTCTAGGTGATTTATTAGTCCCAGACTAGAAGACTTACAGATGGTGACTTCTGGTGGAACTGTACTCAAAATATTTTAGCAGTTAAACGTATTTACTGCAATTTGTTTTACATTTTGTGTTCAGAGTGCATGTGCATAATTTCATATCACTCTACAGGCTGTGAAAACTTTCTCTTTCTCCTGATCCATAAAATATCTGTATAAAATCTTAGACAGTGATCACATCTAAGAATATTAATTATACAGAATGCAGAAAGAGATGTACTGAATAAAAGCAATTCTGGTCACAAAGAAGATGAACCGTGAAGAGAAGATCTGTTGTTTTGCAAACATCTAATATAGCTCAAAGATATGAATGCTGCTGTGATTGAAACACTAGCCCCAAGTGAACTCACATATTTTTGCTGATTATGAAAATGTTAGATTAAATTCTGAAGGCAACAGGGTTAACATGATTACATTACCTACAATATAATCAGAAATCCTTTTGTGTCTACTTGCTGCACTAGTGATAATGATTTGAGATGCCACTGCCCTGAACAAGAACAGTCTATATAAAATACTCCCATTTCAGTATGTTGTTGTACATACGAATTTATCTAAAAGATTCTCACAAATATTTCATATGAAACATTAGCATTTGGTACTCCAACTCAAATACACTCAGGCAAACTGCATACTTTTTTAGTTATAAAACTGATGGAAATTAATAAGAACAGATAGGCCACAGCTATAGCTAATATAAAGCTTTTATTAATCAGATCAAATTTCTGAATTTCTTTTTTTAAATTTTATTATTAATCTTTTTAGATTAAACATTCTGACTCTTTTTAGTGATAACCTCAGAGACTTCTCAGAACCTGTAAAGGCAGAAAGGATAGGAAGTTTGGATTCTAAGGCTGTGCTGAAAATGGTTCATACTAGTTTGGTTTCACCAATGTTAAACTCTTATGCTGATATAGAACCCTCTAAAGTAGCCACATAGGGCAAAATTCTGTTACTCATCTAGTGTCGTCTAGAGCTCCATTCTTTTGTGAGGGTTTTCTGCAAATACTAATTTGTATCCATCAACCCTATATAGATACCTTGTTACCCTATAATATCCTAAATGACGCAAAACAACTATGTAATAATCCTATTTTAACATCTTCTTGGCTACATTTCACTCTGACTTCCATTGGCTGCATTGATTAGATTTCCACTGAGTAAAATGGGAATTGGGAAATGTAGCTGATATACTTTTATGTAGATGCCACCATTTAGATGTCTTAGTCTTGAACCAGATCTTACTGTCTATGTTTCTTCAATGAGAGGCCATATTTTATACATTTACACAAAACATAAGGCACAAATAACAGAAATTAATTTAATACGTTAGACTGAAACTGAATTAAATTAATTCCAAGACAATGGAATGAAGTTATTTCCTCTTTAGGTAGAACAGAGCCAGCCCTTAATCAAAAGTAACTAAAGGAAGGAGGTGATATGCAAACCTACCTATAACAGTCCTGAAATAGAACTTCAGGGTGTGCCAATAAAAGTGGAAGTCTTTATGCATTTTGTGTACCTAGATGAATGACTCACAGGAATAATCTCCTCTTCAGGCTGAGGGGGAGAAAAAAGTGCATGTGCTTCCTTATACCAGGTAACAGCATCAAGTAGATGATTAACTGTTTTGTTGACCCAGCTAAAATAGTTCCCTTCTGACTTACAGAAAGCATTCCAAAGCATCATTCTCTTTGAATTGCCAATATTGACTCTGCTACTAGACGAATTAGGAACTACAGTTAACCTTGTTTTAAACCCACGTTTTCTAAGTGAATAAACCCCTTCTTAGTACATTACCTGTAAGTTAAGACATACTATAGATCCTAAAAAAGATATACTGAGAAACATTCCTCCTTAGGAAATTTGCCATTTTGATTTCTTTTGGTTTATTTTAAAATATTTTGCATATTTTCTCACATATAATTTCTCCAAGCCTTTATTGAAAATGTTGATAAATAATGACACATGCATCTCTACATCCTGGCTTGCTTATAACAGCCTAAATGCTTACATATTAAAAAAATAGATTAAAAAAATCCTGTCCCATCTACATTATACCTGTTTTGTCTTGCTAATTTACTGATGTCTGAACTTCTGTTCCAAGGTTTCTTTCCCTCAAGCTCTGTATGCAGCTGAAGTTACAGATGTTTATCTGGAATGGCTATTACAGTAATTTCCTGGGTTATTCTATCCCCTGCTCTTTTCATATTAGCACTACTTACATGTTCTTAACATTCTTTGGAATCTTATATATTAAAGGAGAACTATTCAAAATATTTACCACTATTGTATCTTGATTTACCTTTCCTCAATGCTTAGGAATAAATCATAACCATCTCAAAAGACTTGTTAGATTTCTCTCTCTATAATTATTTTAAGTACAGTAGCATTAGTCTAGCTTGACATGATCATAACCAAAGCTGTTAAACCCATTAGATGATTGTGAGTGCTTCTGTTTTCTTTTTATTCACTTTGCTTTTTTCATCAATTATGAGTTTAATTTGGTGTTCTGTAAAATAGTTTGCTTGATGGTGACAATATAGCTTGCTTTTCTTGTTTCTTCATTTTTTATCAGAAATCATAAAAAAATGATTAAGTGAAATAGACTATTTAATTTATTCAAGATATATTTCATTTCACAGGTTTTTCAACATCATAATACTTAATAGGTACATATGCAGCTGGAGTAGCAAGCCAATGCAAATACAAGAAAATATGTCATAGTAAAAAAGCAAGCTGATGTTTATTGGTAATATAGGAACCTATTCCCCTATTATAGATTGCAGACTGGCAATGCTAAAACCACTATATTTTGTAGATACAGTATTCTGTTTGTACTGGGCTTGGGTATAAGAAAATAACATGAAATTGATACTAAAAGCAGAAGAGAAAACTGATAATGCTTCTGGGCTTTTGTTGGTTTGTTTTCCCTGCATTATTGCTAAGATGTGTTTACTCTGCTGCTTTCTGACTGAAAAATAAATAAAAAATAGGACTGATGAACTTGAGGCAAATCTCTTGAAGCACAATACATGGTCATGATAGAGATTCCTCAAGACATACAGAATAAAATAATACACTTGTTTTATCTTATCTCACCTGTGTTAACCAGCATTGCCTCTGATTAGGGGTACTTGGACAGCACACAGAGCTACGTTTTTATTCTGTGCTAATTTGGGGATCTTCTTTGCTGTTGTGGTATACATATGTTTGAAGACTGAATGCTGTGCTCAGTGCTAGATCTCCATTCTCCATATAAGATTGTAATATGTTGTGGAATGTCTACAGAATTTTAGCTGTTGTTCAACTCCATAATTTTCAAGACTTGTTTCCTTAGACAGTGCTGCAAATTATAAACTTTCATTTTTCATTGTTGTGAATCAAGCTGGTTTTTTGAGGTATTTCAGAATCTTGAACTTTACCTCACTACTTCAAAGCATAAATTGACAAGAGAGTATGTCATGATTTAACCCCAGCCATCAACCAAGCACCACACCGCTGCTTGCTCACCGCCCCCTCTGGTGGGACAGGGGACAGAATCAGAAGACTAAAAGTGAGAACACTTGTGGGTTGAGATAAGAACAGTTTATTTATTTAAATAAAATATAATGATGATGATAAATAATAACAAATAATAAATAATTATAAATAATAATAATAAAAATTGTAATTAAAAGGAAAACAAGAAAAAAAGAGAGAAATAAAACCCAAGAAACACAAGTGATGCAAATGAAAAACAGTTACTCACCACCAACAGACCGTTGCCCAGTCTGCTCCTGAGCAGTGGCTGCACCTCGGCCAGCTCCCCCCAGTTTATATGCTAAACATGATGTCATATGGTAAGGAATATCCCTTTGGCCAGTTTGGGTCCTGGCTGTGCCCCCTCCCAGTTTCTTGTGCACTTCCAGCCTTGTTGTCAGGCCAGTATGAGAAGCTGAAAAGTCCTTGACTTTTCAGTCAGTGTATCCACTGTTTCAATTCAGCCTAGTTTCTACTGAACATTGTAACTCTACCTGAAGTGACAGGAAATATCAGTCATAGAATGACATGTTATATTCTTCCTACCAGATCTGTTCTGGATTCCTATATTACATTCCCACATTGAGGGGAAAGTCCTGCTTAACAAACTTAGTTTCTTTATATGACAAGCTTACCCCCCTAGTTGGCCAAGGGAAGCCAGTTGAAGTAATCTTTTTGGACTTCAATAAAGCCTTCAATACTGTCTCTCACAGTATCCTCCTGGACAAAATGTCCAGCGTACAGCTGGATAAACACATAATGCAATGAGTGAGCAATTGACCGATGGGTCAGGCTCAAAGAGTTATAGTAAATGGGGTTACATCTGGCTGGCAACCAGTCACCAGCGGGGTTCTCCAGGGATCCATCTTAGGGCCAGGGCTCTTTAATGCTGCCGTGGTTTAACCCCAGCCAGCAGCTAAGCACCACGCAGCCGCTCGCTCACCCCCCCACCAGCGGGATGGGGAAGAGGATCGGAAGGGCAAAAGGGGAAAACTCGTGGGTTGAGATAAAAACAGTTTAATAACTAAAGTAAAATAAAAAGAATAGAACAGTAGTAATACAAAGCAAGCGGTACACTGTACAATTGCTCACCACCCGCCGACCGATGCCCAGCATGTCCCCCAAGCAGCGATCGAACCCCTCCCCAGCCAACTCCCCTGCTTATATACTGAGCATGACGTCACGTGGTATGGAATAGCCCCCCGCCCAGTCTGAGTCAGCTGCCCCGGCTGTGCCCCCTCCCAGCCTCCCGTGCCCCTGGCAGAGCATGGGAAGCTGAAAGGTCCTTGACCAGTGTGAGCACCACTTAGCAAGTACTTAGCACTACTTAACAAGAACCAAAACATCAGTGTATCATCAACATTGTTCTCAACCTAAACCCAAAACACAGCCCCATACCGGCTACCAGGAAGAAAACCAACTCCATCCCAGCCGAAACCAGGACAGTATCTACCCCTTATTCCATACCATTTACATCATGCACAGGTCCCACATTATCCAACACATCCTCATTAACCACCACCCCCTTCCTTTCCTTTGATATTGATGACGGGTATCATTCCCTTAGTCTATATGCTATCCCTCTAGAACATTTGTTGAGTTTGTTTAGTTTTGACTTTGGGATTCATCCGTCGTAACAGTCTTTCTGGGCAGGAGAGGTAGTGTGTGGTGTTGGATTGTAGCATGCTGAATGCAGTTGTAGTTCTATCACCTCTGCACTTTGGTTTCCTCAGAGTTCATTCTTCATTAATTTGGGTGATTCTTACTGTATACTGTTGATATGGCACATAGTAATCACAGAAGTGATGACATCCAGTATTATATTGCAACTAACATTATACAATTCAGTTCATTGGCTATTTTCACCCAGAATCAAGTCTCCTTGAGGTACACATCGGACTTCCCCATCCTCTCGCATCACCCACCAAGTGCACCCAGGTCCTTGAGCAAAAGCAATCCCACGGATGGGTTTACCTCTGCCTGAGGCAGGAGTAACCCAGACTGTCTTCCCCGTTATATTTTTTAGGTGCACTACAGGGACTTTATCTCCCTCTACAGTACGTAAAAGTCTTGATTGGGCAGGGCCAGCTCGGTTGGCTGATCCCCTCGTGTTGACTAACCAGGTGGCCTTTGCTAAATGTGTGTCCCAGTGTTTGAATGTCCCACCACCCATTGCTTTTAGTGTAGTCTTTAACAGTCCATTGTATCGTTCCATTTTTCCGGAGGCCGGTGCGTGATAGGGGATGTGATATACCCACTCAATGCCATGCTCTTTGGCCCAGGTGTCTAGGAGGCTGTTTCGGAAATGAGTCCCATTGTCTGACTCAATTCTTTCTGGAGTACCATGTTGCCATAGCACTTGCTTTTCAAGGCCCAGGATAGTGTTCCGGGCAGTGGCGTGGAGCACGGGATATGTTTCCAGCCATCCGGTGGTTGCTTCCACCATTGTAAGCACATGGCGCTTGCCTTGGCGGGTTTGTGGGAGTGTGATATAATCAATCTGCCAGGCCTCCCCATATTTATATTTCAGCCATCGTCCTCCATACCAGAGAGGCTTGAACCGCTTGGCTTGCTTGATTGCAGCGCATGTTTCGCATTCATGGATAACCTGTGCAATAGTGTCCGTGGTCAGGTCCACCCCTTGATCACGAGCCCATCTATATGTTGCATCTCTTCCTTGATGGCCTGAGGTGTCATGGGCCCACCAAGCCAGAAATAATTCACCCTTATGTTGCCAGTCCAGATCCACCTGAGCCACTTCAATCTTAGCAGCCTGATCCACCTGCTGGTTGTTTTGATGTTCTTCAGTGGCCCGACTCTTGGGTACGTGAGCGTCTACGTGATGTACTTTTACAACCAGGTTCTCTATCCGGGCAGCAATATCTTGCCACAATGCGGCAGCCCAGATGGGTTTGCCTCTGCACTGCCAGTTGCTCTGCTTCCATTGCCGTAACCACCCCCACAGGGCATTTGCCACCATCCATGAGTCAGTATAGAGATAGAGCATTGGCCACTTTTCTCGTTCAGCAATATCTAAAGCAAGCTGGATGGCTTTCACCTCTGCAAACTGACTCGATTCACCTTCTCCTTCAGCAGTTTCTGCAACTTGTCGTACAGGATTCCATACAGCAGCTTTCCACCTCCGATGCTTCCCCACAAGACGACAGGACCCATCAGGGAACAGGGCATATTGCTTCTCATTTTCTGGCAGCTTATTATACAGTGGGGCCTCCTCAGCACGCGTCACCTCCTCCTCTGGTGATATTCCAAAATCTTTGCCTTCTGGCCAGTCCATGATCACTTCCAAGATTCCTGGGCGACTGGGGTTTCCTATTCGAGCCCGTTGTGTGATGAGTGCAACCCACTTACTCCATGTAGCATCAGTTGCATGATGTGTAGAGGGGACCCGCCCTTTGAACATCCAGCCCAGCATCGGCAGTCAGCATGTCAGGAGGAGCTGTGCTTCAGTACCAACCACTTCCGAAGCAGCTCGAACCCCTTCATATGCTGCCAATATCTCTTTCTCCGTTGGAGTATAGCCAGCCTCGGATCCTCTGTATCCTCGACTCCAAAACCCTAGGGGTCGACCTCTAGTCTCCCCCGGTGCTTTCTGCCAGAGGCTCCAGGTAGGGCCATTCTCCCCGGCTGCAGTGTAGAGCACATTTCTTACATCTTGCCCTGCCCGGACTGGCCCAAGGGCTACTGCATGAACTATCTCCTGTTTAATTTGTTCAAAGGCTTGTCGTTGCTCAGGGGCCCATTTGAAATCGTTCTTCTTCCAGGTCACTTGATAGAGAGGGCTTACGATGAGACTGTAATTTGGAATATGCATTCTCCAAAAACCCACAATGCCCAAGAAAGCCTGTGCTTCCTTTTTGCTGGTTGGTGGAGACATGGCTGTTATTTTGTTGATCACATCCATCGGGATCTGACGACGTCCATCTTGCCATTTTATTCCTAAAAACTGGATCTCCTGTGCAGGTCCCTTGACCTTACTTTGTTTTATAGCAAAGCCGGCTTCCAGAAGGATTTGGACTATTTTCTTCCCTTTCTCAAAAACTTCTTCTGCTGTGTTGCCCCACACGATGATGTCATCAATGTATTGCAGGTGTTCCGGAGCGTCACCCTGTTCCAATGTAGTCTGGATCAGTCCATGGCAAATGGTGGGGCTGTGTTTCCACCCCTGGGGCAGTCGATTCCAGGTGTACTGCACACCCCTCCAAGTGAAAGCAAACTGTGGCCTGCACTCTGCTGCGAAAGGGATAGAGAAAAACGCATTAGCGATGTCAATGGTGGCATACCACTTGGCTGCCTTTGACTCCAATTCGTATTGAAGTTCTAGCATGTCCGGCACGGCAGCACTCAGCGGCGGCGTGCCTTCATTCAGGCCCCGATAGTCTACTGTTAGTCTCCACTCTCCATTAGACTTCCGCACTGGCCATATGGGACTGTTAAAAGGTGAGCGAGTCTTGCTGATCACTCCTTGGCTCTCCAGTCGACGAATCAGCTTATGGATGGGACTGAGGGAGTCTCTGTTGGTGCGATATTGCCGCCGGTGCACTGTCGTGGTAGCAATTGGTACCTGTTGTTCTTTGACCCTCAGCAACCCCACAATAGAAGGGTCCTCTGAAAGACCGGGCAGGGTAGACAGCTGTTTAATTTCCTCCGTCTCCAAGGCAGCTATGCCAAAAGCCCACCGGTATCCTTTTGGGTCCTTGAAATACCCTCTCCTGAGGTAGTCTATGCCAAGGATGCATGGAGCCTCTGGGCCAGTCACAATGGGGTGCTTCTGCCACTCCTTCCCGGTTAAGCTTACTTCGGCCTCCAATACAGTCAGCTCTTGGGATCCCCCTGTCACTCCAGAGATACAGATGGGTTCTGCTCCTTCATAGCTTGATGGCATTAAGGTACAGTGTGCACCGGTGTCTACTAAAGCCTTATATTCCTGTGGGTCTGATGTGCCAGGCCATCGAATCCACACAGTCCAATACACCCGGTTGTCCCTCTCCTCCACCTGGCTGGAGGCAGGGCCCCTCTAGTCCTGGTCATAGCATTCGTTATTCACTTCTTGTAAATGCGAGTCAAAAATCCCTTTACTAAGATCGGAAGCAAAATCAGCCCTTCTACTTTGTCTGGGGAACTGCTCACTGGAAACTGGAGCAGCAACTTTCCTGGAAGAACCACCTTTTTTTCCTTGCAACTCACGTACTCGTGCCTCTAGGGTCGAGGTAGATTTTCCATCCCACTTCCTCATGTCCTCTCCGTGGTCACGCAGATAAAACCACAGGGTGGCCCGTGGTGTGTATCCACTATATCTTCTCTCTTGAAGAGAGGGACGCTTACTCCTAATGGCTGAGATACTGGTCTGTACAGGTGAGGAGTAGGACATGTCCTCTTTGAACCGCTGGAAATCCTGGGATAACTTCTCCACAGCCGAGATGCAGGCCCGTAGGGAGGAAGAGAGACTTTCTTCGTATTGTCGGAGTTGGCCAGCCAATTCATCCACCGTTGGTCCCTCTTCATCTTTCCAGGTCATTATTGCCAATGAGTTTGCGTACGATGATGGTGCACTCCGTACAAACTTCCGCCACATGGGTCGTGTGCACTGGACTTCATCTGGATCTTTGGATAACTGCTCATTGTTCAGGTCATTATGAATCACCTCCAGCACGGCTAATTCCCTCAGGTACTGGATACCTCTCTCCATGGTGGTCCACTTGCCTGGGTGACATATAACGTCTTCCTTGAAGGGATACCTTTCCTTCACACCTCACAGGAGTCGCCTCCAGAGGCTGAGGGCTTTTACCCCTTTTCCAATCACTTTGTCAATGCCTCCTTCCCTAGAAAGAGATCCCAGCTGCTTGGCTTCCCTACCCTCTAATTCCAGGCTCCTAGCCCCATTATCCCAGCATCGGAGCAGCCAGGTGATGATGGGCTCGCCTGGACGACGACGGAAATCTTTTCGCATATCTCGCAGCTCACTCAGGGATAGGGATCGGGTGGTTACTGTCTCGTTTATGGGTTCTGCCTCTTCCTCCTCCTGTTCTCTTGATGACACTGGCTCATCATCAGCTCTTACTAAACGAGTTGATTTTCTTGTGTATTTTTTCTTCTGTATAGGGGCAACTGATACTGGCACAGGTTGGTTCTCTGGATCAGCCGCAGTGCCTGTCGTGGGGGCTGGCGCAACCACAGTGACTGTCGCGGGGGGCTGAGGGGCTGGCGCAGGGGCTGGCGCAGCCCCAGCATCTGTCATTTTGTCGTCAGATCCAGAGACCTTCCCTTCCCCTTGTGGGTTCTGAATAGTGTTGAATAGGGCTCGGTAGGCATGGGCCAGGCCCCAGCACGTTGCAGTGATTTGTGTCTCTCTGGAGTTGCCAGGGTGACAACATACTTTTTCCAAATACTTTACTAGATTTTCAGGATTCTGCACTTGTTCAGGAGTGAAGTTCCAAAACATTGGAGGTGCCCACTGTCCCAGGTACTTGCCCATGCTCTCCCACACACCCTGCCACTCATAACTATCCAGCCTTGGAGAAGATCTCTGGATGATATTCTTAAGCTGCTTATTAACCTTAGATAAAACTGAAACAAAATTCCCAAGAACTACCAATAGATATATCTTAACGACCCAAGGATGCTCAAGATAATAAAAAATTGTTGTAATGAAGGAGAAAACATCATAGAAGAAAGAAACAAAGGTGTCATTCTCTATTTCCTCCATAAAAAAACTCTCAGAGGAAGAGGTATAATTGCCAAGTGTCTCCATGAGGTGGTACCCGAAGTATAGTAATGGCTTCACTACAGAACCCAAATACCAGATAGCACTCAAGGTCAGTGTTTTAATAACAAATCTTCCAGGCAAAACATCACTCATTACGGCAAAGCACAACAAACTGAAAAAACCCACACCAATTTTCAACATGCACAGTAAAAACAATAGCATGATGCAGATCAGGTACACTAGTACCGCGAACAGGTGAATCAATATTACAACCGATAACTGTTAACAGATACAAATTCCTTAATGCACTCTAGTTAATCTGTTATTATCTCAAACCCTTCGAGCCCCACGTTGGGCGCCAAAAAGGACTGTCGTGGTTTAACCCCAGCCAGCAGCTAAGCACCACGCAGCCGCTCGCTCACCCCCCCACCAGCGGGATGGGGAAGAGGATCGGAAGGGCAAAAGGGGAAAACTCGTGGGTTGAGATAAAAACAGTTTAATAACTAAAATAAAATAAAAAGAATAGAACAGTAGTAATACAAAGCAAGCGGTACACTGTACAATTGCTCACCACCCGCCGACCGATGCCCAGCATGTCCCCCAAGCAGTGTTCGAACCCCTCCCCGGCCAACTCCCCTGCTTATATACTGAGCATGACGTCACGTGGTATGGAATAGCCCCCCGCCCAGTCTGAGTCAGCTGCCCCAGCTGTGCCCCCTCCCAGCCTCCCGTGCCCCTGGCAGAGCATGGGAAGCTGAAAGGTCCTTGACCAGTGTGAGCACCACTTAGCAAGTACTTAGCACTACTTAACAAGAACCAAAACATCAGTGTATCATCAACATTGTTCTCAACCTAAACCCAAAACACAGCCCCATACCGGCTACCAGGAAGAAAACCAACTCCATCCCAGCCGAAACCAGGACAAATGCCTTCATAAATGACTTGGATGCAGGACTTGAAGGATTACTATCTAAGTTTACTGATGACACAAAATTGGGAGGAACTGCTGACACTCTTGAGGGCAAAGAGGCCCTGCAGAGAGATCTGGACAAATTAGAGAGCTGAGCAATCACCAACCATACGAAGTTTAACAAGGGCAAGTGCCGGGTTTTGTACCTGGGACATGGCAACCCTGGATGTACATACAGACTGGGGAATGAGAGGCTGGAGAGCAGCCCCATGGAGAGGGATCTGGGGGTTCTGGTCGACGTCAAGTTGAACATGAGCCAACAGTGTGCCCTGGCAGCCAGGAGGGCCAGTGGTGTCCTGGGGTGCATCAAGCACTGTATTGCTAGCCGGTTGAGGGAGGTGATTGTCCCTCTCTACTCTGCACTTTTGTGCAGTTCTGGGTACCACAGTATAAAAAGGATGCAAAGCTACCAGAAAGTGTCCAGAGGAGAGCCACAAAGATGGTGAAGGGTTTAGAGGGGAAGCCATATGAGGAGCAGCTGAAGTCACTTGGTCTGTTCAGCCTGGAGAAGAGGAGAGTGAGGGGAGACTTCATCGCAGTCTATAGCTTCCTCACAAGGGGAAGAAGAGGGGCAGGCGCTGATCTCTTCTCCCTGACGACCAATGATATGACCCAAGGGAACGGCAGGAAGGTATGCCAGGGGCATTTTAGGTTGGATATTAGGAAAAGGTTCTTCATCCAGAGGGTGGTGGAGCACTGGAACAACCTCCCCCAGGAGGCAGCCATGGCACCAAGCCTGACAATATTCAAGAAGCATTTAGACAACACCCTCAGACATGTGGTGTGAATTTTGGGGTTGTCCTATGCAGGGACAGGAGTTGGACTCAATGATCCTTGAGGGTCCCTTCCAACTCAGGACATTCTATGATTGCTCTGTAAATATATACGATGCCTCATTATTTTAACTAGCAAAATTACAGAAAAAAAATTCTTTAAGCAGAAACAATCATAAGAAGAAGAAACACTAATTCATTATAGTGCACAGCAAGTAAAGCCTAAGAGTTTGATAAAGAGAAGAGGAGAGCAGTAAATAAGGTAGCTTCTTTGCAAAAGACAGTTGTTGCTTACCTATTTGCTTTAGTTACAAGACCAATGTCTTCTGTTTTGGAAATAAATCTGCCTTTTCTGCTTCAGCATTTGTGCAGCAGAAGAGTGACATTATCATAACACAAGAACTTGCTTTGACATTATTTTCTCATGTTTGACATTAAATGAAAAAATACTATTTACTGTAAATAAGTCTGAAAATCATATCCAGTCTTGAATTGCAAATTAGTAGTGGCTTCCAAAGATTGTTTATAACATTTTACATATCATCTCAATTTAGCACGGCTTCCCTGGGAACTAATTGATAATGTCATGTACTCTGGGGAGTTAAAAAAAAATAACCCCTGTAATCTTACCATAGCCACTGCACAATCTCAAAGTATGAAGCATTCAGGTTTTACTAAAACTAAACAAAAACTTTAAGTATGCACTTGCTCTGAATAAAAACAGGAATTACTGTCAGAATATCTTTAAAGATGTGTGAATTAGTTTGGCTTGAAAACTTGTAAAATTTCAGTTCCTCGGGAAATTTTGCTGCTTCATGACTCTGACTGGGAGTGAATTACTGTGAGAGGAAATTTTCTTTTATTTTCATCAGTCTGAGAATTATTAGAACTAATTAATTAAAAGTAATGGGGGCAAAGAGGGGAAGCACGAGGCTAAGTGCTACCTCTCCATAACATCTGTCATCTGCTGGAGGAATGGAGCAGTTAACCTCAAGAATGCAGCTTGCATAGGCGGTTTCCTCAAAAAACAAAGCCTAAAAATCTAGAAGGGATCAAGATGCTATGAAATCCTTTCCTGTCAGATCAAAATGAGTTATATACTAACTGTATTAGTTGCAAAACTTAGTAATAGTATGATGACAATGACATGAAAATCCAGGACACCCTTACAAAAGTACCTTAATAAAAAATTGAAATGAAATGAAATAAAATGAAATGAAATGAAATGAAAGTACACCATCACTGTTCCTTAGCATCATGCTATTATATTGAAAAAAATAGTGGCCTAGGCTGGTTTTCTAGTTGACATAGTACTCAAGCCTGATTAATTCATAACTAATGACGTCTGTTGCATCTACTGCTTAGAAACTATTTGAACTTTTGATAAAAAAGTTTATTTCTTATTTCATGACAAATGTATGAATAAAAACCAGTCTCTTACAGCCCGCTATGACAGAGTTTACATTTCTTTCAGTAGAAGAACTTACCTCAAAACTTATCTTATAAATAGTCAAATATTTATCTCTGTAAGGAGAGAATTATCTCACCAGTGGCACTGGACATAAATCTATTCTTAATAAAAGACAATTCTGTAAGGGACATAAACTGCTAAGGAGGTGTTAGCTAATCTAACTAGTTAACCTCCAGCTAATCATCAAAAAGTTAAAATAGAATAATCTGAAGTAAATTTATCTGTATGAAGGAAACTTAGGCAAAACATATTTTAAAAAATACAGTGTTTTTTTATTTGTGCCTTGTATGTGAAAACCAGTTTTAAAGATCTGTAGTGAAAGTTATTTGATTAAATATATGAATTAAAGTGGATTCTGATTACATATTCTATACCAGGCTATACAGTAGTATAATCTATTAAACTAAAACATAGATGACACTTTAACATAATGCATACCGTACCTTGTTATTATGCAGGTATATAACACACTGTATTGCTATGTATCTATCTAATAAGAATCTGGGCAAAAATGCTAATAGTTTTATATTTACTTGCACATAGCATTAATGCCCTGAATTATGGGATGTCTTTCTCTCTCCAATGGAGAACTACTTCTGGTTGGAGCAGGAAATTAATGTTGGAACTGAATTTTCACAAGTGGTTCTAAGGAGCACATCGTATATTTATTTACTAGTGCAGCAGTAAGGAGTAGTAACTGAGTCACTTGAAAGGCAAAACAACTGTTTCTGAGGACGTGGAATACTTCTAATGGACTGAGAGTAACAAAAAAAATCAAAGAGAAAAAAGCAAATTCTTTGGGCAATTTGGGTGTTTTGTTCAACTGATCTTTAGGACACAGATGTATCTATGAAATGAACAATAATAATCTACTTTCAGTGACACTATATTGGTCAAATTAGTGGTAGACACTAACTCACACTTACAGAGTTTTAACCAGAAACTAGTTCATTTGGAGAAAAAGTAGACAATATATATAAAAATGATATTCATAATACAGAATGAAATAGTTACCAAAAACATGGCATGTGGTGAAATAATGTATTCTACTTTTACGTAAATAGAATAGAATAGAATAGAACAGAACAGAACAGAATTTCAGTTGGAAGGGACCTGCAACGATCACCTAGTCCAAATGTCTGACCAGTTCAGGGATGACCAAAAGTTAAAGCATGTTGTTAAGGGCATTGTCCGAATGCCTCTTAAACACGGACAGGCTTGGGGCATCGACCACCTCTCTAGAAAGCCTGTTCCAATATTTGACCACCCTTTGCAGTGTTTGACCACCTTCTGAACAGATACTGATCTGACTAATAAAGTTGTAGTTGACATTAAATTCTTCAACATTACAAAAATAATTATGCTTAAGTTAAATCAAAAATTTAAATATTGACAATAGAGTTCATTTTTCAGAATTTTTTTTTTCCTTTTTCTCACACATATATAAGATTATCATGCTTCCTGGTAAGTCTTAGTCCATCCACTGAAGGAAAATCATATTTACCTCATTTATACAAATGCTTCCTCTTATTTGATTGGAAATTCTCAGTAAAATGAGAAAGATATAGTCTGAAATGCTGCTTAATAAACTCATTTGCATCTGGAAATCTATGGATATACCTGGAAATGTGAATTTACTTTATGATGTGATTGGATGTCCAAAAACACAGTTCTTGGGCAAACTCACCACTCACCAAGCTCACTAAGCCTTTGAGAAAATTTAACACATTCTTTTAATATGGGAAGTAATTAAATGAACAATAAATATAACTTTCTTGTGAAACTCATTGCAGAAAAAAGATATATATATTTTAGAAGAGGCAGTAAATGATGTCTATAGGTTGTTTTCTCAATGCAGGAGGAAAATACCTTTTTCAGTAAAACCTTACATTACACCTTCATGCTTTTTATATATAATTTTGATGGGAAGATGTAAATATTTAACTTCTTAAAAGCTTTTGAGATATATTAAATAGTATTCATCCTGTATAAAATTCAAGGGGAAAAAAAAGAAATAAAACCTCTTCACATTGCTT
Source organism: Theristicus caerulescens (assembly GCA_020745775.1). Classification (NCBI taxonomy): domain Eukaryota; kingdom Metazoa; phylum Chordata; class Aves; order Pelecaniformes; family Threskiornithidae; genus Theristicus; species Theristicus caerulescens. Next base: position 81,784,209 of record CM036559.1, on the reverse strand, counting down.
TCACAGTTTTAAGTGATTACAAAAAATCACCTACGGTGTTGCAGAAATGCTGTATAAATTCCATGCTACTTCATTGTGCCTACAGTATAACCCTAGATTTCAAAAGATGAAATCAAAATAATTTATGTTGAAAGAGGCATCTGGACTCATCTAGTCAACTGCCTGCTCAAAGCAGGGATAACAACATGCCAAAAGATCATATTTTTAACTATTTCTGTGTGAATCATGAAAGTCTGAGCTGCATTTTTGTTTCTAAAGAATCTGTTACTCCAGTTAAATGCATAATGTTAAGTTATACAAATATTTCAATAGGGTATTTGAAAAAGTTGTTGATTCATTTAGGAAAGATTGCCTGCAAAGAATCCTTTATCTCATTGTGCTGGTATAAAAATTATCACATTTTACTGCCCTAATCCTTTTACTTCTTTGCTCTATAAGGAAGGAAGTGGTAATCCTTATACCATGAAATATCAAAAAGAGATGTTTAGATTTGGCTCAGGCTAAACATCAAAAATATTCAACCTCTTCCTAACTTGCCTATTTTATTTATCAAATATCTTTTTTCTTTATCTGTCATCATCTTTCCAGTCATCTGTGTCTTATTTACTCATACCAGTATTTCTGATACGTTTAGGTAAGAAGAAAATTTAGTTATTACTATATATTGTGTAATTCAGTGCTTTGGAAGGCAGATATCTGTCCATTTGCTAATACTGAGAAGAACGTTTTGCAAAGAAGTGATTAATTAATGCAGAAATTAATTTGTAACTACACTTCTGACTGCAGAGGTGAATGACTAGACTATATATTTTAATTCTGAAGGGCAGAGAATGGAAAACTTACTATCAGCTCTTTCTTCATTCAGCAGAAAGGTAACTAATCCTGAATCCTGTAATTTGCTTTATGTTGCTTTTTGGAACAATGATAAGTAGTAGCTGGTATTGATATATAATCAGCAGTTACTTTTTTGTCACCAGCTTCATTAGATCATCATCAGTGTTTACCGTGAGCTATGTAGCAAAGCAGAGTACAGGCGTGGAAAAGTTACTACAGCTAATCTGATTCAATATCAATGTTTTATATGGAGAGGAACAATAAGGAATATTTCACAAAACAGATTAATATTGTAGCAGTTTTTATGGGTTTATTGCATTTTATATTGAACAGAGTCCTTTAAAAATAAGGATGAGCAGTTCATTTTGCCTTGGAACAACAGTTTGAACTAGACACAACTCAGGAACCATTTTAAAACTTGTTTTCTATTATTTTGATTATTTTGTGTAAAAAAAGTTCTAAATGTTTTAAAGTCTTCTCTAAACTGAAGAAATTGCCAGATCTCAATCAATAAGAGATAATAAAGTTTTATCTGCTGCAAGTTTCAGCTGTTTCTGAAGAAAAAAATTGACAAAGTAGTCAAGAAAGACACTGAAAAACAGCTGAAAGGCTTGACGTGAATTTAGGACATTGCATATAACAGAACGTTACTACATATGGATTTAACTAACTAATGTTTTCTTCATTTTTTTTTTTTAAATAAACTGTAGGGCCATATACTGATATAATTCAGGCAACATGACTGAGCTACTGATTGATTTGGTATACTTTTCCATCCTGTTTCATTCCATCTCCCATCATATATTTGTGCATCTTTTCTCAACATTGTGCATTCCGCAGAACATATACCTTGGGTCTTTAATTTATCATTGAAATAAGCAACACTCATCAACTGGTCATCGAAATAATTATCCGATGTCCAAATGCTACAGATTATTTGCAGAGAGCATCTGAATGATTAATTTTTTTTATTAGCTTTGCCATCATACCAACATTATTTTATTTCTTTCAGGACTGTTCTTCAACCAACTAGACTTTATCTATGCCCAGTTTTCTTCAGAAAATGCAAATGAATTGTTTAGTCCTCAGTGCCAGATAAAATGCAAATCAACTGCCTCCTTTACAGTCAAATTGAATTTAAAAAAATTGTAATGATCTTTTGTACTGTCTTCATTATAGGTTGCCTCCATTTTCAATAAAATATGCTATTCTTCTTGTTGTAGAAGTAAAAAACCAGAATAATATAATAGAATTAGCAACTGTAGCACGAGCTTTACAACTCAAATGCATTATGCATTTGAAATGGCTGAAAAGTCAACAAAGGCTTTCAGTAGTTTAGGGTAGGAATTGCAGAGGTCACAATGATTTTAATCAAATCTCTTGTGTGCAGTAACAATGTGTGTCCTATTTTATATTACAATAACTTTAACTCTTATATTATAGGAGCTCATTTAGATGGTAGGTAGGTATCCCTAAATACAGTCAAAGAACTTTTATTTAAACTCAGAAACAATCTTCCCTTTTATTTTTTTAGATGGTTCTTATAAAGAATCTGATCATAACCTTCAATAAGTGACGCTGTGCTTTAGAACTAGTCTTCCCATTGACTGCAGAGTGTAAGCTGCATTCAGACTGAAAACTGAAAAAAAGGTTGCAATATAGATAACATATTGCTCTTCTGTCTTTCATTTCCTATAGCCTCATCTGTATTTGAGCCTGTGGAATGAACTGATTGAAGTCTGTGGTGTTTCACCTACTTTCAGGAAGTCTGAATAGCCAATTATATTTCTTATGTTAAAGAATCAGCATGGCAGAAAAGTTCATCTATGCAGGATGAGTGAGTACCTCATTACAGCATGAACACTGTGCAGCTAAGAACAGGAAAAGACTTGTGTGTTCTTATACTGCAGTTACACTAAATGCTTCCAATAGCATATGCCTTAAAGTTCTCAACAGCCTACATATGGACATATGCATAAATAAGTAAATAATATATCAAAATATGAAAGAATATGTAATGTCACACATATTAAATGCTTGATTCTTGGTAAATTGTCCCAGTAACAAGGAACACATGGATTCCATGATGCATTAACAGTTCTGGTAAAAATGCTTCAGAAATATCCTGACTTCATATTGCTGTGAGTGACACCTTCCCTCTGTGTACCTTATTTCCTTTGGGAGCAGATGATGGTGGATACAGAGGATGTATCTTACTACCTTCAATGGGTCTTCTAACACAGACAACAGATGGAACAAAGTAATGGAAAAAACTCATGTTGTGCATGCTTGCTGGGAGGATAGTTACTATGTTTGGTTTTTTTTAATGTACATTGATAGAAAGTAGTTCAAAAAGACTATTAAAAGAAATGACCAGTGTACAACAAGGGAAAAAATGGTTGTATCACCATTTTATGACACATTTTGCATGAAATTTCAGATTTTCTGTTTCTTTGGTTTTGTTTTTTTGTGGGTTTTTTTGTGTTTTTTTTTTTTAAATAAAACAACGATCTATCTTTAATATGTTCTATTTCAATAAACTTGTGGAAGAGGAATGTCAACAGAGTAGAGATTTCAACTCAGATACCATGAATGCCTGCATACCAGACAATTTCCAATGTAGTCTTTATTAGCCTCAGTCGTGTTTGCTAATGTAAAGGCACTTCTTGTAATCCAAAAGCTAAACTGGGTTTAAAACTTATCAGTACTATAACATAGACAAGATTATTATAGTAAAAGGTGATTACTAAAGCAACATAGCATCACAGTTACTGCTGGGTCTTCATCCTGAATTGGCCATGCATTATGTGAAAAATGAATTAGTATCTCTTCTATGCCGTCTGCAAGGTGATTGGAGGGACATAGTCTCTGTCCTTCATAACATCAGCACAAGTCTCCATGCAACGGCTAGAAGTTTGTATAAACTAGTTTCAAAATAAATTGCATGTCTACCTGCTTTACCCTAAGCTTAGTGTGTCAGTGAAAGCAGTGAGAGACGGGCTGCTTTAGCTGGAGGGATGACATAGGAGCCAGCTATACCAGTGCTGATGGAGCTCAGTTCTTCAGCACCTGGTCTGGGTGGGTGGACACGGGTACTGGTAAAAGGGATATCAACAATCCCAGACACAGCATGCCATTGGTGGATCATGTCCATGTCTATGTGGAGCGTCCAGCCAAGAGCAGCAGGAGATGGCACCAGAGAAAAGTCTGGAGGCAAGATATTACACAGATCCAGAGTATATTCAGGAGACAGGGCTGGAGACAAGCTACAACCTACATCCAAGGGATTCATATAATAAATTAGCTGTCTACAGCACAAGGCTAAGTCCCATCTAGAATGCTAGGCCAGAGAGATGGTCAGAGGTGAGACTACAGTGGGGGTCCAAAGGGTCCAACCAGGAGACAGGGCTGGAGAAAGGCACACCTACAATATTGCTCAGGTCAGGACTTGACAACCATGCCTGAGCTGAAATGAGGTCCTGGGACATGGACAGGGACCGGAGGAGGCCCCAGGGGAGGATGATCAGGGGCAGTGACTATTTTTAGTGCCCTCAGGGACCTGATAGAAGCCCCCCTCCCCAGCAAGCGTTGTCCTCCCACTTCACAGAGACCTCGACTCAGAAGGGATGTGATGTACAGTGATTTGATTGCTATGAGGTGTCAGCGGTCTATGTCAGGGGATGCAGAGGAGGGACAGGGACCTGGGAAAGGGACATGGCTCAGACTGGGGCTCAAAGCCAGGACAGGATCATAGCAGGGCCATGGTGTCACAGCAGGGCCACAGCAAAGAGCACTTGGGAGTGGGATGGTGAACTTGGAGCTGATACAGAGTCAGGGCAGAGTCTTGATGCTGGGACAGGGACATGGCAAAGGGGACTTGGAGCTGGGTCAGGACCATAGCAGGGGCAACATTAGGAGCTGGGCAGGGCATCCAGGCTGTTCCTGATGTGCCCAGAGCAGGGTGATAGGAAGTTGTTCAAGCTGCCCCTAAGGAGCCCTGAGTTCAGGGAGGACTGGGGAGAGGGGGTTCACGCATGAGCCTGGGGCTGGTCAATGTTTTGGCTCTATGGGCAGATCAGAGCCCAGGGCCAGGCTGGTCACTTAGAGGAAGCCATGGGGACAATGCCCTGCACTGCTGTGGGCCAGTCCCCATTGTGTTCAGCTCAGAGACCTGAGCTGACTGCCAGGGCACAGCCAGGGTTGACAACTCCCTCAGAACTGAGCCAGGCACAGCAGCAACCCCAGGGGCAGCTGTTTCCCCCCATGGGCACTGTCTTGCAGGGCCTGAGTGCAGCCAGTAACAGGGCCTGCCAACAGCCCCCAATACTTTTGGTGAGCATTGAGCCAAGGCTGAGACCGACCAGAAGTTTTCTTCAGGAGCATGGTGCTACAAAATGGAGGTCTGAGAAGTCCACCCAAAGGGTACATCCAAGTGACAGGGATTGGAGACAAGTTAACTGGGGTGCAGGTCTGAGGGATCCGTCCAGGAGACACGGCTGGAGACAGGCACACATACAACAGGTCACGCCAGGCCTGGATTGAAAGGGATATCCTGGGCCCATGGGTAGACAGGGTGTGTAGGGACTCAGTCGAATCTGGCCAGGGCCATTAAGGTCTATTTGGTGCATTTCAGACCCTGACGTGGATGTTTGCTTCTGTTTTGAGCTCATTGTCTATTACTGACATTTCTGCAGTGCAAAGAATTTTCTACAGGCAAGTGGGTTTTCCCATGGGCAAGTCTAGGGTTGTTTTTTGCCTTCAAAACTGAAATCTCAGGTATGTTAGTAAGAACCATTGGCTCTGCAGCTTGTGACAGCACGTGTATTATAGTTACCCTAATATCTATGAACATCTCTGGTGCTCTAAAACACTTTTAAAAATAATTGTAAAAAGTGGAGTAGAATGTGAGTATTATTCTGACTAGGAGCCTTGGGACTGACTCAGAATTTGTAGCTGGATGACTTCCAGGTGAGAGCATTGAGAATATAGATCCTGTCCACAAAAATGAAATTTCCAGACAACCTGGCAGAAACTTGGCAAGTACACTTTTGCTATTAATGTACATTTTCCTGCTAAAAGTTACAGGAAACTTCTGAATTAGTGAAGTGAAGTTTAACAAAGTAGAAGGAAATATGGTCTTCCCAGAAAGGTCAAAGGAAAACTAGATGAAAGCTGGATGAATTTCTGAGGTTCAAAGATGCAGTAGTGAAGCTGACAAGAATATGTTCAAAGTTCAGTAAGTACTTTTTTTTCTTTTTTAGCTACAATGTGCAATGTTGAAACTGGCTGGAATCCTGCCTGTTATCCTATAATGAAGGCTTCCTGTAAAGCTTAGGCACAGAAGGGCTATCAGAAATATCAAATTTGGATATGGATTTAGCTAAAGTGGGACTAATGGGAAAAAAAGTAATTAGGGATGGGCTTCTTGGCAGGACACAAGGCTGGAGAAAGGGAGGGTTCAAAGTGGATCACAGAAGTACAAGCATGGAAGATGGAGAGAAGGGGCTGGTTGTATGTAAACCAGCTGCTGATCAGTACACCTGTCTGACTGCACCCTGCACATGATCACTGCAGTCTGTTCCATCGTCTCATTAAATCATGTTCTTCATTATTTTCTGTGCAATTTCACTGTCTGTTCTCTGTGTGTATATACCTAGGTGCTAGCACCTGGAGAAGGGGACTCAGGTTACAGGGAGTCTGTAGGTTGGGGATGCCTGCAGCTGTAGAGGCTGGAGTGTATTTTCCACTAGCGAGTTTCAGTCCGCTCTGTGTATGTGTGTGGTGTGTGTTTTCAAGTGTGAACTCCAAACTTGATTAGCAGAGAAAACAACAGCATTGACTGTCTGTGTTCATGTATGTGAGAGCTGTAGGTGTTTATGTGGGTGCCATGATGACACTGTTTTCTGTCTGTTAGTTTTTGTGGCCAGAAATGCTGGTGGGGCGGGTGTGTGTTGCACCTCTGAAATTCATCTCTTCGATTGCATCTCTGGAATTCATGTTCAATCTTGCTGTTGCCCAGACCTGACAACAGGAACAGCAGCAGCCACATCCATCGCACTGAGATAGGAGAAACTTCCTGCATCTGACAGTGCACCAGTTTCAGCTCCAGGGGTGTGGGAAGGCAGAATCCCCACAGGCCAAAGTCCAACATTCAGCAGCTCCCTTGACAGGGTTTATTTCTGACAGTCTGCTCTAAAGCTGAAGGAGCTGCATATTCAGACAAGATAAAGTCTGAGATTGTCAGCAAAAGTTTCAAAACTGATAAAACAAGGAAGATACAAGCATTTGTTTAAATGACATAAGTAAGCAATTCAGGTGCCAAAGAAGTTTTCTCACAAAGTTTTCTCATGCTTGCATTTGGTACACCTATGTGCACACAGAACTGAGCACACCAAGAGAAGCTGTAGTGCTTGGCCAGTTGTTTGTCAGTGTTACCCGACTCTGATTAGTTAATTTAATGTGATATTTCTCAATGAAACTGTGTACAGACTGTAGTTTGGGGTAGTAAAATTCATTTTACTATATTCTGAGTTTCTTAATAATAAATATCCCCTTCTTTCTTCTTGACTGTGATATTTTCCTGCATATCATATCAAGCAGATCACACATGGCAAATGCAAAGTACAAGTGAAGGAACTTTAGTATGGACTAAACTTAGCAAGTTTATGTTAATGTTTGGGCTCAGTATGGCTGATGGCTCCCTATGGGCTGGGGGCCAGGAGTGTCAGGGAGACCCCAGGGGGCTTGTCAGGGCAGGGCCTGGCAGCTGGGGCCCATCCCATCACCCCCAGAGGAGCTGTGGGGCACTGGGGCAGCCCCAGACCCAGGAATTGGCTGAGGCTAGGCTGGGACATCTGCTGCACATGAGCCTGGTTTGGCAGGACCCATGGCCCGGCAGGGCAGGGATGTGGGGAGCTGGAGACTGGCTCTGCTGTGGCATCACTGGGGCAGGGGCTGATGGCCCCAGAGGGCTGACATGGGGTCCTAGGTTGTTGGCAGGGTGGCAGGAGATCCCAGGGGTTTGCGCAGGGATGGTACCTGCAGGTCACTGACAGTTAAAAGCTGAATTTAAAATCTCAAGCAAGTTTAAAATCTTTATTTTGAGCTTCTATGTTTTATCTGAGTATTGTGTTTCACTTCGATACTCTTCAGAGATTGAGTTTGATAAACTGTATTCTGACTAAGCAGAGGAGAAATATATGAGATGACTTGTTTCCTTAACGCATTTTCTGAATAGAATGGAAGAACAGTATCTTATGCATTGTTACAGACACCAAGGGACTCTTTGTATCATCTCACCAATTTCATGTTTCCATACTGTTTCTTTACTCTTGATCTTTGCTACTACTGTAATCAAATTTAAGATACACAATCCATCATGCGAGAGTTCTCACTGTAGAATAGACTTTTTTTTTTCTTGGTAATATTATCAAATATTCCCCATCACTCACCAGAGCTGGAGTTAAGGTTCTGTCTTATGTGGTGTGTGTGAAAGAAATAAACTGTGTTGTGGGAGATGGATGAGTATGAAATCTGCTACAGATTTTGCAGTAATGATTGTTCTTACTTGGAGGGCACTCAGAATTGATGAGTAGTAATAAAAAATTCCAAAGGTCAGGAAAAGAAAAATGGCACAGGGAATGGATGGGCAATTTTCTGTGTTTCTAATGACTGTACCCATGAGATTTTTATAGGGGCAATCTAAAGATAATATTTATTTTTTGTTTCCTTTATTTTTTTATTGTTTTTAATCTGACAATATCTTAGCTTGTACCTAGTACTATATTAAAAAGTAAATGGTTTAGAGTTGTTGATGATATGTCTTTGTCTGTTACAGCTCTTACAGCATTTGTTTAATGTTGTAAAAACCTTTTTGTTTCAAATGTCATGTGTCTGAAATATTACACAGAGTATACATTTTCAGGTGGACCGGAAAATGAAGCCTAAATACTTACCTACAATAAATATTAATTAATGTGAGCTTATCTTAGAACATACACATTTCATTAAGAAGGTTAGAATAGTTCAAAATTAATTATATTTCTTCTATATTTTGTTCGTCCATAAACTATACTATATCCAGAGTTTGAGGTTTTGTTGTAATCTCTTCTGACATACATATTTCAAATTATTTTCTTTGAACTAGATTAACACTATGTAGGGAACACTAGTCTTATGCTGTGTATATTACCCTCCCATCTTGAAAGATGTTATATTACTAAATATTTTTTTAATATAATTTATAATCTAAGATATAAGGATGGATAAAAAAAAGATGGGATTGTCTGCATATTTTCTGTTTCCAGATATACTTAACTGGGCAAAAAGATTTTCTGCAGAAAACTTTCTAACCTACTTTCAAGTCACCCATTTAAATATAGTTTAATTTTAAAACTATATTTATATTTATATTTATTTTTATTTTATTAAACTTTATTTATTTAAATATAGTTTTATTTAAATAAGAAAGCAATAGTCATTTGGCTCACTTTCTTTTAAGATGAGGAAAGAGGAGCATCTCTAGTCTCAAGAGCAAAGATTCTTTTTTAATTTACTGTTTCAGACTGGCAGTCAATGGCCCAGCATATTGATTTTATTATTGATCTTGCTATTGACCTAGAAGCAAATCCAATGCTCAGTAAAGATTGTCTTACTTAGAGTCAATTTAGGTGTTGCAATACATGCAAAGAATATTTAAATTGATTGAATACACGTCATGTGCAGTGTGTATTTGAAGTCCTGCTGTTTAACAACAGTATGGACTACTGCATATACCATACACCTGAGGCACATTGTGCTTCCCATGTATTTGCCTTTGAACAAGCAACCCTTAGTTCCTGCATTGTAAGGTATAAATGATGATTCTTAATTACTAGGTGTGAAAATGTAGTATAAAGATGCAGGATTTTGTGGGCAAAGGTAAAAAAAAAATATTGTTATACTTGTAAACCATATCATCAGATAACCCATAGACCTTTAGAAGTATTCTTTTCTCAGCTTTGCAGAAATATATACAAAAAGGGGAAGATAAAAGGTAGGGGAATGTTGACGTCAAAGGGCAATAGGTTAAAGGGGATTGGAAGCTGGAGCTTCATTTGAAGACAGCTGTGGAATAAACTGACACTTCTGTTACACAGACAGATATAATTGATACCTCTCTTGAATCACAAATGAGAAAAAAATGATCCACGGATTGTTGAAAACATAGTAATAACTTCTGGATTTTTTGTTTCACTTATGTTATCTGCTGTTCTCTATTTCCTCTGATATAAACTTTCTTTTCAAAATAAACGTCAAAAGAACATTTTAAAAGATAATCCCAAAGCTATTCTATCTTATTCTCATTATGGTTCTTCTTTGTATTATAAAAAAGGTGTACTTACACTGGGAAGCTACCAGTTTATGGTAAATCATTTTCAACATCTACATCATCTGATGAGTCATGTGCTGTAAAAATTATGTACCCATTATCCTCAATTTTCTTAAAATCTGTTTCCTTAAATCAGTCATCTTTTTGTACTAGAGGCAAAGCTGTAAGAAGCAAAATAATGGTGTTTGTTTCTTCATGTTCTTGCACTTTGGATAGTCATTTATACCCAGGAAAGCATAAAGCAAAGAAAACCTATTTATGGTAAATGAAGTTAAATCCAGTTGATGGCCAGTCACAAGTGGTGTTCCCCAGGGCTCAGCACTGGGGGCAATTCTGTTTAATATCTTTATCAACTATCTGGACGAGGGGATCGAGTGTACCCTCAGTAAGTTTGCAGACGACACCAAGTTGGGTGGGAGTGTTGATCTGCCTGAGGGTTGGAAGGCTCTACAGAGGGATCTGGACAGGCTGGACCGTGGGCTGAGGCCTATTGTATGAAGTTCAACAAGGCTAAGCGCCAGGTCCTGCACTTGGGTCCCAACAACCCCGTGCAATGCTACAGGCTTGGGGAGGATTGGCTGGAGAGCTGCTTGGAGGAAAATGACCTGGGGTTGCTGGTCAGCAGCTGGCTGAATATGAGCGCGCAGCGTGACCAGGTGGCCAAGAAGGCTAATAGCATCCCGGGTTGTATCAGAAATGGTGTGGCCAGCAGGACTAGTGAAGTGATCATCCCCTTGTACTCAGCACTGGTGAGGCCGCACCTCGAATACTGTGTCCAGTTTTGGGCCCCTCACTACAAGAAGGACATTGAGGTGCTGGAGCGTGTCCAGAGAAGGGCAACAAAGCTGGTTAAGGGTCTAGAAAACAAGTCCTATGAGGAACAGCTGAGGGATCTGGGATTGTTTAGTCTGGAGAAGAGGAGACTGAGGGGAGACCTTATTGCTCTCTACACTACCTGAAAGGAGGTTGTAGCAAGGTGGATGTCAGTCTCTTCTCCCAAGTAACAAGTGATAGGATGAGAGGAAATGGCCTGAAGTTGTGCCAGGGGAGGTTTAGGTTGGATGTTAGGAAAACTTCTTCACTGAAAGGGTAGTCAGGCATTGGAACAGGCTGCCCAGGGAAGTGGTTGAGTCCCCATCCCTGGAGGTATTTAAAAGACGGGTAGATGTGGTGCTTAAGGACATGGTTTAGTGGTGGACTTGGCAGTGCTAGGTTGACGGTTGGACTTGATGATCTTAAAGGTCTTTTCCAACCTAAATGATTCTATGATTCTATGTCCTGAAGGGCTTCTATTTTAATTTTACATGTGAGATAACATTCTACACCACCTAATAGGTAAAGTGATGATTCAACCTCCTGCAGTCTGAGCACTATCTGTGACAGAAAATTTTTATCTGCCATTTATCACCAAAGAAGATACTGTGCTTCATCTTCAAATCATGTAAGTGACAACAAGGGGCAAAGGACAAATGAGGAACAATCACTGTACTTTGCAAATGTGCTGATATTGCATGGAAAGCTGAGAGTGTTATAAAGATGAGTATTATTTAACATTAGCTGTTGCAGCAAGACAAGCATGATCACTTAGTAAATAAACAAAAAAGGGATATTTAAAGCATCTTTCTGCAAAGCAGAGCAGCTATGTTGTCTCTAGATTTTAATACAGTGAAACTATCTCTAGCTCTACTAAAGAAAGAAATCTGTTCTGCATGGTTGCTGCAGTTAAGTGTGGATCACTGCTCTGAGAGGTCATATAGCTTCTTTAGTGCTTCATGAATTTTAGCTGCATCAGCAGCAGAGATCTTTGCCTCAGTGAGTAACAGATCATTCTTAAAAACCTTTAATATAAGGAATATTAGACATTCAGCTGTTGTGAACACAAATGCTATAGTAGGCAACATTTTCAAAAGTAGGTGGTCTAGTTCATACTTAAGGACTCAAACAACTTTTAATACCTAAATATGAAACTAAAAATCAAACAATAAACATCCAGATTTGAAGATTTTAGTCACTATCAATGGTAGTTCTCTGGTTAAGCTCTGACAGTCTTTAAGGTAAAATATTCTCTGGCACCTATAGTCTTGTTTCTTTATTACTCCTGAAAAGCTGTTGTTGCCACTTCGGTTTAAAAAAGATCAAAACTATAGTACTAAAAGTATCTCCTACCTTCTGAGAAAAAGGATTCTTAAAATTACCTTTGGTTGCATGCAAGTACAATTATGTATATATCTAATTTAAGACTTGTCTTGTAGTAATGCCTCTAAAAAGAAGAATGGCTAATGCCCAAATGAAGTGCTCTTATAATAGGATGCTCATTAGGACATGAACCCAAGATTCTCAGCTTAGCTTAGTATTCACTGTTGGATTTCCTAAGAGAATCATATCTTTGGTTCTCTTCTGGGCTTAGCATAGAGGAAATTGGGCTGTGAAAGGATGAGGAAACAGTCATTGCTGTCAGAATTTTTTTTTCTCTACCGTGCTACGAAGTTCTTTAATCTACAAAATAAAATAGTAAAGTGCTTCCTGTAATCTTGTGTTTTACTTAGAAAGAATGTTGTATAATCTATCTATGCATGTGGAAAAAAGCATTAATCATGCCATGAATGGTAATCATTATGCAATAGTCCTAAACCATTTTAGAGATGTGCTTAATTTCAGCTCCCTATAAAATCATTTTGATGTTACTGAGACATCTCATGAACTTAAAGCTATATTAAGTGCTCTGCAAATTCTTAGAGGAGTAGAGCTTTATTGCCCAACATGTAAAAGGGAGGACACTGTAGTGTTTACTTGTCCTGTGATAGAGTACGAGATAGGATGAAAAGAGAGTGGACACAGTGAATGCTTTGCAGTAAGTTTCAAAGGCCACTACACTTAGAGATGTAGTTGCAGATGTGGCAAGAGTGATAGGACTTAAGTTATTAGCGAGTTACAAATCTGAAAATCAACTTTGTTCTTCAGCTATCATTCTGGTGTAGTTGGGTATCAGGACTATGCTTGCATGTTTATTGGTGGCCACCTAAGTCGTTAATTCCTTGGGTGTTCCAGGAACTCCACAGCCAATCATTTCAATAGATGAGGTAATAGACTGGTGTGAGACAACAGACCATCTTGAAATAAGGTGGACCTTCACTATCAATATTAGACAGGAACCCTCCAGGTGGGAATTTTGGACAGTTCTATAATTTCTCCCTCACATCCCCCAGGTGTGGTTGTTACTGCATCTAGTACAATTTACATGCCTAAATGTGTTGATCAACATCCTGGGTGCAGTGTCCGAAAGACTTGCTACAGAAATGATCAGGTGTGCATAGGTATAATATTGGTAAAAAGCTAGTAGAAACTATTTCTTCAGGAATGACCATGATAGTCTTTTGTATATAGCTAAGATATTTAAGAAATGTCTTGTATGTAGTTAAGGTTTATCAAGTGATTAAGGTGTACTAAGTGATGCATGTGTTGAGGTGGTCACATGGATTATAAGCAGTGAGTAGAACAGTGGTTTGAAGAGTTTCTCCCAGTCCAGCTGAAGATGCCTGTGTAAGAACCCTTGCAGCAGAGGGTCTCATTGCCACCAGACAGTGACTGACCATCCTCTTTGAGAGATTTGATTCCCTGCACAAGTGTTACCCTATTCCAATAGCTCAATAAATTAGTTTCCACTTCGTAACACTCTGAGTGTCCGTGCAAAACAGAAAACGTAGAAATGCACAATTAAACTAATGAGACTAGGCTTGTTGACAATACAGTCATATTAACATATCAACTCATCAGACTGATGCTATCTTAGATTTTTTCTAGATATATTAGCTGATTTCAGGTTAGTTATTCCATTAGTTTGGTATAAGATTTTGGGTAGGTCATTTCTTTCAGTGCTGGTATTTCACTTTACAGATAAAGTTATTCTTACCCTTCGGTTCAATTAGTTCTGACAAGAAAAAGAAACTGCTTCTTCTCAGTAAAAGGTAAGACACTATAATTCAGATCTATAAAAACTATGAGAAGTTGGCAAAGTTGATAGACTGTATAAACTAATTTTTGAAATGAAAACTTGGAAACTGCATTAACAGCCTGATTAATATTATATGGGAATTCAAAGAATCATTATTGGAAATAAAAAATACAATTGGATTTGGAATATTAATTTTAAATGTATTTGTAGTAAGTCAAAAGCTTATTTTTGATGATCGTTGTTGGATGGCTGGCTGCAAGAATAACTGCCTGCAGTGCACACAGCTCTCTTGCTAAAGAGCTACGTTGAAATATTGGATAAGTAGATCTAGCATGATTCCTTTGATAAATAGAGTGTAGCTCCAGATTTTAAGAACTACATTTAACGTAGTTTTTCTTGTGAACATTTTGGGCCCATCACTGTGGAACTAATCAATGACAATAAAATTTTACTTGGTGTTGCTAAATGATCTGAAAATAATAGTATCTATCTGTTGTGTTGCGGTTCCACAAATGCTACATTTTGATTTTGGACATGTGATTATATAACAGCTGATGAGGTGATAAAAAAGCTAAACTACCACAATCATGATTTACACTTTTTAAAATTGTAATTAATTTACATTAATTGAGAGGTTTCATGCAGCAAGTGACTGAAATAAAATCTCATTAATGATCAGCTTAATGTCACATCCTCTGGTGCTCAGGTTGGATACCATTACACAAAAGGTAATACCATTACACAAAAGGTAATACCATTACACAACATACCATTACACAAAAGGTAAGATGTTTGGTGTTGGGATCCTGCCCAAGGCCAATGTTAATACTTGAGATAATCACCAATACTATTTGTTGGTAGTATAGAGAAAAATATCCTGTGGCAGAATTAACTCCAGAAGCTTTTTTTTTTAGCTTAATCCTGAGCATTTCAGGCTTTATATCTATTATAAAGTAGAAGTCACATGATTGTGGGTCATATTAATAATCTAGAACTTAGTTGTTCTTATAATAACTACATTTAGGGAAGAGCATATGGGATCTTTCCATATAAGGTGGGTTAGAACCTTAGAAATCCAACAGAAGCCAGGAACTGACTCATGGAGTTATCTGACTCATGAAGTAGGAACACAAAAACTACACACAAAGATTAACTCTTAAGAAGCTGGGGATGTGAAGAATATGAAATCTCTTAATTTAGCTTCTTTTGTTTTTAGAAAAATAATGTTTGGCTTTTCCAAGATGCTTGAAGAAAAATCTGGAAGTAAAAGGATAAGAAAGGGATTGTATGTTAGCAATAACCAACACATTTAAAAATAAAATATCTTGATTTGAACTCTAAATTTTACTGGTGACTTTTTTTTTTTTTTTACTTTCTGTTTATTATTCAAGAGAATGTTTGCTTCTGTTAATTGAATAGCCTTAACCTCGGACAATATTTCCAATACCCCCAAAAAAGGTTACATCAACCTTTTGTTTTGGGGCTACCTCTCATCAATTATAGCAATTAGGTAATGGTCCCTGGTTTCCAGTTATGAAGAATGCTACCTCTCAAGAATTCCACAACATTCCTTTCAGAGTAAAATTTAGAATACAAGATTCCAGCTCAAGATAACTTTCATTCTAGATTTTTTCTTTATGAACTTGAAATTTTCTCTGTACTTAATTATAAGGTCTATGTAGTGTATTAAACATGGTTATTAGCTATATGTATTTGGTTTGTGTTCCAGAATTTAATGCAAATGTATATGCATGCCTACCTATGCACAAGAACACATTTAAATATACCTGCTTATCTGCCTTATACCAAAACCTGAAATTCTATAGGTCCTCAGCCCATAGCAGCTAAAACATCATATTGTTTACTCAGAGAAAAGCTTCTCCTATGAGAAGAAATTATCTCCTTTCAGATAAAATTTCACTAAATATATATAAAACATTAAATATTATGATCATACCTCAGTAAATAACATACTGTACAATGTGTATTGACTTCCTGAGGAAAGTACAAAAAAGTACTGCTGAGGAAGGCACAAAAAAGTACTGCTTGGTACAGCTGAGAAGTGGTGGCGTAAAGGTGACTTTAAGCTTTAAAGGTGGCTGCCTGGTCCTGGGGTTTTGCCTTGTAAACCTTTGCTCTTGACATATATAGAGCAGTCTTAGAGTTCCTCAACACTATACTATTTGTGAACAACTCACAACAGTCATTCTGGTGACTAGAGAATCATAACAGTAGAGGGAAATTTAATTATGCCCTTTACCTCATAATGTACTCTGTACTGAATACTGGAGTTAAATTAGCGATTTTAAGGTAGTTCCATATGGACTCAAAAATCTTCAAGAGATGTTGAAATTATTAGATGATTTTTAAATCATATTCATATCTCCACTACACTGCAAATAAATTAATGAAGCATGCTTTTTATTTTTTACAGTGAGTTTTCTTTAAATACATGTACTGGGTCTGGTTGGGATGGGCTTAATTTTCTTCTTAGTAGCCAGTAGGGTGCTATGTTTTAGATTTGTGCCTAAACCAATGTTGATAGCACACCAATGCTGTAGGTATTGCATATTTTTCACAGCACCAAGGCCTTCTCTGTTTCTCACTCTGCTTCCACCAGAGAGTGGGCTATGCGTGAGCAAGAAGTTGGGATGAGACTCGTCTGGGACAGCTGACCTGAAATGACCAAAGGGCTATCCGATGCCATATAACATCACGCTCAGCTATAAAAACTGGGGGGCAGTGTTTCCAACGTAGCTGTTTCTCAGAGACTGCTGATGGGAGGTGGCAAGTGATTGACTTTGCATTATTTCACTCCCATCCCTGCTCACTTATTAAACTGTCTTTGCCTCTACCCACAAATTATTTCTTCTTTTTTTCATCTTCCGATTGTCTCCCCCATCCCACTAGAGTGAGGGGAAGGGGTGTGTGAGCAAGCAGCTGATAGGTGCTTGGTTGCTGGCTGGGGTCAACCCACCAGAATACAAGAGACTTCTCTTTTGTTAATCAAAGCCACTTCAGACAGGCACTAGTTAGCTAACAGATCCCTTTCTGTGATTTTGACTTGAATGATAATATTAAAATAATAATATTTTAGAACACAGAGGAAAGTTTATTAGAACTTCCACAGCATATTGATAGTATGATTCGGTCCTTCAAGGTATACCAGTCACCATAGGACTTATATAGCAAAACTAATTTGTCTTGAGAAAACAAACTTTTAGTGTAATGTCATATACAAACTTAGAATATTATTCTCTAAAGTCACATAACTACTGCTCTGAATGACTGAAGCATTGAAATGGCATCAAACATTAGTCATCTGTGGAAACAGATGCTTTAAAATGTTTTAAAATGTTCATTATTTTAATTGCCACGTTAATCTTTAAAATGTATTTTTATCATCTTCTAAAAATGTATTAAATAAGAATTAGATAATAGGAGGTCGTGTCCATTTCTGGCATAATTCCATGGTATTGTCTTTGTGATACTTGGACATGGCTATTTGGTGCAAGTAAACTAACTATACAGTGGGCTTTAGTGGAATCCATCATCCATTGTTCATTTTGAGATCTTTTATTTTGAAAAATTGCAATCAGTCCTTTAAGTTGATGTTACAGGTCTGTTTGGAGGGGGGAAAGAAAATAACAGGATTGTTCCATCATTCTCAGGAAGATAAATCGAGCATCCTTCCTGGAGCTTGTGAAGTTATTAATATGACGTGAGAAAAGCAAAGACTTTCAAAAAACATAGTATTAGTCTGCTGACTCACAATGTTTTTGGAGATGTCAAGAAATTTGATATTTTTCTTAAAGTTCCAGATCTTTTGATTTTTTTCTCTTATAAAGAACATGCATTTCCAACTACAAAGTTTCTCTCTTCTCTACTTATTTACATGTATATACACATATTTATTATTTTTGTAGGCTGAAGTTATGATTTTGGTGGAACTGGTTGGTTTTCTTAAATGCTCAAGGCTGGCAATATTACCTTTAGCATTTATGTATTTCTCGCATTGTGTGACCTGTAAATACATTTCAAGGAAGTCCTTTAGGACCAAACACAGATTTGTATTTCCCTATGTTATCAGTAGTCACTAGGAAGGAAAATACTAAGAACAATTGCAGTTTTATAAGTGTTAATACAAAACACCTTTTCTGTCAAAGGACATCATGGTATTTCCATTTCTATGGTTATAGACATATAAAGACAGAGACAACATGAAGCACCATGCAGATGGGGTTGGAAAGGGAAGGAAGCATAGTTAAAGTGAATTTCAGTGGAATTTTCAGATGTTAAAGTAGTTTACAAATATGTTCTTCAAAAATAGAATTATATACAGAAGAGGAAATTTTGTAGAGAATTCCTCTCCAATCTGTAGCTTGTACCAATATTTTTCCCATGACCACACCAGCATTGTTTTTAATTAATTCAATTAGAAATATGAACTTAGGTTGCCAGAACTGTAATCCAGATTGACAGAAGAAGCAAAATACAATGCTGCTTGGAGCAATTTATTCAATATTGTGTTCCCAGGCGAGCAGTTAAGGTTAATGAGTTTAGGAGAATGAGGCAGCAGGGAAGGAAAAAGATTTGTCTTGCAGAATCTCTCTTGCTTTCTGAGTGGCTGTACTTCCTCAAGCCAGTTCTAGTGACTTAGTTTCTGAGGAAGGGAGTACGTGGCAGATAGGGAAGTGGATCAGGCAGATATATAGTGAGTTGCTTTCAGTGCACCATTATTACCTGTTTCCTCAGAGAAAAAAAATGGATCTGTCACACCTGCAATATCTGCTCAGTGGCCTTCTGGGACTTGAGGCTTGGAAAGCTGGAGAGAAACTATGCCAGATTGAAGCCTAGGACTTTAACATGGGTAATTGGTTCATTTATTGATAGTGTGGAATTTAATCCTTACACTCAAAGGCATTGCTCATCTGCTATAATCTATTTCAGAACTAGTGAGGTTCAAAAATCCAGTCTGACATCCTGTGAAAACCTGACATCTAACAAAAAATGTGTAAGCTAACAAACTCTGAACTGGTGTCAGAAATGTGGAAGGCTTCTTCTATCTACTAATTCAGTAGGAATAGTTCATTACGTCCTCTATGCTTGTCACCTTTGGCAATAGTTTGGAAATGGCAACCAAGATTTTTGGACATTTTATAAGGGCTGATAATAACTGTTTCAGTCTTTTTGATCATGCTTTGACAAATGCTTGACTCTAATACTTGCGTACTACAATTGAGCAGGTGGACAGAGTATTTCTTTCTGTTTTTTTTTCCCCCTGTTCAATTCCACTGTTACATAATAGATAAATAAGATGTATCACTATTTTAATTTCTTGGCTTTGTGTACTGGTTTAAAAGTTTTGTAGGGAATAACACCAGGATAGTTCTGTAAGTCCCAGAATAAATCAGAATAAGTAGTTTAGAAGCTTATTACAGACTTCCGTAGTACTAAAAATGTATGTATGATAGATGATGGTCTGGTATACATACATATCCCTGTGGTAACTCACATGAAGATAACAGAATTGCTAGAAAAGAAAATAATTAGTTTGAATATGACATCAGAAAAAGACGGACAAAACTTCCATGCAGTGAACTCCTGCTTTTTTGATGCAGCAAAATGAAGTAAAATAATGCAGTCTAAAAATAATCTTTAAATGAGCACCTTTATAGTTTAGGAGACTTTTGATTTGGGGAAAAAAAAAACAAACCCCACAACTTAATTTTGCTGTATTGTTGCAAACTCTATGAATACCCTTACCTTAATCTAATCTGGAATATACCATACATATTACTGCAATTTTTCTAAATTTGTTTACATAAGTGTTCTACATTTGGCTTTCAGCTGGGTATCCTAAAACAGTAGATATTTCCTCATGTGAGCCAAATCTGTCTCTGATCTATATGATTATAAAGGTGACAAATGTATAATAACCATTGTCTTCTAAGCCACTTATTTAACAAGGGTTTGTGGTATGTAAATGCTCAGTCTCAAATTTGAGAATTACGTTGTGAGTACATCCTTTACTGTACTATGTGTGTTGCAAGACCAAATTGTAGTTGTATGCCAGTGTTTGAACAGATGTGAAATAGAAAACATGCTAAACCAAAGATATATGAATATATGAATGTATATTCATAAATGAATGTATATTCATAAATGTATGAAATGAAAAATATACTTACAAGTATGTCTCTGCGTTTTTTGTTTGGTTGGCTGTTAGAGGGCCATCTGTTGTGGGTTTGTTTCTTTTATATGCAGCAATAACGGCATAAACTTGTGTCTGTGTTTCATAATGCAACAAGATGTTGAACACTTTATGTTCTTCTGATACAGGCATTGATGGCAATATGGGGTCTTTAACTCAGCTTGCCAGCCAGTTCACTGGCGAATCCTCCCAGTGGATCCTTGCTCATTCTGAGTGTCAGAGGAACAATGCATACTAATGACAACTAGAAAAGTGGAAGTGAAAGAGTGACTAAAGTAAAGATATAATGAAATATTGAATATTCTTGACTGAGATTTCCTCACATTGAATTCATATGCTGCTCAATTTTCTAGCACAGAAAGGAAAACTGAAAGCAATGCAATCAACAGTATTATGGTAACACAAATAAATAATGACAGTGTTTCTCTTGTTCCTGTCCTCCTATGCTATAATCTTACACTTTATTACGGACTGTCCATGATCTTTAAAAATTTAAATCTCCCTGACTTCTTTGTCCTATTGAATATGTTTAACTGTATCTTGCTTTTCTCATCAAGTATGTATTTTTAAATAAAATTGACAAACAGCTACTGCTATCAACATAGATGATATGACTGAAATCCAAAATACCAGAGTGCAAAATTATTTCTGATCAAGCACAGTAATTTTTGTTTTCATATTCTAAAGATTTTAATCACCATAATAAGTGTCTCTAAGCACATAGTTATAGAACGGATTGAAATAGCTTCAAATTTCTGTTTGTGTAAATAAGGCCTTCATCAGATCGGTACTGATTTTAGGCTACATGCACTTTATTTCATAATTTGTTTAAGTCTATAAGGAAGATATAAAGAAGAAGTTCTTTGCTATGAGGGTAGTGATGCACTGGAACAGGTTGCTCAGAGAAGTTGTGGATGCCCCCTCCCTGGAAATGTTCAAGGCCAGGTTAGATGGGGCTTTGAGCAACCTGGTCTTGTGAAAGGTGTCTTTGCCCATGGCAGGGGGGTTGGAACTAGATGATGTTTAAGGTCCCTTCCAACCCAAACCATTCTATGATTCTATGATTCTATGATAAGTACGGTCAGTAAATAGAGTAAGATCTTTTGGGAAATAGTCAAGCCAGGGGTATAATCAGGCAAATTGAAAAATATTGAAAAAAATATTGAAAAATATTGAAAAAAAAGCAAGAAGAAGGATCCAGGGAACTACAGGCCAGTCAGCATAACCTCAGTCCTAGGAAGACTTTGGAGCAATTTTTCCTGAAAATATGTCTAGGCATATGAAGGAAAGAAGGAATTTGGGAACAGTCAGCATGGTTTTACCAAGGGCATACACTGCCTGATGAACCTGACAGATTTCCATGATGAGATGACATACTCTGTGAATAAGGGGAGAACATTGGATGTTGATTTAGAACTGGAGAATGTTATAGATAAAGAAACCTCCATGCATTTGTTTCAAATTTTAATAAAACACTGTTAAACTCTTGATCAAGTGAACATTGTTATTAGAACTTAAAAATAAATTATCTGTTTTCTTTTCAGACATATTACCCACGATATCCAAATTCAGATTTTAAGTTATATTTGCCTAACAATCTGAAAATATTCCAACATAACAACACAACACACATTTGTTCTAATATTCCACTTTTGATTTGATTATCCACACATTTTTATATTGTGGACAGCTATTGGGACAATCTGCATTCCTTTTAATTTTTATATGTAGAATAGATTCAGGTGCCTTCAGAAAACTGTTGAACATCAATTTGAACTGATGTTCATCTACCCAGATTATTCATTTTCTTCCTTGAATGTTTAGAAATCCTTTACTTCTGACCTTTGAAATAAGAAAGTGTTTCTAACAATTTTCATTTAAGATGTGTTGACTAAACTGGAGCATGATTTATTAATGATATGAAGCATCTACAATTTAAGAAAGGTTCTGTTATGGCCCCCTGGTGACATTATTTAAAATGTATATCAAGCTGGAAGATTACAGAAACAATCAGAGCTTTACAGAGCCATAGTCTTCATTAGGATAGAAAACATTATTAACCATATGCTACTTAATTTGCTCTTTCACTTACTCTTCTGGTCTTCATGCAATGCTGAAAAGGTCAGTTTTAACACCAAGCTAACTTGAAAGATTGAGTGGATATGTGTTGATGGGTGAAGATGCTGATGTGAACAGCCATAAAGGTTAGAAGGGAAATATTACTGGACAGAAGAAAATGCCTCTTTGAAAATACTGACAGCAAAATTGCCTGCCAGCCTGTGAGCTGTGAGTGTGGGAACTAGGTCTGGGAACCAGAAACAACTGTGAAAAGCGCAGCTGGCATCTTTGAAGTACAGTTGGGTACCTAGAAATGGGAGACATCCTGAGATACCATTGATAAGCATAAAACCAAAAAAGTGTAATGGCAACTTATCATCTGAAAAAGTGGAAACAGTCTGGAAAATTAAAACTGGTCTGAAAGAACAGAAAACATCATCATTTCTCGACTGTTACAGGTGAAAAATTGAAGTTAACAGCACCTATTGGCTGCTCAAAGTGGTGATGTCCTGTCCTGGTTTCAGATGGGATAGAGTTAATTATCTTCTTAGTAGCTGGTATAGTGCTGTGTTTTGGATTTAGTAGGATGAGAATAATGTTGATAACACACTGATGTTTTGGTTCTTGCTGAGTAGAGTTTACACTAGTCAAGGACTTTTCAGCTTCCCATGCTCTGCCAGGTGCACAAGAAGCTGGGAGGGAGCACAAACAGGACAGCTGAGACAGACTGGCCAAAGGGCTATTCCATACTATATGACATCATGCTCAGTATATAAGCTGGGGGAAGAAGAAGGAAGGGGGGGGACGTGCCACGTGATGGCGTTTGTCTTCCCAAGTAATTGTTACGTGTGATGCAGCCCTGCTTTCCTGAGGATGGCTGAACATCTGCCTGCCAATGGGAAGTAGTGAATGAGTTCCTTGCTTTGCTTTACTTGTGCGCACAGCTTTTACTTTACCTATTAAACTATCTTTATCTCAACCCATGTGTTTTCTCACTTTTACTCTTCCTATTCGTTCCCCCATCCCACCAGGGAGGAGTTGTGGTTAACCCCAGCCGACAACTAAGCACCACGCAGCCACTCACTCACTCCCCCTCAGCCGTGAGCTCCTCCTTCCGACCCTTCTTGTAGATGGGTGTCACATTAGCTAACTTCCAGTCATCTGGGGCCTCCCCGGTTGACCAGGACTGCTGGTAAATTATGGAAAGTGGCTTGGTGAGCTCCTCTGCCAGCTCCCTCAGTAATCAAAGTGCTGAGCAGATGTCTACAGTTCAATTACATTAGAATATTCCTGCTTACAAAACCATTTTCAGTGGGCATTTCAGTGTTTGGATCATTTATAGGGTAGTAGAGAGAGGACAATATCATATCATCTAAATCAGATTGTTTAAAAGTCTGATGTCAATCTGGGCTTCCTTCTCTGGGTATCCTTTATAGTCAATGGAGACAAGCCAGCAGCTCTAGAGGAATGTTTATATACCGACTCTTAGACAGCTGTATCAACATGAAGTGAATAATTTCTAGAGGTATGCATATTGACTATAAACAAAGCCTAGGGTGTCTAGGTTAGGCTTCTGTGTGCCCAATATGTGCAGATGAATCCAACCCTTAGTGCTTCTACAGAAAATAAGTTGTTCGGATTTTTTTTTTTTTCATAGAGTCATAGAATATCCTGAGTATGAAGGGACCCACGAGGATCACATTAACTCATGATTCTACACAGGGCAACCTAAAAGTTAAACCATGTATCTAAGGGCATTGTAGAAATGCTTTTTGAACACCAACTGGCTTGGGGCCATGACCGCTTCCCTGGGGAGCTTGTTCCAGTGCTTGACCACCCTCTCAGTGGTGGTCCCTGACATTCCCTCATATCCTCTCACTGGACACCAGAGAAAAGCCATCAACACCTCCCTCTCCACTCCCCCTCATGAGGAAGCTGTAGACACCAATGTCTCCCCTCAGTTTCCTCTTCTTTAAGCTGAACAAACCTAGTATCCTCAGCCACTCCTCTTAAGTTACACCCTCTAGTCCTTTCACTGTGTTTGCTGCCCTCCTTTGGACACATTCTAATATTTTTATATCCTTTTTATATTGTGGAGCCACAAACTGCACACAGTACTCAAGGTGAGGCTGCAACAATTCTGAGTATAGTGAGACAATTACTTCTTTCCACTGGTTAGCTATATTGTGCTTAATGTCACGGATGAGTGGTTAGGTTACTCAAAGAATCACAGTCAAAGATATTTGCAACAAGTGACTTTAAAAGAAATTTATAAAAGTGTGATTTAACAAAGTTCAATGGCAAGGTTCACTCTATTACTTATTAAATGAATGGATATATATGTATGAATATATACAAAGGAGAAAAGAAAAAAAAGAAAATAGCTAGCAGCAGTTTAAGGTCTATTCACAGTTAAAGAGGGAATCACAGGAATTTTGCAGTAATTAATAATTGGTTAATTTAGCATCTACAAAGTGATTAGATGATAGGATTTACTACGATATTTGAATTGATTCACACACACACACAATATGCATATAAAGGCACCTGTTAAAAATTCCCTTCGAATTCAGTGAAAAACTCACTTCAGATGATTGTCTCAATGGGCAAAGGTTGAGCCTCAAAGAGTCGGGGGCCCCGGAGTTCAGCCCAGGTCCTGTTGTCAGGCCTCTGTACTTTGCAAATTTAAGAGTTGCAAACTCTGAGAGGCGTCCCACCTGGAGGTACTGGTGCAGCCCACTGTGGTCCAGGAGAGCTCAAAGGGTCTCACTTGGTACTGCTGTTTTGTAGGGTTGCGAGATGATTGACTTTAGTCATCAGTAGATTTCCATCTTGTTGTCACAATCTGGGTCAGTAATTACTGGAGTTCTCAAAAATTCCAGTGACGCTGGTACAGATCAACCCATACCAATCAGCCCGAGTTACGACCCAGATAAGATATGTTCCAAGGCTGTCAGGGGGTGACTGGTTATTCCTAGTACAGTCAGTGCTACTCCTACCTTAGCCATGCAAGAGTTTCTGGTATGGCCAAGGGACGCTTAACTGCCAAACTCATTACACAAAGGCCAAGTCTTGACGGGAATTACTGAGATCGTAAAGTGGTCCAGGAGGTGGGGAGGGAGATGCACCACCACACAGGATATGGTTGACTGCCAGGCTTTTGGCTGCCAGGGTACATTGTTGACTCACATTGAGCTTACCATGAATTAAAACCCCCAGATCCTGCAGGGCTGGATTCCAGCTTCTTGTCCCCAAACCTGTATGTACATACAGGATTACACTGACCCAGGTGCAGAATCCAGCATTTCTCTTTGTTAAATTTCATACAGTTGGTGATTGCCCAACACTCTAATCTATCGAGATCTCTCTGTAAGGCCTGTCTACCCTCAAGGGAATCAATGGCTCCTTCCTAATTTAGTATCATCAGCAAACTTACTTCATGTGCACTCAACTCCTGTGTCCAGGTCGTTGATAAAAACATTGAAGAGAACTGACCCTAATACTGAGCCCTGGGGAGTACCACTAGTGACTGGCCACCAGCCAGGTGTTATCCCATTTGCTACAACTCTTTGAGCCCAACCCTTCAGTCAATTGTTCTCCCATCATATAGTTACATGTCTAGCTGTATGTTGGACATTTTGTCCGGAAGGATAATCTAAGAGTCAGTATTAAAAGTTTTGCTGCAATCTCTCAAAACCCACCTCTCCCATCCACTACCTTTCCTTCATCTATTAGATAGGAAACCTTGTCATAAAACAATATTAAGTTAGTAAGGCATAACTTTCCCTTCATGAACCCATGTTAGCTTTGACCAGTGACTGCATTGTGTTTCAAGTGTTTTTCAATAACTCCCAGAATAATCTTCATAATTTTACCAGGCGCTGAAGTGAGACTGACAGGCCTATAATTGCCAGGGTCTTCCTTCTTGCCCTTCTAAAAATTTGGAATAATATTTGCTAGCTTTCAGTCAACTGGGACCTCTCCAGATTCCCAAGGCTATTGGTAATGAGACATGTCTCACAATAACATCAGCCAACTTTCTCTGTTCCTCTGAATAAATCCCATTGTGATCCATACACTTCTGTGCATTCAGTTGCCTTTTGACACTTGTAAAAAAATTCTATTTTTTAGTGTGACATGAGATGGAAACCTATTGAGATATCGTATTTTAGGATTTCTCTTGAATTCTTTTTCCACCTTTAAACTAAACAAAAATAAAAGATGATAATGAACAGTATGGGAGCAAATAATTACGTATGTCATATCTGGTAGTGTATAAATGATATGTGACTGTTCCTACCTGACCCCATATTTAAATGAGATGTGGTATTCAGTTATTGTGAGTCTAAAGCAGCAAGGCAGCATATAGTCCATGTGAGACAGGCTGAAATTCTGAAATATAAATGGAAAAAAAGGAAAAACATTTTTAGCATAAACTTTACTTCTGAGTATAACAACTAGGGGGAAAAAAAAAGAGTCGTTTTCCCATTATTTCAGACTAAAGAATTGTGCATTGTAGATAAAGATCTTTTTACCTTATTTCATTGTAATTTTTACCCATGTAGAGAAGTTAATGAATTCTTGAAATTACACTGGAATAAATTTCTGGAAGCAATGTGAAAATTGAAGCGTTTGTGCAAAGATTTGAAAGCTCTTAAAATTCACTTGTAGTTAATAGCACTACAGTACTGATCTTTCTCTCTTTGCATATATTCTTAAGTGCTATGCCAGTTACTCTTCTCAAATACATTCAGGAGATTAAGTTTACATATATTATCCTCTCCCCTAAAGAAAAAGTTTGTGAGTACACAATGGCTTTTTCCCTGGATAGAGTACCACTTTTACATCATAATTTTTTCCTTCTGCAGTACTACTTGGAAATTTTTTTCTGACCAGAAATGTAACAGAGAATCAGTCATGCATGAGGAATAGGCCTGGCCCATAGAAGTCAGACTTACATTCAGAATGAGACCTAAAACCAGCCCTTTTGCTGCAGTTCTTTCTTAAGAGTGTAGAGAATTATTTTGTTTCCTATTTCTGAGACCATAGTGAGTAGACGAAAATTTTTCATACTGTCTCCAATACAACACAACGATGTTATCTAAAGTGGTTATATGGATAGTTTATTATTATGATTATTTCCAAGAAAGAGAATGGTTCAGCTATTAATATATAATAATGGCTTGTGATCTGAGTGTCTTAGCCTTTATTGAAATAACCAGATAATATATTAGGAGTGATACTACTGTTCCCAAGTGAAATTCTGAAAAAATTGTCTGTTTTCATTTCTTCTTTTTTGACTTATTTTAATAAGTACTCTTTAAAAGAGTCTCTATTTTAGTTCTGTGTTCATGCAGCACCTAGCATAGCAGCTTCTGGCAGATTTTTGACTAGATAATACTACTGGCAATAATAATTATAATATTTGCTACAGTCCCCTTCTTATGTCCTGACCTGAGGCTGACTGCATAAGAATAAAGCTATTTGACAAAACAAAACCCCTGCTTAGGGATAGTCACCTTTCCAAACATAACTATGGTTCAATATATAATACTTTCTATATAATCTATTGAAAAAAAATTGAAATGCATTAATCACCAATGCTAAATGAACCATTCTGTGACAAAAATTCTGCTATTTGCTGAAAATACAGCAAGTACTAGTATTTTTCTCCAGAGGAAGCTATTCTTTTTTTTTTTTTCTAGTCAAGTAACTATATTCAGGAGAAACTGCCAAAAATATTGAGCTAGTGTATAAGCAATTTGATTCTAATTTGAAAACATTATTTTTTCTATTCTGACATAATTTTTGGATTGTGTTTAATTAATTTGTCACAATTACATTATTATTGTTGACATTAAAGAAGAAAACACATTCCTAGAGCATGGAAAGTAGGATCATAATAAATATAAAAACCTTCCCTAAGAAGTTCAGGTATACAGTATTGACACACACATTTTGTTTTGGTTGTAGTTTTGTTACGCAACTCTGAGAGGTAACAGAGGACTAAGTCTTATTTTATGTCTTCATGCTGCAAATAGAGCCTACAAGCTGAATGGTTCATCTTTATGTATCCCACTTAAGGAATTGGCATCATTTAGTAAATTAAATTACTGTTGTAAAATCTGTATGTGGAAGGATGGCTAAGTGAGAAGGGACATGATCTTTTCAGTATGAGCAATCCTGCTTTTAGCGTATCAAGAAGCACAGAGGATACTATAAACTGACCTTGAACAGCAACGGACTACTTGGCAAACAACATAAGAGACAACAACTAAGTCCGGAATGTGCTAACGAACCTCTTCGCGTGAACAGCAACCCTGTACCAATCATATAACTGTCTTAAGCGCGTGAACACATGTAATGAACCAATCATATAGATATTGCTTCCACGTGCTTTGCTGATTGTCTATATAAACCTGGTAATTGTCTGAAATAAAGGAGAACGATCATACTCGCATCGAGGTTACATCGTTACTCCGGGTCCGGACTCCCACTCCGACATCTGGTAGCAGAGGATGGTTACTTCACCTGCGATTTCTGAGACTGCGGTGAGCAGCAGAGGAGGGGGACATCACTCGCGTTCTCCGTGACTGCGGTAAGCAGCTAGAGGAGGGGAGTGGGAAGTTTCGGCTGAGAGAAGCGCTGCTCGGGTCAAGAAGGCAGAGTAGACGCCGGTGTGAGGTCGCTCCTCACCTCTCAGGATAACGGGCGCTGTTCGGGTCAAAAGGGCAGAGCAGACGCTGGTGTGAGGTCGTTCCTCACTAGGCGCAGCAATGGAAACAGAGGCTGCGGCCACACTGCTAGCTGGAATACTCTCTAAGAGAGGGATAGAGGCACCAGCGAAGCAATTGTGTAAATTTATTACACTTGGACAGCGTTGGGGTCATTTTACTGACACTCATCTGTTATTTTCCATATCGGAATGGCGGGACTTTGGAGGGACAATGTGGCAAAAAACAATTGAGGGAGATGAAAAAGATGAAAAGGAGATAAAGGCGGTTCGTATACTTTGGAACACCGTGTTAAGAGACTTTAAAAGCGATGAAAGCAGAAAGAGAAGTGGCATGCACTGCTGCTCAAATGCTGGGTCCAGGAAAAGCTATTGATAAACCTCAAAATAAACCAGGACCTATCACGCGCTTTTTCGGACTGCCTGCCGTAAGAGGAATGTCTGGGATTATTTGTAAAAACGTAAGTGAACTGCGGGAAAAGGAAAGTCTTAACTCACCAGGCGAAATAAAAGGTGTGCCGCCGACCCCGGTGCGGGCACCCGGGGGAGCGGAAGTTTCTCTTAGCAGAGCCGGAATAGGATCTGAGGCAGAGGCGGAAGTGTCTCCACCAGAAACTCCAAAAGGGGCGGGAGCAACGTCAGTTGCTGACCTCATTGACTTAGGCGGAGCACCCTGCCGACCTTCCCCTGCAACTGGAAAAAGGGAGGTGACGTCAGCACCCTCAGCGCCTTCATCTCCGCTGTACCCACCGCTGCCTTCTTCTGGGGAATCATCGGGGACTACAACTTCCAAGAAAGAACTGCAGCAACCCCCAGATGTTACTACAGAGATGTTACAAATGGTTTTAAAACGACTTGAGAAATTGGAAACACAAACAACTACGAAGGAAAAAAGCGTACCTCCATGTTTAATGAAACCATCAGCACATCCTAGAATCACGTGCTGGAGTGGTATTATTAAGGATGCGATTTTAGAAGGACAATGAAAAGCCGTTAGGGGAAAAAAAAAAAAAGAAAAAGGAAAAAAAAAGAAAAAAAAGAAAAAAAGAAAAAAAAGAAGAAAAAGAAAAAGAAAAAAGAAAAAAAAAAGAAAAAAGAAAAAGAAAAAAGAGAAAAGAGAAAAAGAAAAAGAAAAGAGAAAAAGAAAAAAGATAAAAAGAAAAAAGAGAGAGAGAAAAAGAGAAACAGAAAAAAAAAGAGCGAAAGAAAAAAAGAAAAAAACAAAACAAAACAAAAAAAACGGGGAGTCCTGCAACATTGGCATTCCCGGTCATACAAGAGAACAATCAAGGAAAATGGGAACCTCACGATTGGAAAATTTTCATCATGGTCTTTCCACCGAATTTTGCAATTACCAATCTCCTTAATCACATGTAACGGGAAAGACTCACCATATGCAGTCATTTGTCAGTGGCAAAACAAGAAAGGGGAATTTACCTCTCCTCTCTCATTGGATGCCAATGCCAAATCCACTGTCAAGAACAAAAGTCCAGAAGATATGTTTAATGTACTAGAATGGGTGTTTTTAAGTGTGCAACCAAAAACGAGTATTCAAACGCGAGCTGAGGTAATTGGAGAATTAATACGTAAAGGAAGGTCGCGAATTATAGAAATCAGTGGTCAGGAGCCAGAGAATATCAGTATACCTGTTAACACCATAGATCTAGAATGGTGGCTCCGTAATGCTGTTGCCATACAGAACGCCTTATTAGGCTATAATGGCAGAATACACTCGCAGCAGCCTCAAGGAAAATTATGGCAAGTATTAAAACGGAATCAATGGATAGAAAAATCCAAAGTAAGTGAAAAACCATTACCAGATGGGGTAACCATCTATACTGATTCAGGCAAGCGCCTACGGCGCGCAGCTTGCGTCTGGAAAGAAGGTGATCAATGGAAACAACACATTATAGAGGGACAACCTCAAGATTCCCTTCAAACTTTAGAATTAACTGCAGTAGTTTGGGCCTTGACTAATTGGCTAAACACTCCTTTAAATGTAGTAACAGATTCAATGTATGTGGCTGGAATAATGCCACGGTTAGACGATGCCTTACTAAGGGAAACGACCAACCCTAGATTAGGAAGTTTATTTGATATTTACATATGTTAATAAGTTCCTGGAAATCTCATGTTTATGCATAACAATTCTTGGAAATCCTATGAATATGCATGATTGTATAGTATATATTCTCTAAAAGTTCAGTAATTCGTTGGAGCACTTACGGTGGAGAATCCCCAGTGCTGCCCAGCGCTGCAATAAAGAATACCTGCTTAATAGTAACTTCGTTGCTATTGAGTTTCATTTCAGGGACTCTCTGAGTACTCCGTTTCTCCCTTGGGGAGATTCGGACTGTGAGGAGAAGCATCCGTGGATTTTTTGTATCAGTTTTGGCACCCCAGATGGGACCCTCTCTGTTCGGCTGCAGGACCCATTGAGAACAGGACTCCCTAGGGTACCCCCGGAAAATTTCCGGAGGGACTCCTTGCCTCAGTCGGATCACTGCGGGAGCAGACAAGGACCATCTTCGGAAAAAGGTATTCTTTCTCAGGAATGTGGTTAGGACCTGTCCCGGTTATATTTAACGGTCGAGGATATATGTGTGTTTCCACAGATCGTGGTCCAGTGTGGGTGCCGAGCAAGAGCGTAAAGCCTGTTTTGGCTCATCATGACTCACCCCACGAGCAAAATGGTCAAGCTCCTGATTCTAGAGATGCTATTCCCAATGGTAATGACTCTCCACAAGATTGAGCCCAGAGAAAATATGTGGGTTACATGGGCAAACAAGACAGGACAACAAGCCTTTTGTCTATCGCTTGCTTCTGCAACAGAGCCTTTTCGAACATGTTTAATAGGGATACCTGGCTTCAACGTAGGGGAATTTCATAGCTTTGCCACGCAAAATTGTAGTTTGTCTATTTCTGTTAGTAATTATAGTGCCACGCTTATTAATAGCCTGAATGTTACCTGATAAGTTTGCTTACCGAAGGAATTTGAATTTTAATCACTCTTTCTATTTTAGGATTATGTTTTTGTGTAGCATTTAGCTGTGTTAAACGAGCTTTGTTAAAAGTGGTAAATCACGCCTGGATTGCTCAAAAACAAGAAGGGGGAATTGTGGAAGGATGGCTAAGTGAGAAGGGACGTGATCTTTTCAGTATGAGCAATCCTGCTTTTAGTGTATCAAGAAGCACAGAGGATACTATAAACTGACCTTGAACAGCAACGGACTACTTGGCAAACAACATAAGAGACAACAACTAAGTCCGGAATGTGCTAATGAACCTCTTCGCGTGAACAGCAACCCTGTACCAATCATATAACTGTCTTAAGCGCGTGAACACATGTAATGAACCAATCATATAGATATTGCTTCCGCGTGCTCTGCTGATTGTCTATATAAACCTTGTAATTGTCTGAAATAAAGGAGAACGATCATACTCGCATCGAGGTTACATCGTTGCTCCGGGTCCGAACTCTCCCACTCCGACATATACACTTGCCTATTTTTCCTGGTTTTTTCCTGGAAGAAAAAAAATCTAGGAAAAAAAATGATGTTTTCCTGAAGCATGTTACATGAATATTTAAGCACATAAAGAATATGAAAACCCATTCAGACCAAATGCTTTTACCTATTATTCTTAATAGAAACATAACAACCATAATTTAGCTGTATGTAACCAAACCATATCCATTGCTATATTCCATTTTCTCAGTAAGCACAGTATTTCTACACTTTTAAAAACTCTTTCATTGCCTGTATACAATGTAATATCTCACAAATACTTATTAATGTATTTTTGAAGCATTCACTTATGGTTGAGCAATGCTTCTTAATGGCAAACTGGATGCCTGTTATATGTCCACCAACATCTGATTGTAACTAGATTCAACAACACAGATGATAAATTCCAGTCCAAATGCCTGTATTGTAGCTGAGGGAAAAAGACATGAACATTATTGTGTAAGAACTCATCTAAATAACTCAGACCTCCTAGGTCACTATCTAAGCACGAGGCAGAGTTTATATAAATCAGTATGAGTTACTTCTTTGTAGCATTAAATTAAAATGTCCAATAATTTTGCATAATCGGGTGCCAGACATTTAGTTGCTATACATTAGAAGTTTTGACACCGGTAGCCCATACTATGTCTCTCAGAATGCATGAGCTGGACATCTCCGTAAGTAAGAACCTCTATGCCTAAAATGAGTATTGCACCTAAAATGAGTATTAGACCTCCTGTCTACAAGGAGGTAACTGTCCTGTTTTCAGCTCGGATAGAGTTAATTTTCTTCCTAGTAGCTGGTATAGTGCTGTGGTTTGGATTTAGGATGAGAATAACATTGATAACACGCTGATGTTTTAGTTGTTGCTAAGTAGTGCTTACACTAGTCAAGGCCTTTTCAGCTTCCCACGCTCTGCCCGGTGCACAAGAAGCTGGGAGGGAGCACAGCCAGGACAGCTGACCCAGGCTGGCCAAAAGGCTATTCCATGCCATATGATGTCATGCTCAGTATATAAACTGGGGAAGTTGGCCAGGGGGGCGGCGACCGCTGCTCAGGAACTGGCTGGTCATTGGTCAGCAGCTGGTGAGCAATTGCATTGTGCATCACCTATTTTGTATATTCATTATTACTATTGTTATTATTATTTTCCCTTCCTTTTCTGTCCTATTAAACTGTCTTTATCTCAATTCACAAATTTTACTTTTTTTTTCCAATTCTCTTCCCCATCCCACTGTGGAGGAGGAGTGAGCAAATGGCTGTGTGGTGTTTAGCTGCCTGCCGGGTTAAACTACAACACTATAACAAACATAGAGATTTAATAGCAGGTGAGCATGCATCTGTAACAAGCATGATGGATAGCAATTGTATTAAGTTCTACTCAACAATATCATTATTAGTGATGACCATGGTAAAGAAATCGTAATAACACTAATTGTATTTAACTCACCAAATGTACACTCAGATCCTTTGAAAGACAATCCAGGAATTAATAATCCCATTATTAACTGCTGTTTTCACATGTGCCTTGACCTCCATAGTTGCAAAAGCATGGCTTTCCTCTTCTTTTATTAATATGGCCTTCTAGTCATTGTACGCACACACACACCCCCACGCACATACTGATGCAATGTTCCTTAATCACTTGAGATTAGGGTGAAAAATATGTAAGCTAGGCAGAGGGTAAAGACTAAGAAATTTAGAGTTACCAATTTGCATGAAACCTTCGTAGCCTGATGGCTGTATGAGATATGTCTGCTAGTCATGTAATGTACCTATAATGGCAGATAAAAGTTATATAATTCCTAGCATTTTGCCCATTTTTATAATTTTTAAAGTCAGAAACATAAAAAGGAATGCAATCTTTTTGCTGCTGCACAGAGGATTTTAGCTCCATGTAGTATCTTTTTTCTGGCATCCCATGTGACTGTTCATTTGACTACAGTTAGAAGTCAATGAGTGGGTCACTTTTTACATTTAGATCACAAAATGAGTAAGCAGAATATTTGTGTTTTTTAAAAGATTTTTTAAAAAATTCAAATGTGTTAGCCCTTAAAGGTTTCCACAAAGAATTCTAATATTTATTCTCTTGCTTTCTATTTCAGATTACTTAATCAAGTCACATATTCTGAATTTTATTTTCTGGAATTGTGTTTGTTTCAGTAATCTGAGTCTTTCCTTTTCACTTTTGAAAGGTTATAAAAGACCTGAAACTAAATACAGAAGTTCTTCTTGTGTTTAATTTGATTAACCAGATAGAATAATGGCATGCCCTCAAGTATTTTGATATGTATGAATGACTACATTTTCATAAAAGGGACCTTTGCTTTTGCAGCCATTCCTCAAGCACAGATTATAGCATAGTAATACCATTGTAAGAAGAACGATCTAAGGATAAAAGAAAAATATATTTAAAGGAAGACATGTTATACCTTTTTGGTCAGCTGAAAAAAACCCAACTATTTAAACAAACAAACATTTAACTTTCTGTATATAAAGGAAAAGAAATCTTATGTCAGGTTGAGATATTTTTATAGAACAAATAAAATGACTGATATTAAAAGCCAGTATCTGGCAATGATTTCTTATGGCATAGTTGTTCTGTTGTTTTATTTGTTTTTATCCTCTATAATAGAGAGAATTATCTTTTGCAAAGTAAAAGAGGCATATATTAATCAGTAGTATAGTGGCTACAGGCAGTCAAGAGGACCATTTCCTAAAAATATTTATTGGAAGGACAGAAACAGTGTATTTTCCAGGGAGATAATAAAATACTGCAATATCTTAAAAAAAAAAATTAAGAGCTTTCATATGACAGTTTTGAGAAATTACATGCCCTTCTACGATAATTCTGAATACTAAAAATAAATTAGAAAAAAAAACGAATTATCATGTGGAGTGAGTGTTCTAGATGAAAATGCACAAATATCATGTAACTACATATAGAGTCTTTTTTTTTAAGCATCTAAGCTGATCTTAATAATTATTAAAGAGTACAGAAGAAGTTATATTACTAAGACAGTCAGTTAGCCTGACGGTATAGCTTACAGTTCGATATGAAAAATGTGAATGTGTATTTATGGAAGTGCATAGCCCTGACATCCTTGTAGAAATTAGACATCTGGCATTGCAGAAATATTCATTTGGGCTTTTATGGATTGCATAGAAGTATTTTATGCTGTATGTGAAGATTTCATTTCCTCACCTCTTCTGTTTCTGAATGTTGTGACCATAACCCTCTATTTTTTTTTATTATTTCTAATCTCAATTTTTCATCAAAGATAATTTATCCAAAACTAAATGGATCACAGCAGTTTCATTTGGCATGAATCAGACATGTATCTGACATGTACCCATTTATGCATACAAATATACCTGCAGTTAAAAAAGAGCTGGATAACTTAGAAGAAAAATGGATGTTAAAAAGAAAAATTAAGTACAGGTAGGGCAAAAAGGACTGAACTCATCTAGAGAACAAGAATATGGAAAATTACTTTAGAAGTAGAGACTTATGCATATGCTGAGTAAGAATGGGTTACCAGGCCATACGTATTTGAGTATATTTTTAAAGACAGAGAGAAGATATTCACCCACACACAGAGTGAGGATGAGGACATGATGATAGATTGAAAAGAAAGGATTTGAAGAAGGAAGAGGCTGGTAAGAATAAAGAAAAAGTCTTTTGGGAGGAACACAGATGGAGGAGAGTTAGTTAAAATCTGATTAGTAAAGCAACTAAAAAAGACAGGAAGGAGCAAGAAAATCTGAAATAAATCTGTATAAAGTAAAAAAAAAGAAGTAACTGCTTTTGTAAGATAGCAAACATTGTTCAGGTAGAATTTATTTATGCAAGTTTGTGTAAGCACATGGTATGATACTCATTCTGTCATGCATGTGAGATGGATACCTTTCAAAAACCAGTTCTTCTCTGAAGTGGTTTTGGAGGGTACTTACTATTTTTTTTCTTATTATTTGTAAAGAAAAACGAATTTTAAAGGCAGAGTAATAAAATTTGAGAAAATATCTGGAATATCTAGTGGCTAAATTTGTTCTCCCACTCTTCTATTTCAGATTACTTAACCAAGTCACATACTCTGAACTTTATGATTTAGAATGAAGAAAGGATTTACATAAAACAAAAGACAACTGTGGTTAGTATCTTTCTAGCCATCCTAGAAAGGAGGTTTAGAATGCACCTTCAGTGCCATGCTAATCTTACAAAGACGAAAACCAAATAATATTTGTTATTTGCATTTCATTTCTAATATTTTTAACTGATTTCAAGTTACTCAATAAATCTTAAATAACATTCCTAATAGCCATATGAGATTGGCAAACAAGTTGATAATTTTATTTTCTGTACAGGGAAGTTTGATATTAGTTTATGACTAAGACATCTGAATGCAAAGTATAAACTGAAATTTCATGCTTCAATATTGTAATGCACAATTCAAGACCTTTAATGCTGGAGATTCAAGAAAGTAGATTACTCATAAATCCTTAGGAGAAAACAAAAACCACCACCTTAGGAAATAGGAAACAAATCCTACGAACTAGTAGTCTTAAAATACTGTTTATAAAGAATACAAAGGCACTGCAAAAGTTAAACTGAATGCACACCATACGCATATATTGTGCATAAGCACAAACACCATGACAACATGATATGTTATTAAGCATCTTTAAGTTATGCGAATCAGGTATTTCCTAGAATGTAGATACCTTCATTGTACTTTACAATCATTATATTGCAATGTGTGTGGCACTTTTTTTCCTGAAACATAAACAAAAATCATTGCTTTTAATACATTTAGTGGAAAATCGTTGTTAAGGTTACTAGGTGTTTTCTTCGAAACTTGTTTTGAAACACAGTGAGGAAGCTTAATTACAAGAAATCAAACCAGTTTTTTAGGGATGAAAATAGAAAACATTTCACTGGAATACTTTCATTGGCTTCCTGATTTTTTAGCAGATGTGAAAACATTGGCACACTTTCAGTTATTGACCAACCAAACTGTATTATACACTGCTGTGTTTCTTTTCTTTGCTTCCTGGGATGTAATAAATGTAGTGCAGATATCGAATAAAATGTAGAGGTATTACTTTAATTTAGCTGGTAAAAACTATGCTATCAGTTTTAACCTTTTCTCTTAGCCAATCTTCTCTGCATACCACTTCTGTATAATTTAAAACTATCACTGTAAAATACTTCCTCTGTGAGAAAATAACAGTTTCCTCTGTGTTGATAAGTATCCCCAAGTTACAAACTAAGTTTGTGTTCTGAGGCTTTTGGCCTACAACACTGCTACTTGAGATTTCTAATAGTTTGGAAAAAACCCTCTCTCTTATAAGTCTTTATACAGCCATCTCTGTTTTTCTTTTCTGCCTTCATACACAAGTTATGCTAACTTTATTTTTAATGGGAGTCATGATGTAAATATTAAAACTGATCTGTGCAAAGAACTGCATATTTTTATTCTGGTTTAGGTTTTTCCACCTCCTCCATGAGAAGATTTTTGCACTGGTTTTCAAGAAAATTCTCAACTCCACTGAGCCATATAAACCTTTCTATAAACTTATGGAAACCCACTTAAAACACAGCTAAGGATTTTCTCCGTTTCTTTGATTTTGCCATCACTATTCTGGAACTTGATGGTGAGAAATGTTTTTCTAATTTTGTACCTATATTTATTAATAAGCAGCTTATATTTGATTGCACTGTTCTTCAGTTTAAAATAAATTTTTTCCGTCAGTTTAAAAGAAAGTTTTCTTTGTTCTGCAAGGTGCTACAGATTACATTCATATCTCAGTCCCAGTTTTGGAAAGCTAAGAAAATATTATTTTGAATACTGCCCCAAATGCATGACTCTATATCTCTCCTATTTCTATTCTCTTATCACTTTCTTCAATGTGATCATATACTAGCTTATACTAATGGTGATTCTTGACCTTGTATCATCAATCTACAAATCATAACATTCCAAAAATTTATTTAAGACCATGCCTTCTGAGTATAGTTGTTTCACAGTTTGAAGTCCTTTCACATGGAGACATTTAAGAGTGACATTCAAGTCTTTGGGCTTAGCTGTTCTTTTTCTTAGTATATCAAACTTTGCCCCTTTCTTGAATCCAAAGCTTTAATTACAGACCTGCTTTTCTTCCATTTAATTTAAATTGAATTAAACTTCAACACACAGTCCAAGATTGGGTTTTATGGCCCTTCTATAGAGTCCTCATTAGAAAAATAAACCCCAAACATGTCTGAAATACCATCACCTCTTAATGGTTCAATAACTATTTGAAGAATAATTTCTTTTACTATGACATCCATGACCTTCCATTTTTATTATTTTTATTTTCTAATTAACATCCTGAAAATTAAATTATTTCATGGAAGAATCCATATCCATGGTGTTATTTATCCCTGTCATACTACGTCCCATCCAAATACACAACAGAAGTCTACCAAAAAAAAAAAAAACCTAAAAAGCTCAGCCTTGCTAGACTCTTTTATCATACTTCCCCAAAGTGGTTTGATGGGAATGTGTTTTACTGTATGAAAGCTAGATGTTTTCACTCCTTCACAATCTCTCACATCAGTAATGTACAACATTGTCTCATCATCGTATATTCCTTTCTTAATTATTGTCTATTCTTCAACAGCTGTATTCTAGACAAGACAATTATTTCATAGTATTCCCAGTATCTACTCAGTGTCTAGTTTCAGTAACTTAGCTCATTTTGCTGCCAAAGTAAATTTCTTCTTGTTGAGTATGCTGTCTTTTTTCATTTAATGTATGTCTAACCAAGACTAAGTGAAATCTGCCCCACTACTAAACTTTCACTTTCTGTGATAAAAATTAATATTAATAAGGAAAACAAAGAGAAGGACAATCTATTTTTAATTAATTCTGCTATTAATATTTCTTTATCCACTCTCATATTATCGTTTATCTGATTTTATTTCTCTTATAAAATAAAACTAAGCATAAAGTCTGTACAAGTCTTTCCTTGATTTCTCATTTTGTAGGAGTCACTCCAGCATCAATACAGAAAGCTATTTCTTTGTTTGCTCATACAGGATCTGTTATTCCAAATAATTTTTGGTAGATATAGCCCAGTGATCAAATATTCAAAGTCTATAAGACTGTAAGTCTATTACTATGTTTAGAGACTCTAACTTCCTGTATTGGGATTATGTGAAGTTCATCATGATACAGGATATAAAGCCTTACAATAAAGAGTTACTTGACTGTTACAGTGCAGTCAGAAGGTCAAGGAGAATCAGAGAAATATACCTTTCTGAGAACAGGAGGTCTCAAAAGATCCCTAAAACAAGATCCAGTATACTTAATCAGTTCCTTTCAGTTGTGTCTAACCTGATCTTGAAAACATGCATTGAAGGATAAATTTCAGTGTCCCTCTTGAACTACTTAAAAACTATTTTTCTGATCAATTATGAGCACAGGCAACCACTGTCTAGAAGTTATGTCCTCTTAAAAAAAAAAAAAAAGAAAAATAGGGTATGTAAATTAAAAGATTACTTCTTTAAATGAAAATTCCTTCCTTCCATAGATAATATATAAATTTATTTCAGTATTTCTTTTTTTGTCAAATATGCTCTTTGTATTACGCTTTCCAAATTTTCTACAATATTTCTTGTGTGCTATCCTAAACACACATCAGAACAAAACACAATAAAATAAATAATTTCCTCCTCTGACTTATATTTAAAACAATTGGTAACATATCCCAAATGGGTTTTTACCTCTTACTTATTTATTGCAACAGTATCATGTGGCCAAGCCATATTCTATTTTTAACCTATTGAAAGCCCAGCTCCTCTGTTTTGAAATACATCTGCTTAACCAGATCAATTTTACTTTGATATGCCTTGCCTTAGCACAGGAATTCACATATAATTTTAATGAAGTGAATTGTATCTCTTGCCTTTTGACCATTTTTTATGATGCTTGCAGCTTCTCATAGATTGATATTATCTATAAATATTTTCTCTCTAGCAACAGGAAAACTTTTTGCAAAAAATACTGACTAGAATGAAGTCCAAAGCAAATTTTCTTCATATCCAGCTTGAAAAACTTAAAAAGAATTACAATTAGACTTGAAGTACTGGTTTTGTTGGTTGCTGTTTTGTTGTTTGGTTTTTTTTTTTCTTTTTCATTCATTCCTTCAGCTATTTTAGGATTTATTAAAGCTCCTGCTTCGCTACTTTATTGATGAGTTTCCCATGTAGAACACGTTGAAAACCTTACCAAACTCAAGATATATAAATTCTACTGTTGACATTAGTTGTTTACTTTCTCCCTAAAAGAGGAAAATATGTTTGATTTTATATGGTTTCTTGAGATTTATTTTAATGTAACTGATTATTGATAGATTGTTC
Organism: Theristicus caerulescens; assembly: GCA_020745775.1. Taxonomy (NCBI): domain Eukaryota; kingdom Metazoa; phylum Chordata; class Aves; order Pelecaniformes; family Threskiornithidae; genus Theristicus; species Theristicus caerulescens. Next base: position 81,743,138 of record CM036559.1, on the reverse strand, counting down.
AATAAATTGTTCTACTAATATTCTACCAGAATTTGAAGAGTTAATCCATAATTTCCTGGACCTTTTTCTTTCCTCCTTTTATCATGCTGTAAAGGTTTTTCAGACAAGTAGCAATAAAGCTGAAGCTTTATTCATTAAAAAAAGACTAAAATTCAGATGTGTTGCCTCAAGCAAAATTATTTAAGTGAAGCAATTTTAGGGGAAAAGTTTAATTTACTTGCAGAAATAGATTTAATTTTACATATGACGGGGACAAAGACTCAAAATTAAAAAGCTTCTTATGACTGAGTACAGGAGAAATATTGTGACCATTTGACTCATCAACAACTCAAGACAAATAAGCTTACCCATAAGCATTTACACTTTGTGACCAAAGAACAGTGACAGTGAAAGTCTTCATGAAGTGAAGTCTTCATGACTTCAGTTAGGATCTATATGACATATCTTTATCATGAAAACAGTGACAAAAATTTTCTGTCTCTACGTTACTAAAATTCCTTAAGATTTATATTTTGAAAATTGAAATAAATTTTGGGTTGGAAAGTTCAGGTTCTTTAAGATCCCTTGCAGTTTCTAATGTTAGATTCTAGCATGTGAATCTGCAGAGGTAACTAGAGAAGTCTAAGCATTAAGATTTTGTAACTTATTCAATAGTCTACAGAAGAAAAACACTTGCAGAGTCATATATCTGAAATGTAAAACTTTTTCAAGCCATGAATATTAATCACACTTTGTAAGAATTACGTAAATAACAGAAAGAGATTAAAAGAGCATTGAAGGTCATATGTGCAGGACAACTAATTTGGAAGGACAGAATTAGGAACAAAATGAGGTGTGTGCTATACCACTCAGGACACTGAGGTAAGAAAATGAGTAAGGAAAGTTTCATTAATGGGAAGGCTCAAAGAAATAAACAATTTGCCTGGATTTTTACATACATAAACGGATTCCAGTGTGTCTCTGTTCTTAATTCCCTGACAGTAGAATGTAAGAGGACAGATTAAATGAGACTGTGCAGTAGAAGACTGTAGATGCTCAGATACAAAAAGGATGTATAAAGACAACTGGTGCAGCCCTAGCATATCAGTTGTACAAAGATAGAACTGGAAGGAACTTGGCTCTGCTTGGAAGTGGAAGTATTTGAAGTCAGGGAAAGCTTAATGGGATAGAAAAAAAAACAGGTATTGTATTATGTTTAAAAGGAACATAACAAGTTATTCTCAAAAGAAGAGCAGTGCTTACTTAATGACAGTTCCATTGCTCTGAATTCAATTACAGAGTGCATTATTTACTTTTAAAGGACAGCATAAGAGTACAGATGTCGGAGTGGGAGAGTTCGGACCCGGAGCAACGATGTAACCTCGATGCGAGTATGATCGTTCTCCTTTATTTCAGACAATTACAAGGTTTATATAGACAATCAGCAGAGCACGCGGAAGCAATATCTATATGATTGGTTCATTACATGTGTTCACGCGCTTAAGACAGTTATATGATTGGTACAGGGTTGCTGTTCACGCGAAGAGGTTCGTTAGCACATTCCGGACTTAGTTGTTGTCTCTTATGTTGTTTGCCAAGTAGTCCGTTGCTGTTCAAGGTCAGTTTATAGTATCCTCTGTGCTTCTTGATACACTAAAAGCAGGATTGCTCATACTGAAAAGATCACGTCCCTTCTCACTTAGCCATCCTTCCACAATTCCCCCTTCTTGTTTTTGAGCAATCCAGGCGTGATTTACCACTTTTAACAAAGCTCGTTTAACACAGCTAAATGCTACACAAAAACATAATCCTAAAATAGAAAGAGTGATTAAAATTCAAATTCCTTCGGTAAGCAAACTTATCAGGTAACATTCAGGCTATTAATAAGCGTGGCACTATAATTACTAACAGAAATAGACAAACTACAATTTTGCGTGGCAAAGCTATGAAATTCCCCTACGTTGAAGCCAGGTATCCCTATTAAACATGTTCGAAAAGGCTCTGTTGCAGAAGCAAGCGATAGACAAAAGGCTTGTTGTCCTGTCTTGTTTGCCCATGTAACCCACATATTTTCTCTGGGCTCAATCTTGTGGAGAGTCATTACCATTGGGAATAGCATCTCTAGAATCAGGAGCTTGACCATTTTGCTCGTGGGGTGAGTCATGATGAGCCAAAACAGGCTTTACGCTCTTGCTCGGCACCCACACTGGACCACGATCTGTGGAAACACACATATATCCTCGACCGTTAAATATAACCGGGACAGGTCCTAACCACATTCCTGAGAAAGAATACCTTTTTCCGAAGATGGTCCTTGTCTGCTCCCGCAGTGATCCGACTGAGGCAAGGAGTCCCTCCGGAAATTTTCCGGGGGTACCCTAGGGAGTCCTGTTCTCAATGGGTCCTGCAGCCGAACAGAGAGGGTCCCATCTGGGGTGCCAAAACTGATACAAAAAAATCCACGGATGCTTCTCCTCACAGTCCGAATCTCCCCAAGGGAGAAACGGAGTACTCAGAGAGTCCCTGAAATGAAACTCAATAGCAACGAAGTTCCTATTAAGCAGGTATTCTTTATTGCAGCGCTGGGCAGCACTGGGGATTCTCCACCGTAAGTGCTCCAACGAATTACTGAACTTTTAGAGAATATACACTATACAATCATGCATATTCATAGGATTTCCAAGAATTGCTATGCATAAACATGAGATTTCCAGGAACTTATTAACATATGTAAATATCAAATAAACTTCCTAATCTAGGGTTGGTCGTTTCCCTTAGTAAGGCATCGTCTAACCGTGGCATTATTCCAGCCACATACATTGAATCTGTTACTACATTTAAAGGAGTGTTTAGCCAATTAGTCAAGGCCCAAACTACTGCAGTTAATTCTAAAGTTTGAAGGGAATCTTGAGGTTGTCCCTCTATAATGTGTTGTTTCCATTGATCACCTTCTTTCCAGACGCAAGCTGCGCGCCGTAGGCGCTTGCCTGAATCAGTATAGATGGTTACCCCATCTGGTAATGGTTTTTCACTTACTTTGGATTTTTCTATCCATTGATTCCGTTTTAATACTTGCCATAATTTTCCTTGAGGCTGCTGCGAGTGTATTCTGCCATTATAGCCTAATAAGGCGTTCTGTATGGCAACAGCATTACGGAGCCACCATTCTAGATCTATGGTGTTAACAGGTATACTGATATTCTCTGGCTCCTGACCACTGATTTCTATAATTCGCGACCTTCCTTTACGTATTAATTCTCCAATTACCTCAGCTCGCGTTTGAATACTCGTTTTTGGTTGCACACTTAAAAACACCCATTCTAGTACATTAAACATATCTTCTGGACTTTTGTTCTTGACAGTGGATTTGACAGTGGCATCCAAGACAGTGGATTTGGCATTGGCATCCAATGAGAGAGGAGAGGTAAATTCCCCTTTCTTGTTTTGCCACTGACAAATGACAGCATATGGTGAGTCTTTCCCGTTACATGTGATTAAGGAGATTGGTAATTGCAAAATTTGGCGGGAAGACCATGATGAATGTAATTTTTGCGTAATTTGTTGTAGCACCGTATTATGTTCTGCCGTCAGAGTTATTTTGTCGGCCGGATTTGTGCCTTGCAGTAGTTTTGTTAAGGACCCAATTTCAGTGTTGGAAATTCCAACGCAATTTCGAACCCACTGAATATCTCCTAATAAAATTTGGAGATCATGTAATGTATGTAGTTGAGTAGTAAGCTCTGTTTTTTGTGGCCGAATTTTTGAATTCGTGATGGACCATCCAAGATATTTCCATGGGCTGGTATGCTGCACCTTTTCTGGTGCAATAATAAGTCCCTTTTGTAATAAGATAGAGGTTAACTGTTGCAACGCGTCTTCAGAAAATGGTTTCTCTTGACAACAAAGAATATCGTCCATATATTGATAGATTATCGTGTTTGGCCATTGGGTTCGAAGCGGCTGTAGTGCCCATGCCACATGAAGCTGACACAGCGTGGGTGAGTTTTTCATTCCTTGCGGCAAAACGATCCATTCGTATCGTTCTGCTGGTGCAGCTTTGTTTACAGCAGGTACAGAGAAGGCAAAACGCTGTGTGTCTTGTGGGTGTAATGGAATAGTAAAAAAACAGTCTTTTAAGTCGACTATCAATATGTGCCATCCATCTGGCAACATATTGGGAGATGGCATTCCGGGTTGTAATGCACCCATAGATTGCATTTGATCATTGACTTTACGTAAATCATGTAAAAGTCGCCACTTTCCATTCTTTTTTGGGATTACAAAGATGGACGTATTCCAAGGGCTAATAGAGGGTTTAATATGCCCAGCAGCAAGTTGCTCGGAAATCAATTGTTTAGCAATTTGCAGTCGCTCTTTAGTCATGGGCCCCTGGTCAACCCACACAGGCCCATTAGAAGTCCAATTCAATGGTGGGTTGGGCGGCTGCTCTCCAGCGCCCATGACTAAAAATTTTTTGTAGTCAAAACAGCTCCAATTTGGCCTAAAACATCTCGGTTGATTAAGGCTTCCAGTGTCCCAGGCAAAGGTAACACATACACTTTAAGACTGGCTTGTTGGCCCTCAGGAAATTGCAAATGTACTGGTTGCTTGCTGATATAGGGAGTAGATTGTCCCCCAACACCTGCAATAGATGATGTTGGTAGCTCTACCGGCCAATTTGTAGGCCACACCTCACGGCTGATGATTGTAACATCAGCTCCGGTGTCTAACATTGCTTTAATCTGTTGTGACCTTCCATGTTGTGACATAGTTATTTTCATTGTAGGGCGTTGGTCCATTTTTGCAGTAAAAAAGACTGCATGTCCGGTAGATCCGAAACCGCGATCACCTCGATAGGCATTTGATTGTGGCAAATGGTTTAGCGAGTTATTTATAGCAACTATTTGTGCAATTTTGCTACCTTTAGGGATGAATATAGGTGGACAAACAGTGTAGACCATAATGTGAATGCGACCTGTGTAGTCAGCATCAATTACTCCAGGTAGCACAATAAGTCCTTTTACAGAGGCGGAGGAGCGGCCTAATAGCAATCCTTCAATAGTACTATTTTGGTGAAAGAGGGGCCCCATCACATTGCTAGGAATTTTTTGGACATTGGAATCAATAAGGGTGACATCTATTGTGGTTTCTACATCAATTCCCAGACTCCCTCGGGTTGCGGGTGGGTGTTGCTGTAAAAAACCTGTGTCTCGTTTTGAGGGTTCACTTGTGTCTGCGCGCAGCCTCTCTCCGCGCTCTGCTCCCTGTTTCCCATACAGGCTTTGGTGGCATGGCTATCCCTTTGACATTTGTCACACCAAACTGTAGCACGACAATTTAGTCTTATATGTCCTGGCTCTCCACAACGGTGACATTTTCCTCGAAAAGGTTGATTAAATGTTTGCCCAGGCCTTTGTCCAGTAGGGTGACTTCGTTTTTTCTGCACAAATGCGGCTAATGGTTGTATTACTTCGCGAACGGCTCCTTGAACCGCAGCGGCGACGGTATTTCCTTGTCGTTGTGCCTCAGCTCTTTCTACTCGGAGGAGCATTTCTTCTACACCCGCACCTTTTGGTAATGTAGCTAATATTTGCTTTGTGGTTTTGTTAGCGTTATCAAAGGCTAATACTTTAAACATTTGCTCTTTATTTTCTTCAGATAAATCAGGGTGATTCATTAACGTTTCCCATAGACGATCTACAAAATTGTTGTATCTTTCTGTGGCTCCTTGAAGTAAGTTACCAAATGAAGGGACACTTGACCCTGGCAGGCTGAGAAATGCTTCCAACGCTAATTGGGAAGATAGTTGTAGCATGTTCGCTGGGAATGTTATTTGCACTTGCAGGTTGCTATATCTCCCCTGTCCGGTGAGCATGTCAGCTGTGACTCCGCGGAGTGGATCGTCTTCCCCTTGTCTTCGGGTTGCAGCATCTGTGGCTCGTTGAATCCAAGATGATTGCCATAGTATGTATTGAGTTGGAGTTAATAACAGTCTCATTAAGTTTTGGCAATCGTATGGGCACATAAGGTCGGCAGAGAAGATCCAGCTAACAATTTGTCGTGTTGCCATGGATTTCACTCCATAGGTTGAAACGGTGGTACATGCTTGTAGAATTTTCCAATCATGAGGTTCCCACTTTCCTTGATTATTTCCTTGTACGACAGGGAATGCTAATGTTGTAGGGTTTCCTGTCCCATCAACGGGCTTCCATTGTCCTTCCAGAATTGCATCTCTAATAATTCCACTCCAGCGTGCAACTCTGGGGTGTGCTGATTCATTAAACATGGAGGCATGCTTTTTTCCTTCGTAGTTGTTTGTGTTTCCAATTTCTCAAGTCGTTTTAGAACCGTTTGTAACATTTCTGTAGTAACATCTGGGGGTTGCTGCAGTTCTTTCTTGGAAGTTGTAGTTGTAGTTCCCGGTGATTCCCCAAAAGAAGGCAGTGGTGGGTACAGCGGAGATGAAGGCGCTGAGGGTGCTGACGTCACCTCCCTTTTTCCAGTTGCAGGGGAAGGTCGGCAGGGTGCTCCGCCTAAGTCAATGAGGTCAGCAACTGACGTTGCTCCCGCCCCTTTTGGAGTTTCTGGTGGAGACACTTCCGCCTCTGCCTCAGATCCTATTCCGGCTCTGCTAAGAGAAACTTCCGCTCCCCCGGGTGCCCGCACCGGGGTCGGCGGCACACCTTTTATTTCGCCTGGTGAGTTAAGACTTTCCTTTTCCCGCAGTTCACTTACGTTTTTACAAATAATCCCAGACATTCCTCTTACGGCAGGCAGTCCGAAAAAGCGCGTGATAGGTCCTGGTTTATTTTGAGGTTTATCAATAGCTTTTCCTGGACCCAGCATTTGAGCAGCAGTGCATGCCACTTCTCTTTCTGCTTTCATCGCTTTTAAAGTCTCTTAACACGGTGTTCCAAAGTATACGAACCGCCTTTATCTCCTTTTCATCTTTTTCATCTCCCTCAATTGTTTTTTGCCACATTGTCCCTCCAAAGTCCCGCCATTCCAATATGGAAAATAACAGATGAGTGTCAGTAAAATGACCCCAACGCTGTCCAAGTGTAATAAATTTACACAATTGCTTCGCTGGTGCCTCTATCCCTCTCTTAGAGAGTATTCCAGCTAGCAGTGTGGCCGCAGCCTCTGTTTCCATTGCTGCGCCTAGTGAGGAACGACCTCACACCAGCGTCTGCTCTGCCCTTTTGACCCGAACAGCGCCCGTTATCCTGAGAGGTGAGGAGCGACCTCACACCGGCGTCTACTCTGCCTTCTTGACCCGAGCAGCGCTTCTCTCAGCCGAAACTTCCCACTCCCCTCCTCTAGCTGCTTACCGCAGTCACGGAGAACGCGAGTGATGTCCCCCTCCTCTGCTGCTCACCGCAGTCTCGGAGATCGCGAGCGATGTTACCCTCCTCTGCTGCTCACCGCAGTCTCAGAAATCGCAGGTGAAGTAACCATCCTCTGCTACCAGATGTCGGAGTGGGAGTCCGGACCCGGAGTAACGATGTAACCTCGATGCGAGTATGATCGTTCTCGTTTATTTCAGACAATTACCAGGTTTATATAGACAATCAGCAGAGCACGCGGTAGCAATATCTATATGATTGGTTCATTACATGTGTTCACGTGCTTAAGACAGTTATATGATTGGTACAGGGTTGCTGTTCACGCGAAGAGGTTCATTAGCACATTCCGGACTTAGTTGTTGTCTCTTATGTTGTTTGCCAAGTAGTCCGTTGCTGTTCAAGGTCAGTTTATAGTATCCTCTGTGCTTCTTGATACACTAAAAGCAGGATTGCTCATACTGAAAAGATCATGTCCCTTGTCACTTAGCCATCCTTCCACATATATATACTTAAATTCTATGCCTAAATTTTACTTACAAAAATTGAAATGGATAAAATGGTTAAAGGTTTAGAGTGATGATATTGGTCTCTTGAATTGCAATTGGAATGAAACAACATACTTAAATCATGAACATTTTCAGTAGCACGTGCTGACCCAAATTTCTAATTTTCTGTCTCCATGGAAATGTGCTAGCATTTGCTTCGAATCAATTTTAAACTATTTTAATATATTTTAGAAAACATTGCTGTTTAGGTTTAATTTTATTATCTGAAACCACAAGCTGAAATCAGGTATCTGAGAAATAATGTATAGGAAAAAAAATACCATTTGTTTTATTTCCCCTAAGTATATTTTTAAACAAATTAAGATAGAAATATCCCTAACCTTTTTCAAATACCTTTTAATTAATGTTTTATATCTCTGGCACATTGAAGATAAGAGTTTTCCAGTTTTAAGACAGAATATAAAATATTTTAGCTACTCTGGAAAACGTAGAAGCAATAGCTAGTGATCAAAGGTCTCTCACACTCACTGTCTTTGTTTTTCTTTTTCTTAAAACAAACAGGAATCACTGAAGAGAAACTTACCTAATACAGAGAAACAAATGCTAATACCTAGAAAACACTTTCAAGGTTACAGAGATTACTATCGTTTAAGACCATGCCTCAGTTGATTGACATGTTTCTAGGTAAAAAATGCAGTACTGAACTTGAATTGTCTTCTAGAAAGATTCAACAGACAGTTATCTAAAAAACCTTTTGCTGATAATAGGTGGCATGTGAAATAGTTACCTGAAAACACATATTGATTATTGTCACATTAATTTGTGGACTTCATCTGAGTATCTTCCAAATTTATGTTCATATTATCATATGCAAATGATGGTACCTTGTGAAAGTTCAAACCCATTGTATTGTTATGCTCTTTTAAAGCCATTTTCAGTTATCACTCATACAGTTTCTTTTATGACTTGAAAATAATCAAGAAATAATGGCCAATTCAAATACAAATTCACTATCCATGAATTTTTATGTTTTCATGCTTTGAGGCATTTTTAAATATTGTGAAGAATATGTGTTTTCCAAAACATCTTTAATTGTTTTCTCAATGGAAAGAGGAGCTAGTTTATAGTTCAATTGGCAATATACAGAGATTTTAAATTAGAAAGATATATTACTTTAAGTGTAAGTGAAGCTTTAACAACAGTAGGTTTTTATATGCATTTTTGGGTGTTGTGCTTTTTTAATTTGTTGCTGTAAGCAGTTGGTCTATGCAAACAATCATGGATAATGCTATGTTATGCTTTGTATTTATGCACTCCAGTGTAAGCAGTCAGAAATATCCAGGGAGCAATTCAGCTCCAGATTAAGACATTCAGGTTGTCTACAGCATCTGCCTATTAGTTAGGTGTCTTCATACACATTATAGTTGGTCTAAGCAGTACAGTCAGTGGAATCAAGAGAGCTGTTCAGTTCATCCTAAAATACATGTGCACATTTGGTGAGTTGAACACTTTTTTCAGGCAACACTGGGCTCTCCATATTTACTTATAAATTGGGATCCAGTAGCATTTGATTTGGCCTGTGTTTTCCTACTTCATCTTCAGTTGCTGCAGACAACTAAATTGAGGCATCCGAATTTAAAATTTATTTCTTAGAAAGATATTATGGCTCAGTTTTGGGCTTAGACCATAATACATGCATAAGATAAAATATAATTTTTACTTCATGGAAGTTTGTGTAGATCAAGTGTTCCTATCTTCAGCTCTTTAAAAAGAAAAAAAGCTATTTCAAACATCTTTTTGTATTCCAACAGTGATTTCTGGCATTACTGTAAGAGCTTTCCTAAAACAATTCATAATTTAGGGGACTGGAAGATAATTCATAAGTGTAAAAATATTTTACAGAGAATATAATTCTCTCAGGTCAGATAAATAGGGATTAATCTGAAGCAAGGGGTTGTATAGGGGTAAAGACAGAAAATTAAAATAAGACTTCCAGAAAAAAACAATCAGATTCAGCTATTTAGAGATTTGGATGACAAAGTTTCTTGTGGTTATGTACAACTTCCTACTGTTGGCTGGCCATGTTCTTTCATCTTTAAGCAGCATAATGAGTGCAAAGTTTAAGAGAGATTCCAGCTGCATAACTTTTCTTGTTTTTCCTTTTTTCTTCATTTTTGTGGGGCTAACCCTCCTGTTTGCTTTTTGTGTTCCACCTTGTCTTCTTGTAAAATTCGAAGGAAGCGTGGTCTTTTTCCAGTGCTACACACAAGATTTTGAGGATTCCCTTCAAACTCTTCATCTGATTTGAACACAGAAGCAGCATACTACACCAAAGCTCCTTGAAGACTGGTGTCCTCTTCTATTTTTAAGCTACTGAAATTAACTAAAGTTTTTCAGATGTCTTTTGAAAGGCTTGTAAAATTTCTCCTATTTGTCAGAAAGATCTGGCATGTCACCATGGTTCAAACTCCACTTACACACAGAATGCATTGGATCTTAACAATAAAACAAATGCTAGTTTTATTATCTGTACATTAAGTAACAAAATTTTCTGGTAGCATCCCTTCTTGCATTTATTTTTATTACTTGAGTTACATTTGTTAAAAACTCCAGTCTGAATAATTTTTATAAAAAAAGCCATATATATGTTGGCACTTTTATGATTGTTATTTCAAGTGTGTAAATCACTGAAGTTGTAGGTTAACAAGCAATCTTTATGTTCTGTAAAAAGGCAAGTTTGTGAGGTTGAATTCTACATTAAAAATGAAAAAATAGTCAACACTTTCATTGCTTAATGTTGCTTTGAAAAAGATAACTTTCTGATACTCTTGTGAGAAATAAATAAAGTCGACGGACATTTTAAATTAGTCAAACTGCTGGACAAATACATAGAGAAACAAAAAAGACAATGACGTAAAATAACAAAGGAGTTGCTTTGACTAGTAATGAGTTTTGGTTGGAAAGTTTATTTGGATTTTACTGGGTTTTGGTTTATTTGTTTTGTTTCCTTTTCCACTAGGAATCTGTCAAAATATGAAATCGAATAGATGTAGGAACCAATGTGAATCAGTAACCACTTATGCCAGAACATCGAGGTTGTAAAAAGATCTTGATGTAAACTTCCTGTTCCCTGTGGAAACCATGGCATCTTGTGAACCACTGATTAAGTAATTTTCAACATGAAGCTACTTTGTTATTGTATGTAATAGCATTCAGAGAAAATTAGGTGCATATAACAAGTAGGTCATTAGTGCCATAGTTTTTTCAGCAGAGAGTAAATAAGAGTCTCTATAGCTTTTGAACCCTATTCTTAAAAGTTATTTTATCTTACACAGCACTAAACTAATTAGTGGTGCCAATATATCTACACATAGAATGTCCTTAAGCTTATATGAGAAATTTATACAATTGTGTAATTAAATCTACTAGCACAATGAAATAATAATTAATAATTAAAATTAATATTAATAATAATAGAGGAAGAGGAAGAGGAAGAGGAAGAGGAAGAGGAAGAGGAAGAGGAAGAGGAAGAGGAAGAGGAATGGAAAGGAGAAGGGGAAGGGGAAGTAAAGAAGAAGAAGAAAAGAAGACAGGAGGTTATATACTTGGGTTACTACTTAGATACTAGGAAAAATCTATACAACTATGCCCCAGAATATGACAAATACATTTATTTTTTGATACAATGATACTCATAAGCATTTGGGTTTATGCCTAATTGTGCATGCAGTTTACAAAGTACTCTAGCTATCTAAAGTAGGATTTCCAAGCAAGCATTCTCTGTGTGGCTTTGGAAAATAAGTCATGTGAAAATGTTACAGTTCTGCCTTTTTTCTCAGGCTATATTATACAGCTTTTTTTTTTATATCTATATGATGTATGTTAATGTAGATTATTCTGACTGACTAAAGCTCTACATCAATAAAATTCTCATTCAGCAAAGAAACCATATGGCTTGTTGTTGCCAACTGACTGTACACTTACAATAATGCTTTCACAAAAGGATTTTAATGTATGTAAAAATTACTTTCCTCTGTTGTTTAAGTTGCTAACATCTGTGCACAATTAAACTATTGTATTAATACTTACTGAGAAAGGCATTATGTGGCATTTGAGGGTTACAACTGATATTTAGGATTAATTTTATGATTGATTTTTGGAGAACGTGATCAGTTTGCTTACTAAGGGAATATAATCATATATTACCACCTGAACTGTCTTCAGTTTGGAATTTAGAGCAAATGTGATGCTTGCGGTTTCACTGCTGTTCTTACTGTGGGAGAACTTTGTAGTTCTCACTTCCTGTTTTTCAAGAGCATAGCGGTAAATGAAAAAAACTTAGCAACATAAGTTTCTCATAATATCCTGTACTTCTGAGTACATGCTAGCTGTTGGCACTAAAGAAATAAACTATTATGATATTTGAGATAAGGGAAATTCAGAAGCACGATGTATACCACCATCTACTGTAAATTATAGTCCACCACACACATGTTTTACTTGAGATCATGTTTTACATATGATTATGATTCTGTTGCACCATGAGGTCATCAAGTGTTTAGAAGTTTACAGGGCATATACACTCATGGAACAATAAAATGTTTAGTTATGATCTGAGAGCTGATCACTACATACAGTATCAGCTACACTGAAAGCCAGAGATGCTTTTTAACTTTTTATATTGTCTTTTCAAAATTAGGCTGGAAGATCAGTAGAAAAGCATTATTCTGTAAAGCCTGAACATAATGCTTGGCATTCAGCTATAGATTGCAAACATCTAAAGTCACGGATATAAAAGCAGGATTCTGATTCACTTCCTTGACTCTCTGAAGAATACCCTAGCAGCACGTACCTGAAATAGGGCTGTCAAGTAAGACACAGGGCCAATGACTTTCTGGAACCAAAGGTGAGTGTCAGGTTGGATGGCATAGGGAACCTCAGATAGCATTAGATGTATATATGTGTACAACTAAGAGAAACCCTAGATCTCTTCACTGTAATGGGAGCATAATAGGAGTATATCGGTCACATATAAAATTCGCACCTAGATATTTTGCCCCCTTGGGAACGGAGACTGAAATTATTAGTTGAGTGCCAAAATGTAAGATAAAAAGATCGGATAAAACAAATGGGATAAATGGCTCTTCATGTTTTATAAAAAAAAAGCAAAAAGCATTGTTTGAATGTGCAAGAAAACATACATATACTCTTTGCTAATAATATAGTCAATGAGTGAAGGAAATTTTAGGGTAAGAGAAGATAGGACTTTTGTAACACTTTTTTCACAGTTAATATAGTCATACAGAAACAAAATAAAAGAAATGTAGAATTAAGGGAGTCATATGAAAATAGTTACTACTCGAATGCATTTTATTGTACTGGAAATATGAATTTAGATGTATTTGAACTATGACTGAGACACATTTGCAGAAATTTGTTTAGTTGCATGGTCTTCAGGTTGAACTAGATACATGTTATGGAAATGGCATTGGTTTCCTGCTTTCTGACACATTCTGGAGGCTTGTGTCCCAGGAGCATTTCCCTGGCACATGGAAGCCTAAAAATCCTACAGGAATGAAGGTAGTATGACAAGCTTGTCCTTTCCACTGCAATTACTATATAGGCTTGACATCTGAAGAGGTTTGTCATGGATCCATTATTCTGATTCATATGCACAGGAAATTCCAAGATAACTGACAGAAATGGCATTATGATTTATATCCCTGATAGGCATATTATCACTATATTCTGTTTCATTTTTTTTCTTGCTGGTTGTATTAGTCTTCCGTGACAATAACTATGAAGTCCAATATAGTTCCAATGAATAGTTCTGTACCTTAAGAGCTTTATATAGTCTAAATTACAAATTTGTTCCCATAGCTTCCTCATTGTCTTAATGAGTTTTCTGGAAAGCACTTCAAAGAATAAAAGTGCATCTGTTTTGGAACTTATCCCAAACCACTTTGAAGGCAATGATAAAATTATTTCTTCATGCACAGATTAAATATAAAGAACAATGTTCTGTATTGTGTCTTTCTTGGTCACTTCTCTTTTTTTTTAAGTTCTCTAGACAAGGAAATAAATTGGTATTTCTCCTGTCTAATTGAATTATCAATACAAACTAACAGTACTAATTAAATCTTCAGACTCTCGTCACAAATCAACATACCTTTAATACTGATCAGTTAGATCCCATGTTTTGATTTTCAAGATGATTGGAAACCTCCATTAGGATTGGTTTTCTCATGGATGGAATGAGACTGAGCTGTGTATGAAAAAAATGGATCAAATTAATAAATACCCAAAATTCACATTGATATTTCCATGTAAAAGTTTGTCTTCACTTAATGTTTATAATTTTCTTCAGCATATCACTAGACTAATTGGAAAAGGTACCTAACCATGAACGTTCCTTGTATTATATCCTGTCGTAAGTGTTCATTTGTTTTGTCTAATAGCTAATTATGTATTCTCTTGTACTTTCTCTGTTTGGTCATGCAGATCCAAATGAACATCACATGCATATCCAAAGACAAACCGTGATATCTGGAAGTTATTGAGGACCATGTTTTTTGGTTTAGAAGAAACTTACTGCTCTGTGACCTGGCATCTTTAAGACCTCAGCTACTCCTTAATCTGTCTCTTTGACTATGGATCTTTGACTACCTTGTTCAGCTTACAAATTCAGAACACACTTGCAACCTTGCAGTTTCCTTCAAAGTCATAAGGTCATAATCTAACTACAGTTCCCAGGAATCTCTTTGTCTAAGATATGTCTTTGAAGTCACTCCTTATTTCTCAAAAATTATCTTTTCTTTGCAAAATATTAAACCTTATTTTGACTTTTTTTCCCATTTCTCCTTAATTATGCAAAAGAGGAATCTTTTTTTTTTTTCCTCTTGGTGTTTTAGGCCTAATTTCCTAAACTTCACATTTAAATGAGGAAGATTACATATTAAAGGACCAAATTATCTAATGAACAAAGACACAAACCAAACTCCAATGTGCCTTTATATAAAAAGACCTATCTTTTCTTTGTGGTGTGAAGTTTTCCTTTTGAATCTCTTTGGCTATGTTTTTCATCATCTCAGGAGTTCATATAAGTTCCTTGACAGAAAGTGGATAGGATGGTTCTTTTTCATGTAGTTAATTCTCTCTCTCCCCACCCACAGAGCAGGAGGTACTGTTTATAAAGCGTCTTGAGAATGATTCTGGGGCCTTGCAGTTCCCAGAACTGTGTTTGGGTATTGCCTAGGGGATTGCTAGTTGTTATGGACTGAAGCTGTGCAAGGGAGCAAGATAGCAAATACATTTCATGTATGGCATCCTGTCAATGCCTGAATCCACATCTTGATCGTATGTAGTTTACTAACATAGGTACAGCTACAAGGACAAGTTGCATACATCAACTGTGTCCTAATTTGTTCTGATTAGCTTAAGATGTGCTCAACTTATGGATCATAATGTATATGTTGCCTATGTAGCTATTGATGTTCCATATTACGCAGTGCGCTCTATTCAAGGGGCAATTTGGGATCAAGCAGTGGTAAAGAAATGTTTCCTTGTCTGTAGCAACACCTTTCTTTCAGTCACTACCTTTCTCAGAGGCCTCTTGGCTGTGTCAGAACATGCAGAATGATTTGTGATATGTATGCAGGATAACCAATATGTCTAGTAAGTGGGGAACTCACTGTCTAGGCAAAATATTCTCTATATAGAGCATCCAGAAAAATGGTATTTACTGCATGAATAGAATATCTCCCTTTCTTATGCCCAGTAAGCCTCCAGTTAGCATTATAAGCAGTATTGTCCTGAGTATAATAGGATCATTATATGATCAGAGAGGGATCAGGATATATAAACTTTTGCTAATATTGCAATATGATAATTAATCATCTGCCTCAAAAAAATAAAAAGTCTTGTTATTAATAAGGAAGGAATGATACAAATTCAGAATTTTCTTGTGGAATGTTTATGTTACTTGCCTGTGAATCCATAAAGTATTATTCTAACTGTGACTTTTAAAGTGGTTAGTAGAGTTTTCTGTATTAACCCTTTACTTCTAAGAGATACATTTTGTCTAAGATAAAAGATAATAAATAATCCAAAAGGTAAATAATAACACAGCATCAATTTGTGAGATTAGTTTACTTTAAACACAACAAAGTGTAATAAATCTGCTTTTAAAAGGCCTTCTGTAAGGTCTTTGATATGGTCCTCCATTAAACTGGAGAGACATGGGTTTAACAGAGGGACTGTTAGATAGATAAGAAGCTGGCTGGATGGACATGTCCAATGAGTTACAATCAACAGTTCAATGTTCAAGTGGGAAGCAGTAACGAGTGGTGTCCCTCAAGGGTCAGTATTGTGACAAATACTATTTAATATCTTCATCAACAACATAGACAGTGGGAATGAGTGCACCCTCAGTATGTTTGCAGATGACACCAAGCTGAGTGGTGCAGTTGATTCACTTGAGGGAAGGGATGCCATACA
Source organism: Theristicus caerulescens (assembly GCA_020745775.1). NCBI lineage: Eukaryota > Metazoa > Chordata > Aves > Pelecaniformes > Threskiornithidae > Theristicus > Theristicus caerulescens. The sequence goes on along the minus strand of CM036559.1, from coordinate 81,726,811 downwards.
GAAGAATCTTGACAGGCTTGAGGAATGGGTCCATGTGAACCTCATGAAGCTCAACAAGGCCAAATGCAAAGTCCTGCACATGGGTCAGGGCAATCCTCAGTATCAATACAGACTAGGGGATGAATGGATTGAGAGCAGCCCTGCAGAAGAGTTGGGGATGCTGGCGGAGGAAAAATTAGATATGAACCAGCAATGTGCACTTGTAACCCAGAAATGCAATCATATCCTGGGCTACATCGAAAGAAGCATGGCCAACAGGTTGAGGGAGGTGATTCTCCCCCCTCTACTCCTCTCTGGTAAGACTCCACCTGGAGTACTGCATCCAGCTCTGGGTTCCCTGTCACAAGAAAGACATGGAGTTGTTAGAGCACGTCCAGAGGAGGGCCATGAAAATGTTCAGAGGATAGGAATATCTTTCCTATGAAGAAAGGCTGAGCTGAGATTGTTTAGCCTAGAGCAGAGAAAGCTCTGGGGAGACCATATTGCAGCCTTTCCATATATACAAAGGGGGCTTACAAGAAAGATTAAGACTTTTTATCAAGGCCTGTAGTGACAGCACAAGGGGCAATGGTTTTAAACTGAAATAGGGTAGATTTAGATTGGATATAAGGAAGAAATTTTTTTAGCATGAGGGTGATGAGACCCTGGAACAGGTTGCCCAGAGAAGCAGTGGATGCCACATCATTGGAAGTGTTGAAGTTGAGGTTGGATGGGGCTTTGAGCAATGTGATCTAGTGAAAGATGCTCCTACCTGTAGCAGGGGGGTTGGACTAGATGATCTTTAAAAGTCCCTTCCAACCCAAACCATTCTATGATTCTGTGATTCTGTGATTCTAAAAATTACATTTTTCTGAAAGCATTGCTGTTGTTTCTATGATATATGATATGCAAAGACGATTGATATAGATAACACCTGAGTTTACAATAATATACCAATCCCTTCCTTTGTTCTTTCTGTTCTCTTTCACTGTTCTAGATTGTAACAAAAAATCAGTCACAGTAATCATACCAAGTCAACATTAATCAATGAATGACTATGGAACATATACAGTTGTTCAAAACAGTTGATTTAAATACCAGTTTTAAGCAGAGCAATATTCATTGAATATGCTTTTCCTCCTTTTCTAAGTATGTAGGATTTCTACAGCACTGATTTAGGACTAAATACTATAAATTATTAAACTATTTATATTTAAACTATCAGTTCAATTCTGCTAAGCATTATAGTGCCTTGCTCTGTTTCCTGGAGGGGAATCCAAAACATAACATTTCACTCTTAAGTTCCCTATATAATGAATGAAGAGAGATAGGCATCTCATAGAAAATCCAAAACCAGTTGAATGCTGAAGAGGGATCCATGATCTTCTGTCTAAAGGTAATGCTAAATACAATAATCTTTCTGAAACATTTCTTTGTCCAATTGCCACTGTACTAACTTGCCACATCCAGTAGGCTGGGAAGGTTTTAGTCAGCTCATCAGGTCTAGATGCAATGAGCTTGAGCAAAACTGAACTACTTCCTCTCCTTTGAATTTATTAAGCTGAACCCCTGCCCCCCCTCACAAAAAAATAGTAGTTAGGCTTACAAGTTAATTATAGACAATGGAAATTTAGTATCCTTTAATCGATCTAAATGCTTTTTTATGTGCTATATCCCAACACTTATTTTTTTAAATCTACATTAGACTATTTTCATTACCAGCATAAATAAAAGATAAATTATGACGTTAATTTACAGTTTGCCCTTACATTTAATCTCAGCAAATATTAACCAGTGGCTAAGTCAAATCCTGTTCATTTAAACACTAGTCAAAGCAATATATAAACAATGCTATGAGTAGGAAAACTTTTTTGACTCTCATGGTGCCAACCTGTAAAGATTCAATAATCATTTATGCTGCAGCATGGATTGAGATGCAAAGTAATATTGTGGCATGGGTTAAAATAGTTGTAATTTCTATTGAAAAAATGTGGCTTGACTATATTGGCAATACTCTTTACACGCAAAACTAGGCCTAGGGAGTTTCTTTTACACTAACATTTGTATCACTTTATTCTGAGAAATATGACCACAGAATCACAGAACAGTTGAGGGTGAAAGGTACCTCTGGAGATCATTTAGTCCAACACCTCTGCTCAGAGTGGTATCAGCTCAAGCAAGTTGCTCAGGCATCTTTCCAGTCAGGTTTTGAATATCTCCAAGCACGGAGATTCTGCAACCTCTCTTGCAACCTGTTCCAGTTTTAACCACCTTCACAATTAAAAAGTGTTTCCTTGTGCTCAGACAGAATTTCATTCGTTTGCATCTGTGTCCATTGCCTCTTGTCCTGTAGGCAATATTGCACAGAGTCTTGCTCCCTTTTCCCCCTGTCTTTCATGTATTTATATACATGAATAAGATCCTCCTCAAGTCTTCTCTTCTCCAGGCTAAACAACCAAAATTCCTCAGCAGCCCCTTATATGACAGATGCTCCAATGCTTTAATCACCTTTTCGGCTATCCACTGGACACTCACTAGTTTGTCCATGACTCTCTGGTACTGAGGTACCCAGACCTGGATGCAGCACTCCAGATGTGGCCTCACAAGGGCTGTAGAGAGGGGAAGAATCACCTCCCTAAACCTGCTAGCAATGTTACCCAAAAACTCTTAAGGTTTATGCAGTTAGAATTAAAGGTTAAATTAAAGTTATTTTGGGGGAAAGGATTTTCCTGCTAAATGAATACTATGTACCAATGCTTCACTATAACTAAGGAATTTAAAGAAAAAATTAACTTGAAGAAATTCTTTTGAATGAGTATTGCTGTTACTTTATTCTGGGCATAATTTTCATTATTGTCCTGCTTTCTCATTGGTCACCCTTTCCAGTAATGAGATGAAGTACTTAGAAAGTGTACGTAATGCAAACTTTAGGAAATTGCTTAGATTAAATTTAGAAAGCATGTTTATTACAAGCATGTCTTTGGAGAATTAGTTTTTAAACAATAGTCAGAAACGCACAGTGATGTCCCACATTAACATTCACTGCTGATGACCATAAATTAAGTTACATCGCTTGTACAGAAAAGGAAAATCATCCAGTATGTAGTTACATTGGGACAAATGAAAAGTCTTTAATATTAAAATAAAGGTTGACGTGCAAACTTTTAAATTGTTTGCAGAATATTTCATATTGTGAAGAAGAAATAGAAGGTTCTAAGCATAGATCCATCTTTTAGTTAAAAATGAAAGCATCTTGCATAGAATATATCTTATAGCATCTACCATAGTATATACTTGTCTTCTACTCTGAATTCTACCCCCTAAAATACTTCAGTAGACAAATAGTAATAAGCAAAAGCTTCCTGTCCTCTGAAGTTCTCTAAAACTTTTTAGAGATTGTAACTTGATAGGGTTGAAAATATAACTGAGCTTCTTTAGCTCTCTATACATTTCTATGCTAAGGTGTTTTCAGGCTCACAAAAATTCCTGCAATAGTCTGGTAGATTTTATAAACAGTAGGCTTTAGCAGAATAAATTCTCAAATCATAAGATCTAATTAAATAATGCCATAAGAGACATCAGAGTTGATTTAGCCAATCCTCCTGCCCTAACTCATGATGAATTATGCCTTTGCTATTCTAAACATTTTCTAGATGGCTTTTAAAGAATTCCAGTTTGGATCCTTCAATAGCTTAGGAAGTTCTCTCTTTTTTTTTTAATGTTTACTCTGCAAATTTTGTTCAAATTAAATCCATTGCTTCTTGCATTCACCATAAATTTAGAAAATGGTTAATTTCCTTCCTTCTTACAACCAGTATACACACATTTGAAGGTCCACTGTTCTCTCTCCACATATCTGCCCGCTGTTCTCTTTTTACTGTGAATAACCCCAATTTCTACTTTTTTGAGGGGGAGCAGGGAGAGATATCCAACTGTTCTGGCTTGAGGTCCTATCCATGGGCTGCAGGGAAACACCTGCTCCAGCACCTGGAGCACCTCTCCCCCTCCTTCTTCTCTCACCCTGGTGTCTGTTAGGTCATTTCTCACTTTTCCTCACTCTTCGCTGCCTCTGCAGCATTTTGCCCTTTCTTAAATATCTTTTCCTGGGACTGCCACCAGCTTCATTGATGGGCTCAGCTGTGTCCTGTGGTGGGTCCATTTTGGAGCCAACTGGAACTGGCTGTGCCTGACATGGGGAAGCCCATGGTGTCTTCTCACAGAGGCCTCCCCTACATCTCCCCATGATCCCACTCCCAAAATCTTTCCATCTGTACCCAATACACATATACATAATACACATACACTGCAACACTGATATACCCAATCTTTTTGTTGGCCCACATTTTTCTGGAACATAGTTTCCCAAAATAAACTTTTTTAAGGTCTTGTCAGCTCTATATAGAATAGAATGATTATGTACATCATATATCTCACAGACAACAGCTCATTTTATACTCATTGGTATGATATTTGACTTTTTTTCAACAGTAAGATATTGACTCATTCCAATGTTTGACCTACTGTAGTCCCTAGACTCTTCTTTCTAGCTATTATGTCTCCAGATAGTCTCTAATCCATATTTCTGAATTAGTGTTTCTCAAGAATAAACCTTATTAGAACATTTATTTATATTTTCCCATAATTTTGCTATTTTGTCTAGATACTGTACAAATTCGATAGTATATAGCACTTTTTTATTATTCTTTATTGTGTAGGAATATGGAAGAAAACCTTTCTGAAATGCCACTGGAATCATTCTTTCATTTTGACAATGAGCTAGTGATAGCTATTCCTTGCCAGTGATCATTTCAGTCCCTTTAATTGCACTTATCCTTTTATGGGCTTATCTAAATAACATCTCCTTAGCTTACGTTTAAGAATTGCATGACAATCAAGATGAGATTCTTATGTAAAAATACCCTTTACTTGTCTGGACTCTTTGTATACAATTGAAAAAAGTATCTATTTTGATATAGCCTCAAAAGATAAAAGTAAGCATATTTAAGACATGGTTCATTTCCTCTTACTATAGAATTGACCCTTATGAGTGTTTTAAACTTGATTGTAAAGCAATTAGTTGACTAGCATTATTGTGCAGTTTGAATCTAGTTTGGAAAGTAATTATTCAGGTTTTGGAAATCAGTAAAGTAAACTTGAATAAGGTGCTACTCAAAGTGAATAGCAGAGCCTAGTTTTATGTCTACAAGATAAAATCATTATTTTTCCAGATGTGATCTTGAGCACTAAGCATAAATTCTGTGACCCCAGGAAACTCTCTGGAAGGTTGGACTGTGTGCAGTCCATACCAAAGGATTTGTAATGTATTAAATTGAGCACCTTATATGGATTACACTTCTTGTTTGTTTGGGTTTGTTTGTCTGGTTGATTGGTTGGTTGGGTTTTTTTTCTTTTGCATGGAAGCTGGGTTCTCACTTCAATTGCTGTAAATCATGGTCTTCATCTTGTATGGCCATTCAGTCTCAAAGTGCAGCGCCTTGAAATGTGCAGTCAACATGTCCTTGCAGAGGAGATGAAAAATTGAGATCTTTTCTTATTAGTCAAACTGTATTAACTCTAGCAAATTCAAAGCCTGAGAGGATCAATAATTGCATATATATTATTATTATTGCAGGTTGAGTTTTATCCTACACCTAAGACAAAACTCTTTGACCACCTACACTCATAGACAACCTATGTATACATTGTATAACACTCTTATTTGAGTCAGGACCATATATTCATGAAACTCATTACAACTCTATGACATAGTATAAACAATAGAATCTGTCTTTCAAAATTCAGGGTATACCTAATTAAAACAAAGCCAACAGATGATTATGTTGAAAAAGATAGAGAAACTGACTTTTCAGCCTTATTATACATACATTACTCTATTTTACTTCACATATTCTTGTTTCATTCAAGATGTTATGTTGTCATGATTATACTTTTTAAAAGAAGCTTTAATATTTATGTTAACTACACTGGAGAGTTTTAACAAAAATTAACTATTGTATATAACCAAATACTTTCTTTTTTTTTTCTTCTTATAAAATCAAATATATTAGCCACATGTGTTTTGTCACTTTAGATGATTAAAAAAGGACAAGAAAAAAGAAAAGGGTAATGTAGTGTTTTGATTGATGGATTTTTTCTTATAAAAGCCCTAGAGAAAGAACAAACAAAATGTGATTTAATCTAGAACCACATCTTTGATCATTTATGTGTGTAGCTTCAGGCTTTGTCAAAGGAGACAAAGTAAGAAGCAATTCTAAAAATATTATTGTAAAAATTGTTCACTTATCAAAAGTATTAACAAATGAAAATGCTTAAAAAGAGACCTATCAGTCGTATGTCTTAAGCTAACTGTAAGACTGTATAGCTTGATAAACAACAGAATTGTGATACCATGATCATTCCTCCTGGCACGCCTCATGGGATGCCTCTACTGAGAACTTTTAATGAGTCACTTTGAGCAGTCTGTTTTCATTTGCATCAGGAGTTTCCAAATTCTCTTGACATATTCCCCTCTTGCTCTTCTACCCTTCCTCCTATGCTATATTTGATTTAAATGAGCACATAGATCTACAACATCATCTAACACAGTTCTGAATCCCCTGAAGGAAATAGAATTTCTAATCTTTGAGATTAGTGTCAGCATTTCTAATCTTTGAGATTAGTGTCAAGTTTACAACTTTTAAAGCAATCCCATGCCAATTTATTAAATACATTTTCCTAAGAAAACTCTAGTTTTAAAATATATGAATAATTGTTTGGCTTGTCAGAACTACACATAAGTGTACTTGACGGTTGCTATATTCTAATTTAAATTTTCCTCAGTTTATTTTGATTCATTAAACTGAATATGGGAAAAAGGCACTGAAATTACTGAAACAGTGATGTCTTCTTATACCTATTATACTATAGGATTGTGTATTGTGCATGATAGTATGTAATAAATATGAAAAGAAGGAATCCTAAATTCAATTATTTTATGACCTTGACAGAGCTCAACCTCACATTTATTATTTAGATTTGAGGCAAGAACACTGAATACCCCTCCTATTGAATGCCCCTTCTATTCCTTAATATAAAATAAAATAAAATAATAATTAAAAAATAGATCAGGTAAACCAAGAAGCAATGCAGTTTTATTCCAGCAAGTGACACTCACTGTAGGAGATCTGGATTCTAGTGACTGCTCCAAGGACTGTGAAGGTATTTTACATTAAAATTCCATGGAGTGGAGCACAGAAGCCACCTCTGAGGAAACACCCTAGTTGTGGATCGACAGCATCGTGTCTTTTGTTTACTCTTTCTTCTACAAGGGATGTTGAATATTTTCCTGCAAATTGTTACAGTTTCAACAGCACCTACTGTAGAACAACTTATAATTTTACTCAAGAAAACAACTTGCTTTTACTTATTGGATTTGTGTGGCTAGGGAATTCCCGTAGGGTATTTTCTGACATCCTTGGTTGATTTCATACAAGAAAGATAGTGACGGCTGTTCTGTTTTCTAAATAAGCAACTTAGGATCTTTTTAACCCTTGAAAATGAGTATGGTGCTGACGTTCCAGAGATAGTAGAAATACAAAATAAGAAACTCACATGGGGAACAAGGGAAAATTCCAATTTTGTAGTAGTTTTTAGAGAGTAATATATATAATATTAGTCCTATTAGGTAACTTAACTTGAATTGATACTATGCAAAAAAGTTTTTGTGTTCATAATGAACAAGGTTTGATATGAGAATTATAGGGGGAAAAAAAAAAAGCAAAACCAAAACAACCACAAAAAAACCAAACAAGCTAGCAAACCAACAGACCCTTAAAGATAAGGCTTTTCTGTATTTCATTCAAATCAGTATGGAGGAACTGCATGAGAATGAGTTGCAGGTTGTTTGAATTAGAAAAATCAGGAAGGCTATAACAAAGTCCGCACTGGAAATATATACCCCTCTTTAAATCATTTGAGTGTAGGAATCTACACTGCTTGACTGAGGTGTACACAAATGTAAGAAATCAAAAACATAGCCAGGTATGGCAAAAGTGTTTGAATTAAAAAAAAAAAAAAAAAAAAAAGGAAAAATTTTTCTGTCTGCTGGCATGAGACAAATGATGGAGCTGACCTAGGTGCTGAGTGAAGTTATCTTCACGGGGATGATTCACTCCACAGAGTCAAGGAAGTTCTCTTGATTGTGTTAATCTGGAAAAAAAAAAAGGAACCAACTCTTCTCAAACAATTTCAAGCAGACAAAAAAGTGTGCTGAGCCTTTCCCTAGCTTTATCTCATAGTGTTTTTTAGTAAGGAAAGGAAGAAAAAAAGAGAGCAAAGGCTTGAAAGTCAAAATATAACCCTCAAGTTCTGCTAAGAGACCAATGTGTCTAAATTGCAAGTTCTTCAGCTTTTATTTCATTTAGGATTTTCAGGTTTTGTGAAAATGCACTCTTGGCCCATAGTTCTCATGTGTACAGGAAATCATCAGGGCTGGAGGGGCAGGGAGGAGAGGGAATCAAAACCCAACCTACTCATAACATTGCCACAATACTACAATGTCCTACATTGGTACAAAGATAAGTAACAAGACCTGAGCTAAATTGGAGAGAGGTTAGAGAACTTTATTTCAGGCACCTTCATTAAAGACTGTATGTCCTTACCCAACCAACAAACTGAATACATTACCTTGAATAGTTTGCTTGTATTTCCTCTCTGCAAGATCTTCTTTGAACTTACACTTTGTTTAATACATTGTTTTATTCAGTTATGTGAATTGATAAGCCATTCTCTGCCAAGCTTCTTATAACACCTAGGCCATCACTGCATTTAAAACTGACAATTTACCTGAACATTTGCTGAAAAGAAGAGCCAAATGGAGGTAAAGAAAACATACTAAAAGCTGAACAATTCAACTCTTTCCTGACTTTTTCTCAAATTTTCAGTCATTTACCCTCTTATCCTATCTTGGGACCTTCACTGTTTTGTATCTTCTTCACTGTTTGTATCTTAGCATGTCTCCTTCTTCACTGAATAGAGTCATCCAAGTTCTCAGATTAAAACCCACTATTCATCTGTCATCTCAGCAACCAGAGACCACTGTAATTGAAGACAAACTCAAACTTAAATGAATGTATTGCCAAGAAACTCCTCAAGGGATCTCCTTGTAGATCTCCATCTCCTCATTTTTAATTTCAAATTCTCTAATGGCTAATTATGATCACTAATGAGATTGCCTTTTTCTTACATTAAATGGCAACAGTTAAAAAAATGCATGCAGAAAATGACCAGCTTCATATCTGTCTGCCAGTTAGAAAGGAAGCAAGAGTGAGACATTCAGATTTTCTGTGAACTGCAACAAGATTATTGGTATCCATTAAAAATACACTCACTCACTTAAAATTCTAAATGCATAGCCTACAAAATACTATGGACAGATAAGTACTCTGAACTTTTCCATTTAACATTGTATAACAGCAAATGCAAGTGTTATCTGTGTTCACTGAAAATGAGCCAGTATTGGTTCCTGTGTTGATAAATTTGATCCTTGACTGAGACCATCTTAGCAGTTAGCAAAAAGTATGTTTTACTGTAGAGTTCCCTTCTGCAGTCAGTTTGCTTTAAAAAAAATCTTAAAAGGAGATGTGCTTCCATATAAAGATCTGATGTGTGGGAAAAGAATATTTTTTCTCTTGTCTTATTTATTTGGATTAATATTAAATGATATGGTCTTATTTATATACACTTTAAATATATATATATATCTCCATTCATATAAAACAATATGATCTTTTTTATATATGCTATATATACAAAAATGTACATTACAATCAAACTCCATAGAATTAAAACTTATTGAAAGCCTCAAGGGTGACCCTATAAGAAAAAAAGTCAGTGATTAGAGTTGGGGTAATCTATGTTGTAATCCATTTACAGAAATACACAAAAGTCATTTTACTTTCTTCATTGTTATGAACACATAATAAACAGATTTTTGCAAAAATCCTGAGGCAAAGATCCTATCCTAGTGTCAGGAGACTACTGTCTCATATTATTTTTTACCCACACACTAAGCTGTCCCCTGAAGCATAACAAAGAATTTCTTGTTTGTGGGTTAGTTCACACTTTTAAATACATCCCCGTCTTTTTCTTTACTGTAGAAAGGAGCTTCAGCTGTGAATCAATCTCTCCTTAACATCAGATAAGCTACTTAATACCTCAATTTATGTAGGGAAATTAATTAAAATGACTTTATGTAGGATCCAGCAATTCTGCTCTGCAACTTAACATCATATTGACTTTAAGGATATTTTTTCCAAGTAAATTCAAGATAGATATCAAGAAAAAAAACAGAATTTCCTTGAAATCTATGGCTTTATTTTATGATTAATTTTTAATGGAATTATGAAGACAAAAAAAAAAGAAGATCTAACATTTCAGTTGTATTTACCAAAATGGACAAATTACTGAGGAATATGTATAGACTACAATTCTGTACTGTTCTGTGTGTACTGTGTACACATATTCACTTTTTATTTCTTTACCTCAGAACTCTCTAGTCATGTGCTGTACTACACAAAATTGGCATCTCCTGTGTATTTCTTGCAAAATAAAATGCTAAACAAATATAATTTAGAAGCTCACTTAAGACGTTGAACTCTGATTGAATACATGTTCAGAGAAATCGGAAAAAATAGTATTTCATGGGTGATAAGGAAGAAAATTACATTCTTTAGATATATTGCAGATAAACTACGTCACTAATCATATGAATATCCCTTTCTGTTACAAACAGCACTCGTAATGAATGGCCTTGACATTTTCATTTTTCTCAAGCTAAACATTTATGTTAATTGATGGGAAGTATGCCTCTCATGATGTGTTCTTTATATAAATTACTAGGTGTTTTTCATTCCCCCTCCTGGGGTGTCTTTCTAGCTGAGTTTATTGTAAACCCTGCTCATACAGGAAGTGTTAAACAAGGGGATTTTTTTTTCCCCTTGGAAAGTGTATGTTATCAGCACAGACAGAATATAAAAACCCTAGCACCTGGCTTGGGCATAAACTTTTTTGTGTGCTTAAAATTATAAGAGTTTCCTTATAAAGATGGTTATTATTTAAACCCTGTAGAAACTTTCCTTATCTTCCACAATTAAACTAATTAAATTTGAGTAAGTATTCTGGGTTTCTGCAAGAATATCAATGTCATTATTTGATTTTTTTTTAAACTGTATTTTAGAAACCTACTCAAAGGAGCACACAGGATTCCACACAGTGTAGATCTTAGAAGTAGGGTTTGTCCAATAAATGAAACAAACCTATGAATCCAAATAGTAAATCAACTAAAGTGAGGCAATAAACAAATAAAAATAGAATCACTTATGGTAACAAAAAGTGGTTAAAGTAAATTATATTCTCTAATGAAATACTGTTCTAATCAGTTGCCTTGACAACATGCTTTAAACACTAGGAAGTGGAAGCTATGACATTATGAAGGCCAAAGAAGTAGAGCAGCCAAGAGAACACAGAAGAATGCTCAGTGCTTCTCTCTTGCCCATGCTACTTATTTTTCTGTGGAGCATAACCCCCACAGCAGTTGTTATGGTGCACCCCAGGGGAAATCACACTCATCAGTACAAGACTAAAGTTACATCTCCAGGAGTGTCTAGTGAAAGGCCCCGCCTCATTACTGTTTCCCATGCTGCAGCTGCCTACAATCTAAGCCAGCTATTTTAAATAATGTAGATTGAAACTTTTTGAAAACTGGTTAAAACTCCATTATCAAGATTAAATTAAGCTACTTCAAACACAGCAGATGAATTATGTATAAAAGAAAATGTGTTCACCATAGTAATTTACTGAATAATAAAGATATAAAACCATATTTTGAAAAGTAGAAATAAAGAGTACAACAAAAATGTGTTTAAAATGCAGCTTTCATCTGCATTAACCAGTTCCAGTATTAGGAATGGCTGTAAAAATAGAATTGTGTTTAATCAAGACTTTCAAGATTTTGAAAATTGGGGTCACTCTTCTTCAGAATAAAATTAAATAATTTCTGAAGAATACGGGAAATAAGTGAGAAAATGTGAAAAAGAAAATCACTGTCTAAATAGTTTACAATATAGGTATTTTGATTCCAGTTCAAGCTGATTTTGGCTGGAGACTTAAACTTAAGTCATCCATAAAACTAGTGACTATTCTAAATCACTATTATACAGTTACTATCTCTATTAAAGCTGCTGTATCTGGTATAAGTAAGAAACAGCTACTGCATACATCATTATGACAAAGAAGCTATTAGATGCCAGTGGGAGGGGAGTGGTCTGGAAGTCTTTCACAGGTCCAGAAACAACTTCCAGTCACATCTCAACTTCATCTCCCACTCCTCAGTTTCTGCAGGAAAACAAACAAAATGTAACTGATGCATGATCTGGAAGTGAGGACCGGGTTCCCCATGGTTCAGATTTTAGACAACAGGGGCCGAGGCACTCTGAAGAGTGCCTCTGTCTCATTTATATGTCGACTGAGACAATGATGCTACAGCTTAGTATTTAAATCAATCTCTCAGGATAGACTTAGATTTCCAAACATGAGTCCCATGTTCAGTCAAACATGAGTCACGTTTATTCTAGGTACAGTGTTGTGTTAACGTCAAGGAAACAAATGGAATCATAAATCAAAAAGTGAGAATATAAATTCCTCACTGTAAAATATTATAAAACTTATGTAAGGGTCAAGATTCTGCATACAATGATTTCAACCTATGGTTAAAAATATTATTACAAGATTTGAAAACATGTATTAAAAATGCAGTAAAGAAGGGAAGACAATCATATAATATTGTAATTTAAACTATTAGTCAAAGATACATTTTTCACACTACTTTTGCTTTGTCATGATTTTGTGTGTGCATGCGAAGAGACTAGGGATGGTTGGCTTTTTTTCTTGTAAGGAAGGGAAAGTAATAATTACAACCTTTTGATTGTTTTAGATATAATATTCTTATAATTGAAAAAAAGTGGAAATTTTGATGACGTGTGGCAGAACTGCTTTTGCTTATGTGTAAATATGAGATCCAGAATAAGATTTTATACTCCTTAGTCCTGAACTTCAAGCATCTTGATTTGAAACCGTCTAACCCTAGATATTCTTAAGATTATTAGATGATTCCTCTTTTTAACTAAAAAAAAAAAAAAATCGAAGACAATCACATTTTACATAGTACACATGTCCAGGACCATCCTAATTCAAGAACTGAGGTAGAAAATTCCCTAAATTGCAACAGCCACTTCTCAGCTGTGAAAGGGGGAAGCGCAACCAGTTCTGGAGCACAGGTGTATAGCTGGGTTGTGTTCTGCCTGCAGGACATCACTTAAGGCTCTTTCCTCGCTTTTCTTCTCACCAATTCATTTAAGGTTGCCAGTGGAAGAAAATCTTGGCACTTAGGCAGAAACGAGGCTATGCTGTACTTCTACAAGTCTGGATCCTGAGAACGAGGTATGTGTCAAGCACCATGAATTCTACTTCCCATCAGAGTTCCCTACCGTTCAGAGACTTGGAACTTGAAATATGGAATTTCATGGAAAGGAACAGTGCAGTAGTGTGTTTTTTTCACACATTAACACTAAAGACCTAAAAACTAGCAGTTGTGGCTCTTTTCTTTTTAAAATGATGCTGTCAAAAAAAGTCATCCATCTTTAACAAAAGAGCTTTGGTTTGAGTTTCTTGCCTTACTGAGAATACATGAGACCACTCAGCTTCTGAGGGAGGTTTTATATTCCACACTTTTTTGTCATGACTGTATAAAACCAATATATAATGCTAAATACAGTATTCTCCTTTCTATTTTGCTGATGGGAATAATGACATAGAGCAAGATGAATTATCCTAGATGAGAGAATCAGAAGTGCATTGTAAGCTACCCTAGAAAATGGAATGCTGAATTCTCATTCTTTGATATATCTTCTTAATTAACTCCATACTTATCAAGTTTTTTGCTCACCTATCATTATGTGGAAATGAAAACAGTATTTTTACAGCTTTTAGTGCATTTTGACAAGCTTTAAGAATAATGCATTATCAAGAATATGACTGTTCGTGTAACCCATCTCTCCCATTGGAAGGGGTTTCAGTGACTTATACAATTTGAGTTAAGGTTAAAAAAATAATTATGTATGTTTACTGTCCATCTAAGTATTTGTCCAAGTTCTGCATATAATTCTGCTTTGTTGACTCAAAGATAAAGTTCATTTCTGAATTTCTGAGACAATCTAACCTAAAATACAGAAATTCAATAGCCTGATTTTTTTTTTTTTCTCAAAGAAAAAATTGTGTGTTCAGTTGAAACTACCTTGATTCTGGAAAACAATAAACTAGGGATACCAATAGGGAAATCTCTGAGATAACATATCATCTGTATGATGCATAAATAACAATGTTCTTTGTACTGCATGTTAAATGGCTGTCTGTGAAGACAGCCATAAAACCAGACACTTTTGAAGAAGAAATATGAAGGTTAATTTCAGAATAAATATTGCTGGCCTTTTTGCCCCTTGCTGGAGATTATACAAAGTAGTAATTATTTCATAGGGATTATAAGATGTTAGTATCTTCCTTTTATGTATTCATGACCTGACTTTTGGTGTTGACACCCATTTTCCATGTTTAACTTTCCAGAAGTTGTCAGCAGTCTGTGTTTGAGAGAGGCAAAGTTTCCCCCAACGCTGTTCAAGGCTCAGAAACATTCTTCTGGAGCAGTTCCAATGTCAACTGCCTGCACAAAAGCAAACTCATTCCTGTCGAGCCACAAATGTGACACCAGTAGGGTGTATAAAGAGCAAAACTAATAGTCAGGAATCTCCAGGTTTGTCACAAAGCTATGCACAAACTCCATATTCTGGAAATTATCATATCATGAAGGAAAACCAGTTTCAGGGGATCTTGCTATGTACCATCATTCAAGTCAAAGTACTTATGAAAATTAGTTATGATCTTTGTAAAACAGGATTAGTTACATATTTATAACTCATGAGAGTGTTAATTTATTTCTTCTGAAATGCTTCAGCATTGATACAATGCTGCAGAATAAGCAGCAGCCCTCAGAGTTACTGTAGTCTAACAGCTTTCATTTATTTGTCAATTGCTCTTGCTATTTCGATTTTTCTAGGGGATGGATGATGACCCTGAAAATCTATATTTAGTATCTCTATTCTTTGTATCAAGTGAATCCATTAGACTGTAGAGTCTGTTATACTTGTTAGCAGCTAAAAAAGTGGTTGCAGATGCATGAAAAACTTCTGTGCTGTTTTCCTACCTAGATTGGCTTTCTGAAACTTCACATGATGGAGGAGTAAATGAACATGGAAACAATGATAAAGTTGTCTTATTACAAAGAAATGGTCATCACTCTTGAAAGAGCTCCTACTTTAGACTGAGAGAACATCACCAATGATGGAGAATGACTAGGGGATTGAGTTAAACTCCCTGTATGTTGGCTAATGTTTATCTGTCTCTCACCCCTGAACTAATAACTTATTCTTCTACCTCCTGGTTAAGGTCAGAACACAGGGGTTTATTTTGCTTATATCTTGCTTATTTGATATTTTATGGCATTGATGGATTATATTTCTTAAGACTAGAGAGGAATTTTCCCCTGAGTTTTAGGTTGATTTTTGAGTGTTATAAGGAGATTCTCTGTCTTCTCATGGAAAATTCTGGATTTAGTATATGCTAAATCCAACCCAACAATTTAGCAAGTGTCAGGTAGTCATTCCAAAATGGAGCAATTCCCTAATAGCAGTCAGAAAAGGGTTGAGACAATAGTGTCTCAGAAACAGCAAGGAGTGGTCTAACAACTCATGCATGCAGCTTCCTTTTCCTTGTATGAGGAGAAGGTTAATGTGTCGGAAGCACAGGCTGAGGGTAGTCTTTCTCAAAAAGGAAGAAGTAAGGAAAGGAGTGAAAGCCTGCATTACTAAATAATTCCTAGATTAATTGGTAAGGTCACAGTTTAATCGAGTGACATTCCTCACATCTTCTCTTTTGACTTGCAAATCAGAGAGAATACTGGCAAGAAAACCAAAGCAGTTCTTGAGCGTTTTGAAAATATAAATGTTTGGGCAGGTTTGAAAACATTCTCTAAAAAAGTGAGAAGACTTTCTAAAGGGTATCATTTTTTTATTTGAAAATGATACGTATTCTCAAACCAACAAATCGAAAGGCTGATATCCCAGGAGACCATGTTTGATTACTTGCCCAGAGTGCAACAAAAAGATAGGCCTGGAATTCTTTTATTTTCACAGACTGAAGAACATAGTCAGTGAGGAACCGAGTGCTTCACTTAATGTATTTCAAAATGTCTTGGGAGAAAATCCTATCCTTTTAAATTTTGACTTTGAGGGTAAGTTGGAGGACAATAGTACTAATAAGAATGCAAGGGGCTTCGTGTCATATCTGTTTGTGTGGGATTTCACATCTCATTGTTAGTGCAAATAAAAAGTAGCTGGGTTTTGATCCAGTTTGGTGCATGCTTATCAAATGACAGTTAAAAATATGTGTTTATATTAAGATACCTTCTCTGTCTCTTTTGAGCAGTGAAATCCAATCTTACCTGCTTATTTACAGAGTGAGACAGAAGTATTCCTCAGTGAATTACACAGACGAGGCTGGGCATTTTGCCAAAGAGTGCTGGTAGAGTGGAGATGCATATATATTTTTATAATGCACATCTACTTTTGATGAGACTTTGCTTGCTCTTGCAAGGTTATTAAAATTACTCAAGGAATCTTCTTGCCCCCATGTCTGTCCCATATGCAAACATCACAAATACAAGTGGCTGATCACCTTGTACTTTGGACCAATACTATAGGTAATTCTGCTTGAAACAGCAGTCATGCAAAAGATAATATAAACAGAACTTAATAACTAACTCAATAAATGTATATTGAAATATTTCAAGGTAATTTGAACCATTAAATCTGTATTATAGTGCTTGCTAAAGAGACAATGATAAATGAGTTATGAGGCACCAAATGGGTGCTTCAAGCAACAGGGCAAACAAAAACAAAATTAAGAAAAAAAATAAAGTAGTCTTGACTAGTATGAGATATTTTTACGTGAAATATTGTTGCCTTATATTTTTTACAGCTTATCTCTACTTTTGGAGATAAATTAAGATTTTTTTGGTAGTTGTTTCCGACATAAAACAGTTTTAGATTGAAGTGTTTTGTTAAATGAAACAGAAAGAAAAAATAGTTTTCTCTAGGTGAGTATACTCATGTACATTTGAGAATGGAAGCTTTACATCTATGATAATAGTTTGGCCAAACTATAAAGATAGAATGCCATATTATTGCTTATTATCCAGTATTTGTATTTACAGTAAGTTTCAATTCTATACAGAACTTAAAACATTCAGAAAAATTTGGGTAGTGTATGTATATGTATATATGTGTATATATATATATATAAACACACAAAAATTATCAGGGGGCTGGAGCACATCCCCTATAAGGACAAGCTGAGAGAGTCGGGGTTGTTTATCCTAGAGAAGAGAAGGCAGGTACAGGACAACCAGGTGATCAGGTCCAGTCAGCATGGATTTATGAAAAGCAGGTCCTTCTTGACTAACCTGGTCTCCTTCTATGACAAGGTGACACACTTAGTGGATGATGGAAAAGCTGTGGATGTTGTCTACCTGGACTTTAGCAAAGTCTTTGACACTGTTTCCCATAGCATTCTGCTGGAGAAACTGGCTGCTTATGGCTTGGACGGGAGTATGCTTTGCTCAGTAAAAAACTGGCTGGATGGCAGGGCCCAAAGAGTTACGGTGAATGGAGTTAAATCCAGTTGGCGGCCGGTCACAAGTGGTGTTCCCCAGGGCTCAGTATTGGGACCGGTTCTGTTTCATGTCTTTATCAGTGATCTGGACAAGGGGATTGAGTGCACCCTCAGTAAGTTTGCAGACAAGTTGGGCAGGAGCGTTGATCTGCTGGAGGGTAGGATGGTTCTACAGAGGGATCTAGACAGGCTGGATAGATGGGCCAAGACCAACTGTATGAGATTCAACAAGGCAAAGTGCTGGGTCCTGCACTTCGGTCACAACAAACCCACACAATGCTACAGACTTGGGGAAGAGTGACTGGAAAGCTGCCCTGGGGGTGCTGGTCCACAGCTGGCTGAATATGAGCTGGCAGTATGCCCAGGTGGCCAAGAAGGCCAATAGCATCCCGGGTTGTATCAGAAATAGTGTGGCCAGCAGGACTAGGGAAGTGATCGTCCCCCTGTACTCGGCACTGGTGAGGCCGCACCTTGAATACTATGTTCAGATTTGGGCCCCTCACTACAAGAAAGACATTGAGGTGCTGGAGCATGTCCAAAGAAGGGCAACAAAGCTGCTGCAGGGTCTAGAAAACAAGTCCTATGAGGAGCAGCTGAGGGAACTGGGATTGTTTAGTCTGGAGAAAAGGAGACTCAGAGGAGACCTTACGGCTCTCTACAACTACCTAAAAGGAGGTTGTAGCAAGGTGGATGTCAGTCTCTTCTCCCAAATAGCAGGCAATAAGACAAGAGAAAATGGCCTGAAGTTGTGCCAGGGGAGGTTTAGGTTGGATATGAGGAAAAATATCTTCACTGAAAGGGTAGTCAGGCACTGGAACAGGCTGCCCAGAGAAGTAGCTGAGTCTCCATCCCTGGACGTATTTAAAAGATGTGTAGATGTGGTGCTTAGGGACATGGTTCAGTGTTGAACTTGGCAGTACTAGGTTAACGGTCAGACTAGATGATCTTAAGGGTCTTTTCCAATCTAAATGATCCTATGATTTTAAGGCTCCGGAGAGACCTTATAGCATTTTCCAGTACTTAAAGGGGGCATACAGGACAGATGAGGAAGGACTCTTTATCAGGGACTGTAGTGATAGGACAAGGGGTAATGGTTTTGAACTGAAAGAAGTTAGATTTAGATTAGATATTGGGATGAAATTCTTTACTGTGAGAGTGGTGAGGCACTGGAACAGGTTGCCGAGAGAAGTTGTGGATGCCCCATCCTTGGAAGTGTTAAAGGCCAGGTTGGATGGGGCTTTGAGCAACCTGGTCTGGTGGAACGTGTCCCTGCCCATGGCAGGGGGGTTGGAAACAGATGATCTTTAAGGTCCCTTCCAACCCAAACCATTCTATGATTCTATGATTCCATGATATGTACTTGCTTATAAACTATTTGCCTGCTCTCTGATACGCTTCATCTACCTTTTATTTCAAGGTGTAATTTATTCATGGTAAAAACTATGTTTTTTGATATCAGCATAACTGTTCACATTTCTTGGTATATGGTATTCAGAAAGAACATCTCATATGTGTATTCACAAATGTATTATTTGCATTATTCAGTTGTACAAGCTAAACTGGATTTCCATTTTTTATAGCTAAAAGATTTTTAGGATTATGCTTGACTCACCCATTCATTTTTACTTACTCATGATCATTGTTTGATCTGAAAATGGTACGAGGAAACTACATTAGCATGAAAAAGAATGTCTTCTGATTTCAGTATCATTCATTCTAATGTAATCACACTAAATTTTCTGGCATGATAGATATACTTGTCATGACAGATAAAGGTTTTATCATTTCTTATCCTAACAAGGCCTGCATCAATATTAACACACAACTCAATGTATATAAGTTCATGCAACAGCTGTAGCTTCAGATGCATAGACAAACGCTGAAAAAATGAAACTCTTCTAGAAAAAAAAAGATTAAACTATAGTAACACTACTGGAGTACAGCAGTACGACAGTTAGCCCTTGAAACTGCTAAAGTAAAACTAAGGATGATGGACCATATATTTCAATAAAAGATCTTCTTTAAAGAGTAAGATTCTGAGTAGAATACCTTTCACATTTATTAACTCACTAGTTACCACATTATTCATTTGAGACCTGACCAGTAGAAATCATTATCTATTTTTTAACATAGTTCTTTCAGAAAACACTTGTCCATGCCTATGTTGGGTTGGACATTGAAAAGACTGCCATGGCTCCGAAATGCTTACCTCAATATGCAAAACACATCTAAAAGTCTCCTTTCATTTATACACTAAAATTCAAGGTGGCAAACATACATTAAACACTTTTCTCTTTACATATCAAGGACAATAATCTGACTGACAGAAAGGCAGCCATAAGAATGATAATGTAGGTTTTTAGACTCTGCAGTGAGTTAAAAACACTTTCCACACCCTTCCCCGTTCTGAGAATTTGCCCACAAGTGCCGTCATACGGGGAAGAGTGTTCCGTTGCACACACAGGTGTCCCATCATTCCTTTCCATGAGAGCTACAACAACTGAATATCTACTTCTGCCATAAAATAGCAGTACTTTTTTTAAAAAAATAACATTATGTTGTCTGGCTTTGTTTATTTTTTTAGAATTTTTCATCATAGCTATATGTATTTTTCCACTTTGTTTTATAGAACATTATGATGGTAAGTCAACTGAGAAAGGACACATTTATAGTATCTTTATTTTATTTTTTACAAGTTTTTCTAATCAGCTTGTGTCAACAATAATCTCACAAGACATTTGAAATCCAACACAAAATATTCCCAATGCATATGTAACCACTGATTGCATAATGTCATGTTTGAATTTGATTTATTTATTTCTTAGATGATGAAAGACTTTTCATAGCAACTGTGACTAAATATCATATAGTACTTCCACCATCACACAGGAAAAATCTTTCATTATTAACCACTCAAAATTGTAACTATAAATAAGTAAATATTTAAATTTATATTATTTATTTAATCTTGAGTTTAGATAATAATAACAATAATGATCAAAATATTAAGGGGAAAAATGCTTAATTTTTCTTTGTAATGATACAATAAATCATTTTGGAATCTTTCCTCCAAACCTGCTCCAAAGTTTTTTCTGCTGTTAGACACATTCAACTATTATGTATATATGCAGTCTCACTCAGTTCATTGTCTTAGAACATTTCACTAATAAAACAAGAGAGAGTTTTCAAATGGCTGAAATAATTTTTTTCTGTAATATTAAATATTTTTATTTTGTTAGCACGTGAAGATTGTTTTGCAAACATGCTTATTATAATAAGTACTATAAACCACCACTGTGATGCCCAAGCAGGAACTCAGCATAGCATTTGAACTTTATTAACAGTCTGGAAACGTGAGGCTAATCATCATAATTTATAGACTCTTTAATCAACATAATGATCCCAGTGTAGCTTCTATTAACTGAACTAAACAAAAACACAGCAAAGGCCTATAAACAAAAACTTTAATGCTGTGTTTACCATCGTATGCAATCTTCCCAGAGGACGATCATTACATCAATTGTCTGTGCATTACTTTTGCCCACTTTACTAAACTACATGCCATAATTGGTGGAAGTGACCTGGGAGAACTTCCATATAGACTATTTCTGCAGCCTTGTTTGGGACATCCATGTAGTGAAAATTGTATTATTAACCTATGACTATAAACATTTGTGCACTGGCTTGGGTTTCCAGACTGACTGAGTTTGTCGTATTCTGGTCTCTAGAACTGCATGATCAACAGCCCATTAAAAATCACCCAAACCCTACATCATTTTTTTACAAAATGCAGAGGGAAGACAAGAAACCCTTAGAGAGGGGGAAAAAAAAAACCAACCACCAACAACTCCATCCCCCAAAAAAACCCTCCAAACCAGTAATTATTGTGTATCACATCCCTCTTCTCCACTTCAGTTGGAATGAAGGACTAGAATTTACATGGTTACTCGTTCATGAAAGTGTAAGTATAGCTGTCACTTCATTACTGCATCAAAGTGAAACTGAAGTGGCAAAAAGAAAAACTTGTCCCTTATGTATTTTGCTAGCTCTCAGATGTAACTAACTGTCAATGTGTGTTGATTTTTTTTTGGTGTTTTTTTTGTGGTGTTTTTTTTTTTTTGAGAGAGAGACTGAAATAAAGGAAACATACTCTTTGATGGCTAAGAAATAAACAAGACAATAACATGTTGAAACAACCACCTTTTTTGTACTGGGAAATGTTTACAAGTATCTAAACATTAGAAGAAGTGACACTACTGTCTAGCACTTGGATCTTTTGTTCCTTTTTGTAAAACCAAAGTGAAATAAGATCTCATATAAAAAAATACAGAAGGCTGAATAGAATTCAGGAAATCCTAAGAGTATTTTCTTCTCTATCTAGCATTTTGCCTATGTTTCAAAATGCACTCAACTGTTGATTTTTTTCTCTCAGAGCATGATCTTGTCAAAGCAAAATAAGACAGACTGCTAAATAATTATAAAACCAAAACACTAAAACTGATTTGACTAAAATACAGAAGAGACAGAGAATTTGAAATCAAAGGCTGTATAAAGAATAAGCTACTATACATCCTATTGGATCAATGTTTCTTCCTAGGATAGATTTTAAAATTTTAATGACTTAATTTATTGTATTATTCTTTAAAATATTCAGTCTTTATGATAAATATCACCAGCACATTTAAAAGAATGGCAAGAAACAACATTCAGAATTATATAAGCATGTGAAAACTGCTGTATATGTAGTTAATTCCTGCTAAATTCAAGTTACTCAAACCCCATCTTTTACCACATTTGTTATAGAAGAACTTTTTTTTTTAAAAAAAAATTTCTTTCTTCCCATAATACTGAACAATATAATACTGAACAATAGGGGGGGTGGGGATTAATCACAGAAAGACTAAAGGCTAGGCCGTATTTGATATTACTTCAAATATTTACACATTTAAGCTTTGAATGGCTTCTAGGGTACTTTATAGCAATGCTCAACTCTATGGGGTGTAAACTCCTTATGAACCTATCTATTTACTTTGAAACTCCTCTAGGCACTATAGCTCTGTAAATGTGAAAAAGAAATCCTGTTTCTCCTTGTACCTAGCATGTTACTGTGTTCCATGTTTAAGTGGATAGCCATTTATAGTCCATTTGATTTCTCCGCAAAACTTCTAAAAGCTGTAAGTCATCATAACTCGTAATAACTTCACTGGTGGTGGCACGAGTGCCAAACTTTCTTTTCAGGTTGTCATCCATGATATTATGATCCATGATGAACCTATTCCGTGTGTACTAAACAAGTTGTTTTCTTTTTTTTTTGGTTTTTGTTTTTGGTGGAGTTTTTTGTTTCTTATACACCTGCTGGCTATTAACTTACCTCCAAAAGGCAGAGAGATAACTGTTGCCTGGTATTCAGGACCACCTGTCAACCTTGTAGTGTACAAGATCCCACTTCAACTTTAGTAGACCTTGAAACACCTCCATCTCCCACATCCCTATAAATGCTTTCATCAAGAGAACAAAACAATTAAAACAATGTAAAGCTATTATCACCATTTTTCCAGCTTTAGAGGTAAGGTAAACAGGTAAACGGATAGAACCCCTGGGGGTGGACTTGTCTAACATTTTAAATTGGTTTTCTAAAGGGTAAACAGAAGTAAAATGAGACACCTATAAGCCTTCTGTGGGTATTCAGAGGCTCCCATATATCTCCAGTACCTGTATAAAAAACTAAGGCAGTCATTTTACGACATCAGAGCCTCTGTAATTCAGTGTAGCAATGACTGTTAGGTACCTATATTAGGCCACTATTTTTTACCTTTCACTTCCTTGGGTTACAAGATGCAGGAATATGAGGACACTGAGGTCACCTGTGTGCAGAAAAGAACAATGAACACTAACAAAGTAAGTTATTTCAGTTTTTCTTCTGTCATCTCCCTTTTGTGTTCAACAACTATTCTTTTCCCTCCTTTGTGAGTAGGAAGCTATTTTCATCTCCATCCATAAAATACCATAGCTGTCTTATACATCTGCTTAAGAGTAATAGTTGTCATCCACCTTGTGACTACTTCCAACTCAAAGTTCCTCATGTGACTTCCTTATGTTTTCTCTTTTGCTGTCTCACAAGCTAGTAGTCAAGGTGCAAAGTTAGATGTTTGGAGGAAGTCATGTACCTTTTCTGACTGAAGACTAGCCTGAGGAAAGTGTTTAGTTCTTCTCAGAAAGTGACTCAAAAGTTAGTCTCAAGGGTAGCTTCTGAGGAACAAAAGTTTAGGTTTGGGTTTAGTGTTTTTCTTTTTTTTTTTTAATTCTCTCATTTCTTTATACGTGGCTCAAACTGCAATTACAATTTTCTCTTTCTACCTGTCCATTAAGTATCTCCCTGCCGGATTTCAAAAATCTAGCTGAGATCTTTACTTCTTTAATAACGTATAAGCTCATAAATGTTATAAAAAAGTTTTAATTAGACCTTTCATTAGATTGTAGTCATATCCATATGTTAAGTACTCACAAGAAAAAGATGCCAGAGTCAAAATATTGAAGTCTATGGAACAGTACATTTGCCTTTTGCCCACCAGATACATTCTGTATGAGTATTTCTATATTCCCTTTGTGTTCTATGATAGGAACTAGTTTAATCCTCTAGTTATAATGCCACTTTCTACATTCCAAAAATATTGCTGAAATGAAAAAAAACTTATATTGAAGTAGTATTTTAGTGAATTTTACTGACCACGTTTGAACTTCATTCTAAGACCAAGAAGAAAAATCCTAACAGGGTTTGGCCCTGGCAACTGAAAATGTATTATCCATAGAAAGCAGTGCCACCAACATGTCATTATTGCAAATAAAATGTGAAATTATTAACAATGCTCTACTTCATTAGGTTTAATAATGCTGATGTATAAAATAAGTCATTAAGGGATATTAAATTTAATTGTTAAAATTTTCTGCTTTGGTTTCTTCTATATAATTCAAGTGTTATTCATATGAAAGAAGACAGAAGAGTTTGGCGGTTAAGAAAATCTGTACCGGGACCATAGTTGTCTGTGTTTCAGAATGCTAAGACTGGGAAAGCTGCTTAAAGCACAATTTTCACAAGTTAATTCCTTTTTTTTTCCCCTTGTTTTCCTTTCTTTGGGCTTTTTGTTCTTTTTACCTAGGTTAAGTTTTTTTTTTTTTCAGAATTAGTCATTGAGCTTTCTGAACATTCATCAGGAAATGAAGTCTCCTGAGAAAGTGTTGGTTCTTGCCTTGGACAATTGAAAAGGAAATAATAACAAGAATAAGAACCCATCTGATTTTAAACGCTATGCCAACACATGTAGAAGATAAGGTATGTTCTTTCAGAACCCATTAATTCCTCAACATTAACAACAAAAGCAGTGAGGAAGGATAATACAAAATACTGAAAAAAACCCTGTTAAACACTGTGCAAAAGGAAAGCTGAATCTAAAATGAAAGAAAGGAAGATTAAAAATCCTTATACTTTGGGAATATTTTGTACCAAGATGACTGTAGTGCTACCTAAACTATCCTTTTTGTTCTGTTTGTCATTAGTAAATTATGGTCTCTTAGAAAAAATGAACTATCTGTTACAACATTAGACCAAACGGTAATTGAAACAATGTGATTTAATGGAAAAACTCAAACTACCACTTACCATAAATTCAGGTTTTTAAAACTTCTTGTAGTCATGTGTGGGACTTAGAACAGTTTCTTAGCTTTTTAATTTCCATTGACAGTTCTTGGTTGCAAAAATATCTTAAAAAGTCAGGACATATTGTTATACATTTTAGAATAGTATACTATAGAATACATAGACATGTCTAATGTCTCAGATTGGGTATACATGTTAGTTGGACATTCCTGCTTAGATCTCTATGCATTCCATGGAGTAAGAGCATTTAAGTGAATTATGCACATATATTTAAATGAACACACATGTATGTACAGCTTTTATTTATTTATACCCTACTTTTCTGGTTGAAATTCAATAATAATAAAAAATACAGGATAAATGTCCATGTATATAAAAATGATCAGTTGATTGGTCTGATAAAGACTATTTCACAAACTATACTTATTTTCTGTTTATCTGGTTTACTCATGGACTTGTTGAAGTTTTTAGTTATTTTATGCAATGTTCATAAAACACTTCTTTTTTGTTTGTTTTTGTTCAATTGTATTTCTCCTCAATTCCTATCTCAACTGGTCTTGTGAACTATGAAAGACTTTTTGTTCATCTTGCTTTTTTAATCTTGTACCTTGAAACCCCCAAGATGCAAACCTTGTGGAACTGAAGGATTCTATTTATTAAGTTTACTTCAGCAAATTTTTATTATCTTCCCTTTGTTCTGTGTTTTATTGCTTCCTGAATTTGGGAGAAAACCTTATTTTTGTGCATATTTCAAATTTTTTCCATATTCTTGTAATGCTTGGAGTTGTGAATCACATAATGCTAAGCACTATATGGACAGTGAGAGACAGTTTTTCCTGAAGACATTTCTGGACTGGACAATAACAGAAAAGCATCTCTTCTTTTGATAAGTTGACTCTCCCTTTAGACTACATTGTTTTTGATTCAGCTGCTTTAATGCACAATATTAATGAAATCTGAAAAGCCCTAGGGCAGAATTCAGTTCTCTAAAGATAGCCATCCAGCATACCTTAATATATTCTGCCTCAGCTGTGAGTTTAGAAGATTTTATATCTCCCATAGCATTGTGTTGTATTTGCCAGCACCATCTTAATGCCAAAAAATGAAGCATATGGTATTACATTACATGCCTATGTGTGGGCAACTGAATTCAAACCTATCTATCTCTCTGGTGACTATAATCATCATCTGGACCTGACAGTTACAAGACAAGACCTGACCTTCAGGAGACTTGTGCCCTTCTGTATCAGGAACTGGAAGTCATGAAGTGCCCCTAGGCGTATCTCAGATAGCACTATAGACCTGTATTATATGCAACTGCATCAAGACCTACTTTTCCATTAGCTGTAATACATGCTTGGACACAAGTAGAAACACAGTTTGCAGAGTTTACACGCTGAAAGTGATGCCATTTTAAAGTTCGTTAAAGAGAATTTTGCCCAAAAGCAGGTCAATTCTCTTGCAACAGATCATTGGCTCTTCAACTGAAGAGTTAGTGGATACCTTTCACATTTAAAAATAGCATTCTACTCTTTTCACTCATTCATCATGTTCTATGAAATGTTTGCCCCTTCCTCAATATTTCAGAGAGAAAGGGATCTGATGTATAGTCTTGCGTATTCCTCTTAGCAAAGTTATTTAAAAAAATCCTTTCAGGTAGTTTTATAAAGTTATTTCTCAGCCTGATTTTAGCAAAATATCATAAACAAATATTTTGAAAATTTCTGCCAGAAGAAGCTGGTTTTACCCTGATTTTATTTTATCACAGCTGTGACCATTTTCCTATCTGTATATTACAACAGCAGGGCAGGGCAGGACATCATAGATACAAGTAGCCATAATCTAAAGACTGATGCATATATATCACCCAGAGTGCTGAAGATATTTATTTTTTGTGTATAACTGTTTGAACAAAATATATAGGAACCACATGAAGGGCTGCCTTTCTCCAATACGTGTACATTTTTATCCTTTGTGTATAACTAAGGTTCATCCTTTGAGATGGAATTGGCTTTGGGCCAAACTTTTGGCTTCAGATGAGAATACTTAGTCTTTTACTGCATTTTTAGATCACACGGTTGTACCTGTTATTTTTATTTCATGGTTCTTAATTTGGAATTTTAATTTCCTGTGATAAGTATTTGTGTTATATCCTTCCGTCTTTCATCTGTTTACAACCTCATTCCTTTCTTTAATTGCATTCAGTAAAGTTAGTTTTTAGTCTCTTTTCAGATAACGCGTGCCTCAGTGATGACAGTTCAAGCTTGACTTATTCTGTGTAATTACTCAATAAAGTTTAACTGGTTTTCTTAACCCTCTAAGTGAGAACATGAAGGGTGATAGTGATTTTCATGTTTGATTGGGTAGAAACAAATTAAAATAATATTGTTTAACTTGGAAAGTAGTAATAGAAATATTTAATTGGAAATCATCTCTGTGTGGTTTGCAGTGCCTAAAATGCTTTCATCAATGCAGTGTTTTCTTATAAGATCACTTTTACATGAATAAGCAGAGCTGCTACATGTAAGATTAAAACAAATAGAAGAATCCAAATTTTCTTGTTAACTAAAGAAAGCAATTAACTATATTCTACTACATAAATAGCAAAATTTAACACATAATTTAAAAAGTACACTTGTTAACTAGCATATGTTATTTCTCCTTCAGTCTTAAAAAAAATAATTCTAATGAGATTTCTTTTTTTTTCGCATTTGTGTTTGCAGTTACTTTGTATTTTAAAATTAAATTCAGAGAGGCTTTAGCAACTGTTAATATCTGCCAGATTTAATGTATTGATTATCAGTATAAGAAAAAAGATAAGAAGCAGGAAACAAAAATATGAATTTTTTATATTCACCAGAGTTACTGAATTCCAAAACTAATATGGATTCTAAAGAGTTTTTTAAAATGTCTATCTCACTTACTTACATCCAGTAAACCATTTTGAGACTACTGCTTCTTTTCCTTTCCTTTCCAAGGCAAGATCCTATTAACAGGGAAAATACATTGCAGCCAGGTAAGTTAAATGAATACAAGGCATAGGGTATTCCAAGAAACACTGTGTTTTTTCCAGTAGAAAAACTCAATAACTTACATTTATTAATTGGTTTTGTATTTTAAGTATCATCTTTTCTTATAAATCGTAATTGTGATGATGTTTTTTGACTGCCCATGACTTTGCCAAACATATACAATTGGCTGTTGTAGGGGAGAGAGAGGGAAGGATCTCAAATCTGTTCTCCTTTCAGTCCAGGAAGAGAGTAAACGTAATGTGATCCAAACAGTAATGGAATCTGACGACACTTCATAAACCAAACTTTATTGAGGCAGTAACAATGCACCTGTATGGCAACTTGCCCAATCACTGATAACAAAAACAGGTTCGTAAGTGATGCTGTGATTCCGTCAGACTGCCAGGGACACTTGATGTCTAGGTCATCTGACAGCAACAGCCAATTGTGCAAATGCCTTTTGAATGCAAGTAAGAGTCATACCACTCCTCAGCTCCACCAATGGCAGTGTGATTTGAGACAATCATACCTTACATGGATAACATGGGCAGCATCCTGCCTACACTGCCAATGTCAGTAAAGGGACAGGGTGTCAGGGGGCAGGGTGTCAATGTTGGTCAAGGGGCATTTTTCTGTCATTACAGAAAGACTTTCAAGTAATGAAGAAATGAAAAGCAGATCAGGTATACATACATATTAAGTGTGAAAACAGAGGGCAGCCTTGGCTGCGGTGAACGTGAGATGGTGAGGTTTAACAACCTAAGAGAAGTGAGCAAAACCAAGAGTAGAATTACAGCATAGTATTTGAAAAAACATGCTTAATATTCTCTGAGAAACTTCTACACTATAATTAAAATGAAAGTTGGAAAACAGCCTAATTTTGTTGAAGTTATTCCTCCATTTTATTTGTTAACAAAACAGTGTAGAACAGGAGAGAAGACAAATTACTTAAATCTACTTGGAATCTCTTCATTTAAACTGGCCACCTAATAATTCTCAGTTGAGACTTTTCACAGATTTGCATTTTGAAGATGCGCATGTAGGGGAAGAGAAAAACAACAAGAAATGCAAGTATAAATTAAAGCAGGCCTTTCCTGGAATTATATTTGACATTTTTTCAGTAGAACCTTTCAGATTCCAGGTATAGAAGAAATTTCAGTCCGTTTTTCAGACTGACAACCTAGACATTCTGTCACTATATTAAACAGAGAGAAGATTCTGTTGGATTTATGTGTAATATCACAAAACAGTAGCCAGCAGACCCTATGCCAGGTGAAATGAGGGATCTCTGAGAATTGCAATTTATTCTGACAATCATGTAATGTAAACTAATTGCATAAGCATTTGAAGACAGAGGGATATATTAGGTTTTGCACTTGTTTTTAATGAGAGTTACTCTCTGGCAGTGTTATTTCATTGTGGGTCTTAAAAATAAAATAGTCTCTGTCAAGAGGCAGACAGAAATACAGAAGACAACACCCTAATCTGGTCATTGTTTTCCATTTGTATGTGAATCTGCCTTCAGCATCAGATTATGGATATATGCAGGAGCACATTAACTTCTTGGTTTTCTGATTGAGAAAACAATTCTTGACCTTCCTTCAATTAAACTGTCTGTGAAGCTGAAAAAATGGCATATATGCTGATTTTTTTTTTCCTTAAATATGCAAGAGCAGAAAGTTTATTTTTTGGCCCAGCTGATGGCTGTCTGTCTCTTTGGCATGATCAGTTTTGGGCAAACACCCTCTCAGATGGATTATACAGTCCCATTTGCACATGCTGTTTACATTCACATTTGCATCTTATCAGCTGTAATTTGACCAAGTCAGCTTTCATGTCACCCATACAAATAAAGTTTGCCCTGAGAAAGAAAGAAAAAGAAGGTGAGATAGAAAATGAAATGGTGAAATAAATGAACTATAGTGTGAAAGAGTAATACCAAAACCACAAAACAAATACTTGGGAAAAAAATATCCAGAGGAAAATAAAAATTTTCTTAAGAGACATACCCTGATTAAAGAGCAGTAGTTATTCTATCTTTTGCTGCCTAAAAAAAAGAATCTAAAATGTGGAGAAACAGTATATTCCTAATGTAATTTGCATTCTTCATTTTGGCTTTAAACTTGACTTTAAGCATGTACAATATTTGCAAAGAAAGAAGAACCGTTAAAGAGAACTGGTAGTACAACTAAGTGCTGAATAACAGTTTCTTGACTATTGTTTGCACTACTTCATGCTCTGAAGATGACAGAGGAGTTGCCCCTTTCAAACAGTTGAAAGTAGCAGAGTTACCCAGTGAGTCAGCTTTCTTTCATTAGAGAAGAGCTCTGTAGATCTGAGACCAGAACAGTAGTTTGCATATTCCTTAGAATATTCTTTTGCATAAAAGGAAAGTGCAGATTCTCATATGATGTGTGCTGCATTTTCATTTCTCTAAACAATTCATTTCAGATGGAAAGCTTCTTTGTGTTGTGTGTGTACAGTTTTCAGAGAGGGATCATGGAGGTCAGAAGAATCAACCCATGTAGATAAACAGGTTTGCTGAGCAGAATAATTATATGATTTTACCTTGGTAATGGCTGTGTATATCTTAGCATTCTTATATTGTATCTCAAATCTTACATAACTTTTTATCTTATGCAACTTAATGGAAAATAATATTATAACATTCTATAAACAGCATGGGCAAACTGGTAGAATGTCGTGAGGGCAGTCTTGCTTTGAAATTTTACTCTTTATGTTTGACACCACATTTGAAAACAGTTACACAGCACTGAGGCTAATTTATGAGCTGAATGTTCTGGCAATATAGTAAATATAATTCCTAAAACAACCTGTCTTAAGATGTTGTTCTTCTAGGAAACCTTTTCTGGGTTTGTTTCTTGGTATGGGGTTTTTTTGTTAATTTTTTTTTCTTTTCTTTTCTGTACACAAGACACTCAAAGGAAACTTTTTTGCATTTAAACCTACATGAAACTAATCAGGATTATTCTCAAATGTCAGCAAAGCTGTCTTATTTTTTTCTATTTGCTGACTGTCAGAGACACCAAATAATTTTGACTGAATAGTACAGATAATGGAATCTTCCAAGAGAATAGCATTCTGGTTTTCTGAAATCTGACTAAGCACTACTACTTGCAACTGCTACACAGGGAAGTTATATGTTTGTCCATAGATTTTAGTGAAGGAATAGTATACGGATCAATATATGTGCAGTGTTTTTCGCATAGTATTTTGATGCAAATGGCATAATTTACCTTTATGCTTCAAAGAATTTAACAGTACCTCTTACAGCTGTGCAAATTTTATGTGGAAACATACCCTTCTGATTTCTCAGCAGTTTCCTCCATTCCCAGACCTCTGATGCTTTGAACAGAATATGTTATAGCATGTTCAGCAACCTGTATATAGTACTATACGTAAACTGTATTTAAACATGATTACAAAAAAAAAAAAAAAAGAAAAAAGACAAAAGACAAAAAGAAAAAAGAAAAAGGAAAAAGGAAAAAGGAAAAAGGAAAAAGGAAAAAAGAAAAAGGAAAAAGGAAAAAGGAAAAAAGCAAGGAAAAACATAAATGTGAATACATCACTATGCATCTGTAAAATGGGGAACATGTCTTCAGAAAATAATATAGGTTGTCTGAAAAACACTTGCTATTACCATATTTCAACAATATTTTAATATATGGCTCTGTTTATAACAATGACTCCATGAAAATTGCATTGGGGAAGTTGAATGGTTATCGCTTCACTGCCTTTGAATCAAGTTCGCTGATGTACATTTTCTAACTGCAAGCTCTGAGCTTTGAGAATCAGGCTGTGTCCTTTCCACATCACAAACCATCACCAGTAAATTGGATCTTGTCAGTCAAATTATGCTCTGGATTAAGCATTTTTTTTTACCAATTTCTTTCTTCAATTGCATTCCACAAAGACTTTTCAGGCAAAAGCATCACGGGTGCAATTTGCATTCCAGGATGCTGACTATTTGTGAAATCAAGCTAAATCCAAAGAAACTAACAAGTTGGTTGAATTCATCAGTTATGGCTAATATAACTGAAAAATTATAAGTTAAGTCCAATGAGCAAAGGAAGATCTGGTGCTAGAGATGCCATTGAAGAAAAGGGAGGCTGTATTTCCCACCATTTCACACTGTCAGCAAGTGAAAGCACCAGGCTTGGAAAGCTTTGCGTTTACTAGCACAGCAGAAAAATAGCCAGTCATTTATTATGTATACTGCTTCACAGTGTAATCTCTTATTGTTTAGCAGTAGTAGAACTGTCAGATTAAAAATAAATATTTCATGACTTGTAACAGTAATGAGTTCTTGCTTTGATGTATAATCCATTATTAAACTCACCAAATGTTTTTTAGACTAGCTTATGTGGGTCAGCATTAGGACTTTGTAAAATACAGCTTTATAGCCAGATGGTTAGAAGTTGTCATTAAATTAGCCTGAATCAGTTGGTATCCCATCAGTTAACCTCATGTACTATAAATGGCAGATGAGTTTTCTTTGTACTGATTATGCAATTTACGACATCTGCCCATTTTCTGCTTGACTGTGTCCTGTCTGAAATGGTCATTTCCCCAAATCTGCTAGAACCACTCAAAAGCCTGCTCAGTTTGCAAGAAGACTGCAGGCACATGGTTATTCAGCTTATACTTTCACCATAGGGTATTTAGCTATTATGTATGACTATGGGAAACTATGTAGGATAAAGTCATTAAAGTGCTGAACAGTAAGAATTATGGCCATGTTACACATTATGACAGTACTGCAGAAAATGATCATCTGTGTATATTTTCCAGTTGAATAGTTATTTTATGAATGGCATTTAGTTTCTTATGACATGGGAGAAAGCTGTCATTATTTAATTATTTTATTCATACAAATGTAATTACTTTTCCTTGCAATTGTAACTTTCTTATTAGACTTGTGCATTTGGGGGTCATAGGTTCATAGGTTTGATCATAGGTTCCTAAAAGAAATTCTGAGATTTTGAGAGCAGAATTAACTGGAAAATAGGTAAGAAGCTGGATGCAACCATACTTTGATGGTTACTGTCTGAAAGACACACCATCAATTATTTTCCTATTTGCCTTCTTCAGAACTGTACAACAGATGCAGAATTTCTATATAGATGATAACGACATAATCCTAACATGAGAAACTGCTGTGTTATTCAACAGAGTGACAATCACAAGTATTCTCCACAACAATTTTGCTTAATAATAACTCTTAAGTAGACCTTAACCAATAAAAAGGGAATTTCTGAAGTACATCTTCTCTTATCCAAACATCATACTTCACGGTATGGTACAGCAGCTACAGCAATTGCAGTATGGTGACAATCAATAGTGGTAGTATATTAAGGATTCATTTATAAGACAAAACTATTGCAATAATAATAATAATAATAATAATAATAATAATAATAATAATAATAATAATAATAATAATATTTTAAAAGGTAGGTAGTCCCTACTTACATTTATATCTGTGAAATTAAAGATAAGACAATGACTTCTTAATAATTACAGAAAAAATGGTAGTTCAAAATTCTTTAGTTTTACATGTGACATGCTAATACTACAGGTACATGTAATAACATTGTACCTGCTCTTTGTTACAGTGTCCATTTTAAGCCTATAGAGTCTTACTCAGGTGACTAGAAGTATAATATAAATCCAAATTTCTTTCACTGCATTTCAGCTCTAGAGTAGAAAAGTGTCATAACTAAGATTTTGATGTTCTATGCTTATTTTTGTCATGATACTGTCTATTTCCTTAAGAAGCAGCTATTTTCTTAAGAAACAGAAACAGTCGAGTCCTACAGAATCATTCTTTATATTCTTATCTCCAGAAGTAATTAACAGGGTAAGTAGAAAATTCTTAGTGCAGGAATAGACTTAGACTATATACACATTGCGAATGTAATCTTATTTATGCCACTGCTTACTATTCTGTGGAAGACCAATTGTCTGTACAAGATGTTTCACAGAGAAATGTTTTTATCCAAAGCAGAGATTTATAGAATAGTCTTTCTAAAGAAGAAATTCCTGACTCCCAAGTTATGCCCTTAAGTTGGAATGTTAGCAAGACATCTAGTTTATTTTGTATATTTATTTCAAGGCAAACTAAATTTCATTTTATGACAGTTTGCAGCTACATAAACATCCAAAAGTGGCAAAATGAGATGCTGAGGAAAAAGTATTCCTGAATTCTTTTCCATGTGCTTATTGACAGCACAGTAGACAATATCACACTCCAGCACTCTGTACAGCCTTTACTTCCACCTCAGAGATATCACAAAGTAACCAATATTCCAACTACATACTTTCCCAAAAAATTCCGTAGTAACTTAATCCGTTGATACATGAACTTCCATGCCTATTCTGGGCCACGCTGAAGGTGGAAGTGGTGTGAGGAGCCATCAGAAGATCTGTATATGAAGGAATGATATTTTTGATGAGCTTTGCTGCCTGTTGTACCAGTAAGGGAAATTCTAAGGGAAACATCCACTAATCTCTGGCATTGATACTGAGATCACTTTCACTTCTTTCCTTCTTCTGTTCTTTGTACCACACTTTTACTGAAATTCTAGGGTGGTTTTTAGAGGTATCCACCCAATACACAGAAGTGGCACATCCTGGACAGCTTTCCCAGGAAAGAAATGGATCAGGAATACAGCTGCTTTGAGATTTTTTGTTAAGACATTGTTAAGTCCTGGTCTGATTGTCAGGCTTGGGGAAGGTTTGTAATGATCCCAAGGGTGAAATTAAGACACAAACGAGGTCATATGCCACCAATCAGGCATTTTATTGAGTAAATATAAAAGAGCAAAGCAATAGCAAAGGCAGGAAATATTAGGAGGAAATTAAGCAAGCATTCAGAGAGATGAGCAAAGGATAGTCACCACCATGGATCCAGCGGCATCCCGTTGGTCCTCAGTCTTCAGTTTTCTGGTGGTGGATGGCCACACTCAGGTTTCGCTGTGCCTTCTTTTATTCGGTGTTGGAGAGGGAGTTTGCCCTCTCGTTTTGGTTTGGTTACCCAGGGCAACATCACGTACACAACCCATGCACATCTAATCACACAATATATGTTGTTGGTGGGCAAGCGGCCTGGTCCGGATACCAGTTAGTATCCTGTTCTTGGTGGTGCCTGATAAGCCAAAGAATGGCCTGCTGCTTCAGCAAGTTTGTACAAGTTTTCTTGCAAGCTAGTGGTACCTGATAAGCCAAAGAGTGGTCTGCCCTCGGGTCTTCTCAGACAAAAGAGTGGTCTGCTGTCTGGTCTTATCAGATAAACACACACAAGCAAGCTTTGAGACAATTGTTCTTAACACTTCAGTCTCTTACAGGTATTTTTTAAAGAAAATTTGATTTTCTAAGGGAGAGCATACATGTAAGTGGATGCAAATATGGTTGTAAACAAACAAGCAAACAGATCCCTCACTATTTCGCTTTTGTTTCACCATGTTTCAAAAAATGTAAGTGGATTTAGGAAGCATTTAGGTTTGTTGATCTGAAACAAAGCACAAAGATATGTATTTCTTCTTTTTCTTACTTAAAGTTAGAATTGCAGCTACCTAAAGTGCAATATAGTCTCAGAGGCTATATATTGCTTATTCATGGCAATAAGGTCTCCGGGTTGCATAACAATCTTGTTTTAATTGAGTCATGTACTTCATTGGGTTTGCAATCCAGTGATGAAGGCAGCCTGTGCAGACAACACAAGAGGCACTGGAATGGAAAGTCTCATCAGGCACTGCGTCAGGGTGCAGCACAGGCTGGTAGCTCCCTGGGGCCAGGGACTGGGACCCTGAGGGGCTCCCCAGGAGCTTAGGCAGGGCACAGGGCCTGCCAGCATGGGCCCATCCCACACCTCAGCCCAGAGCAGGGCAGCCAGGGGAGGCACTGGGAGCAACCCCAGCCCCAGGCATAGAGCACCTCCATGGGGACAGGAACAGTCCAAGGCTGGGCCGGGACGTAGGCCTGCAGGTGGACCTGGCTCAGCAGGGGCCATGGCTGGGCAGGGCAGGGCTGTGGGAAGCTGTAGACTGGCCCTGCTGTGGCATGACTGGGGCAGAGGCTGATGGCCCTGGGGAGATTAAATGGGGTCCTGGTCTGTGGGCAGGGTAGAGGAGCCCCAGGTGGACTGAGCAAGCACAGCCAGGCCTGGTGTTTCCTGCAGAGCAATGTCACTCTGAAATATTATAGGAATGTGCAGTAAGGGAAAATAAAATAGGTGAATATTTTAAAATCAGTAAAAAAAAATCAGTGTATGAAAAATCACAAGATATTTTAACTCTTTTTTCCCAATTCATAACTGACTGAATCTATCTGTCTGGAGAAAATTCTTTTTCCCATAAAATCCACAGTAGAAATGATTGCTAACTAATGTATAACCAGAAGTTACTTCAGAACTAGAAATAATGGAAAGCACAGACAAAAAAGAGTTCCAGTGTGTTAACAGAATATGAAAAAGGATAGTCATCTGCAAAGCAATGCCACCTTAATAGCACAATAGCATACAAACCAGCTCTGATTCAGCTAGCAATGTATCAACTACTCCTGAAACTTGATAGTGAACAGTAGAAAATAAGGGCCATTCACTAGAAGTAAATAATCCCCTCTTTGTGCCTCCCCCAACTCATTTGTTTTAGGAGTGCACTTACCCAAGATATTTCTTGAGTAACTCTGCTTTCGATCCTGACATGTTTCTTTTTTTTTTTTTTTGGTTAACTTTGTGCTGAGTTTCTCTTCGTAATATAATTAATAAACCTTCTTCCATGATATGAAATATAGTGGTTGTTATCAAGAGACTCACAATTTTGGTGGTTTTAAAAAGTCTCCTCCTCCATTCAGACACTAAATGAAATAATAAAATGAACCTACACAAAGCTTGGTTGCTATTAAGCAGGTACATAATTTATTAGTGTTTTGTTGTTTTTACAGCTAAATTTGCAAACACCCCAGGACTTAAAAAAACTCTCATCAATAATAGATAGCAACAAAAAAATAAAGTGTCAGCCTAGTAGATTAAAGAGTGCAAGAGAAAACAAGTATCGTTGCTTGCTTTTTGTCTACTGAAATGAGGAAAACAACCTAGATTAAACTTTTCATTAAATGTTACAGAATATTAAGTTTTGCTAACTTTCAGGTAGGTATATTTAAACTCTTGTCACTTGCCAGGAACACCTCTATTTACAGCCATCATGGCTGACTCTTATGGAGATCTTATGCTATTTTTAAACTTTGTCTGGCAGTTAAAACACTACAAAAATAAATGACCTAAAAGAATGAGTAGACAATGCTGATTGATAGATTAGAAAAGACAAGGCCTTCTCTCCTACTGTCACTCCTTCTCCCTACTTTCCTGTTTTCTTTCCACTTCACACTGTCAAGTTTAAATATTGATTAGGATTACTGAGAACTCTCTTATCAAGTTATTTTTCATCTGAGTCTCTGAGGTCTGAATTAGTCCACTTAATTTTAAGCTATTAATGAGTGTGTAAATTAGAATATTTAGGCTCAATAAAGAGATTAAGATGACTAATAACAGGAAGTAGCTTTATTCTATCAAACGACAATTCAGCTCATGTAAGGTCTCACTCTCCATCTAGATGTGACTTATTTTTCTTCATTAACAGAAGGTTCCAAGGACAACTGTGTTTTTTAATTTAAGTGCTTCAGTCAAGCACTTCAAGGTAGATGATTCACTGAAGTGTGTTCGCCATGAGGGAGTGATTATATTACAGTGTGATTACATTAGAGATGTCAAGACGAGTGAGAAAATACAATTTTTTTCCCATAAAAATTCTCAATCTAAAGAGCAAACACAGATCATTTTTTCCCCTTTTCAAGATGATAGAAAAATCTCAAAACGCTAGAAGTAATTTACAGGTTGTGATCATGCTGAGTCCTCTGAAGTTTACAATTTGGGGAACACACCTGGATAGCTGAAGTTGGAAGAAAAGGATTTGGGGAGTGGGCTGGGTCATTCATTCTTGTTGCACATGCTGTCTGCCTTTGGCATTTAATCTGCGACAAGTCAGGGCAACAGCCCTCTGTATGTCCACAAATAAAAGCCCTCATTAATTAAGTTTTATGCTCACAACCTGCCATTGTTATTTTAATAATGTTCAATTAATTTCATTTTGCAAAACTACATCTCTATTGCTTGAAATTTTAGATTTGCAAAGGGAAAAATTTCTACTCTAATGTCAGTATACTAGGAAATCCTTCAAAAGCTCTAGGTGAATTGCTTTACAATGGTAAAATCCCTAAGTGATTTTTACATTCAGCTTTTCTGTTAACTCAGATAGCTCCTGTGAGCTGTTTCAGTAAAACCAAGGGTCACCAGTGACTGCAAGTTCTCAGTGCCAAGGACAATATCTTGATTATCCAAATATGCGGAGTCAAGCATATTGCAAGACTCCACAAGATACTGAGAATGTCTAAAATTATCATCTTTACAAATGTTAGAGAAGGCAATATATGAATATATGAATTTACTAAAGGGACAACATAGAGAATCTTTAATAGAATAGTTTCATTTAGTAAACAAATGTATCCCTGTATGAACCTCAATATTCAGAACTGATACTCTAACGGAGATAAGCATTGCAATTTTATTCTAGCATTCTTAAACAGAAAAGAGTTAACAGATGATCAAAGAAATTATCTTAGGTCACAAGCAAGAATACCATAATCTGAAGCAGAGGAACACTAGAAAATTGAATGTCAATAATAGATGGTATTATTTATTATAAAAAATACAAATAACATTCAGCACCTGTATCCAAATTACAAAGAAAGCACATAATAGGGCAGGGCTGAATAAATACCTTAGAGAAGCATAAAGTATATTGTGGAAGGATGGTTAGCTGACAAGGGTCACGTAGACATGGCACAGCTGCTTGAGCAGGAGCTGAATAAACATCGGACTCAGCTGATATGAGTTGTGGATTGCTCTCCGTCAAGGACCTTTGTGGTTAATTAAGCGTGAGAAAAGAGAGTGTAATAAGAAAGGAATGTTGTAGTATGGGCAGAGCTAACTTTAAGGAGCTATCCAATAATGGGCTTAGTTTTTGTAATATGCATTAGCTAATTATGAGCTGTATAAAAGTCTTAACATGCTGCGCAATAAATGAAGCTTGCTGATTTGCTCACATTGAGTGTCCAAGTGTTCCCTCACTGCGACAGTATATGAAAAGTAAAACAAAAGTAATGAAAAAATATTTTAATTGTCAAATTTCTTGAAGATTTGAAAGTAGAAAACAGTGTAAAAATGATCAATTACTTTGTTGAGCTGGATGCTGCAAAACAAATAAGGAAAATCATGTGTAGGTTTTCAGATGCATAAATAAGAAGAGAAGATGTAACTGGTGAGACCAGTCACAGTACATAGTATGAGATGGAGGTTAAGCCAAATATGCAAGATCTACAAAATTAGTATTTTATCTCATAGATATATAAGGTAATATGTATCCACATGTTAAATTACATGAGTATAAAGAAAACCTGCCTGAAGGGACTGAAATATTTGCAATTACAAAAGAGAGGTGGAAATAACATTTATATTGCTTATTATTACAAAATAATGGTCCACAGATTTACAAAACAATAGCAGGACTTTTCATGAACTTATCAATTTATGCTGCCTTACTAGAAAATCATATGTATTTTATATTTATATATATATACACACACACACACCCTGTTCCTGAAAAATTTCAATCCCATTAATTTGACCTCAAATCCAGCACAGCCTTAGAACATATTTTGAATCAGGAAGCAGTCAATCAGTGAGGAATGAATGAGAAAGGTAAATTACCCGAAGAATTTTATCAAAAGTAGATGTCATCACACTAACCTAACATTATTCTTTAATAAATTAATTGCTTAGAAACAGCAATCTGTCTAAACTTAAGTGAAGAGAATGAGGATTCAGCCATACTTTCAGACTGGCAGGTAACTGACCACATATCAGGCGGCTCCCTCGTCAGGGATGCATCCTGTCTGGACTTATGTATGTCCAGTTTGCTTAAGTGTTCCCTAACTTTGCTTCTTCCACATTCCCAAAGAGCATTTTAGTAGGTTCAAAGGCCTGGAAGTCTAGAGGGCAGACCTTACTAGTGAAAATTTTTTATAGTCAGGGTACTTGGAGAAACCTTTCTTGTTTCTTTTCATGTTTCTAAGCTTTGGCTTTTCCAACTCCACACTTGCGTGTTCAGTCAGTGTCTCTCTACTCCTCTTGGGTAGCTCATTGCTGCTTCCACTTTCTGGGGAAGCCCATTTTTGATTAAACTTTTTCTGGGCTTCTTGTCCATCCATGCTGTCCTTCTGCCATGGACGCTTAACTTTCTGCACTTCAGAATGTACTTAGTAATTTGAGAAGATTGTCCTTGAAGATCATCTTTGACTTACAGTTGCTGCAGTCAAGGCTACCTTAAGTTTATAGGTCTTCAACCAGTTCTTCCTTTTTTCTTTCTGTGAGTAACGGCCCATGTCAATAATCTTAGTTACTAATTAGTAAAGAACATGTCTTTTTCATCGGAAATAATCTCTTTCCCTTTCCCTGTTTTTTAGTCCCATTTTTACCTTAATATGCTTTAAGAGAAAAGATAAAAGCCCTTTACAGGCATCTCCTCCATAATATTTTCTATTGGTATCATTGTATGTCTAGAACTTACTAAAAAAATTCTCTGACTTATTGTTGACATCTGCGATCACTGTGCATAGAACAAGAATAAAATAGTAAATAAAACTATAAAACCACCAGTGTGCAAAGAGTTCTGTTGTCATGATGTGGAAGACCTTTCTATAAACAGTTCACCTTTCTTTGGATTTTCTTACTTTAGCAGTTACTCCCTCATTATTTGTCTGCCTAGAGCCATCAGTGTGCTACATTTTTACTCATTATAACTGATTGTTCTTACTGGACTGAGATTCACAAAAACAAAGAAAAAGAAAAGAAAAAGTTTAAAGGCCTTTCTCATATCTGTAGAACTTGATCAGAAAACATCAACGCTCATTTATAAAAAAAAAGTTGGTCCTCTTGCTAAGCTAATTTTCATCATTGCAAATAAACAGCAGTTCCAACAAAATGAACGGTATAATATAACCCTTATGTAAGCGTATTTGTTTATTCGTCTTGTTTGATTATATCTACAATCATTTGAGTTTTAGAAACAGATGTTGTCTAGATTTGTCCTTGCTAAGCATCTAGGATGAAGTTACTTCACAAGATTAAAAAAAAAGTCCGTTTGTCAGAAGGACCTATACCGCTTAAAGCTGAAGCATTATGTCCTAAGGCACTAGAAAGCATTTGGTTAGAGTGTCTCTTCTCTTCAACCTTTATCTGAAGGATTTATTAAAGGATTTTGCACTGTTTTTCATATGCATTTCCAAATCAATGAAATCCTGCTACAAATATGGAATCTCTGGAGGTCATCTGGTACAATCCCCCTGTTCAAGCAGGGCCACCTAGACCCATGTAGTCCAGGACCATGTCCAGACAGCTTTTGAAATAATGGATATAATAATAATAGATAATGGAACTAAAGCAGAAAATTAATTTTTACTTGCGGCAGATCAAATGATGAGATTGTGGCTAAATCTACCAAAATAGAGGAGAGAGAGAATAAGAAAAATTATAATGAAACAGCTCATAAAGTATATATCTTTCTCTAGAAACATGGTGTTTAAAATTTATCAGATGTTTTACTCCTTTATTAAAAATGTTACTAACATTATAAATTTGTGTGTGGCATTAGCTCATCTTGTAGGGTCCATTTCTGTTAACACAAAGTACATGAATAATTCACATTTAGGCTCAACTCAGAAGCTATAGAGAAAGCAAAAAATTTTTGTTTGGATATTAGTATCATATATAAGTTTCACAAAGTTTAGATTTTCATGCAAATCACACTTCATTACTGTTGTGGTTTAACCCCAGTGGGATGGTGGGAGAGAATTGGAAGGGTTACAGTCAGGAAACTTGTGAATTGAGATAAGAACAGTTTAATAATTGAAGTAAATGAAACAGAATAGTAGTAATAAAAATAATAATAATATAATAATAATGATACAATAATAATATACAAAGCAAGTGATACAATTGCTCACCACCAACCAACTGATGCCCAGCACATCCCTGAGCAGCGATCACTGCCCCCTGGCCAACTCCTCCAGTTTATATACTGAGCATGACATCATACGGTATGGAATAGCCTTTTGGCCAGCCTGGGTCAGCTGTCCTGGCTGTGCTCCCTCCCAGCTTCTTGTGCACCGGGCAGAGCGTGGGAAGCTGAAAAGGCCTTGACTAGTGTAAGCACTACTTAGCAACAACTAAAACATCAGCGTGTTATCAATGTTATTCTCATCCTAAATCCAAACCACAGCACTATACCAGCTACTAGGAAGAAAATTAACTCTATCCGAGCTGAAAACAGGACAGTTACCTCCTTGTAGACAGGAGGTCTAATACTCATTTTAGGTGCAATACTCATTTTAGGCATAGAGGTTCTTACTTACGGAGATGTCCAGCTCATGCATTCTGAGAGACATAGTATGGGCTACCGGTGTCAAAACTTCTAATGTATAGCAACTAAATGTCTGGCACCCGATTATGCAAAATTATTGGACATTTTAATTTAATGCTACAAAGAAGTAACTCATACTGATTTATATAAACTCTGCCTCGTGCTTAGATAGTGACCTAGGAGGTCTGAGTTATTTAGATGAGTTCTTACACAATAATGTTCATGTCTTTTTCCCTCAGCTACAATACAGGCATTTGGACTGGAATTTATCATCTGTGTTGTTGAATCTAGTTACAATCAGATGTTGGTGGACATATAACAGGCATCCAGTTTGCCATTAAGAAGCATTGCTCAACCATAAGTGAATGCTTCAAAAATACATTAATAAGTATTTGTGAGATATTACATTGTATACAGGCAATGAAAGAGTTTTTAAAAGTGTAGAAATACTGTGCTTACTGAGAAAATGGAATATAGCAATGGATATGGTTTGGTTACATACAGCTAAATTATGGTTGTTATGTTTCTATTAAGAATAATAGGTAAAAGCATTTGGTCTGAATGGGTTTTCATATTCTTTATGTGCTTAAATATTCATGTAACATGCTTCAGGAAAACATCATTTTTTTTCCTAGATTTTTTTTCTTCCTATGTTTGTGTACATTTTCTTTGTCCTAGATGTGTAGTTTTGCTGTTAAATATTACAATGAAAATGCTACTACCTTATAATGTGCCAATTTTCAGTTTTAATGGCTTTTATTTTCATGTATTTATCATGTAAATTAAAAGATAAAATTGGTATGTACCATATTAATACATATTAATCAAAGATGACAGTCAGCATTTAAACCCAATTCAGTTGTTAACTGATTCAGTACACATCTTATCATGAGGTACCATCAATACCTGGCATTGAAAAAGACAGCTAGTATAACAGTTTTCTAAGCATCGTTCTCCCCTGGGGAGCTGCAGTTACAACTATTATGTGTATTGTTACTTTGCCAAATACTGGTTTTAGCCACAAGATTTTTATTACACTGAATCTAAACTATAGTGGTTTGCCTTCCAGCAGGTTAGCCTTAAGAGCTCTTCAAGTTTGGTGGTTTTATGGGGTTTTTTTTGATTAAATATAAAGGCTGAGTTTTTGATCGGTCACTACTTTAGCTGCCATGTTTAATTGGACCTTTCTATTTAGTTCTTTTTCTTTTGCAGAGGGAACTGTTAATTGTATAGTCAAACCCACTTGTTTCATTCTTCCTGTTTTCTTTCTACCTGTGAACACAGCTACATGGAAAAAGTTTATCCTAGCAGGTACCTTAAGACTGAAAATGCCTGTGTCCTGGTCCCTTCCTACTGTAGACATTTGCAATTGATCCCTCAGGCATCTTTGTTCAAAC
The DNA here is from genome assembly GCA_020745775.1 of Theristicus caerulescens. Taxonomy (NCBI): domain Eukaryota; kingdom Metazoa; phylum Chordata; class Aves; order Pelecaniformes; family Threskiornithidae; genus Theristicus; species Theristicus caerulescens. The sequence continues at coordinate 81,682,377 of CM036559.1, read as the reverse complement.
TCATTCTATTTTTCCCTTCACTTGGCATTGAAAATAAATGAATCAGATACTAGACTAAAGTCTTCAGGGTATTCAGTCAAAGCTAGAAACTTTACATTTTGGGCTTCCTGCTAATTCTCCTGTGTGTCTTCATTTTTTAAAGTATTATGCATCAAGACATTCCCATATCATAGAAGAAAAACAAATAAATGATTGGTTAAGACAGTAGATCCCCTTAGGGTCTCTGTCAGACCTAGATGTGTTGATCTGAATTTCTGTCCTAGAATTTTGATCTGGCATCAAAGAAAAAGCTTCATTTTTTATATATTTTGGATTGCCTTATTTTCTGTAAATTTAATCTTACAGTGTTGGTCATCATGAAGATTTTTTTTCTAGAGAACAAACTTTTAGTTCACAATTTCTTTCTGTCAAATATTTTTGTTGTATCTCTTATGATACTAGAAGCATATAATAAATAAAATTTATTAAACCGAACAGAACAAGGTTAATTGAGCTATTGATCATATATGCTCAAACATGATTAGAAGACTTGACCTCCGAACATTTTCTGTTATTGTTTTTAATATAATTATTAATTATATATTTATATAATATTTTATAATTATATAATATTTTATAATTATATAATTATATATAATTATATAATTATTTTTCTTTTCTTTAATATACTGAATACAGGTAATTAGAAAAGAATAATTTGATAATTCTTCTTTTTAGTATTACTAATCCAATAATAGCAGTATGATAGTGCATCATAGCTAGAAAAGGGAAACTAACAAAAGAACTGATGTTACCTCATCTATTGCCACTTGATAGCTACCTATCAGTGTTTACTTCCAGATATGAAATCTGCTTAGATTATAGATATAAACAGACATTGAAGTGTTGGCATTTAGGATTTATAAATAAATCTCAGTTCAGCAAAGTATGCAAATATGTACATGATGTCTACAAATTTAAGTGAGACTGAAATAAAAAACTAAATGCTGTGTTGAATTAGGGTCACGGTCAGCTAGCTTTTAATGTAAAGAGTAATAGTTTTGTTTGCAGCATAACATAAACTCAACTTCATGGATGCAAAATTGAAAGTATAAATAATTTAATCATAGATGTGTTGTGACCAACATTAAATAGTATTGTGGTATTGTAGTATGCACACAAGCAATGACACAAGCAGAAGAATAAACATACATGCACACACAGATCCACATACAATTTACTTACACAATTTACTTTCATGTATTCATTCATACTCATCCACATTTGAATTACCAATGTTGCACTGTTTAATGCTTTAATCTATAGTTCTTTCCTATTTTCTTGTCAAACATAACTGTTAATGTCTGAATGTATCATGGTTCCTCCTGTAGAACATACTTTTGCCTGTTTTTAGCAAAAATAGTTCAACATTTCATGCACTGAAATTATCAGAGCATAGAAGATGCCTTCCAATATTAACCAATTCTCAGTTTCTTTAATGCCTTTTAGATCTTAGATTTGGGCTGAAGAATCGTTATTTTAGAGAGGGGATAGGTCATGGTTTATAGGCCACCTTTTTCCTTGCAGGAAAGCCTGAATGCATTTCAATATTTCTTCAAGAGCAAAGATCAAAACACTAGATTTCTTAAAGTAAAATAGATTATCTGTAATGATATGCTAATTGCCCTGGTTTCAGCTGGGATAGAGTTAATTTTCTTCCTAGTGGCTGGTATAGTGCTGTGTCTTGGATTTAATATGAGGATAATGTTGATAACACACTGATGGTTTAGTTGTTGCTAAGCAGTGCTTACACTCAAAGACTTTTCAGCTTCCCATGCTCTGCCAGGTGCACAGGAAGCTGGGAGGGAGCACAGCCAGGACAGCTGAGCCAGACTGGCCAAAGGGCTATTCCATACCATATGATGTCATGCTCAGTATATAAACTGGAGGAGTTGGCCAGGGGGCAGAGATTGCTGCTCGGGGATGTGCTGGGCATCAGCTGGTTGGTGGTGAGCAATTGTATAGTGTATCATTTGCTTTGTATATTATTATTGTATTATTATTATTGTTATTACTACTATTACTACTATTCTACTTTATTTTACTTCAATTATTAAACTATTTTTATCTCAGCCCATGAGTTTTCTCCCTTTTACCCTTCCAATTCTCTTCCCCATCCTACTGGGGTGGGGGGGGAGTGAGTGAGCAGCTGTGTGGTGCTTAGTTTCTGACTGGGGTTAAACCACAACAGTAACTGTTCTAAGAACAAGGTTTCTCTAGCTGCCCATTTATAGCATATTTGAGGCAGAAAGGAAGGAAGACTGGAAATATAGTGTAAAAGAAACAATACTCTCCAACATTTATTTTGGAACTGGTATATTTGCAAAAGGAGTCAAAAGGACAGCAAGTAAACTAGTTTGTCTGCAACATAGTAGTTATACTAGCAAGATGCAAACTTTTGATATTGACTTCCTGTTACCTGGCATATTTATAATTTTTTTTAAAAAAATGAAGGGAGAAAAAGTGAACAATCCTAAAATAACACAGGCAAAATATCCTACTCCCACTAAAAAAATCCACACAAAAACTTCTGCCAACTAATCACTATGTTTTACGTATATGTACAGTTTCCAGATTAATGAAATCATGTCCTTCGACCATAATTGCATGCTGATAGCCCTCTGCAAGTATTTTCTGTCTCAACTTTTCTTCTAATTGTCCCAACATCTTTTAAAAAATTAGAATATCATCTTTTCAGTGAGGTGTATCTGTCTATAGAATAAAAAACACATTTTCAGATACAAATATGCTAAATACTGACATGATAATGCCTCGACATCTAACCCTCTTTGACATGAGACAAGAAGTATCTGTATTTTCTCAGGATATATCAAAGCCCAAGGAAAGAAAAAGGCTGCGAGATTGGTGCCAGGCTGCTATTGTAGAAATTCTGTGTTTTGTAGGTCATGTTTCTGGAAGCAGTATCAAAATGAACTGTTTTCAGTTTGCTTGCTCTGTCTTCAGCTCAGAATGAGATGATTGTGAAAGGGTTATTCAATCTGTACAAAACCCCCCTGTGGTGTCTCTACAGAAGCACATTTAATTAAAGAAAAATAAAATGTCCATAGAGAGAAACAAAAAATGTTTTATATTCTCTTGAGAGCCTTAAGAAAAATAGATCATTGAAGTTAGGAGTGATGCAACTTTTTTGTTAAAAAAAAATTAAGTACGTTGGATATTTCAATTGCTTAAATCACAGTTCCTATATAAGACTCAGATAAAGTGTTTACATGCAAAAAATGTAATCTTAGCTTAATGTGGAATTTATTTCATAAGGGAACATATTTTTTCTTTAAGGGACATAAATCTTCCAAAACAATGCCAAGATAAAAATGTGAATAGCAAATTAAATTTATTTGAATTTTCTCAAAATTTGAATTTTTAAAATTTACTTTCCCTTAAATCAGTAAATTAAAATTAATTTAAACACAGTATGGCTTTCAGGAGTGTGGCTGCTATTTTGTTAAAGAACTCAAACAAAATAAAATTATGGCACTAATCTATGTTTTGTCAAAGCTTTATGACGCATATAAAATGTCTTCAAGTGAAGTATTTGTTTTCTTTTCCAGTATATAAATAGGTAAAATGGCCCCCTACAGCAGTTTGCATTATACTTCTATTATTCTGTTAGTGTCAACATTTTTTTAGTTCAATGTACTACAAATCCATGTAGTAAACCACTGTCTAAAGAGCATAGGAGCAGTAGTGTAACAGCCTTTTTAAAAAATTGAATACAAAAATTTAATTACATTAAGCATAATACTAGGTTTCCGATTTAATCCTATAAAATATGGACATTCTAAATTATTTTCTCTTAAAAAATATTTCTAATAAGATTTCTTTTACAAGAGAACCTCAACATCAAAATATATTTCTTCTATTACATATCTTCATGAAATTTGCAATCTTTTCTAAAGTAACATGTTTTTTAGGGTTTTGGAGGGGCGTTTAATGATAAATTAGTTCAAGGTGTATGTTAGTAGATCAATATACGGATAACCTTATTTGCTGATCTATCCTGCCAATAGCAGGTCATAAAGAGTACATAAAAGTTATGAAAATAAAATTGTAGCACTTGAATCCAAAGATGGTTTCATTTGCATCCCCCAGACAATTTTAATATTCTTGTACTGTGAAGGATTTTGCTTACTTGGGCTTTTTTGATTTTTGTTTGCTTTTATGTACATCATTTACAGTGTTTTGAAGAGCAAAGATTTCTTGAATAATATCGTCAAAATCTGTGTCATGTTATAGTAGTTCAACATGTCTTAGATGCTATGGTTGAGATTTAAACTAGAGTATTTATGTATTGTGCTTTGCTTCCTTTTACGAGTATTTTCTTTGTCGACTTCAACTGAACAGAAGTTTTGCCCTCCCCTTCCCTCTTCCCCTTTCACTCTCCTGCCCTCCCTTTTACCCCTTTTTTCCTGTTGAAGAAGACAAGTCTTCCTAACTCTTACATGTGGACAAATTCTTGTATCATCAGATTGAAGAATTATGTTATATCTTACACAACAAAACAGGCTTTTGAATCCCAAATAACTGCACTTCATTTTGGTAGAGCTACATCAGCAATATTTCAAAGCCATGTCTGTAGGCTTCTTAAAATCTTTCAGACCGCTATGATATGGTGTTTAAGAGCCTTGTGTGTTTCGGTATATCTGAGAAACAGGTGGTCCTTTACTGTAACCTTAATTACTACCTGAAAAAATTATCCAACTGAGCGCAGTAAATGAAAGACTAGCTTTTGTAATTTGCTATCATGAGGAAGAAGGAAAAAGAGACAAAATAAGACCACTTATGCAATAAAAGTAAAACAGGATGGAGGCAAAAACTCTAAAAGTTTTTGCTTAATTTTCTATGTCTTTAAATTAGCTAGTAGCTTGTTTTGACAGTCACCATGTAAAGTCCTGCTTCTGTGATATTCAGACTACTGTGATTTTAGAAAAATCAAACATATCTAAATTGAAGTAGAGATGGGATTCTCCTGTCTTAATTATGCTGTAGATGTTACAACTAAGCTAAATACCTTAGGATGCCTTTTAAGTCCATTGGAGAGGGCATGATCACAGAATCACGGAATGGCTGAGGTTGGAAGGGACCTCTGGAGGTCACCTGGTCCAACCACCCTGCTCAAGCAGGGCCACCTAGCGTTAGTTGTCCAGGACCATGTCCAGATGGCTCTACAACCTCTCTGAGCAACCTGTGCCAGGTCTCAGTCACTCTCACAGTGAAAAGTGTTTCCTGCTGTTCAGAGGGAATCTCCCATGTTTCAGTTTGTGCCCATTGCCTCTGGTCTTGTCACTAGGCATAACAGTAAAAATCATGGATCTGTCTTCTTTACACCCTCCTTTCAGGTATTTATATACATTGATAAGATCCACCTGAGCCTTCTCTTCTCTAGACTAAGCAGTCCCACCTCTTAGTCTTTCCTCATAGGAGAGATGTTCTAGTCCCCAAATCATCTTTCATTGGACTCCCTCCAGTATGCCTCTCTGGCATATGCCTCTCTGGTACTGAGCCCAGAACTGGACGCAGGACTCCTGGTGTGGCCTCATCAGTGCTGAGCAGACGGGAAGGATCACAAACTTCGACCTGCTGGCATCACTCCTAATGCAGCCCAGGATACTGTTACCCTCTTTGTGACAAGGGCACATTGCTGGCTCATGATTTGTCTCATGCTAGATCTCATCTAAATTAAGTACGATAAATTGCATCCTAAACCTCTTTGTTTCTCTCCATAACCAACGAAGCATCATAGAATCATTTAGGTTGGAAAAGACCCTTAAGATCATCGAGTCCAACCGATAACCTATCACTGCAAAGTCCACCACTAAACCATGTCCCTAAACACCACACCTATATGTCTTTTAAATACCTCCAGGGATGGGGACTCAACCACTTCCCTGGGCAGCCTGTTCCAGTACCTGACTACCCTTTCAGTGAAGAAATTTTTCCTCATATCCAACCTAAACCTTCCCTGGCACAACTTGAGGCCATTTCCTCTTGCCCTATTGCTTTTACTTGGCAGAAGAGACCGACACCCACCTCACTACAACCTCCTTTCAGGTAGTTGTAGAGAGCAATAAGGACTCCCCTGAGCCTCCTTTTCTCCAGACAAAACAATCCCAGTTCCCTCAGCCGCTCCTCATAAGGCTTGTGCTCTAGACCCTTCACCAGTTTCATTGCCCTTCTTTGTATGCACTCCAGCATCTCAATGTCCTTCTTGTAGTGAGGGGCCCAAAACAGAATGCAGTATTCGAGGTGCAGCCTTACCAGTGCCAAGTACAGGGGCACAATCACTTCCCTAGTCCTGCTGGCCACACTGTTTCTGATTCAACCCAGAATGCTATTGGCCTTCTTGGCCACCTGGGCACATTGCTGGCTCATATTGAGTTGGCTGTCGACCAATACCCCCAGGTCTTTTTCCGCCAGGCAGCTCTCCAGCCACTCTTCCCCAAGCCTGTAGGATTGCATGGGGTTGTTGTGACCCAAGTGCAGGACCTGGCACTTAGTCTTGTTAAAGCTCATACAGTTGGCCTCAGCCTATCCATCCAGCCTGTCCAGGTCCCTCTGTAGAGTCTTTCTATCCTCAAATGGATCAACACTCCTGCCCAGCTTGGTGTCATCTGCAGACTTACTGAGGGTGCACTTGATCCCCTTGTCCAGATTATATTGATAAAGATATTAAACAGAACTGGCCCCAATACTGAGCCCTGGGGAACACCACTTATGACTGGCTGCCAACTGGATTTAACTCCATTCACCACCACCCTTTTTGGGCCTGGCCATCCAGCCAGTTTTTAACCTAACGAATCATACACCCGTCCAAGCCATGAGCAGCCAGTTTCTCCAGCAGAATGCAGTGTCAAAGGCCTTACTAAAGTCCAAGCAGACAACATCCACGGCCTTTCCCTCATCCACTAAGTGTGTCACCTTGTCATAGAAGGAGATCAGGTTAGGCAAGCAGGACCTGCCTTTCATAAACCCATGCTGACTGGGCCTGATCCCCTGGTTGTCCTGTACATGCTGCGTGACGGCACTCAGGATGATCTGCTCCATAACCTTGCCCAGCACCAAGGTCAGACTTACAGGCCTGTAGTTCCCTGGATCCTCCTTCCAGGCCTTCTTGTAGATGGGTGTCACATTTGCTAACCCCCAGTCAACTGGGACCTCCCTGGTTAGCCAGGACTGCTGATAAATGATGGAAAGTGGCTTGGTGAACACTTCCACCAGCTCCCTCAGAACCCTCGTGTGGATCCCATCCAGCCCCATAGACTTGTCTGTCTTTTGTGGTAAAAAGACAAAAAAAAAAGCTCACAAAATAGTATTATATCTTAAGTCCTTCAAACCCCTTTAGTGTCCAGTTAAGAGAGCATGAACTGAATAGGCACATGAGAATGTTTCTGAAATTACTGTCTATTTTTTTTAAGCAGATATCTTGGTGGGGACTGATTATAAATACTAACAAGTCTTGAGAGGCTGAAACCTCATTTTATTTTTAAGGAGTAGAATTCTGAGGGATATTTTTAGATGTTCATTTTGCTACTGTAAGGTTGTGAATGCAAAGTAGAACACAAACTTGGGAAAAAATAATTCATGTATTATTAAAAAAAGATAAGTAAAAAGAAAGAAAGTGTAATAAATATGGGATGCTAAGAAGTGATGATATATAGGAACACAAAAACTCTGAATGAGAACAGGTGTGAGTTGGCAGAGTAAAAGAAAGAATAAGAGAATAGACAAAGAATAAGGAATAAGAGAAAACTGAGTTCAATTGGTAATATTTAGGTGTAGTTTGTGAAATCAGTATGAGAGATCCCATCAGAAACTCAATAAATTTACTAGTAGTACTGGTTCCTTTAGAAGGTTATATAATTCAGATTATTTAAAATCAGTCAGATCTAGGAATTTCTAAGTGATATCATGGTAATATATCATGAATTTTTAATAAAATGCAAAGAAAATATCCATGGCCTCAAAAAAGATAGGTTGCTAACAAGCAGCAACTGTAGACAAGATTGCTTGCTCCATCGCACCCTCTTCTTTCCTGTTAAAATACAGCTACTGTATAATTAGCATGTATGTGAGTAATTAAATTGGATTTATTTAACTTTCTTCATGTGCTCTGTCTGTGTCATATACTGCAACTGGGAACAGTATTCAGTACTGAATTGTATCAAAGCACGCATCACCAGTTTGTTATACAATAGTCAAGACGACCCAAACTGTTTAAAACAAGGCAACAGTATGCTAAAACTAATTACTGTATCCCCAGATTTGTGGTCATAACAGCCTGAACACCCCTTGACACACAGTAGGTGACTAACACTAGAGTTGTGCCCTCCTGTCAGATCCAAAAGTTGCTTGGGCACCTAGTTCTGATTCTTTGCTTTCTCAGAAATATCCTGAGACCTAGCAGTCAACCATCTTCATAATTCTCAAAGGTAATTTTAAAAGAGAGCCTCAGAACAAAGAAATGTTTATACAGTATGGATAGTCAGAGATCAGGACACAGGTGTGAATTGAGAAGCAAGTGTACAGATATACACTTTAATATACTGGTTCTGGAGTCCTTCAAGTTGTACCATATAGGGGAATACTGTTTGGTATACTACCATACTACTAATAAACTGGAAAAGCCAGAGCAACAACCTGAACACCAACACTGGTGTGATTTTGACTGTGGCCAAATTCAAGTATAGAAGATGCAAGCAAATCTATACCAGCTGACCAGACAACAGTCCCTAGCACGTTGTTGTGGTTTAACCCCAGCCAGCAGCTAAGCACCACGCAGCCGCTCGCTCAATCCCCCCACCCCAGTGGGATGAGGAAGAGAATTGGAAGGGTTACAGTCAGGAAACTCATGACTTGAGATAAGAACAGTTTAATAATTGAAGTAAAATGAAATAGAATAGTAGTAATAGTAGTAATAATAATATAATAATACAATAATAATATACAGAGCAAGTGATACACTATACAATTGGCTCACCACCCGCCAACCGATGCCCAGCACATCCCTGAGCAGTGATTGCTGCCCCCGGCCAACTCTTCCCAGTTTATATACCAAGCATGACATCATACGGTATGGAATAGCCCTTTGGCCAGTCTGGCTCAGCTGTCCTGGCTGTGCCCCTTCCCAGCTTCTTGTGCACCTGGCAGAGCATGGGAAGCTGAAAAGCCCTTGAATAGTGTAAGTACTACTTAGCAACAACTAAAACATCAGCGTGTTATCAACATTATTCCCATACTAAATCAGCAGCACAGCACTATACCAGCTACTAGGAAGAAAAATCAACGCTATCCCAGCTGAAACCAGGACACATATTATACATGCTACGCTAGATATAGTCTTACAGTGTGCTTACATGCACAGATCTCTCACAAATTGCACTTGTGGCAGCTTAATTAAGTGTGGCCAGTACAGCAACGCATATGAGGGGAAGTCTGCAGTTGTCTGTTCACAAGAAGTATTTATCATTTTTAACTTTGACATTTTGAGGTATTGTTCTATTTATTTTAAACCAGAAATGTTATACTGCTTCATCATGCAACACTACTTAGTGGTACCTGCAGACCTAAGCCTTGGATAAGTATTTGCAACTGTTACAGTAGCACAGTTGGAAGACTGATTGATTTCTCTGAACAATTTTTATAGTTTTACCCCTTTTTTCCCTTTTGGCAAGTCAGCAACTTTTTTTTGCATTAGGAAGAGTCCAAGACTTCTCATTAGAAGCACTTAGTTATGCAAAAGATTGACTGATAAGCATCTTAAATACAGTATCAAGATTGCATATCATCCTCTGACATATCCCAAAATGTATATTGTCAACAAACTATAGAGAACATTTGAGTGAAGTATTTTAACATAGTTCTACTACCAGAAACTTTTAAAGTGAGTTTGTGCTAGGTTAAGTGATAAGAAGCTCATCTGCACACACAAAAGAAGGCAGAGAGAAACAATGGCAGGAGCAGTAACTTGATTAATAATCTGTCCTTTCTGCTCCCAGGCCCACCACAGAAGAGCCAGCATTCCATCAAAGGTGCCTCTCCACAAACTCAGAGGAGCACAGGGACACAATGGCAGGCAAGAATCCAAACTGCAGACTCCCCAAAGAATGAATGCCTTATCCAAACCCGTCCCACAGCTGTCCCAGCAGAGCCATCAGCCCTGTTGGCAACACATGAAACCCATCAGGATGAGTCATTGAAAGCAGCTCTCCAGAGCACCTTTCAGGTTAAGGGGGGGTCACTATCTAGGGGTGTAGGACACATTATGGGATGCAGAGAAAAAACATTTTGGGATTGCACAGAATTTATTATGGGATGCTTAAAGGAGGCACCAAAGGTGGGAACAGGGAGAGATTTAGGTGATTTGGGGAGGAACAAGTATGGGAAATAGAGGGATAAGGGAATAAAAGGGTCCATTTGCATGTAAGCAGAGGCTAGTCAGCATGCTTGTCTGGCCATGCCCTGTGCCTGATCACTGCAGTCAGTCATGTCTCCTTATTGAATTCCACCTTCAACTATTTTCTGGTAAGGGGCTCTTTACTCTCTGTCCATTTGTGTGCATAGGAGTCTGTGTTGCCAGCAACTGGAGTGAGTGTAGATCTGCAAGTGAGTCTGTGATCACTAGTGGAGGAAGATCAAGCCAGGCTAGTGGGTGAAAAAGCCTGGGAGCTGGGGAGGAGTGTGGGTCTCCAAGGGCCAGCTCTGAGAGTGAGAGCACCTGTGAGCCTCTAAGGGTGAGAGCAAGGAGGGGCTGGTTACTGGGACCAGAGGAGTCCTGTCCAGCTGTGTGTGTCTGTGTGTGTGTGTGTCTGTGTGTGAGTGAGACAGCCTGCACTGGCAAGGGGCTGCAGCCTTGGGGAATTATATAGACAGGTACCAGCAAATGGGGAGACTGGAATCCAGGGCCAGATACTGGGCAGACTGAGTGTCTGAGCCCAGGTGCTGGAGTGATCCACCTTGTACATATGTGTAGATATATATTCTCAGTAGTGGACTTCTATCCTGCTCAGTCAGATTGGGGAGCAGAATGAGGCCATTGGTACTGTCTGTGTTCATGTGAATGTGTGTCTGTCTGTGATCTGTGTGGCTGGCCATGTATATAGGTAATATGCATATATGCGTGTGTGTATATGTAGCATATGTACCATGAACTACCTGTCAATACACTCTCAGCCTCACTAATGGACAGACTGGGGGACCAGGTAGGACTGGGAGATAACCAGGCCCTAGAGGAAGTGACATGGGAGAAGGAATCTTCTAGGTTCCCAAGCTTATATGATTGGGTAAGACCAATAGTGAAAAGGGAAGTGTCAGGAGTTTGGGAATATGATGGGCTATTTTTCTTTATCAGACTATGATATTATTTCTTCAGGACTGAATGCTTGTAGAGCAAGCCCCTCAGAAGCAGCAGGCCTTATGTGATACTTGGAACATGCCATAAGAGTATCATGTGCTGGATTATAAATTAATTGAATTAAAGGAAGAATGATAAAAAACCTTTGCAAATAATTCAAAAGCTAGTTTTCTATTAACAGGTCATACACATGTCATTATAAAAATATTGGGATTTTGTAACAGATATTTTCATAGTTGGTGCATTTCAATTTTAGCTTTGTTCTTTGCATATCCTGCAAAGTCTATCCATATTTTAGAATATTTTATGAACAGCTGAGGAATTGACTATATGTCTTCAGTTGCAATGATTGACCATGTTACATGTCATGCTATATATAACTGTTCATAAATCTGTGTGCAGATGGAGATATCTTCCTGCTGACAGAGTGTTTCTGTCCCTTCCTCTGAGTGAAAAACAGTTTAAGACACATCTTTAGCATTTCTATTTCCAGCTGACTACATGAAAGGGTGCAATAGCCTCCTCTGCAAAAGCCTTGGAGCACATGCCTCATCTAACAGTGTACATGTAAAATATTCGAACTGTGCGCCCTCCCAGTAATTTCATTCTTAAACTACATCAGACAGCTCCCTCAGTATATTACTATTTATGGATCTTATTCTGAGGCACTTAATTCCTAACTGAATTACAATGCCTACTAGAGTGCCTTTTGGAGTGCCTAGTGGAGCACCTTTTTGCAACTTGTCTAGGTCTGTTTATCATAGGAAAATACTCCTTTTCCATGAGTTAAGGGTGAATGTAGTTCATTCTTGAAGGTAGTTCAAATGGGTACTTCAAAACAAAATGATTTAAAATTAGATTTTAAAAAGAAATATTGAACCATTTAGTAATTAAAATCTGCAGTATGCACACTCACCTAAATGAATCTCCTACTGCAGTATATATTTCATACAAACAAATCATATCTAGGCTTCTTTCAAGTTTATATTCTGATTTATGGCTATGTTTATGATATAGTTAAAAAGATAATTTCTTTTTCAGAGCTGTGAATAAATCAGATAACAGTAATCATAAGTAAAATAAAAATTTGAATTCTAGTATATGAGAGTATGTCTTTATTGAAATCCTTTCAATTTTTATTTTTGCTTTGCCATTTGTTTTATGTTCTCATCATTTTTGTTTCAACAGAATCTTTAATAAATGCTAGGTACCAAGTTTCAACATACAGGACACATTTTCTAATTTAAAGAATACATTGTTAGCATGTGTGTTGTCACATTGGTAAAGATATAGAAGTATTAAATATCTTAAAATTTCTCTCTGGCACTATCATGATGTTATTAACTTAAAATTTAATAACTATTACTTAATGTAGAAAATTAATTTTAATACCAGAAGTACTTGTTAAAATGCTTTACACTAAAGATAATAAACATTAACATCTTACAGAGAAAAGCCTCTGCATTCCCACAGATTCAAAATTATATTCCCTATGACTGTATTTCAGATCTACATTTATATTTCTGAAATGTTTCTAGCAGACAAAAAACAAGTAATTGAAAAGTTTTTAGAAGAGTTTAAGTCCAAAACATAACTCATTTTTAGTATATATTACATCATGGTCTGAAAAATATGAATTCTGTCAAAATCAACATTACAATTTGTAAAGGGAGTTTAGTTGTCAAAGGTCAAATCATTTCATTGTAATGATCTTAAGTGTTAAGTATGCCTAATAATGTTTTACTAATATTGGTACATAATCTGGTAGCTCAGTCTGCTTTCTTTTTAGTGCTGAAAAGAGACTTCTGTCATCATTTTGATATTTGCATGACAAGGCTTTAATTATGAACCCATATTTATTGATCACTTAATAACAGCAACAAAAATGTTGTAGTTTTAATCCAGGCAGGAAGTGTCATTTTATTTGTGGATGAATCTTGAATAAATGTTACTTAGCTTTGCTGTCATCAACAAGTGATTTATTTGGATGACTGTGCTTTTGAATGACTCTGAGACATCTTTTTTTCTTTTCTTAGAAAAAAAAAGTATTTTTTAGTCTCAGAAACATTGCTTGGATTTCCTTATATCATCAGCTCTAATTTCACGTAATCATAGGTTTAATATCCCATCAGTGGTAACTAGGATTTTTTTTTCTTTTTTTCTTTTCAAATTACAGTTAGCCTTTTGGAAATTATTGCTCTGTTTACTGAATCATGCAAAGTCATATCTCTACTTTTCCTTGAAAACATAAAGTTTCTTCCTTATAGGCACTATATCTTTGCTTTTTGAAAAAATGCTATAATGGCAGTCACTGTCATGTTGATCAAATCAATTATAAGTATACAAACAATACGTAGATGTGACCTTGAACCATGATGGCTTTATCTGCTTTGTTTCAGTTTGTATTAGACCAACAGACAAACATACTATATCCTATATAAATAATTGTGATAAACATATATGATCAAACTATGTTTTAATACCAAAACTCGTAGGTGTACAAGGTGATCATAATTGCAGTTCTTTCATGTGACACTAGAGCTTTCCTAAAAGTAAATTTTAAATATACCATTTTACATGTTTGTGATGGTTGAAATAATTTATGCAAAAATCATAAAGAAACTTAAAATCTTTTGATTCTGAAAATGATAGCTAAAGGTAGTGAATGGTTGTTTAAGGTCAAATACACAGATCTCAACCTCATGCAGGATTTGTTTTGGGGTAAAGAAACTTTCTTATAAAAAAGATTCTCATTAATCCCCATTTCCAATTTTCTGTTTGTGCTGTCTGTGCAAATTCAGCTGTTGGTTTGAACTCTGTCAAAACCCTCTAGACCTCAAGCAATATTTTTAACATATATTTGATAGAGAAAATACTGGGGTTTTTTGAACTTCCTCATTGGCCTTGGGCTAACAAGTCAGGGATACAAAATCAAAAAAGTCTCTCTCTGTTTCTGCTATACATTCCTGAAATACTACTTCTGCAAATGCCTCACAGGAAGTTAAATCCTCCCTATGTGCTGAAATCTTTCTCAGTTTATTCTTCCAAGTAGAGTGCCTGCTGTTTAAATAGTCTCTACTTAGAAATTTTCAGATTCTTTTACGAGGTTCTGGCTTGTTGCTATGTTGCTTTAACCTCACTTGCAAACAGTACTCAGACAACCTTTGCGAGAAAGTTCCTAGATGTGGCAGACATTTGCTGTCGATATATCCATTAGTGAACCTTTACAGAATTTCTTCTTTTATGTCATTTTCTTGTCTAAAACACAAGTGGAAAAACAGAATATAGAAATATGTTTTCACAGGGAAAAAAAAAAAACCAAAAACAAACAAGAAGCCATAAGAGTGTTTTGTATTTCAGATGTGCAATTCTGAGTACTTTTTGAGAACATAACATATTTTGATTTGTGAACTTATTGTTTGCTTCTATTAGAATACTTTAGTTTAAGTTCTACATTGAAGATGAAAGTTATTCAAACATGAAATTTATTCATAATCATTGTTTATCATGATATCTATGATATCCCAGCAGAACCTGGGAGCACCTCAGATACCTGCTGACTCCAAATTTGGATGGAGTCCAGATGTATACCAACATCCCCCTAACTGTAGGGGAGGGAGAGAGAAGATGAAAGCAAGACATCAGCCACAGTGATTACTACTGAAGTTTTCTGGATTTTTCAGCTCCCAATTTCAGTATTTAGTATTCCTGTATTTATGCTGAAAACAGAAAAATTACTAGCTTTAACATTGCAAAGATGAATTTCAAGTGAAGAATTGTCCTTGACCACCTCTCAGACTTCAAGTCGCTCCTGCATTGGAATACCCGATACTTGCTTTCTCTGAACCTCTTATTGCTATTTCCTTAATGCACCAATGTTTTTACAAAACGGTATGACAGACCAGGTTAGCATCTTTTTCTCAGACAAAAGATCACTATCAATGTTTCCAGTGTGTCCTTTGAAGAAACTGATGAAATGGCTTTCCATGCTCTGTGTAACTTTCTTCTTCTGCATTTATTTTAACACGTAGCATCACAAAGTTAGAGTAAGGAAAAAACTGTATTTAATATTGTAAATATTCAAATTCAGTGCACGTTAAGTTGGGGAAGGACCATCATTTTACGTAACTGTGGATATAGCTAACGACTAGCAGAAGGTTAAAACATATATAGATAAATATAGAAAAACCATACCTATTTCTACTCTTTGTATTAAGCTGCCTATTTTTCCCTTTGTGCTGACAACCCAAATTTTTAACTTGATCCTTTTTCCAGCACTAGCGCTGCAATCTGATGTCTATCATTGAAAATATTTGTAATTGTATTAAGAAATTATCCTAAGTTCTGCTCCTCTGGATCCAGCTGAAAGATCAGGACCTTAAAACAGAAGCCCTTACTGAGCAACGATTGCCTTTTGTTATCAAGTTTAGAATAAAAGCCTGTACTTCGAGTGTCTGGATTTTCCTATTACAATACAGATAACTACAAAATAGCATATTGCCATAATAAAAATAACAATTACTATGCAGTTTCAAGGAAATGGAGACTTTCTGGGGCATGAAATTGTACAGTACAAAGTCTAAGGACATAATAATGTTTAAAAGGTTGTTTCAGCATTACTAAAAATGATTTAAAATTATTTACAGTTTTATATCAGGTTTCTTCCTAGACCTCTCTTTGATTTCCTGATGTTTAGGGCTTAATTTTAGCCTCTAAAAGTGACAGCAAAAGCACATGGATATTTTCATGTGGTTTTTTTTTCACTTCTTTTTTATTTGGGGATGTGGATTCAAGCAATGGATTTAAATTAACTCTATGCCCTTAAGAATCTTTTACTTTTCTTAGTGTATTTCTTTCTTTCCCTTTCCCTTCCCTCCTCTTCCCACTCCAAAGCTCTTATTTTGATTATTTCAGGATAAAAAGGACAATATGCTTTTGTTGTGGTTTATTCATCACATTCAGTAACATTTAATCTTTTATCCCTTTTGTTTTTCATTAGGAACACATAATAAAAGCGAGGGCCAAAATACATTCAAGTTAATTTGTTCTTCTGTGTCATCCACTGTCTTTTTGCTTGTTGCTACTTTTACTATTTTCTTTTCCTCTAAAAATTATCTAAATTTCAAGCAGTTCTCCTGAATCATTTAGACAACTCTTTGGGTTTTTTTCTGCATGAACTCTTTCATGTCACTTATCTTGATCTTGTTAATTTTATATCCTTATTTCTGCTTTTTAATCTTTTTGTTTGTTTGTTTTACTCCAGTATTTTCCAGCTTAAAACCCACAACTGGTTTTATTAAATGGAGAAGCATTTATTTCAAAAGCCTCAGAGAAAAAGAAAATAATTTCAACTTCATCTGAAAAAAAAAATCAACCCTAAATTATAGGGATCTATCTAAAAATAGATCTTACAGCTTTACTTCTAATACAATGGCATTTGGATCAAGTTGTATGCTACAAGGACATCTGCAGATTCTAGGTTAGCAATAATAAAGCTATAAAAATTACTAGAGAAGTAAGTGACACTTGTCACTTACAGAGTTCAACAGATCACCAGTTTGGGGGAAAGTCCCCATTACTGTGATCTACTGAATCTCTTTAGGCCTATCTCTCTAGGACAAATCTTCCAACATCAATGTTCTTAACATATTCTCTTTGTTTCCAAGCAAAAACTTCCCTAGACATTCCAGCATACAGAACATAACATTGAAATACCACACAGATGACCCGCTGTAAGAGAGGAAGTAAAAGCTTATTGTAGCAGGAATAAGGTACTGCGCACATTTCTCCTTTATGTGTGTAGTACTTGAAAGCCACCAGTTCATGAGCAAATGGATAATCATTATGCCTGCTTGAGCAAAAGTTATCAGCAGCTGTGTTAATAATAAGGCTATGGTGAAATAAGACCTAAGTTCTCATTTACATTAGCAAGTAAACTTGGCCAAGTGATCCAAGCCAGAAAATTATAAATGTTCATTATCATCAGTGCCACCCTATTACCTCTACAGAATCTGAATATATTTTAAAGCCAGCTTCTACAAATCAAGTTACAACATGTTTTTGAAAGATATTTAATGCAATGCCCTGCCTGATAATACAGTTCTGAAAAGCTCTTCCATAGACTTTAGGAAATTTGTGCACTGTGAAATGTATCTGTTGAATCATAAACATTCGTTTGGAACATAATTCATATTTTAACTTTTAACCTTTCTGCTCTTGATTTGATCTATGGTATACATAATCTCTAAAAATGTGTGTTTCATTTCTGGCTGTCTTAAGTGTCTCCATCTGTCTTACTAATTCAGTTGTGGATTTAAACCAAATAGTTGCATTTTTTTCACTCTCACTGCATTTTGTTTGCTTTTTGCCTTTTTTTTTTTTCCCCACTTTCTGCTTAAATTTTTGAGCAGATTGATTTCTACGGAACTTATTTAGTAGCCATTTTCAAGGAAATGTGTCCAGTTTAAGAATAAATAACTGATTGTGTGAGGATAGCCAATACTGAGTTGAAAGAGAGTGAAGCATTTATAACTACTGATACCTAATTTGTGTCTAAAACATGCCAGAAAATGTCTGACAGTCTTAAGGTACAGTATATATTTCTTTGGAGCCATCAGCTCTACTTTGTAACAAAAAGGGAACCTATGCCTGTGTTCAGACTTCTAATGCACCTGTGAACACTGCTGCTTGGAATGTCATTCCTGGAATACACTTTTTTTTCTTTGCCCATAAGTGCAAACTGAAAGAAGAACTTCTTATAATATACCTTATGAGACCCAAAAAAGGAAGATAGGAGTGCTCATATGCAGAGTTGCTGTTGTTTGCTTTTGTATAGAGTAGACAGAAAATTTGTTAAGGTATACGTTGAAAAATAGTGTCCAGAAGTTAAAATATTTCAGATATTTAAAATTATTATTCTTTCCCACTTTCAGAATTAATCATAGAAGACACTGGATTGCATGCTTCAGGATCATCCTAGAGACAAGCTCTCATTCTCAGCGAAGGATATGCCTGAATGAAACCTATTAATGCCTCCTTCTGTGATCTCGTTTAAACCTCAATCTTGCTGTCATTTCGCCTGGGGGAGGAGGAAAAAGTAAATAACATCTGCTCATCTGAAGGAAACCTGAAACATTCGCAGTGCTAATTATGCATTTTATCGTTTAGACTTTCATTATTTTTCTTCCACTCTTCTGACACCGTCTTCTACATAATCATTCTTTATCACATATACAAAAAAGTAAAAAAAGTAAAAAAATTACTGACATGTGATGCTCTAAGTTGGAATTAGATTGTAGGCTTCTGTCAGACAAGTAAGATCAAAAAAGAAATGACAGACTTAAGAATCTGAGAAGTTACTGCTACTAAAATTTATGTTCAATTTAGGAAAAAAATGCTACATTCTTGTGATAGAAATTGTAGAATTTTCATATGCAATCTAGATTAAAGTCTAGGTTAATGTTTTCAGTATTTTTGTTTCCTAAATAAGTCAAAGTTCCATGAAAATTTATTGAATTTTAATTTAAATAAAAGTAATGCAGAACTACAT
This sequence comes from Theristicus caerulescens, assembly GCA_020745775.1. Taxonomy (NCBI): domain Eukaryota; kingdom Metazoa; phylum Chordata; class Aves; order Pelecaniformes; family Threskiornithidae; genus Theristicus; species Theristicus caerulescens. Next base: position 81,663,421 of record CM036559.1, on the reverse strand, counting down.
AGATCTTTTATTAAGGAATCATTTCAGTGATATACACTTATAAATTTAAACCACTGGAACTTAAATATCTGCTATACAAGCATCATAAGGTGACTGTGGTAATCTAGCTGTTTTGGGAAACGCCTGGAGAAATAAGCCTGTATTTTCTGTAGTCAGACAATATCCATCTGTCAGCTGGCCATACATACATGTATATTTATACATATATGTTATTTCTGTATTTATTAATTAATGACTGACTAGAATCTGAATCTACTCAACACCAAATTACAGTGAAATAACCACCATCTCACAAATCCAAGGCACATTTAAGAGTTTTATGTAGGATGGGCTATAATGAGAGGGAAATGTTGATACACAGGAGAGAGTGAGATTCTCCTTCCCAGGTTGCTGCTATCAGGGCCCCAAGGGCACTGCTCAGCGTCACCGTCCCTGACAAACCCCACCTAGCACCCACCTGCCCAGGGCTCAGGACCCCATTTCAGCTCAGCCAGGCCCCTGGTGACAACACTTATCAGGGTGCTTGTGCCCAGCCCCGTGTCTAGTCCTGACTCTGGCTGGCATTCACTTACTTGAACGATGTGTTTTAACCAGCAGTAACCACCAGACAGCACAGGAGAGAATCACTTTCAAGACAGACCTAAGAAACTGACAAACTTTTCAGTAAGATGTGAAGTTAATAGTTCTTTATTTTCTCAACATCTGGCAAACTTTGGCAGTATGCAAATATCCTACTCTTTAGATGCCTGTTACTTATCACTTGTATGAGAATGCCAAACGTCATGTTTATGAGTAGTCCAGATGGTAATGTGTGTAAAAATTGGGTGTCCAAATGCTTGGTACTGTAACCCATACTGTCATGAGGGCCATGGGACATATTTTGTATGTTTCAATGTGTGACTAGTGGCAGCTATTGTCATGATTTGTCTAAATGTAAGCCAAGGGATATGCCACCTGAATCTACTTCCATGAAGTGAGACAAGAAATGGGCCCAGAGAGATATCCCCTGCAGAGTCACCAGAACAAATTCAGGGGTCTGGCTCTGCCTTTCTGTTTCCTGGGGGTTTTTTTGCTGTAGGTTTGCTAATAGCTTTGAGCTTTGAGTGGTGGAAACAAGGGGGGGAGGAAAGTTCAATATGTGAAAATCTTGGAGAAAAGAATGTCTTGATGAATGTATTTTTGACATTTTTTATGCCCCTTGCTTTGGCAGGAGAAGAGGTTAGGGAAACAGAATGATCCAAGTTTTGGCTGGAGGATGGGAAAGAAATTTGAAGGAATACTTTTTAATTTAATTTGCAGAAAATACTGCACAAAAATTAAAAATACTTTTCTGAAAGCAGTCCAGTATATAAAATTTCTCCTTTTCAACCAGTAATAATGCTGCTACATTCTACCACAGAAGAACTTTCTGCGTGGTTCTCTTTTAAGACTATTACATTAAAAAATTATTCAGAAGCAAGGTAATAATTTTAATTTAAATACAAGTGTTTCTATGACTATTATAAACAATAAAACCATTGCAGATTGGGGAACATTACTGTCTTCCTCAAAGCTCATTAACAGAAGTGTTAATTAAGTTAAGGCTATCAAAGTTCTTAATGGTGATTGTGCATTAAAAGAAACTACAATCTTCTAACTGATGAAGGAAAAAGAAAAGAAAAAAAATACAATCTTTTTACTTATTGCACCATCAGGAGACAATAGAACTTGAACTCCATGACTACATTTTTTCAGATAATAGGCCTACTTTATCATAGTACTCAACTGTATGCTTAATTCACTATATCATTTATAGAATACACAATAGACTTGTTGAAATATCAGCTGTCCTCTTGCCAAGTCCTGAAATCTTAATAGTGGGTCTTGGCAACCACATTTTCTGGATATTAGACGTATGGTATAAACATAGAAATCTGTGTTTCTTCATTAGTGGCCTGATTATGACATATCAATCCAGAAGTAAAGAAGAAAGGAGTTAATTTAAGCATAAGGAGGATAAACTTCATAACACAAAAAGTTTTCCCATAGTATGAGATTAATTCCATCAATTGTTTCTATTACTTCTTCAGATATGAAATTGTTCCTGTCACCATGTACCAAAACAGCATGAAGCTTTGCATCTAAAGTTAACCTCTTCCTCTCATAGTTTAAATACAGCAGCTTTTACAAAAATGAGGAATATTACCTGAATGGTGACTAGCTAAAAAAGTTGACTCTAACTTTTGTAGCTAATATACCACAATTTTCAAGCACATGATAATTAGCTGAAGTACATGTATTTAAAATATCAATAAATACCATTAAAGCAAATACTCGCAACAGCAGAAATACTACTTGTTATGTATTTGTCTAAACATTTGTTTTTCATTTTTTAAGGAGTGGCTACTTTTCAATTAATTGAGATATTGAATCTTTGCTAGTTTAACACCCACCTTCTTGTGTAGTACATTGGTGGCAAGCATTTTGAGGAACTTTGATTTCTCTTCTGTTTCTTTTTATTTTTTTAACTGAAAACATTTTTGTTTTTTTCAGCTCTTTCTTTGTAGGTTGAGCAAATTTTTACCTCATATTTATTAAAAAGTATAAGAACTTCTGTAGTAGGCTTTATTTTGGACTCCTGATTAGAAAAGACTGTCGTAAGTCTTCATCACTGAGAATTTGATTCTATACTGTAATTTGTTCTGTTTCTAAGCTGTAGTAGTGTGGTCAATGTATTAATGGAGTGAATTTCATATTCTGTATGAATATGCAGAAAATCTACCTGGAATAGGTTTTGGGTTTGGTTTTTTTTATATCCTTCTTTGTCTTCTTGATATATGTTTTTCTTAAACAAAACAGCTAACTACAATAAATGAAAAATTACAATGTGGAAGAAAATCATTCTAAATGCATTCCTAGTAACAAAATATAACTCTTCTTACCATGCTACTCCTCTGAGTTTATATGAAGCAATATCCCCTCTAAAGACACTCCAGTGTTACAACTATTATTATATACAGTCTGGAATATTTAATACCATACTTACTAGGTATTCATGCTAGTTTCAGTATCATTGGTATTACTCATCTAAGTTAGTCTTGGTAGAGTTTTCTGTTAATAGAAGGGAATAAAGTTCATTTTCAAAAGCAACTTGCTGTGCTTTGCTTTAAGCAGTTAAAATTGAACTGCATTGTACTTGTTGGACTTATGCCCATTATACAATCGTATCTTCAAGGGGATAGATCAGCTATTTACTGTATTGCCCCTCTATAAAACATATAATAATACTAATAATAGTAATAATAGTAATAGTAATTTCTGTTGTTGTTGTTGTTGTGAAAATAAGAGAATATTTAGATTCTGGTGGATGCTTTAATTTCATTTTCAGACTGAAGTAATTGTCTTTTGAAATGTTTGTAGGTTTGAGTTTGCACATTTTCTATTATCTTTTTTTCTTTTTCTTTTCCTTCCTTTTTTAATATGCAAGGATTTGGACTGTTGTGATTAGGAAAAATAAAACAATCAAAAATATTATAATTTTCAGAATGCCAGCATTTGCTAGGCAAAATTTGTCAACTATATATAGGTCTTACAAATTTCCTGTGTTAAATAGTAACCTTCTGCTGTGACTGTGCACATTCACAATTTCTGTATCTGTATGTGTGGCATGCATGTGCAATCAAACTCTGAAAATAACATGAATTCTACAAGGTGAAGGAAAAATAAACCTCCATGGCTTTCTAGTGGGAACAACTGAGGATAATCAGAGTGCATTGAAAAGACAATTAGTAGAAAGTGCTGATACAATTGCCAAGGATGGGTACAGCTGTCTGTGCCTACAAGGAGACACAGACATCTGTATGCACAACAGCTTCCTTGCTGTATGACAGCTTCCTTCTGAAAGCAGCACAGCTGAGTTGGGAGTAAACAAGGCAGGGGGGGAAGTCACTTTTCAATTAAGCTAGTAATTTATTTGTGTTGTAATGCTGTAGACTATGATTTTCCCATCCTTTTTCAGACGTTATTTGAAGTTTTATTCCTTTTTGAAGATGGAGAGGACTAGGCCTGAGGGCTTGTTAGTCTCCTCAAATTACATGACTCCATCTGTTTAGAGCCTTAATGCTTAAACAACGCTTAAATGTACAGAATTCATGTTAATAGATATAATTCCATTTAGAATGTATGGGAAAAAGTTCTAACATCATTTCCAGAATAAATCGCTTGGTGGAGCTGGGAGAGAGGGGACCTTTCATACTGGGGTTCAGGCCAAAAGTGATTAAGCAAATGTTCAGAAATAAGCTACTCATAACATTTGTAAGGCTCAAATATTTAAAGTCAGTGTGAATAAAAACATTTTACATATGTGGATTTTCATCTGAAATGCTGTTAAAGTCCTGTCAGAGGACTGGATACACAGTGATTATCAATAACTGTAATTAAACTAGAAGCACTACCAGTAGAAACAGAATGATAACTTCAACATTGGCAGTCCCTTCTCTATCAGAAACAATCTGACTCCTTTCACCACCCGTCAACAGAACAGCTGGAGTTTACATCCACAATTTAGTGGAACAGCCATTTCAAGAGATAGTCTTGTTTTGGAAGGTCTATGGAACCTTCTACATCAGTGTGCCTTCGAGTTGAAACCTTCCTTCACCTTTGGAGGGTGAGGGAATTTCATCCCTACATAAACCATTGGTTCAAGCACAAAAGCAAATTTTATACCATTGGGTTTTTTTTATTCAAGGTTTTAAGATTATTAATGCAACTTTAACAGGTAGAAATATTTTCCCCAAAACCAGCCTTCAAGTGTAATCACAGGACTCCAAAAGCTCTATCTATAATGCTGGCATGTAGTTCTTATTTATTAAGCCACTTCAGTTCCTATTCAAAGATTGTAAGTCCTTTGATATTGAACTGATTTTGATCCCATTGGTTCACTTTTTAAGAAGTAAGAGATGGAGGTACTTCATCCTGTTTGTTTCCTCCTCAGCTCTGCACTTCCTATTGGTCCAGCTTTAAGTTCAGAGTTTTTTTAGTTCTTACAATATTCTGAACCACTTAAGAAATGGTGTATTAATGTACAGCCATCAGAATATGGCTGGTTTATGCATAGTCAGAAGAGATTTATTTTTCATGAGAAAAGTCAATCTTTTCCAACATTAAAACAAAATAAACTTGCAAATATGTCTTCAGAAACAAAACCAAAATCTTATAAAAATTAATTTACACTTTTAATGATATTGTATTTCTGGAATCTCCAACTTGCATTTTTAATTCAAAGATTAAATATAGCATATGGCCATGTAATTAAAATATTCATGTTATGTTTATAAGTATGCAATAACAGAGAAATGTAAACAGTAGAAAATGGAAACAAAGTAATACATCATGATTAAAATATTTATTTTTTCTTTTCTTTTCCATAGAATACACTGTCAAAATTCTTTTTTTAATAGAAAATGCTCATATATGCATTTCTGCTTCATAGCCACAGAATAACTATAATCATATATTTATGATTATGTTTTTCAGGTGGTCATGAGTATAAGGTGAACAACTTGTTTTGAGATAGAATGGAAATTAGAGTTAAAAGGGGATGGAAACATACATGTTCAACTGAATTGTAAGGAAAACTGAAATACTATCCTAACTGGTGTTATAGTTATACTTCAGAAATGATAATAACTCCTAAATATACATAAATAGCTTGAATTTGTATTAAATTGGGGGCAGAGTGTATAGCCTATTTGGAATACCTGCCAATTAAGTACCGTTTCCAAATCTTAAGTCCTCTATTTTGTCCTTCTCTACTGTTATAGTGGCAGTAATTCCACTCCTGTGTTTTTTTTCTTGAGGATCTTGGTGCCATGCTGGTATAATTTCAATCACACAATAGATTATTAACTTGGAGAAGCCAGTAATAAAACATGCAGAAACAACAGTTTAATGAATCTACCAAACCAACAAAAAATAAAATTTAAAAAAGCCTAGAGAAAGAGAAAACAAGAAAAACTCACTTTCAAAAAATTTAAAGAACAAAGACAAGAAAAGGGGTATGTGCTTTGTTTACTGTTTCAAGTTCAGTTCCTCCTGCATATCACCAAACCTCAGTCTGTAGAGGTGGTCTGCACAATTAGTTTTGAGCTTTTAGATCCCATTTGAGACGTACAACTGTAAAACAGAGTAGTCAAAGTATTAACATTGAAAAGATATAAATTCTTTTCTTGTGTCCTTTTTCATTCTTTAAATAAGGATGTGAAAAAAAACTTTAACAAAGCCAGATATTCATGCTTTAGAAAAATCAGCCTAAAGTTTCTCCTGAAGTCTACTGAACTTAAGAATTTCTAGAAGGACTTCATCTCTGTCTCTGGGTCTCAGTGTATTCTTCTGGATTCTGGTGAAGTAATTCAGTTGAATTTGACATGAAAAGTAAACAGAATACAGGTCTTTAACCTCATTTAAAATAATTAATTGAAATATAGAAAAACAGGATATCAATAAGCATATTGTCATACCGACAATGATTTGCATGGATGATTCATTTCATTTAGATCTTATTTTGATTTAACGGACTACAGCATATGTAAGAAATGGAAACCAACATTACCACAGAAAAGCAACACAGGTAAAGGGTTAATCATGGGTAACTATAGTCAGTTGAGCAACCCATCAGTCTGTCTCTCTATTCCACTCCACAAGCTAGCAACAATATACATCCCTAGACAAATAAACAGAAAACACATATGTATTATATAAGACTATATATTACTATATAGTAAATTTATTTTTTATTCAAGGAAAAATTTAGATGTACTGTTTCTGAAAAGAGTAATAAACAAGTAACTGTATGATAAAGGCCAGATGACCATGTCAGAGACGATTTGGAAGCAAACCAAAAATCAAATCCATATTATAGAAATTAAAGTTTGTAATTAAATCACATAAATTAAGGTTCCATAGTGGGTTATAGTCATTTGAGTTTGGCATCTCATTTCAAAATATTATTTCTACATTAATTCAGTTCCTATAATTTTATATAAGAAAAAGTGACTAAAAGTCTTCAACATGAAATTAAGACAGAAACAGTTTTACATATCCAACCTTGGTTAAAAAATAATTTTTAAAAAGTATCAAGTCAGAAATTAATGTACTATTTAGAATAAATTTAAAATAACAAAAACATCCTTTTTACACTCATATTAAGTCCTCAATTCTTCCAGGAGGTCCTTAAGGGATGATTTTTTCCGTGATGATATTCTAGCAGAATCAGGTCTTAAAGTATACTGTATTACTCTACTCTATAAAACCAGCATCTACTCTACAAGGATTACCTGCACAAAGAAGACATAGCTCAAAAGAAAGATGAATTTGGGGGAGGAAAAAAAAAAAACAACAAACAGACAAAATAAATTACCCTCTATTATTATTATTATTAAAATGTGAGTGGCATAAAAATAAGAAAATATAATCACAATTTTTATTTCATTATATATAAAAATAAGTGTTTCAATATGCATATTTTTGCTTTTAAAAAAGAATCAGATGCTTCATACTTCAAAAGACAAAGTTTTAGGATGCGTTCAGTTTCCTAGTTTAACGATTCCCTTCTAAACTGCAACTAGCAGTGATGTGACAAAGCATAGGTCATAAAAGAAAACTATGACTCTTTCCAGACACTCTCCAAAGTCTTCATTTGCTCAGTGAAAGGGGCTGATTCAAGCATAGTTCAATTCATTACACACCCATGCTCATATTTTTAAGCAGATTTTAAGCAAGACTTTTCATGACATGCAATGTTCCCAGTGCCAAAGAATAGTAAGCAATCTGTTCTTCCTGTTTTGAAGATGACTAGCTGATTATTCATCTCATTCCTTAATTATTAAGGATGAATACAGTGATTTGGATTACCAAAAAATGAACCAATCTGCAACTTCGACAAAATTGGACAGAACTCCAAATACTTTGGAAATCAGAGTAATATTATAATTGTATTACCTACAGAAAGAAAATATATCAGAAGAAAATCAATTTTGGCAGAATTTCTGGCCTTGATAATGTACAATCCTGCCAGTGTTGTCACTATTCTGTTTCAAAACTGGTTTGCAGATCAGTGAAGAGTTAAGTTCTGAGAATTCACCTTTTGAGATTTATCCATTGCTATTGTATCCATGTATGACCTCTGAAGTATCCAGTGAGCCCCAATTTTTATTGTTGGAACATCATAGACTATCTAATATGTCTCAGAATAGTGTATATTATCAAATATTATGAAGTATTATAATACTAGCTGCTCCTAGAATTATTAGACTGGAAAGCTCATAGGATTTTATTAGTAAAGGAGGAGGATGCCACAAATCTATTCTATTCATGATAACTAGACTGCAGCTTTATTTTAAGCAAAAAATCAATAGCATATAATGGTGTTATTTCTCAGTTCATTTTCTAAAATCATAAAAACCTAGAACTTATAGTTCTAACATCTGCTAGCGTAGTGTTAATACACAGAAGAAAGAATTTAGATGGAAATTACATTTTAATATATCTTTCCAGGAAACTAACATTATTCTGTCAATATTTGCTTTTAAATGTGCCAGGAAGGTGTAATTTTGGTAGGTTTTTGGTTTTTTCTCATGACTGCAAATTTTCAAATGTTTAGTTTCACATGAAATAATGCATGTGGATTTACAGCTTAAATGTAAATAGTTTTTGAAAGGGTACATATAACAGGCCAGAATGTAACAATTATGTATTAATACATTCATAAATTAAATACACTCACATAAATGAAATTACAGATACTGACGAAACCTGGAACAGTAAACATATTCTAACTGAAAAAAAACCTTTCAAAAAAATTGCCTTTGGGATGGAAAAACATACACTGGCCTTGCAGAGTACTGCAGTTCCTCATTGGCTACATTTCTCAGTTTTACAATGTTTGGACTGCACACTTGTCTTCTCTAGGAAGAACATGAAAGGAGGTTATCTTAATTTAAGTGGAAGAAGAGAAGTTACCATGTGGAGAAAACTATAGCAATATTCTTTATAGTTATTTTCAAATGTTACATATCCAAGCAGATGGTGAATAGCATACTAAGGTCTATATAAACTATAACATCTCATAAACAGCTATGGATCTTTGCATTAGTGTCAATGGATTTATTCTTGCATTTTATATAATTGGAAATTAGCCAGTGTGGTGTAAGAAGAAATCCTGACTTTCCAATCCTGACTTCATAATAAATTGACAAAATAAAGGGCTTGTTCGGCATTTTTGTATGTTCTGAGTACTCAGTAGCTTTGCTGTAAATAATTATGACCTGATTTCTCTTTGTGGGGACGTTCATGCCTCTTCTGTCCAAAAGCCACTCTAAGGACCCTTTCTGTTGTTTGCTATATCAGTGCTCCTTCCAGACCTCAAGACCTTTATTTTTTTCTGCCTTTTGGCAATGAAAGACTTAATTGTCCATTTCAAGATGGGGCTGTGATGCAAGAATTGCCACAGAATAATTTTTTGTAACTCTGATTAACTAGCTTAAAGGTTGTGCACCTGTCTGCTGAGGAGGGACTTGAATGCATGTAACTGTCAGGCTACCTGGCTCCTGGCTTCTTCACTGCTGCCAGCTCATCCCTTTTGGGGGCAGTAACAGAATACTCAATTCTTACTGTATGTACAAAGCTGAGATAAGGGCTCTTGCCAAAAAATCTTTGCTGCTGCAATGATTCCTATCCCACCTGCTTTATGTGGAATTAAAGAAAGACCTCCAGTTAGGTTTCTACTTGACAAAGACCAAGCAAAAGGGAAACAAAATTTAATCTGATTAGATAGTCATATTCAGTTTACTTTCTCTACAGGAAGGAAAAACTAAATGTTAACTTTTGTTGTCTTTATGTGCTAATGCCAAAGAGCTGGTTCTGCTAAATCTTGTACAAAAAATGCTCTTTTTATGAAAAAAATAACCAATACTTCTGTAGAAATGCAGACCATTAAAAGGATTGAAATCACATGCGAGTGACTTTCCGTGAGCACCTCACATGCAATGATGTAGCAAGAGACACACACTTGATTTCTGTCACAATTATCATTATGATCTCTCTGTAAAATTTTATGTAAAAGAGAAAACTGGATGTGTTTCTGGACATGGACCCTCAAATAATACACAGTGGTATGATAGCACTGAGCAGGTTGATTATGTTGACTCATGCTGACTGAAGAGATGTTTACTGCTTGTCTATTCATAGTTCATATAGAAGGATTTTGGATTTTTTAATATTATTTTTATATTATTTTAAAATCTTCCTTAAGTACACTTAATATATTTGTTAACAGTTGATTGAAAATGGAGTCTAAGATTAACTACTAGACTAACTGAAGTGACTAATAAAACAATTATTAGTTTTCATTGTGCCCTTAAGGATGGGTTCATTTCACACAATTCAAGGTGATGGTTATTCAGAAGCAGTCATTTAAGTCCATCCTTAGTCAATGGAAAGAGGATTGGCACTTCCCCAAAGCAAGACTCTTCCTGTTGTGATGTATGTGTCTAACTAGGCAGACTGAATTGCTTCTGGGGGTGAATCTTTCACTGAGGAAGACAGCTTCAGCAGAGAGCCTGATAAGCTAGTTCAGACTGGATAATTGTGAATGGGTAAAATTAATGAAGACTCCTACTCCAAACATATAGATGTAAAATGCATATCTTCCAGAGTTTCTCAGGAAAATATTCCCATAAAGAGTTTTAAACAGATTACCTCACATAGCCAATAATTTTCACCTCTGGAAAATAACAAAATCTTGACTTTTTTCAGAATGTGTTTTAAAAGTGTATATTAATTTTTTATACCTTTAAACCTATATCCTAAGGTATAACTTATTTGGAGAAAAAATTCTAGTAAAAAAATTATCTGATTACTAAATTCATGGTACAATAGATTGCAACAGTATACATACCACAATATTAGGTACTATAATATTTATTAAAGAAAAAAAAAAAATCCATGTGAAGAATTGCATGATAGAAAGCAGAAAACTGATCTTGGTCTCATTAAAGCAATGAAAGTCTTGGCTGTAATGTCAGTTAGAACAGAACTATACCCTAGAAATAAATGCCTCAGGTTTTCTTTGGAAACCTGGGCTGAGTTATTGATGTAAAAGAGATTTTGGTCATAGAGGCACTGGAAATGTCAGTATTGGTGTAGTCATTTTGTATGTATTTACCTTCAGTAGAGGTCAAATTAGCTGCTCAGTTACTCAACTTGTTCTGTTTACATTTGCTACAGTTACTTCCAACATAGATCCAAACCTGCCCACTTTGTAATGTTTAGGAATTGGAAATTTGATAATGTCAGTATAATTATACTTCACAGTGTCACAGAAGGCCCCTCCTGGTAACTTTGTGTGACGTGGCTGCTCCAAAATATTCCATTTGCTGTCTGAACATATGCATTCTGAAAACTTGCTTCGAAAAATGTTTTTAATGTATTTATTGTTGCACACTAAATATTTATTTTTGTCTCTAGGATATAAATAACTACTGAAGTTTTCTTGCTGAAGGTACATGGAATACTGAAATATTCTCTTCTTAACCTCCCATCAAAAAGTATATTTGAAAGGAAGATATCTTTAATATCTGAAATCACAGACCTCAATCACACACTCATAGCTGTGGTTAAATATACTTTTTCTCCATTCTTTTATTGCTCAAATTCTACTTTACATTCTTATTTTTTTTTCTATTAGTATTCTATTGAATTTTTGACTCATCACAGGATTTTTTAAGTTACTACCACATCTCTATTGTAGCAAGCATTTTCTTTCTGTATGAGTTCAAACATTGTGTAACAACTAAGTGGATATAATGCAAATCCTTTTTTCACTTTGTCCTTTCAGTTTTCTCATGTATGTCACCCTTTCTAATCCTGTTTGTATTAATGGCTGATACAGTTTGTAATTAAAATGAAAATCCTTTTTTTTAATTCAAGATTTTTCCCACTATTATTGTCTTTCTGCTATTATTACAAAATATTTTAAAGAAGAATTCAACCACCTCTATTACTCTTCAGTTTCTTTCTCTTCCAACTATTCTTTACAGGAACATATAAGCAACTGTTTCTAAGTCTGGACAAGACACAACCCTCTATGTCTTAACTGGTTGGAGTAATTATGAACAGCTTAGCAACTGAAAGTCACTTCTCTAATTTTTTCACATACATTCATTTTGTCCCAAAGTTAACTCTAATAATGATGGAAGTAGAGTTGTCTATGTTGTTTTCAATTCACTGTATCTGTACTATATATTATTCTTATTTTAAAAAGGGGGGGGGGAAGGATAGGTGTGAAATAAGCTGCTTGTTCATCTTTCTCCTGTATTTATGTTCTGGGGAGGCAGACCAGTAACGATGAAATTCAGTTAGGAGACGCATCATTATCGCAGCTGAGGTAGATAGGGGCTAAGGACTCAAAAAATGGAAAGTGCACAGAACAAAGATAGGTAGAAGGCCAGAAGTTTATCTGCAGTAGGAAGGAGAACGAAAGCCAAACAACAGAGGTGGTAGGAGGGATTCAATAGACTGAATTCTCTTCAGTCTAAACTATTAAAAATGCTGGACTGGAAAGAAAGACTAGTAGAAAGATGTACCTTGCAACATTGTGCATCTAAGGATAGTTGTTATCAACCCTTTTTATTTGATACATCTCACACTAGTAGATCTAAATTTTCTCTGTTTAAAGAACTACTTCTTAATGCTTTGCATTTTATTACTATTTCTAAAAATTTAAACACTTGAAAAGATTTGGTTTTCGGTAGGGTTCCGAAATTAGAACACTTCCATCCTCAACGAGCCACCTCAAGCTGGGATTTTGCTGAAATTATTGTGATATTTGAGATTCTGTCACTTTTACTATCATGCAAATGTTTTTATTTAAATAAAAGCAAAAATAATAACATGTATGTCTTTGCCTTGCATCACAAATGTAAACCTTAGGCTTTTTGGCAGAGATGAGAAAAAGGTCATTTGAATGATAGCCGGTATATTATTTCTTTACTTAGTTTTAGCCAAATGGCCTCAATCATTTGTTCACTTCAATTAACTGATCAATTAATACAGCAATAAGAATGTCAGTACAGAAAATTCTGTGCAGCTGAAAAGAGAAAAAAGTGTAAACCATATTATTTAACTTCTAAAATTAGAGCAGACTATTTAACACTGAGAACTGACTGTTTACTGTGTAAGAAGCAGTTTCTAATATGTATACTACACTGCTGCTGGGAGTGGATAGCATAATTTTTTAGAAATATCAGGAGATCTTAAATAAACAAAGAAGGTTTAATTGCTTATTATTTGTCCAAAGCTGCATTAGATGAATAGTACTGAAACAGTGTAAATGAAAATTTTCATTGTCTATTATAAAATAAAATATTAATGATCAACTTTACAAGATTAATATTTCAATGCAAGTTTCTTAAATGGAGTAATTAAAAACTGGACTGAATAAAACAAGTGGTGGCTGTAAGTAATTTGCTGGTTTACCTGTAATTTTATGTGGGACCTTTCTTAAAGGGTGCATGCAAGTGTTAAAGAGGAGGCTGCCTGTTTGCCTGATCTTGGCTGCTGTGCTCTAAATGAGCTGTATCTCTCTGGAGCAGGGAAAAGACTGAGAGCAGCAATGAGTCCTTGATGGGGAAGAAACTTCTGAAGCAAAGATGAGGCTGGTGGTGAGAAACACTTCCAGTGGGGAAACAATGACATAAGTCCATGGAGGAAGAAGGCATAAACTGACTCAGATGTAGGAGGAAAAAATAATATTTTCCAGTGAATCAGAGGGAACTGTTTAGACCTTGCTGATAAACAGAAAGCTGCTTGAAACTGCTGGATATAGAACAAGTAAAGAGGAAAGCATCTGTCCTATGAGGTGGCAATGAAAAAGGAAAAATACTCTTTAAATAATTTTATTTTAATGTTTTATTTTTAAGCACATTTATTATCAAGCTGTTAACTTCTAGTTTACATTTTATTGAAGCCTAACTTACAAAATTCAAATGTGTTTGGATTTTTTTTTTTAGAAGTGCTTACTTTAGCAAAAAGCTACCAGTAAGGCAGCTTTAAGGTCCCAGGTAAGTCAGATCTTGTTATGATGATATACAGAAGTGGGAAGCACTGGAATGCTAAGGGGAAAATGGTTTAGGAGATCCTCAGGCCAGGGTCCTATGCAAAACAAAATAGATTGCTGCCTTTAGCCAGATGCCAGGGTAATATGATAATAACATGGGCCTATTTTGTCAGCATCAGAAAACTGGAAAAACAGGCTTTGGTGGCTGCTGCTACCTAGACAAATGTGGCATATATGTGGGATAGTGGCTATAGGTTGGTGGGACTGTTTCCAGGTGGTCTCTCTCCTGGTGGAGCTGGAGCAGAGCAAGGATCTTCTAAATTCTGCTCAGGGGGTTCCCATTACCCCAGTAACAGTGGTGATTCCCATCACCATACTTAGAGTGGTGGCTACTCTTTCTCAGTACTAATCCCTCCCACATAGGGCACTAAAGTTCCTTAGTGAGAAACCTTGAAAATGAGCATGGTTTCTCTTGGCTGAGCACCTCTGTGTATATGAGTTCCTCTACTGAATCTGTAACTTAGAAATAACAAGTGCTTTTAAAGGTTAATTTGCTCAGAAAAAAGTATATTTTGAAAATAATTAGGTTTCTGAAGTCAATACCACTGGAAGAGGGACCTCTTTGAGATGAGCATGTGTCTTCTGAAATAGCTTGATCAAATGCATTCAGGGTTTCTCAATAAAAATAATTTTTCATGGTTTTAGTCACAGAAGACTGTCATTTTCAGTCCCTGTTTGACAGAATTAAATAATTCTCTTATAGGACTCTACAAAATCCTCTTCTAAGATCCCAGGAGGTTGCCAAGTCTCTCCATTCAATTGTAACACTGAGCTGAGAATTCACAGAAGTATGTTAATTATATTCAGGTGACCTTGGATTTTCTTCAGAGGTAGGGCCTTAGAAATGGAAATCTAAATACTGGTTAAAGGTTCTGATTGACCCAAGAAATCAAACATTTGCTTAAATCCAATTAACTGAATTTTTTAGCCAAATAAGGATGAAAAAAAATTAGGCAAGACTTAAAGGTTTTGTTGAACATGGACCTGAGAAGAACTTTTCTTTGTAGCTTTTTGGTTTTGTCAGTTTGAAATTTTATAGATGTGCAGTCAGGAGGGGAATTAGAATTTAAAAAAACCTGGAGAAGATGAGTCTAATTTTTTCTAAATGAGAAGCTAATCTAAAAATAACATTTTCATCTTTCATTATATGGTGCCAAGGTGTAATATGGAAAACTGCTTAGTTTGACCAGATACATAATTTCTTCTGAAAAGTAGGCCTTATATTACTCCAAAAAGTAAATATGGCAACATAAATTAAACGGATACAGGGACACATTTTTCAAATATGCAGACTTGTCAGCATAGTTGAGTTGAATTAGTTGCTGGATGAACAATGATTAAAATATAATATGCTTCTTTTTTTTTAAAAAAAAAAGTTTTTCCTTTGATCCAGTAGAGTTTGTTCTGACTTTGCTGGTTTTGTTTTTGTCTCTTTAATCAGATGTCCAGCCTGACTGATTTGCTTTATGGTGCTTAGTTGGCAGAGAGAAGCAATTACAAAGAAGAACAATTATTTAGAAGTACATTTTGTATGAATGATGCTAGCTAATGTCATCTTTCTAGCTTTCCTATTACTCATTTGCTAGCTAATTATCCATATGTCACAGTATTTTAAAAAACATGTTCAAAACATTTTTGCTTCATTCTGTCTATTCTGGTTTTCCCAGAATATGGGAAATATGGACTATTTTTAGATGTGGAAATGAGAATGTTAAAAAAAAAAATCTTTCAAAAGCTCATGAAAGAAATTTGTTTAACTATTTGTGGGCATAATATCTGTGGGAACAACTGACAATACTGGTTGTATTGGCTCACAGCTTTAGCAGGTATATGTTAGTATAGCTTCATTAAGGTCATAGAAAGAATGCTGCTTTGAAAACATATTTAAGAAAGGGAAAAATGCTACACAGCAGTGAGGTATGAGGGAAATAGTGTGAGAAGCAACAGTGTGAACACCAAGGTCAGAGAAGAAGGAGAGGAGGTGCTCCAGGCACACAGGCAGATACTCCACTGCAGCCCATGGAAGAGACCACAGTGGAGCAGATAGTTTCCTGCATCCTGTGGAGAGATGGCAGTGAAACAAGTCTTTCCCTGCAAACCATGGAAAGGAACACATCGGAGCAGATATCCACACTGCACATACACTGTTTTTTTAAGTTCTTCTCCCTGAGGAAAGGATTAATGGTGATTGTGGAAGAGAAGAAGTAATTTTAAATCTTTACTAGGCAGCACTACAATCATCACTAATTCTGAAAACAGCACTGACTTTGCAGAATGGGACACAAACAACTGATTTGTGTTTTGATGTAAACACCTTCATTTCAAACACTATTATTCATGCTAAACTCTTCCAAACAATTGATGCTGTACAGCTATTCAAAGAGTGCTCTATCTAAATGAGTCAACGTATTTCCAAGTTAAGGAGTTGGTTAGACCGGTTAAAATGCATAAATATGTTTTTCCCTTATGTTCATAACAAGATTTGAAGGAATGATGTAACTACTGCTGAGGGTGTGAGTGGCACGTGTTTGCATTTCTTGTGGCCAAAATCTTTACATCCGTGTTTTAAAGGTTTTTCTGTGTTTCATTTTCTGGCTTCAATATGAGCAGTGTACACGGCAAAGGTAAATACGGGATGTAGACTTTTGCTCAGACCATCTAAATTTTCAAGTTAGCACTAAGATGGAAAAAAAAAAAAAAAGGTGTTCGGAACATTAAGAAAGGCTTTTTTCCCAAAATCATTTATTTTTGTTTTGTTTTATTAACAAAAGTTACATGCAGTTTCAAGCTTTTAAAATTCTACAAAACTATTTTGTTTCCTCTTTCATCATAATTCACGTAGTTTCCATCCAAACACTTTGGTTGTTTCTCTATCTCATTTTATTAAATAAGACAAAGAGGCTATAAAGATCTGCTGTCAATAACCAGTCCTGTTAAAAAGTATCTGCAACCTTCAAACCATAAGAAGGTTGTGGATCTTGGTCTTGGGGGGGCAAGTTAATAAGCAGAAATGCAAGCTTGCCAGACTGCCTTATCCAAAACTCTTAATACTTTTTGCATGCTTCTTTTCTTCTACTCTTCTTTTTACCCAAGTAAAAAAGCAGCTGTTCAGTTAGATTAGTTTGTCCTCCTTTCTTTTTCTCTTTTTTCATTCTGTCCTTATGCAGAACTTCTAGAATACAATAAAGACAGAAAACTATCATGTTCAACATAAAGTACTTAACATTTGTTTTTTATTCAATGTATAGAATTTCACTATAAGAATACTGTCACATTTTAAATACTTTTGTTATGGACAAAACCTCCACAACACTTTTATATGGAGTCAAATATTTAACATCCAAATCAAAATACAACAATTATCATTAAATAGTTACAAAAAATATTAATAGCTCTATTCCAAACTAACACAGAAAACTTTCATCAATGATAGCGTTGCAATTGTTACAGAAAAGGTGTGACTAACATCAACCACTCTTCTCTGGTGTTGCATGTCCCTGCCCATGACTATGAGGCTCCCTGGCTGACTGCACCAATCTCCCTCAACCTGGGGTGCTAGGTGTTGCAATGAAAGTCAGCACCTTGCAGTCCCAGGCAGGAGGAGTAGGGTGCCTGTGGTAGGTGCAGCCCTCTTGGCCCAGGGCCTCTCTTGGGATATGTTTCTCCACACGCATCTTCCTCCACCAGCTGCCTTTCTTTTCCTTTTCTTCAGGCAGCAGGAGCCCAATTATTCCAAACACATATTAGCACAATTCTAGAAATTAAGGTTTAGGGTGTGAAACTTTGCGTTTTGTTCATGTTCCTTGTGGTAATTGTTCATTTAAATCCATTTGTAGATCCTACTTGGAAAGATTTAATCTGCTAGTTACTTCAAAGGGAGTGTATTTCTACATATCCTATTATACTCCCATCATGATTGCTGATGCTACTGTTAGACCAGCCATGTTGTTCCTTATTTTTGTGCATTTTCACCACTTTTTTAAATATTGAAGTCACATTTCATTCAGCTTCAGGTCATTGTGAAGCGCTAATAAGCCATTTCTTTTTTTTGGTTGTTGGACTACATGACCTCCAGAGGTTTCTTCCAACTTAAATTGTTATTCTTGCTCCCAGGCTCAGAAAAGTCCTTTATATACTTCATCTCTCTGGTTTTGTAGGCTTGATGATTCTTGGAAACTTCTAAGCCTGCTCATCTTTCTTTTTTTCTGCAGATTTCTGAACTGGGAGGCTGATAAGTGTGATCTTAAGGGGAATGCCAGTTAAGCTGTCCAAAAAAAGTAAATATTGTTATTTGATCACATTCCATCTCAGGAAAAATCTTTGTTCTTACACTTTTCATTCTTCCCTTTCCTTTCCACAATTTTGTGATTCCTTCTTCACAGTAGGGAGCTTAACAAGATGGCAAGTCATTTTTTTTGAGAGGCCTGTAGTAGAGGTCTGGTACAATCCACCCATCTTTCACTCTTGAAGTCTTTAGATGTTAAATGTGTTGCTTTGAGTTAAATAATGGTAAAAAAATGACAACAGCATACAGTTTTTTCTATGTCATACAAGTAGATTACTAAGCAGGATTTTGGGGGATAAATATGTCTGTGCTGGTGAAGCTAGGGGAATTGGTAGGTCCAAGCTAATAATTGCATGCCCTGGTACTAAATAATCTATTGCTTAGCCACATGAAAAAGAAGCAGAGAAAATAATTATTTAGGAAGGCTAAGGTAAATGTTTAATTTACCAAGAAGGAACCTTTTTCAGATGCTATAGAATTGAAAGATTAATATATAAGTAGATATTTATCATGTAGTTTCTCATGATAATAAAGATACAACTAGTGACTTTCAGAATTCTAACTTCTACCTTATATTTTCTTGAAAATATTTGTGAAGACTAGTGAAAACCATTTGTAACAAGAACAAAAAACCTTAGGGCTTAATGTCTTCAACTTCTCAATTCTCTAATGCTTTTCCACTACAAATTTCTGTATGCATATGAATTTTTTATCTAATAAAAAGGATAAGTAAATTTCTATCACACATAACTTATAAATTGCAAAGGTAGATGCTCTGAGATACATAACATGCAGCTTTATGTTAGAGTACCACAGAATATCTCTCATAAAATGCTTTGAAAATTGCAATTTCTAGATGCCTATTGATCAAACTGTGAGGGAAACTCATTCAGATTGTGCCTAGTTTTGACAGTGCTCTACTTACTAAATATAATGAATTAGAAGACTTTGTGATTTTATTGTGTTAGAAAGGAAGGGTTAAGGAAAATTTACTGCCTTCAGTACACAGAGAGAGGAAGTAATTTGCTGCTGTGATTGCCCTGGCAGGAGACAAATAAGAAAAAGAAAAGGATAAACTGGATGCTTTCCAACTTCACTGTTCTCAAAATCTGGGCGGATTGTTTAAACATGGTGGGATTTTAGATTTTTGGTCTTCAGTTTTTCAACATTTTCCTCATTCAACCTTGCTAAATACAGGGTTGTAAACTCTTTGGCTGTTCCTTTGCAGCAGTTTTCTGTATGTACTTATTCTAATGTTGTGATGGTTTTGGTTGGGGTAAATTTTCTTCATAGTAGCTAGTATGGGGCTATGTTTTGGATTTGTGCTGGAAACAGTGTTGATAATACAAAGATGTTTTAGTTACTGCTGAACAGTGCTTACACAGAGTCAAGGCCTTTTCTGCTTCTCACACCACCCCACCAGTGAAGAGGCTGGGGGTGCACAAGAAGTTAGGAGGGGACACAGCTGGGACAGCTGACCCCAACTGACCAAAAGGATATTCCATATCATATGATGTCATGCTCAGCATATAAAGCTGAGGGAAGAAGAAGGAAAGGAGGGGACATTCGGGGAGATGGCATTTGTCTTCCCAAGTAACCGTTATGCGTGATGGAGCTCTGCTTTTCTGGAGATGGCTGAACACCTGCCTGCCCATGGGAAGTAGTGAACAAATTCCTTGTTTTGCTTTGCTTGCGTGTGTGGCTTTTGCTTTACCTATTAAACTGTCTTTATCTCAACCCATGAGTTTTCTCATTTTTACCCTTCCAGTTTTCTCCCCCATCCCACCTGGGGGGAGTGAGTGAGCAGCTGTGCGGTACTTAGTTGCTAGCTGGGGTTAAGCCACAACAAATGTCAAAATGTTTTTCATTTTACAAGCATATAATGACAAATGGCTTAATTTATGCTCCCTGCCAGCATTTACGCAGGTAACTTGCAAACAGTCAGCTCAGCAGATGGGAAGCAGGTAAATATATCCGTTAATCTGTGGAAAATGCTATCAGAATAGATGGTAACTGAAGGACTACTAAGAGAAATGTGAAGTAATGATTTTCCCATACAAATATTAGTCTGGTCTAATTTCATTACTGTTAACTTGATTCTCTGTGAAGTAGCACTACATTACCTGAATAGTTAATTCATAGTAAAAATTAGCATGTTTAAACATAGATCATTTCAATCAGAACAAAGTAAAGCTTAGTAAAAGCTGAACCCTTTTGTGTAGAGAAAATTTCAGATTTAGGTGAAAAATTTTCAAGAAAGTCACAATATTTTAGTATCTGCAGATACAAACAGTTAATGTCTGTTTGATTTTGGACCATATTTTCTCTGCTCAAAGTTTAGAAAGTAACTTAATAATAATAATGAAATGTATTGAAATTCAGCCATTTTTACTCATGTTGAAGAGAGTGACACGTTTCTCCTGAGCATAATGTACCTTACACCCTCAATTTTCTCTGGTAACATGGGTGGAAAATATTTTGATTTTACCAGGGAAACAAAAAAATTCTCCTACTTTTAATTTCTCTGTTTAAAGTTTGTACTGAATAACTAAGGTCTGAAATTAATCATCTGTTTAATAATTGAAAACAATGATTATATATTTCTGTATGAAATTTTCATACAAATTTCTTTTAAACTGTGCCTGTCATCATCCATTCAAACCCACAAAATACTACAGATGCAAAATTCAGGTTTATCTGAGAGGAATATGGAGGGGACGTATAACTCTTCTCATTTGCAAATGCCTATCAGTGACAATTGCAGTAAAATCAGTGCAGATACAGTAATATGAGAGTTACATGGGTTCATCAGGTCTTTTGTATATTATTCCCTGTAAATCACCTCCTGTTTTTAAGCAATAGCTGATGATTCTCATGAACATTATCATTAGTCTGAACACTGGTTTATTTCCTCTTTTGCAGGACTTAAAACATTTCTAAATGCCTCATTATGAATCAGCAAAAGGTCAATTGCAAATGAAACTCTTTGAAACTAAGGAGGGAGACATGTCTGAACTATGTTTTATCTTCATTCCTTCAAGACAGGTAAGCATACTGAAAAACATGAAAATGTTTTTGTTGCACTTAGTTTCTTGCAAATATGACATTTTAGCTGAATAAAGAAAACCATATTGTTGAATAGCTGCACTTCTGCTTGGGAATTTGTTAACAATAAGGTTTTTGTTTTAGTTAGTTTGTATAACAGACTATACAGTTTACTTCATAGTAACAGACTGTGCAAGATGATAAAGTGAGATCCAACTTCAAAACTATCAAAATAGGAAAGTGGTATTAATAACAGCTTGAAGTAACAATGCAAGAAGTCTAATATGTTTGAATCTTAGAGTCTTTAGGTATCCAACCTTAGGCTTTTAAAATAGTTTATTTTCCTCACAGGTTTCTGAAAGTTGAGGTTTTTTTCACTCACTCCCCCCAGGTGGGATGGGGGAGAGAACTGGAAGGGTAAAAAATGAGAAAACTCATGAAGACAGTTTAATAGGTAAAGCAAAAGCCACACACGCAAGCAAAGCAAAACAAGGAATTTGTTCACTACTTCCCATGGGCAGGCAGGTGTTCAGCCATCTCCAGAAAAGCAGAGCTCCATCACGCATAACGGTTACTTGGGAAGACAAATGCCATCTCCCCGAATGTCCCCTCCTTTCCTTCTTCTTCCCTCAGCTTTATATGCTGAGCATGACATCATATGATATGGAATATCCTTTTGGTCAGTTGGGGTCAGCTGTCCCAGCTGTGTCCCCTCCTAACTTCTTGTGCACCCCCAGCCTCTTCACTGGTGGGGTGGTGTGAGAAGCAGAAAAGGCCTTGACTCTGTGTAAGCACTGTTCAGCAGTAACTAAAACATCTTTGTATTATCAACACTGTTTCCAGCACAAATCCAAAACATAGCCCCATACTAGCTACTATGAAGAAAATTAACTCTACCCCAACCAAAACCAGCAGAAACAGGAAAGATTATTTAGCTCTCTTGTATTTCTTTGATTTAACTTGAGTTGTTAGACTGTTGTATTGAATTAATCCCAGGTCAGTAGTGACTGAAATTTATTGTTAATGGAGGGCCTGTAAAAATGAATTTAATTGCCACAGGACACTTCCCAAGCGGTAATTATGCACACCTCCTAAACAGTCATTATATTTGTGTCAATTGCCAGTCTTGCTGGCAGTGTCATCAGAGGTCATGAACTGAAACAGTGTAAGTAGACTTGTGGTTATTTATACATAAAAACTGTTAGTCAGAATTTTTCTATGACAGAATTATTTTTAGGTCTGCATTTGAGGCACCATTTCCTCTGTGTGTGGTCCACATGGCCTCCCCTTGTAGTTCCTGCCAGCTAGAAAGTCCCACATTTTAGAACTGTTGTAAGACAAAGAGATAAGAAGGGATGTCGGGAATGTATATACATATTTTGAAGAAGAACAGCTGTTGGTAAATGCAGCTTTTCCTCCTTCAAATGTTTGATTAGTAGAGACATGCAGCCACTTTCAAATCCTTTAAAACCTCTAAAAAAGAGCTTGTGAATAGTTTATGTGCCAGATTCATTGTTCATGTTTGATGCCAAAACATGATCACAAGAAAACAGATCTTCTATGTGGTCAATTTGTAAAAATATTGTGTTGAGCCTCTGTTCCAGAACATCAGCTGGTGCTTCCCTCTGCAGAGTGGCTTTCACATTCTGGCAACCTTCTGTAGACTTAGGCAGGGACTAGAAGCTCTTGAAGTGAAGAATGGTAAAGATGAAAAGGTAAGGCTTGCAGTTAGCAGCTTAAGATGGAGAATGGGCCCAGGAACGGTTTCTCTTTCAGATCTTAGTTATATACAAGCAGATATCTTCAAAGATCTGGAAATGGCAGGCTTTACCTTTACTGCCCATTTCCATATTGGGCAGTTCAATCAAAAGCTCACTCATTTTGTGGAAAGTTGGCAATGGAGATGCCATTTTTTATTGCTTTTTACTCAAGTCAGGTAAATGCAGCATCTGCTTGTAATACTGTTAGCCCTGAGGCTATAGTGACAAAACTTGCAATAATCACAAGAATAAACGTTAACACCACACACACAAAAAAAACCAATTCTATAATCTTGTCAGGGAAGCAAAAGCCATACCTAGACGTTGATTTTAGAAAATCAACTTCAGATAAAATGGGAAACCTAAAGGTCATCCCTGGGTCAGTTTACTGAAATAAAAACACAACTCGGGGCTCCAAGGTATCTAAAAAGGAAATGACAAGATACTAAATTGGCTAGAGATGACTAAGTCTTTTTCCTATACTCAGCTCTTCAAAAAGACTCAGTCTTTAAACTCATTTTACATTTTCTTTAATAAAATCTATTATTAAACAGAGGGAAAAGAAAAACCAACAACCCCCCCTACAAAACCAACAAAACAAAACCCCCTGCAAACTAACTAGAGAGGCTAGACCAAAAAAAACCATTTATATGCACAAAGTAAAAAAAGTTT
Source organism: Theristicus caerulescens (assembly GCA_020745775.1). NCBI lineage: Eukaryota > Metazoa > Chordata > Aves > Pelecaniformes > Threskiornithidae > Theristicus > Theristicus caerulescens. The sequence goes on along the minus strand of CM036559.1, from coordinate 81,639,507 downwards.
GCATGATCTTTTCCCATCGTTTTTACTTGTGAAAGAAGTGTAAGAAGAAGACATAGAGAGTCTGGCCACTTCCCTTTGATGTCTCCAAGAGTTCCTTCCTTGCCTCTGAGGCCTGGCTTTCTGCCCCTTTTGGCAAACTCTCTGTGAGCTGCAGGATCACTGTTAGCACTGTGGCCATCAGGTTCCTTCTTCTGTCATATCCTACAATGTCTCAAACCTTGTTTCCCTGAATACACTCAATTATTCACCGTAGAAAAAGCTATTCACTTCCACCTTCCAGAGGAGACTAGCTCACCGAGACAGTCCCTTCAGTGGTAACAAAACAATACAAAACTACATGCAGTCCATCACGAAGACCCTCAATAAACAGAACTGAATCATGAAGCTAGAGAACAAGTAACACAAAATTATTTCTCTAGCTCATTCTGTTGGTGAAAAGTATTGAAGAGAGTTTACTGTATGTCTTCTACATGTGTACAAAAAGAGAAAAAGGGGTTGCCACACACCTCTGTGGACACTGAGAGCCGAAGAATCTCTGGCTAACTAGTACATGTATACCTGTGGTGTATTTGCTGAAAGAATAGGTACAAAAGCTTCATGGTAGAGTAATGGAAGCTTTCTGTTGTTAGGTTTTGACCTTGGTGCACCTCTGAAGGTAGGCTATTTCGCAAAGACAGGCAGGGAAAAAGAGGTGGAGGAGTCGCACTCTATATTAAGGAAAACCTTGAATGTATCAAAGTCAACTACGGTGATTGTGAGTGCTCTATTGAATGACTCTGGGTTAAAATGAGAGGGGTCATCTCCAAGCAGGACCTTACAGTGGACATCTGCTATCGACCTCCAAACCACGATGATAAAGCCAATGAAGCAATATTTGGGACACTAAGGCAAGCTTCTGGTCAACAGAACCTGGTTCTCATGGGTAACTTCAACTACCCTGACATTTGCTGGAAAAACAATATAGCAGCTTGTATGTCATCCATCAAGTTCCTGGAATGCGTAGAGGATTGTTTCTTCTTACAAATGTTGATGTGCCAACCAGGAAGGAGGCACTGCTGGACCTGTTATTCACAAACCAAGAAAACCTGCTTTGTAATATCTCGGTCAGTAACAACCTTGGCTGCAGCGATCAAAATATTGTAGAGTTCGGGATCTGGCTGAGCATGCTGAAGGTTAGCACCAAGACAAGGTTTCTAGATTTTAGAAGAGCAAACTTCAGCTTGCTCAGAGCTCAGCTGGGAGGGATTCCATGGGAAGCTTCCATGGAGGATAAAGGAGCCAGTGAGTGCTGGGAGTTCTTCAAGAATGCTCTCTTGGAAGCACAAAATCACTCTCCATAATCTTCGAGAAGTTGTGGAGATTGGGGGATGTCCCAGAGGACTGGAGGAAGGCAAATGTTACCCCTATTTACAAGAAGGGCTCAAGGGAGGATCTGGGTAATTATAGGCCCATCAGTCTTACTTCAATCCCCGGGAAAGTCATGGAACGGATCCTCCTGGGGGCCATCACGACTCAAATGATGCACATGATTGGGAAAAGCCAACACAGTTTCACTAAGGGCAGATCATGCCTGACAAATCCAGTGGCCTTCTATGATAACGTGACCCGCTCGGTTGACCTGGGGCGAGCAGTGGACGTTGTCTACTTGGACTTCTCCAAGGCTTTCGATACGGTTCCCCACAGCCTCCTCCTGGAGAAATTGATGTGTTATGGCCTAGACAAGTGGTCTGTGCAGTGGGTGAGGAATTGGCTGACAGGCCGCACCCAAACAGTGGTGGTAAATAGCTGTTTTTCAAACTTGCAACCTGTCACAAGTGGGGTCCCCCAGAGATCAATATTGGGCCCAACGCTATTCAATATCTTCATAAGTGATCTGGATAACGGGATCAAGTGTAGCCTGATGAAGTTTGCAGATGACACCAAATTGAGTGGGGAAGTAGACACTCTGGAAGGGAGAGCCACCCTGCAGGAAGATCTGGATAGGCTGGAAGAGTGGGCTAACAGGAACCTTATGAAGTTTAATAAAAAGACAAGTGTAAGGTCTTGCACCTGGGAAAGCATAATCCAGAAGTGCAGTTCAGACTGGGATCCACCTGGCTAGAGAGCAGCTCCGTGGAAAGGGGCCTGGGGGTCCTGGTGGACAGGAAGCTCAATATGAGTGAACAGTGCGCTGTTGTGGCCAAGAAGGCCAACAGGATGCTGGGTTGCATCAAAAAAGGCATCACCAGCAGAGATAAAGAAGTCATTATCCCACTCTACTCGGCGCTTGTCAGGCCACACCTGGAATGCTGTGTACAATTCTGGTCCCCGTTATACAAAAAAGATGTGGACAGGCTGGAGGGGGTCCAGAGAAGGGCCACCAAGATGATCAAGGGTCTGGGAAGCCTGCCGTATGAGGATAGGCTGAGAGAGCTGGGTTTGTTCAGTCTTGAGAAAAGGAGGCTTAGAGGTGATCTCATCACCATGTTCCAGTACTTAAAGGGGAGCTACAAAGAAGATGGAGACTCCCTTTTTACGAGGAGTCACATGGTGAGGACAAGGGGTAACGGGTGCAAGTTACTCCCAGGGAGATTCCGACTGGACACAAGAAGTAAATTTTTCACAATGAGAATAATTAATCATTGGAATAATCTCCCCAGGGAAGTGGTTGACTCCACTACGCTGAACACATTTAAGACTCAGTTGGACATGGTGTTGGGCCATCTTGTCTAGATTGTGCTGGAAAGGTTGGACCAGATGATCCCTGAGGTCCCTTCCAACCTGCTATTCTATGATTCTATGATTCTATGAATGCAGGGCAGGTCTACAAAAGAGAAGTGAAGTCAGAGGAACAGTTCATCCTTCAGTTGTCTCAGTTTCCCCATCTGTACATTTGTGAAATTATATTTTTCTTAAATGGCCTTGAGATATACTTTCAGCACGCAGAACACAAGCATGATTCTTACTGCATGTGTAGCACATTAATGTTACTAAAGAGGATGCATTCTTTTATAAAGACATTAATATGCAATAGTAATATATTTAACTAGAAGTATGTTTACTTTTGCTAAGTAAAAGAAACAGTATGACATTCCAAAGCAGCCATTGTTCATCATGACAGCTCACTTTGTACTACTAAACTTTGAAGCACTTGAACCCTTTAAAACATCAAGTCTGGGTGTACAGGCACAGAGTCCTGATTCCACCAAGAACAGACTAGAGATATATGAGCTCTCTGTCCTCTTGGCTCAGCAGTCCTGGTATCTACTGGAAGGAAACCCACATAGTGTTTTGGGTAAAAGTTACAGCATGATTCAGGAGTGCTTTATCTGGCTTGCTTACAGGGCGGCTCAGGCTCATGTAGAGGGCATGTGTTGCTATGGTTATCAACTCAAGCCTAGATTAAATTACTAGGTTCTTCTTAAAATAAATTAACAGCATGTGAGGTACTCAAAAACTATAATCTATATTATACTAAATTGATGATAGAAAATTTATTCATTGTTTATGGTGACATCAAACCCTAGTTACAGTTATCTTCTAAAGCAAAGCTTATAGCATTTATGGTAGGCTTTCCTTTTTGTTGTTGCAGGCATGGAAATGAGAAAGAGGCAAACTGCAAATTGTGTAAATGGAAAACAGCTGAATTCTGTCTACGTTTATCCATGACTACTTTTTGTGACTACTTCAACTCCATTCGTGGCCTTTGAGTCTCTAAGAAAAGTATCAACTTAATTTTGAGATAATGTCTGTAAGTTCTCAATGCCAATATCTATAATATAGACACTAACTTAGAAATATTGTTATCCAAGTGGTAAAAATTAAAATTTGTAGATTTCAGTATTCATATGTAAATTATATTTAAGGGGATATACTAACAAGAACTAGACAGTTGATAATTAATGGAAAAGGGTGAACATGTTAAGCTTAAATTTAAACCAATTAAAATATTAGATCAAAACTGATTTATTTGCGTATTCATTTTCCTTTGGGAAGTTTCAGAAGAGGAACAGAAGGAAAGAAGTAAACATATTTGTGTGCATGTATGTGTGTACATAAGAAACTTCTTTATCTTGGACTTTAATAATCTAATTGCAGTATGACAATAAAATTCCAGTTAAGAGGCTGTCAGACTTTTTTCCCTCTCCAAAAATTAATATAGAATAATATTTAGGGAAATTGTGAATCTCATTATTCTTTACTTTTATTCTTTTTCATCCTGTTGTTTGAAGTGTGATTTTGAGAAATAGAGCTTCTCCAAAGGTCAAGAGATGGCTTGATGTTTGATTAAATTTAAAAGAACTGTGAGTTTGTACAGTATTTCATGTGAAGTAGCTGCAAATTAAAGACCATCAAGGGACAATGTAATGTTCCTTAAGCCTACTGAAGAAAAAGCCCTAAGTCCTCTTGAACTAAAAATGAGCATGAAAGCAGTATCATCTGGAGCATAGATGACAACTAGAAACTTTATGTGGGTCTGTGAATTATGCATTAGGAAAATAGAACAAGGAAAAACGTAATACCAAATTTCATACACTTAGAGTTTAAATGATGCGCAGAGAATAGTACGGTTTTTGGTATTTATATTCATGGAAAAAACAGCTTAAAGTGCTTTCAAAATTACCTTGGAACAAAAGCAGTTTTTTGAGAAATATAAGTGGATAATACTTTCAGTCATGCATTTTCTTCAGTCTTTTCCTTTCTTACTGAAAATTTAACTCACAATCTCTTTAAGATAATTGTTGTTTGTGAATATTTGTTTTTTAAAAAAAGATTATCAACCATGTGGGAGCAGGAACATAAAAAAAACATGCTCTTTAATATGAAAATTATTTACGTTCTTTATTTGAGCAGAAGCACACTGTCAATTTGAGTACTGACAGTTGAAGTAAGAAAATATTACCCTCACTGAGAAGTCTTTATTAAATACGAGGGATGGATGGATTTGATCACATTTCTTTAACAAAGGAATGAAAGGGATCTGTGGTGTCTTCAAGTACTATTGCAGGTACATACATGTATTCATTGCTATATTCAGTTTTATTATATGAACAATAGTAGGTCAAGAAATCCATCTGAAAATTGTTTCAGAACCTCAGCACTCTGAATGTAAGACATTATGTAACTTACAGCTTGAGTTTATTACTGACCAGTTTGCCCATATGGTCAAGTAAATTTATCTCTGTTTATGCCTTCATTTAGCTAAACCACAAGCCTTTTTTTTTCCCATTCTTGTTTTTCTTACATGAAAAAAACTCTAATAAACTGATGATCTTAATCATTTTGCAACTATTACTGCTAGATTTAAGCTTCTTTAATCCTGACTGATGAAAATTCAGTGGAGAATTCCAGAACAGGTTTCCAGAATAGATGACTCTGCTGCTGCAGCAGTCAATGTCTGGTTTTGTAATAAACTTTAGGGAAAATACCTAACATACAGTTTTCTTTATTTGGGCTCATTAATGTCAAACATATGTCACATTATATTGCCTTTTGACACTGATTTCTATATGTTGTGTTCAGATTCTACATTAATATTACAAATGCAGTAGTCATTATCAGAGAGTGAAAAAAACTATGGGCAAATATGTAATACCACCTGGTAAGTTACTGTCCTGGCTTCAGCTGGGATAGAGTTAATTTATTTCCTGGTAGCTGGTATAGTGCTGTGTTTTGGATTTAGGATGAGAATAATGTTGATAACACACTCATGGTTTAGCTGTTGCTGAGCAGTGCTTACACTAGATCAAGGACTTTTCAGCTTCTCATACTGCCCTGCCAGCGAGGAGGCTGGAGGTGCACAAGAAGCTGGGAGGGGACACAGCCAGGACAGGTGACCCAAATTGGCCAAAGTGATATTCCATACCATATGATGTCATGCTGAACAAAAAAAATAGGGGGGGTGGTTGGGGAGGCAAGGCCACTGCTCAGGAGCTGCCTGGGCATCAGTCAGTGGGTGGTGAGCAATTGCATTGTGTATAATTTATTTTGTATATTCTTTTATCATTATTATTATTATTTTCCCATCCTTTTCTGTCCTATTACATTGTCTTTATCTCAGCCCACAAGTTTTACCTTTTTTCCGATTCTGTCCCCCATCCCACTGGAGGGGAGTGAGCAAACGGCTGTGTGGTGCTTAGCTGCCTGCCAGGTTTAACCACCACAGTTATGTATATCCGTGTGGTAACTAACAGCTAAATTTCTCAGGTACAACTGTGTGGTAACTTTGGACAAATATCAGGATTTTACTGGCAGCTATAGAAGGTAAAGTAATAAAATTGTGGCTTACATTTGTTGGGAGGGAAAAAAGCAAAAGACAACTACTTATTCTGTTGTTAATTTCTTACTGAGAAGAGACTTTCTTCTCTGCTCTCCCTACTAATGCATCAGTGCAAGAGAAAGAATTTTCTTTTTTTTTCAGGTAGATACTGCATAATTTTTATGGATGAAAGAGTAAAACCTATTCAGAAAGTAGCTGATCAGGTCTGAAGCATTCTGTGAAGATATAACTTTTTTGAAGATATAACTTTTTGAAGATGTGATCTTTTTGATTGCAAATACTGGAGGCAAATAAAACTCTAAATGATATTGTTTCATGTCCTTTGATTTGAATGAAAAGTATGAGCCCATGGCTACAGCATTGTCTCTGAGAAGGCATCAGCCATAAGGAGAGAGTACTTCTACAGCTTGTTAGTGTTCATATTTACAGCAAAGAGCTCCATATCCTTCAGGAACTGCTGTTAGTATTTTCTATTTTCATAACTGACATAACATTTCTCAAAGTCTTATCACAAACTGGCATTATCACAAAAATGATGCAACTCTTCCAAACTGGAGGAAATGTACAGCTCTTGTAGCAGTAGCATGTAAAATCTTTCACTTAATAAGTACGTTGGAAATAAAGGAAATTGACTCATTCTCCTCCAAGATCCTTCATAAAATGAAGAAGCCCATATTGAAACTAGGACTGCTTTTAATTTTAAAATATAAAAATAGATAAATCAGTTCTTCATACAAAAAAAATCTTATATGCAGGACAGTTTTGACTTCGGTCCTGTCTCCAGTAAAACATAAGTAAATAGGGAAAAAGTAGATATTTTTCAAGACCTTACATCTGTGTTATTATTTTTATATTACAAGTTCATCAACCTGATTCTCCATCTGTTACCCTGATGGTAGATACATAACTTCATAAATAAATTGATAAAAATGAATTGATTGAAATATAAAAATTCTGCATAAATACATACAAGCCCTGTGCTAACAAAATTTGCCTAAATCTGGCTACCCACAAATTAGATCTACAACATTCCACATTTGTAATTATAGAGAAAAAGAAGCAAACAGCAAGTTAAATCAATTCCTTGCTAGAATAATTCTCTCTCCTATTGAGAGAAGTCTATTGCTAACTATTGAGGAAGTCTATGAAGCTGACTTAACTCCTAAGTTTTAGTTGTCCACATTTAGATAACATCAGTCTGGAAGCTGATGTGAGGAAAGTTTTTGTTGTTTTATTTAATTTTTGTCCATTTCTATTTGGAGCACCATTAACAGGCTTTTTTAAACCTAACACTAATCACACTGAATGTACATATCTGTACTTTTATAGTGAGCAGAACTGAATGTGGTCTCGATTTTGCTTAGCTTTCTGATATTAGTTTTTCAAAATTCATTTAAAACATTTCTAACTTTGTTCCAGTGATCTGTGATTTTACATTGTAAAGTGCTGAATCAACATTAAAATATTGAAATAGAATTTGGAGTATTTAAGAGAATTTATCTGTTGTCCTTAAAAAGAACATTCTGAGGATGAGTACATTTTTAGTAATATTAGCAATCACTGTAAAGGACAGATAGATATATTTAACTTAATTACAACTTCATCTTGTAACTAATTAATCAAGACAAGTAACATATAATATTGTTTTGAAGTAGATATTTCTTTCCTCACTTCTAAACCTTGTAGCCTGATAGACTATAATATTGCTACATTTTTTGAACTGATCAAACTCTAACTACTAGTAGATTAACACATAAGTGAATCCAGTCCTAGTGCTTCCTGCTTGATGTATATGTATTTCAGTGTTTCTCAAAATATCTTTCTCATCTTCCTCTGTTTATTGTGTTCCATCAGTCCTTCATTGCTTCAGAAGCCATGCTTTTTTTCTACATGATTTTTACTTTAAGTTATAACTTTTTGCAATGAAATTCACATTTTTATGTCATATGAAGGACACAACTGACTGGACTCTAAAGATATTGTTATTATTACTCCAGACTAAACATCAGCTCACTGCTTGCAAGTGTATATTGGCATTAGACACGTTAGAAAAGCTTAAAAAGGAAAATTATTCATCTATCTCCTTAGCACTCCCAAAACCTTTCACTTTGAAAGATGGATATATCCCATGGATATGAAACAGAATCTGAATGGTTCAAAAATTTCAGAATGGTCAGTGGATAGGTATTCTATTAATGTTTAAATTAAGAAAGCTATGAAATGTTCTTTTTATAAGGTCTGCAGTGCCAAAACAAAAGGAGCACTACCCAAGACTGGGACAAGATTAGAACGTGATTTATATGTGTAGAAATATTTCACAAATATTATTTAGTGGATATGACATTTGAGGAAGAAATAGAAATTCCTTTCTCAAAAGTGAGTGCAGAGAAAAGATGAAAACCAAAGGCTATTACCTGGCAAATACCAGGGGCATAGCCCTCCCTAGAGAGTTTTAGTTCAGATTTTCTGTGGTCGCAGTTCCAAATCTCTTTTTAACTGATTTGTGCAGTGATCAAGGTTAAAAAAAAAATTGTTTATAAATAAACAGGACTGAATCAAATTAAACAGTTCCTTAGAGGAAGTTTCTTCTCATGATTGATACAATCTGCTGGACTCCAAATGTTGGCTAATAACATACATCAAAAAGAGTAATATTCTCATGCTTATAACAAATTACCATGGCAGACCACTTTGGATTTCCAGTCTAGCCTGTGTTATAGGCATGAACTGTGCAATATTATATCCCATGTCAAGTCAAGTGACATCTTACTGATGTTACTGACTTCAGATGGACGGTTAAGCTCCCTATGGCAGCAATAATTTAGCCCAGCAGGAAAAAAATAAAGAAGAAGAAAAAAAAAAGTAGTTTCCTACGACGTTACTGACTCAGATCATCTAAATAATGGGTCAGATCAGTGCCAGAAAACAAGGCGATGAGGCAGAACTTTGAATTACTTGAAATATTTTGGAATAATGGAAGAATGAAGTTAGATTAACATGTTTATTTTGCAATAACTGGTAGTTTTCTTCAGGCTTTATTTTTTTTTTCCTGGTAGAAACCTTGCTAAGAGCGTCAGTTTTACAAATTATGGAGAATTTATAGCCTCGTGAAACTATAAATTACCTTGAGTCAAATATCCAGTTAGTGTAAAACACAGGAGTAACACAGTATTTGAAATAAATCACTGGTTTATTTTCAGATGTTCTTTGTTGCACCAGGATTAAGGCTTTTGAAGATAGATTGATGCTTCTTTCAGTACCTGTTCTTCTGTACTTATTTAAGTATTGGGCTGGAAAGAAGAAGGGGCATGGAAAGCAGCAGAACAAATAACTACTGTCCTTATAGCTTTCTTATACATTTGTATACATTTTTTTTCTAAATTAGCATACAAATTAGAAAAAGTGTTGACTATTTAAAAAATGTGAAAAATAAAAAAAAAATCTTGAGGAAGATGAATCTGTATTACCTGCAAAGTATTACTGAAGAAATTGTCTTTTGTTCCAGAAGAGAAACAGAACTCAGATAACATACTGCTTAAGTAATTATCATAAAAAGTCTTTCGGAAGACATTTTCTGGAAAAGGAACAGTATGGGGGAGAGGGGCTGTGAACAAACATGCAACTAATGTTTGTGCTGTAACAAAATGTTTCTACTAAAAGATCAGAGAACATGGTGTATACTTCCTCCAGATGTGTAGCATAGCCATCAGAAGTGCTGAAAAAGCTAAATAAACACTTAAAGACTGGAAAATCTAGCAGCCTCTAATGCAGCTAGCAATTGATGAGGACACATGAGAATGTTCTATTTACTATTAAAGAAGATGTGTAGTAGAAGACGAAAAAGTAGAACAGAAACAGGAGTAAAATTTCAGCATAGGTCAAAAGTTATCTTTGGAAGTTTTGTTTCAAGGTGTTTGTTTTAAGTTCTCAAGGACATAAAGTGAAAGGGATACAAGCCAATCCACAAGTCCAATCAGAAAGGTTCCATAGAAACACTAACAAGTCATCTGAGAAGAGCGAGAAAAATGTTAACAGTTTGCCCTTAATTTATCTTAGTCTCTTCATTTTTCCGTATTATGCTCTCTAAAGCCTTCTGTCAGTAAACATCTTTGTGGAGTACATATTGCATTATTTTCTACTTAAAATGCCTCCCAAAATTACTTTATCCTCTTTCTTTATCATAAGATGCTTATGCCTCAATGATTAGCAAGAATCTAAGAAGAAAAAATAGTCAAGGAATTTACTGATAATACTCAGCCAAACTGAGAGGAAATTTTGCTCCGTAGTTTTAGGGTGTTTCATATTTCATTTAACTTTTCATAATAAAGATGAAAATTAAAGAGGACACAAAGTGGACAGAAGCCTTATTGAGAAAGAAAGAATAATTTTAGCTGTAGACTAACTAATTTATATAGTTGAACATCAGCCAGCATGGGAATTCCAAACTGTTGTCAATGCAATAATCAGTTTGCATTTCTAAATGGAAAAACATATAGCATATTTATAATCTTATATTTGTTGGATTTTATCTTCTGCCTCATTCACAAGACAATAAAGGAAGAAGTTTAAAAATCAGGAAAGTTTCCATGTTGTTTTTGAAGGAAACATGAGGTACTCAGCACTTAACACACAGTTCTTCACTCAGAAGAAAATGTTGCCCACAGCGCTACAGACACTTTTAGAACAAACACTCAATGGCAGGCAAGAATAGCAACATTTGCCAAAGGTCCCAGCTGCTTTCTCAATTCCAGTAAATTGTATGATTTTCTTCTGGATCTACACATTTGTTATTATGAAGGTATTATTCTGCTATTAGAAATGCAGAGTGACTCCATCCTGATAGTGCCATCCCATCCCCAGCAAGTGAAGCCCATACCATCCATCTGTGTAAAACTACATGGGCAGAATTCCATCCATTATGCAATTGCAAATAACTATGGCAGAGATTAATGTGGTTTCAGGCCATGTTTAAGAATGTTTTGTAATGATGGGGGGAGATACCAAGACACTGAAAAAATCTTGCTGAGATTCAAAACTGAGTGAGTGTTAAAACTTACTTTAGTCGACAGTTTAATGACGTTTTATGTAAGGTTAGTAATACTTAGCTTTCTGCTGAGGGCATAATAGTTAAGGTCTTAATGCGAATAATCTGTCATGCTCATTTTAAATGATTGAGAAGACTGTGAGGCTAGCTTATTAAATTCTGGTTTGTTGTAAATAAATATACGTATATGCATGTTATATATATGTATACATGCATGTATGTATAGGTGTATAATATTGTATATTTATATAGTTGTAAGCCACATAAAATAAAAAAATAGTTCTAATTATTTATAATGGAATTGGATATGAAAATTAGGATACCAGTCTGTGGTAGCTTTTTCTTTAGTAGACAGACATTATATTAGTTATTAATTTGTTTGTTTTATAGGATATACTCAGTAAAAAACTTAGTCTTAAAATAGTTTTCTGTTAAAAGAATTCAATAATACAATGTATGACTGGAGACAAATTAGACTGCAATGGAGCACATTTTATTAATATGCATTGTTTAATATTAGTAGTAACATATTTTATCATATACTCCCAAAACATTTCATAGATTGTTTATAAACACCATATCAGGATGACGGTAAATAAAGGAAGGGTGAATGTGTACCCTATAGTTGAATTGTGAATGTTTAATTAATGTTCAAACAAGCAAGACTATATTGAGATCCTGAAGGAAATGAGTTTTTAAGGTAAAAAGTCACAGTAAATAAATTGTTATGACTTAATATGCATGGTATAAATTTCTCCTTTGTTAGGCAGAATAGTGAATATGTATCAACAAAATTATTTCTTTATTAATTTTTCATTTGTCATGAAACACATGTCCATGATATAAATGGGCTTCCTTGGAATGTCTAGAATAATTACAGAATTACCCAGTATTTTTGTAAAATGACTAATTTGAGAACACATGCATTTAAAGGAGGCATTTTATAGCATGCCTTTAAGACTGTGTTTCAGAAGAATTGCACATATCATTATACTTAGGCTTATTTTAAAATAATAAATGGAGAATTGCATTCTTCATATGGAAGCTGATAGACATTATCCAAGAACTTGGTAGTTTCTGAAATGCTCCCAAAATATATTTGCTTAGGTTATAAAAGCCAAAGAAGAATATATAATTTAGAAATTATTACCTATGATTTCAGCTTCAAATATCAACAGAGAACATTTACATTCCTAGTCAAAGTCATGTAATATTTTTAATTTGGTTCTTTTAATAGAGAAAGCTGGATTTTCATTGAGTATAGTACCAGTTATTCTTTTTTTTCAAAGCAGTGGTGTGATTTCAGTTGAATTTGAAAATTCTGCTAAGGAATTGCCTTCATCTGGTTTTTGACTTTCATCATTTGTTACATAGTTGCCAACCTAGCCAAGGCATCTGCAAATTAAATGGAAGGTCACTCTGGCCTTGACTTATCCAGATGCTCAGAGCAACAACTTTGCAAGGGGAACTGTTGGGCTAGAGCTCATCAGGCTGAGACATACTTCAGTCTAGACTTCTGACTTTCTGAATTAACTACCATGATAACTATCAACACTTACGCAAAAGTGGATCTATTTGCTTTTTCTGTGCTATAAACTAAACCTGATGTTTTCTGAGTGATTTGAGCATGTTTAGCTGACTGGGCTCTTCTGAAGGCTCCAAAAGACTATAAATGCCTCTGCAGTGATTCTTGCACTTTTCCAAATAAGATCTGTTACATAGATGGCATTCAGGGAGCCCAAAAATGGAGGTCCCAACAGATTTTTAGATACCATGGGAATTTGATGGAAATTAATATAGGGTTCACAGTCACTCCCTGGAAAATGAGCATTACAGTCTGCATAATTTTTTTGGTGGAATTTTTAAAGTCAGTATCTAGTTCTCTATGTGTATTTTCCTTTCATAAAATAAAAAAAAAACTTTTTTTTTTTGTGGAATAGTGATGACAATAAAGGCCACAAGCAAGAAGTTTCCATGTCTGTGGGTTGCTCAGATACATTCTGAGGAGCAGTAGCCATAAATAAGACTTGCTTAAAAGTATTAAAATGTCTTTCATAATCCTAACAGTAATGTGAGTTACATTATTTTTAAAGTACAAATAAAACCACAAAGGTTTTGAATATTAGTGTCTGAATTTTTTATATGATCACAATTTTTCATTACTTTGCTTCAAGGGTGCTAAAAACTATGAAATAATATATCCATTCATAAATTAATTTCAGTAGTTTATCTCAGTGCATAGGCAAGTTACAGTTTTAGTAAAGAAGATTCTAAGTCAATAAAAAGCTAATGAAACCAATTTAATAATATGATATTGTGTGATAATGGACAAATGAAATTATAGATACATTCAAAATACATTGTTGATGATGTTGTTAAACTATACATGTTTAACTGGCATACACAGAAGTAGTTTTTACATGCTCAGTTTTCACACACCAGTTTTCAGTAGCTCAAATATGTGGTTCTCCAAACAAAAAACAATTTACTAATTTGGTAGTTGTTTTTCATACTCCTGATGAATCAATGTACTGCACACCGTACCGGTCAATAGGGGAAAACATAAGAGATTTAAAATATTCCTTAATCATCAATAATCACGTGTTTATGAATGTGACTGCATTTCAGTGACAGCATTTCTAAACATGATATATTTATTTAGTTTAATAACGGGCTTTAGAAAAAAAAAGAAAGTAAGAAAATGATCCATTTGAAAATGAGTATTTGAAAAGTCACATTGGGAATAAATTATTAAAGAAAACCTCAAATAAAAAAACACTTGTTAGTGGACTGGGTGGCAACAGAGGAATTTAAACAAATGCTGCTACTTTTATCTTTGATCAGAAATTGTAGTGTTCAGTAAAATTCAGATTTCTAGAAAATAATGACATGATTGTTTCTTTGAGCTAAATGTGTTTCTTCCTTTTCCTTTCCATTTTCTGTAAAGGAGAGTGAACACAAACTTGAATGTGACTAACACATCCCTTGTATGCTTTGATCATGGAAAAAGTTATTGTCTGGCAAAAAGACTTCATGTTGAAAGTCTGGTCCCAGGCTTTCTACAGTAAGACGAGCTGTATTCTCCTCTGACAAGTGAACAACAGAGGGAGTTTTCTCTAAGACCACATAAGCATAAAAATGGTAGATGTCTTTACTTTCATCAGCTTCAAGTGATCAGCCTGAAAAAACATTCATCAGCAAACATACAGTAGAGACTGCTAGATGTCTAAAAGACATGGCAAGAATGATCAGTGTTCTTTGTGTTTCATCAAGCAGCAGCACTATGTCCTCCCCTGACTACGTAGTTTGGTCTCTCTCTCAGTGTAGTGGTACTTATCTCACTGCTTTCAATAACAGAAAAACAAATCTTTTCATTATAACAAGTATTTTAGAACCACTGACCAAGAGATATTAAATCAATAAAATATAAAAAGTAATAATTAGGGAGGTAACTTCATGAAACTTAACACCCTGCACTTTGTTACTGCTGTTCTACTTATGGAATTGAAAATACTTGAACACTTTTAAAAAATGGATAAAGTATATTCCTGTTATTTTTTTCCATTGGAGTAAACAGAATTTACTAGAAAACTAAACTGGCCAAAAAGATTATATATATTTTTAGTTTATTTTAAGAAAATACAACAGGCTTTTGAGCTTCTTGTTTCAAAAAGAAAAACAAGTGGCTGTTATGGCTACCACTAGTCGTAAACAACTACTGACAAGTTTGTTCTTTGGATATGCTGAATTTTGCTTTCAGTTCCTTTCATCAGCCACTGCAGTTTAAGTGCTGCACTTTCTTTTTTTTTTCAAATATCGGTGTTAAATAAAGCAGCATCTACACTTCACAGGCTTACACTTTTACCTCCCCAAACTGACTTAAGGCACATCTCAGAGTAAATTCTAGTAACATTAGCTAATGCACAACTAGTTGTTTAATGAGAATCATATTCTGGGTACTGGAAAGAAAAGATTGTATAGCACAGAGACAGGTTTCTCTCTAAAGCACAACAGTGATGATTAAGAGTCATCTGTTCTGCTACTGTGTAAGCTTGGTATGTTCATTAACCATAACAATGTATGACTTTTAAATGGAATTGGGCAATGCATGAAAGTCAGCAAAATCCCAATATCATAACAAAGTGCTTGGCTCACACGAGAAGTGCCAGATATAATAAAGATTTCTTTCAGACAGTTTATTTGTCTTTGAGTTACAACACAGTTTACTTTCGTTTAATTTTGTGTTAGATGCACTTCAAAATACTTAAGGTAATGAAAAGTAATACATGTAACTGAGCCCTTAAAGTAAAAGTAATTACCTGAGTGTAGCCAAATCACAGGAATAACTTCTTTTTGCTTCTACTTCTCCTATTGTGATTACAAAATTATATTTCTTATTAAGTCCTCCACTATCAAGCATAGGGAGAGATGCAATTTGTTTGGTTTTATTAAAATACTTGGTATGAATGACAGAGAAGTTATGTAGCTTCTTAAAGTGATCATAATGAAAAAGTGTCAAATTTGGATCTAGAAGTCATAGGATTATAAAATCATATAATAATTTAGGTTGGAAGGAACCTATGGAGGTCATCTGATGTAACCCTGTGCTCAAAGCATGACTAACTTACTTCAGGTCCAGTCATAATACCATGTCCATGTAATAAAACTGAAAGTGGTATTCATCCATCCAGTATCAATGTCTACAGATAAGTTAATCATCCTTAGCTTCTTTTATCAGCAATCGATAGAGGTATTTCGATAATGCTAGAATTTTGACTATGCTAGAATTTCCTTCATGTAATTTCCCAAAGTAAGCTGAGGGAGTCACGCTATGAAAATGTCTATGGTTCTCCATCAAATATAAAATGATCCCAGGTAAACAGATCAGATGCAAGTGTCTATAGTGCAGGCATCAGAAGTTCAGTAGGATGGATCCCACTATGAATGGGAGATGTCTACCTCAGGCTTCTTAGCCCTAAGGGACTATTGAAAAGCAAATCATATACCACTCAGAGTGTATGGATAGCCTCTATGGGAAAGTTGCAGAGATTTAGGGAGTTGTTTTATTTCAAGATAAAATACAACTATTCTTAGTTTGGCATCTTGATGCAGTGTAGTAGTTTCATTTTTCTCAAGTTGTGACTATGTCGCCCTCAACAGTTGGTATTAAAAAAGGCAGGTAAGTAACATACATGTTGTGTTGAATATGATGCTTCTTTGGAGACTCCTCTTCATTATTGCCATGCTGATGCACCAGCTCTTTCTAAGTGCTTGAATCAGGTTGCTAAAGCTACAGGTATAACCAGGGTACAGCACGCTGCTCTGCCACTGTTTCTGTTTCAGACTGTTCATACTGGACAGGGGACTGTTTTTTGATTGCAGTGGCATTCCGTAACCTCCTCTGTGAGAACTGAGGCCATTCCCCCAGAATGTCCTTTCCCAAGTCTTTTGTACATTTTTATACAACCCCCGCCTCAGCTGCTCACAACATTAACCAATATTTTCTTCCCTGTGTACCACCTGAGCTTCAGACAGAGCCTGTTTTCTGCTCAGCTTCAGGTTTACTATGTTGTGCTTGCTTTCTGCTGAATGTTCTGTTCCTGGCTTATTACATATCTCCTTCCTTCATCATAATCCTATGAAGCTTACTCCCTAGAATCCATTTTACTCCTTAGCACCTACAGAAAGAGAATGCATCAAACCAGGAGTTTCAGATGTCAGTAAGAGAGGTTTAAAGACAATATTAATTTCTTATTGTACAAAATTCTTCATGCTACTGTACAGGTGATCAGCATACTAAAATCTTTATATAGACAAAGACAGGCTTGCAAAATATCACAAGAAACCGAGTTCATAGACAAGATTATGGATCCCTATGAATCATAAGTTGCTGTATGAGGGAGATGGATTAGGTATGCAACTAGCTTTTTGGGTGACCTGAAAATGTAGACTTTTCCAGTCCCTCACAGGGACTATGATTAGGGATTCAGATCAGCTGTTTGTCTAATACAACTTCAGAAAGGGAATTGCAATAGTCGTCATGCCACACTATGTGCAATTAAAATAAATATGTAAACAAATCTTCCATGTAAGAATCTCAAAAAGTCTACACACAAAATTTGTCTGTGTGAAAATTAAACAAGAGCAAGAAATTAAAACCATTAGCAAAACCATTTGGATTCAACATCCTACTAGATACACAATTAATGGGATATGCTATGCAATTTATAAATAACATTATTATTCTTTCCAATACCCACACTGATCTTTCTGAATGTATAGTCTCCATTATGTAAATTGCACACAGCTGCAGGTAAGTACATCGAAAGAATATAATTCACTAGATGCATATTTAATATACTTGGAGCTCTCTTCTCCCCTCACCTTTTGTTTTTGCTCTTATTAGGTGAATCCGTTAAATTCCTTTTAGAAAGAAAGAACTTTCTCAGCAAACGAAATTTGAGAAGAATTTATAAATACCAAAAACATGGTTTTGCTGTCAATTTCAAAAATGTAACTAAAGTAAACACATAAGGAAAATTATTCAACGTGCATCCCTTAGTAAGAATGACAGTTTTGCTACTGATAGTTCTAAGTTGGATCCCACATTTACCAATGAGCAGCAAGGATCCACTGCTTCTGAGAGGACATAGTACAAGACGTAGAGCAATGCCTAGCGTAGCCTCCAGGCCAGAACAATAACACTCCCACATGACTTAGCAGTTGGCATGCTTGAGGGTGGCTATAGGGACACTTGTGTTGCAGATTCCTGGGATGATATGTCCTGTGCTTGTAGCACCCTTCAAGGTTGCTATAAGTTGAAAACTTTTAGTCTTCCCTAGAAATGTTTCTTGCTGCAAGAGTGGATGGGATTTGTAGTCAGACAGAGCTCAGGCTGAATGTATGCAGTTTACAAAATACCTTACCTATTAATGATTCCAGGACATGAGGGGGTCAGGGTTTTCAGAGTGCTTCTCCAAATGCTTTAGCAATTACAGAAGGGACAGAACTCAACAAATTTCTCTGTATCCACTGAACAGGTACAAGGGGGCACCCCTTCTTCATGCCCTTTACATCAAATAGCCATGTTAAACTAGATGTATTATGCTAGAATGAGAGTGGAAGAATTTTCTATCTCCTTTTCACTGTTCTAAAGTCCTGTGCAAGATCAAAAGCATTAAGCAATCAAGAACAGCAGGGGCAGAGACAGTGCAGGCATAGCTTTATACGCCTTCAGCCACATTAGCTATTCGGGAATCTAGAATCTGCTCTTATTTGAATGTAAAAAAGGAGTCAATTGGTAATTAACTGCATTAATATCAAACTGGAATAATTTCATTGAGGCAGAATGAGCCAATGCTTAATTAAATGCTTCTATTCTAATTGTTAGCCTCAGTGCCAAGGCTCCCAGAAGAATATGACTTTAGAAAAACCTAGCATGAACTAACTGTGGTTATCAATAAAATGTATGCCATTTCTACTTCTACAGATGGAATATTGTGAGACTAAAGCACTTCTTTAAATATGTTACCAAACACAAAATATTAGCATCATAGCTGTGTCACTGTCAGAACTTCATTTAGTATCAGTAACTGTTTTGAGCCACAGATTATGAATAGAATATTAAAGAAATATTGCATAATACTCCTAATATCCTAATTAGAACTAGGTATTTAAAAACCTACAGAAAAGTGTCTTGAATAAAGAATGGTATTTGTATTTCCAAACAGTAGGTGATAGAGAGGATATTTATTCCCATCTGAATCTTGATTAGTTAAATTATTGTTCATATTAAAAGCCCAGGGAGAGGAAAGAGATGGTTACAGTTAAGAGATCACGGTTACAGGAGTGGAAATAAATTGCTAACAGGAAACTAGTGCAAATTTTACTTTCTGAACAGCTAAGCAATTTTCTTTTGCTACAGGACCATGAGCAATGAATGATGTGACAGTTCACATGGGATGCTTGTTCTGACCTCAGCAGGAAGAGCATTCTCCATTTTGAAAGGCTTGACTTCACATCTAGCAGCTACTATTTATTATTTCTGAGTACGATAGAGAAATTCAGATGCAACATATAAGAGGCTGGAGAAGGTTACTGAATTCCTGCATGTTAACAGATTTGTGGCTCTTTCAGTAAAAGAAATCTACTAATGCAGACATACCTAATAAAAAGCCAATTTATCTGAACTTTAGACAGAATAGCAGAACACTTTAGCTGACATACAGTTTGAATTTTACTATATATTTTCTCCTGTTGTATCCTCACTTTTATTCATTAAATACAGATATGTACTATGACTTTCAGTACTTTATATGCAAGGCAATGTTCTATTTATTTGTTTTCAAGTAAGCCTTTAATATATGAAACCTAATGTGGATCTGATCTAGCTTAAAGTTCTGTAATGATGGATTTCTACATCCTGAAATTAAACACTCTGACATGTAAAGTGAGACAACTTATTTGACCTGGAAGGTTTTTTTGAATTACATGTTAAATAATTACATAAATAGTGTTCATAATATAGGGAAATGACACAATATCTTGAAATACAGATACTGGATGGACAAACTGAAATTAATTGTCTAGTTTAAGCTGTGGTGATCCAGGAACCTGTGGCAGGCCTTATAGCATTTTCTTCTCCCTCAAATATGCAAGAATACACACAACTAAAGATTTAGTACTTATGTAATAGTATCATGTAAGATGAATAGATAATTTTGGCAAGTGCCATCATCTTGGCTTCACCACGGGCAAGTCCTGCCTGACCAACCTAGTGGCCTTCTATGATGGAGTGACTACATCACTGGACAAGGGAAGAGCAACAGATGTCGTCTATCTGGAATTCTGTAAGGCATTTGACTCGATCAATCACAACATCCTTCTCTCTAAATTGGAGAGAGATGGATTTGATGGATGGACTGTTCAGTGGATGAGGAATTGGTTAGATGGTCACATCCAGAGGGTAGTGGTCAATGGCTCAATGTTGAGATGGAGATGGGTGACAAGTGGTGTCCCTCAGGGATCTGCACTGGGAACAGTACTGTTTAATATCTTCAACAATGACGTAGACATGGGGGATCAAGTGGGATTGAGTGCACTCTCAGCACATTTGCAGACGACACCAAGCTCAGGGGTATGGTTGACACACCTAAGGGACGGGATGCTATTCAGAGGGACCTGGACAAGGTCGAGAAGTGGGCACATGTGAACCTCATGAGATTCAACAAGGGCAAGTGCAAGGTCCTGCACCTGGGTCGGGGCAACCCCTGTCATCAATACAGGCTGGGGGATGAAGGGATTGAGAGCAGCCCTGTCGAGAAGGAATTGGAGGTACTGGTGGATGAAAAACTGGACATGAGCCAACAATGTGCACTCGCAGCCCAGAAAGCCAACTGTATCCTGGGCTGCATCAAAAGAAGCGTGGCCAGTAGGTCGAGGGAGGTGATTCTGCCCCTCTGCTTGGCTCTTGTGAGACCTCACCTGGAGTACTGCATCCAGCTCTGGAGCCCTCAGCACAGGAAAGAGTGGGTCCAGAGGAGGGCCATAAACACGATCAGGGAGATAGAACACTTCTATGAGGAAAGGATGAGAGAGTTGGGGCTGTTCAGCCTGGAGAAGAGAAGGCTCTGAGGAGACCTTATTGCAGCCTCTCAGTACTTAAAGAGGGCTTATAAGAAAGATGGGGACAAACTTTTTAGTAGAGCCTGTTGTGATAGGACAAGGCATAATGTTTTTTTAAACTAAAAGATGGTAGATTTAGACTAGATATAAGGAAGAAATGTTTTACAATGAGGGTGGTGAAACGCTGGAACAGGTTGCCCAGAGAGGTGGTAGATGCCTCATCCCTGGATGAGGCCATTCATTCAAGGCCAGGTTGGACAGGGCTCTGAACAACCTGATCTAGTTGAACATGTCCTTGCTCATTGCAGGAGGTTGGACTAGATGACCTTTAAAGGTCCCTTTCAACCCAAACTATTCTATGATTCTATGATTCTATGATCTTAATTGGCATAATTTCATACGGTTTTAAACCCATTAAAGATTTGCTGTTGCCTGACTGGGAGGACTTCTCCCAAATATGACAAAATGAGCTGAATCATTTTGGGGAAGGGAAAGTAAAAAAACACCTCCTTTTTCTAGCCATTTTCTCTTGTGCAACACAAAGAATATATTTCTTTCCTTACTTATTTACTCCTTTTCTCCTTTTTGTTTTTAATACGTACAATATAACACTTCACAGTAACTCTCTGCACCTCTGTCTTCATGCTAGGATGTCTACAGGTAACTCCTTTTTCGAAAGACGCTACCTCCACTAATCCTACTCTCATCAGGATCACAAACTGTCTCTATTTAACTAAGGAGTTGGATGGGAGGATGGGATGAGATTTCTTGTAAAAAAATAGGAAATTTTTTAGAATTGTTGTGGTTTTGCAAGGAAAAAGAGAAGTGGGAGAGATCATATTTGCTAAATGTTTGATCTGGTCACTCTCTGCTGGAGAGAGGTAGCTATTCATAAGATGTCCTTGACAGAACCTTCTTGCTAAAAGAAGAATGTCTGTTATCTAGGGGCATATAATAGAGATTTCTATAGCTTTAGGGCTAATGAGAAAGAGCTGTTAGTTTCTCAGTTGACATAGGTAGCTTGTATATCCCAGCCTTAGGATGGTTTAGGTGGCCTCAGACTCTTCCATTTCTAGACAGTTTTGTATCTGCCATTTGAAGTTCTACCCGAATTGTACTAGAATTATATGCTAGACATTGAGCTATACTTCTTTCTTTTCCCTGCCAAGCAATTTGAAACACATAAGCATCCTAATTTTAACTTCTAATAAGAAAAACAGGACAGTTGAGTACAGACCTATCTACAGCATGGGTCAGGCAAGGTCTGGATGACCAGACCTGAGTTTAAATGGACTGCTGAGGCTGCTAGCAAGGCTGATTGAGGCAGCTAAGGCCTATTAGTGCAATTAGAGCCCTGAAAAGTATACTGTTTGTCATGGTTTAACCCTAGCCAGCAACTAAGCACAACACAGCCACTCACTCACTCCCTCCTGGTGGGACCGGGGAGAGAACTGGAAGAATAAAAGAGAGAAAACTCATGGTTTGAGATAAGAACAGTTTAATAATTAAAATAAAATAAAGTAAAATAACAACAACAACAACAACAACAACAACAACAACAACAACAATAATAATAATAATAATAATAATAATAATAATAATAATAATAATAATAATAATGATGGAATATACAAAGCAAGTGATGCACGATTCAATTGCTCACCAGCTGCTGACTGATGCCCAGCCTGTCCCTGAGCAGTGGTCACTGCCCCCGGCCAACTCCCCACAGCTTATATAGTGAGCATGACCTCATACAGTATGGAATAGCCCTTTGGCCAGTTTAGGTCAGCTTTCATGGTTATACTTCCTCCCAGCTTCTTGTGCACCTGGCAGAGCATGGGAAGCTGAAAAGTCCTTGACTTAGTGTAAGCACTACTTAGCAACAACTAAACCATCAGTGTGTTATCAACATTATCCTCATACTAAATCTAAAACACAGAACTATACCAGCTACTAGGAGGAAAATTAACTCTGTCCCAGCTGAAACCAGGACACGGTTAAAAATAGAAAATTATTTATGTAGGTAAGGTTTTTCTAGGAGTGAAAGCTACACTCATCCAACTTGCTGCTGATTCATTGCTGCATGAGAATAAAGAATTTTAAAGTATGTTGGAGGCTTGAACTGCTATAAGGTACTTAATTTCTGAACTTATTAATAATATCCCTATACCTGAAAATAAGTAAACTGTTGACATGAAAGGTTTTTGCTTCATATTTACCAATACAAATTTTGCTTAGTTTTCGCTGACATCCTAAGAACGAAGTTAACTAAGGGACCATACATTAGGTAAAGGTGCTCTTGAAAGAACTTATTGCTTTTCTGTATAGATGTGCATGTTACCTTTTACCTATCATTTTGTTAATTATTTATTATATTATTAGCACATGCCCATGCTAAACTAATTAATGCCTACCTGATCTGAATACTGCATACCATAGAATACCAAATATACCAGAATTCCCACAGATCAAAGACTAGATGTTGTATGTTCTGACATGCCTGACAAGCTTTCAGAAAAATGGAATCTTTATGTTATTCAAGGCACAGGGGTTATGCAAGTTAATCATGAAAGCACCACCATCTGTTGTGCATAATGATCCACTTTTATAGTCCAAATCGGGAAAGGAAAAAGGAAAGTTATAATAATTCGGATACAGTAAATGATAACCCCTTATTTCCAGAAGTTTTGTAATTGGGAGAAAAATTACTTCAGCCTTTAACTTGAAATTGCTTTTGTTCTGCAGAATTAAAAACAAACAAGCTGTACCAGGAATGCATGTACTAATGAATGCCAGAGTCAGAAGTCATTCCATGCACAATAATGCAGCATAAAACCTTTTATATACGCTTTTTTTTTTGCTAAGATTAGTCATCCTTGATGTTTAATAGTATTCCATGTATCAGCAGCCAAGTACAATTTACAAGGTTTTTGATTTCTGAAGTTCTGTCTGTTCTTTAGAGGTCAGGAATCTTGCAATTTTCACTGCTCATCAAACAAAAAGCAGAATGCTGTTGAAAAGAACAGCAGGGGAAAGAGACAGGAAGCAAAGATCAAAATGTAGCAGCAGGGAAGCAAGTGAAAACAGCATGAAGAACTGGGTGACTAAAAGTACTAGTGAACAGGAGAAGAAAGTGGAGCTCAAACAATCCATTTAAAGTGAGCAGCTAGTCTAATGTTTGCATGTTTGTCAGGAGCATTTGTACATATTTTCCTCTTCAGTTTTCAGAGACTCTTTTAGTGTCCCCAGATGTGAAAGAATGCTTTTCACAATTTGGGGAAGTTTAGTATAAATGTCTTTTCTTTCTTTCATGGCTGAATGCATTTTTGCTTACTGAAGAGAACTTGCTAAAACCCAAATATATTATGATTGTCTTGTTAATGTTTGCTAATATGCTTTCAGTGCATCCTTGAAAGACAGTCCAAGGCAATCCAAAATTATAAATCCTTGGACATGAGATGCAGCACTGGGACAGAAACAAAGAGAAATAATGATATAGAATCATAGAATCGTTTAGGTTGGAAAAGACCTTTAAGATCATCAAGTCCAACTGTTAACCTAGCGCTGCCAAGTCCACCACTAAACCATGTCCCTAAGCATCACATCTACATGTCTTTTAAATACCTCCAGGGATGGGGACTCAACCACTTACCTGGGCAGCCTACTCCAGTGCTTGACAACCTTTTCAATGAAGAAATTTTTCCTAATATCCAATCTAAACCTCCCCTGGTGCAACATGAGGCCATTTCTTCTCATCCTATCACTTGTTACTTACACAAGTATACAAAGCATTTAGCAGTCATATATGACAATACCTCATTAATGATTATTCTTGATTTTGCCATTATGAGTGTTGTTCATCCATCTGATACTTTGAATTAATATAGCTATTTTCATTTTTTTTTTAATCATGATTAACCTTCTGGCCAGCGCCAAGTAAAAGATGTCATCAAACAGACAAAAAGGATTCAAAAGGAACTCCAATTTATGATCACTCTTTTAAAATAAAAATAATAATGTGAATTTTTTTTTCTGCTCTACAATGTGATTATAAGTGAAACAACTGATCTTGTCTGAATCAAAATTACCTTTTGACAACATTCTAAATAGACATAAAAGGAAATACAGTCATTTTTAAGTTCAGGCTTTAAAACAATTGCATGCATGAAAGTATCAAGAAGTAAAATATTCCCAAACATTTCCACTGTTCGCCTGCTCTCACCTATTTAATCTTTTTCTCAGTTTTCTGAAGTGGGAAGGGAAAAGAGCATAGGTTGATTGCTAAGTCCTCTGATTTGTCAAGAAATTGAACACTTCAGTAACATGGTGTCCAAGAAAAGAGATGGTTTTGAGAGTGGAGGGAAAGGCAAAGGATAAGACTCCTTTATATAGCACTGCTGCCACAACAGAAGAGGTGCCTCATGCTGCGTACACAGAATCAAACCAAATGGTTGAGGTTGGAAGGGACCTCTGGAGGTCATCTGGTCAAACAAACCTGCTCAAGGGGGGCAACCCAGAGCCAGTTGCTCAGGACTGTGTCCAGACAGCTTTTGAAGATGTCTAAGGAAGGAGACTCCATAGTCTCGCTGGGCAACCTGTTCCAGTGCTCAGTCACCCTCAGAGTAAAAAAAGTGTTTCCTTATGTTTAGAGGAAACCTCCTGTGTTTCATTTTATGCCCATTGCCTCTGGTCCTGTCACTGGGCACCACTGAAAAAAGCCTAGCTCCATCCTGTTTGCATCCTCCCTTCAGGTATTTATATACATTAAAAAAATCCATCCCCTGAGCCTTCTCTAGGCTAAACAGTCCCAGTTGTCTCAACCTTTCCTCATAGGATAGATACCCTAGTCCCTTCATCATCTTTGTGGCCACTTCATGTAGTTTATCAAGCTGGTCAAACATTATTTTCCCTTGTTGAAGCCATGCTGACTACGCCTGATGATTTTGTTGTTGCTCATGTGCCTCCAAATGGTTTCCAGGGTTAGCTGCTCCATCACTTTCCCAGGGATTTAGGTGAGGCTGACTGGCCTATTGTTCCCTCGGTCCTCCTGCTTTCCCTTCTTGAAGGTAGGAGTGACCTTTGCTTTCCTCCAGTCTTTGGGCACTTCTCCCAGTTGCCATGTTTGATCAAAGATTGTTGAGAGTGGCCTTGCAATGACATCTGCCAGCTCACTCAACAGGCATGGGTGCATCCCACCAGGGTCCATGAACTTATGTATGTCCAGGTTGCTTAACCTGTTGCCCGACATGATCTTCTTCCACCAAGGGTACATCTTCTTTGCTCCAGCCTTTCCCCTTGGTCTCTGGGACCTGGGATTCCTGAAGATCCCTCTTGTTAGTAAAGACTGAGGCAAAGAAGGCCTTTTCCATATCCTGTGTAACCAGGTCCCCTGTCTCATTGAGCAATGGGCCCACATTTTCCCTAGTCGTCTTTTTGTTGCCTATGTACTTGTTGAAGCCCTTATTGTCTTTGACATCCCTGGCCAGATTTAATTTCATTTGGGCTTTGGCTTTCCTAACTTCATCTCTGGATGCTTGGATAATGTTTCTGTATTCCTCCCAGGTTACCTGCCCTTGCTTCCACCATCTGTATGCTTCCTTTTTGTGTTTGAGTTTGTCCAGGAGCTCTTTGTTCATCCACACAGGCCTCCTGATGTTTTTGCTTGATGTCATATGCGATGGGATGAACCCCTTCTGAGCTTGGAGGATGTGATCTTTGAATATTAACCAGCTTTCCTGGGCCTCAGTTCCCTCCAGGGCCTCATTCTGTGGGACTTTTCTGAGCAGATCTTTGAAGAGGCCAAAGTCTACTCTCCTGAAGTTCAGGGTTGTGGTCTTGCTTTTCACCCTCTTCCTTGACCTCAGGATCCTGAACTCCACCATCTCATGGGCACTTCAGCCAAGACCACTTTTGACCTTCACATCCCCAACAAGCCCCTCCTTGTTGGTGAGTATGAGGTCCAGCAGAACACCTCTTCTCCTTGGCTCCTCTACTGCTTGGAGGAAGAAATTATCACCAATGCACTCCAGGAATTTCCTGTATTGCTTATGTCCTGCTGGGTTGTCCCTCCAGCACATATCTGAGTGGTTGAATTCCCCCATGAGGAACAGGGTCTGCGAACATGAGGCTGCTCCTCTCTGTCTGTAGAGGGCCTCATCCACTTGTTCTTCCTGGTCAGGTGGACTATAGCAGGCACCCACTATAATGTCACCTTTGCCTGTCGTCTCTTTAGTCCTAACCCATAAACTCTCCCTTGGCTCCTCTTCTGTCCCCAGGCTCCATGTACTCCAGCTGCTCTCTCACATAAAGGACACAAGGTTTCCAAGACTGAGACACTTCTCCTTTTCTACAATGTGCTGATGTTCTGTCATGGTGGAAGAGCAGATGGCAAAGTAGTATAGGAGAACCTCTCAGCATTGGACACCATTTTTTAGACATGAGAAAAAACAAAGCAAAACAAAACAAAGCAAGATCAAGGGGATCCTGTATCCTCCCCTCACCAGGCTGAAGGCAGTAGCTTAAAGGAAAGGAGTGAACGGAGGCAAGTCCATGCTCAGGGCAACAGGTGAACCGCCTCCGTGCCCACCTTGCCTTCCTAGGTGTCTCTATACAACAGGTATGAGGCTTGGATGTGGAAGACCAATCAATGGATGATGTGGATGATGGTCCATCTACACCAGAGGTGTTGCCAATGTCAGAAAGGCCTACCCTGTAACACGAGCACCTCCATGAGGAAGAAAAGATGGGTTATAGTTGTAGGCGACTCCCTTCTGAGGGGAACAGAGGGTCCAATATGCCAGACAGACCCTCTCCATAGGTAAGTAAGTCTGCTGCCTCCCTGGGGTCCAGGTTAAGGACATCACTAGGAAACTTCCTTGCCTGATATGGCCCTTGGACTATTACCCATTACTGCTTTTCCATGTGGGTGGCAATGATGCCACAACGCGTAGTCCAAGAGCAATCAAAAGAGACTTCAGGGCCTTGGGACAGTTGGTAAAGGAATCTGGAACACAGGTTATTTTTTCTTCTCTCCTTCCAGTTGTGGGCAGCAACACCGGAAGAAACAAATGGGTCCAGTCTATTAATACATGGTTCTGTGGCTCGTGTCACCGCTACAGTTTTGGGTTTTCCAACGATGGGACAGCCTACATGGCACCAGGCTTGCTGGCGTCAGATGAGATTCACCTTTCTCACAGGAGCAAGAGAGTCTTGTTCAAAACTTAGTGGGGCTTATTGACAGAGCTTTAAACTACACTTGAAGGGGAAGAGGGCTAATATCAGGCTTGCCTGTGACAAGCTGTGGCATGATGAACCAAGGTTAGAGGGATGAGATGCTAGCGAGGGCCCTCAGCCTGTTACTCTGAGACATGCTGGGTACACTGCAGCACACTTGAAGTCTCACGGAGATGAGCCAGGGGCTCCTGAGGTAATAGGATCCAACAGGGAAACACCAGTGAAATACCTCAAAGGAATTAAGTGGTGTTCCTCTAAGAAGGTGACACAGCCAACAGCCCAGCTGAAGTGCCTCTACACCAATGCACTCTGCATGGGCAGCAAACAGGAGCTAGAAGCCACCATGCTGCTAGAGAGTTACAACCTAGTTGCCATTGCTGAAACGTGGTGGGATGAATCCCATGACTGGAGTGCAGCTATCAATGGCTACAGGCTGTTCAGAAGGGACAGGGGAGGAAGGAGGCACAGAGGTGTTGCCCTTTACATCAAGAAATGGATAGAGTGTGAAAAGTGGTCTCTGAAGAATAGCCACAAGCAGGCTAAAAGCTTATGGGTAAGAATTTGAGACCAAGGCAACAAAGGGAACCTTGCAATTGGTGTCTACTAGAGGCCTCCTGATCAAGGGAAGCCTATTGATGAAGCCTTCTTACTCCAGCTACAGGAGACATCATCCTGCTGGGAGACTTCAACCACCCTGACATCTGCTGGAAAAGTAGCATGGCAAACTGTAGGCAATCCCGAAGACTCCTGGAATGCAACAAGGATAACTTCTGAAGCCAGGTAATAGATAGCCCTACCAGAGGGGATGCGATACTGGACCAGTTGGTTGCCAACGCAAGTGAGCTAATTGGTGATATCAAGATTGGAGGCAGTCTGGGCTGCAATGATCATGCACTGGTGGAGTTCGCAGCCCTGAGGAATACGGGTCAGGTGAAGAGTAAATTCGGGACCCGGAATTTTAGGAAAGCAAACTTCCAGCTCTTCAAGGAGCTAGTTAATAGGACCACCTAGGAAACTATCTTCAGGGACAAGGGAGCCGAACAGAGATGGCAGATCTTTAAGGACACTTTCCATAGAGAGCAAGAACTCTCCATCCCCAAGTGTAAGAAATCAGGCAAGGAAGGATAGACACCAGCATGGCTGAGTTGAGACCTGCAGGTCGAACTAAAGGGCAAGAAGGAAACACACAGGCAGTGGAAGAGGGGACAGGTATACTGGGAAGAGTATAGGGATGCTGCCCAGTAGTGTAGGGATGGGATCAGGAAGGCCCACGCGTGGCTGGAGCTGAACTTGGCAAGGGATGCAAAGAACAATAAGAAGAGCTTCTACAGGTATGTCAGCCAGAAAAGGAAGGTCAGAGAAAACATACCACCTCGATGAACAAGACTGGCAAACTAATAGCAACAGGTGAGAAGGCTGAGGTACTCAACAACTTTTTTGCCTCAGTCTTCACTGGCAACCTCTCTTCCCACACCTCGCAAGTGGATGGACTGCAAGATGGGTACTGGGGGAGCAAAGTCCCTCCCACTGTAAGAGAAGAACGAGTTTGTGACTACCAGAGGAACTTGAACATAATAAGTCTATGGGACCTGATGAGATGCATCCCAGAGTCCTGAGGGAACTGGCTGATGTAGTTGCTGAGCCACTCCCCATGATATCTGAAAAATCATGTCAGTCAGGTGAAGTCCCTGGTGACTGAAAAAGGGAAACATCACATGCATTTTTAAAAGGGTAGAAAGGAGGACCCTGAGAACTACCGACCTGTCAGCCTCACCTCTGTGCCTGGGAAGATTATGGAACAGATCCTCCTAGACACTATGCTAAGGCACATGGAGGACAGGGAGGTGATTTGAGACAGCCAGCATGGCTTCACCACGGGCAAGTCCTGCCTGACCAACCAAGTGGCCTTCTATGATGGAGTGACTACATCAGTGGACAAGGGAAGAGCTATGGATGTCATCTATCTGGATTTCTGTAAGGCCTTTGGCACGATCCCCCACAACATCCTTCTTGTTAAATTAGAGAGATATAGATTTGATGGATGGACTGTTCAGTGGATGACAAATTGGTTGGATGGTTGCATCCAGAGGGTAATCAATGGCTCAATGTTGAGATGGAGATGGGTGACAAGTGGTGTCCCTCAGGGATCTGCACTGGGACCAGTACTGTTTAATATGTAGATGACACCAAGTTGGGAGGGAGTGTTGATCTGCTGGAGGGTAGGAAGGCCCTACAGAGGGACCTGGACAGGCTGGATTGTTGGGCCAAGGCCAACTGTATGAGATTCAACAAGGCAAAGTGCTGGGTCCTGCACTTGGGTCACAACAACCCCAGGCAATGCTACAGGCTTGGGGAGGAGTGGCTGGAAAGCAGCCTGGCTGAAAAGGACCTTGGGGTGATGGTTGACAGCCACCTCAACATGAGCCAGCAGTGTGCCCAGGTGGCCAAGAGGACCAATGGCATCCTGTCTTGTATCAGGAATAGTGTGGCCAGCAGGACCAGGGAGGTGATAGTGCCCCTGTATTCGGCACTGGTGAGGCCGCACCTCGAATACTGTGTTCAGTTTTGGGCCCCTCAATTCAAGAAGGACATCGAGGTGCTGGAGCGTGTCCAAAGAAGGGCAACAAGGTTGGTGAAAGGTCTGGAGAATAAGTCTTATGAGGAGCGGCTGAGGGAACTGGGGTTGTTTAGTCCGGAGAAGAGGAGGCTGAGGGGAGACCTTATTGCTCTCTACAACTACCTGAAAGGAGGTTGTAGCAAGGTGGGTGTTGGTCTCTTCTGCCAAGTAACAAGTGATAGGATGAGAGGAAATGTCCTCAAGCTGTGCCAGGGCAAGTTTAGGTTGGATATTCGGAAAAACTTCTTTACTGAAAGAGTAGTCAGGCCCTGGAACAGGCTGCCCAGGGAAGTGGTTGAGTCCCCATCCCTGGAGGTATTTAAAAGACGGGTAGATGTGATGCTTAGGGACATGGTTTAGTGGTGGACTTGGCAGTGCTAGGTTAATGGTTGGATTCGATGATCTTAAAGGTCTTTTCCAACCTTAACAATTCTATGATTCTATGATTCTGTCATCAATGACGTAGACATGGGGGATCAAGTGGGATTGAGTGCACTCTCAGCACATTTGCAGACGACACCAAGCTCAGGGGTATGGTTGACACACCTAAGGGACGGGATGCTATTCAGAGGGACCTGGACAAGGTCGAGAAGTGGGCACATGTGAACCTCATGAGATTCAACAAGGGCAAGTGCAAGGTCCTGCACCTGGGTCGGGGCAACCCCTGTCATCAATACAGGCTGGGGGATGAAGGGATTGAGAGCAGCCCTGTCGAGAAGGAATTGGAGGTACTGGTGGATGAAAAACTGGACATGAGCCAACAATGTGCACTCGCAGCCCAGAAAGCCAACTGTATCCTGGGCTGCATCAAAAGAAGCGTGGCCAGTAGGTCGAGGGAGGTGATTCTGCCCCTCTGCTTGGCTCTTGTGAGACCTCACCTGGAGTACTGCATCCAGCTCTGGAGCCCTCAGCACAGGAAAGAGTGGGTCCAGAGGAGGGCCATAAACACGATCAGGGAGATAGAACACTTCTATGAGGAAAGGATGAGAGAGTTGGGGCTGTTCAGCCTGGAGAAGAGAAGGCTCTGAGGAGACCTTATTGCAGCCTCTCAGTACTTAAAGAGGGCTTATAAGAAAGATGGGGACAAACTTTTTAGTAGAGCCTGTTGTGATAGGACAAGGCATAATGTTTTTTTAAACTAAAAGATGGTAGATTTAGACTAGATATAAGGAAGAAATGTTTTACAATGAGGGTGGTGAAACGCTGGAACAGGTTGCCCAGAGAGGTGGTAGATGCCTCATCCCTGGATGAGGCCATTCATTCAAGGCCAGGTTGGACAGGGCTCTGAACAACCTGATCTAGTTGAACATGTCCTTGCTCATTGCAGGGGGGTTGGACTAGGTGACCTTTAAAGGTCCCTTTCAACCAAAAAGATTCTATGATTCTATGAAAGCCATGAAAAAAAACTATTAAAATGCTTTCTTTCATTTTTTGAATGCATTTTTAATGCATTTTTTCAAAGCCAAACACAATCACCTTTCAAATTCAGTGAAAAAATCTTATAGGAAAAGACTGGACTTTCTTGTTCATAATATTCACAGGAGCAAGAATACTCACAGAATAGGGTAATTTTTCATTACTTTTATGTGGACTCCAATTGAGTTATTTCTTTTTCTGCTAGGTATGTGATTTAATGTGATTTAATGTGCCTGTTAATATAAATGTTCTCTTTACTTAGCTCTTCAGCATCCTAGCTAGCATTTATACAGTCAAATTAGGTTTTTATAACATTTTCTCACCTAAATTCAGTTATTAAAATAGTTTTAATGCCTGCATTTAGACACCTAGTATGTCTAAATTACCATTGCATATAGACTTATTCTTCTTAAGGAAACTATAATGTAATTTACACATGAATATCTTCAGTTCTGCTCATAAAAATATTTTCTTCCACATTTTGTAGACTGTTCCACTAACTGTATTACTGTGTTAGTTTGTTCTTTTGTCTTTGCAATCTTAGGTTTTCCAGGTGTTGCTGTAATTCAGCATGAAATAATTTACTGAAGTAGTAAGATATTTTATTTATTTTCTTCTGATTAAAGAATTTTCATCTGTCCAAAGTGCTTTATTTTATTATGTCATGATATGAAGCTTTTGAGGTTTAACAATGACCCTTCAATATTTTACTTTTTTGAGCTTCATTAGTGTACTTGGAAGTGAAGCCCATCAATTCTTAAGTAATGTTTTTTCAGTCTACTCAATAGACATAGTAGCCTAGAGTTACTTTGATTAGTATGAGCATTATGAAATACATTTATAAATGTATTTCAACTAGCCCATAGAGCTGTGGGTAATAAAGAATGCTAGCACACATATACGAAACTGCAAGATTCGCAAAAATGCCAAGGTTAAAGATTGCACAGATGGGTATTATGATGGGTCTTCCTAAAGGTATTTCTCTCTAGTGCAAAGACTCTTATCCTCACAATGTGTTACTAACATAATGCTAATACTAATAGCATATATGATGATAAAATTGTTCTATAACCAGTCTCCCATATACAAGTTGATAACCAATTACTTTCTAAACAGAGAATTAGAAGCATTACAAGTTATATGTGTAGTTCCTTTTATAATGTTTTGAGTAAATGCAGTAATCACCATTTCTTATTTTAAAATGTTCATAGCTGACCACCAAAGTATGGGTTTCACCTATATTTTGTTTTCCACTGTAGAATATTTAGGTGAGTTTCATGAGTCTTTTTTAGTAACTCTTGCTGTATTCCCTTTAGATACCATTTTATTCTTTTAATAGCTATGGAAACTTGTTGGGTTTTTTTGTGTAACACAAACTGACCTTGTTGTTGATTTCAAAAGGTATGGCATATTGTCACTCTCAACATTTTTTAAAAATTGTAAATAGCTTATTTACAGACACTAGTAGTGTTGTAGTGGTGTGTAGCTTAATCATCTACATCATGGAAGATGAATTTGACCACAAGAATTTGTATTCTAGTTGTGCATTTCCTTCCTTAAAGGATATGGTGCACTGATTATTTAAATGCATGCAAAAAAATAATGGGTGGTTTTGTGGGTCAATATACCTTCACGTTACAGTGAGGAAATTTTTTGTTGTCCTGGGAAATGTGTTATATTATGCAGTAGAATTTAAGTTCTATGTATCATTTCACAATATTGAGACATTGGTCAATATAAGAACTATATTGTGTTGCTAGGAATTTTGACACTGAATAGAACAGAGAACTTACTTAGACACTTCTTGTTCTTGAGTGATTTCTGAACAACTGACTTCAACCAGAAATATATTACCTGAAGCTACAGAAGAGTAGTCTGTGCCTCTAATACTGAGGAGTAAAAAAAATAAAAGTAAGAGTAAGCAAAAGAGGAGTTCTGAGAAAATTGGGATGAGGAGTGTGGATCCATATTATCAATGCGTGGATTTTGTTGTTGTAGTAGCAGTACTAGAAGAATGATCACAAATGTGGCATAGCTTCCTATAGTAAAAGCACATTCATCTGTGGGAGGCAAGGACACTGATTAAAAGAAATCCGTTCTTAAATACTAGACATAATGGATAACAAGAACTGAACTTCTGTTTCAGGGCATATATATCTTAAAACTTGACCAAAAAAAAAGAAGGGGGAAGCTGAGAAGCTGAAGAACAGTAGGATTTAGTCAAATACATAAGAAAGTTAATTTAACAAAAATTACCAGCTCCCTGATAAATCTCAAACCATGAATGTTAAACAGATTTGCCATTTCGTAGCTGCACATCTAATGGATATTTCAAGAAAATTCTTCAGATGTCTGTCTGCCCTGAATAAATGCTGAGAATTAAGCAGCCAAAAATTAATGTATAATGATGTGATAGATGTGAGGACAGGCAACTGGGTGTAAGAGAAGTCAGTACTTAGAATAGTTAGAATGAGCTTACTAGGAAAGCAGAGAATAAGAGTGTTGAAAAGCTGGATCTCCAAGATAAAAGGCTGTGCTGAAGTACTGGAAAATTTATTAATAAATCATGAGGAGGAAGATTCTAACATAGAGATTTGTGACAGTGACAGAATAAGAAAAATGAAATCTGAAAGAAAAACATAATACGTATCTAACAGAGAAGGGGCCTAAGAGGAAGGGAAATTGTCACTGTCTATGGCAAAAGATAATTTTTTCACAGTTGGATGGGAAACAACCAAACTCGGAGATGAAGGACTCAGATAAAGATTCCTTGGCAGTTAAACACTGTGTGATCATTTCCTGGGCTAGGAATCATCACAGAATGTATAACTCTGAACCTTCACAACCTCATCAATACTGATCATGTTTACATTTGCCACATTTTAAAACAAATTTATTGCAGAGAAGTTGGCATAATTTCTGGACATTTCCAAATATTGTGTCATAAATATAGTACATTTCTAACTCTCTGGAACCCACAACTGCAACCCATGGTCACAGCGACTGTGTTATACAATAGATGCACAAATGGTATCATATGCATTCAGCAGGAAAAAAATATCCAGTGGGAATTATAGATGCAAATCCAACACTTCCTTTTTAGGAGTTCAGATCAGGCTTAAAACTAAATTGTTCATTATCTTCTGAACTTGTTTACTTTGCAATAATACAGCTATTGTTCTGTACTATGTAAGGAAGTTTCATACAATTTCATATTTACATTTTAGTTAATTGTTTAAGATTGTATCTTGGTGTTTTGACACAAAGCTTTTACACTGTTATACTACCCAGTGTCGTATCAGCATTGGATACATTAGAAACATATTTTTAAAATAAGTCTGTTATTTATTAATACACACATGATACATATTATTCTGAACTTTAGAAATATATTTTTGTAAGTCTCCTATCAAAACAAAATCAAAGTTTTTCTAAATCCCAAGAATTTATTTATCAGAATATTGCATTTGTATGAATTTATAATTACTTTAAAATTTTTTAAACAGTTTATTTTGCAGGCACATTAGATTTAGGTAACTATTCAGGTCCGGAATCTTAGAAATAGAGTCCAAATAAAGTCTAAAAGGTCATGAAATACTCAGAGCAGGCAGGCAACTCTTTTACTCTTACAGGACCCCATCTAAAAGAGATCCTGGGAGCTAAAAGCCAATGAGTCTAATTTCCTTCTGTGGTAAACTGGTAGAGGGACCTTCATGTTTCATCTGGGAGGCCGAGCTGGAGACTTCGTGGGGTGGGTTTGTGGCAGTAGGAAGTGCATCTCCTACTGCTGTGCAGAGTGTACCCAGCCTCTGCTGACTCAGAGAAAGTGGACCAAGGCTGACCTTTGCCAACTATTTTGGATGCCATGGGGTATGGAGGGAATTGGCTGTACAAAACAGCCAGCTTTGCATACACTCCCCAAACACAATACACTCCTGTTATCACTGTTGGAGTACTGGACTAGATAGATCTTTTTTCTCACAAAGATAGGCATTTATTATGTACTCAGACTAACCAAAACTTTACATTCTGTCACGATTTGGTCTAATCTGTTAAAGTGTTTCATGCAAGTGAAGTAGTTGTGTTTGCAGGTTTTCATTTTCAATATTCTGTCTCACTATTTCTAGTATTCCTAGATAAATATTTTAACATCTCTAGACGAGCCAGGCAAAAACAGGAGAGACACACTGTATTGTGTATAAATCTGAGTGTAAAACATGATTCATGATCCTAGGCATGGAAATCACAAACAGCATGATTTCAACCCTGCCAGTACTTTCATTGAGTAGTAAATAGGCTCCTGCTCTGACAGGACAAATAAAATCAAATCACAGGAACCTGCTTCACTCACATGATTCATTTATGTTCCTGTTTTCAACAGCAAGGAAAAGGAATAAGCAAGAGGTAACACTTTCAAACTAATACAGCAGCTGGGAAGGCCTGAAGGAAGGAAAAGGATGTTACAATATTTAGGTTATTTTGATAACTTTGTAACATCTTTATGTAGAAATAGCTTAAAAATGTTTTCTAAAATACCATACGTTCTTGAAATGCATATTGAATTGTATGAATGTATCTACAATGGATACCCAAACAGACCTGTTTCCATCTTTGACAAATTTTGAACTGCAAGCACCAGGAAATGCATTGCAGAGTTCTATGGGCCAGGCACAATAAGCCAGCTGAAGCTGTAAGCTATAAATATATGTTAATGTGTTATTTCATTTCATGGGGGTTGTGGTGGACAAGCTGAACAAGAGTCAGCAGTGTGCAGCTGCAGCAACAAAGGCAAATCGGATCCTGGGCTGCATCCGTAGGGGCACGCTAGCAGATATAAAGACGTGATCATCCTGCTCTATGCAGCACTTTTCAGGCCACACCTCGAGTTCTGTGTTCAGTTTTGGGCCCCTCAATTCAAGAAGGACATCGAGGTGCTGGAGCATGTCCAAAGGAGGGCAACTAGGTTGGTGAAGGATCTAGAGAACAAGTCTTATGAGGAGCGGCTGAGGGAACTGGGGTTGTTTAGTCTGGAGAAGAGGAGGCTGAGGGGAGACCTTATTGCTCTCTACAATTACCTGAAAGGAGGTTGTAGAGAGGTAGGGGTCGGTCTCTTCTGCCAAGTAACAAGTGATAGGATGAGAGGAAATGTCCTCAAGCTGCGCCAGGGCAAGTTTAGGTTGGATATTCGGAAAAACTTCTTTACTGAAAGAGTAGTCAGGCCCTGGAACAGGCTGCCCAGGGAAGTGGTTGAGTCCCCATCCCTGGAGGTATTTAAAAGACGGGTAGATGTGATGCTTAGGGACATGGTTTAGTGGCGGACTTGGTGGTGGTAGGTTAACGGTTGGACCTG
Source organism: Theristicus caerulescens (assembly GCA_020745775.1). Taxonomy (NCBI): domain Eukaryota; kingdom Metazoa; phylum Chordata; class Aves; order Pelecaniformes; family Threskiornithidae; genus Theristicus; species Theristicus caerulescens. The sequence continues at coordinate 81,601,964 of CM036559.1, read as the reverse complement.
ATGATCCTAAGGGTCTTTTCCAACCTTAACAATTCTATGATTCTATGATTCTATGATTCTAAAGGAGGGCCACGAAGATGGTCAAAGTGCTTGAGAAGCTGCCCTATGAGGAAAGACTGAAGTAGTTAGGTCTTTTCACCCTACAGAAGAGAAGACTTAGGGGGCACATCCTCACTGTTATCCAGTGGCTACAAAGGGGATGGAGATTGTCTCTTCACAAAGAGCCACATGGAGAAGATAAGGGGCAATAGGTGTAAGTTGCACCAGGAGAGGTTTCATCTCGATATAAGAAAGAGATTTTTCATAGTGAGAACAATTAGTCACTGGAACAACCTCCTCAAGGATGTGGTAGAGTTGCCATCACTGGAGGTTTTCAAGATGGAACTGGACAGGGTGCTAGATAATCTCATCTAGGATTCCTTTTCCACAAAAGGTGGGACCAGAGGATATTTTGAGGTCCCTTCCAACCTGGGCTGTTCTATGATTCTACGATACTAGAACAAGTCTAGCAAAGGGCCACAAAGATGATTACAGAATCACAGAATGGTTGAGGTAATTTCTGCCCAGTGTACCCTTCTGTGATATGTAGCCAAGCCCTCTTAAATTAAAGATTTCTATAATTTCCTTAATACTGAAGTAGTGCTACACTGGTACTCTGCCATTTATCAAAGGCTATTACTTTCCTTCTTTTCATTGCTTCATATTACTAAAGAAAAGATATTCAGTGGACTTCATATATTACTTGGACAAAATTTTTCTATCAGTGGACAGCTTTGCAGGTGGATTTAATGAAGCCATGTTTAATCCTCTTCAATTATTTACAAGATCATGTTATAGAGAAACCTGGTTACAAGAAGCTTGTAATTAGACAGCATGATAAACTAGAGAGAAGCTAGTTTTAGCCCACTTTGACCTAGTGTGGTAAGCCCTACAAATAAAAACAGTGAATGCATCCTGTATTTCCATTTCAACTTTTTTTTTGCATGATGTGGTGGATTGACTGTGGCTGGACACCAGGTGCCACCAAACCACTCTATCACTCCCCTCCTCAGCAGGACAGGGAGGGGAGAAAATGAAATGGGAAAAAAAAATCTTGTGGGTCAAGATAAAGGCAGTTTAATAAAAGCAAAAGCAAAGGCCACATGCAGAAGCAAAAGGAAAACAAAGATTTTATTCTCTACTTCCCATCTGCAGGGAATGTCCAGCCACTTCCCGGGAAGCAGCGCTTCAGTACAGGTAGCTGTTTCTCCAGAAGACAAATGTCATAAATAATGAATGCTCCCCACTTGCTCCTCCTTTCTCGTAGCTTTTATTACTGAGAGGACATCATATGGTATGGAATATCTCTTTGGTCAGTTTGAGTCAGCTGTGCTGGCTATGTCCCCTCCCAAGATCTTGCCCACCCCCAGCCTACTGGTGAAGTGGGGGAAAATGTTGGAGAAACAGCCTTGATGCTGTGTGAACACTGCTCAGCCGTAGCCAAAACACTGGTGTGTTATCAACACCTTTCTAGCTACCAATACAAAGGACAGCACTATGAGGGTTCTATGGGGAACATTAACTCCATCTCAGCCAGATCCAATACACCTAACTTGTCATTTCTCCATATTTTTTGTATATATTTATATATATAAAAATATATAAAAATAAACCTGTAATTCTGTTACTAGGGAAAAAAAAAACAACCAAACCAAATCCCAGAACACCACTTGGACAATAAGTTCATATGAACTTCCATTGAGAAAAGGCCCTACTATTTAATGTTTGGGAGTGCTCATTTCACAGGCCACTTTCTATTTCATTTTTTAAGTCTATATGATTAAAAAAATGAATTTGTTAAAACACAGACTGGTTTTAGGAATCAAGTTGGATCATCAGGACTATTGCCAGTAACAGTGGTTTTATAGCCCAAACTCTATTTACTGGCTGTTTCTGCAATATTTTTCCCTTTTGCAATCACTTACACCTTTTGCTCCAAGGTCCCAGCACCAGGTAGTAAAAGCAACAGACTATTTCTGATGTCTTTAGCATGCTTTGTATCAAAAACCATGCTTGCTCTTCATACTCCTTTTTTCTTTCCCCTCAAACAATATTATTCTTGCATCTATGTTGTAACTTACTTCACTGAAAACCTTCAGCTTCTCTAGTGTGTCCTTCTTGAGGGTGTTTTTTACAGTTTTTCATCCTTTTCACGTGTATGTCAACACCATTCTAGTCTGCCAGTGAAACACTTTTTTCATCAGTCATTTCATTGTTGACCTTTTAAAAATTACTACATTACTTCACAGTCCTTTGGTTATTCTTTTTGTTAAGTTTTGAACTGTTGGAGATTCTGTGTTCAGGTGAAGAACTATAGTTCATTTATTTCACAAGAAGTCTGTTAAACAACAAAATCACAGTAAAGCGCAACATATAGTAAGTAAACAAACTTCAGTAGACTATTGTTCAGTAGACAATAGTAGACTATTGAATGGGTTCCAAACTAACATTTTTATTTACAAACTATTTACAACTGTCACCTATTTTGTGACAGTTTGACATGACTAATTAAAAGAAACTGAATATCAGTGACCAAGAAACTGAGAAAAAAAAATAAAGCATATAAATAAGAAATTTTCCTTTAAAATTTGCTCAGGTGACCCCCAGAATCATTAGAGGTTATTTTATTTAAATAGTTTAACAAAGTTCAAAAGGGCCATAAGGGCCAAGCACACTAGAAAAGAATAGATCTCTTCCATTATACACTCAAGCTATCAGATTAATCTTCTAATAGTTTGTTCGACATGCTTATCTCTCTCAAAGTTTGTAGAAAGTTTCTCAAAGTTAATTAATGAAATAATCTTTGAATAATATGTTATGCTTTTGCTATATGAGGAAAATGGACTCATAAAGTTATAAAGGAATGGGAGTTGTCCAAATACTAACTGCCCACGAGACTTGTTGATACAGATCATAACAATCAAACAATGGAAACAGGGCCTGTGTTCTCAGTTTTGCATAATGTTAATTTGTGATCTTCTGCAGTATCAGTGTGATTAAACATTTTTATCATAATACTGTAGTAAAACTTTTTCTGAAATCTCTGGTATTCTGGATGATATATTTTTGATTAAACTTCAGTTACTACAGCTATAATAAGTTTATAGTGCTAATAAGAATGCACAATTATAATATGGTCCTTGGAGTAGCTACCTATATAAAAAAAAAGGTTGAATTCATATTCAGGAACAGTTTATATTCTCACAAATATGCAAATGTACCTGGGCTAAAGTGAGAGATCTGTGCAATGTCCAGACTCCTCTCCTTGCAGTGTGCCATGTTTCTGAGGGACAGACTAACTCTCAGAACATAACCATACTACAGAAGAAGAGGGCTGGGGAGGGAAGGTGAGGTCCAGGGTTACCTACACACTGGTTTGCTGGCCTGCCTTTGCTTTGCACTCTTCCAATTTCCTTTCTCCTAGGCAACTCCCAGTCGCAGTGTGGAGATGATCACCCCAAGTGTCTGCTCCCATGGCACTTGAGGTTAAGCAGTGCCAGGTTTGACCTCTCCCTTGCTTTCCTGCCCAGATCTCCAACATTATCTCAGCAACCCTGCAAGAGCTATCCCCTCACCTTCCCAATGAGGGGGAAACAAGTTTGTTTTCTCATTCTGTATGGCATGGCTCTATAGACCAGCTACACAATCCTCACATTCCATCAAATACTTTATGGGGGAAAATTGTACAGAAAGTTGCAATTACTGTCTAGGATCCCAGGGGCACATGAGATCTAGTGGAGATGCAGAGATATTTCCTCTGTGGTATGGACTCCATCAGACAGCTCTGGAGGAAGTAAGACTTTCTCTTGAAATTTTCTTGAAAATATTAAAATATTTTCTCTTGAAATTTTCTTGAAAATATAAAAAATATTAAAAAGCAATGATTGTCCAGATTTTTTATGTTTCATCCAACAGGTTCACTATTTAAAATTTAAAATGCACAATCATATATTCATGTAAAATCATCCAGGAATACCAAAGAATAGTACTAAAAAATCCTGAAAATAAATTTCTTTCTTGTTTTACTTCAAGAAAGACTTCTAGCTTATTTTTTTTCATAGTATACCATTAGCTCTTTTCTAAAAAGGAGTTTTCACAAAAGAGTGGTGGACCAGTGATTTCAGCAGGGAAACTTCATGAAGTAAAACTAAAAAAATCTTACAAGCAGAAAAAGAAATAATATTGTTCTAACCCATACAAAACCAGAAATATAGAAATTATGCCTAGTGTTTTCTTTATAGTGCTGTGGGTTTCTTTATTCTTCTTTGTAGTGAGAGGTCATATTTAAAATTTCAGATATATATATATATATATGTGCACATTTATTTTGTCTTTTCAGAATGCCTGAGACTGTATGTTCTTCTTTTTTTTTTTTTTTGTTTTTACAATAACAAGATATAATCTTATTTGGATTTACTGGTTAATTGGCTATTATATTTATTGCACTCCAATATTTCCTAGCCAATTCTTGCAGGAAAAAAAAAAAAAAGGTGCTTTTTCTAAGTAGAAAACATTTATTCCTTAGGATTTTTCCTAGAAGTGATAAAGTACAGTTCTGATTTCATATAGATATTATTTCTTAAATACTCCTAGTTATAGTCATCTATTAAAAAAGGACATATTGCTTCTATTGTATTTTTTTCCCCTTAAAAATTATAGGAAAATGCCACATAGTGAAAACAGAAGTTTTAGGTTACCAATTTTGGTATGTTTAGATCTCACACAGAAAGCTTTTACTTTCAGATGTTCTTAAAGACAGGAAAAGTCAGCATAAACATCTAATATAAAAATTAAACAAAAACAAAATCTTATTTCTTTAAGTTGCTGCTGGCATGGATGGTCTAAACATACTGATTCAGTCTTTATTTAGCCACAGAATAAATATAGCATTTTCCTAGCACCAGCATATTTACACCATTAAATTATATTAGTAATTGTTTCCAAGTCTCTCCAGGATTCCATTTATATTTTAAATAATATGAGTTGCCTGCATAAGGAGCATTACTACTCATTTCCAAAATGTCTCTTTTAGTTCATTCATAAATAATTATACCCATATTGCTGTGCTCTAAGGATGGCACAAGACACAATTTTCCAAAGAAATGTCATTCTACTGTTCTGGGCTCATAGCTGGCTTATTTTCTGTCAAACAGGGAGATAGATCCAAAAAATAAAAGAAGAAAAGACATAAAAACTTTACATATCACTTTCAAAAGAGGTGAGAGACTGGAAAACATCCAGCTCTTCCTGATGTCAAAGATTGCTAATGCTTATTCAGTCCCCCTGATATTTAGAAAACTTTGGCAATGAATGAAAGTATTCACTAGAGGGGAAATAGTATTTGAAGAGTCTAAAAATAAACACAGGCTATGTTTATTTCACTGAAATTAGTACTTTCAAATATATCGGAAAATTTTATGAAGAGAATTTTTATGATTTGACAGTTTTATGACAGTAGAAAAAGTAAAACAATTTTATACAGTCATTTCAAACTATTCCCAATATTTCACAAGAGTAGCAGTCTTAAGCACACCACAAAAAATCATTTAAAAAATCTGAAAAGGACCTCAGGAGTTCATTTACCCCGTTTTCCTGCCTGGAGGCAAAAATCACATACACCAAGTTCATTCAGTACATGTGCTTGTCTAGACTGTTTCTAAAGACTTCCCATGATAGAAATTTGACAGTTTCCCAAGTAATCTAACCCAGTGCTTCCCTATATTTCCTGCAGGAAAATGTCCCATCTCTCTCTCTCATTCACAATAATTTAATGCATTCTTCTTTGTGCTGTCTAACATAGGTTTGGAGAACAGATTATTCCCTTCTTCTGTGCATCAAGCCTTTACATCTAGAGTTTTCATTTCTCTAAACTAAATATCCCCAGTTCATTAATCCATTCTGTATACATCATGTTTTCTAGACCTCTGACCATTTTCTTGCTCTCCCTGTGTTCTTTCCAATTGGCCTATATCCTTCATGAATTGTGTGTATCCCAAAATTAAATACATGACGGGAGCTGATGACTTACCACTTGCCATGTAGGATGGAAAAATCAATTAATTTTGTTTCAAATAATACATCTATTGTACACTCCAGTATATTTTCCTTCTTCGCAACAGTGTGAAAAACATTCCACTTATTATTCACTGGAACTCCCAGTTTCCTTGCTCATTTCTACAGTTTATCCACCAATGTTGCCTGTTGTATTTCTTCAGCCAATTATCACTAAATATAAAAATTTTGCATTTTACCTTCTCAAATGTAATATTTTCATAATATCTGTCTGAGTTGTTGATATCTGTTTGACTTAAACTTATCACCTAAGTGGCTTTCAAATCTTCCACTGAGTGTCAGTACCAAAATCAATAAAATGTTTTCTTTTTATACAAGCTGTTAATATTGAATATTACGAGATCCAGGACATTACGAGTGGTACAGGTGAATGGGGCTTGGTGGGTTATGGTTATGGTTTTCTGCTCCTTCCCTCTCACACTTTTCTCTCCTCTATAGAGGGCTCTTCCACACACTGCAGTTCTTCAGGAAAAAAATTCATTCCATCATGGGTCTTCCACAGGCTGCAGGAACATCTGCTCTGATGCCATGGAGCACCTTCTCCTCCTCCTTCCTCTCAGATCTCGGTGCTCCCTCTGTTGTTTTTTGCTTTTTTTCATATATAAAATAGTAGTAGTAGTAGTAGTAGTAGGAAGAAGAAGAAGAAGAAGAAGAAGAAGAAGAAGAAGAAGAAGAAGAAGAAGAAGAAGAAGAAGAAGAAGAAGAAGAAGAAGAAAAGAATATACAAAGCAAATGATGCACGATGCAATTGCTCACCACCTGCCAACTGATGTCCAGCCAGCCCCCAAGCAGTGGCCCCCCGGACAGCTTTCCCCTATTTTATATACTGAGCGTGACATCATATGGTATGGAATATCCCTTTGGCCAGCTGTCCTGGCTGTGCCCCCTCCCAGCTTCTTGTGCATCTCCAGCCTTCTCAGTTGGTAGAGCATGAGAAGCTGAAAAGTCCTTGATTTAGTGTAAGCACTACTTAGCAACAACTAAAACATCAGTGTGTTATCATCAACATTATTCTCATCCTAAATCCAAAACACAGCACTATGCCAGCCACTAGAAGGAAAATTAACTCTATCCCAACCAAAACCAGGACACAGATATTGCACAATACCTGCAAAAAAACCCTTTTTCTGGAGCAACAGCTGAAGGCTAAGCAAGATACCCTATTCTGTCTCTAGTGGCATTAGACATCTAACTGAATAAAAAATCTGCACATTAGACATCTTGGGGTGGAGGGAATCAACCCTTGAGTTAGACTGCTAGAATCAAGTGTTTAAAATGCAGGAGCATGTGTCTCAGCTAGTGTTTAAGCTTCCATTATTCTCAATGAAGTATATTCATCTCACCCTTAAAAAGAAATCTTAATCTAGTCAGCTGAATGACTTCATTCAGATACCATTGACTGTTCTGATTAGATTATCACTGACCAAAATGAAAATTTAGGCATCTACCTTTCAGCGTAACCTTACGTCTAGGTGTCCTGAAGTAGACAGGTATCTATAACGGCACAAACATTGGAGAAGAAATACCTCTTGTGCTCATTTAATTGTATCGGGAAACACATTTGAAATAGGTCAGATGATAAATATCCTAAAAATGCCATTTCTAGTGACTTAAGGGGTGTATAGGATGGCTAGTTTAGATGTAGATTGCATCTAATCTACATTGCAGATTTCTAAGTTAAAGTGTGATGAATCTTACTCTTCAAGGAAAAGAGCGTTTGCTCTGTGGTCTGACCCTAAACGAGACTTCAGCATATCTAGATTTAAATCTCACTCTGCTACAGACTTTCTCTGTTGGCTGGGATAAAACTGTGGGTATGTTGCAATGTTGCAGGTTCAAGTCCTAAAAACAGTACAGTAATGTTGGTGTGACACTCTGACTGAACTTGCTCTGAAGCCTATTTTGACCTTGCTGTGATCTATGTCATTATGCCACATAGACACCCTATTCACACACGAAGGGGATGATAATGCTTTTTATTTCATGTTCAGATTTTCTTTTCTTTGAGAAAAGGGACTTCCTGTGTGTTTGTAAAATTTATACCACAGCGAATCTTTAGTTTCCATATTATCTTCTCTATATTAGAATCATAAAAACAGAGGAAGATTTTAAATTTTATTTTTTCTTCCCAAATACGTTATTGATAAACCTTTCATAAAGCAAGGTCATACATATAGCTTTATAAAGCTAAAATATAATAACTAAACGTAAAGGAAAATGTACCATCATTGTTAATGAAGAAGTCTTATACAAAGTCTTGTTCTAGAAACCTTAAATTACAAGACTACATTTGAATATTGAAGCAGAGACTCCATACTAAGAAGACTGAAAAGAATAGCTTTACAGAAAAATATTTTACCACTGTTCATGCAGAACTAAGGAGAAGTGAAGGTTCTCTGAAGTTTTCAGAGAAATGTTTAATGTTTCACATTTGACTCATTGGCAGTGCTCTGTCAACCCCCTTTCAAAGAACTGCCTTCAATCACCTTACACGGTAAAGTTCCTTCAGTCCAAAGAGCCTTGACATTTTGTAGGGGCAATATACTAGCTGTGCTTTCCTCAGCAAACACTGATCTCCACACCTCTTGCTGAAAGATTTATAAAGAGTCAGTGAAAACAGATTATACATCCTGGCTTAATGGATGGACATATTTTACCCTGTTCAACAGCTTTATCGTGGGGACAAGGGGAAGGATGGCTTTAAAAGAAATAGTCCTGCATTAGGTATAACACTTACATTACCCCAGCATACCAAGAAAAAACAAACTGACTCATTTCCACATCATTGCTTGTAATTATGCCCCTGAAGAGTTGAATTTTAAGGCTAAAGCTGCTATAATGTAAAATTCTAAACTAATGCTTGACTTAAGGTCATTAAAATGTAAAGCCCAGTTAAATTGCTAACATTTCTGCTTCTGTCCAGCTCCATACAGATCAGCCTGCAGTACCTTAAAGCTACCTTAGAGCACCATAAAGGGAAGAAGATTAACCTTGTTTTCGAATTCATCCAATCTGTAGAATGAACAGATAAGGCCAGTTCTTGTTCAAAGTGAGTATTTCACTGGGCCTAGCTCCTGTATGAGAAATCTGAACCTTAAGCGTTAAGGGAGGGTGGGGAAGAAGATCACTAGTATTAGATTACTGGATTCAATGGGTTACTTTGGGAATTTCTTTTTCAGTATCCCTTTTGCTGCAACATTAACTTCTCAATAATATTGTTATAAAAATATCTACCCCTTTTTTCCTTTGAGCTTTACTACCATCTTTCTACAACTTGTAAAGGATAGAAGAAATAATGATGATATGTTATGGTATAAAGATTCTGTTGACATGAGGTTGGAATGCCTAGAACTTTTTAGTGGATCAGGTCATTCCAAATGAATGCTTTATATCCTTCTATCATGTATGCAGTAAACATTGCAACCTGAAATGGTTTAGTTATTTATTCTCTTTTCTTTGTGTGTTTTAAAATTACAAACTAGGAATGGTTTAAAAAAAATAGCTGTGCAACAGTCCCTTATATCACTACAGACTGGGTCCAGTCTGCAAAGCCTTAAGCAGGACTTAGTTGAAACTTATATGTCTTCATCCAAACTGTGATCCAAATGTCCCTGCAGCTTTAAGGCTTGAGGCATCTGAACTCTTTAAAGAAAGTTACAGGTTTATTTGATTTGGAAGTTTGGAAGTGTCTTAAGGTGTAATATTTGCCCTACCATTAGATAGCTGTAGTATAGAGAAAAGAAAGAACCATACATATTTAGGGTGAGGCTAACCTATTTTAGACAAATACCTTAGCAGGGGATGAAACACACTACATGAAGTGACATTTTTCTCTTCATTAACACTAAAGAAGTGAGACTAAGCTAGGTATCTGCAATACAAGTATTTCCAACAGAGGTCCCTGAAGTTAGTGCAGAGATATCTCACATCCAAAACTCTTGCTTCTATTCATGTTAGAAACTTCCCCAGCCAGAGCAGGTGAGCATATGGCTCACGTAGCTGTTCTTTTACTTAAGGCTCTTGCGGAATTCTGTTTAGAATGCATTAGTCTTAACTAATAAATAAATAAATAAATAAAACAGTAATAATAATTTTTAAATAATATGTTAAAAATAAATATAAAATAATAAATAAATATAAATTAAAACATCTCTGATGCACAATTTCTATAATCATAGAATCATAGAATCATAGAATTGTTAAGGTTGGAAAAGACCTTTAAGATCATCGAGTCCAACCACTAACGTAACACTGCCAAGTCCACCACTAAACCATGTCCCTAAACACCACATCTACACATCTTTTAAATACCTCCAGGGATGGGGACTCAACCACTTCCCTGGGCAGCCTGTTCCAATGCCTGACTACCCTTTCAGTGAAGAAATTTTTTCTAATATCCAATCTAAACTTGCCCTGGCACAGCTTGAGGCCATTTCCTCTCATCCTATCACTTGTTACTTGGAAGAAGAGACTGGCTCCCACCTCACTACAACCTCCTTTCAGGTAGTTGTAGAGAGCAATAAGATCTCCCCTCACCCTCCTCTTCTCCAGACTAAACAACCCCAGTTCCCTCAGCCGCTCCTCATAAGACTTGTGCTCTAGACCCTTCTCGAACTTTGTTGCCCTCCTTTGGACATGCTCCAGCACCTCAATGTCTTTCTTGTAGTGAGGGGCCCAAAACTGAACACAGTACTCGAGGTGCAGCCTCACCAGTGCTGAGTACAGGGGCATGATCACTTTCCTAGTCCTGCTGGCCACACTATTTCTGATACAAGACAGGATACCATTGACCTTCTTGGCCACCTGGGCACATTGCTGGCTCATATTCAGCTGGCTGTCAAACAACACCCCCAGGTCATTTTCTGCCAGGCAGCTCTCCAGCCACTCTTCCCCAAGCCTGTAGTGTTGCATGGGGTTGTTGTGACACAAGTGCAGGACCCAGCACTTTGCCTTGTTGAATCTCATACAGTTGGCCTCAGCCCATCGATCCAGCCTGTCCAGATCCCTCTGTAGAGCTTTCCTACCCTGCAGCAGGTCAACCCTCTCTCCTAACTTGGTGTCATCTGCAAACTTACTGAGGGTGCACTTAATCCCTTTTTCAAGATCATTGATAAAGATATTAAACAGAACTGGCCCCAATACTGAGCCCTGGGAAACACCACTTGTGACCGGCCACCAACTGGATTTAACTCCATTCACCACAACTCTTTGGGCCTGGCCGTTCAGCCAGTTTTTTACCCAATGAAGAGTATGCCCGTCCAAGCCATGAGCAGTCAGTTTCTCCAGGAGAATGCTCTGGGAAACGGTGTCAAAGGCCTTACTAAAGTCCAGGTAGACAACATCCACAGCCTTTCCCTCATCCACTAAGTGGGTCACCTTGTCATAGAAGGAGACCAGGTTAGTCAAGCAGGACCTGCCTTTCATAAACCCATGCTGTCTGGGCCTGATTGCCTGGTTGTCCAGTACATGCCACGTGATGGCACTCAAGATAATCTGCTCCATAACCTTGCCCAGCACCGAGGGCACACTGACAGGCCTGTAGTTCCCCAGATCCTCCTTTTGGCTCGTCTTGTAGATGAGCGCCACATTTGCTAACCACCAGTCAACTGGGACCTCACCGTTTGACCAGGACTGCTGATAAATGATGGAAAGTGGCTTGGTAAGTACTTTCGCCAGGTCCCTCAGTACCCTTGTGTGGATCCCATCCGGCCCCATAGATTTGTGTGTGTCTGTGTGGTGCAGCAGGTCACTAACCATTTCCTCTTGGATTATGGGGGCTTCATTCTGCTCCCCGCCCCTGTCTTCCAGCTCAGGAGGCTGAGTACCTGGAGAACAACTGGTCTGACTATTAAAGACTGAGGCAAAGAAGGCATTAAGTACCTCAGGTTTTTCCTCATCCTTTGTCACTATGTTTCCCCCCGCATCCAATAAAGGATGGAGATTCTCCTTAGCCTTACTTTTGTTGCTAATGTATTTGTAGATACATTTTTTGTTGTCTTTTACAGCAGTATTCAGTTTAAGTTCTATTCGGGATTTGGCCCTTCTAATCTTCTCCGTGCATAACTTCAAAATATCCCTGTACTCCTCCTGAGTTGCCTGCCCCTTCTTCCAGAGGTCATAAACTCTCCGTTGTTTCCTGAGTTCCAGCTGAAGCTCTCTGTTCAGCCAGGCCGGTCTTCTCCCCTGCCGACTTGTCTTTTGGCACATGGGGATGGCCTGCTCCTGCACCTTTAAGATTTCCTTCTTGAAGAATGTCCAGCCTTCCTGGACTCCTTTGCCCTTCAGGACTGCCTCCCAAAGGACTCTCTCAACCAGGCTCCTGAACAGGCCAAAATTTGCTCTCCAAAAGTAATTTAGTAGTGATAGTATTTACCAAAAATGCAATTAGCAGCAGGCTTACTCATCCCCACTCCTCATCTGTAAACTCATCTAAGAATATTCCTTTTAAAACATTGTAAGGAAGCAAAGTAGGAGAAATTGAATTCTTTATCTCTCTCTCCTTTTGTGCTGCACTGAAACAAAAATTCAAGACCTCTGGGACTGGAAGGCGACATTAAGTGACAAAGATAGGGTAAAGCAAGTTTATACATTTGATGTAATTTTATAAAAATTTGAATTTTATAACTCACAGTTACTGCAGTAATAGAAAATGAAAGACTTTAAGACTGTATAGTTAAGAAACTGAAAGATTCATGTTGTGGGTAGATAGAGATAGTAAAGGTATCCAGGGAAGCTGAGTAGTGCAACAATAACAGTTTTTCTGAAAATCCTTAACCTGGCATGAGTAAAATAAAGTGTTATATAAGTAAAATTAACTGTCCGTCTCCAGTTTTAGCTCACATCTTTGTCTTATTTTTGCTTTCCTTTAATTCTGAACACTTTTTGTTCTGTTTCTATATTTAATTCTTGCTGTAGCTCACATTCGCCTTTTCCCTTCTTTTGTTGCCTATTTTTATTTCTACTTAGCTCCCTTTCCTGCTTTAAAATCTTTTTTTTCTTTTTCTTTGTTTTAATATTTCTCTTTCACTTACCTGTGCTCAAGCTCTTTTCTTCCTTTTTGATATTTCTGTTGCTTTCATTTCAGTGGGTTTAGATTTTATTTTTTATTTTATTTCATCTTATTTTTTACTTTGGATTAGCCTGCTTTTCTAAAGAAGCTTGGCTTATGCAAACACTATACTTTTTCAGCTGTCTATCTGTCTCACATCAGTGACTTCTGAATCTGATGGCTCATTAACCAGAACTGACAGAAGAGTACCGAGTCTTACAGGTAAGGCATTTCCCAATAGATTTGGGAAAGTTGGCAGTTGGCTGGAGGGCAGAGATCCAAATCGATGTCCCATCAAATGAAAGGCTGTTACAACTGAACCTGGCTGAGAAGCAGCAGCCAAAGACTCTGGTGCTGCTGTCAGCCAGCCCAGTGCACACTGTGACTTGCCTTGCCAAGTAGGTGAGGAACATGGGTGGGCAGCAGCCCCGGACACTAGGAAGAGGAGAATGTATGTCAGCAATCTGAAGGAAATTGGGCAGCTTCTTTAGTTTCATTGCTCATAAACTTTATTTTCTCCTCTTTCTCCTACATGGCTGAATTTACGCTAAGCGAAATGCTTTGACTCTGCAAAAGCTCTTGCAGTGCTCAAGCTGTTGTATTTGTCCCTGACATACAAGACAACGGACTTTGGTGACCAGGTCAGGAGACAGACCTCTATTCTGCTGTGTACAAAATAGATCAATTTAACAATACTGGATGAGCAAAGCAGATAGAATTGTGGCCACCAAATAAATGCTTTTTGAGGACTAATGGTCTTAAATTATTGCATAAGAGAAGCCAAGTCACTAGCACAGTTTTTAAAAGCAGGAATGTTTGCATTTCTGTGTTTTTATTCTACCAGAAACAAGAACTTTATGTTGTTCAATTTTGCAGTATTTTCCTTCATTTTAAGGAGTATTTAATAATCTTATTCATTCCAACCAGTGAAACAAACAACCCCCCCAAATCTGATTCAAACTAGAAATCTGGGACTCCCAAGTCATCTGTTGCAACAGTTGAAGTACAGCAGAAGGAGAAAAATCATTCACTAGGCACACTGTAGTGCACAGGGAAAGATAGATGCTTCAGCTAAAGATGCATGCATGAATCTTCAACGAAAGCACATGCAGCACAAGAAGTCAACAAGAAGTAGCTAACAGGAAACCCATGTAACAACATAGTCTATAAATTCAGCAATTTATAAGTTAAGAAAGAAAAAAAACCCCAAACCCAACAGAGATAACACTGCAAGAAGGGACCAGAACTCCATTCACTACAGAAAACAGCACAAGCACGTACAGCCTTCTCTCTTTCAAACTCACAGTGACTTTATAAAATTACGCTTCTTTCTCCGTAACAATATTTAACAGATAGGATGTAGAGTTCCCCACATATCCTAATGAAAGCCTAATCAATAGCTTAGATGCTACAGACTCTTGTGAAAGTGAAGAATTTCATATTTAATCAATATACACTGGAGAAGGCATAGAATTAAGGTTTCTTATTCTTGGCCAAATACCATAGCTGTAAACTGTATGTAAAAAGTGGGCATAATTTACTTTTATTCCAGTTACCTCATTTTGAAAAGAATGTATCTGAGTATTTTTGAGACATCATTTTAGTCACTACACAATCCAGTCAGTATATGTGAGGTGTATACAGAGTACACCTCAAATCAGGTTTCACAACAGAAGTATACAATGTTTTATTTACTTTCTGGATCATTTTATGGTTCAGCTGAGAGCCAGACAACTTCATCTAGATAGGTGTGAAAGAACTGGAGAACTTCCAGATCAACACAGAAAGAACTAGTAAGTTCATGAAACATCAAGGGCTGATGGATGTCAGTGTTTTCATCTCTCTTTTGGACAAGTGAAGGCAGGAATAAAAGTGGATTACAATTTTGATTTTGAGAAAAGGATTTAGGAAAAAATTATTTGTGTTTTGGAGGCATCTATGGCCTTTAGTGGTCTTATCCATGTTTCCCTGACAAAATATTATTTTATTACAAACTCAGTATCATTTGAACAGGGACTTCTAGATGTATAAAAATAAATGAGAATATACTTGTCAAGCAATACTGAAAGCAGACTCTAAAATAAGATGATCAGGAAAAGAAGGAAATATATAACACAAATCAAGCAGTGGCTTACAGAAATGATTTGTCAGTTAACTCTGTATTCACACTTACCTCTATAATTCTGAGTCCTCCCTCCCAAAATACTGGTGTTCGTATTCACTACTCTGCCATAACCAACCCTGACTGATTCTTATTTTTTCCATCTTATTCTCTACTACCCTTAATCCCACTATATTAGAAATGCCCACTCAAATACATTAATTTAATAAACTTCTTAGCCACTGCTCATGCTGTTACAGCTTTCATGACCTAAAATTCTGAATCAAAGGAAGATTTTTTTTTTAAAGCTTGTACTTTTGGCATTCTACCTAATTCTAGGATGATCACTGCCAAAAGGTTCTTCTTCATAATGAAGCTTCTTAAAAAGCCATATGTGAGAACTTTTTTAATTTACCTTTTACGTAACTGGAAAGCCTGAAATTCTTCTTGAAGTATTTTCCATATTTACACTTCATGTATTTACTCTGAAATCGAATAAATGTCATCTTTAGGTGTCATAAATGAATCTAATCTAGATCATGTCTTTAAAAATTAACTTTTAAAAAAAATTTTTACAACATTTGTCAAGCTCTGATGCACAGAAATATTCAAACAAATAACACACTTTGGATACCAGCTTTCCTAGATTAAAAACAATGAGCTATCTGATGCTCACCTAAAAATCATCAGAAGTAATTTGAATATAAGCCCATGTGATCAAATTCTAAGGTAAAGAGATGTGCAACTTTGTTACAAACTAATAAAATCCACTGAATTTGGATTCTGTATTTAAATCTTAATCTGTATTAAAAAAAAAAACAAAACAAAACCAAACTCACCAAAAACAAACCCCAAAAACAAACCCCAAAACCAAACCAAACCAAAACAAAAAAACAGAAAACCTTCAGCATAGTTTATCAATCACTGTGCTTCCAGCTAAACAAAGTTCTCATTTTTCTTCTAGCAACAAAGGCAGCAACTACTCCCATTAATTTACATGCTTACAGTTTACAGCTGTAAAACATTCATTCCTATATTCTTTTAAACATTGGCTCTTTGAAAAGAAGGGATCATTTTCCTCTTTTAGATCAAAAGGGCAGGAAATAGTGTATTGAATTTCAAAAAAATCTTTCTGCTGGAGTGTAAGTCATGACTAAATGAGAAGCCATGAAGTAACAGCTTTATTCAGTTGCTGTTACTGTCATCACCCTGTTTACACGCTGAACTGAATTACCTCTTGTGCAGTATCTTTGTGTAACTCTAGCAAAACAACCATAACTGAAGCTTGTTTCACTACAGAGTCAGATACTAGCCAAATGCTCTTTGACTACTGTTGTTGAGCTGGTGCTAAGAGAAATTGGAAAAAATTACTGCACAGTTTAGCTAGAAATACACATGCCATTGTAGCAAGCACAGGAGGCACTGGGAACTGAGGCATTCCTCTTGTCAGTAGTGAGACAACAGGGGAATTGAGAGCAAAGATCATTGTATGATGATCTCATTGTGACTATAATTTAGATTTTTGGTTTGTGCGTGTCTGAAAATGAACACTTATGCCTGAGAAACAACTTCGGGAGAGAAGAGAAATGATTTTTGAATAAAATATCTCATATAAGTTCTGTCTTTTTTTTTCTTAAAACTGCAATCAATCTTAAACCACAAAGTTAAACTCTAATGCAGGCTAAGTGACATAAGCAGTAATAACTACAGAAACACAGAAATGCCATTCTGTCATTTGACAGAAAAACAGAAATTATCTACACTTTAGGTAAGATTGGGAATTTAGCATATACTTTTTCACTTTTTTAATGAGTGCATTTTTATATTAAAATTTCCAGACCATAAAAGTGACTTTCTTTAAGGTAAGCCACAGCACAAAATAAGGTGGCAGAAGCCCCTTTTCTCCAACACATAAGTATTTGGGGAAAAACAAAGAAAAAACCCCACATTGTAATCCAGTAATGCAGTATTTGGCTTGCTGTGGTGCTGCTACTTTGCTTCTTTTGATCTCGCATCTTCTTTCTCATTGTCAGTCATGAGTTGTTGATTTTTTTAACTGTGGAGTTGTATAACATTATTATGTAAATGCTTCCTTATCCTCCAAAGCAGCAGCCCTCTGCTGAGAAGTCAAGCAATACTGCAGAGCTCTGCGACAAGATTTGAGGGCTTGAGACCTGACCTTTGGGTGAATATGTTTTAACCAGGAAATTTGATTACCGTTCACAGCACCATTAGAGACACTTTCTCCTATGCTTGATTTAAAAAGGCATGGATTAGCTCCTCCATAAAGCTCAGGTTAGTAGTGCCTAATGCAGAAAATTCTGCTCTGAATTTCTTAAGTTATGCAACGGAACAAGGCTTACACAACCTGTTGAGCAGGTCCACCCATATGGCTGACTATGCTGAGTCCATCAATCAGCTTTCTCACGCAAGGCATCATCCTCAACTGCTGAAGCATAGAGGCTGAGAAATGTTCCTTACTATGTTGAAATTATTCTTGAGGATAAAACCTATGTTTCAGGCAATGCTCAGAAGTTTACTACATTTGCAGTGAAGAGGAGAAAGGGTGTCATAAGAAAGCAGTTCTTCAGTCTTGCTCAGCTCATTATTTTACATTTTTTGACTCATCCTTCAGAAGTTGAATAGCTTGAGACAAAGCTAAATAATTCTTGGCATCTGATTTAGGTTCATCCTTACTCTAGCCCTTATTAGTGCTACAATTCCTTGCTTGACAGGGTAACAAGTACCTTAGATTCTCCCTTAATTCATTCCAAAGCATGTTAGCCTTAGAGACATTTATCTGAAGTGAGTGAGTTGGGAAAAAAACCTTTTTTTCCCCTTTGTTCAACAAAGTAAATCTATGATGTTTATCCTCATGCAGTCTGTTCTCTTAACAGATTTTAAAAGAAGAGAAGAATATGTCAAATTCATCTGGAGGCTTCAGCCAAATCAGATAATTGCCATCTCATAAAATCTGCTTTTAGGGTCTGATTTTTAATTTACCATTAGCAATTCTTAATCTATCCATTAAAAACACTACTGAGGGGAAAAGAAAAAGTCATATGAAACCCTTCTTGATTTTGTAGAAGTTACCACTGGAGTTGTAATTATGTCCTCAGAACATAATTATTTAGAATTTTTGCATTAGTAGATGTTCTGAACAGGCAGAATTATTAGGAATTTGAATTAATTAACATCAAGCTTTTAACATATTTAATATATAACTTTGGAGAAGAGAGAGAAGGGTCAATTTAAGGCCAAGACTTGGTAGCTTAGCATGCTCATTTCTTTTGGGCATCTGGGATGTGAGTAGCTTTGCAAAAGACAAAACCATCCATGTACAAGTCCTAGAATTATTAATATGCATTTTGATGAGCAAAAGACATTAGAAGCTTTTCAAACTAGAATTTGCAAGCTCAAAATTAACATTAACATCATACTAAACTATAATAACATACAGGTTTGATTGTAAGAGAATGACTAATATGGAGTTGTTAAAAACAAGTGTTGTTTATATAGTCTAGCCAGTAAGAATATTACCCATAGAGCTGCAAGATTATAGAAGGTAGATATTTGAATATGAAGCGTTCAGTTAATTTTCCAATATCTCTTACTAAGTTTCTCAACAGAATTGAGCAATGACAATAAATGAATAGGGGGGGAATCAGGTCTCTGACTTAGGATAAATAAAAGGGACATCGTCACTGATGAATACTGTAGAAGAGCAGAAGATAAAATGAAATTGTGTACATTAAAAGAAAATATGTTTCTCACCCTCTAGGAAAGTATAAATGTTATTGATGGAATAGTATGTCCTGGCAAAACCTCTTATGACAGCTCGGAATTCAGGATTTCACAATTCATAGACCAGCTTTACTACCTAATTCAATGCCTTGACTTTCTAATTACCTAAGGTCTTATTTTATTTTGCGATTTCAAAAAAGATAGCATTTCTATTTGCTTTCAAAGTGGTGGTAAACAGACTTCTGTCACAAGCTTATGCTTCTACAAGTTGATGCTGCAAATCTGTAACTCCTGTGGTTCATCTTGTTTCTCTTGGACACTCTTTTTGGAATGGAATGAGATGTATACTCTTTGCTGGGTAAAAAACTGGCTGGACAGCCAGGCCCAAAGAGTTGTGGTGAAAGAAGTTAAATCCAGTTCGTGGCTAGTCACAAGCGGTGTTCCCCAGGGCTTGGTATTGGGGCCAGTCCTGTTTAATATCTTTATTAATGATCTGGATGAGGGGATCAAGTGCACCCTCAGTACGTTTGCATCAAGTTGAGCGGGAGGGTTGATCTGCTGGAGGGTAGAAAGGTTCTACAGAGGGATCTGGACAAACTGGATTGATGGGCTGAGGAATACCATTGAAGAATCAAGCCCAAGTAAGGAAACATACATAACTTGACCTTATTTAATTACATTTGAGGTATTCTACATATTCCTATTAATTGTCAAAGTAATTATTAAAATCATTTTTTCTCCTTATATTTCATGCTCCTACTGAAATAAGCTATGCTACGTAAAAGAAATTCTTTTTATGGAAGATTAGGTGCCAGAAAAGTGTAAAGATTTTACATAAACATTACTTTGACTACTTTATGAAAGAAACTTAACACCCCCTTCCCTTCAGCTGTCCCTTTCCTCCAAATCTACAAAAAAGCTTTTTCTTTGCTAAGTGCATCTTCAAACATCAAGTGCCATATAAAAATACCCTGAAATATATTTTGGAAATCTAAGAACTACTTCATATTTCAGAAATTTGTCACTGGAAGATTATTTAAAAATGATCATATCATACTTTAACCTTTGACCTTTCTTTGGTGATGGAATGGGGTTTTTTTTTACGGCTTATCTAGAAATGAGACTTGTACTGACCACAGTACATCATGTCTGCCTTATTACTGTGAGTTAATAGTAGCCTGAGGACTCCTTTTGTTCTCAGCTCTGCTGTTTATTCTTTTTACCCAGAGGTCACTAGCTGCTCAAACCATCAGGAACTGTTGAAAACATGTTCATTTTTTCTTTTGAACCAGCTGTTGATTCTGAGACAAGAGGCCCTATATGAAAATCCTTACCAGTGAAGAGCTGTAAAAATACAGTTTTCAAGCATATTTTAAAGGAATAAGGAAAAGTTTGACAGAATTATTTTGTGAGATTTACAGTAGAATTGGTCATTGTTCAAAAAAACAAAAGTATTTTATATAGAAATGGAATAATAATACAAAGCAGGGCTGACATATAGTTACACAGTGAAATCATTAAATGACTTCTCTGATTTTTCCAAAGAACTATGTTCAAACTATTTTTTTAATATTGCAGATGGAAGAATGAGTGAAAATATTGTTTTCTAGTATTTTGGACAAATTCTGAACTGATGAACTTGTCTTTAAAAAGTAAAAATTAGTGGAAAACAATTGAAAGGCCTACATTTCTATTGAAGCTAAATAACTGAAGATTCTGTTTCTTCATTTACACACATTGGCTGATTTTAAACAGTGAGGGAAAATATCTTTGCAACAATAAACTACATAACAAGGTTATGTAAACCAGGTAAATCATGGTTTCTCATGGAAATTAAAGGGAAGAGATTTTAAAACTATTCCTTCAATGCAAAATTCACCCCATTACTCTGGATCACAAAAGGCTAAATGTATTACTTACAGCTCACTGAAAGGTCAGACTAAACAGCACTGGCACAGAACTCCCCAGTCCTGAAATTATCTGGAAAGTTGTCTGATTTAGGGCTGTAGCTTTCAGTTTTACGATAAGCATAAACCTAAGAGATGGATTCAGCAAAAATGTCTATGTCTATCAAGTAGGACTCAGCTAAAAATAGGTCTAAGAGCCCACGTTTGATGGCTCTGAAGACACGGGTGGTCTGCCTCCCCATCCATGTTTTTAAGACCACCTCAGTATAAGTGCCTCTGCCTAAGTGGAGCATAACAATCACTAATCCTCCCCATAAGGCCCTAGAGGAGCTTACTTAGACTATGCTTGGCATATCAGTTTGATCAGGGCCACCGCAGGAGGGTGCAATATCAGCAGGAGGCATTACTTTCCAGGGTTCTGCTATAGTCAAATTAAGCAGCAGCACAATAGCTATTTCCCCTGAAGTCTGTTGTCTCATACAGATTGCCTGTGTATAAAAGATGGACTTACCATGATGATAAAGTGCATGAGATCTATTTACACCTCCAGTTCTACCCCTTGAGGAGCTGCACAACAGAATTATAAGCCACATGGAGGCAAGTTGTAGGATTCATGACAGACAGAGAGTGAATTGACTTGTCTGTCTCACGAGTAGAGCATCTGAGAATTGTAAACGGAATCTCATCAAACTTAATTTCTATTCCATTTTGTATATCAAATGCCACAACTAAAATTCCATATTGTACTGTAACTGAGGGAACTTGCTCTTTATGGACAGCTACATTCCCTGAGCCTGTCAGTACCTCTCAAAATATAACGAATCTGTCCTTAAGAATTAAAAAAGAAAGATGAGATAAACAGAGGAAATTCACTGATCTTTAGTGCTGTGGTTTTGTGTATCTAATTGAAAAGTGAGAAAGACAGATTTATTCATCTTGCATTAAGCATCCTATCATCAAGCCCAACGTGCTATTTGGTGAAATGGTGTGGAATATTTGATGTTATGGTAAATTCCATTGTAAACAAAGACCAAATAGGATAACAATACTTCACCATCCTGTCTGTTTTGCTTCTGTTTTATAAAGCTTTACATATGCTTGTTTCTCTAGAGAGCACAGAGTATTGCACAGTTCCTCATAGATCTGGGGTTTATCTGAGGTGGTCTGGGCTGCTATTGAAGCTGCTACTTATTTTTAAAATCACCAGCAATAGCAAAGAATGCAGTCTTTGCCTGTATATTGATTCCAAAATGTAACTTGAAGTTAGACTTTACTTAGAGACCCTCTGATCGGAGCTAGCAAGGTTGAATTTCACCTTCAGCCTAGCCTAGCTGCGGTGGCTAAGCAGACAGTAGCTAGCAGGGCATGTGATGTGGGGACCAGCAGAAGTATGCTTGTCCATTATTAGCTAATGAAAGCTATGATGCCCTGGTAATCCTAACTAGTTGTGATTTGCTAATGACAAGGTTAGTATGTAAGTCCATGCTCAGCAGCAATTCCCATGATGGTCTGACAAACCCTTTGAAGCAGGCAGCTTTGCTCTGCAGCAACTTGCCACCAATGATAACTCTGTCTTGTATAGAGATAAGATGGCACTGCTTAGCTCTCAGTGATGCATTTTCTCTCTGAACACAGTAAGTCATGCTTCTGATTATTCCTTGTTAGGAAGTCTGTGTTTTTAATCACACCCCAGCGTCACTTCTGATTTTCAGACAACCTTGCATGGATAGCTGTTGAAGAAATGTATGATGTACATTATATATAACATACCTTTATAAATAAATATAACAGTTAAACATGCAAATAACACTGAAATATATAAAGAAGAAACAAAAAGATAAATCAGTATTCACTGATACTGAAAACCAAAAACAAAGCAAAACTATGTTGAACTGGATTCAAGATTTAAAGCAGATTATATTAGTGTAGGGGTTAAAAAATTAACATAATGTTATCCTAAAAGACAAATCCAGAAAACTTAGTTATTATTTAAACCTAAAAATCCATATGTATTAATGTATGAAGATGCCTTTTCAACAGCTAGTTTCAACAGCTAGTAATTCTAGCATGCAGACAGTTTGAGTTCTTCTGATGCCACAAAATAACCATTTAGAACAATGGCTTAAGTTACTTTGCATTTAATCATAACATGCAGCTATATTGTCTGATTTGAAGTAGTTTCCACTTAAATTTAGCTTCTACTAGAGTGGAAGTGTGAAGTGTGGTATTTCCTAAAATTAGATATTTTTAATATGACATTTAAATTTACATATTTTAAATTAATTAATTCATAAAATAAATAGCAGTCCTAAATTCTCAGAATCTTTTCTTCAGAAGTTAACATCCTCAGTTTAGGGAAAATGCAACACATGCAACATATGGTCATTTATAACAAAGGGACTTATTCAAAGCTGGTATTGACAGCTTTTTGACATTTGACATACAATATGCATGAGGATAACATTCAGATTGCTAATTTATGGATGAAAAAGTTAGAAGAAGGAAAATCGAAGGTTGCTCTAGTAGTGCTAAATTATATGTGTTATTCTTATTGAATGTGCTGAAAAATAAGTTTAGCTGTCTTCCCAGACACTGACAACCAGAAATTATTTTAATATGTTCAATGAGACATATGGAAAGAAAAAGAATCGTGTACACTTAATATTTAACCATGTTTAATTACACACATTATTTTTGCAACATGGACATCGGCTTAAAATTTTGAATGCCTTGTATGAATTATTTTAGATACAAACAAATGTATGTGGTTTGTCATTTAACACTAATGAATAACTGACAAAGATAAAATATTAATAATCTGTTTGCATTTATAAAATGTCAATGCACAAAACATATTTTGGCTCTGTTTCCTTAGCTTTCTGGGACATTATCAGCCATGCAGGACCATATGTCACCAGAAATAATCACAAATGATAAGCTTGTTAGTCTTCTATTTCAGTGCTGAGGAGGAAAAAAAAAAAACAAAACCAAAACTGAAAAACCGCAGGAACCTACAAAAGAAAACCCTGTTTTCTGTACATGAAATGGCAGTCTTATGAACTCCAAATTATTTGGGTCCCTCACCAACTTTAAGCTGAAATGTTGAGATTTATATTTCAGGCAGACTTGAGCAGATAGGAAATTACTGACCTGCTTGGGACCACATTCGGACCTTCTAGGTTCCAGTTTGGACTGAAGAACTAAGCATCTAAGCAACTACTTTGTCAGTGTGGTTCCTTTTCTCCCCATGTCAGAGACTGTCTGCAGATTCCTTCCCATAGAAGTAAAACTGTGCATCATCCCAGACAAAATTAGGAGCAATTACATAGATGGCTCAAAGAACTGCCCCCATAAGCAGTTTGGACAACGTGATCACTACACATTTAAAAAAGGAATTCAACTTCAAATTCAGACTCCTAAACATAGATGTCTATAAAGGAGTTCTTTACATGTGATTTAGCTATCTAAGCTTTCATTAGATCCAGTGAAGGTTTGCTGAGTTGCCAGACTTCCTGTATAATTGATTAAAGTAAATTATATCATCCCTAGCCATTAGAAGGCACCCAGCTGCAGAAAGTTTTAGGTCTTAATTTAGGAATTCTTTCAGTGGTGCCAAGTGTTGTAGTTCCTAAGCATAAGTTTGTAAGGATGGTAACTTTTAAATAAGTAGCTGACTAGTTTATAGTCTCAGCAACTCAGGGTATTGTGTAGGGGTAGCAAATGTCTGGGGAACCTACAAGAATGATTTCTCCAGTATGTGCATTATTTCTAGATATTTGTCTAAAAATGCTAATTAAAAAAACTGTAATTGAAAAACATGTCGCTAAACATCTTTGTCCTCCAGATATATAGTATGAGCAAAACTCAACCCTGAGGTAATACTGCAGTACATTAAAGCTAAAAGAAGGAAAATGTTTCACTATACAAGTCACTGTTTCAGTATTGAAAAGTATTTATTTTTCTTTTCCCAAAGTAATATTTCTCTATTTCACTGAAAGAATCTGAATTGCATCAGAGGGCTTTGTAAGCTCAGAATTTCCTTTTTTTGTGGGTGTGTATTTTACTTGTCAGTTTTTAAATTAACATGTTGATTACTTAGTTTTTTTTTCTCAATTAAAAAAGACCCCAAACAATAACACCCATCCATCCCCCCCACACCAGAATAAAACAACTGAGAAAAGAAATATACTCTTAGAATGTATTAATGAAGACAGTATTGCATAGCTGAGCTGGAAAGAATGTAAGTCTTAAACAAAAGCAGTATTGAGTTAATAAGGTAGGAAGAGTTTTCTTCCATGAATTCCTGAGACAAAGATTTATCACTTGCTTGTTGAGCCTGACTGACTGTCAAAAGAAACAAGTAATTTCACTTCAGAGACGGCACATCTTCAAAATTTAGTGTGACACCCTGACTTTCAAATTTTTAAGTCAAGTGCTCACACAAGAGCCTTATGATTCTGTTTGCCAGAACTCAGGCTCAGAGTTTAAATGAATGCCAGAAGTGAAATTTAAAATTTTCAGCTGAAACTGGACCAATGAAATTATTCAGCTTGATACTGTCTCTGAATTTCATCAGGAGATTTACATTTCTGTTAGCTTGTTTTATTGGCTTTATAGGATGTACTTCTTACTGTTAATGTAACATGTTTGGGGTTTTTGTTAGCAATCCCATTCTGTTTCTGGAATCTGAACAGAAGTTTCTGGGGTGCTTTGGTCAAGGTAGAGGATTTTCAAGAGATTTTTTTATGGATCAGACGGCTTTAAAAACAAGCCTGTGCTATATGTGCTGCAGGGCCAGTGAGGTGAGATTTTATGCAGTTGAATTAGAATTAGGCTTCATGAGAGCTCAGCCATTGAAGCCTGCAGAGGCTCTCTGGAGGACACTTACAGAAAAATTATTTTCCTCAAATCATATGGTTTTTTATCATTGAATATTGAGAGTCTGATTTTATTTCCTATGGAAATCAGGGTCAATGTGAATGCTGCTTTTTTTTAGTATGTTCAGGATGTGACAGGCCCTGGAAGGTAGTTTCTCAACGTCTGCTAAATCCCTGCAGGGGATACCACGGAAGCCAAAGGAAAGACAAAATCATTGAAATAAAAATGAATTTGCTTTTTGTGCACATTTTTCTGCTTCTTAAAAATAAATCACTCTTTATTTTTCCTTTTTATAGTTGTATGAGAGACATACAGCATATATTATATTTAATTTCTTTCTGACTTTATTCTTTTCAAAGATATGTTAGTTTGCTTTCAAATGATTTAAGTCTGACTATTTCTGTGCACTTTCACCCAATCTATGGATCTGAATCCAAAATGATTCTGTGCTCATATTAGGAATATCTCAAGTGTAATTGGAACCCTTTTGATGAAGTTACTTCTCAGCCTAAGGTTCTCAGATGTGCTGCTCTTTGTTGCTGTGCCTTTGGACAGTAACTACTTCGAAGTTCTTTGCCAGGAATAAAGATTTCACCGTAGTGTCTTTGTCTATTCAACAAGAAGAAGTATCTTTATACTATTAGGCAAGAGGGAAGGAAGAAGTAAGAAAGCTAGCTGTCAAATATATCAAATGATTACAAACAAACAGAAATAATTGCCTTTTGATCTTTTCTATGAATCATCTTGCTCTAGCATCTGTTGTTACAAGACCTGAGCACCCTATAATAATGATTAGAGTTTTACAATGCAAAATAAACACCACACAGAATAATGCAGAAAAGCGTGTGTCTTAAGGACAATGATGTTACTCTTACACAAGGTGGGAGGATATGACCTTAAGGAAAGTAGGTATGATATAATGAGGGAAGAAACAGATAAAAGAGGAAAAGTATTCTTGCAAATAGGTATAGAAAATAAAAGAATTCAAGGTTTTCTTTGGAAAAAAAAATGTTTCCACAGTTTTTTTCATAATTTTTTTTTATTTTAGAAGTTACCATTAAAGAATGTCAGCACAATAATAACTTTAGAGAAATTTCTATTAATAAGATGATAAGCATATCTCTGGTTAATAAACTGCTATGCTGAGAAAAGAGTAGTGGTTTCATAGCTGATTTGGGTCATAATTCCTGTGTCAAAAACATTTAAATTACAATATAACAATAATAAATATTTGCTTATTTTAAGATTCCTCTTTAAAACGAAGGTACAGCTTGTAAACTGAAATTTAAGTCTGCATTAGTCTGCTTGCTGCAGAAGTTTTAGTACCTCATTGTTTTGAACTTACCCATCAGAACAGCATTGTAACTGGGAACCCAGATTAGAGATCTCTGGGTCAGTTATGCATAGTGTTTATAAAAGATTCTTTTCATTGGAATCCCTAGCTCTGACTGTATGATATTTCGACTGTGCAAATTTAGTGTAATGGTATCCACTTCCTTTGTTATGCAAATACTGAATAAATCCCTCAGTTAGAGTTACAAAGGTTCATACTTAATTATATTCAACTTTTATGTATGTAGCTGACTATGTGAGAGGGAAGGCAATGAAGCATACAACTCTTAAATGAGAGAACTTCAATGAGATAATCACAGATTATTCTGCATAGGATCCTTTCACACCCTCTTTCCACTCATGAATTTTCCAGAAGCAGGCTTTAAAAGACTTAATATTTTTCTTTAACATAGGTAGATTATTAAACTGATGTCTTAGTAGAAGCAGTAATGTAACATGGGCCATTTTTACCTCCATAATGAAAATCTGAGACATAAGTGGTATTGTAAAACATGCTTACAAAGTTGTTTTTGGCAGTCATTGATCTGTAAATGTTGTATTTGTTTATTTTCAGTTTATGTAGACACTTGTAAGTAACTCCTTTTAGCATAGATTTCATATCCCAATTATTTATTGCTAGTTTACTTGTTTACCACACATAGACCTTTTTTTGTGATTATGTTATTAAAATATTATTGATTATATCCTGTTCGAATGTTGTGCTAGTAATATTAAGCAGCATTTTAGGTTAGAGTATTGATCCCTGAGCAAAGCCAAAGCAAACTGAGTTTCTAATTATTAAGAGTAAAAGCAGCATCATTGTTCCTATCTATAGCCTACCAGTGATGGTGTGTGTTACTGATCTCCTTCAGCAAATTCACTGAAGATATGAAATACGTTAATCTCCACCCAAGAAAGTCTTATTCCAAGCATATTTTAGTTCCAGTGTGGACAGGCAAATACTTTCCTTGCATATTCCTGATGCTTTAGAAACTTGTTCCATCATTTAGACTTTCAGTTAGAAAAATAAGAGGAAGCTCTTTTCCTTTAATGGATTTCTTCCATTAAATTATTTGAAATTTTGGCTCAAACTACGGAGTGAAAAGTTAGTCAAGTAATGGATACACCTGTTTATATTTTGAATGAATAACTGGCTGGATTTCCAGTTCACCATTCAAGTGTACTGAAGGTAAATGCACCAGTTGATAGCATTTGCTATCAATGGGCAAATGGTAGTGCATGGTATCAAAGTGTTTCCTGGAAAACAAGTGGTGCTGTTGATTTTAAAATAACAGTTTTACAGTTTAAAAGAAGACCATGAAAAGGCCTATTCTTTTCTTGACTACAGTTCAGAGAGCTCCCTCCAGGCCTGAAACAGTAACTCTCTCACACTTTCATGCCATTGTCAGAATTAAAATCTTCCTCCTTTTTAATTTGAGAAGTAAAAATAGTTTAAATACCACATCAGAAGACAAGTTCTGCTCAGGGACACAATGAACTGTACTTTCTGTCATGGATATATTAAAGATAACTAAAAAAAGACCAATAGTGGTAAAGAAAAAGGATATGAGTTTCTTCCTATGCAACTGACTTCAAAGGGTGATCTTTGAAACTAAAATAAAAACTATGACACATATCTCATAAATTATTTTGGGTTGTGTGTGAGAAAGTAAGATTTTTGTTCTACAGTGACACCAAAATAAAACAAGTCTCAACTAATCTGTATTAGATTGTTAGCTGGGTAGTTCAGAGAGGTTCATTATTATTATATTCATAACTTAGTAGTACTAAAAATCCTTTGTGGTAAATGCTGAAGAAGCGCTGGTATGCATGTGTTTACTTTTCAGGTTAGTAAATATTGATGTTCACCTTAGCTGTAGGCACTATAAAGGCTAAGTAAGGATGCCTTTTGATTTTCTTTCTTATGGAGGTATGTGCAGGTGTGTGAATAAGATCATTACTTTCTGTGACATATGATATGACAGTTAATATGGTATTACATTCTGCTTATATATCTTGTTTAATTTGATTGTCCAGATTATTTTTGGTGGAAATGGTTTTGTAAATATTGAATGGCAAACCAAAAAGTATAGCCCAACATGCCATCTGATCTTAATCAGAAGATCAAATATTTGGATGTAAATGTACAAAATGAGTGTATAGGTTGTGTGTGCTTCAGTGTGCGGGTCTCCAAAAAGAGGTGTTTAGGCCTCTCACAGCATCTTCACCTTCTACTCACATTGCTAGAGATTCTAACAGTTACAAAGATCCTATCTTTTTTACATTGATGATACTTTATAACGTTAAAAGTTCTCTTTCTGATGGCATACCTTATTAGTATATTTAGTACTATGATGGTGTAAATATATATGCATGTATGAATTAATTTCATTTGTTCTGTGTGAAGTAGGTCATTATATTATGTAATCAATTAAATCTGTAAAAGAGAATAACTTTATTGAAGAACTTAAACTTCCATCATCATGGTCCTATAGTTATCTCAATATGAATAAACATGAGAACTCCTTTGGAACATGAGGGACTATTAACAGGACTTTCTACAGAAGCCAGCTTGGAGAGACCTGAGAGTAGGATTTGTCACCAAAGCAGTTCATACAGTTGCTTCCTGGATCCTGTGACAGTAAACCTTTGGTCTCCTTCTAAAGGGGTAAGTAAATATCAAGCACAAGTTTAATGCTGGTAAGGAAATATTGGACACAAGTTTTGGGAAAAAAATAAAAGGAGTGCAATCAGAAAGGGAAGGCAGATTTTTTCATTACACAGTTTTCTTAGTTAGGTAAAGAACTGCTTGTTGTGCTACACTGTGCCTAGTTGCAGGGAATGATGAGGGAAGACACAGGAAAAGCCAGCAGATCAATACCTGGCTCCAAGCCTGGTGTCACCGGCAGAATTTTCGTTTTTTTCATCATGGGTCGGTTTACACGACACCAGGCCTGCTGGTGACAGATGGGGTACACCTGTCTCAAAGGGGGAAAAGGATCTTTGCACAGGAGTTAGCAGGACTCACTGAAAGAGCTTTAAACTAGATTTGAAGGGGGAAAGGGATAAAACCAGGCTCACTAGAGATAAGCCTGGGGGCTGCATGCCGATGTTTGAGGGATGGTGTGCTAGCAAGGTCCTTCAGTCTGCCGTCTCAGTGGAGGTAGGGGATGGACATCCATGCAGCAGCAAAGAATCACAGAATCATAGAATATCCTGAGTTGGAAGGGACCCTCAAGGATCAGTGAGTCCAACTCCTGTCCCTGCATAGGACAACCCCAAAATTCACACCATGTATCTGAGGGCATTGTCCAAATGCTTCTTAAATGCTGTCAGGCTTGGCACCATGACTACCTCCCAGGGGAGCCTGTTCCAGTGCTCCATCACCCTCTGGGTGAAGAACCTTTTCCTAATATCCAACCTAAACCTCCCCTGGCATATCTTCCTGCCATTCCCTTGGGTCCTATCATTGGTCACCAGGGAGAAGAGATCAGCGCCTGCCCCTCCTCTTCCCCTTGTGAGGAAGCTGTAGACTGCGATGAGGTCTCCCCTCAGTTTCTTCTCCAGGCTGAACAGACCAAGTGACTTCAGCAATTCCTCGTATGACTTCCCCTCTAAACTCTTCACCATCTTTGTGGCTCTCCTCTGGACACTTTCTGGTAGCTTTGCATCCTTTTTGTACTGTGGCACCCAAAACTGCACAGTACTCAAGATGAGGCTTCACCAGTGCAGAGTAGAATGGGACAATCACCTCCCTTGACTGGCTAGCAATACAGTGCTTGATGCACCCCAGGACACCACTGGCCCTCCTGGCTGCCAGGGCACACTGTTGGCTCATGTTCAACTTGCCATTGACCAGAACCCCCAGATCCCTCTCCACGGGGCTGCTCTCCAGGCTCTCGTTCCCCAGTCTGTATGTACATCCAGGGTTGCCCTGTCCCAGGTGCAAAACCTGGCACTTGCCCTTGTGAAACTTCATATGGTTGGCAATTGCCCAGTGGTCTAATTTGTCTACGTCTCTCTGCAGGCCCTCTCTGCCTTTGAGAGTGTCAACAGCTCCTCCCAATTTTGTGTCATCGGCAAACTTTGATAACAAACCTTCAAAGATGCAAGGGTTATGGATGTCTTAGAAACCATGGAAGCGCCTGAGAATGGTCACGTAGGAATTAGGGGTTCTCCCCTCAAAAAGCCCCTGCATCTACACCAATGCATGCAGCATGGGCAACAAACAGGAGGAGCTGGAAAGCCATTGTGCAGCAGGAAAACTATGACACAGCTGCCATTGCGGAAACATGGTGGGATGACTCACACAACTGGAGTGCTGCAATGGATGGCTATAAACTCTTCAGAAGGGATAGGCAAGGAAGGAGAAGCGGTGGGGTAACCCTGTGTGTTAGGGAGTGTTTTGATTGTCTGAAGCTTAATGATGGTGATGACAGGGTTGAGTGTTTATGGGTAAGAATCAGGGGGAAGGCCAACAAGGCAAATATCATCGTGGGAGTCTGTTATAGACCACCCAACCAGGATGAAGAGGCAGAATAAGTATTTTATAAGTAGCTGGGAGAAGTCCCACAATCGCTAGCCTTTGTTCTTGTGGGGGACTTCAATTTACCAGATGTCTGCTGGAAATACAATACAGCAGAGAGGAAACAGTCTAGGAGGTTCCTGGTGTGTGTGGAAGATAACTTCCTGACACAGCTGGTGAGGGAGACAACTAGCGAAGGCACCCCACTGGACCTGTTGTTTATGAACAGAGAAGGCCTGGTGGGTGATGTTATGGTTGGAGGCCGTCTTGGGCATATGACAGAGATTTCAATTCTTGGAGAAGTAAGGAGGAGGGTCAGCAGAACTGCGACCTTGGACTTCCAGAGGGCAGACTTTGGCCTGTTCAGGAGCCTGGTTGAGAGAGTCCTTTGGGAGGCAGTCCTGAAGGGCAAAGGAGTCCAGGAAGGCTGGACATTCTTCAAGAAGGAAATCTTAAAGGTGCAGGAGCAGGCCATCCCCATGTGCCAAAAGACAAGTCGGCAGGGGAGAAGACCAGCCTGGCTGAACAGAGAGCTTCAGCTGGAACTCAGGAAACAACGGAGAGTTTACGACCTCTGGAAGAAGGGGCAGGCAACTCAGGAGGAGTACAAGGATGTCATGAGGTTATGCACGGAGAAGATTAGAAGGGCCAAATCCTGATTAGAACTTAATCTGGCTACTACTGCAAAAGACACACAAGTCTATGGGGCCGGATGGGATCCACACAAGGGTACTGAGGGAGGTGGCGGAAGTGTTCACCAAGCCACTTTCCATCATTTATCGGCAGTCCTGGCTAACTGGGGAGGTACCAGTTGAGGAGGTTGTAGTGAGGTGGGTGTCAGTCTCTTCTGCCAAGTAACAAGTGATAGGACTAGAGGAAATGGCCTCAAGTTGTGCCAGGGGAAGTTCAGGTTTGATACTAGAAAAAACTTCTTCACTGAAAGGGTAGTCAGGCACTGGAACAGGTTGCCCAGGGAAGTGGTTGAGTCTCCATCCCTGGAGGGGGCTGTAGATGTGGTGTTTAGGGACATGGTTTAGTGGTGGACTTGGCAGCGTTAGGTTAACGGTTGGACTTGGTGATCTTAAAGGTCTTTTCCAACCTAAATGATTCTATGATTCCATGATTTTAAGTGAGAGAACAATATAATTTCACTCTAAAAATAGCCAAAATCTGTGCTATAGAACTGTAAATTCAGAAGATTTTCCATTAGTTATTTAAAGTTGTTGGATTAATTAATACAAAGTAAGTGCCAAAGTTGCTGTCTAACTCTAGGGTTGTGACTTTGCTGTTTTAGGAGTGTTTTCATAAAAGATGTTCTTTCCAGATAAAGAGAAATTTCACCTATGATATGTAATTAAATTTTAAAATTCGTTCATGAAAAGAGTATTTCTGTTCTAAATCAGTCTTGCTGATTCTAAATATGTTTTATAAAGTGCAATGTTCTGAAAAGTGTTCAAAGCAAAGGAAATAAAACAGTTGAAATACATATGCCTTGAAATTACTTCAGAGGCTTAACTAACAGGAGTTAAAATTTCCATGACATAAGCATGCATTTGCCATCCAAATGAGGGCCTTATTAGAAAATAAAAAACACATGTTGGAGCAGTCTGCAATACAACTTTTTCATCACTAAGCATTTGTTTATGCCAACCATCTTGATCTTTCACACAACCATTCAGACGTGATACTGTACACACATACATGTATTTATTGATTGCAGCAGAACTACCCTGAGTGCAAAAATTAACCCCATGGTTATATTTGTGCAAGACCAGGTCTACTATAGAGGTTAACAGTGAAGATTCAGAGAACAAAACATAGCCAGAACAATTCAGGAGTCATTCTCTGAGTGACAGTAAATATGAGTTAGTGTACGTGATGTTAGATGCAAAGATTTTAGGAGTTTGACTGTGAACCCTCCAGATACTTTCTAAGTTAATAGAAAAACAGGTGCCGTAATAGCAGTAGTTCTCAAACAACCCATCTGAAGATGCAAAAAGTAGCAGTGAAATATTTACTCAGTCATTTTTAGGAATTTCAAAAAGGAAAAGATTATATCCGCTATTGGTCCTCAATGTAAGAGGGAATTAGAAGAAAAATTTTAAACACTGTGCATAGGAAAGTGCAGGGAATCATGGCTTCTGTGCTACACAGAGGAATAATAAATGCTGGAATAAATAAGGGGCTTCTACAAATCATTTAAAAAAAATAGTAATCACTAGGTTATTTGAGGACAGGGTAATTTCCCAGAAATCAGACAAATCAGAAAAGAAACAATTTTGATAAATTCTGTAAAAAATGGAAAGAGACAGTAAAATGTGCCATATAAAAAATCAACATTAAAATTACCTTAAATATGATGCTAGTATGTTTGGATTACTTTCACCATATGGGTTTGTTTTAAATTAGCACTATGTATAAGAAATAACGTAGGAATATGACACAAATGATTGAAATAGATAACTACAGAGACAGTGCTGTATATTTAAGATGATTTATTACTCACATTTAAGACCGTGTGAAATATGAGAACATTTTTTAATGTGAGTAATCTATACGGGTAATTTACAAATGAATGGAATGTAAAATAAGTGTTCTAACTTCCAAAAAAATGAGAGATTTTGAAACTTACAGCCATTTCTAAATCTTAGATCCACAGGCAGATCCTATTAAAAATTTATTTTAGGTTCTGATTATATTATTTTTCTGTATTTCCATTTCAGTATAATGAAAATATAATTGTTTAAAACCCTTTATCACCATGATACCAAGGTGTGTACCCTGTTTTCAAACTTCTTTATTTCTTTCTTCATCTGGATCATGTGAAGTAGTTTCCTGCCTTTCTGATGACAATGGTATCCACTGCTGTCAGAAAATAACCTGAATATAGGTACTAGCACCAAAGACTCATTTGTTTCACCTTTAAAATGCATGTAATTTTATTTACCAAGCATACATGAATGCTCTGGTGTAATTTAGAAATTAAAACACCTTGCTTTTAGTTTACGTTAAAGTGCATTTTGGTTAAACTTTGAATGATGCTTGAAATGTCACCTAAGTAAATAACTTTTTAAAGTCAAACTTAAAGAGACTCATTTTATCTCTAAAAAGCTTTAATTGTACATGGAAACTATCGGTGTTTTGACAGGTATTAAAGTACATTTTCTTGTACTGATTGTTCAATCATCTGAGAGCAATTCTTCCACTTTGAACTGCTTTGGATAATGGAAGAGATACCTTTAAAGTTCACAACAAGAAAATGCTTTATCCATTTCAGCAGAACCAGCTAGTAATGTGGCTTTTATTTGAAATAAAATGTGTATGTTTAACATTTTACTAACATATCTAAATAATTATTAAAGTTATTGGAAATTTAAATGTTCAAAAGTATTTATGAAATTATCTAAATTATATAGTCAATATAGGTGTGAATGTGTGTGTAAGTTGTCTATTCTGAGTGCCTGTTTTTTAACATTTCTTTTGCTTTAGTTTGTTCCTTTCTAATGAGAGACTTTAGAAACCAGGTTCCTTGTAAAGCATTCAGGAACTTTTGATGCATATTTTCTTCTTTCCTCCTCTCCCTTCCTTCCTTCCTTCCTTCCTTCCTTCCTTCCTTCCTTCCTTCCTTCCTTCCTTCCTTTCTCCTTCCCTCCCTCCCTGCCTCCCTCCCATGAGCTTTAGATTACATCTGCTGTGATGAAAGATCCCACATTGAAACTTCTGTTTTCCAAGCAGCCAATTTAAGTGCATTACAGATATTTCCCCATTCAATTATATGGCTTGATCAGTATCATAATTTTTTTTCCCTGGAAAATCTCTAATTCTTTACTCTATTTCATTACATAACTTTTCACAGAATCACAGAATGGTTGAAGTTGGAAGGGGCATCTAGAGGTCATCTGGTCCAACACCCCTGCTCAAGGAGGGCAATGCAGATCTGGTTGACCAGGACCGTGTCCAGATGGCTTTTTATGATTTCCAGGAATGGAGACACCCTCTGGGCAAACAATTCCAGTCTTTGTCCACCCTCACAGTCAAAAAAGGTGTTCTCCTATGTTTAAATGGAATTTCCTGTATTTCAGTTTGTGCCCATTGCCTCTTGTTGTTATTAGGCACAAGTGAGAAGAGTCTGGCTCTGTCTTCGTCATTCCTCCCCATCAGGAGTTTATACACATTTATAATATCTCCCTAAGCCTTCTCCAGGCTGAACAGTCCCAGCTTTTTCAGCACCTCCTCATATGTCAGATACTCCAGTCCCCTAACCGTCTTCATGGCCCTTCACTGAACTCCCTCCAGTATGTTCAGGTCTCACCTGTATTGGGAAGCCTGGACATGGACCAAGAAATCTGGATGTGGTGTCAGCACGGCTAGGCAGTGAGGAGGATCACCTTCCTTGACCTGCTGAAAATGCTTTTCCTAATGCAGCCCAGGCAGTCATTGGCTTTCTTTATGATGGGGGCACATTGCTTGCTCATGTGATATTTTCAAGATATTGTTTCAGATTTAATTGCCTTTTATTTCTTCTATCCAGATGCTGTTGTTTTGGTTTTTTTCTTTTCTTGACTTCATACAAAATATAATTGTTAAAAATATATTTTCTCAGTGTCCTGGTTTCAGCTGGGATAGAGTTAATTTTCTTCCTAGTAGCTGGTGTAGTGCTGTGTTTTGGATTTATAATATAATCAAAGAAATGAGATGCAGAAACAAAATAGATCATCAAAATGAACTGAATTAACACACTTTTTTTTTTGGCATTTCACTTTACCTATGCATTTCTACTACCTTACTGTTATTAGTGTTTCTATTTCTACCATGAGAAGTTTCAGTCGGAACTTGTTTGGTAGTGCTGAGTAAAGCATAAATCTCGTATTTAATATACTCTCTGTTGTACTTGGGCTGTTATGTGTCTTTGTTTTATCCAAACCAAATGTGTTTAGGTATGTGTAGTTATGGCAGATTGCATTATCCTCAAGACAGGATTGTCTTCTTTCTTGCCTGTCTGGAGTCATGTTATGGAGATTAAAATGATCCATTTATACTGAAATAAGGGACTGATTTCTCTCAATATGGGAAGAAGATGAGGAAAAAACAAAGTTTGCTTAACAAAGTTAATTTCCTTCTATGACAAGGTTACCCATCTAGCTGGCCAAGGGAAGCCAGTCAATGTAATATTTTTGGACTTCAGTAAAGCTTTTGATACTGTCTCTCACAGTATCCTTCTGGACAAAATGTCCAGCATACAGCTGGATAAGCACATAATGCAATGAGTGAGCAATTGACTGATGGATCGGGCTCAAAGAGTTATACTAAGTGGGGTTACATCGGGCTGGTGACCAGTCACTAGCGGGGTTCTGCAGGGATCCATCTTAGGGCTGAGGCTCTTTAATGTCTTCATAAATGACTTGGATGCAGGACTTGAAGGATTACTATCTAAGTTTGCTGATGACACAAAATTGGGAGGAGCTGTTGACACCCTTGAGGGCAGAGAGGCCCTGCAGAGAGATGTAGACAAATTAGACAGATGGGCAGTTGCCAGAGGAGAGCTGCATGAGGAGCGGCTGAAGTCACTTGGTCTGTTCAGCCTGGAGAAGAGGAGACTGAGGGGAGACCTCATTGCAGTCTACAGTTTCCTCATGAGGGAAGGAGGAGGAGCAGGCGCTGATCTCTTCTCCCTGACAACCAATGATAGGACCTGATTGAAAATTCTGTAACTGTCCTGTGAAAAATCAAGGTTATGTCAAGAAGTTTTATGCTTATGAGGAGTCATATAAAGAATTTTTTTAAGAATTTTAAATAATCATATACACACAGGTATAGGTTCTGTTTTCCCTTATCTAAAATGCTCACATCAGGCTTAATAAAAATAATGTAATCTTCTGGGCATAAAAGAGGAGCAGAATCTGGAAATTAGTGGATATTCCTTTTTTTTTTTATTTTTAATTATATAATGACTGCTAAGGGGCTCTTTTTCCATTTTTAAGCAAAAATTAATCTGTGACATCTGTGGGAGCCAACGTACTGTGTCATTGGAAGCAAACGCTGCAGTCATAATAAAAATGTGCCCCCTTTCATGGTTATTTGATCTATGAAGTCTGCGGAGTTATATATTCTGTTAATTTATTTTACTAACCACTGCAGAATCTGTGCCATTATGTTGTGATATTTACTAGAAAATTAGTGAGTTGAAAAACAAATGAAAAAAACTCATATATTAAATCATTATGTAGAGTTGACGGGTTTTTTTCTCTTTTCAGCTTCATTTAGTTGCTGTAGAACAGGGAGTCATACTGAAGGAGAAACAAATAAAATAAAACAAAATACAAAGTGAAAGACTCTTAGCCATCAGAGTCAATTAAATCCTACAAAACACAGTCAGTGTTTAAATAAAGACAGTGTTTTTTTTCAGGAGAAGATACTGTTCACAATGTATTACTCATTTATTCTCATGCCAAAAGCAAAAAGAGCCTCCCAGAGCAGACGCAGGCCACTCTGTTTAGCCAGCTTCAATGCTCATAAACACTCTTGGGCATATTTAATTTACTAGTATAGACATAGCCAAATATTTCCCACCACAGTTTTCCAGTAAATATCAGTGGTGCTTAATAAGGTATCTCTGAGTGAAAATAATGATGGTTTATTTTAGGAAAGATTTAATATTTGCAGCAGCCAAATAATTGCAAGTGGTATGGATTTAGCCAATCTCCCTATTACTGTTTGAGGGAGATTAGTTCAAATAGGTTTTTGCATGACATGTAAATCAACAGCAATATGCATTACCTGTGAGGTCAGAAGTAATGGTCAGCAGAATGACTGCCAGCTACAGCTACCACGCAAGTTATATTAGCACCGTCTTCAGATAGTTGTGGAACAATCCCTGACATCTTGTTTGTGGGGTGGTTTTTTCCCTCCTTGAAGCTGTAATAGTGTTCATTCAATTAGACTTCCATCACACAAACCAGGTTTTACCAAGATCTCAATATATTTCAAAAATATCACATAACCTTGTGTTACCTGCCTGTCACAAAGCCCTGGTTCAAAGAACTTTTCAGCTATGTGATCTAGGATTTTGTTCCTGTCTGTCTGAAACACAGAAGCCCTGTAATCTAGGTAACTTGGTGTTTGATTTACACCCTTGCTGTTATTTCAAAATATATGTGCATACATATTATATTCTCTTTTTCTTTCTGTTTTTTGAACAAATACACTAAGGCTGAAGTTTTCCTTGTTTACTTTTAAAATAAATAAATTAACAAATGGACATTTTTCAGAGGAAAGTTATCAACTTTTTAGAACCTGCTCTAACAACAGAAAGCAGATTAAGAAATGCAGAGCAAAGAATAAAAATTTTACTTGCTAGCCCTACATAATGTGATAATGCAAATCATACTGTAGCCTGTTTTCACCACCTACTTCAGGTCTTGAATACTGGTCACAATTCAGATAATTTAAAGTCATAGTCAAAAAACCAAGATATATATCTCCAAAAGCGATAGAAACGATCACAATTAGATGCATAAAAATATATAGTCTGAGCTATTTTCTAAGTATTCAGGAGTGTGAAATATATTAAAGATGATAATGATGTATACTGCAAAAAAATAATAATTGTAACTTTCCAAGCTGAGATGAGGGCTGCAAACTGGTAAAGACTTGTGCAACAGTTGAGACAAAGTGAGGAAGATACATGTGATACAACATGGTAAACAGTCCATAGAGCAAGGAGGAAAACAAGATATTATGAAGAAGGATATTTTTTGTGATAGGCATTTCTAGTGAATAGTGTGCAAAGGGAAAATTTTCTCAATTTCTGTGGAAACAAAATTGTTGTTTTCATCATTGATCCATCACTGCCACAGGAAGGGTGTGATTCAAAATATCTAGTAAAGGGAAATTGAAACAAAGAAACCCCTGATACAAATACCTGACACCAGAGAGTACGACAAACTTTCTACAAACATTTTACAAAATAAGTACAAAAAACCCAAAGTTCAAAGATATTGGTTTTAAGTTGTGAGTTTTATTTATAGAAAAGGTAAGATGAAAAAGGAATTATGTAACAGCATTCATTTGTATTTATGCACAATCAAGTTGTTCTTAAAAATATATAAGAATACATAATTATAAATGTACAATTAAATAATTGTAGTCTGTACTTATAATCATATAAATTATATGTAATTAATTACCATATTTGCTTCCAGATTCAAACAGAAAGTGTAATAATTTTTTTTTTCTCTTAGTATCCAAACTGACTTCTTTTTCAATACAGTTATTTGAGTGAGATCACTTGACAAAATTGAGAGTATGGTGAAAATGGGCATCATATTTTCATAGATAGTTATAAAGCCATTTCAGATAGTGAAGAACTGGGGAAAAATATAGCAAACACTCTTTTTGTTATTGCACAGGGAAAAAGAAAGATTATTTTATTTCTTTCACAGTGGATATTATGCCCTGTTTAGCCAGACAGCTCTACAAATTCATCATTTTCAAACTGGTTACCATCACCTTGGGTGTCTGGCCTTCAAGACATATTTGGAAACACATATACACAAAAGAAAATGTTTGTGGGGGTGTGTATAAATATGTAAGTATGAATCAAGAAAGGCAAAAAGTATAGACACTGCTTTCTGATGTAGGTGATCATTTCAAAGTGGATGAGTAACACATATATTAAGAAATTTTTAAGAGCACACAAGAGTACAAGCATACAGGTAACATGCACAAAGGGAAACATGAAGAGTAATTGTTTGGAAAGAGGAATAAAAAAACCCAGATGAAATTAAAAAGAACAACAGAAATACAATATCTAAAATATCACCTTTTTCATACTTTGAAATGAAAATACTGACAAAATTCCAGTCTTAGACATTTTGGGGGGAAAGAGGAAAGAGAAGAAAACATAAGTGAGTTGCTCAGCTAGAAATATGGCTTTCATCACATTTTGCAAATTTAATTCTTGATAGAAGGCAGGAAACTGTTTCATCCCACTTAATTATACAATTTCCCTTCTTTGGGTTTGGATGTTGCACATATTACTTTCTAATTGTGGATGGATTTTGTCTCTTCCTTTATTATTTTTTTTAATCTCTCTTCATATCATTCAGCAGATATTGCTATTGGCATATTTATTTCTGTTATCAAGGCTTAGATGTTTATGATCATGTGCTAACATTGATAGCATCAGTGCTATCAAGGCCAATAATAAAGGTTGTGACTTGGTCAGAAAGTGGGTAGAAAAGTAATCAGGGTAATCAGAAAGGGGAGACTAAATTAAGGAGTTTTTACAGTTTTGGCTAAATATGAATTTCATACTTCAAAGTATTCTTTACTATTCTAGAGAAAAAAGGCACACAAATGGCACTTGTGCTTTTAAAATGCCTTCTATTCCTTTTGGTACCTTTCACATAATATTTTATCTTACTGGGCATTTACATTTATATTTATGAAAGAGGACACAATCTGTTCCCACACCTTTAGCAGGAAATAATGAAGAGATTTTTTTTCTTCATTTTTTGTAACTACAATGGAGCTAATCAACTTTGTTTTCACTTTGGACATGGTTTTGCACATTTTTTTGAACGTATGTAGCAATTCCAGCTACATGTAATATTATTATTATATTATAATAATGGAGTCTTTACCTGTTTTTTGTTGTTGTTGTTTTTCCAGTCTGCAAAATACAATCTTTATTCCTTCTCACTGATAATTGGAATACATTTTTAATAAAGCTAGGAAATTGTTCAAGACAGTTATAAGATTGGGGCACATTGAGCTGATTGCATATGTTGAAGAATATAAGACAGCCTCTGTGAATGTTTTCTTGCCTTTTGATTAGGCACTATTATTTGTTTGACTATAAAGAATTGTAAATTATGTTTTTTCAGGTAAATTGTGGCATGGAACTTCAGGAATATGGATAACCTGGGAATGGTAATTAATGGTCAATGAAGCAAATTCACTATCTGGAAACAATCATCAGCTCCCTGAAGGAAAACATAAACTAATAAGCCTTTCTCAAATGTTCAAAGAGCTTTCAAGACTAGCAGCTTTAAAAACTGAAGGCACAGTGAGGTTGAGATTCCTGCCACACGTGATGTTGATATCTATATCTGAGCTAGTTACCCACAGTCTTCCTTTACCCCAAATGGAGATTGGACCTTTGGATATGATAAATCTAGTCCCAATGTTAACATCTAAAATAAATCAGAGGAATTACAAACTTAAAGTGCCCATTTGTCTCGATTTTCTGTAGAGGAAACCCTTGGGTAATTAGTTCAGATGCAGGTACAAAAATTGTGATAGACACATCCCTATGAGACACGCTATAATTTTGTATTGATCACAAGCTCTCACAGAAGTCTTTGGCTGGGTTTAAACTTACTTTGATGTAATGAATTATTTGATAAACAACAGATGCAGTACTTTGACCAGTTCAGTCAGTAAGTGATGTGTTATGGAAGTCTCATGTAAATGATTCCACTTAGAAAACATTTATTGATAGGCAGACATTAATGGAGAACATCTTATTAAATTCTATGCTATAATAGATTTCATTAAAAAAAAAAACAAAACTAAAAAAAGCTGGTATGCTTCATGTTTTCAGATTAGGACCATGAAAATCATACTACTCCACATAATGAAAGTGCAAATTGAACACATTTAGCAAGTAGTTTTATTTGCTACGCACTAGCAAGCCCTTTGAGAGGCTGTTTTGGGAGGTCTGGGGTTTGTTGTTTTTTTTTTTTTAATCCAAGAACAATATAGAAAAAATGTAATATTAATCACTGCTGATGGAGTAAATTAGAGGGGAACAGTAGATGAGATTTGGAAACTAATATGAAAAGAAGGGTAAGTAAACACTTCACAAGGCATCTAAAAGCTGAATATGACTGCCTATGAATCTTGGAAGAGAGGAAGGCAGATGCAAACAGTAAGAATACAGAGATGCTTAAAGTATAGTATAGATTTAAATAGGTAAACCAGTTGTGTGAACTGGAAAAATTACATGCTTCAGTAATAAATAAAAGCAAGTGTGCTGCGTCTGAAGTCATTATATCAGACTCTTTAATCTTTCAAGCCAGTGTGAAACTACAATGAACAAGTGCTATTTGTAAGGATGTAAAATTTAATTATATTTGGATTAAAACTGTGAAATAGATATCCAGTGTGATAACACAGAGATGATATCTAAAAGATAAGTGATCAAAAGTATTATTTAAATGAATTTTTAAATTAACAAATTGCCACAATATATAAATTAATTCCAATTCATTCATGAAAAATTAGATATTCCCTATAATATACACTTTCTAATCCTTTTTCAGGATTTACCATCAATTTGGAGATGATTTAAAACAGTCTTATTGACTACTAAAACACATAAATACCGAATCTATCAGTGTCTCCATAGAGACCTTATTGTGGCCTTTCAATATATAAAGAGGGTTGATAAGAAAGATTGAGATGATAGTCTTTTTACCAAGGCCTGTAGTGACAGGACAAGGGGCAATGGTTTTAAACTAAAAGAGGGTGGGTTTAGGCTTAGATAGGACATAAGGAAGAATTTTTTTACAATAATGGTGGTGAGACACTGGAAGAGGTTGCCCAGAGAAGTTGTGGATGCCCCACTATTGGAAGTGTTCAGCATCACACTGGATGGGGCTTTGAG
Organism: Theristicus caerulescens; assembly: GCA_020745775.1. NCBI lineage: Eukaryota > Metazoa > Chordata > Aves > Pelecaniformes > Threskiornithidae > Theristicus > Theristicus caerulescens. The sequence goes on along the minus strand of CM036559.1, from coordinate 81,558,647 downwards.
CAGCCTGATCCAGTGGAAGATGTCCTTGCCCATGACAGGGGAGTTGAACTACATGATCTTTAAAGGTCCTTTCCAACCCAAAACATTTTATGATTCTATGAATGATTTTATTATACTATTATGATTTATATTATTATGATTTTATGATACTATGAAAATCTGGCCCAATATTTAGCTTCTTTGTAATCTCTGTAAAGGCACTGAGAACCTTTTCCAGTAAAGAAGTTAAAATAATTTGTGGGTGATTATTGTCCAAATGCTTACAGATTTACCAGAAAGAAATGTTATTAGAATTTTAATCTGTATTTAGGAAAATATTATTAAAAATTATTCTTTTTTTTTTTTTTTTGGTAAATGCGTTTCTTGCTACATGTATAATTTCAGCTTTCAAATGTGGAAAGCTGCTCTTCCTTTATTTTAGCATATAATTTGTTTTCTATACACTTCTTTATTCTGGACACAGTAAAACTGGTCATTCAGGAAACAAAATATTACCTACCCAAAGGACATCTATTGCAGATGGTTTGTCTTTGGCAACCATATGGCATACGCATTTTGGCAAAAAGGTATGTGACTTTTTATTTGCCAGCAACTGTGCAGTAGCCAGATATTTTTGAAGCAGATCTATAAATAATACATTTCTCCACCTCTCTCTCTCGGTCTCTGTTTTTCTTTCTCTTTATTTTAAACCTAGCAATATCCGCTATGAAAAAATGTGTGCTGCAAAATTACAGAAGGTGAAGCTCATATAAATTAGAAAGAAAAAAAATGCAGAAAACATTTTAATTCTTCATTTTTTTTTCTTACAAATCCTGTTTCACAGAACTTGAAACATTGAACAGAAATGTCTCAAATCTGATGACATATAATTTCATGTAAGCAAATAGGAAATGTTTCAATAAGGTCAAACGAGAATATTTTGTTTTGCTCCTATTGTAACAGGCTACATACATATAACTGGATCTAGAAACCCAGCTTAAGATGCATGTGCAGTCATGTCATGACTCCATACTAGGACATGACTTGGATACTGTCATTCCTTTTAACACCTCCATGAGAAAGAAAATCACCTGTGATTGTCTCACTCTGCAATAGGTGTTCTGAGAGATGGCAAAGTATTAGAAACCAAGTGTAGGAAACACCACTCCATAACACAGAGTTGCAGTTTAACCTTTCTACTTTTTAACGTGAATAGAGATCATAGCCTCAAAATTACTACAGCAGCACTATGCTTGCACCTAAAATTGCTTGAGACAGTTAGGCATGGGCAGTGATCCTATTTGTCTTTTCCTTTCTCTTTTAGTTGCATGGAATAATCCACTTACCTGTCCAGTATCAGCTGTGAAAGAGGCCTTTAGTGAGAAAGTGTGTTTGTTTGACCAAATGTAAAATTTTGCAACATACAGCAAGGTAGCTAGCCAAATTTGTCTTTGGTGTTGATGTTGACTCTTTAGGGTGCTATGTCTTTCCTAAAGCAGATAGATAAAATAAATCAGATAGTTCATGTCCTAAAATTTTTTTTTGCCTATATTGACACAAAGATGTTATGATTGGAAATAAACCACACTGTTGACATGTTATTTGACTTGAACCCCACTGAGGGTAATCTAATTGTGATTTCCTAATCAATTGCATTGAAACATCTGCTTCTAATATAAATTAGTAATCAAGCACTTTTGAGCAACTACATTTTGTAAGAAATTTTCTCAGAGTTTGTAAAACTATAAGATAAATTCCACTCTAAGGAGGGTAAAAGTTAGAAGGGACAAACCTGTAGTTACACAAAGAGAACAGCTGAGTATGAAAAACAGTATTTTTTTAAAGACCTTTCCTGAAGGAGAAAATGTTAAAGTTAAATTTTATTTTTAGTTACAAATAGGGTTATTTTCCAGGTGGGTTTCTGGAGCAATTTAGTACACCAAACAGAAACAGCAGTATTATTTAAAACCTGTATAAAATACTAACCCTTCTGGGAATATATATTTTAAGCTTGGTTTCTTTTATCTTTCACTCTTTTTATTTTCTTTTTTTCACTTTATGATCAAGACCCTTACCAGGTTTCTCTCCAGATTTTGTGGCTTTTCCAGTTGTGTGGATCCAGCATAATAGTAACACACCTCATTAGTACAGGACACTTTTATCTAAGCACCATGAAAAGGGCTGATACTTTTCTAAATTTCTTTGTGTTCAGATACCTGTTGTTAGGATAGCATGATTTCCTCTCCTTTTCAGGTACCTGCATAAAACAAAGTACATTTAAAGCAGGCAAAGCATGGAATTCAAACTTTAGAAACAGTTGGCCTATCATGCATCAGGTTATGGTTCTCTTATGCCAAACTTAAAAAGATAATCTTACATAACTTAGACAGTAAAATATATATAAACAAATAACAAACATGAAAACCATCTCCTCTCCTCTGTCCAACCCTCATGGCAACTGTCAGCTTCATCGACAACTAGATCCAACTCATTGTTTCCAAAGTTATATATTCCTAAATCCCTCCAGGGTCTGCCTCAACTTACACGTTCAGGAGAACTCGCTTTGACTGAAGGCAGCCACCTCCATTCTCCAACTCAGCTGTCTCCAGCAAGTCACATACAATACAGAGTTTTGGACTTGGGTTTTCCTTTGTCTGATATTCTGCCCGGGTTACAAAGGTCTTTCAAAGTTATCCCGGACCTTCACTTAAAAAACCTTTAGCATTTATTAATGCAATGTCTTAGTTGTTTATTGGATCAGATCCTTGTATAAATTAGTTTGTCACAAATACAAGCATAAGGCAGGACACACAAAAGCATGAATGCTAAAGCTGAGGATTCTAGAGATAAAATTTTGGGCAAAGTAATACAGCAAAACTGAGAAAATAAACTAGTTATGTTATTGCAGCAGTGCCCATCATGACCTTAGGTGAATATTGAAGGTACCATCTTACAAATTATTTCTATAGAAGCAACTTTCAAGCACACTGGAACTGACAAAGCCTGATTTTCTATGGCTTTTCTCATGTGGTTGGATTCATTGGTATCTGGTGCAAATCCAGTTGAAAACTTGTTTCTCCAGAGTCTAATTAGGTTTAAACATTCCTTGAAGTCTTACTGTATGAGGGCAGTATCTCAGTTTTTCTTCTCATTTGGCTGGATATTTTCAGAAGCTTGAAGAACATCTTGATGTTTGTGATCTCCATGACATCTTGATCATCTTGATCTGTATGACATCTTGATCTTTCTAGCAATTCTGACTGAGACTGACCAGAGGGTTCGAAAGATATTGAGATGACGCAAGGCAGACAGAGTGTTCTGTGCATCCAGCCAGGAACAGAATAATCACATAGGATTCATTTCCTTAGGCTAAAAGAAATCAGACTAAAAAGAGATGTTCACAATTCAAATATTCCACCATTGTAACTTAACCTATGTAAGCATAAAACCATGAAATGTAAATATTATAATTGTGCTGAAATGAGATCAGCTTTATAATATGACAGATAAGTAGTTAGATACTGAAATAAGATTTCTGATGTTCAGCAAAGTACTAGTGAAAGTGTATGCTTACTGAAAGACAAGTGACATTTTGAAGAGGAAGTTTTACAGGCCCCTAAATATCTATGTATGTCTTTAAAGACCTGTAGCATGAACTAAACACAAAACAGTGACTGAAACTTTTCTACATACTTCTTTTAAGGACAAAGTAGAAATTAGAAATAGAAAGTGTATGATGGAATCATATCGAAGATAGTAATGCATAACATAATGGAATAAGAGTTGATTGAAATATGCATAAATTAGAGACATAGCTGAATTCTCTGGATTCAAGTTCCTGAACAGTTTAACCCGTCGTGTGATACTGGTACAGAGTGATACACTTGCTATTTGTCATACTAACATGAATAAAGAAATGTCCGTGAAAAAGCGTTCAATAAAATTGTGCTGCTAAGCAGTTCTGCGGAAGTCTGGTTTCTGGAGATATTCTGGCACAGTCCATTGTGATTGGTGATGTGCTCCATCCTGAGCTACTGGAAATGATTGAGTCAAACAGCTGGAGAGTAGGTGATTAATGAAATTAATGTCTGGTGTGTCAGCTGCAGGCAGTAGCCAGCAAGAGAGGCAGAGCTTGAATGGAGCTATCAACAGTACTCACTCTCCATGTTTTTTTAAGATTTTACAGTAAACCTGGTGTTACTGAGTATTCATAATTTTGTGATTGTGTCCTCAGACACAATCAGATTTCTTGAATCCTTCCTAAGCTACTAAAAATAGCTGAATGATGATCACATTAATCTAAAATTTAATAATCTTAAATAGATAAGGGAAGTATACATTTGTGCCATTCAGCCAAATAATGAAGTACAACCCAACACATCAGCTTATTCTTGTACTAAAGAACAATCTTCAGGAAAAGTAACTGTTGTGGTGTAACCCCAGCCAGCAACTAAGCACCACGCAGCTGCTCACTCACTCCCCCCAGGTGGGATGGGAGAGAGAATCAGAAGACCAAAAGTGAGAAAACTCATGGGTTGAGATAAGAACAGTTTAACAGGTAAAGCAAAAGCTGTGCACACAAGCAAAGCAAAACAAGGAATTCAGTCACTACTTCCCATCAGCAGGCAGGTGCTCAGCCATCTCCAGGAAAGCAGAGCTCCATCATGCGTAATGGTTACTTGGGAAGACAAAACACCATCACTCCAAACGTTGCCCCCCTTCCTTCTTCTTCCCCCAGCTTTATATGCTGAGCATGATGTTCATATGGTATGGAATATCTCTTTGGTCAGTTGGGGTCAGCTGTCCCAGCTGTGTCCCCTCCCAACTTCTTGTGCACCCCCAGCCTCCTCGCTGGTGGGTTGGTGTGAGAAGCAGAAAAGGCCTTGACTCTGTGTAAGCACTGCTCAGCATTAACCAAAACATCCCTGTGTTATCAATACTGTTTTCAGTACAAATCCCAAACATAGCCCCACACTAGATACTATAAAGAAAATCAATTCTATCCCAGCCAAAAACAGCACAGTAACATATTCACAAATGGTCTGAAGTGTGAATAATCCTGGACTGTGAGAACAGCTACAACAGAAGAAAATCATCCAATAATTTACAAACAAAAAAAGTTTTCTGAACTGTCAGTTTTCATGAAAGCTTGATCTTGATCAGTTGTTGCCAAAGGTATTTTTAATGCAAAATAATTAATTCATGTTGTCTGTCTTTTTCACTTACTGTACTTAAACAGAGACAGCCTGGAGTCACATGGCTACAACAAAACAATGGATGCTATCATAGCAGGGACTGAAGGAAAAGGAAAATAGGGTCTTGCAGAAGCAAGCCAGTGTCATCTTGGCTGTCTTCTAAAACGGAGTCTGAAGAGTAGGAAGAAAACTTTGAGAAAGTAAACAAAGATCAGATTCTCAAGGAAAGCATCACTGTTCTTTCAGTAAGAAGATGAACCATGAACCGATCCTGAGAAGCTCTTTCTCTGTTTTCTGTTTTTTTTCCTCACTTGCTTTCAGTGATATATTCTTTATTCCCAGCCCCTCACTTCAGAAGCCTGAGAAAGAAAAGCCACTCAGAAGTGAGAAATGCAGTACATAGATAATGCTTACCACTTGGTGCTGTAAGGAAAGCAGCATGATGAAGTAAAACTATCGATCGTCTTTATGCTCTCAAATCCTTTCAAATATTGTGCTTATTAGCCCTATGAGGCCACCTATGTTGGTACTTCTGGATGATCAGACAAGATCAGACCTTTCTTGCTTACCAGCCTCTGAGGGAAATATCTCAGTGAATGCACATTTTAGACTTCTTCAGTGGACAAATTCATGAAGTCACCTGGGCTGAAAGGATTAAAAGAATATTCGGTTTCAATAGGCAAGACCATGACATTTTGCAGATATGATGTGTAATTACCCTTACCTTTCTGAAACAACTGAAAAATTCTATCTAATGATGAACACAAAAGATAATTTCCCATAGCAAATTTAATTAATGTGAACTAGTTATTTTGAGCAATAAAAATTTTTATCAATTAACAACATTGAAATGTATAGGTTTGTTTTCTGGGAGGAAAGTTAAGGTACATGAAAAAAATTGAATGTATGAGTCTGAAATTTTCAAATTAAAGCACTATGATACTAAGGAGGTGAGTAAAAATTCTCTATTTTCCTTTCACAAAACCACGGAACATCTCAGGCTTGATGAAATCCACTATGTGTTAACAAGTTGTTAAAACAAATATTTGAAATTAAATGTTGATCCTTTTTAATTTTTATCATAAAAATTGTACTTTTACATGGAAAAGCATAACCATAATGTTAGTTTGATAACAAATATAACTAAAAATGTCTAAATACAATAAATGCTTTCTTTAGATATAGTCATTGTTCTCCCTCAAAAGGCTATATAATTCTCTCTTGAAACAAATTGAAATAGTAGCACCACTCCATGTTAAGAGGTTTTAAATAACAAATCATTTTACCCAAAGGGTTTGGATAATTTCCACATAAAATTTGCCCTTAAAAATTGTCAGAACCATTTAAAATGATTAATTAAAAAAACACTTTTAGCACTCATAATATTTTACAATGCCAATTGCTTCACCATGTTTCAATAAATCAGTTATGCAAATGCCTGTTTTTTGGAATACAGAGTATTACTGTTTTCATTATCCACCAAAACTATAAGGTAACTTAGAGAGAATGGGCTGTTAAAGAACGAGATAAAAAGAATAAAAGAAACAAAAAATCAAATGTTGACATTTTTTTTACTTTATGATATTATTGGAAAAAAACTTAAGTTTAGAGTGGAAGAATAACAGATATTTTCAAAGTGAAAAGATGAGCACTTTTCCATATATTTTGGATACAGCACAAGACAAAGTTACCAATGTCATTATTTAAATACTCAAGTAATTGTTTTTAGAGGACTGAACCAAGACCATTTTTTAACTGCATGTCTTCAAAACAAAACAAAACAAAACAAAAAAGGTTTTAAAATTATATTTTATATCTATTTACCTGAGAATTTACCACTACTCTTGTGCAAGGCTGTGATCTTAATGGCACTTTTGCAAAACAATGCAAGTTTACAGATTTATGCCTGAAGTATTCATGCTTTGTAAGAAATTAGTGTTTACTTTATTTTCAATTGATACAGAGTTTTTTGACTCATTGCTTGAAGCACCTGACTGGTCACTCTCAGGATCAGAATATGTCACTAGGTGGGACAGAGTTCTGAACTGTTATGGTGAGCCCATGTTTCTGTAACGATATATCTCAGGAATCTTTGTTACAGATAATTTTATATGTTTTAGAAAAAATTTTCGTGATGGGAAATCATGGGACAAATTTTCTTTTCTGACCATCTACCAGCTGCTTGTTACTTTGCCTCCTCTTGTCTATTTCTGTACAGATAATGTGTGCAGATTCTGTAGCCTAGATAAGGGCAAACAACCCACTGGAATCTGTTTTGTCCATGGTAAAACAGTTCAAGTGTATGAGGATTTGACCAGCAGAACCCATAAGACTTGCTACTGCACAGCAGTGCATGATCCTTCGGTTTATCCCTGCATACTCACTTCGATGAGGCCAGTACACAGTGTCCCGTGGTGGCCTCAAAGGCACTCTGTGCAGCACCTGGTGGTCCTTTACTGTCTTCCCAGATGTGACTGATGAGGACTGCCTGCTCACTCCTGCTGATCTCACACAAACAAACCTTGTGGTTTTGCTGTGCATGTGATCCATAAGGCTCTCTGCATAGATGGTAATACAAAGAACAAAGGACCTAGGACCCTGAAACACATTGTGGTGCATATTAAAGGTTATGGGGCCTACCTCTTGCCATAAGTATAACAGCAGATGAGCATAAGATGCAGCTATCTCTTTTTTCACAGAAAGGTGAAATGTTATTTGTCCAATAACATATAGCTCACTGGAGGTAGGATTGAAATTCTTCATGACTAACTAGGGTGACAAACATGTTGCAGCATAATACCTTCTAGGCTTTATTATCCAGGATCTCATAGATAGTGGTAAGCGGCGGGGAGGGTATGTGTTTATTTGTTTTAGTTTAACACTATTTGGCATGTTGCTGAACTTCTATGCCTGTGAACCCCACAGACAGTTCTTGTATGCTCTATTTCTGGTGGTAAATAAAGAAAAGTCTAATGAGTTTCAACCAGTCTTTTTGTCCATCATATTATGTAGGATGAAAAAGTAGGGAGCATGACCAGTTTTTGTTATATTCTATCATTTCAGCCAAGGTCTCACTATCTTTTTTCCTGTCTTTATTAATACTAGGGTTTAAATGCTTTTCGTCAGCCAGATTCTGTTGCTCTTAATGAATAGGTCTGCATGGAGTTAAATGAACTTATGTGAATTTACATCAATTTCTCCATGTGTTTAAAATGTGCTAAGAAGTAGTCTATAATTAATTCTCCTAACCTTCAAGAAAATAAATATATTTATCCACACACAAACCACATGCCCTCTTACATTTGTGTGTCTGTGTGTGTGCATACATAACTTTAAAAAGTTAAATATATCCGCACAGCAATCAGAAAATCTATCACCTGTGTGAAATCACAGTCCATCCAAGTAAGGCAAATTCAGCATACTTGAAAATAATGGTAGACCCCGCAGAATGAAAAAACAGCTTAAACATAACAGTAACTCTGGGAAATACTTTTTTTTTTCCTAATTTTTAAGATGCATTGAAACATGCTCTCAAGCTTTTCTCCACTGCAGTAAAAGCTAGAAATTTAATTTTATTCAAGGGGGAATCCTCATTAATTATATAGATTTCAGTAAGGAGGCATGTGCTGGTTTTGGCTGGGATAGAATTAATTTTCTTCATAGTATCTAGTGTGGGGCTATGTTTGGGATTTGTGCTGGAAACAGTGTTGGTAACACAGGGATGTTTTGGTTAATGCTGAGCAGTGCTTACACAGAGTCAAGGCCTTTTCTGCTCCTCACACCAACCCACCAGCGAGGAGGCTGGGGGTGCACAAGAAGTTGGGAGGGGATACAGCTGGGACAGCTGACCCCAACTGGCCAAAGAGATATTCCATACCATATGAACATCATGCTCAGCATATAAAGCTGGGGGAAGAAGAAGGAAGGAGGGGAAGGTTTGGAGTGATGGTGTTTTGTCTTCCCAAGTAACCATTACGCATGATGGAGCTCTGCTTTCCTGGAGATGGCTGAGCACCTGCCTGCTGATGGGAAGTAGTGACTGAATTCCTTGTTTTGCTTTGCTTGTGTGCACAGCTTTTGCTTTACCTGTTAAACTGTTCTTATCTCAACCCATGAGTTTTCTCACTTTTGGTCTTCTGATTCTCTCTCCCATCCCACCTGGGGGGAGTGAGCAAGCGGCTCTGTGGTGCTTAGTTGCCAGCTGAGGTTACACCACAAGGCATTAAGAGCTGCTTGTAATGAGATCTGGCAACATTACAATTTCTGCCTGCAAAGAAAAGAGAGCAAATATTGTAGCATGTGTGATCCACCTTCAGGCATAAAATGAAGAGAGGTTAAGAGAAAAAAATCCACTCGCAAAAAATCTACTTATTCTTTAAATAAATGGTCTCACTTACATGTTTTGAATGATCCAAGCCATGAATTTCTCATAGTCCAGGATAACAGAGTAATATTGGTTGTGGAGATGATTCCACTGGCTTATATACACTTACTATCTTTGCTGAACAATTCAGAGCATAACTTTGTTGAAATAAGTACTTTGATGTCATTCTTTAAGTTGAATATTTTCCTATGTCATTTTTGTCATAGAAATACATACTTTGTTAAATTTTAGTTGTCCAGTGCTGTGAAGTTGCAGCTAAGGGCTTGGAATACATTGTTGGTAATTTGAGTTAATGAAGCCTGTCTCTAGAACATTCTCACAATTCTTTGTTGGGCAAACATGGTCATAAATTCTACAGTTTTTTGTAAGTAAGTGAGCTACTTACACGTTTTGCTTTGTCAAGCCAAGCCATACATCTGGTGTGTTGTAGTAGGGTCTTTCTTTTTCATGACTCAGTAGACTTCAGGACACCCTCTGTGAGGCTTTGCTACTAGTCACCCTGTTGTGCCACTTCACTTCAAAGCTTCTCAGAGAACATCTTCAGCAGAAATATATAATGAAATCTTCAGCAGAAATATATCCCCAGTATGTCATAAACCTGTACAGCAATGTGGCTACTTTCATCTTGCCTCACTTAAGAAATGAATTTCCTTTAGTCTCAGCGTGGAGGAAAACATTTCTTAAAAGGAATTCAACCCACTGAAGACTGGAAACAAGGACAACCTCCTCTTCAGAAAATGAACACTTAATTTAATTCTCCATAAAATAATATTACAGTATGCTAAGTAAAAGCTATGCCTTTTGTAAGCTCTTTAAAGTCTTAACTGGATTAACTTCAGGGAGAACATGTGTAGCTGGGAAATATTTCAGTTATGTCCACTCCTGTGCCTCCATATATGGGGGAAATCCTAAATTCCTTTTATATATACCTAGGCATTTCTTTCTATTGAAATGCTTATTTGCAAATGTTTGTATCTTCATGTGGTAACTCTCTGCTGCTACTTTTCAAGCAAAAAATAAAACATATTCTGCACAAATACAATCAAGTCATTGAGAAATAAAGCTAAATATCTATGTAAGAATGGTAGTATTAGAATAACTATATTTTGAATCATCAACTGTTATAAAACAGCTGCTTACTACATTTGGAAAGATAAAAAGAGCCTCTACAAAGATTGTTATGACAAAGAGTTTATGTCTTAGTCAGTCAGTATTTAACTGAAAAGATTTAAAATATTCAGGTTTAGAAGAGATATTTTGAGAATTGAAGCATGCCTCTGGATAATATTAGAACTAAGAAAGTCATCTGAGGCAGGAATTCAACTCTTGCTTGTGGAGCTGAAGGAATACCTTAATATACAAAATGGATGAAAAAAAGTAATACTTTACAAATGTTCTCAGAATTACCATTACAAGACTAATGGTAATTATCAGATTGCAAATTCATATGCTGAAGAGCCAGCCAAAATATCCTACAAAGCCAATGAAATATTGATAGTATCTGATATTTAATTTGTTTGTCTTTGAAAAAAGTGTCACTACTTCCTTCAGTAAAATGATAGAGACAAATATAGCAAATCAAGGATGTGAAAGGAAAGCAATATTCTGCTGCTTTTTTCTTCCAACTTCAAAAAGTAAATATGATTTCAAACCTTCAAGCCCTCACCTTGTAGCAAGGGCCAACAGCAATCAAACAATAGCTTTTGAGGAAGACAGCCACAGAATAGCTCCAGACTCTTTCCAACTTAACAGTTCAGCAACACCTTCACTTTCTAGAGTTATCTGTCAAACAGGGCCTTCAGTTACAGAGATCATTAGAATTAAAATTAAAATGAACATTCTTAAATTAATTTGAAAAGTAGTCAAAGCTGTTTGCCCTATATGTTTCATCGCACTTCAATGTTTTTAAAATATTAATCTATGTGAACTTTGCCTTCAGAGGACACTGTGTCATCAGGTTTATATTTATGTTACTGTTTGATATTTCATTTCACTATGAAATTGAAAGCTGCATGAAATTCTGACATATCTACTAGCATGACAACAACATAAGAATGGAAAGAAATGTGTAAGTCTTTCGTTTTGCTTCTTCTCATTCTTTTCAGGACTTAGTTGTCACTGTGGGTACTTTATCTTTTCTAGTTTTTAAAATTTGATAGTCAGATTAAATTAAGTAGGTATAAATTCAAAACATCTCTCAAATATAATCTGTCTTTGAATAAATATTTTATATTCCTGTATTCTGAATCTATTTTATCAGGTACAAAACTCAGGGCACTATAAGATAAACCACTTATATTTTTTATGTAACAAAATACAGTAGTTACACCAGTCTGAAATTTATATAAATTAATGGACAATACAAAATGACTCAATTTATGATCCATTCATTATCTTATTTTTACAATAACCTTACATACAATTCCATTTAAATATTCATTTCCACAAATGAAGTGTGAAGTTTTAATATTAAAAATTCAAAAAATGTTTCCTCCCTGGTTGAGTTTACTGTTTCCATCTCATAACATGTTTTGAGTTTCCTTTGCAGTTACGGATGCAGGAATTTACTATTTGACCCTTCATTGAACAATCTGTTTCTTTTCAAAATTGCTGCAGATCAATAGATTTTGAAGAACAGATATATTAAAATAAATCCCCCAAAATTCTATGAGAGACACTCACACACACACACACATATTTTTATAACATCTGTGCCCAACACTGTGTATGAGTACATTGCTCTGGTATGTGGTCGAACCAGCTGACTTACAGTAAAGTTAAGCATTAAGAAAATCTCTTCCTTTTGTAGTTTTAGATTTTTTTTTCCTTAAGTAGGCAGCTTTTCTCAAATATTCTTTCTCAGAGTTTTTATCTGAATGCCTAAGAATATGAGGATACTCTTGTCTGTGTTATTGGGTTACATCTGTTTAACACTGGTTTATTTGTTTAAGAAACAATTTTTCTCCCACATTTACATTAGTAGAATGAACTGCTCTGTGAATTCCTTGGACATTAGCCAGACTCAGGGAGTTTTCTCCCAGATCCTTGTATCTGAGTTAGTTGGTTGTTAAGGTGTGATCAGAAAAGATGATGCCTGCAACCTGCCCCGGGGGCATGCAATGTTTCATTAGAAAGGAATCCAACCAATCACAAAAGGCATTACTTGTGCTTTGGAGCAAGTAACTATTTTGAACATTTTCTACTCTACTTCCCCCACAAATTAATCATCCTCTTTACAAGTGGAAACTCATACGCCAAGCAAAACCTTTCCATAAGCTTGTTAGAACATTTGATAGATTTTTTACAAGTGCACAAAGATTAATGATAAAGGTGCCTGCCAAGCTGAACTCTCCTTTAAAACAAGTTTATTGTACTTTAAGATTTAAAGAAACATGGAATTCTTTTTTATCTTCAACTTGTAAATAATATAGGTCTGTTTCTTCTGACTCTCCATGGATTTTTTTTTCCCTCACAAAAAATTCTTCACAGAATTACAAATAGATAGGCCACTATGGAGCCTGATTAATTACAGGGAAAAAGTATTCACATGTCTCTTGTTATGACTTTACCAAACTTTTAGTAAGAATAAAATACCTTATTTTTTACATAATAATATGGAACTTTAATGAAGCAAGGCTGAGGTCACAGCAATGAAGCTTTCCAACACCTTTCTTTAAGCTTTCCCATTGGAATGCAGAATAATCCTCACTGTTAATTTCCTATATCATAAAAGATTTAGGGATTTATCTGTCCTTAATACTTATATAATGGACAAATGCAAACTGAACAGCAAAGCTACTAAGGAATTTTGCATGCTGCAAACTCTAAACAGACAAAGGCATCAAAGTCAGTGCTGCAGGCAATAAGCAACCTACAAAACAATCAAATTTCAGGACACTTCTCATGCTTATTGGCTTTTTCATAGAACTAATTATATTTAAACAATACCCTATTTAAATGTTTGTAATTTGGCAATTGTTACTTAAAACCACATGCTCTTCCTACATACTGTAGAAAGAGCTTAAACAATTCTTTCAGTATTTTGTATTTCTCTGCAGAGGCCAGATGCCTATAACTTAAGGTTAAGTTCCTCGTTACATCCAGTCTTTCTGTGTTTTAACTTCTCTTCTGTCATACAGGGCATTATAACTGATGATGATGTGATGAGAAATAAATAAATTTAGTCAAGCATTGATATTAACACAGCGGGACAAGGGAATATCTAACTTTGCTGAATTTTTATTTTGATTGGTCTTTAGTGTTAGAATACAAACAATAAGTTACAAAAAAAAATGTGAAATTCATGTCAATTTTTCTACATGAAAGGATGTCTTAATGCGTAGACTTTATTTTCTGTGTAGCCACATGGAAATCTTTTTCAGTGTGACAAAGTACCTCTTGTAGCTGCTTTCTGCAAAATCAGCTTCCCATGGTGAGTTTCAGCTTTTGGCACTTCTGTAATGCAGATTTAAACAAAGAGTACATGCAGAGTTCGGGTTAGAAAAGGGGGGAAAAAAAAAAAAGATGTGCTCCCAGAACCACTTGAAAGCTCTGCGGAGTACAGTATTGCTGCTTTTTCTCAGAAAGAAACCCTAACATCTAATCGAATTAATTGTAGAGAGGAGTAACAGTTTCCTATTCACGAGCAATAATGGTTCAGAAGAACATTTTATGAGATTTAAATACAGAATACTGTGCCTGTCACTGTGGGTGACTTAACTGGCAAGTATTCTATTTCTGTAATACTTGTGACTGATGAAAAGTGGCAATGTCTATTGTTTTAAATTTTTATTGCTCTCCCCAGTCTCATAAGGTAAGAGCACACAATTTCTGAGAGATGCACTAGAAAAAAAAAACAGAATGCAACCTTTGCATCACTATTCTTTCTCTCTCAACTCCCCTTGCAGAAGTTTTATGTAGACTTTGTTTCTATTGTCTCCAGAGTAGTGAGTTCAATGTGAACAGAAGGACACAATGATAATTGCTCTTCTGCCCCAAACCCTCATCCTTTAACACCTGATAGTACTAGCAGTAATTTTCCTGGGTTTTATGTCTTCTTCTGTGAAAATATCTGAAAGGTTTCCAAGTGAGTAATGCTGCAGGTAGGAGTGCTGGGGAGAATGCATGCAGCTATCCCACAAGTTATAGCTATTCCTGTACTCCTGGGCACAGATTGACTCCCAGGAGTGTAAATTTGTCCCTAGCCTGATTTATCTTGGAGTACAATACTTTTTGTGTATGCACAGGAAGACCACCATAATTCATAGCAGGCCTACAGTTTATGTGCCAACAGTTCTGAATCTATTATTCTAGTCTTTAGCATTATGTGGACGGAATACTTCCTATTCTGGTCTTCCTATCCAGTTCTGTCTGTAAACTTGTTAGACTACATATAGGCACCATCTCAGAATCTGTTATAGTTATTCACATCAGATTTTATGCATTGGCTTGGTGGGTTTTGCTCAGGACATTTGGAAATAATGCACACAGTCAGCAATGATTGACATATAGCTTTCTTATACGCTGATACACTCTCACATTACTAGGTAAAAGCAATTGGGACTGCAGTATATGATCCTCCTTATATGTCAAAGATAAGATTTCCTAAATTAATCCAAGTGTCAAAAAGCAAATGATAAACAACTCGTTTAACTGTATTAGTTTTAAATTAATATTAGGAATGTTTCGAAGTGGAGTGAATGAATGGAAGGGTGACCTCAGAATTTCATGCTCAAATCTTCATAGGCATATGTCTTACTACTACTACTATTAACTTTATGAACACCATATAGTTTCTGTTGATTACATAAGGAGTTTGCCATATATTACATGTATCAGAAATCTGTATTTAAACATTGGTCCTAGTTTGTAGGTAGTGTAATGTCCCCCTTAGCAATTGCAATTATTCATGCATGGTTAGTTCAGTTTCTTGAGTAAATTAGCAGGGAAAAGTATATCTATGTTTTGTTCTAAACCTTGTGGTGCTCTTTTTTCTAAATTATCCCTGTATAAAAAGTAAAGATAAATTAACACACAACTAAAACATTAGATTAAAAAAAAAATATCAGAGAGTTTAAGGAGAAGTAGGGTGAGGTCCGTAAGTGGGAATTTAACTCTACATATCAGAACATTACTACTTCTAACTTCTAAGCATCTATTAAGCTAACACAATTCACGGACTTGAATTAGATAGAAAATTGGGTATAGACAGACACATTGGATTGAAAGAATGAGCATGCTGACCAAGGAAATGTCTAAGTTTGACAAGTGGAAAAGAAAGTGTATTTCAACAATCAAATGTTAGTGAACTTAACTTTTTTTCCCACTCAGGTAGCCTTCTACCAAAGAGGGAAATAGTCCTAGTATCAGCTCCTTTGACTATGTTAATTTGAGTAGGACCTCTCTTTCCACAGGCTACTGGACTACATTGTCAAGTTTACCATCCCATTGATAAAGTAGCACTATCATGGCATGTTTAAAAACTTTACATCTTCATTCCTGTTCTATCCAATAGTTTCCTGATTAAACTGGTTCTTTAAAAGGTATACATTTTCCAAAAGCAGAGGTAGGACATTCCCACAGTGTAGCTGAATTTTAAAGTCAGCAAGTTGCTGTCAGAAAGGGGAATAACCTCTGCCTTCACTTGCTGCTATGTAGTACTAGCCTTATGTGTTCAGCATTCACCAACAGTACCCAGCAGGTAGTGCCTTACATATATTTTAAAAAAAATTAGAAATATTAGCAATAACCTCAGTTGATGAACTGTAAACTAATGTTTATGCTTAACAAGCAATATTGTTATGATTAAGTGAGTTCTGTTTCCACCCAGAGGCAAGACTACTGACTAGATCTGTTAAGTAGGATCTAGCAAGATATGGAGTTTGTTCTATACCTTCCAAAGTACTTTTGTTTGTTTTTTGCATGTCTGGCAGAAGATAATAAATAGTCTAAGGTGGAGGAACCAGAACCTCCCTATGCCTTTTTCTCTGCCAACTTCTCTGATCATTAGACTATTGGGGTCTGAACCACATCAAACAATGTGTCTGCAGAGACATCAGAGAATCCATGGAGCAGCCAAAGGTAGGAGGCACATCAGTTTTTCAGCCTGGTGAAAGGGTAAGATGCCGCTTGTGCTTTGTGCTGAATTCCTCCATTCTGTTAACTTCCTTATATTAAGAAGACTTTGAATTAAATAGCTTTTCTCAGTCTGAGGCATTACATTTCAGAGATGCAAGGACACGCAACTAATTAATCCTAATCCACAATAGAACTTAGATAAGAAGATGCTTATTTGTCTTCTAAGGTCCCAGTACCTCTAGGCATGTGGTGTAGCAAAACTGAAGACACCAAAGTATATACCCCAGAGAAAGCAGGTGTCCTCTCAGTTGTACAGGTAGTTTGGTGTTTATTTTTCATCACACATTCTTGCTAACCTATGTAGCATTTTGATTCTCAGTCCCTTATTCCTGTCCTTCAATTTATAATATGTAAAATATAAATCAATAATCTATTCTGATCCCTCAGGATTTTAGTAAATAGATATAGGTATAGATATATGGATATATGTGGGTTTTTGCTAGTAGTTAACACCATGTGTTAAGTCAGCAGCTTGGTAGATGTGAACTATGTTTAGCTTTGAATTTTGTGACAACCATGCAGTTCTGAAATTCTTGGCAATTTATCAATATATTTGGCTGGCAATAGGAGAAGATTCAGCAAAAATCTGCTTTTTATTATTTTTTAATTCCTGCTTTTTGGTTTGTACTTACAGATATGCACCAGATGTGTAGTATATATCCAAGATTCTTTATCTGATGCACTGAAGGTAAAAATAATTTTTACTTCAAATGCTGAAATTAAATTTTGATCAAAAAGTTAGGAAAAAAAAAAGAACTTTGACTGAAATTTAGCTGACCTTGACCTTTGGTATACATTTTTCTCACAAAACCCTGCTGCATTTGCTAGGCCAATGTTATGTATCTCAGAATGAACATAATTGACAGTTCTGGGTAAACAGAAATAAAAACAGAATTCTCAGTTAAATTCTTGCTGCAAAACTGGTAACGATGTATCAAATCAAAAAAGACGACTCTGATTCCTAGGCTCCATGGTGAGTTTGCAAGGCTTGTGCTTAGTGATAAAAGATTTTGTTCTTACACTCAAAAAAACATTAGAAATACAACACATAGAACCCCGTTCATAGATGACATGTTTAGCCACTTTTCAGGAACATAATAATTGAAAACTAGTTTTGCTGAAAATTTAATGTTAATTCTTAACATGTGCAGCCTCCAATGTTTTGTTTGTTTGTTTTTGTTTAAATAAAGCAACCTGCCATAGTTATAGCTGTTTTCATACTCCTTGTAAGTAGCTCTCTCTGCACTTTCACTGGTGATAATTTGATTCTCTAAAGCTTTTCTGTTTTCTGATTAAGCTTCATTTTACAGAACAGTCTCTAATTATTTTGGTTTTACCTCAGTTTCCTTCAAGCTATCCAAGCTATTTTTCCTGTCCGTCATTCTTAGGTAGTTCGCTGATCTTGGCTGAAACTGTTTCAAGCTGTTCTCCATTGAGGTCATATAATTAGTCACTTCTAGAAAGTAACTCCTTAGTCAGATCCTTCTGAAGAATTATTTCTAGTGAGAGGTGATATTGCTCAATGGATCCACAGTGGAAGGAAGACAGGATTACAAACTGACAAGCTGAAATCATGTCACTCCCATTTTCGCCAAGCAGAAGCAGAGTATTGTCCTACTGGCAGCAGACCTAATGTCCCCAGAAAGGTCAGTTTCTTGTGGAGTGTTTTCTCAGGATGAGGTAGCACATCTTCCTCTACAAAGTAGACAGGGCTCTCTTAAATGTTGATATTCCTTAAGGAATACTTTTACACAAGAGTCAGTGATGCTGATGTTCTGCCTATATAATCTTTGCCAGCTTTTCTGTGCCTCCTCAGACAGTTTGCTGCAGCTAGTGGAGGGTCCTTTGCCTTTGTCAGCACTGGTGGAGCACAGGCACTTTCCCTGTTGGCCTGCAGCATTAGACTCCTTCTTGTTTATTATCTCTGATGCTGTCAGTCTTGCATTCTTTGCAGGGCAGTCCAGTTTCAGCAAGAGGAATAATGAATGTGTGTTTCTTCTCCTTCTTTTCTCCAATCCAGCCTATTCTATAGCATGTTAATGAGGGCAAGCTCTGGGAAATGGGAACAGAAAGATGCAATACCCCGAGGGTAAGGAAACCTTACATAAAGTCTCCAGTTCCCTAAATGCTCTAATCATTACAGCCATTCAGACTGCAACTCTGGTCACCAGGCTTGAAGTTGATGCTAAAGCCCAAAACAAGTGAGATTTCAGACAGTGTGTCTCTTAGTGGCCCAGCCACTCTTTGCGTGCTAAAGGAACTCTTCTAAAAACCCCTCTTAGTTGCCTCATTTTTGAAGCCTGCTGGTGTTCATTCCTAAAACCCGAGGCTTAGATTTCCAATGCTCCAATAATTTGAGTGACAATGCCTAAAGGCATTGCCTAAAAACTAACCTCAATATTTTGATTGATGATGCCTAAAAATTTTCTCTAACTCTATCCTCTAGTATGTCAGCTACAGTGGCTTAACTTGATTCTTGCCTCAGATCACAAGAGAAAACAACTTAATCCATTTCCTGTTCCTCTACCGCACAACACTCCACATGGTTTATTGCAATTTAAAAGAGGTTTATATCAGAGGCAGCTCGTGTTGGAACACAGAATTTCTGTTCAGAAACAGATTTATGTAGAGAACTTATAGATATTTGATATTGGCTAAAAAAGTTAAAGTCACATACTCATGTGTTTAACGTGTGACTGGTTATTGGAAGCCACTATGTCATAGGTGTGGAATATCACTGAGTTTTTGGAGGCTGCACTTCTAGTTATTTACTGGAGGGGACTGAGAGGGGACTGATGGTGGATCTCCTAGAAAAGGTAACGCTAACAATTGGTACCTGCATATTCTGGTACTTCTCTACAACAAATGCAAACAAAAGAGTGAAGGTGAAAAACAAGCAATAAAAAATGTGCTGATGCTAGTTTCAGACAGGCGATTTACGTGTGAAAATGATTTTTCACAGCAGCATAGTAACTGAATACATCTACTGTGCCAGGGTTAAAGAGGGTGTTTCCATGTCAGACTGAACTGTGTGTTTTGCTGGAGGGAGATGATTTTGCGCATAAGAATTGCTATTAGAGCAGTGAAGGTTTAAAAAAAGGAAAAAAAAAAAAGCACTGATAAATACAGAGGCTTGTGTTTCTCTGAAATTTCATGTTGCCACCTACTTGCTCTCTGCATCAATTCCATCTTGTCACTTGTTGCCTCCTCTGACAAATCCTGCTGAGTGCTGAGCCATGCTCTAATGCTATTATTAAGCCCTCAGCAGGTATAGACAATTTTTTTTTAAGCTAATGTTAATTTTAAGTGTTGTTGTACTCTTTATCATTCTACTTACCTTCCAATGGTCACTTCAGGTACGTTGTCTGAAGTGGATGGATTCTCAACTTGGAAATAGCGGTATGGATTTATAGGGCAGTGACGGATATCAGTAAGGATGTGAAGCCAACTGACAAATTACTAAAGAACCCAAAGAGGGAGAGCCAAAACCCAGGGAAGAACATCTGTGGGAGGAGAGAGAGGGGGGTTGCAGAGGCCCAATATTTTGATCTTTTGCCTTACTTTTCTATTAAAATATCTCTGGTTTTTAGTCCAACAAGAATTGAAAAGGGAAAGATCCCCTTTTCCTTTGAGTTTTCCTAGAAGCCTTTATCCCCGAAAGAGTGCCTGCTTGAATATGGAATTACTGACTACATCCTTTTCTTTGAAAATATGGTCATGCAACAGTGGTAAGGATGTGAATGCCTCTGTGACACCTCATGTTTTATTTAACATTACCTGTTACTGATTTCTTTCACACAGAAGTGACATAAAATTGTCAGAAAACACAGTTTCTCTTTTTCTTTAAATATGCTTTTTCTAGATCTGGAATTATTTTTTTATTTGTTTGTGTACTTGCTTTAAGTATCTTCTTTTGCAGACTCAAATGACTATAACCAAATAAAATGTTATGTCTGCATGTTGCAATGAAAACTGCTATCAGCATTCCTCTGTGTAGGGAACTGTGCTCTGTATGAAGTCTGGATAGCAATGCTCAATCATCAGCTTAAAGAAATGTTGCAGAGTCATGTAAAACAGAAAAATAATTACTCTACACAGACTCATAAATCTCCTAACTATTTTTAATAGGGATTTTCAGATAGTAGCCTTTTAATATCTGGCAAGGTTTTGGACTTCATCTGTTTAGAGCAAACCAAAAAAGAACTGTCTGTGAAATTTCTGATTGTCTCTGCTCCAACTTAAGAACAGGAATCCTTACACAGACTAATGTTGTATGTTTGGAAGCTACAACATAACTGTAAAACTAGAGTAAAGCTTAATGCAGCTTGTGAATTAGACAAGCAGACTGACAAAAATGTGATTTAAATTTGCATGATGAGTAGGGAGGTATAATAATATGGTATTGAAAATACTAACTGAACTTATGGAAGAGCTAATACCTAGATTAAAACAAAGATCTCTTCCAAAATAATGTAGAGTAATGAAGTGGAACAGTAGTATTTTAGAGTGGCAATGCTGTTTATCTCCTCCTGTCTGATTTTGAATATTAAACTGATCTTTGCACCACACAAATGCCTGCCATGCTCTGTATTATGTTTGTCTTTATCTCTTTCTTATTCTACATGATGCAGTTTGTAAGATTGGATTCTCAGGTAGCGTAAATCAGCAGAGCTGCTTAGGCCCATAGATCTTTTCAATGACTGGACTGAACAGAGAAGGAGAATCCTTTTGTCAAAGGTCAGTTATTTCTTAATTGTAAGTAGTACCACAAGTCTATTAAAGACACTTCCTATGGGAGATGAATTATGAATTCAACAGGGATTGGTGCCAAGGTGCCTTATCAGTCCATGCTTATTTAGCTAACTTTGTTCCACTTGACTGTGCCTCAGGTACTTTACATAATCCTTGCTTATAAGTTTTAATATCTCACAGTATTTCTGAATTGCTATATATTCTTGCACTTTCACTATTGTCATTATCCCTTAGCTAAATTATACATACCTGACTTATTTTAATTTTCCCCACAATTTTTCACCATTTTTTCCATCTCTATAGTTTCCCAGCTCTTCCCAAATCTTTTTAGAATTAAGATCCAGATGTTAAAATTTTCTGACTATGAGGTAACAAAATTTTATACTCCAAATGTGATCACATTAGAGATTTGTAATGAAACCTGTATCTTTCCAGCATTAGAATAAACTTCTCTTGTGGATACAACCCAAAAACTCTTTGTGTTTTCCTGTCATAAAAATACTGCTAATATTTTATGTCTCTTTCATTGTAAAAGTCATTCTGAGGAGGATCTATCACTGAAGGAACATGGCTGCAAGAAAGAAATAACACTGTAATCAGAGCCAGAAATGGTTCAATTAGCTGCATAGACTGTGCTGTCACTCTGCTAAACAAATAGGGAGTTGAATGGGAAAACATGTAAGAGGGAACATAGTAGAATTGTTTTTAGTTATTATTTTCAGTAATATTTCAAAGTGGTACACCTGGTTTATAGTTTGCATTGGAACTGGCATAGGTCTTGAGAGCCATACTATTTGTATAACGTACTGTTTGTGTCTTATAGTTAGAGGTGTTACAGTAGAATTGCTTTTTGGTCAATATAACATATATGCAACACCTGAAACTTCTTTTCTGTTTCACAACATACTATGACTACTTCTACCCTATCCATTTCATTGTTTTTTCCTATAAATTGGCATAACAAAACCATACACTAGAGGTTGCCAGAGCCCTGACCTTTGCCCCACACTTCCATTTTCTCCCTTGTCTGCTTCCTCTCACACCACAGGCAGTAAAGAGTTTAAACAGGAAGAAGCTTTAAAGGTCGGTGTTCTGCCAGTGCCTGAGGCAAGGCTGGAAAGTCCCTGACACTTTTGGGTTATGACCTTGTCATAAATTCTCAGGTACCACTTTCTGCTTTAGCAGAATCTATTTGAGTGATGTAAAAAAATCTGAGATAACTGATTCATGATTAAGGTTGACTTCACAAAGTCAGAGGCTTCTCTAGTTATTGATTGTATTCTATTTGCACACTATTAAACCCAAGGTTTAGCTGCTGGCTGAGAGCCCTGGTACTGAACTGTAAATCAGAATATGAATGCTAGCTTAATGAAAACATTAGCACCTCAATGGTGTATGAAAGATTCTGACCTACTATATGACATCTTAATACCAAAAAAAGAGGTGCAACATGGAATAAGGAGCACTGAAGCTGCAGGAAGACAATACAGTGTAAATGTATTGCCCTTATGTTAAGTTTCCTGAAAATACAATTAAAGTATCTATAGCCTGGAGCAACCTCAATGTTACCTCAGATGGTACTGAGCTGTCTTTTCAAGCACAGCAGAAATGTAACGGTAGCTGAAAATTACATTGTCCTGTTCTTTGTATCTGTGAGGTAAAAGCATCCTGAGAATCTGGGTAATAATCTAGGAAACAAAATTTTGAAGAAATATATCACATCTTATAGTTCAAATAATTTATACTCTTCTTTTCTGACACTTCTTCCTAGCTGAAAATCCACACATTTTTAAATTTTGCACATCTTTTTCTCCTGTACAGCGAACCAAAATTACACACTGCTTCTTTACCATAAACTCACTCTTCAGAAACATTTCAGCTTCTTTTCAACAGTATTTCCAAATCTAAATCCAGTCCAAAGGTGTTTGAAACAGATCATATACTTAACAGCTCCATCTTATCATCTGTCTTTGGGTTACTGTCTGGGCAAAGTGCCCATGGCTGACCCAGCACAGTCAATAATGGTTCAAGCTCTTTAATTTTAGTCACCTGGATTAGCTCCCTGGTCAACATCTGCTCTGAGTTAATTTTTAAAACAAATCTGAATGTGAGTCTACTCTTGTCACAATTTTCTGGTTTTATTTGCTTTACTGTCTTGAAAGTTACTGTATCGAATATGTGGTAGGAAGCTTTATCTGACTTGTCTGAGTATCCCAGATAGCAATGATCCTTTCTTAGTTTTCTAGTTCCAGTTTTCTTAGTTACTCAACACAAAAGCAAATCTAAAGCTCTCTTACTTAAAAAAAAGAGACAGTGACTGTAATCATATTTTTTTACTGTTGTATTCATTTATCAATTTAAAATTATGCAGGTTTTTTCATGTCTAAGTCTAGAGAATAGCTAGACTGTGTCATTAGCTATTCAATATTTTATATCTTCATTGGGATTACTTTCTGAGATATACTTTTTCCATCCTGTATTATCTGCATTCTTCCCTCTAAGATGTATGACTTGACTTTAGGCCACAGTAAAATTAATCTTTTCTGATCATGCATATTTTGCTGTGGAAAGCAGACTTTTTAATCTCACTAACCTACTTCTTCAACATAACTTTCACAACAATCAGCCGCAAATTTCATCAGTGATTGGTTTTTTTATGAATCAATGATAAAAAGGTTAAACTTTGAAGGCAGACTAAGATCTGTAGATTGTGTGACATCACTTACTGAAAGAAGATAGTATATCTGTATAAAGGCTGATGCATAATGCATCCCACATAATATGTGCTGTGATAAACTTATTTATCTAATATCAGATCACTAATCTAAATCTTTCTCTTAAACTTCTACTTTTAAATATTTGAGTAAATATATCATTCAATTGCTTCTACGAAACAAAGTTAAGTCTCAGTAAAAAGAAATATTAAAGATAGATAAACCCAAGTCTTGTATCAGCTCTGCCATTATTTTGGGATCAGTGTCAGAACTGTAATGGCTTAACTAACCTCATTTATGAGTTTTTAATGACCTAACTCACCCTATTCATGTTTTTTAGATATTGGCACCATACTGGTTTTCTCCCAGGCAACTGTAATTTCATCAGTTCCAGACACTTAGTGAAAATTGACCTTTATCTTCCAAAACTTCCAGCAGCTAGCTCTTTTAAAATTGTCTAAAGCACATTATCTAGATCTGATACCATTAAGATTCTAACATTAATTAGATGCCCTTTACTGGCCTCTTAATTATGATAAAGTGGGAAAATTTTTATCACGTGATATGAAGGTCACCTAGCTTTTTCCCCCTAAGCAGCTAATCAGATATATTTTATATATGTGGATATATAATGTGGATATATATGTGGAATATAAATATAGTATATATTTACAGTTAAATGTACATCCTGACAGTTTTACCAATCTTTTTTTTTCCCTCAGTTCTTCTTTTTTGTGCTTCCTCCCTACATTTTCACTTCCCTTATTTTCTGAAATTATTTCTAGCAGTGAATCAAAATAATCAGTTTCTTTTTTTCAATTTGCTATATGCATTTGTAAGTGTACATGTATGTGCATGCATGTGTATGTGTGCCTTTTTATACGTGTATATGTATACGTATTTTTTATATGTACACTTAATGTTACCACAAATGCAATAGTAGCCTACCTATCAATTCCTCAAAACGTTCGTAGTGGTAACTAAGATGTGCTTAAACAGAGACACTCCCCCAGCACCTTTTTAATTATGAATATCTTATGATATTTATCTTATCTTCTTTGATCAGTGCTTTTTTTCTTGAGATGCTCCTCAAGATATAGATGTCTTCTGGTCCTGAATGCACTCTTTTAATTTAAAACACTGTTTTGTATCCATATGTATTCTTTCAAATCTCTGTAAGTGCTAGTAGCACGAGAGTGGAAGTTCTCCAAAATTAAAATTTTATTACATATTATGAAGAATTAAAGAGTCTGGTCTTATTGTTCTCTTGCATGATTTTATTGCTTGTGAGGTACACTTCACACTTTTTCTTATGCTCCTAATCCACAATCAAGATCATTTTTCAGTTGTCACTGACTCAGAAAAAGGTAATGTATTTTTCATATATATTATCATTTTCCCTTGTTCACTTCATCTTCCTAATAGTTTATAATCTTTTTTTTTCATTAATATTTGAGCCACATTATTCTTTCTACAGAATTTGAGTAACGCTGCTAGGACATTTATTCTCATAAACCTAAGGATTATGGTGTATAAGCAACTAAAATTTTTCTTTTCTTCCTCATTTTCTCTTGTGCCTTGATTTCTTTAGTTCTAAATGTGTGGTCATTTGTTCCCTCCTTCTTCCATTCTCCTCTTTTGTTGAGGAATTCCTCTGTATGAATGGATATTCAGCAGATGCATCAGAGCTGCTACAGGATAAAACATGATTGATCTAGAAGTCTTTGGTGAACATAGCAATTGCATTCTAGTAAGCATGTGAGAGCAAATACCACATGAACAGAGAAAAGCTTCCTTATGAGGCGATCATGGAATCATAGAATCATAGAATCATAGAATACCAGGTTGGAAGGGACCTCAAGGATCATCTGGTCCAACCTTTCTAGCACAATCTAGACAAGATGGCCCAGCACCATGTCCAACTGAGTCTTAAATGTGTTCAGCGTAGTGGAGTCAACCACTTCCCTGGGGAGATTATTCCAATGATTGACTGTTCTCATTGTGAAAAATTTACCTCTCGTGGCCAATTGGAATCTCCCTGGGAGTAACTTGTACCCGTTACCCCTTGTCCTCACCATGTGACTCCTCGTAAAAAGGGAGTCTCCATCTTCTTTGTAGCTCCCCTTTGAGTACTGGAACATGGTGATGAGATCACCTCTAAGCCTCCTTTTCTCAAGACTGAACAAACCCAGCTCTCTCAGCCTATCCTCATACGGCAGGCTTCCCAGACCCTTGATCATCTTGGTGGCCCTTCTCTGGACCCCCTCCAGCCTGTCCACATCTTTTTTGTATAACGGGGACCAGAATTGTACACAGTATTCCAGGTGTGGCCTGACAAGCACCGAGTAGAGTGGGATAATGACTTCTTTATCTCTGCTGGTGATGCCCTTTTTGATGCAACCCAGCATCCTGTTGGCCTTCTTGGCCACAACAGCGCACTGTTCACTCATATTGAGCTTCCTGTCCACCAGGACCCCCAGGCCCCTTTCCACGGAGCTGCTCTCTAGCCAGGTGGATCCCAGTCTGAACTGCACTTCTGGATTATGCTTTCCCAGGTGCAAGACCTTACACTTGTCTTTTTATGAAACTTCATAAGGTTCCTGTTAGCCCACTCTTCCAACCTATCCAGATCTTCCTTGCAGGGTGGCTCTCCCCTCCAGAGTGTCTACTTCCCCACTCAGTTTGGTGTCATCTGCAAACTTCATCAGGCTACACTTGATCCCGTTATCCAGATCACTTATGAAGATATTGAATAGCGTTGGGCCCAATATTGATCCCTGGGGGATCCCACTTGTGACGGGTTGCCAGTTTGAAAAACAGCTATTTACCACCACTGTTTGGGTGTGGCCCATCAGCCAATTCCTCACCCACTGCACAGACCACTTGTCTAGGCCATAATGCATCAATTTCTCCAGGAGGAGGCTGTGGGGAACTGTATCGAAAGCCTTCGAGAAGTCCAGGTGGACAACGTCCACTGCTCACTCCATGTCAACTGAGCAGGTCACTTTATCATAGAAGACCACCAGATTTGTCAGGCACAATTTGCCTTTTGTGAAGCCGTGTTGGCTTTTCCCAATCACATGCTTCATTTGACTCGTGATGGCCCCCAGGAGGATCCGTTCCATAACTTTCCCGAGGATTGAAGTAAGACTGATAAAGGCAAGGGCTAGTCTCCCTGCATGTGTGTTTGCTACTAAGTATGATGATGCTAGAGCAAGGATTACCAACCTCTACTATGTCCTCCCCAGTGATGCCAAGGGAATCACACACTGCAGGTCATATCAGAAGTTTGCCATATGGGCTGAGGCTTCTTGTGTGAACAAGGAGGGATGAGAGAGCTCTGACCAATGTTGGACTGAGTTGGCTGAAGAGGAGGTGCTTGAATGCACCAAAATGGTCTGTCTGGACTTGACTGGGGTGTGTGGGTGCAGCTACCTTCTGGAGGTTCAGTCAGCGACCCCAGGGAGTCATCTGGGCAGCCTGCCAGCTGGAAAAGGGCAGGGCATTACTGGGGGATTTGTTTTGCTCTGCACACCTAATCAAAGCTACAAGGCACCATGTGAATCAGGAGCACAAGCTCTGTGATGCTTTCTCCAGGCCAGCCAAGCATCCAGGAGGAATATAAGTTTGCCTGGGTATCTGAGTGGCTGAGTGAGTGTTTTCCATTGACTTTTGCACAGTTGTGCTCTCTACTTTAGACAACTACTCTCAATAAAACTAAATGGAGAGTTGCTTGTATCCCACTAGTCACTTCCTTGGATACCAAAATTTGACTGAACTTTTTGTCATGGCTGTTTTCAGATTAAATGAATAGAATCTTAAGAATTTCTGATTTTCGACTCTGATACTAAAGTAAGTCTGGAATAACTACATGCAAATTAAATTATATCTGTATAGTATATTGCAATTAAGCTGACCCTGTCTATATCCTTAAACACCACAAAAGGAAGGGTACAGGAGCTTGAATGGGAACATTTCTCCCTCTGTATCATCTTGGTACCTAAGGCAGCGAAAAGGAATCCAAGCTTAACTTGATTCTTCTCTTTCCTACTTAAAGACTAATTTGAAGAACTACATCTTACCTGTTTTTCAGAACCTGATGCATTCTTCTATAAAGCACTGAACACACATATAAAGTGTTTTGCACCATGACTACCGCTACCACAGTGGTTTAGGGGGTTAAAACATGACTTGTAACACAAAGTTCAAAGGTCACATCCAGCCAACATTCCTATAATTCCTATCGTAATTCTTACCAGAAATAGTCTTACCTAGATGCCATATAGCATTAACCACCAGGATACAGATGGAATTAAGGCCAGATGAACCCTGCCTAGCATGTAACTCTCCCCTATTTCAGTTATTAAGCTGCAGCGTGTTTTTAGATTATGGGCCTATAAGAGTTTATGTCCCCACAGGTATCATGGTGCACCTCCATATTACAGTTTTTGTTCAGATTAGAGCATAATGTGGAGGAGTCTCAGAACACAAAAACAGAATTTCATTTGGATGAAAGTGAGCTGGAAGGTTTTCCCAAGAGTGTGTTTAATGAACACCAGTTGCAAATGGGAATCAGACTAACTCATGTGAAGTTTAAAAAAAAGCAAAACAAAAGGGGGAAAAAAGTATGAGACTTGAAATTTTTACACTGTGTCAAGTAATGTTTTTAGCATCAACAATTCCTTGCTACAGATCCACTAGTTTTAGTCTCCAGAATATATTGACATAGACATAAAGTATCTTGTTTCTCATATGTGCAATGTAGCTTCTCTGTATGTGGATGAGCCCTGCCCCCACCTCTTGTGCATGAGGCAGATTGTTGTTGGTGACTTCTAAACCAGTATATATGTCCAGGGCCCTTTTAAGTAAGACCTGAGATGATGATGTCCCCTCAAACTTCCTTCTTGCTTTTGAGAGATTATATTCTCTGGATGGGAATAAACTGAAGGATACTGCTAACAGATCCATCTTTCATATGCTTACCTGAGAATATGGGAAAAACATTAGGGCATATACATACTCCTGACATTTTAATCAAAGCCTGCATGCACTGATTACATGGATTTCTTATCTGTCTCCCTCCTGATTACAATATCTTGAACAAGAGTTACTGAGGGGTAAATAATTGTTCTTTTCATAAATTCAACATATGACCCTATAGAAGGGTTACTGCATGCTTGACTGCAGATTGCCTATTTACTTTTCTTCATGGTCTGTCTGGTAAGGTTAATTACAGGAAATCAAAGAAAAACTTTTTGGCTTTTCCTACTCAAATGAAGACAAAATGTACACATGGTCCTCATATTACCGCCACTAAACACATTTGACTCTTTGCCTGGTCATTTACAATATCATCAAATGAACAGACAAGGGCAGCAAAGGTAGAATCTGTACCCGAAACTACTGGAAGAACTAACACTTCTCTGATCTACTAAATTAAAACCACAGGTCTACTTACTGAGGCTTGCCTCACACATCCAAATTTTTCCTCTTTAACGCATAGTAGATTCCTAGGAGAAAATGAAGGCTACTCGTTATACAAAGTCCCCGTGTCAGTGTTAAGCAATTTGGATTCATCCTGGCAAATCTTATATTTGGCAACATCTGTTACAATTATCACTTTAACCACTGACATTGGTTGCTAAAGAAATTATTATATTAGTAATTTAAAAATTTGATGCTCTATTGCTGTCTTTCTCATAAGACTTCTATGAAGCACTGCTCTTCAGGATGAACATATTTATTCCTCTGATTCAAATGTAATGATGTTAGGTGAAAATATATAAAAGAAATGTGACTTAAATCTCATTAATAGGAGTATGTCACAGATTCTTCTAAACCATCTACAGTCTTCCAGGCAGGAATAAAATCGCATCTAATGTGACTTTGAAGACAAGTAACAGTTCTGAATTTCTAAAAACACCTCTGTGCTGTAAACATTTTAGGAAAAAGTAAAAATATGCATATTTTGAAGAGAAACAGCAAAAATATGCTAACTCAATGGTCTTAATTTTCTGTCATTTTTTTTTTTTTAAGAATGGCATGATGGTGAAAATCACCTCCAACCCTATCTTCAAAGGGGTACATGGTATATTATATTTCTTTTCTCAGCAAATCTGAATTTATGAAACTCCCATAAAGCTTGATCTCCAGCATTTTAGATTGCTTCTTATGCAAGTAGCCTTTTTTAAAACTGACTTTAAAACTTTTCTTTGTTTTAATGAATTCTCAGGCTGGAGAGGGTCCAAAGAAGGGCCACAAAGATGACCAAAGAACTGGGAAATCTGCCATATGAGGATAGGCTGAGAGAACTGGGTTTGCTCAGCCTTGAGAAAAGAAGTCTTAGGGAAGACCTTATCACCATGTTCCAGTATTTAAAGGGTGGCTACAAAGAAGATGGAGACTCCCTTTTTACAAGGAGTCGCATGGATAAGACAAGGGGTAATGGGTACAAGTTACTCCTCAGGAGATTCCAGTTGGACACAAGAGGAAAATTTTTCACAGTGAGAACAATTAGCCATTGAAATAATCTCCCCAGGGAAGTGATGTATTCCCCAGCATTGAACACTTTTAAGATTTGTCTGGACAAGGTGCTGGGCCATCTTGTCTAGACCATGCTTTTGCCAAAAAAGGTTGGACCAGATGATTGTTGAGGTCCCTTCCAACCTGGTATTCTATGATTCTATGGTTCCATGATTCTATGATTCAGTTAAACAGAACTATTTTCTTTTTTATTTTTTTTAGATGAACAGACAAGCAGCTTACAAATATTTTTGTGCAACGAGCATGGTAATAGAAGTGATAGGTGTGACATGCTCCTAATTTAAGATCTTCTCTTTAGTTAAGTCAAATGGTAACTCTTCAGTCAGTATGAAGGATCTCTGAGTCTCCTCAGTAAGAAGCACAGTGCCTAGCTGGCCTATGATGGCCATAGCTATTGGACCCATGCTGGTAAGTTTAACTGACAGCTGTGCTTAAAAAAGTAATTCAATCTTTACGTATCTAACTTGCATCCTATTTCAATGATCAGTTTTGTGTATTATAATTGTGTAAATACTAACTGAACAAGGAAGTCACTAGGTGCAAAAAGTGGAATTTGTGTGACCAAATAAAGTCTGTCTCTGAGACAATTCCCCAACCTCCCTGTATAATCAGTGGAATAAACAGTTTTTATTTCTCTCCACTGAATGTAAAAGGAGCTGAAAGGATCCACCCAGATGTAGATAGGTTTTATTCTACCCAAAGAAAATAAGAGAACAATCCTTTCATAA
This sequence comes from Theristicus caerulescens, assembly GCA_020745775.1. Classification (NCBI taxonomy): domain Eukaryota; kingdom Metazoa; phylum Chordata; class Aves; order Pelecaniformes; family Threskiornithidae; genus Theristicus; species Theristicus caerulescens. Next base: position 81,527,215 of record CM036559.1, on the reverse strand, counting down.
TTATTTTTTCTTCTTCTTTTCTGCAACAGAACACAATTGTAATCCTTGTACTTAATGTGTGGGACTCGTATATTTAAAGGTCACAGAATCTTAATCTGATGTGACCTCCTGCACATCATAGGCTACCGAGTTTCATTCATAACTCTTGAACTCAGGGACTTGTTTGACTCCTGCAAGCCTTCTAGAAGGGAAAAGTAATCTTGAAATGAAGGTTTCAAAAGATAGAGAATCTTATTCTTGGATCATCCCAAGAATCAACAACTAAAAAAAGTATCCAAGCTGATTCAGACTACAAATGATACACTTTAAATGATAGACAGTAATTATTGGAACAAAAGAAGAAAAAGGACATTGTACTTTAATACTTCTTTTGCTTTTTTTTTTAATGTTATAATATTTTTTGAGTACTATGACTCTGAGTAAAACATGAACCATACAAGACAAGGGTTCCTAAACTGTTATTCACAACATTAATGGCATGTAAGCCACAGCCCTGCACAGAGCTGCTTCTGCTCCTATCTTCACTTGCAACATAGAGCTTGGATCAGTTGTGGCTGCTGCTTTACACCATCTTTGAAGCCATCATTAATCCCCAACTTCTAACAGACACTTGAGAGAGCAGAATGGCTGGAAATGAGTAAGGCATACTCACCCATTTATCATGATATAGAGAAAATGTAAAGGCATAGGGGTTTTCGTATTCAGTTTAGTTCTGTAGTTAGAGATTGGGAATCTTGCAGATAAGATTTGCTTTAATAAAAAAATATTGCTTTAGTGCAAAAGATATATTCAGTGTCAAAGATCTAGAGAAGAAAAAGGGTGAGCATATAAGAAAGTAAACTTATTTTCACCTGCTGAAAGTTACAGTTTTAACTCTGCAAATTTTGCTTTTAAGATTGTAACGGTAAACTTTGTTAAAAGTTATTTCTATTTTAAATGTTGCTGATAACCTAAATTGACAAAAAAATGTGCTTGCAAGTGTGGAACACCACGGGAAACATGTCAAATCTTTTTTTTTTCTATGGAATCATTGTTATGAAGCATCTTGTCATCTGCACACAACTCTCTAGTGGTTGGTTGGACAAGAACTAGAAATAAATGCACTACCTTTGGGTGCATTGTGCAGCCTTCAACCAGGACTATATTAATTGGAAGTGTCTCACTCAGTCAAACAGCCTGGATCCACCCAGATTTTAACTCTGCCCTTCCATCAGAGGCAGTTTGACAAGGAGAAGGGGCACTGAAGTTTGGGCTCTGGTGTTAATAGTTGCCACATCAGCTCTCTTTAGAGAGACTATCTTCACACCTGGAGACAGGAGATGACAGAGCTTTATCTCCCTTCACCTGTCACTACTGAATCTATCTCTTGACTGTAGACAAGTCCCTGCCTCCAGGACTAGAAAATTTATGCAGAATTTTCTGGGAATAGTCAGTCTTAAAGACTGATTTAAAGCTTAAATATCGGGGACATGGGGTCTAACAAGTTGCGAAGTGTGAACCTTGTGATTGCAGAACTCTCTCAGAAGGACTCAGCTTTAGACCTGCTTGCTTGAACCCACATCTTTCAGTCCCTGAAAAAGCAACAGAAATGTTAAAGACGGGACTTCAGAACTACTGTGTACTTTGTAATGTTAAACTAGTGCATTCAGAAGAAGGAAAAAAAAAAAAGTAAGGGGACTGATTCTGATTAGTAATGAGGACACTGTTCTGTGCATTCCTTTTTCCAGTTCTGCGACACATGTAATTTAATGAGTGTTAAATCAAAAGTGTAAAATAATGCCTTTAATAGGGACCCTTAACCCCAGCTGTTTCAGTTAAGAGATTCTTCTGGTTTTTGTGACCTAAATAACAATAATAATAGTTCATTTCAAGACCTCAGGTTTTTCTGTTATGTAAGGCATTCACTTCTCCTTAGAAGTAGTAAAGTTATGGCAGGTTAACATTTGCCCAGTAATGCAGCCAGTACTCTCCACAAAGGAAAATCCTATTCCCCAAACTTCTAAAGCTGAAAGAGTTATGCTATTTATGGGCAAACTTTAATAGCCTCTTTTAACCACCATGTTAAACACTGGATTGTCCAAGTCATTAGGAATTTTGTCATGATTTTGAGAAGAGGGGAGTCAAATTGTAAAAATAGAATGTTTCCTTCTCCTTCATCTTTATTTTCCACTGCAGTGATTTAATGAGATTTTTTTTCCAAATGCTCATTCAGTTCTTTTTTGGATGTCTTACATGTTTACACAAGTACACAAACTCTACTGACACAGTGTAAAAGCAACTAGAGCAGTAAAGATAAACTATAACTGACTTGATGGCTTCATTTCCACCAATCAAAATAAAGCACTGGAAAGAAATTAGTAGTACACAGAAACAAGTAGTGTTCCACATAAATCAATATCAGGGAATCTATTTTACAATCTTTACTATGTTGACTGCTATTTTATGGTCAGCTTGATTTCAGATTGCATGTGTAAGTACAGTTCAGCCTTAAGTTAAGATTGTCAAATAAGGTCCTATATATTGATTAGCATTGTGCCAACATGTGCAGTGCTGCCTGAATACCAAATAGAATTGATACTTAATTAAATAAGCAAGCACTCAACAACTGATCTGATATAAAAAAAAAAAACCTCCTAAAACTCTGGAATGTCAACAAACTCTAAAAAAATCTCCCAAACCAAAACCAACAAAAACCAACCCCATCCAACCCTAAAAACAGAAGGTAAAATACAAAATAGAGCCACTAGAAATGAACTGCAGATATGAAAGGAAAGCTTAAAAATGTATCTATAGTTAATTGAATATATACACATAAATATCTGGAACAGAATTTGAAAAAGTTGGAAGTTTCCCAAAAAGGATCACGTTAAAATGGCATTCAGTACAATGTGCATTAGGACTATTGCTATATATAAAATTAGCTCATTGAAACTTCTACTGATTTTAAAGGAAAGCTCATATGTGTGTATCATTGTGTGTATTTCAGTCCTCCCTGAACCCAGGGCTATTTCTCTATACAGTTATTTTAAATAAAAAGCGTTGTATACTGCCACATTTTTCAGTATCTTTTCAGTTTTTGTGTTCTCTGTTTATGCAAAGTCTGGATATTACTTTGTTTACTAACAGAGAAGGAAATTGCTTGTTTTCTAGTTTGTTCTCTTAAATGAAGTTTGCATAATGTCCAGCTGCCTAGTAAAAAGAAAAAAAAAAAAATTGCCAAATCCAAATCTGCATAATCCCAAAAGATTACAGTATGTGCAAAGGCAAATATATGTTTATAGAAGGTACAACATATTGCTGAAATTTTTGCATGACATTTGTATGTAAGATGGAAGAATAACAGTAAATATTCAATAGTTTTACACACCTATAATTAATGCTAGGAGACATAATATCTATTACTTCAAGACTAGCAAGCCAAAAGCTGTGGCTTGTCATTCAGCTAAGTAAACAATGGTCCCCTCTGAACAGGAAAATTAAAGTCATAAAAACACCACAACTTTGTGTGCTTCTAAGTCTGCTGCCTTCTTCTGGTGGGTCCTTTCAAATGCATCATAAGTTTACCTTTTGGAAGGTAGTCTGTTCTAACAGATCAGTGAAATTAGAAATTACTGGTGATGTGTCTGTCAGGAATTCGGCATTGTGTTGAATAATTTTGGGCAATGCTGATGGAGCTAATTAGGACTGAAGGGCTGCAACAGAACTGGACCAAGATGGACTTTCAGCATGTGCCTGACATACATATATACTATACTTACATCAAAAGGCCATTAAAAGCTAGAATATCTCTAAACATGACAAGAATGCATGACGTACATAAAAACAGCTGCTGTGTACATATAAAATGGACTAAAGTATTTTGTAACCAATTAGCAAATTTGTAATGCTATGCATGACAGAGTGTGATTTTCACAGGGAAATGTAGCAAAGGCCAGCTTTAGTTCATGGAGAAGCAATGAACATTTTTTATTCTTTGGTCAGCCCTTTGATACTGTCAGATTTGGAGACTAGGAAGGACAGTGGTTACTGGCTGATGGAAAACACGTCACTTAGAAAGAGCTGTACAGAACACATCCTGCATAAAAAGCCCTAGAGAAAATATCACGATCTAAACAGGATTTTGGAGTTTGTACAAAATAGGCATGCCATCTTGCCTTTTGGGGGAGGAAAGGAAGGGGTAGGTAATAGCTCTGTAAGGAGCACTCCATTTCTTCCATAGAAGAGTGCTGCTTGTTTTAAATCTACGAGATACAACTGGAGATGAAAAAGGATTTATGTCTTCATTTCCTTCTTTTCTTTCCTTTTGGGGCTGTAGTTTGCTTGTTTTGGAGGAAGGCTGTTATTTTAGAAATTACCCTGGGAAGAAAAGGCTAATTTTCTTAATTGCTGTAGAGCTGATAGGCAGATAACAATATTAAAACAGCAATAAAAAAAAAAATTAGAGCTTGGGGTTATCTGGTAGGCTTGAAATTCTGTGTAGACTATGGAGTAAACTGATAGGACTCCAGATGAAATAGGCAGAGCAGAATGCTCTTTGATTTTCAATTGGTTTATGACAAAATGCTTGCCATATGATTTTGTTCAGAGGAAGAGAAATAAAATATTTCATATGTCTCTCAAACAAAAGTGTCATGTTTGAATAAGTTACACTCCTCCATTTTCTGGGAATAATGCCATAGAGTACCAACAGCTGACCTCTGTGGTGAAGGAACACATGGTCTCGTCTGAAAAAATGACTGTTCAGCTGGTAAAGTAAACTGAAGAAATCCTGCATGGTCAGGAAGTATATCCTCGCTTATATCTTCCAGATATCTTATTTTCCCAGTTTTTTCAATATTAGTTTATAAGAAATTGAAAATTTCATCATTTAGCTTTACACTTGTATGCCAGGTTAGATCAGAAGCTCTGGAAAATAGAGTACCTTATGGACTTCCAATCTGGGCAAACCTGACACAGAAAACTGTAAAGATAGATGGTCTTGATGTTAAAAATATTACCCTATTGTTTTGGTTTGATTATAAAAATTACCTAACTGAAGTCATGCTCAAATAGCTAATGTTGACAAACACTATTTTCTTTCCCAGTAAGACAGAACCTATGGAGGTACTAGCATACCGCTAAGAAAGATTAATCTACCATGTCTTGACATCTTATTGGTCATGCTTAGTCTGCTGCTTGATGTGAGTATTTTAGGTTAATATACTTCTTTTATAATTGAGGCTGACTCAAAATTTCCTCACTGTCAATTAAAACTTTACAGTAGATGTCTTAATACATGGCAGCACAACTGCTCTCTATCATGTACCCTTACTTTCAAATTAACTGTGCAAGAGTGAGACAGAAAAGGATCTTCATTTCCAGGCACCAGTCCTCTGCTTGGGAAATTCCTTCAGCAGGATGTTATTGGTGTGGGAAACAAACAATTGCTCTAGTATTAATGATATAAACCCACTAACTCTGATATAAACTGAGAAAGCATAAGGAGAATCTAGTCATGCAGGAACAAACAAGAAACAAAACATTTTAGCCTCCCTTGACTATTGCTCTGTTTTAAGTTGAAATCTTCCAGTTTGACATGGAAAGCCTGCTAAGTCTGAGACTAATTTGGATATTTATTTTGCCCTTTTATAATTGAATAATGTTTAGTTCTAGGAGACCTTTTCATTCTAATTTAAACATTACATTCTCCATAAATAAATATTTATTCATTGCACATGGTCTTTTCATTACATGCAGACTAGTTTTCAAACTGAAAAAGGTCAGTTCATCAAAGAATACAGGGACGATAATGAAACAAAAGCAACCATTTGTATAATTGTAATGGCAACAAGCAGTCCAGGCTAACAGTATGAAGAACAACTAATGTAATTTCTTTCAAAATCTGCAGTAAGGAAAATGTGAAAACATCAAACATTTCACATAAGAATGTGTTAAAACTGGGTATCTTTTAGCACCCAGAATACAGACCGAAGCCTCATTTATTCACAAAACTGGGCAAAACCCCTGAGGCTACAAGTATACTTGTATGGTAAATAGTGCTTTGGAACATTTTGGGGCACTTCAATGGGATTTTATGTTATGTTAAAGTGTTTGAATGGTTCCTTACATGCTTTTAGGGTACGTTGATGATGACTACCCCAGTCCATTTTCCAGTCTGATACTACCACAAGTTGCCATTTTGCAAACACATTGATATTACCTGCACATCTTAGATCACAGAGCATACTAACTCTAAGAGGCACAATCAAATTAACGGAAGAATCATTCTCCCTAATGAAAAGTATGAATTTGTTAGAGGCAGACATATATGTGTTTTCATATTTGATGTTTTTATTACTTTTATATTTATTATATGACTATTTATTAATAAGGTGAACTGCAACTCTCGCCAAAACAAACTTTTTTTTTTTTTCAAATGGTTAACTCCAGCTAATGAGAGGCACAGCTACTGGAGAGAAAGGGACTCTGAAAAAGCAAGTGATAATCATGAATTATAACATTTTTCAATTATAGTCTAAGTCTATCCCCATATTATTTTTATGTTATATAAGCCCAGATAGATTCCTGTCAAAAGAAGAACAAAAATGTTGGTACAATGTACCTGAAGACTGTAATGAAATACTTCTCTACAAGGTTTGAATCAACTTGCAAAATTTTGAAACAAATTTTCAAATGGATTGCAGTTGTCATTTTTTTATACTTTACAGTAGTAGTCATTAAAAAACAAAGATTAAAACATTTCATTTTTTTCCCCTTTTTTTTTAATTTCCTTTCCTTTTAAATTTGCATTTTAATAAAAGCAAATGAAGGAAATATTTGGAAGTAAGGTGCTTATTCTCTTATCCAATAATTCACAGAGAATCAAAAATAATTTCACTTAATGTTTTAAAGCACAATGACATTATTAAAGAAAGATGCAGTGCAGATACCGCCTGAGATTCATGGGTTAGAAACACATTACATAAAGTGACTGTACATACAGTGACCACCTCACAGATCATGATATTGTGGTTTAACCCCAGCCAGCAACTAAGCACTACGCACCCATTCACTCACTATGCCCCAGTGGGATTGGGGAGACAATCGCAAGGGTAAAAGTGAGAAAACTCATGGGTTGGGATGAGGACGGTTTAATAAGCAAAGCAAAAGCTGTGCACGCAAGCAAAGAAAAACAAGGAATTCATTCACTACTTCCCATCAGCAGGCAGGTCCTCAGCCATCTCCAGGAAAGCAGGGCTCCATCACACGTAATGGTTATTTGGGAAGACAAAACACCATAACTCCAAACGTTGCCCCCCTTCCTTCTTCTTCCCCCAGCTTTATATGCTGAGCATGATGTCATATGGTATGGAATATCACTTTGGTCACTTTGGGTCAGCTGTCCTGGCTGTATCCCCTCCCAGCTTCTTGTGTACCCCCAGCCTCCTCACTGGTGGGGTGGTGTGAGGAGCAGAAAAGGCCTTGACTCTGTGTAAGCACTGCTCAGCAATAATGAAAACATCCCTGTATTATCAACACTGTTTTCAGCACAAATCCAAAACATAGCCCCGTACTAGCTACTATGAAGAAAATTAACTCTATCCCAGCCAAAACCAGCACACGTTTTACAAATTATCTGAAAGCTAGAATGCTAATGCACAGTTCTGTCAACGATACCCATAACCATACCAAACCAAAGATTTAACTTGAACATCAGGTCCTGCTCAATGATGATATATCTATTTGTTGCAACTTGGGGAAATTAAGGAAAATTAAGCAAAAAATAATGAATTCTAACAGTGCATTTTAGATGTTTGCATTATAACTTTTGTAGAACTAGAAGGAAGCAGCCAGTCAATGCAAAGGAATGGTAGAGTATATAAAGATTGTTCTGTCAAATTTCCCTTCTTTCTCTCCAAAACCTGAAAATTGTACAGCAATAGACATGAGGAACTAATATGTTATATCATTGGGGTTTTTTTGAAAGGCAACTATCTTTATGAGAAAACATAGGTATTTAAATGAGACTTTTTTCCTTTTGCAGATATATCATGTTTCCAAAAAAAAAAAAAGTGCTATCATTTGACAATTAAGTTCTTGTAGCTGCAATTGTCTAGGAAGAAAAATATTAGATAGCTTCTGTGGGGAAAAAAACCCACCACCTTCAAATCTGACTTCCCAGTTAGTGGACTTCTAAGCAGCATTGTTTTATGATCCATTGTAAATTTTTCACCCTCACCTTCTGTTAACCCTCATTATTCCACAAGAATCAGTTACGTCTCTCTCTCGCTCTGTTCCCCCTCTTCCCCCCAGTGTGTAGTTTCATAAGACAATGGCTTTTCTTTCAAAGCCAGCTTGGAGTAGCCATGCCATTTGCTCCCTTTGATCATAGCTCACCTGCACAACAGCTTGAGCAGCAGTTGTAAACTGGCTCACTAAAATTACCTGCACTGGGAATAAGACACCATTTTGACCCCTGCAATTTCACTCATCTACATCTGTGGAGAGGCACAAACAGGGACAAGATGGTGAACTCATAAACTGTCTTTTCTGAAAAAAACAGCATCATGAAATTACATCTTTTACCCACTGGCTTTATCTTTTACTTCTAGCCTTGCTAACCTGTCAGTTGACTCCAAATGCTAACTACCCTTTTCCATCAAACTGATCAGCTAACATAATGAACTGAATTTCATGGCAACTCTTCCCAGCATTTATATAGTATCAAGTTTAGTTCTTCCTTTTCAGACCTGAAGAACATTTGAAAAAATATACCTGCTTCATTTTTTCCCAAGCGTATCAGTGGGACTAACAAAAGATACTGGCTCTCTTCCAATTTTGGCAGCATGTAATGGCAGCAGGTAATAATGTAAACTAATGGTACTACGAAATGAATAAAGAAATGGAGATGTAGGAGGAAAAGAAGTTTTTACATCCATCATTACAAAATTTCTTATTTTCAGCAATTTACATTGCTGTTTTCCAAAACATCATTGTAGCTACAGCACCAGATTCTAACTGCTAATTTGTAGGAGCATGTTTTTATTATTTAACACTTTACCTCTATCATAGTGACATCTACAAACTATAATCATGTTTTAGTCTCACTGAGATAAGGCAAAATCATTTGGTTCACTTCTGTCTCTTTGCAGTTACAGGGCTATGACTTTCTTGGGATCGTGGAAAACTGGTGGGATGGGTCCCATGACTGGAGTGTTGCACTGTGGGGTATAGGCCCTCTTTAGGAAGGACAGGATTGGAATACAAGGAGGGGAAGTTGCCCCCTTTATGTGAGAGAGCAGCTGGAGTACATGGAGCTCTGCCTGGGGGTGGAAGAGGAGCTGAGGGAGTTTATGGGTTAGGACTAAAGAGACGACAGGCAAAGGTGACATTATAGTGGGTGTCTACTATAAACCATCTAACCAGGAAGAACAAGCAGGTGAAGCCCTCTACAGACAGACAGGAGCAGCCTCATGTTCACAGACCCTGTTCCTCATGGGGGACTTCAATCACCCACATATGTGCTGGAGGGACAACACAGCAGGACATAAGCAATACAGGAGATTCCTGGAGTGCATTGGTGATAGTGGTAGAGGAGCCAAGGAGAAGAGGTGTTCTGCTGGACCTCATACTCACCAACAAGGAGGGGGCTTGTTGAGGATGTGAAAGTCAAAGGCAGCCTTGGCTGCAATGACCATGAGATGGTGGAGTTCAGGATCCTGAAGGCAAGGAAGAGGGTAAAAAGAAAGCTCACAACCCTGAACTTCAGGAGAGTAGACTTTGGCCTCTTCAAAGATCTGCTCAGAAAAGTCCCACAGAATGAGGCCCTGGAGGGAACTGAGGCCCAGGAAAGCTGGTTAATATTCAAAGATCACATCCTCCAAGCTCAAGAGGGGTGCATTCCAACAAATATGAGGTCATACAAAAATGCCAGGAGGCTTGCATGGATGAACAAAGAGCTCCTGGACAAACTCAAACACAAAAAGGGTGGAAGCAAGGATGTGTAACCTGGGAGGAATACAGAAACATTGTCTAAGAATCTAGAGATGAAGTTAGGAAAGCCAAAGCCCAAATGGCCAGGATGTCAAAAACAAGAAGGACTTCAACAAGTACATAGGCAACAAAAAGACGACTAGGGAAAATGTGGGCCCATTGCTCAATGAGACAGGGGACCTGGTTACACAGGATATGGAAAAGGCCTTCTTTGCCTCAGTCTTTACTAACAAGAGGGATCTTCAGGAATCCCAGGTCCCAGAGACCAAGGGGAAAGGCTGGAGCAAAGAAGATGTACCCTTGGTGGAAGAAGATCATGTCGGGCAACAGGTTAAGCAACCTGGACATACATAAGTTCATGGACCCGGGTGGGATGCACCCACGTGTGTTGAGTGAGCTGGCAGATGTCATTGCAAGGCCACTCTCAACAATCTTTGATCAATCATGGAGACTGGGAGAACTGCTCAAAGACTGGAGGAAAGCAAATGTCACTTCTATCTTCAAGAAAGGCAAGTAGGAGGACCGAGGGAACAATAGGCCAGTCAGCCTCACCTAAATCCCTGGGAAAGTGATGGAGCAGCTAACCCTGGAAACCATTTGGAGGCACATGAACAACAAGAAAATCATCAGGCATAGTCAGCATGTCTTCACCAAAGGAAAGTCATGCTTGACCAACTTGATAAAATGTCTGTGATGAAATGACTGGCCTGGTGATGAGGGGATAGTACTGGGCATTTTCTCCCTGGACTTCAGTAAGGATTTTGACACTGTCTCCCACAGGATCTTCATTGGGGTCAGCCCATTGATATGGACTTCTCTTGAGCTTGGAGGAGGCAATCCTCAGATCAGCTGTTGATGTATGGGATAGATGCACAGACAGTGAAGTGGGTTGAAAACTGGACCAGAGAGTGGTGATCAGTGGCTCAAAGTCTATTTGGAGGCCTGTAACTAGTGGTGTACCCCAAGGGTCAATATTGGATCCAGTCCTGTTTACCAGTCCTGTATTTTGTTAATGAAGGTTAACAATCTGGATAATGAAGCAGAGTGTACCCTCAGCAAGTTTGCAGATGACACAAAATTGGGAGGAGTGGTTGATATGCCAGAGGGTCATGCTGCCATCTAGAGGGACCTTGATGGGCTGGAGAAAAGGACTGACAGGAACCTCATGAGGTTCAACAAGGGGACGTGTAATGTCCTGCACCTGGGAAGAAACAACCCGACGCACTAACATATCCTGAAGGTAGTCCAGCTGGAAAGCAGCTTGGCAGAAAAGAACCTGGGGGTCCTGATGCACACCAGCAATGTGTCCTTGTTGCAAAGAAGGCCAATGGTATCCTGGGCTGCATTAGGCAAAGTATTGCCAGCAGGTCAAGGGGGGTGATCCTTCCCCTTTACTCAACACAGGTAAGGCCACACCTGGAGTCCTGTGTCCAGTTCTGGGCTCCTCAGTACAAGAGAGAGATGGACATACTGGAGAGGGTCCAATGAAGGGCCACCAAGATGATTAAGGGACTGGAGCACCTGTCATACAAGGAGGGGCTGAGAGAGCTGGGACTGCTTAGCCTGGAGAAGAGAAGGCTCAGGGGGAATCTCATCGATGTGTATAAATACCTGAAGGGAGAGTGTAAAGAAGAAGGAGACAGGTTTTTGTCAGTGGTGCCCTGTGACAGGACCAGAGGCAAAGGGCACAAACTGAAACACAGAAGATTCTGTCTGAGCATCAGGAAACTCTTTTTTACTGTGAGGGTGATTGAGCACTGGCACAGGTTGCTCAGAGAGGCTGTGGAGTCTCCATCCTTAAAGATATTAAAAGTCCGTCTGGATGCAGTCCTCGGCAACTGGCTCTAGGCTGCCCTGCTTGAGCAGGGGGAGTTGGACCAGATGACCTCCTGAGGTCCCTTCCAACCTCAACCATTCTGTGATTCTGAGATTCTGTGATTTAGACTATCACATAGCTAAATTTGCAGTTCATCTCTCTGGTTTCCCTAATATACCCTATGTAATAAGTTGATTAACAGCATCTTCCAGCATGACTACAACTGAGATCAAGAAGTTGATGATCAAGGGTCTGGGAAGCCTGCCGTATGAGGATAGGCTGAGAGAACTGGGTTTGTTCAGCCTTGAGAAAAGGAGGCTTAGAGGTGATCTCATCACCATGTTCCAGTACTCAAAGGGGAGCTACAAAGAAGATGGAGACTCCCTTTTTACGAGGAGTCACATGGTGAGGACAAGGGGTAACGGGTACAAGTTACTCCCAGGGAGATTCCAATTGGCCACGAGAGGTAAATTTTTCACAATGAGAACAGTCAATCATTGGAATAATCTCCCCAGGGAAGTGGTTGACTCCGCTACGCTGAACACATTTAAGACTCAGCTGGACATGGTGCTGGACCATCTCATCTAGATTGTGCTAGAAAGGTTGTACCAGATGATCCTTGAGGTCCCTTCCAACCTGGTATTCTATGATTCTATGATTCTATAAGTTGTGTTGTTGCTAGGGGATCTGCCACCTATCAGTGCCTTGTCTTTAAAGAAGTCAAGGTAAGAGGTGCATTCCTCAGTTTCCTCTCAGTGCTGTGGCCTGTTCCTCAATATAATCATATAAAATAGCCGTGTATTACACTGGGGATGAAAATAAACTTGAGCAGCCTGCTGAAGCATTGTCAAAAACAAAGTCTCTGTCTCTCCCTCTTGCTTTCCATCTTGCTCTCCCTCGCTCTGTAAGAGCTCTTAAAAACTGTACTTTAAGGAATTAATGACCCACTTTCATCATGCAACCATTTGACAAAGTTTTTCATTCTCATTCAGGTTGAAATTGGTGCTGATAAGGGATCTGGCATCTTCATTCACATACATGAATAATTGTTTGGATTAAAGCGGAGATGAGCCCCAAGAAAGGATAAATGGTATACACAGGTTCCATTACATTATTAAATGGACTAATATCTAATGTATTCTAGCAATATCTGGATTTATTCAAGCACATAAAAAATAGAAAATAGAACTTAGATTCTTGAATGGGGTCTGTTGGTTTTGTTTCTGGGGTTACATTATATTACAAAATGTCAGGCTTACCTATTCCCTGGCATATCTCTTCTAGAACAATGCCATTTAATTTCGTCTTCGGAATATAGTACTAGATTTTGGGTTTGACCTATAGATCATTCTGAAAAGCTGTAGCCAACAGGAGAAACCACTGCAATGTAATTCTTCTGTTTTTACTTGGAAGAATATAATGAATCATGTACCTCTTTACTTTTTTCCCCCTCCTTTTTTTCTTTTTCTCCTTTGATTAACATATAAACAAAACCTCTAAAATTATTTAAAGGCAAAAGCATGTATATGGAAGTAATTATTGATCTCCATGGTGATATTCACTGACACAACATTAGGAAATAAATTGAAGACCTGACATTCTGTATAGGCTTAATTTAGCCTTCAGAAGGGAATTGAAAAAGGCAGTAATAAAGAACTTACTTTAGGAACTGAACTTTACTTTAAGATCATATATTTGCCTGCTTTTTCTCCCACTTCTGAAAGCTCATAGCCAGAAGAAGATGATTGTATTGAGACAGAATTCTTTTTAATAGATGTTTTTCATGGTGTTTTAAGCTTCGAACACTACTTGCATCTTGAAAAACTTGGGCAATGCTGTCTGAGTATTGTCTGAAAAACAACAAAATCCTTTCATCAGGCTGACCGTCTGGAAAAAAAAATGACAAATAATTCCCCTACACAGACTTTTTGAAATACTGTGTTTTGATGGGTGAGATTAGATGTTTTAGATTGAGGACACTTCTTGCTTAGAGGGACAGTGTCAACCTCAGCATCTTTTTGCTTAAATAAAGGCTTTTCTTCAGCGCTAAAAACACCTTAAATACTCAGACTTGACTTCTCTTCACAATGCTACTTTTTCTCTCACCAATTTTGCAATATGGTGCTTGTTTTAACATTTTTCTTGTTTTCAAAGTACAAGCAGAGGTGTTGACAACTTTCCTTCTTCCTGTTTAATTGCCCCAACAGAATAACATCATCAAATTAATAACCATTGCCCAGAGAACATCAACTTTGAATTCCAAGAGGGATCAAATTTGATATTCTTATAATGTCTTCCAGAATTACCAATGTTAACTGGATAAATTATCTCTTGATTTTTTAAATAAACCAGGTTTGAAATTCAGCACGCAAATCCTCATACAAATTTTACATGATGAACTGCTCTAGGGTCTTCCCATTAGCTGGAAAAAGTGACACTCTGGAAAACAGTGGCATTTTTATTTTTAAAAGGCCATCATTAGTTTTTAAAGCACGTGTGCTGGTTTTGGCTGGGATAGAGTTAATTTTCTTCATAGTAGCTAGTACGGGGCTATGTTTTGGATTTGTGCTGAAAACAGTGTTGATAATACAGGGATGTTTTCATTATTGCTGAGCAGTGCTTACACAGAGTCAAGGCCTTTTCTGCTCCTCACACCACCCCACCAGTGAGGAGGCTGGGGGTACACAAGAAGCTGGGAGGGGATACAGCCAGGACAGCTGACCCAAAGTGACCAAAGTGATATTCCATACCATATGACATCATGCTCAGCATATAAAGCTGGGGGAAGAAGAAGGAAGGGGGGCAACGTTTGGAGTTATGGTGTTTTGTCTTCCCAAATAACCATTACGTGTGATGGAGCCCTGCTTTCCTGGAGATGGCTGAGGACCTGCCTGCTGATGGGAAGTAGTGAATGAATTCCTTGTTTTTCTTTGCTTGCGTGCACAGCTTTTGCTTTGCTTATTAAACCGTCCTCATCCCAACCCATGAGTTTTCTCACTTTTACCATTGCGATTGTCTCCCCAATCCCACTGGGGCATAGTGAGTGAATGGGTGCGTAGTGCTTAGTTGCTGGCTGGGGTTAAATTGTGACAGCATGCTACCAGCTTAGTTTCCAGCTGTACTGAGCACCCTTTTATGAGTTTTCAGGTACCCTAAGAAGAGGAAGGATGGTGCTGTTAATATTACAGGAGTTAGGAGAGCTAGATTCAAGCACCTCGTTTTGCCACAGATGTCTTCTGTGATATTAAGCAAGTTGCTTTATCTCCATTCCACTTTCTTTCATGCCAGCAATATAAGACAACAGGATGTTGCTCCTTTATTAGATTGTTGTGAGGATATTGAAAGCCTAATCATGGCCCAGTGGTGAAATTACTCAGCCAGGAACAAAAGACTGGAAAGCCTGTTCCCTCAGTTAAATTTGTTTTCATTGAACAGTTGTTATGGAATTAATTAAAGAGAAGGATCACAGCCCTCCAGCTGGCTGCAGGAAGACACAGGTGAATCAGACTCTGCCCTCTTAGTTGGGCAAAGCAGCTCCTGTGGATAATTTTCAACATTTCCTGTGCAATACCCTAACTAGTAGATTTCTGTGCAAAAGTACCATCATTAATACCTTTATGTTTTAATTTAACCCAGCTAGTCCAAGTTGATTGCTTGAGCTAAAGACACCCATCATTTTGAGCTTTCTCTATAATTTCCTAAATCAATAATGTACTGGCTACCTCTTAGGGCTTTCAAACATGTAAACTACCTACATGATTTGCTTAATTGTCAAAAAAGTTATTTTGGAATATTTCTTTTAATTCTGTACCTACTTGTGCACACAGAAATGTTCATGAAGTCATTTCATTGTCTCATTTGAAATATTCACAAGAGAAATAAAATCAAACATTTGTGTATATAATAACTTCATTTTCATAAAGTCTTCAAATGAAAAGGAAAATAAGAGAACAAAATGAGCTGAAGAGATTTAAGAAATTATCCAACTAAGTGTAGTCTTCCTGTCAACAGATACACCTCCTACTTTTACCAGTATAAGCACATTGATTTATTTCTATACACTAAGATATACTTGAGACAGGGGTATATATTAAGCATTTTGCAAGAAATTCCAGTGCTGCAATTGTGTGTTCTAAGTTTGATTACCACGGAGAGGCTTATTACCTTTATACCATGATTTGAAAATATTTTTGCTCACTATTTAAATATCTTTGCAATAAAATTTCTCGTTTTGAAGATATATTGTATGAAAAATTATTATCTTTGTTACATTAATGTTAATTTCTCTCAGCTTTTTTTTTCCCTTGTCATAATTAGTACCTTACTCCTTAGGAATTTCTAATTCAACATATGGAAGTCAATATAGACTAGGTCTCACTAACATTAAACATAGTCTCTTTTAATTTTAGCACATGGTGGATGAAATTCTGGTCCCATTCAAATAAATGAAAGAGTTCTCATTAAGATTAGTATCATCATTTCTTCTCTTACCTGCTGTGTAAGAAACAGGTCTATTACTTCTTCTCTGACAGTGGAAATATGAGTAAGGCCTATAGCTCAGTGCTTGAGCTCACCTTTCAGGCACACAAGGCTCTGGGTGTCGTCCTCTATATCTGTGAGCTTGTCGGATGCTTCTTTCACAGGGATGACAGCCAAGCAGGGAACAGTAATTTCTTCACCTGGCACTACTGTAAGATTAAGGTCTCAGTTCAAAATACTCATGTTGCATATTTCTAAGGATGCATGTCTAGAACTATCTTTGTCTGCAAATACCTTGCAAAATCAACACCTTAAGCATGCACTTTTTCCCTGCATTAATGATCTTGCCTAGACCAGAGCAGCCTGAAGCACTCTCCAGCTTGGCCTCAAGATTCACTATGGCTCAATGACTTTCAACCAGAGTAAGACTTAAGCATGCAGCAGTTCCACTTGAGCTCTAGTTTCTATTGGAAAAGACGTTCCATCTGGGCTGGCAGGAAGCCATGGACTGCTTCTGCGTGTCTGAATGATTAGGGGAAGAAGGACCCCAGGATGCAACAGGTGTGTTTCAGCAGGAATTACAGAAATTTAGCAAAAGGGATGAACACATATAACAGTATGAGTTTGCTTATGTTTTTGGAATACAAGAACATGCATTTGTCAGAAATTCAACTCATATAAACAATTATTTTAAATTAAAATATATTTATATTTTAAGCATGCTAACTATGTTCAGCTTTGTTGCTTTTGTTTTGTTTTTTTTTTTTTTTTTCAAGGATGCTTATGTCTGCATTTTAAAAAAAGGAACATTTTAGGAAGAATTTTGGAAGCTGAAACTTTTGGGTTTAGATATCAGCTCAGGAATTCTGAACAGTGCAGTAAATAATTTTACTTACATTTATTAAACCATCAAATCCTTAGAAAAAACATGGAGGGAAAAAGAACTGAGTCAACTGTTATCATGTAATTGAGGGCAACTGCACTACATCTTCTCAAGACTGGAAAAATAATGTAATTTGGAAATTAAAGTAAGAATGCTTCATATACTATGCTATTATACTTTAAACTTGGAAAAGAGATTATTTATAGTGCAGAAACTCTATAATAAGAAGAATCCTCAGGGATCATACTATAATTTTATTTTTTTCATTATTTTTTGAGTCAGTTTTTACAGAAAACAGACCAAGGGAAAATCTATTATCACTACTTTAACAGAAGGCCACAGCTTCTTAATAATTCCAGGGACTGGAAAGTCTCTATGTCTTCCTGTCTGTTTGTACTTTGCCTAGTTCATTTGTGATCCTTATTAGCAAATATAAACTTATTTGGAGTACAAATAAATAACCAGCATTAATATCTTATTCCCATTCAACACTTCCTCTAGAAATTTTACTGAGTTATTTCAGTAAATCAGTGTATATATTAACATAACACTTGCCAGAATGATTCTACACAGTAATATTATCTTTGCCCACATAGTTCCCTTTAGAATAGAAATATTATTTAAAGATAAATAAAAAAGTTTGCAAAAATCACAGGGTCTTTCCTTTTAATTTTATTCTAACTCCTACTTTAGTTTGTGTACATTACATTGTTAGAACTATTAGAGGACTGCAAGGTGCACAACCCTTCTATTCAGTCTTCTATATCTTCTCAGCAGCCCTTAATCATTAATAAATATCAATGATCAACACTCTATTTATGGTACTTATTTCCAAATGCTTTAAACATATCTGATCTCATTATGTCTCTCAAAAAGCAGTTGCTTTAGAAAACTAGTTTTTTAGATATTTTTATTTTCTGACTGTCTTTCAAATTTACAGCACAACAAAATGTACCTATTTTTGAAGGAAGCCCAAACAAAAAGGTCTCCTTTTTTCTCCTACCAAAAAGGAAGTAATTTGATTTATTGCAAGGACTTTTCATTATAAATTATTTTTATTAAAAATTTAGGGATTATTTTTCAGCCAAAATTCTACCATTCTTCTAATCACTTACAGCAGATGCAGTTGCCACAAAAAGAAAGCTTTTCTTCTGCATAGTTCTATATAATCAAATAAAACAGGTCATGTTCATAAATTTTGCATAGGTACTGCCACAACACTGCACAGAGGAGAAAGCCTAATCATGGCCCAGTGGTGAAATCACTCAGGAAACGTGTAACATATTATTGGACTGTTAAAGCACCACTCAAAAAGGAAAAATCTCCTCAAATGTAATGTCCCCTGGCAACTAGCATGATGTGACAACTTGTTTAAAAATTTTGAAATGCCTGCAAACTCACACTGGATTATTGGAACCTAATTTGACATTAATGTTTCTGATGGGTGAGGAGTCCATTTCCTGAGAAATACTGATAAAGAGACTCTCCCTTACATAGAGCAACATAAAATGACATACATTATAAAAATATTTGGAGCTATTTCTACTTTTAAAAGGAACTTTTGCTCCTGAAATGAAGAAATGCAGAGAAAGAATGACAGAGACACATGAATTTCTGTTTTTGCTCTTTATGTAAAATAAAATCAGAAGAATAATGCTTTTGTCAAATTAATCATCAGATTAGAAATAATATTTAAGTACGTATTTTAAGGGCAAGGGGCAGCTTTGAATAACAAGTGGGGAGGGTTGATTGTTTCTGTAGTTGTTTTCACAAAAATTAGATAAAAGAAAGTTGAAACAATAAACTTTTTACATTTTTACACGTTTGAACCTGCATTTACCTTTTCTGTACAATCAGAAAGGAGAGCTTTGTAACTGAAAGTTGAAGCTGAAAATTAATCACGATTCCAAGATAAGGATGTTAAAGGAAATGCACATACCAAGACTCATGATAAAATAGTAGGCGTTAGCAGTACTGACATAAACAGAATGTTTGGACTTTGAGATAGGTTTTCTAGCATCTCAGACTGCCAGGGAGCCTACTTCCATCTTTATCACTGTGGAGGACTGAGAGAGGATTTGCAGTTTGGTTCTCATCAGCCCCACCACTGATTTGTGTAGAGGTCATTGCTGTATGGCAACCAAGCGTCAGGCAACACTGAACAGCTGCCTTGACAGCTTTTCCAATACAGGGGGTGCGAGAAAGTGAGAATTGAAATCTAGGTCTCTGGGATGCTGTGCTACTGGATACCCCCCTTCTCCCCCCATCTCTCATTTTTGGCTTTTTTTTTTTTTTTTTTAAACCAGTTCACTGAAAGTTTGAAAGGCTTCAAGTGTGAGGTAAATATTGTTAGGTCACTTAGCTGCTTGTCAAACACTATAGTGAACATAACAAATCTGCAGAGGCCCCACCCTATGAATGGATTTTCTAAAGGAGGCCAACATGTTTTTATCACATGTAACATCTGAACGAGGAACTGCTTTCTACACATATTTGATGCAAATGAGAGCATGCACTCACATGAGGAGTCCTGCTGATTTCAGTGAGACATCTTGCATGCATACTGATTTGCAACATTGAGACTGTTCTGTGGCCAGTAAGGCTCAGCTGGAAGCTTGTCAAAGTCAGTTCTAAATTTATATAACATAGGAATCAATTTGTGCATATTTTCTCCATCTTTGCATTTGGCTTGAGGCAGTGTTTGTAGCTGATTGTCTTGAATAGTGGCAATATTGCTCTTATTTTATCAATTTATTTAACTAAAGAAAGCCACACAGTATTGAAAATTTATTTTTGTTGTCTTTTTTTTTTTTAATATGCCTAAATATTTAACCTATTTATGCTTTAAGGATTCTATGCCAAAGCTAAATTGAAAATTACAGCTTAAATGTTTTCATACCATAAGTTGAGAGTTTCAGCAGTTCATGCGTACTTTAGCAGACCATCTCTGAACTGGAAAGGCACTGAGGCAGACTTACATATGGCAACACCAGTGCACATCATACGTGTTTTAGCACTTCTACAGCTCTGATTCAGGCACCCAGAGGATAACATGTTGAATCCATTTTTTTGTAAAAGCTGGTCTTGGAAAGGAAGGGATTTTAATGGAATGTGTGTGTTGAGGAGGTTAAGAGTAACAGATGCCTGAAATTAAGTTTGTCTGTAACCTTCAAGGCATTATGCAGACTAATAAGATGTAGAAGAATTGCCACTACATCTGTTCCTGTTTGCTCAGATTTAAGATGAACACTCAAAAAAATATTCCTATTCTGGAGCCCTATTTGTTGAAAATAATATAATTTGTGCATACACATTCATGCTGTGTATTTAGTGCTTGAGGAAAGCAACTAAGTGGGATACTTTTCTTCCTCTTTATATTAATATTTAATTAAAAGCTCAAGAAGATCACATTTTGACAGATACTCTTTTAGCCATAGGAAAAAAACATATGCAGTAATATTTTTTTTGTTTGATCTCTTTTTTTGGGTCAACTTACATTCATACACAGACACACGCACATACTGCATTCCATGATAGGGACACAATGCTGTTAGTAAGTTTTTATGCTTGAGGCCAGGGAAATTGTATCACACTTGCTTTTGACTCCAGATCAAGAACTGTAGCCGTAGCATGAAAAAGTAAAAATAGAGAAAAGACTTTGAAGGTTTGAAATGCTGAAATTCATAACTCTGACTTGTTAGTTTCTTGTTCGTAGTACTATTTGCTGCCTTGCTAATGATCTTCCATTTGGGATGGATCCAGTCAGTGTATCTACTATTCTTTTAAACTCATATGGAAGTTTGAAACTTCACAATAATCTGTTTCACTGAGACTTCTGGGAAAAAAAAAAAAACAAAAAAAACCAAAACCCAAACAAAAAAAACCCTACAAAACCAAAAAATACAGGTTCATGAGATGCAAAACTTTTTATTTAAACAAGTGATTTCTAAATCAAAGAATATTATAAAATTGTTAGCCGAGTTCTCCAGTCATGGCACATTCAAAATTCACACTGAAATAAAACTCCTTTTGGACCCAACAATCACCATGTTTCAAGTTTTACATGTACCCGTCTTCAAAACACAGTAAAAGAAGGGAAAATTCTAGGTATTCGTACCTTATAGTTGTGTAACACAGAGAAAATAGTGCCTTGTGTGCTCATAATGCACACACCCCCAATTTGCAGACCTTCAAGAAGACAAAAGTGTCTGTTTTCAAATAAATTATAGACTACATAGTGAATCTCTAAAATGCCACAATTCACTCTTCAGTTTGTTTCTGATGAATTATTACTCTAGAGGCCAAATTGCCTGTCAATGATTTATGGACTTTCTGAATATAATCATTCCAGAAGAGAAAAGGGTCTCTGCCACAGGAAAATGTGAAGACATCTGGAAATGACATTACTGTTACTAATTCCTAATATTAAATATAAATATTAGTGTAAGGTTGATGTCTCTTAATATTAATACCAGCACAAACGTTGCCTCCATTAATGTAGTCTCATCTCAGCTGAGGAAATGAATAAGAGTGGAATATAGTTGTGCTCTTCAACATTTTTGTCCTGATATCAATAAATGTGATGGATAACTGAGGATTTGAAGTATTACCTTGGTAAATCTGTCCAGTAGCATTAACATTAGGCAGTACATAATGATGATTTTTAATTAGATCCAGATGCCATCAAGCTTGGACTATACATTTCCAGGGTTAAAAAAAATACTATGGGGGGGGTAAGAAAACAAAAAATAATAATAAAAAAAAATCATATGCCTTGAAAAATAGTTTTGAGACATTATATTGTGGACTAACCAGGGTGAAAATTATTAACTGCATGCTACAGCAGCATCCAAACATCTGTCTTAGTGGCCTAGATAGCATCCTGTGCATTTGCAAAAAGACCATGCACCTCTAAGCCTACACCTGCCATGTGACCAGACATCCCTGTGCATATGCATCATGCATGAGCTCTACACATTTAAGAAAACTGATGTGTCCCCAAAGAATTTTATCTACTTCATAAGCACTGCTCAGTGTATATCTCCTTTTACTAGACCTTTACCCACTCAGCTCATGTTGGAAGAATTTTTGGAAAAGAGGGTTTCATACTGGATTTATTCTGGTTGAACACTTTTAGTTTTAAAGGCTGAGTTTTTCTGCATGTCTGTAAGTGCAGCTCTAAGTAGGAGACTACTACTGGTACCTGAACTTTAAAAAAAGGCAAGTTATATACTTTGTAACAAAGTTTTATTGTAAATAACTTAGGTCGGTTTTAACAGGTAACAAAAAGATCTGTTCTTCAGCACAAATTGACAGAATCAAGTCATTTTGCTATCCCAGTGGAGGCTCATTTCTGATGTCTGGGTGACAGTGCAGTGGTACTTACACTGTGATATGTTTCATGTCAGAACAAGAATATCTAACAGATTTTTGTCAAAAGCAAACACTGAAAGCTCTGACTCGGTCAGCTGGGTTTCTGTCTGAATAAGTCACCCTGCCCTGCTCCTTTCAGGGAAATGTCATAGACCCAGCTGCTGTGTAAGTTTAACCACATGTATGCATGGTATATAGCCCACAACATCTTTTCCCTGTAACTCATTTATTTCCACCACCCTGAGCTACACATGAACTTCCTCTATGTAGAGTACCAGAAAAAGAATATATTAGTCAAGGATTACATTTATAATACTAAGAGAAAGGCAAGGATTTTTTTTTTAATGGTAGAAACAAATTATTGCCTTCAGTTCTTGTGGTTTCTGCTTCTTCTTTGTTTATTATCACAGTCATGTTTTTGTTTATGTAGTTTAACATTCACTCAGACAATGTGAGGAAAAAAAAAAGTTTTTAAGTGAGTTTGGAAAAGATTTTTAAAAGTATCAGAGGACAGAGAGTTCTAAATTCCACTAAAAATTGATAGGAATTGTACGCATGCATTCCAATATGATTTTTAAAAAAAACAACAAACCAAACAAACAAAACACCTCAATACTTGATTCTAGAGAGGAATAAAGCTTGTGACAATCCAGTTTTTAACAAGATAGGATTTCTTTTATTAGATTTGATTTTGACATGGGATTGAGGGCAGGTATTAATACATTATCTTAGAAATCCTAGTTATGGGGAGTTTATACTGTGAATTCACAGGTAAAAATCAGTCTGAGCTATTTATATTGTTTCTAGGAGACCCACAAGCTTCACTTCCTTTCCCTGTTTCTAGAGGAAGCCCCTGCACCGGTCTGTTCCTACCCCTGCTGCTCTTCCACCACAGATACTAAGGACCTCAGCTTCAGGTCCTTGTGGCTTTTTAGGTAGGTGGATCCACTAGACAGCAAAGAGAGGGGGAAGAGAGGCTACAGCATTATTCTGAAATACACCACAAAGCCTGTCCCTGGCATTTAGGCCAATAGATGCAGATTGTTCCATGTCCAATTTACTGACAGTGAACTTGAAACAGATCAGCTATTTCCACCTTGCACAGCATTTGTAGCCAGATTGGGGCTTCTACCACTCTGTAAGAGAATTCTCTCCTGACATCATGTGTGTTATAATCATACGGCTGAATTATAGCATGCTAGAGTAATGTTTTTACAGAGTAAAAGCAGAATAATACATTGCTTGCTCTAGATGCTATGATAGCAGATGGGGTCTCTGAGGGACAAATCCTGTTGAAAGACTGTAGAGAAGAAGGAACCAAGGTTAGTGCAGTCTTGTCTGTATTGTCTTTCCCAGAGTGATCTCCACATCCTTAAACTTCAAACACGGTTTATTTTAGAAGCAGCTAGATATTGCAAGCAAAAAGAGAGCCAGGTAGAGAAGGAACATTTGTGCGATAGAGGCAGTCAGGGAATCAGGATCCAGGAGCGAAAAGGGGACTAAATTTTTGGCAGGGGAGATGTACTCTTTAAAAACGTGTAGCTAACAAAACTCTAGCTTTATAGTCATTGCCATTTCTATATCCCAGGTAGTCTGGTTAAATAACATTTTAGAAAGACCAATGAGCTGTCTATGTTACTGTTTAAGATTTTATTCCATGCATGACGTACATCATGACAGAAAGCCCTAAGGAAGTCTTTGAAATGCTACCTACACAGATTGTGATGAAGACAGATGAGAAGTGGGGTTTTCACACCTTGTTAATGTCTAAGAGATAACAATTAATGCCAAAATAGACTATGACAGGCATCTGGGTGAATATCTTATTGTGGGTACAACAGAAAGATGTTAGTACAGGAATAATTTAATCGAAGGGGTAAGCCTGGAAAAATAGAATAAAATAGAATAAAATAGAAGAATAGAAAAGGGAAGGGAAGGGAAGGGAAGGGAAGGGAAGGGAAGGGAAGGGAAGGGAAGGGAAGGGAAGGGAAGGGAAGGGAAGGGAAGGGAAGGGAAGGGAAGGGAAGGGAAGGGAAGGGAAGGGAAGGGAAGGGAAGGGAAGGGAAGGGAAGGGAAGGGAAGGGAAGGGAAGGGAAGGGAAGGGAAGAAGGAAAGGAAGAATAGAATAGTTCAGTTAGAAGGGACCTACAGAGATCATCTAGTCCAACTGCCTTCATCTAGTCCGACTACCTAGATGAAGAACACCAAAAGATGCATTCAACATCCTTTTGAATGGATGAAGATGGAACGAGATCACATTTGTTCATGTCAGAAAATAAAAGATCGTAACAAACAAAACACAGGAAGATAGACTAAAAATATCATCTTACAGGTGTTAGAAAAAAGTAATCTTACAGATGTTATATAGACCCTAAGTACTTAAAAATTATATTGATGCACATATTATTGCTTATTATTTAGATGTATTGCATCAAGTGTCCCAGAGGAAATACTTAATACTTATTTCTTTATTCACAAGAATTTGCAAACTTTTTGAAAACTTTGAAATTGGGATTTTTGCCAAAACAAAAACTGAAGCTAAATACTCTAACTGGTATGAGGATTTCCCTAAATAAGGAAAGGAGCAGATAATTCCAAATATCAATTTTATTTCTTTCTCTCTTTGGGTTGGTCCATAAGTGTCATATCAGTCCATCCACAGCAAAAAAGAACTCAAGAACATTAAATATTTAGCTTATTTCTGTAATTCCTGGCAGAACCAGAAATATACCTATGAAATTGTGTTTATTCAAATCTAGGAGAAATGTTGTCATTTTCTTGAATAGGATGGCAATATTAAATATATTTTAGGATCATCCTGTTTTAGCTTTAAATCTAGATCTGCAATCAGGTACAGGTAGCACCAAGTGGGAATAACAAAACAATGGACTTATATAAGGAAATAAAAGTATTTTTTTCCCCTCAGAGATATATCTAGTTTTTTATGCACTTTTTTTCTTTTTAAGTGGAAAATAATGTAGAGCATGTGAATAATATGAATTAAGAAGATTTTTTTGCTAACAGAAATAGTATAACATAAAAAAAAGGATTTGAGCTGTTATGAAGGTGCAAAATGATAAACACATGTGAAAGAGATCCTCAAATAACATCTGAAAATCAGTATCATAAAATTATATGGTTTGTCTCCTTCTGAATTTTCACCCATGTTTTCTTAATGGTTGGCACAGGCTCATCACTCAGCACCATGTTCTAAGGCAATCAACACCCTGAAAATAATATTTCTGTAAGCTTATGTTAGTTAATAGTTATCTAACATGCTCCTAATTGCAAGGCAAGTCATGTGTTTAAGAATACATTTTTCCCTGGAAAGACTTTTAGGAAGCTCTGGGTGTGTGTACATGCACACACATATATTATTCACATTCTGGAGCACAGCTCCATGCGGAAGACTTGTGATGGTATGAATAGGAGTTCTCACTACCTGCAGCATTTCTGTGATAGAAAGAACTAAAATTGCATGTAAGGCATACAAAGTCTTTAAGCTATGGCCTAATTCAACCTTTGACAGAGAGAGAAGGATTCTTTTTTTCTTTAAGGTTCAATGTAAGTACATAATAGCCTGTTTACCTTTGCATCTCCACAAATCACAGCAGATCCATACTGTTTGACTTCCTTTGGCATTAGCTTTGTAAAAATGTCTCTTTTTATTTCAGTGACACAACAGATAAGATTTTAAAGAGGTCTGCCTATACTCAAGTTTTGATATTTATACCTCAGTAAAAATATTGTCAACTGATTATATGAGCAGAAAACCAGCAGGCATAATGTATATTTCTCAGTTCCCAACTTCTGTTCAATTAAATCACTACCTGAAGGAAATTATAGTAGTGACTTACTAGTCTTTGTTAAAATAAATGGACATGCCCCTCCTGGTACAGAATAAGTCCCTAAATTGTCAAAGTTGAACCTACACCTTAGAAAGATAAGCCTAAATATTTCCAAAAGTGACCAGAGATTAGTAGCGTTGCTTCCTTCTCCTTTCTGCCTTTTTTTTTCCCCTCCTACATCTTCACACTAACACTCTGGCCATTTATGCTTCTAAGGTTGCTATAAAAGATACTAAGATGCTCTAGATTACAGCAAGTTCAGAGTTTTAAAAAATAAGTTTTCTACTAGATGCTCATTACATATCTAGTTACATATTTATAAAGATGTAACATCTTTCTCACATAGGGAGACAGGAGTGATCCAACAGCGTCAGAGGGAGTCTGTACTTTTCTTTGTAAGTCAACAAACAGACCCATACCTAGATTGTATATATAGGAAACCACAAATACTTCTGAAAGCCCGTTTCTTACATAAATTTAAAAAAATAATGTTGGAAGGAAGGCTCAAAAATTAAAACCACACCATGTGTTTAAAAAGACAGGGAAAACAAAGAAACTGTATGTACATTCCCCTTATTGCATCACATCGCTTTTGCTTTGTTGTGAATAATTTCACATGACAGTGAAAAGGTCAATGAGCATAAAAAGCTTTCAAACTATTATCCAGAAAACAAAGCAAACACCACTGGCACAAATACACATTGTGATGATTACTCACTGCATTTTGCAAGCACCAGCTGAGTATAAAAAGTTAGTACACTGTCACTGTTTTTCAAGGTTTTATTTTCATAAAGTTCTGAAGATAAAAATGTCTTTGCAAATTTTAATTGCTTTAGCAAATAAGTATTGCATACTTTAATATACGAAGGAGAGGAAAAGAAAAAGTTAATTTTGTCTTCATATATTTATCATGACCAAAATAATTTGTTTCAGGTGTTTGACTTGGAATTGTTTTTCCTTTATTTTTTTCTTTTCTAAAAAAATCCCTTAAGGTTTCTTAAACTGAGAATACCAATTGAATTTTTTTTCATTTTCCTATAACATATGTGCTGTCAAGCAGCAGTAGTAGCTTGTGTGTTACCAGAGTGTAGTTTGTTACCCAGAAAATTGTTATTACATTGTTTCTACCCCAAGTATTTATTATACTTGCCCTGGAAAAAAGCAAGCATATGAGCACATTGAGTAGCTAAGATGGTCCATTTTGACTTATCTATTGAGAAATAATATTGATGAAATAGTGTTTTATTAGTGGCGGCTTGCATATATTAAGTTACTCTAAGGATTATTTTATGAATTACTATTTTGGAATAGTTTTAAATAGACAAACTGTTGAAGAATCTATTTGTTTTCCTTTTCACGTGCACAGACACATATGCTTGAGTGAAGTTAGATGAAAGCTGAAGCTGAAATTAGCAGTAGCCTAAGGGCATTACTGGAATTACTAGGCCATTTAAAATATATCAGTATCATGTCTAATATAATAAAAGTAGAGTCATAGCTGTAGCACAATTAAGAACAAGAGACTATGCAAAAGGTTGTCAGATTCTGTTAGCTGAAATAAGGCTAAAATAAATGCATTATCTGTGTGGTTATGGCTTTTTACCAGAAAATCATCTCCAAAAAGATGTCCTTTGATAGTTCTAACTCTACTGCTTTTTGCTTTGGGTGTTTTGTTTTGTTTTGTTTTTCTTGAAGAGGTGAATTTACTGAAATACAGCAGTATAGTCTCCTGTTTAAAACAACAAAATAAGTAACAGGGAAGCAAGGAAAATACCAAGATGCCACGTTACACAGAAATAAAAGATTTTATCTGTTAGACTGCATTATAGGAATGGGCCTAATCATTCATACTAGAATTATTACAAATTTGCAAATTAAAGTAAGGGGTTTTTTTATCTTTCTCTACATTAATAAGAACTGCTGACAGCAAAAGTTAGGCAGACTTTAAAAAGGAATGAGTAATGAGTGCATCAAGCTTCTGGCAGTTAAGGTCCTTCTGAGATTGTGAATTAATTTTCAAGCACTCAGATCTTTTCAGGGATAGGTAAATGGACATAGGAAGTCTGCAACTGTGGTTAGGGACAGGATGCAAAAGCCTAAGCCAGCTCCATTCAGGGTTCTTTCCACAAGGTGAGACCTATACTGAGGGCCAAAAGCAAAGCTGGGACAGCAAAAATGCCAGTCTGAAGGATGCAGTGGGAGGGGGTGGGAAACACAAAAGCTGCTAAAAGTAGAGCATCATCTTGTCAAAAAACAAAAGCAACAAATAGATCCACCTCTTAATTAGGTAACACTATTATTCAGTCTTGCAGTCCAGGCCTCTGCATCTGGGAGAGCTGAGTATAGCCAGGTGGCTGTTCTCAGGCTTTTGTTGCTTAACAGCATATGTAGCAGCATTGACGAGCCTCTTTTAAGTTGTGTCTGTTTTGGTCTTCTGAGATTGAAATGCCCCAAACCACAGAATATTTTAAGTTCTTATCTTGATATTTTTATGGCTTGGAGGGTTCTGGTTTTGTCTTTGGTTTTGTTTTGTTTTGCCTTTTCCTTTTAATGTGGAAAAACTTTTTTGTAGCTAAATAAAGCTGCCTTTGTAACAGGCATGTAAAGAGCCCTGAAAGGTATCAACATAGAAGTAAAACATTTTCTTCCACTCAATTATTGCACAAGGGATGCATTTAGTTCAAGATGTTCAACAACTCCAAAGAGAAAAGACATCTGGATTCAATTCATAGAAGCCAAGGGCAACTAAAAATTCCTTCTAAAACCACATAGAAGCAGGAGGAGGAGGTGATTGTTTCTAAGACAACAAAGGAAGCTCATCCATTATGCAGACACTTAACAAGAAGATATAACGATTTAAAAAACTGAAGTAATTAAGGAATATTCAAGGCAGGGAAAAGGAATGAAGGGAAAGACCCTGGTAGGTTGCTTTTGTGAGAATGATGTGGATTTCTCCAATCCTCTTTATTGTGTTTATAGAGACAGATGCATTATAGTAAAGATTAGCCTTATGAAAATGCCTGGAAATTACAAAATGGTTTGACTACATGACATTGTTATACCTTACCATCTATCCAGACACACCACTCAGATATTTCTGGAATACCTTCACTCTGTACACAAACATCTGTTAGTCTAGTGTTCTCTTTCTACTACTGACTTCTGTGAAAACACCTTTATATTCCCAACTATTCAATGACATATTGTGGGATGATGTTTCTTTGACCGCAGTGGTCAACATTTTTGTGGTATCAGTGGAAAAAATCTCTTTCATTGTGTCTTAATTCATGTAACTACAGCCTTCTTTCTTGCTTGATATAAACTCCGACATTTTTTTTAAAAAAGAGTATATAGAGCCATTTGGTTAAGTAGTATCCTGTGGCATATTATCAGTAGGTTAATTTCACTTCATAACAGTTATTTTCCTTTTATCTGTGCAAGTTTTTAACATTAGACAATATTTTTTTTATGACAAAGAATTTAAAAGAGCACAAAACAGAAATTTTGTATAGCAGTAATTACTGTTTTCCCCTATTTTATTTATGTAGTCATCTGGTTTTAAACCAAATACTGCCTTTTAATTTTTTGTTTTTGTTATAATTTCTCCTTCAACACTATCGTAATTTAGGAAAAAATAAAAGCTTTTTCTAAAAAATTACATTCTGCTATTTCTCTGTTCAGACTTACATAAGACTTCCTGTAATTTACTAATATACCCTTTCTCCTGATGGGTAACATTTACTGAAATACAGAACATTTTTTAAAAAAAAAAGCTCGGCAGAATCCACTCCCTCATCTCCTGCATAAAATGTCCCCATGTGCTCAAGGAATACAGGAGAGTAGGGTGAATTTCAGAGATATATTACATGTAAGACATAAACATCTTGATGGAAAGCATGAAGAAAGAATGGGAAAATGCAGGGAAAAATGCAGAAAAGGAACAAGATAGAACTTGCATCTAGTGTCTTTATTTTGCACTAGGGTGAAATACTTGAAGACTAGGAAGTTGTAATTTGCAGTTATTCTCTGTCTTTGATCTACTATGTCCATGCCAAATGAAGAATGCGGCAATATAACATTTCCAAACCATACTGCTGAGGTTGTCAGCCACTAAAATTGAATTATCTAGTACAAAACAGATGTTTTATCTCTTTAAGTATTTACTATTTACTTTCATAAACAGTAAAAAAAGCTGACAAAAAAAATCTTAAACATAAAATAAGAGGAAGAGAAAGATAAAAGCCTTCAGAAAAAAAAAATGTTGTAACTGTAAGCAAAACTGAATAAAAGACAATGAGAAGCATTAAAAAGCCCAACTAACAAAAATACTAAAAAGTATCGATTAATATTTAACAAAGTAGAATACCTGTTAGCTATTTATTATTCTATTTATGAAAAGCATAGGCCTACAAAGCACATAGGAATACTTCTCTCACTGGGAATTCAATGTGCAGAAAGTGTGTGAGTTTATGGTCAAACTCAAAACATCTAAAGGATATAAAGACATAGTTCTAAACCCAGATTCCCTAAAGACCTCTAAATTATGGTTCTGGTTGATTATACAATTTATAAAGAAATTTAGGCTCTGCAAAATGATTTTTTTAAAAAAGCTTAGAATGAAGGGAGTTTCAGTTTAGAATGCTTTCAATGCCAACTTAAGATACTGAGGATTGATGACTGCTGAATATCTACTTGAAAAACAGCCCAAGAGCTTGGTTTTGTTCATTCACCTAAGGAATGTACAAATCTCACAGGAGATTGTTAAGGACAACTGAATCTGGTAGACTGAAAGACCCAGTGGATTCTTCCCTCTTGGTTCCCTAGAAGCAATGCTACTGCTTTTCTCTGTCCTTGGGTCCAGTCAGTAGCACAGCTGAGCATGTACTCCCAATAGACACACAGACACAAACACAGTACAAACTCTCCCATGCAACTAGTTTACATTCAAACTGTACTTCTTCTATTTTCCCATGCTTATTTGCCCCAATCCACTTTGATTCCCCCCTTTCTCTATCTTTATCCCCTCACAAATAAACAAATACCTCTATTTTTTCCCAATTAGTCTCAGGGAAACCTTTACTGCTTCCCAGGATATCCCAGCTTTACATCATCGACGGTGTTACCAAGGCATTGCTGGCCTGGTGAGATTCCTTTCCCGAAAAGGCCCCAGTGCTCCCCTTGAAGATTAGCCACCTCTTGCGTGCCTCCACCTGAACCATCTGTGATCTAACAATGTCTCACAGTACTATTTGTAACTTCTGCCAGCTTCTTGCTCTGTTATTTGCAATGTTCAGTCTTTTCTCACATCACACCCAGAAATTTCTCATCTCTTCTATTAGGTACACCTCAGGACAGGGTTTAGGCATCTGCCTGCAACCTTAGCAACAATAATGTTAAAATACTGTGGAAAAAACACTACCTACTTACCTTTGTACAACAGGCCAATGTTTTGCATTGTTCCTCTCAACCCAGCAAATAAGAGACCCAAGTTAAACTACCAATGAAAATATAAGGGGACAGAAACTGAATTCTCCTGTCTTTCAGGAGAGCACTTTAACTGAGAGGCTATTCTGGCTGCAAGGCAGAGGAAAAGTTATTTGTTGTTCCATTTGTTGTTCCTCTTTGGGAATTTTTATGATTTCTAGCAAATTGTTTCAGGTCCACCAGGTTCATCAAGGAAGGATATTACTCTCTGACTTCCAGGGTTCAGAAATCTCAGTCTTCAATTTAGCATTAATTTAATTTTTTGGGGGTAAAATACAGAATTAGAAAGCAAAAAAACAACAATTTCATCCCCCCACCACCTCCCAGCCTGGTGTGGGTATACTTGAAAACCAAAGATTGTGTTTCCCAGATAGATTAGTAGTCACTGGAATTGTGTTTCTCTTACATATCTGTTATTACTTTAAAACCTTGAACTCTTTACTGCACAGTAAAGAACTTTTCGCTGTGCAATGAAGCAACTTCAGAAGAGTAGGCAGCCCCCTTCTTTACATTGATTCTCAAGCTTAACTCTGATTTAGTTACCAAAGCATTTTTTGAAAATTAAAGCTTAGAAGGTATGAATCCTCTCGTCATGAGAAGCAATGATTTGCATGACAAATATTTCATCCATTAGGCAGTAATGAAAAGGGAGACTAAGCCCAGCTGTGGATGAAAGAAACCAACCACACTGTATTTTGGTGAGGCCCAATTGTTTAGGCAAATATCAGGAATACTTTGACAATTGTTACAACAATGAGTTTCTTGGACAGGACGAAAAGGTTGCAGAACCCGCTTAGGTTTATGCCAAGATGTTGATGACAATACACTTAGCTCCATCAAAGCTCAGAACATCACTTCTGAGTAACTCTAAGAATGCTTGAAAACTGTTACATCAGTAAGATTTATGGGAATGGGCAGGAGATGAATCAGGGATTTAGGTCACAATGTTAGACATATCGTTATTTCCATTCCACCTAAGTCTTACTTCAGACCCCTAAGACCTTATCTGGAGCTTGTCATAAGGCTTATTGGAAATGCTTGACCCTTTCTAATCTGCAAGTTTTTGTCTTTGAAATGAACCACTGAATTTACTGAGATATAAATTTGAGTTATAAGATCTAAACTATTTTACAAAATAAATTTTGCAGATTTGTTTCAACTTTTGTTTCATTTGTAGCAAAAGTAATAACAAAGGTTAATAAATGCATTGTATAAAATAAATTGTTCCCTGCATGGAGGAATAGGAACAATAATAAAGGACTTAAAAAGCCAGTGGCAAGTAACTTTTGACAAGTCCCTTTTAATTTTAGATTTATAATACCAGAATAACAGCAATGAAACACAATTTGTTCCTACTATTTGGAGGGAACTAGAAACAATAAGCTCAGGAATTCTGGAATTAATAAACAAGGAAATTAAATAAAAATGTGACACTAATAATGAAGCCAGCTACTTCAGTCTCATACAAATATATATTCAAGATTGTATGAAATGTTCTAAAATGTTATATTAAAATTCTTTATTCTCACCCCACAAAGAAACAGAAAGAAAAGCTGTAATATAAATCTTATCAACTGGCATTGAAAATAGTTAATTTCAGTAAATATTACCCCATCACTTTTATGGTTCACTATTCATTACTCTAAATTTTTTTTTTTAATTCCTTTCCCCAAATGGAGGTTAGAGTCTGCTCATCCAAATTTAGCTGTCTAAGAGTTATCTTCTGTGGCTGCTGTGTGACACTTCAACTTGTAAATATCAACTTAAGTTTCTTGTCATTGTTTCCACCTTAACACCAACCACTTTTTCAGTTCATTTTAACTACCTTTAGCTGTGTTGTGAATTAAAATGATTTAAAAAAAAAAAGAAAAAAAAGATTTTTTTGTTTCCAAGTAAAACAGTTTTCTGAACCAATGCATGAACTACTAAGGGAGTCAAATGAGTGGAGGATATGTAGAGGGACAGAGGCAGGTACTGAGAACTTGCATTGACACCAAATACTTCATAAAGTCAATATACACAGTAAGTTTGTTGTTTAGACTTTCTTTATAGTGGATAGACAGAACTAAATTTAGTCTGATATTTTGATACTAAAGTTTGATACTAAACTTTCAGAAACCAGGACTTTTCAC
Source organism: Theristicus caerulescens (assembly GCA_020745775.1). Lineage (NCBI taxonomy): Eukaryota > Metazoa > Chordata > Aves > Pelecaniformes > Threskiornithidae > Theristicus > Theristicus caerulescens. Next base: position 81,493,228 of record CM036559.1, on the reverse strand, counting down.
AGCTGTTCGGTAGAGATACGTGATCATATTTTAGGTATTTTAACTGGACCTTCAGAGCACAGGGATTGCTGTTCTAAAAATACCTAACTCCTTAGAAAGAGAGGCTAGAAACAGAAAAGGAACATGCAGAGCTAAGAATGAAGAGCTGTTCTGTAGCACAGTGATCATTTTCCTGTGTGCTACTTTCCTAGGACCACGTCTTTTTTAACCATTGTTTTGTCCAATATCAGCAGAAAAATATTGTAGTTTCATCTTCAGAAGTCTGAGGAAAATCAGTGTTTTTAAGCTTGCCTATCAAAAAATATTTATTGTGTTGAGTCATCCTTCTCCTGCTGTATTGCACTGTCCCAAATGATATTGCATTACTATGAACAGTATAGTAATACATACTAATGTGATTTTGAACACTAATTCTAGTATCTAAAACATTCGATTTACAATATGTGGCACAACTTTTTATCTTAATTATACAAGGATAATGTGACACGTACACACACACATACACACCCCCGCCGAAGATTGGAGCTTGTAACATGGCGATCGCCGGGTTTTCGCGCCTCATTTTCGCGCCTTTTGTGCTCTGCCGTGCCCCCAGGCACGTGCACCCCTCGGCAGGGGGAGCAGGAGGGGTGGGGCCTCCCGGTTGCCAAGCAGGGCCTGCAGGCAGTGAGGCGCCCTGGCTTGAAGAAGCTTCTGGATCATGGCCAGCGATGGCCACAGTTCAGATCCGACCCAGGGTATAAATGGGGCACCACTGGAGACCCCCTAGGAGCGGTCTTCTCAGAGCAGTAGGTTTGTGTTTGAAACCTCTCCCCTCGGGTTGGGACGCCGCCTGAGGGAACTTCCCGGGATGGAGTGCCCTCACCTCCTTCGGGTGAGTGATTTCTTCTGGATATCTTTGAGTGAGCTTCCCCGCTCCCCCAGGGTGACCAATTCCATCCTCTGGGTACCCACGGGAGGGAGCGAGAAAGTTTCCCCCCTTGTGAGTGAGTGTGTGTGCGCACTTTGGATCATCACAGTCGTGTGTACTGATGTGTAGTAACAATACCCCAACTGACATCTCGAACCTGTTAGGTGTTATACGTTATCAGAGTGGTGATTGATTTCAGTTTACTCCTGTTTCTCATTGGTTTCTGCTGTTGGTTCTGGTTGTTTTGTGAAATAAAGTTGTTTGAACTTGTCCTTCATTTGGGTTAGTCTTGATGCACCTCTGTGACGGATAACTCAAGACATCTTGGTTTTCAATTTTTTTCTTCTGCTGAAAAATTGAGCTTTGTCTTTCTTTCATACTTTAGAATGCTTTCTACTGCATAACATATTTTATTTTGACTGATATGAAGACCTTGATAACCTTTTTGTTATGGATGTCAGATGTTTAAGATGTTACACTGGAGTGAATCCAGGGCAGAGACAATAGGATAGTCCAGGGCTGGAGCACTTGTCCTTTGAGGAGAGACTGAGGCACCAGGGCTTTTTCAGCCTTGAGAAGAGGTCACTGTGGAGGACCTAAGAGCAGCCCCCATAGCTATGGGGAGGTCAGCAAGGACACAGAGCCAGGCTTTTCACAGCAATGAGTGGCTGGAGGACAAGAGGATGTACACATGAGTTAAACAAGGGAAGTTCAGACAGAAGAACCTTTTTTCCTGTGTGGACAGTCAAATAATGGGACTGATTGCCCAAGCAGGATGTACTGGTTTTGTCCTCAGAGGTTTTCAAGACACAGCTGGACACAGCCTTGGGCATCCTTGTCCTACCCAGACCTGGCCCTGCTTTGAGCAGGAGGCTGGACTAAAGCCTTCCCAAGATCCTTCCTGCCTGAATTATCTTATGTCTCTATGAGCATATGGTTAACTTAATAGATATGAAAAACATACTTTTACTGTTTCTTCCAACTTGTGCACAGAACAACCTGAAAATAACATGGGAACTTCCATAGACAGGTAAATTGCTCCTCATAGGTAAAGAATGTCTTTTGTTTACCTTATTATTAATTTTTCTTGATTCAAATATTAGTCCCTCTTCTTTCAAAGTGACAATTAGTACTTACATTTATTATGTATATATTTTTATATATTTGAAATATACACAAAATTAAATATATAATTATAAAATGCATCAGTAAATAACTTTAAAATCTCTGTACTGTCTTTTTTTTTCCCCTCCTCTCTTTTGTTCAGTTATGACCTACTTCTGGGTTTATACTCTTACTTTCTGTGCTGTTCAGAAATCTAATAAAATAAGCAGCATTATATTTTAAATAGTAAGAGTTCCTCTGAAGCCTGAAGCTTGCAGAAAATGTACCACTGGGTACACCAAATGGGTGTCCTTAGTACCCAGTGTTGCATGAAGTCAAAGCAAAGAGTTTACCCCTGCTCCAAAGGATTTCTTTCTAAATACATCACAGCAGACAGTCTCATACAGATAGAGAAAGGGGAATTATAGGGAAATTCCATCATTCAGTTTCACCAGCAGTGACCTTTTGAGTAGGCATCTTTGAGCCTACCTATTTTTAGTTTTTTGGGGAAATCTGAGTTTTTTGCTCTAAGGGGAGAGTATGGGTTGGTTTGGATTCTCTGATGTTTTTTTTTTCTTCAGAGAACATGTTTAAATGGAATTTCCTGTAATTCAATTTGTGGCAATAGCCTCTTGTCCTGTTGCGGGATACCTCTGAGAGCAGCCTGTCTCTGTCTTCTTTACACCCTCCTGTCAGGTATTTACAGGTATTGCTAAGTCCCCTCTGAACCTTCGCTCCTCCAGGCTGAACAGATCCCTGCAGTGGGTCGGGCTTCTCATGCACAGCTTCTACATTCCATGTAAGTGGCAGTTCACAGCTCACTCAAACTCACCTGTGTGTCATGTACAAGACACGGACATGACAAGAAATCTGCAGTAGCATCTGTGAAACTGTACAATTTCTAAGCTGAACTTAGCAGGGTTGTAACTTGAGTTACAACCAGAATACTGCTCCTGAATTTATGAGGGGTGAAGGTTATTTCAAACTGTATTGGGTTTACATGGCAAGGTTTTGATAGCAGGGGGGCTGCAGGGGGGGGGGCTTCTGTGGGAAGACACCAGAAGCTGCCCCCATGTTGGACAGAGCTAGTTTCAGCTGGTTCCAAGATGGACCCACCAATGGCCAAAGCTGCAGCAGAGGTAGTGCGTCTGGAATAACATGTTTAAGAAAGTGTAAGAAACATTGTGCAGCAGCTGTGAGAGAGAGGACTGAGAAAAATGTGAGAGAAACAGCCCTCCTGACACCAAGGTCAGTGAAGAAGGAGAAGGGATGAGGTGCTCCAGGTTTTGGAGCAGAGATTCCCCTGAAACCCATGGAGGTCCACAGTGGAGCAGATGGACATGCCCTGAAGGGAGCTGCAGCCTTGGAGAGTCCATACTGGAACACAGTCCTGGCAGGAACTGAAGTCCATGGGGGACCCATGCTGGAGCAGTCTGTTCCTGAAGGACTGTAGTTCATTGAGAGGACCTGCACTGGAGCAGTTCTTGAAGGAATATATCTCATGGAAGGCACCCCATGCTGGAGCAGGGGAAGAGCATGAGGAGGAAGAAGAGGCAGGAACAAAGTGCTATGCGTTGACTGCAACCCCATTCCCCATCCCTCTGTGTTGCTCGGGGGATAGGAGGCAGAAGAGTTAGGAGTGAAGTTGAGCCTGGGAAGAAGGGTGTGTGTAGCACAAGTGTTTTTAGTTTTGTTTTTTTTCTCACTCTCCTAATCTGTTATTAATTGACAATAAATTAAATTAATTTCCCCAAGTCAAGTCTGTTTTGCCTATGATGGTAATTGGTGAGTGATCTCACTGCCCTTAGCTTGACCTATGAGCTTTTCCAGCTTTTTTTCTCCCCCTGTCCTGCTAAGAAGGAGGAGTGAGAGAGCAGCTTGGTGGGCAGCTGGTGGCCAGCCAAGGTCAACCTACCACACAAACCTACTAGCATTTTAACTTACAAGAAAGGCTGAGATTTCATTTTAGAGAAAAGTAAACTGATCTAGAGTAAAGACATGCACTTCTGAGAGGGTAATGAGTATAGCTCTGTTCATGTAATTGTGAGGAAGAAGGAAAGAATCCTGAGAAACCCCACCAGAAAGCTGAAAGAAGTGACTAAGTTTCTGTAAAGGGAAGGAGAAATCTGATGTGGCTGACAGCCAGAGTTCATCGTATCTTCAAAAGCAATTAATCCAAATAAAGCAAATGTTGCAGAAAACATCTGTGTGCTGGATTTCTGAGGACCATTTGAAAATTTTATAGCCTGCCAAAATTAACTTTAGAAGCTAATAGCATCAAGGCCCAGGACAAATCAAAAACTTTCTCCACCACATTTTGGTGGGCATTTATAGGGAAGCAGAGAGAGAGACTGTGACTCAAGGAAAACAAGTATTTGCTCAAGATCTTCATAGGAAGTAATGCTTTTAATTGAACAAAAAAGTACTTGAAGATGTCCAAAGCTGAATTAAACATTAGCTTTCTCTTAAAATATATATTAAAAAAAAATCCTTTATTTTCTACTTCAAATTTCCTCCTTCAAAGGGAATAGAACTAGAAATTCTCTATGTATATATTTAATCTACCTAAAATGATGAGACTCAAAGTGTGCTTTGTGTATGAGACTTCCAACACGGGGCTTTACTTAAGCACAATTCTTTACCATCAGTGTCTTGTGGAAATAATAATAGTAGTTATTTTTACAATTGTCTACACTGAAGTTTCAGTCCTAGCAATTTATCCATATTTAAATTCATAGCATCCTATGTCATCAGTAATGTCTGCAAAGTTAAATAAAATAGAGAAAATAATTAGAGAGAAATTTCTACAAATATTTGGTCTAAGTTTCAATTAATTTATCTTTGTTCTCCTTTCATGAATATTTCAGTTACTTTGTTCAGAGGAACAGCTATTCTCAATGAGCACATTTATTTGTACTAGAAATGTTTGTGTACTTATTCAGGAAGACCTCACTCCATATGGCTTATAGTAGCAGAAACAGCTAAGCTGTAATTACAGTCAAAACGCAACTCCAATCAAAACCCTTTTTTAAAAGTCATGTAATATTCCTTTATTTAGAATTTTGCACTAATTTTTAATTGTGAGATTATTGTTCATTTTGTCTATGAAGTTATTTAGCTGAATTTACAATACGTTAGAATGTTTTTAAACAACTGCACATCTTTCCCTTAACCTTTTTTTCTAAAGAACAGGGAATCGGGACAGATAGCTTTTCATTTAGACAAGCAAGACATGTAGAGAGTAATATTCACATCTCAGCAGGCGGTAGAAATGGTGCCAGAGAAATCAGATGGGTTAATGATAAGCTTAAATATGTAAATGGATGGAAGTTTAAGAGCATCTGTATTGTATGGAACACAATTTGGCTATGAAATAACACTTAAAGCTTAAACTGATTAGCTAGATAATAGTATATACTCTGGTTACTTCTCTTATATCTGTTCTGTAGACTGACCATTAGTTTCTGTGTCTTAATTTGGTGCTATTAGTCATCTTGAGTCAAAATTAATAGAAAAGAATAGTTGGATTCCAAAATACAGTGTGTATGTGATATAATCATAGTTTCCATTATTATAAGGGCAGGGGAAAAAAAAAAGAAAAAAACCTTTTTGTAAAGATAAATTTTTCAGAAGTCTACATTTAAAAATAGCAACAAAAACATTTGCTGCCTTCTTTTTATTTTAAATTGCAGAATCAGCTCTGTTACCATCACACTCCGTCAGTCTATTTATCCTTCAGTAGGGACAGGAAAAGCACTGATGGGAGTGGACATTAAATTAGAGAGGGAACATATAAGGTGAAGAAGCTGTCGAACACCAGCATATAGGGAATAAATAAATCCTTAGTGAACCAAATATGTCATCTCCAATTACTGCTCTCTCTTTCTTGACCTTGTGTCTTCACAGGCTCCCATGGGATCAGGTTCTTACATGAAAAGAAATGACAACAGATAACTCCAGTTGTCTGAATGTGAAATATATTTGTGGGTTTGTTTACTAAACAGAGCAGCTAAATATAGCTTGAAACTTTAAAACTTGAAGTTTCACTGACGTAAAATTGGGCTGTATTCTACCATGGACTACCAAGAACTGCTCAGATACCATATACATGGATGGATGCAACAACACTGCAGCAGTATGGTTACCTAGAGCTGTTGTAAGAAAGGGTCATAAAGGTTCTGTGGTAACCTTCCTCTCCTTGTAGTTAACTAGGGGGAGAAGATCCTTGTGATTATAGTATAAGAGTAGGGTTAAAAAATATGAATGCCCTAAAAGTTGCTGCTACAAAATTCTTATGACATGTCCATGTCTTGTACATGCCACATAGGTGTGTCCAAGCAAGCTGTGAACTGCCATTTAAATAGAGTTTAGCAGCCTTTATTCAGGAGAGTTTCTCTAACCTGCTTAGTGTATGAGAAGCCCCACCTACTTAAAATTACAGGTAAAAGTCCTCTCTAAGGGCCTAAAACCATATAACTGTTTGTGTCAAATATGGCTTCTTTGTTGTTTTGACTACAAAAAGCACAAAGAAATCAACAAAAAGGAATCCCTGCTCTTAAGCCTCCTGACAAATCTATTAGTGCAAGAGTCCTAATAAAGAAAATTTGTCCAGTAAGAGAGGAATTTAAGTGCCTATCTTTTTCCTCAGTATCATCCTTCTGATGTTATCCTCTCAGGAGGCTGCACTGGCCACCATAGCACCACCAAGATAGAGTTGATGAAACCAGCCTCCCATCCAATTGCTGAAGCCACATCACTATCAAGTTATTAATGAAAAAATAACAGTCCAAAAAAAATCAAGAGCAAAGGAAGTTTTTTACAGCTCATATTCAGTATTAAGGTGAACATTCAGGATACTGAAGTAATTTGAAGGGCAGAGAGGTAGTTTGTTTTGCAGTGCCATTTCTCTAGAATACATAAATAACTCATAAAAAGGAGTCGTCCAGAGTAAAAGGAGAAATACCTATTTATGTAAACATGGGAAATGTTTCAGACTTTCAGTCCCAGTTTCTCAAGTATGTGGTTGAAGCCTGGAATATGCACAGAGTTTCAGGTAAATACACGGCCCTCTTAGGCCTTTTAGATTTAAAGATGCTTAAGCCTCCCTTGCAGTTAACATGATGGTTGTCTTCATCCTTGTTTCTAGGTACCTCACTCAATTCATTCTCTGCATGAGGAAAATCAGTTGAAGCTGAAGTTTTCAGGAAATGTTTGGACCATCTGTTTTTATGCATAGATACAGAGACTGTTTGAATAAAGGGGGTAAAGGAGACTGGAAATGTACAAAGCACCTCAGAATATTAATGAGACAAGAACTGCAATTTCTACCAAGAAAATAATTTTAAACTACTGTAAACACTGACATAACTGTGTATGTGTTCCAAGTAAAACTGGAAAATTTGGGGAGAAGCATCATGTATCAGAAAAATATGGATTAAGTACATAATAAAAACAACTATTACCCTTATTGTATAGAGTTTGACTTGCATTATGGCAGATCTGAATATACATACATAAGATGAGAAAGATGTTTTATTTTGCATCAGGCACTTCTGTGTTAAACATCCTTTCTTTAATAAGTCTTCTCAGTTGTTTGGAGAATTGTTGACAATGACAAAGATTCTGAAGCATTTATATATTGTCATAGACAAACTGATACTGTGCTCTGATATTGCTGATAATACTATATTGCACCTTTATTCAGAAAGGACAGAATGTAGGGTGTCATAAGAGCCATTGCTAAAGTTTATTTTTTGAAAAATAATTTTAAGGTAGTGACCATGGTCTTGTATATTTGTGCATGCACATATATTTGTGTAAATTGTTTAACCTATTGTCGTGGTTTAACCCCAGCTGGCAACTAAGCACCACACAGTCTGAAACTAGAGAGCTAGGAATGATTAACACAGCTTCCAGAGAGCTGTAGCTTGATGGCAGAAATCTCTCTTATTTCCCTTCTTTAGTCTTCTTCACATTTTATTCTCCCACATTCTTTCTTCCTTCCTGGGGATATGAGGCACAGCTACTACCTTCTCCTCTTCCACCTCCTCATTTGGCAGATGATCCCCATCCATATCACAGACAGCCCTTTCCCTGATAATTCCTATCTCGTTTCCCCATGATCTCATTTCCTCCCATTTCTCTATGAGCTACCTTCACTCACTACATCTGCTTCCTCTGCAGCAGCACTCTCCTCTGTGGTCATGCAGCAAGGAAACAGAAGAACATAGCATGACACCACAGTAGAGGCTGGGCTGGGAGAAAGAGCTATCCAGAGCAGGGCTTTCTCTGTCCCTTGCTAAGGCTTGGAGAGATGGAGGAGATGTAATATACCACACCACATGCACTCAATTCTCCCTTAAATTGAAAAAGAAGAGAAAACTGAGAGACATGTTGGTCACATAGCCTATATCTCATAGGGAACGGGAAAAACAAGCAGTTTGCTGTCCTGTGTGACTATAGCTCTCCTACGTTTAGAACTGACCTTTTTGCAAATGCTTTTATAACATGTAATATTGAGATTGTCTGTTAGACATGCATGAAGAATCATGGTGGTGTGAGACAAGGAAATGACTAGGTCTTGTTTGAATATATTAAAATTTGCTATGTTTGTTCTGTTTCATTTCTGTAATGCTTTGGCATACTGTCCTGGTTTCAGCTGGGATAGAGTTAATTTTCTTCCTGGTAGCCGGTATGGGGCTGTGTTTTGGGTTTAGGATGAGAACAATGTCGATGCTAAGTACCGCTAAATAGTCGCTAAGTAGCGCTTGCATTGGTCAAGGACTTTTCAGCTTCCCGTGCTCTGCCCGGTGCATGGGGGGCTGGGAGGGGGCACAGCCAGGGGCGCTGACCCAGACTGGCCAAAGAGTTATTCCATACCATATGACGTCATGCTCAGTATATAAGCTGGGGGAAGAAGAAGAAAGGGGGGGGACATCTGGCGTGATGGCGTTTGTCTTCCCAAGTAACCGTTACGCGTGATGGAGCCCTGCTTTCCTGGGGATGGCCGAACACCCGCCTGCCGATGGGAAGTAGCGAATTAATTCCTTGTTTTGCCTTGTTTGCGTGCGCAGCCTTTGCTTTACCTATTTAACTGTTGTCTTTTATTTTAATTCAATTATTAAACTGTTCTTATCTCAACCCACGAGTTCTCTCCCTTTTACCCTTCCGATTCTCTCCCCCATCCCACCGGGGGGGAGTGAGTGAGCGGCTGCGTGGTGCTTAGTTGCTGGCTGGGGTTAAACCACGACAGTCCTTTTTGGTGCCCAACGTGGGACTTGAAGGGTTCGAGATAACGACAGATTTAATTGGAATGTGCTAGATCGAATTTATAGCTGTTATTGCTGTTTAGTTGTTAATCGGCAGGCTTCTGTGTTTGCCACGGGGCTTGCTTGCCTTACTGTATATTAGAGCCTAGTGCTCGTTAGTGGCTGGTTTTTTTTGCTTTTCACCTTACTGTGCTGTGCCTGGGACATTTTGATGACAGCAATGGCCATACGCCTGGGCTGGCAGATGGCCAGGGCATCTCTGCTGTTTTTCTGTACTGCTGTACTGGACAGGCTGGAACTCCAGTGTGAACTCGAGTCGAAGGGACTGTGACCTGTGGATGAGTCCCTGCGGGAGCATGACACCCCAAAGCATCTGTGAACGTGGATAATCCCATGCCAGAGCAGCCCATGGAAGTTAAGTGTGGAGCAGAGATCTGCCTGCAGCCCATGGAGGACCCCATGCTGGAGCAGGTGGATGCCCGAAGGAGGCTGTGACCCTGTGGGAAGCCCGTGCTGGAGCAGGCTGCTGGCAGGACCTGTGGACCCATGGAGAGAGGAGCCCATGCTGGAGCAGGTTTGCTGGCAGGACTTGTGATCCCACAGGGGACCCACGCTGGAGCAGTTTGTGAAGAACTGCAGCCCGTGGGAAGGACTCATGTTAGAGAAGTTAATGGAGGACTGTCTGCCATGGGAGGAACCCCACGCCAGAGCAGGGGCAAGGGGAGGAGTCCATTGCAGTGTTAAATCCTATAACCTGGCCCAAAGGGGCCAGGGGTGGAGATTGTAATGGATATACCTTTAAATTGTTGTGACCTGGGATTTGAGTTGCATGCTGTGGGAATTGCTATAGCAGGAACCCCTTGTTGCTAGCCAGGCTAGCAGCAAGGGAAGGAGTTCATTGCGATGTTAAACCCTGTAACCTGGCCAAAAGGAGCCAGGGGTGGAGCTTGTAATGGAAATACCTTTAAATTGTTGTAACCCATGATCTGAGTTGCATGTTATAGGAATTACCATAGCAGGAACTACCTGAACCAATGGAGGAGAAGCCTTACAAGAAGCAGTGCAAGTGCAGCAGTGACCCGACCTGAGCCGGCTTTGGTGCCCAATAAATCCGCACAACACGCTGCCTCTCCTGTCCTGAGTGACCACCGTCACCGATGGAGCCCAAAGTCATGGACTAAATGAACTACAAACATTTCCCAGGGGTGGTCCATAGACTAAGGGAATGATGCCTGTGTATTGTATCAAAGGATGGGAAGGGGGGTGGTGGATAATGAGCATGTATTGGATAATGTGGGACCTGTGCATGACGTAAATGGTATGGAATAAGGGGTGGATACTGTCCTGGTTTCAGCTGGGATAGAGTTAATTTTCTTCCTGGTAGCCGGTATGGGGCTGTGTTTTGGGTTTAGGATGAGAACAATGTCGATGCTAAGTATCGCTAAATAGTCGCTAAGTAGCGCTTGCGTTGGTCAAGGACTTTTCAGCTTCCCATGCTCTGCCCGGTGCACGGGGGGCTGGGAGGGGGCACAGCCAGGGGCGCTGACCCACACTGGCCAAAGAGTTATCCCATACCATATGATGTCATGCTCAGTATATAAGCTGGGGGAAGAAGAAGGAAGGAGGGGACATCTGGCGTGATGGCGTTTGTCTCCCCATGTAACCGTTACGCGTGATGGAGCCCTGCTTTCCTGGGGATGGCCGAACACCTGCCTGCCGATGGGAAGTAGCGAATTAATTCCTTGTTTTGCCTTGTTTGCGTGCGCAGCCTTTGCTTTACCTATTTAACTGTTCTATTTTATTTTACTTCAATTATTAAACTGTTCTTATCTCAACCCACGAGTTCTCTCCCTTTTACCCTTCCGATTCTCTCCCCCATCCCACTGGGGGGGAGTGAGTGAGCGGCTGCGTGGTGCTTAGTTGCTGGCTGGGGTTAAACCACGACATATACTTGTGAAGAAAGGTTGAATTTTGCAAGTAGTCAGTGCCATTTAAATAAGTTTGCATAGGAGTAAGGGAAATGAGAAGTAGACAATGAACATATTAGGTTGCTTAATCAGTAGTCCAGCAGTTTTGTCACTGGAGTACTATCAAGGTATAAAGCACTTGCCTCAGTGTCACTATTAACATACAGGTCACTCCTTTCTCCCTCCATACATGTTTTTTGTGCTGTGTCTGCACTGAGAAAGCATAATTTCACTGGCATTATACCTACTTTTTAATTGAATTCTGACTAATAACAATTACCTGTCTACAGAAGCGTAAAAGCAATGCTTATAATTAGGCTTTCCTAATATTTTTCATCATTAAAGATACTTACCACCAAATACTGTAGACAATAGAAGCTTAAGGGAGGATCTTATCAGAAGGAAATCCCTGAAAGTAGTCATTACAAAGTCACCACCTCTGTGAACTGCAAATTGTTGAAAGGCAAGCTGGTATTCAAGCAAAGTACCACTGTATTTTTTACTCATTATTAAATTCGTGCCTTGATATCTGTCTTGGCCACTGTAAGAGGCAGGATAATAGTTTAGATAGACCTTCCTCCTAACCCAGTAGGGTTATTATTTTTATGTTATGTCTTTATTTTAGGGGTGGTTTTTGCATGGGTGCGTGTGTTCTTGCTTTTGCAGGAGGCAGAGATAGAGCCAGCATCTGTTGTGTTTACAGCAAGCCTCTAAAGCTTTGTATCCCCTGGGGTAAAGTAGTACTTTTTCTTTGTCACCTGTGAGTATAATGAGGCTTAGCTGTGTAAGAATACTATTTAAAATTCTTTTTTTTTTCCTTCTCTTTACTGCTTATGTAAATGTTTTGGTTTTATTTCCATAAAATAAAGTTATCCAATAGCAGTCTGAAACAATGAAAGGCTAGGGGATTGCAGATTTTCCATAACTTGTGTAACCTTAATTAGGCTGCATTGTACCCTTAATTATCTTTGTCTTTAGTTATAACATATAATTTCTTTCCCATCTTCCTTTTTGTCACATAATACAATGACTCGTTTTCCAGTCAGTTGCAGATGTGCAATTTTTAGTGCCTCAGTACCTAAATAGCTATGTATATAAGCATACTTTGGGTGATTTGCAGTATTGTAGGTAGTAGGCTACCTGTTGGAAGCTTCCCTCAGTGAACAGTGGAGAGAAGGGACCCTCCAGGATGCCTTGCTAGGTCAGAGTCTGGCACATTTGCTAAAGGTAACCTAGGAAGACTTATTTGACTCATTCCATTTAGACATGTGGCCAAGATACCTAAGTTAATTGCCATGACTTCCTTGGTTCCCATTGTAGTCAGTGACTATGCAGGAGTAAAGTCTTCTCACTAAAGACTCTAGAATTAGGTAAAATGTTCTGAATTTGTATTTGCACTTGAGCACATACTGTTAAATTAGCTAATGTAGATCCTTCTTCCGAGTCCTTACTTGACTGTGTACTGAAAACACAACATGCCATCCCCTGTTGTTTTTCCCTCCATGGGATCCATACTGAAATTACAGGTCAAAATAATTCATGAGATTCATGACTGTAAAAATAAAATGTCTGGTATGATGGTTCAGAAATATGTGAAGATTTAAATGTATGAATAAGAAACTGAGAATAACAGAAACAACCACTTCCTACCTGGAAATGAGTATCATTGCTAGATCAGCAAGTAAAGACAGGAAAACCTAACTACTAGGAAAAGTAATCTTTCCTCAGAAATTGTGTGGGTTCCTTAATACTTACACAATATGTACACTTATAAATAACAATTTTTGATTGGAGCCAACCAGTGACAGGTACATACTTTAATGTCTGGAGATCAAAAATATAAGTCAGTCAGAATTCAGATTCTAACATTTGCTTAAGTTTAGTGGAGATGAAGGAGCTGTTAGACCTTTTCATGCTCCTCATCAGGAAGGACAGACTTTGTTACAGGTATGACACATTCTTATGCCCCTGTACATTTATTAGCATTTGCAAACATATTCCTAGCACAATGCTACAATAAACATACAGAGTGACGATTCATGCTCCTCCCTTCGTATCCCTGAGATTTTCTCTTGTCAGCTTCTCTGTTGAGCCACGGTAATCTCCTGCATGACAAGCTGGGTCAGATGGGGTGGTGGCATTGTTCCGCTAGCTTTAGCTTATCTCAGCTAATGTCCTTTCCAAAAGTGCTCAATTAGTTCTTGGTAGGAAAATCAGAGTTTCCAAATACACCTTACCTAGATGTACATTTTTGTATTCCTCTTTAGGTATTAGTTTTTACTTCAGGAGAATATAATGGTATGGAATTATGCTACATGACAATGTGTAAAAAATAAATGAATAAAAAAAGTCAGATATTTCAGAAGGAGTGCAGTATTATGAATGCATATGAGACCACTGGATTTTAGTTCACAAAAATCACACAACAGTTGAGGTTGGAAGGGACCTTTCAAGGTCATCTGGTCCAAACCCCCTGCTAAAGCAGAGCCGTCTAAAGCTGGTTGCCCAGGACCATGTCCAGACAGCTTTTGAATATGTCTAAGGATGGAGACACCACAGCCTCCTTGGGCAACCTGTTGCAGTGCTCAGTCACCTTCATAGTAGAAAAAGGTTTCCTAATGTTCAGAGGGAGCATCCCAGAACAAGATACAGGACTCCGGGTGTGGCCTCACCAGTGCTAAGCAGAGGGGAAGGATCACCTCCCTCAACCTGCTGGTGAGATTCTTCCTAATGCAGCACAGATAACAGTAGCCTTCTTTGTCACAAGGGTACATTGTTGGCTCATGGTCAACTTGCCAGTCAGCCCCCAGCATATACTGATGCAATTGTTGTTAAATTTTAGTTGCTAAAAATGAATACATATCTTCTGAAACATGATCCAGTTGTTTACAGAAATTTCTTCAGTGTTATTATACATTAACTTTTAGAATCCTTTTGAAACACATGCAATTGCAAGGTGCAATTAGTTTAGTACAGCCACTGTCGTGATAAATATCATACAGAAATTAAATACCCTCCCTAAACTCACAAGTAACCTTTTATATGAAGTTCCAGTGTTTTATATTTCCATATATGAGGTACTATGCAGACAAAAGCAAATGAATTTTAATACTTAATATCTGTAGATCTTACTATGTGGAATCTTTCATGCATCATTCTAAGATAGCAATGTTACAGGCATTTGAAGCACTTAGAGAGTCTATTGAAGGTATGTTCCTCGCTGGAGGCAGATCTTTTATATACTTTTGTCTGTTCAGAATGCATATGCTGAATTTGTTAACTAGTCCTGACTAGCAAACATAGCTTTTGCTGATCCTGGCTTCTGCACTTTGCTCAACACAAGTATTTTTCTTTTGTGAATCTAGAGAATGAAATTACAATATAATTATCTGGACTCTCTTTACAGTGGAGAAACAAAGAGATTTCTGTGGTGTAGTTTAGCCATTTAAATGTAGAAGTTAAAAATATTACTGAGCCAACCAAAACAGGAGCTTGAAGTGACTACTGGACTTCTAGGTGTTTAGATTGTAGATACTAAAAAGTTAGTCAGTGTGAATTGCACTCTGAGTATGAGATCAAGAATTTATCTCAATTCCTTCTACTGGAAAATATGCAGCTCATTCTTTAATAGCACAATCATACCATTAAACTTAAATTTTATATTTGTGGGACTTCACAAACATACATCTGGACCTTCAATCTTAAAATGTGTCTACGTTGGTAAAAACTCGTCAAGAACTGAAGATTGGTCAGTCTACAGCTGGCAGAAAGTTAGAGAAAAGATTCTATGCAATGCAATCTTAAAAAATTGTTAAAATCATTCTAAATAACATACTGGAGAAAAGAAAAAAAAAATATAATGATTTGTTTCATTAAAAGACTCCACTGATGTGAAGTAACAGTTTTCCTACTCAAGCAGGATTGGGCTTTCTTCATCTCAGATACGGTATTTTCAGATATTCTGATTAGAGCCCTGATACGGCACTTGAAAGCCTCCCTCTGACTCTCAGTTCTAGGCCTGTTACTGCTCCCACCAGCTGTGCAGCAAAGAACATCATAGATTAAAATGTAGAAAGTGCTCATAATAGCAGAGAACGGGCTGTTCTTCCCTCCAGGAGCAGCTTGGCTGTAGAGATGAATATATTATTCTAGAAGAGAAGGAATGGTATTCTATGCCAGTCTGTCCTTTCCCTTGAACAGGTGCCAGTAACTATAGTCTTAAAAGCTTTGTGCAAGGATCATAACCGTGTATCACAAGGTCCATACAGCAGTCAGTTAATGAGAATACTTTAGCCTAAGTGGGAGCCAGTGTGTCTGGACAAGTATGAGCTTGACTGCTTCATCATTAATTACATGACTGTCCACACAGCCAATAAATAACACTGTGTATGAATAAAACATGCATAAAATAGGTAGAATTCTGGCCTCCAACTCTCAATGCCTCTTCTGCATTGTGAGGCAAAATGAGATTCTATGATTCTATGAGATCTCAGAGAGCAGACAGAGTTTTTCAAAATAGACAGGGATGGTGGGATGATACTGAATTAGCGTAGACCCATAGCAACCTGATCAGGAGAGAGCCATAGTACATATTCCTTGTCTCAGGGATACATAGAATGTATGTGGAACACATTTTCTTCCTGATCTACTCAGTTGAATTTAATGTCAACTCAGTTGGGCTGAAAACCTGGCACCCTATAAGGTCTTTCTCCTTAATGACAGTCATGTCATTGTCTGCCTCAGGCCAATTATTTTTCTTTTTTTTTGTTGTTCGGTTTGGTTTGGTTGTTTTTTTTTTTTTTTTTTAAACAGAGAAATAAAACCAGTACAAATACAGAGGGATTTCCATGTTGCAGATTTTTTCTTCAAGCAAAACACTTGGGGTTATCTTCCAAAGAAAATTTTCTGCAAAACTGCATTTTTACATGCTTGGTACTAGAGCCTTACACATTCTGATAGTGTAAACCATGCTTGGTCCCTGAGGAATGTTCTTGTGCCAGCATAATTCTGCATATATGCTCCCAGTATTTTTCAGCTCAGGGCTTCAGAGTTTTAGTCAGGAATTTACTTTTTCTTTCTTGGTTTTTTTTTCTTTTTTTTTTTCCTCTTCATTCCCAGACTTCATGACATAAAGAAGTAGAATTTCCAAGTGTCATGTATTTCCCTGGGTCTTCTTCCATGAAAATGAATGGTTTATTTTAAAATTCTTGGAAAAAAGCAAACTTTCCAACATCACAAATGTTTTAGTATTTGATTTGGGAGAAACTATGTCTAGATATGCAAATATTTTGAAAATTAACTTTCTTAATTGTCCTGGTTTCAGCTGGGATAGAGTTAATTTTCTTCCTGGTAGCCGGTATGGGGCTGTGTTTTGGGTTTAGGATGAGAACAATGTCGATGCTAAGTACCGCTAAATAGTCGCTAAGTAGCGCTTGCATTGGTCAAGGACTTTTCAGCTTCCCGTGCTCTGCCCGGTGCATGGGGGGCTGGGAGGGGGCACAGCCAGGGGCGCTGACCCAGACTGGCCAAAGAGTTATTCCATACCATATGACGTCATGCTCAGTATATAAGCTGGGGGAAGAAGAAGGAAGGGGGGGACATCTGGCGGGATGGCGTTTGTCTCCCCACGTAACCGTTACGCGTGATGGAGCCCTGCTTTCCTGGGGATGGCCGAACACCCGCCTGCCGATGGGAAGTAGCGAATTAATTCCTTGTTTTGCCTTGTTTGCGTGCGCAGCCTTTGCTTTACCTATTTAACTGTTGTCTTTTATTTTAATTCAATTATTAAACTGTTCTTATCTCAACCCACGAGTTCTCTCCCTTTTACCCTTCCGATTCTCTCCCCCATCCCACCGGGGGGGAGTGAGTGAGCGGCTGCGTGGTGCTTAGTTGCTGGCTGGGGTTAAACCACGACAGTCCTTTTTGGTGCCCAACGTGGGACTTGAAGGGTTCGAGATAACGACAGATTTAATTGGAATGTGCTAGATCGAATTTATAGCTGTTATTGCTGTTTAGTTGTTAATCTGCAGGCTTCTGTGTTTGCCACGGGGCTTGCTTGCCTTACTGTATATTAGAGCCTAGTGCTCGTTAGTGGCTGGTTTTTTTTGCTTTTCACCTTACTGTGCTGTGCCTGGGACATTTTGATGACAGCAATGGCCATACGCCTGGGCTGGCAGATGGCCAGGGCATCTCTGCTGTTTTTCTGTACTGCTGTACTGGACAGGCTGGAACTCCAGTGTGAACTCGAGTCGAAGGGACTGTGACCTGTGGATGAGTCCCTGCGGGAGCATGACACCCCAAAGCATCTGTGAACGTGGATAATCCCATGCCAGAGCAGCCCATGGAAGTTAAGTGTGGAGCAGAGATCTGCCTGCAGCCCATGGAGGACCCCATGCTGGAGCAGGTGGATGCCCGAAGGAGGCTGTGACCCTGTGGGAAGCCCGTGCTGGAGCAGGCTGCTGGCAGGACCTGTGGACCCATGGAGAGAGGAGCCCATGCTGGAGCAGGTTTGCTGGCAGGACTTGTGATCCCACAGGGGACCCACGCTGGAGCAGTTTGTGAAGAACTGCAGCCCGTGGGAAGGACTCATGTTAGAGAAGTTAATGGAGGACTGTCTGCCATGGGAGGAACCCCACGCCAGAGCAGGGGCAAGGGGAGGAGTCCATTGCAGTGTTAAATCCTATAACCTGGCCCAAAGGGGCCAGGGGTGGAGATTGTAATGGATATACCTTTAAATTGTTGTGACCTGGGATTTGAGTTGCATGCTGTGGGAATTGCTATAGCAGGAACCCCTTGTTGCTAGCCAGGCTAGCAGCAAGGGAAGGAGTTCATTGCGATGTTAAACCCTGTAACCTGGCCAAAAGGAGCCAGGGGTGGAGCTTGTAATGGAAATACCTTTAAATTGTTGTAACCCATGATCTGAGTTGCATGTTATAGGAATTACCATAGCAGGAACTACCTGAACCAATGGAGGAGAAGCCTTACAAGAAGCAGTGCAAGTGCAGCAGTGACCCGACCTGAGCCGGCTTTGGTGCCCAATAAATCCGCACAACACGCTGCCTCTCCTGTCCTGAGTGACCACCGTCACCGATGGAGCCCAAAGTCATGGACTAAATGAACTACAAACATTTCCCAGGGGTGGTCCATAGACTAAGGGAATGATGCCTGTGTATTGTATCAAAGGATGGGAAGGGGGGTGGTGGATAATGAGCATGTATTGGATAATGTGGGACCTGTGCATGACGTAAATGGTATGGAATAAGGGGTGGATACTGTCCTGGTTTCAGCTGGGATAGAGTTAATTTTCTTCCTGGTAGCCGGTATGGGGCTGTGTTTTGGGTTTAGGATGAGAACAATGTCGATGCTAAGTATCGCTAAATAGTCGCTAAGTAGCGCTTGCATTGGTCAAGGACTTTTCAGCTTCCCATGCTCTGCCCGGTGCACGGGGGGCTGGGAGGGGGCACAGCCAGGGGCGCTGACCCACACTGGCCAAAGGGCTATTCCATACCATATGACGTCATGCTCAGTATATAAGTTGGGGGAAGAAGAAGGAAGGGGGGGACATCTGGCGTGATGGCGTTTGTCTTCCCAAGCAACCGTTACGCGTGATGGAGCCCTGCTTTCCTGGGGATGGCCGAACACCTGCCTGCCGATGGGAAGTAGCGAATTAATTCCTTGTTTTGCTTTGTTTGCGTGCGCAGCTTTTGCTTTACCTTTTTAACTGTTCTATTTTATTTTACTTCAATTATTAAACTGTTCTTATCTCAACCCACGAGTTCTCTCCCTTTTACCCTTCCGATTTTCTCCCCCATCCCACTGTGGGGGGAGTGAGTGAGCGGCTGCGTGGTGCTTAGTTGCTGGCTGGGGTTAAACCACGACATTAATAAATTAATTATATAACATATATGTATGTAAAACAAAACAGCCACACCTTATTTTATCCCTGTGCCTGCCATAGTGTCTCAGTATAGTTCTTGACATGGAACTTATTTTGCAATTTTTTGCACTAGCCTGCTGCTGTAGATTCCTCATAGTCTTATTCCAGTATGAGTCACTGAGGACTCATTTAAAGCTGGACAGAACATTCACGTGTTCAAATGAATTCTATTGGAGATGTACCTATGCTTAAGGCAAGCATTTCAAGCCACAAGATAAACATTAATTTCAACATGATAATGTTGGCCACCTTTTCGTGCTTCAAAATGCTCACAGAAGCAATTTTTAAAAGTTTAAAAAAAATGATAAGGTACATACATACACAGTGAAATAGCCAGAGATTTACCAGGTTAAAATTAAAGAGCACATCTGTTTTGAAATAGTAACAACATATGAAGCAAGTGGAAAAAAATGTACCTTCATTAATTAAAGTAATAGTGACAACAGTTACAACATTATGTTTAGATGAAGAAATTAAGAAACTTGCCTGGTGGAACCTTTGGTAGGGTTACTTGCCAGTTTGTTAGGGACATGAATTTTCTCTGTACTTAGCCTCAGGTTTACTGCTCACTGGGCTAACATAAACAGGAGGCATTGCAAGGTGACCTTTTCAGTCTCTTGTAGTTTGCATCATTCTTGAGCAATTTAGTCAAAGAACAGCATTAGCATTGGCCTCAGGGGAGATGAAGCAGTTCTACTTCTCCTCCCAGGTGAAGAGGATGTGGCTCTTTTTATGCCTAATATCAATATGATGGGGTGAACTCAACAACAGCCTGATGTATGAGATAGCATTTCCTACCACCTTATGTGCCTTGTGTTCCTGGTAAGAGATCAGAAATCTTGAAAGGAATCTGGCTGTGCTGCGAAGAGCATGCTGGTTCCTCCTGAATGAGGATGCCTTAAGCTAGCTCACCATATCTGAAGGACTCCCAGAAGCAGAAAAGAAAGCCTTCAAATGCCCATACAGGAGGTTAACAGGGGTTCCAATCTTATTTGAGAAAAATCTGGCAATGAAAATTAATGGAAATAAACCTTGGACAGATTTTATAGAAAAGTAAGCAGATAAGTAACGTGCCAGCACAGTGTAAATAGAGGAGTATAATGGTGACATGAATTAATGATATGTAATGATGTGCTAAGCACCGTCATTATTGCTTCTTCCCAGCATGTCTTAAACAGCTGCAGCTGTTGCTGAAACAACTTTCAATAGGGCTTTTTTGAGAGCTTAGTAGAAATTGCACAGGATTTTACAATAAGCTGACAGTTTATAAATTCTATTTCAATTCCCCCATTATACAATATACACACTTCATTTTACTATTTGACAGTACATGTTCACTGAACTAAATCGCACAGGATAAATCACCCTCTGGGTTTTCATGTCATAGCTCTGTATCAAGAGATAAATCACTGTGCTTTGAGGCCATGTTGAATGAATAGGCAGTACCTGTCTGAAAACTATCTGCACACCAAAATAAGCCCAGAGCTCCCAGAGATTCTAAACTGGTATAGCCCCATTTATGTGCAAATGATGGGAGATGAATTCCCACTGATAATATTAGTGTGATGCATTATTGGAAAAAAAAAAAGGATAAGATAAGGTATCAGACTGTTACACAGTGTGGTAGAAAGAAAGGGTTCATTTCCTGTGATCAGCTACTGGATCTGATTTTACATGGAAACAGAAACCGATCCTGTATTCCTACCCACTGTGCTGTGTGGGAATGGCCAGTTATTTTTTTCTGATTAGTGGATGCTTAAGTAGAATTAATACACTTTTCACATGCATAGAAGCAATTTAAAAAAAAAAGAGTAAAAAATATTCATTGTCGTTAAGCTCTAAGGGTAATGTAGGTCATTTTGAATGACTGTATATCAATTATGTAGTTGAAACGGAGATAGTATCATTGTCTATAAACATTTCCAAGTATCTGAGCATTTTAATTAGCTAATGGTTAACGTGATTAGTCCAAAATAGCGTGGGAGAATGAAGATTTGGAATAATAGATCCGGGAATTAATAAATCAGAGAATTACGCACGTACAAAGACAAAAGACTTGCACTTTGTATTAGGAAAAATAGTTCAGAGTATATACTTATCCATTTCTGTAATCTGCTTTCTGACCTACACAATTATAACAACACAGTGGCTACAGGCCAACAAATCTGAATAAAAATGCCGATCTACCAAAAAACTATATTTTGTTTCTTTACATTTGAAGTTTTATGGTTCAATGCAGTCCCATAAATTATTAATTTTTAATGACTTTTAACTGTATAGTCAAAGACACTGAAGATAACCAGGTAAAAAGTTCTCAGAAGGTTTCTAAAATGTGTATTGTGGCTTATTTTAAACTTGCAGGACATGTGGGCATACCATAAAAAGTACTTCTTTGGTTCCACTTCAGAGTAAAAATCTAATCTTTATACGTATGAATTTAAAAAAAAAAATCTTTTTTGTTTAATTTAACAATACAACAGTATGTTTTAGTTCTTGCTAAAAATTGTTTAAAAAGTAATTTCAATGAAAATAAGTGATTACTAAATGAAAATTAATTAGTTTCTGCACAGACACAAATAATAATATTTCCTGTAAATAAGTTATTATTTTGATGAAAATTTTTATTCACATATAAGGAAATACCCCTGTATAACAAGGAGGTGCTTGCTTGCAGGTTTTGGTACTCAGATCTTTTCAGACTCATTTAATTGATAACAAATGCTCGTATACTGAAATTTCTGTGCTGATGATACTGAGTAGCCCATCGTCTTTATGCAGAAGAGTTTCAACTAGTGTGTAAATCTACGAGTACACTACTTCTGCTTTGGTTTTATGTAACTTATTGAATTGTGGAAATAGTACAATGTAATGTGCCTTTTATGGACAAAGACAACTATTGTTTACTAGCTGCCAAATGTGAAAGGCTGAGACAGGATGTTTTTGACAGGCTACTTCTTAATACATACAGGGCTTTCAACTTTTCTAAGTAGTGTTGGAAACCTCAGTCAAAGATTTCTGTGAAAAACTCCTTAGGCAGTATCACTTCCTTGCACAGGAGAAATCTATGCACAGAAATCTTGACACAGTACTTTGTATTTCTGTGAGCAGCGTTCTTAGATTAAGTATCTAATGAAAACCTCAGTCAGCAACACTCTTTTGTTGTATCATATGCTTTTAGACACTTTAATATGTTAGGTTCACAGATGAAGGAACTATATAGAAACTCAGAATATAGTCTTTTGAAATCCCTCTTGCTCTAATATATATGTTTTCTCCCTTGTTCATACATTTTTTATCTAGAGCAAAATTGATTTTCAATAGGTCTGTGAATAGCAAGTAGTCTGGTAGTTACAAATTCACATATCCTTTTTCATCATCTGAGTAAAACAGCCTTTCTGCATTTTTAAGTATTGCTTTTCTGGTGGTAAATGCAGATCCAATGTGGACTACCTTACCCTACAATTATATAGAGAGGTGGTATACATTCCCCAGGACAATCATGATGAGATTCCAGCTTGTGCGCTATAACCACAGTACTATCACAAGACAGCTAGCACCAAGGGCTCTTCCTCCCTCCCTCCCCATCCTTCACTTCGTTCCTGTCACTCATGCCTTGCTATGATAATGGTATTGCTTGCGTCTTGTGTATAGCACTGAAATCCTGTGAAAGGCAGGAAATGCTTATTTATTCATAATTACATTTCGCTTACAACAGACTATCCTAGATTAAATGAAGAACACAGGGACAAGACAGCTGATGGCTCTCATTTTCTATGCTGCACTGTTTAATGTAGTCAGCTGGATGCTGTAGTTTAATATATATTTTTTCAACATGCCTATCACTGGATTATGCAAGTACATCCCAGAAATGTGATTGATATCTGTCATACATTGTATATTTTCCTACTTTGTAGTGAGGGGGAAGCAGGTGAGCAGAGTGTTTTGGTATGAGTTTTTGTTGATATTTGTTTGGAGTTTCTTTGTTCATGAGTGTTTAATACTCACATTGATGTGAAGTTATATCACAGGCTGCAAAGCTTTTATAAATTTACTGTGTATTTAAAGAGAAGGTAGTAGTATTTAGTTTATTTAAGAGTATTTTTCACAAGCTTAGGTCACTGTGTGAAAGGAACTGCCCTTTTTTTGCAGAGAAGCATTGCTCTGACAAGCGTTGCCCTTGCGTCAGAGGGACCAACTTAGGTTCTGTGCTCCTAAAAGAGTGTAGCAAGAGAGAAAGTTCTCCAACCTGCTTTGCTCAGGCTGAGTCCCATCTGCAGCAGTATACCTCCATGTTTCACCAATGTGACAAGCCTGGGCTTGCTGTTCCAACCACCTCTTCCTGACAGTCCTTCTGATCAGGGCACAGCCTCAGCACTTGCTCCTGGTTCAGAGTAATCTCCCTCTTCCTGATTCCTGCCTGACTATCCAGTCATATTTCTACTGTAGTTAGAGCAAGTAAAAAACTTCCCTCAATTATTTTCCTTCAGGAAATGGCATTTCATCAAAAAACAGGCACTGGAGAGGCCTTCACAGATTTTCACAGTGAGACAGAGAGTCCTCTAGTCAGTGCTGAAGTGTCTCTTCTGGTGGACTAGACACATCCCTGTCCTAAAGATATGTAATAGATCTACAACATGGAGGAAAAAAAACCAACACATTTTCAGTTTCTCGTTCCATGTCAGGAAGATGTTTTATTTTACATGCTTTTGTTCTTTTTTTTTTTTTTTACTTCAAAACAGAGACCTGTAAAAATCAGTTTTTCTAAGACTTCAAAATTCAGTTGACCAGGAATTCCTATTTTAAACCTGTTTGACTTCTTAACTTACCTTTTTTTTTTTTTTTTTAACCTTGGAAACACATCTTATTTTATCAGTTAGAAAATTATGAGAATAAATCATTCAAAAAATATAAGATTGAAGTGGTTTCCATCACTGTGTACTTACAAATTTCTTGGGTTGGGTTCCAGCTTCTATCAGAAAGAGTAAAGAATTAAGCACCAAAGAACAGAAAAGTAAAGAACCACCTATTCTTTCTGTGAATTGCTGATGCTTTCTGAAGTCAGTAAAATTCAGAACTAGCCCAGGAATCTCCTGATTCAGTTAAATTCTCAGAAAAAATGTAGCTTTTATATAGAGAAAAGGAATATCAGTACCCAGAAAATATTTTGAGGGAGGAAGCAGAAAGGCTAGTATGGATTATGTGTACATTTAACTTTCCTTCTTTCTTTGTGAAATCTTTTCCTTTAAATGTAATTTCAGATAACTGGTGTAACTGCAAAGAGTGAGATTTGAGTTTGTCCTAACAATACCCTGTAGGTTGAGAATGAGCAACAATGCCCAGGAATATGCAAACTGATTTTCTGTGAAAAATGAGTTATATAAAAATTAAAAAAGGAATTAAGACTTTGACTACTAAAGGTCATCTGACTCTAGAGAATGGGACAAATTGGTGGGGTTTTTTTGCATATTTTACCTGTAAGATATTTTGACTTATTTTGAGAATCTCATACAAGATGGGGAGAACATGATGAACAGTTATTAATCAGGTTCTATTTTAATATTGATATATTCAATTAAATTTAAAATTCAACTAGGGCTCAAGAAAATGGAATTAGCCCGAGGAATTCTTACATGGTCTCACCTATATACTTACATGCCTATTTGAGGTATAAAACTATTGTCCTGCCCAGTGTAACATATTTATATTAATTTGTACTCTGAAAGATTTTGCAGATGACAGCAAGGGAAAGGTATTCAACTGCGTATGTGTCAGCTAAGCACATCAGCTGACACTGTTTTACATTGTTGTATTTATTGTGAAGTTGCACTATAGTGTTTACCCTTAAAGCTTATCTTGTATGCAGTTATACTGAGGTGTACATACATTTAAAAATCAGTTCATTGAAAGAGCAGCTGAATTAGTATTTCAGCAACTCAGTGTTTTGGTACTGAGTTTTTCCTTGTTCAAAAGGTTTCTTGTATATGTAGGTATGGCAAATGTGACTTCTATGTCCCCCTTCCTAAGTGTCTAATTTGTTTATTTTTCTCTAAGATACACAGGGTCCCAAAGTAGCATTTTGAGAATTCACGTGATATCAAATACTTTCAAAGGTGAAATGTCCAAGGAGAGAGAAATGTCTTTCTTCAACACAAAGACTACCTGTTAAAAAATTGAAATAAAAGATAAGCTGGTTTCGATGTGTGGAATTAGAGTTAATGTGTATATGTCACAAAATTTCTCTTAGACAGTCCTGTAAACATTTTTCGTATGAATACAGAAAAAGTAAGTCTTTGACTAATATGTGAATACTCTGAATCATTTCTGGTCCTTTCCAAACACCACAGGAAGCAAATTAACACTTTTAAGATATACTCCCTCTTAACAATGCTGATATCTTTTGGTTCTCCTTCCTGTATTTTAAGCACATTAAACCCCTTCTTATTAGAAGAAATTTACTGATTTCTGTGCAAGTTATCAGCATGCAGAGAAGCCTTCCCACCTCATCTTTCATCTTTTGTTTATATCTGATATGAAAACAACCCTTTTCTTCAGTGTATTTTTCTGGTTCTACCTGCTAGCATGATTTTGATAGTTCCAGTCTTTAACTGGTACATCCAGTATATGTTTTAAACCAAAATTCATACTAGGCTTTTTTTTTTTTTCCCAAATGCAGTGACAATGTGAGCAAAGTTAAGTCAAGGCTCAGTATTTTTGAGCATACCATTTTGGTAAAAATGTTCTACACTGTACCTTGCCTGTATCAGTGTCCAGTAGCCGATGCTACTGGCTACAGGGGAACAGATTGAACTATTCAGTCCCTCAGGGCTTTTCTGAGCTGGATGTTTTTTCTTTTTCATTGGGTAATTTTTTTTTTTAATTGTGATTATTTTTCTATGAATTTTTTTACCACTTTCAGAACCGTACTACAACTGCTGCAGGTTATGACATGCAACATTATGACATGACAGATTATGACATGCAGCATTACTAAATACCTGGATCTCCCCCTTTATTCCAGCACCTGAATTCATACCTCCTATGCTATAGATGCAACATTTTGCACTAGGGAACAGGAGAGAAAAGTGGTATTGTGAGATATCTAAAACTGCAATTTGTTTGGAGGCTCCCTCCTGTTCACAGCCATTAACTTTTAAAATCTTACAAGAAATAACCATTGAACAATTGACTTCAGAGTCTCTAGGTGCAATAGCAACTTTTCTTGCTGTAGCAGTTCTTAGATTTTCTTCACTGTTTCCACTGTGAGTGACACAGCAGGTATCTTTTTTTGTTCTCTGAAACACACATGAATGCCTACCCACTGGCAGACAAAAGGAAGTAAAATCATAACACATTTATGTTCATTTTAAAGAAAGTCAAATGATCGGTCCCAGAATTTTCTATAGAAACCTGGGGAAATAAAAGCTCAAAATGGTAATTCAGAGGAAATGCTGGGCATATTCTAGTGAAAAAAGAAGTGTAGTGTACCTTAAACAAATCTATCCAGCATAAGATCAGATCATGAGAAACAGAAAACTTTGTCTGGCTTTCCATGCATGGGGCAGACAGAATTTTCTGGAGAACCTAAACCTGTGACTGCTACTGCCAGCCAGACAATATTTGCAAGTCACAAAAAATCTGGCTTTAATTATGATTCTCAGTAATGACTGTAAATGGCTTTACAATGCACTATTGAAAGGTTCAGTCTAGGCACATATTTTACGTTGCTCATCTGTGAAACTCTTTTTTTTGGATACTCGTTTTCCTCTCATGGTATAGGAATACCAATGTATTGTTATTCAAGGCTTTGCAACAACCCTACCAGACCCAAAATTGCTTCTGAGATTCTCAGTCTGGTTATGGGATTTCCATATTCTCATCCAACATCCAGTTGAAGTATAGTTTTGGACCACACTTTTTCTCCCTACCTGGGTTTCTGCAGATGCTTCCTCCAGTTCTGCAAATGTATTTCACCCATTTCCCGTTCTTAGTGCTGCTACTTGTTATTTGTCAATTCTTTCTCTCCAATAAAATAAATGTTTTAAGGCCTTAATGCTTCTTTATCTTTCACTCCATATTCCTTTTCAAAGCCCTTTCATGTGCTTATAATCAAAAAGTGGATCATAAAATATGGTTTGCGAGGGATTTAGATTTGAATTCTGATATTTCCATGCATACAAAAAAGTGTGTTGTCAGGTACTAAGCCCCTTGTTTAACACAATAAGCAGATCTAATATTTTTATTAGAAAATAAAGTTCACTAAAGCTATTACAGATTAGACTTTAAAATCTCCTGGCCTTCTTTTGAAGCTTCTCCATAACAAAGTCATTCCTAAAGTGCTGTCTATGACCAAGTACTAATAATTATCAATAGTGTACATACATTACTAATATATACACAGTATATTTTATTTAGACTGTTTTACCAATGTGCAACCCCCTGTCACTGTTAAGATTTTAATGTTATAAAGTGTGGGCTTGCTGGCCCATAAGAAGCAGTAATACCCTTCTGACTGCATCCTGCTTCTGGTTGTGTTACCATAGGATTGCATTTCTAGTTTAGTTGTGAAAAATTTGTCTTCGCATTCTTGAGACTGGGTCTTAGGCTGAAATACCGATTTCTTGAGAAAAGCACTCGTAACGTTTTCACATATTTTACATATAACATTCAGCCAGTGTTTTGTGTTCATCTCTCCCTAATTACTGTGTGTGGAAAAAAAAAACCCAAAACACTTTTTATAGACTCAGTAGCTACAGAGGTCCTGGTGACAATTTTGCAATTGAAGCAGACCCAGGTAGCCTTCAGTGAGAAATGGATAGAAGGACCATGCTGGTATACAGGAAGGAAATTAAATGTTTCTGGTTTTGCTGACTGCTTTGTTTGCATATTTGATGTTTTCTAATGACAGATGGCTGTTATGTAGAATCTTGTTTTTAGGGCAGGACTCCAGGTACTTGCACAAGCAATATGTTGTCATGAAAGCATGTGATCCTGAACAGTGTGGCCAGAATTTCCACTGGGAGAAAGACTGTGAGTGGTGAGTAGAACTCGCTGTCACACTTGGACCATCAAGATTACAGAGGACAACCAATATCTAGAAGCATATTCGTACTAAATTTTAAAAACTCGTAATCCCAGACTGCAACAGATTTTTTATCAATTAGTTTGAGATTGACAATCTATTATTGTGGAGGTAGTTACTTAGATTTTCAAAGGAATTAATGTGGCACTATATTCTTCTTGGTATATTGAAACAACAAATATTAATAATGTAATTGCAGAATTTGAATTTATAACCCTTCTAAATTGCTATAGCATTTTAAATTGGCACAGTTACACTGTTATCTGCCGGTAGCTCAGAAGATAACAGCTTTCTTGGTGCTGCACATAAATAACATGGTATGGGCACAGGAATGAATAAGTGTATTATCAAAGGGGAGAAAAGGGGTTGAGCATGATGTTAAAGAAAAGCTTCTTGTAAAGACTGGATACTAAGCAATTATCATCATTTGCTTTGCATACAAGATAAATTCCCAGTAATTTTGAGCTTTCTTTGAATTTCTGGTCTTCAAGTTCATTTATAGAGTCAGCCTCCCCATTTATCTCAAAAAGAAGAGGGAAAAAATATCCTTCAGCATAACTGTAGAATATATTTCATTGACTAGATTTCATAAATGAAAAGCCCCTCTGTATCTATAGTTATGTTGAATGGACTAGTAAGGGAGTAATTTGAGATCATGAGCTGAGTATTCCAGTTATCTGTGTAGACATAAGGAGCCTTTAATGGAAATTAGTTCTAAGTGACATTGGCTTCATTTTTATTAAAGCAGCAAAGATACAGTACTTTTAAGGATTAAATACTCTTGTAGAAATCACAAAAGGTACAGCAATTAGGTTCATTCTTGTTGAACTGAATTAAGAAACCTTCCTGAACATCATGAATTCCTCTCTCATCTTAAGTCTTCATTTAACAAAGGCACCTACAGATAAATTCACTGAACTATTCAGCAAACTCTTCAGGGCCAGAACATTAAAACATTGGACAGAATGATTTCATATCATGAAAACATAAGCATTTTTTAAATAATAATTTTAGAACAATATTATTTCAATTGCCTTTTTTAAGTACTGAAACTGCAGGAAAGGCCAAACTAAAACTCTGTCTTGTTTGTTTGTCTCTATGTGAGACTTAAACGCATCATTATATTAAGGACTGAATAGATATATTTATCAATACTTCTCTCAGCATAGCCACAGAGATAGCCATGTACCTGGTGAAACAGTCTGAGCCAGTAAAAGTGGGAAATCCTGCTTCTTTAATAATTAGATCAGCTCACTGAGCTGTGGGGTTGGTGAGAAGGATTTAATAGCCTACAGAAATACAGGGTCTCAAATATCCATGGCCAAATAATTGCGGGGAATTTTTGTTGTTGTAATGTGGTGAAGGGACAAGGGGTGATAATTGTCCACCTTTGTTGGTGGTGTGATAATGTTGTTTTGACTTTGGTCTGGGAAATTACTGGTGTAAGTGAAGTTTGTGAAATGATGTGTGCCATGAAGGACATTCTTGCCAGCACAATGTAAATGCTTTGGTTCCCAGAGATGCAAGCCAAGGCTGAATTTGACCCATTTGCAGTATAAGTTCTCATAGTGGAATCTTATGTTGGCAAATGACCTTCTTAGTCCTTTATTCATATTGCGGCTTTGGAGGTAGATGACACACTAAGTGGGAAATTAGTTACAGTACGATCTGTACAGGCACTGTCTGTGCATGGTAATATATTTAAAGATGTTTTCCAGTTGAAGCAGAATTTTCACGTAACTTAAGCTTCTACTTTTTTTTCATCCCCCCCCCCAAGCTATACATTACTCATGATGCATCTGTATGTGTGTAACAAGGCAGCCAGTTTACTACAACAAACTTGGAAGTAATGCTGTTGCCTTCTTCAGTACCTTTCTTGTTTCCTTTCCAGACTGAGGAATTGAGGTACATTTTCATTATGATTTAATTCTTTCTTGTAGACCACTGCAGCCTACTTAGAATGTTGAGTTAATTCTCTAAATGTTGTTGCATGAAATTAAATGAGATTGCAGGTGGTTCACATATACAAACCGTAAAGAATGAAACCAAACAAACAAAAAATAGCAACAAAAGTACACAGTTTCTCAAATTCCACTGAAAACAAGCAACACCAGTGAAAGAGTGGGGGAAACACTCCATCTGAATCAGTCTGTCTCAGCGCCTTTATTCCGTTAGCAAGTGGAAAGCTCAAACTGATACATGCATTGTGTTGCAGATTTGTCATGGCTTAGTTTCTTGTGATGTGTGTGCCTGTGTGTATTATTTAATTAACTTCAACCATGTAATCTAAAACATTACTGACTGCAGGAAGAAAGATAATATTTCTCTTGTAAAAATTTGGATATGCTTGGAAGAGCTTTTGTCCTTTATTAAGTGGTATCATGCCTTGTGATAGATTAAAAAGGGCTCCTGATTATACTTTACTAGGTTTATGCATACATCTTTGATTGCAGAAGGTAATTTTTAAAGCAGAAAAAAAGTCCGTTCTCTGAACCAGGAAAAAAAAATCCAAACCAAAACAACCAACCACATGCACACAAATTAATGTCTTGCACAATAGAAACTATGTGTTGGATAATTCAGTTTAGAGATGACATTATCTTTCCAGGCATCATCATGTTCTCCAGTTGATGAGATTTTTTTAGATGAAAGTTTCTTCTCATTGTGACATGAAAAAGGCACAGGTAGTTGGTATCTGTACACTGAGAAATCCTTTAAAAGAAGAAAGAGCAATAACTATGTCAAAGCTGTAATCTTGTAGTGGACCTGCATTTAGCCTCAAGAACATTCAGAAAGCGAGAGGAAAAGAAGGAGGGGGAGAGGAAAGAGAAAACATAGTATTTCACACAGCTAGTCATTGTTTATGTTTTTGTGTTCTTTCTTCCTGGCCTGAGGATTTCCCCAGTGATGATCACCCTGCACGCCACAGACCCTGCATCCCACCAATAGCCCAGGTAGTGGCTAAATTATAGAAAGGAACTTGGAGGATTGTGCAACGATCTTTAAAAATTCTGCATAACTTTAATGTGAGCCCTAAGCTTTAGAAGGGGTTTAATGTAAAATGATCTCCCATGTCATAGATTAAACTATATTGATCAATATGCATCTCAGATGCATCTTAAATGTAGCTGTATCATCTCACCTGGGAGATCAGTCTGCAAAATGCACAGAAGACAAAGGCAGCAGAATTAACAGCAACAAAAAAATTTCATGCGCTATCTTCCCAAACACCAATGCTACAAATGACACAGATGCTACTCCTGTGCTTCTACCCCAAGCTGCAGTTTTACCATGTTTATGCAACATTTAGAGAAAGATTCAGTTAGCAACAAAGTGAGACATATACTGGTGTTCTGGATATATTGTCTTCCCTGCTGTATGCTATGGTTCCTAAATTCCAAAGAGAAAAATACCTCATAGAGTGACATACTAGCTGAATCTTTTTGGTTTTGTTCCTGTAATGATGGTCTAGATTGACTGGAGTTTAATATATGCATAAGTCCTCTTAGTACATCCTCAAACTGAAGATGTGTCAGATCATGATTAGTAAATCTGTTTGTGAAAAACAAATGTAAGGAACCACTTTCATTCCTTGAGTCATAGCAGCACTCATATGAGATCATTTCTTATTTCTTGTAGACCTACAATTTTGAATTTTCTGTGAATTAATTACAGGAACTCAACTTCATCTAAGTCCACAAGTGAAAAAAATCCTCCAGAGAACAAGAGGCATTTTAACAATTGGCCTTAATTAAATGCTCACATCCCTTAGCCACTTACAGACTCCTTTGATAGCAAAAGTGTGAAATATAAATGATTTTAAAATTAAAAATGGAAAAAGCCTTAAAAAGTTATTAGATTGTGAATTAGTAATCTTGGTGGAAATATCTTCTAAATAGATCCTAGTAATGACAGATGTTGTATATTATGATTTTGAAGCCAATGAGCAAAACTAGACTTAAAAATTAATACTGCATCGTAATGATGTAAGGAGGTCACGTCATTCTTCTGACATCTCTACCGTGATTCTAACAATAGAAGAAGCAAATCATAGTACATTAATGTAAGGCCAAGAGGGTTTGTTGTTTTCTTATTGCATGTTTAGTTGGTAAAACATGGAAAATCTAATAAAATACCAGAAACTCTCTTGTCTACATAATTTTATAAAAAGTCTCCTTTTACCATCTTTGTTTATTATTGCAGAGAGATCTCATTAATTCCTTTAGTAAGAATTTAAACCAGAAGATGATCTCCAGCAATGTACCTAATGCATGCCAGCTCCTCATAGGGATTCAGATCACTATACCAGATCAGAGGTAGTCTAAAGTAAAATCCCTGAAATGAGGAAAATAGGGATTCCATATCTTCAGCAGGAATTTTCATTGTACGAATCCGCTCCTCTTGGGCCAGATTACTTGCTAAAGTAGCCAAGGAGAGCTCAGGGCATCTAGTAGAGATGTAGGCAACTTTATTGTAAGGAGTCTCTCTAGCTATCTTTAAGATAACTTTCCAGAGACATCTACTAACTAAAGAGAGAAGAAATGGATCTTCATCTTGCTGTTAGTGTCTTTGCTAATGACATTTCTTACAGAGATGGCAAAATAAGATTAAATGCCAAATTAGGATAAAATGATGGTTATTAGGTTAAGTTCTCAAGTATTTTTCAAAAATATTTTCTTCACATTTCTGAAGTGTTGCTGAAAATTCATTTCTTTCGTTTTTTCTCTGAGCAGATGAAATTATGAAGCCATTCTTAGCACCATTTATTGATTTTTATTTCTCTGAGCATTTGGGGTTTTTTTCTGTATTCTTACCATAAACACTCACAAAAACTGAGAGTCTGAGTCTTAGAAACCTGTTTGAACTTGTCTGCAGACTTCATTTCTATAAGTGAAGGTAACTTTATAAAGAGGACAGATATCTTGATTGGCAGAAGAGGAACAAAAAGGGGCAAGATTTCAGGCTATCAAGTCTTTCTTTAGATGAGAAATAGAAGTGACCAACCTCAGATTAAGTACAAGTTGATGTACAATAATGATTCTCAGGTTATTTTATGTTAATAATTTTTTTAAAATGAGGGAAAAGCCTTGACTGTGAAACAGGAAGGTCTGTTTCACAGGGCTAAGTGATAAATTATTAGCTTTTGTGGATTAAAAAAAGAAAGAAGTCCATTGCAATCTGAATTGTTTTGTATTTTTCAGCTCTGAAAAGAGTATGCAATAGGCATATGCAGTGTATTAGGCAGTCCCTGGGCAGTGAAGTGTGGAAAAGAGAAACGGGGAGACTTCCGCTCTCCTGATACCAACATTTTTATGTGACTAGCCAGATTACATGAGTGCAAGGGAGAAAGGGGCAGAGCTGCTAGTGAAAACTGGGAGAAATCTTTGAGTTCTTTAATGCATACCGTATACATCAACCTTAAATAAAATTCTGTGATTGCATGGATTGTGTAATGTAGATAATTCTTAAATGCTCATTTTGGTAGATTTGGGATTTCCTGCATTCTTCAGGAACAGAACTTGCTCTTCCCATAGATGTCAATTTTAAGTGTAACTGTCTAGACTAATGCTACAGTGTACATTTTCCAAGAGGCAACTGATTACCAGTGGCAAAGTAGCAAATGATTCCATAATACAATTCCAGTGTGGAATTATTTAAGTAGCAGTGTGGTATTATTTAAGTAGCACTATGCTTGTTTACTCTTTGCTATATTGGGCAAGTGTTTCTCATGTTACATGTTAAACTGTGATTCTTGTCACAAAGGAGGCAAATATGGTACTCTGTAGGTGTAAATACTATGAACTGCTGCATGCCAGGGCGCTTGTGTTGATATATACTCCATCAATTGAATGAGTATAAAAAAAGGAGTAGATAATATCTCTATCTCGATATAATTAAAAGGTTGGGATTTGGAAGATTCGTCTATGATAATGTTATCCTTTTATTGGCTGTAATGGCATTGCAGTACAATGAGTATAGGTTGTACTGGACGTTTAATTTTCATGCTGTTTTGAACTTCAGTATTTCTTAATCGACTTCTTTGTAAGCTGTTTGGGATGTTAGTTCTAATACAGGGAAATCTGAAAAACTTGTTTTTATGTTCAGTTGACTAAATTCCTGAAAAAGTTTGCTACTGTGGAGCCAGCAGAGATCTGCACAGAAATGTGAACATTTGTTTTAAAAGAGGGTCTTACCTAATTCAATTCCTAGTATGTATAACATTTAAAATATATATAAAAATAAATATATTTAAGGTCTAAGTTTTATGTGTCACTTTTTACTACCAGTAAAGCTGGTGGTTTTTCAGACTAAAAAATAATGGTGGGCTACACATTGGCATTAAACTTTTATATTATGTGTTTGAATGCTTCATTCGATCTTGTAGAGAACATTTTCATAGACTGTTAGTCTCAATACCCACAGAAACTCTACAATTCTTTAAAATGTTTGAGAATTGTAACCAGGGAGGGACAGAATGTTTGGAGTGGGGAATTTTTTAAACAAAAAAGAAATGGTTCTATAATTAGTTCTTCACATATTGAAGATAAAAGCTCTGCCACTCTTAGATCATTAACATGCTGTCTGCGTTCAGTCTTGTAGACATGTCTGTTCTCCTTATGTCATATTTTGTTTTCATGCCTTTTTAAAGTCTTTCAATTATGCCACCCTTCAAGCTAAAGAATATTTTTCCTGATGAGTAATCTCATTTCATTCAAATGAAATATAGTGGAGTTATAGATGGTATAATGGTATCAGAGACCAGCTTATTGTTTCTATATTTTTTTGTACTAAAGTGCATTAACTAAGAGAAAAAAAGTGGAAAAAATGTGAATGACTAAGTGGAAAGGCTTACTGAGCCCTTCCCTAAGGGCTCAGCAAACTGAACCCTTCCATAAATTACCTTCTGCTCCTATTACTTTCTGACTCTTGCCATTGCTACTCACTACTGCAGTACTTCAATACTGCTAGTTTCAGACTAATGTCCTTAAAAAACCAAGAAGTTTTCCATGGTACGCTGTTTCCACTGATATCCAGACTAAAATAAAAAATTGTTTTCATTTGTAGCCTTAGCAGATTTGAATCAAGTTCTTGAAAATAAAATTTCCTGATTTTCTTTGTGATTTACGAGTTATGATTTATGAGTTATGATTTATGATTCATGCCTTCATGATTTTAGTTTCCAATCACTCGTAAGTAAAAAACACTTTACTTGACAAATTGGGCTATTTTATAAAATTTTAAATTTATTTAAATCTGTTACCTTCAACAGCAGAGAACATACAGGAGATGCACTTTTTGTTGTTATTTTCAACAGCAAAAAATATTGTTTTGTGAGAGGTACATGGGAATTTCTCTTCTGATTTTCTTGTCATAATGAAACTTGAACAAAATTCTGGTTTACATTATGTGCTGATTTCCCTAGTGATTTTCGTTGAAATTATTTACAGTTAGGTGTTGCACAACATGAATTTAAGTGTCATGATCAGGCTCACAAAAAGCATTTGCAATATCACCAATTAAAATTTGTTTAACCTTTCTAAGAACACCTGCAAAATAGGACCTTAATTTTTATATTTTTAGAAATAATCTTGATAAAGAACTATTTCTGACCAGACTTCAGGAAAAGTACTCTTTGCAACAAGGAAAAATACAAACACAGTAGAGGGTGAAAAGAAAGATAGGGGAGAGAAGATGGTAATTTGATATTTTTCCAAAGCCATTGACCTTTCAACTACATTGCAAAACATAATGACAAGTACAATAAAAAAAAAAAATCACTCTCCAACTATAAGTATAAACCTATCCTCATTTCCTATTTTCAAAAACTTATTTTCTCTACTCCTTTATACTCCATTTTAGTTCATATATGTCCATTTTCCTTCCAGTCCTCAAAAGTTTTATAATCAACAATTGCAAGTGCCCTGTCAAAAAGGAGAGGAGAGTGAAAACCTACCACTACCATCCAGAATGCCTATTGTTATTTCCCATAAGTCAATACTAAAACCACTGCTGTTACTGTCTGACTCTGATTTATTCATCTGCAGCTTCAAGCATCTTTTAACTAGGAACCTGAAGAGTACTTTTTATCAGTTCTCATGCTCCAAGGATTCAGAGCTATGATGTGCAACTGATATATTAGGCAAACCTCTCTAATGCTTTTTTTGCATTGTAACCATTGTAGATTCAAAGCAGACTTCTAGATAAAATGCAGTTTGTAACACAATGAAGAATTCAAAAGGTTGTTAATTTTCATGTCCAGTTTGTAATTCTCAATACCACTGTATTTATGTTAGCCCAAGGAACATACTTTATATTCTCCAGTATTTGGTTGATTAGAATTGCCTTAATCATTAGTGAGATGAAAGGCTAAAAATAACTTCATCAATATTCATTACACTTTTATCTTCTGATATCAAATTCTTTCAAATAGGTAAGATAAATCTTACCTAACTTAGATAACTTTAAGGCTGAGTAATTAACTATTTTAGCAACTGTTCTAGTCAATTCAGAGATGGGCTTTTGGAAGTTTCATCTCTTTGACCTGGTTCAGATATCTACTGTGAAATCTTATGGGAGAGACACCTATTTTTCTCACTAATGGGGAAGAGGGGTAGGTTAATTAGTTTATACATAGGTATCGATGTCATTACTGAGGTTTCACCTAGAGTCATTAGTGCAATGTTCAAGTTTCTTCAGAACATGCTGGGAACACTCCTGTTGTAGATGGGGAGCACAGGATTTCATATACTTTTCCAAAAACTATGTCTAATGTAGGACTCCAACTAAAGAGATCTACTTTGTGCTTGGTGGCTTACCAGGTTCCCTAAGACTGTTGAGTGAGTGTGTTGAGCAGTAGGACTTATTACTCAACCTATGCTTTCCCTGTTTCTCAACCATGGCTGCAGCTCCGGCTTCCAAAGAGGGTAAGTTAAC
Source organism: Theristicus caerulescens (assembly GCA_020745775.1). Lineage (NCBI taxonomy): Eukaryota > Metazoa > Chordata > Aves > Pelecaniformes > Threskiornithidae > Theristicus > Theristicus caerulescens. The sequence continues at coordinate 81,456,030 of CM036559.1, read as the reverse complement.
CATCTGCTGGCAGTGGGCCTTTAGAAAGAATCCAGTGGTTTACAGTTCACAGATCTGTCCTCTTGACTACAGGTCTTTAGGTGTCTATTTTTGCATAGTTCTTTCTTTTCCTTAGAAATTATTTAATTTCACAAACAAAGCCTTATTTTCCAGAATAGTTCCAGAATACCACACACAAAATGTTGCTCTGCACTGTGGGGGAGGTAATTTTTTGAAGTCATCTCTGAGTAGGCCACACAAGCCACTAATGAATTCAATGTACTGTCCTTCGCTTTCACTTAACACAAACTCATGGCACTTCTAATCTCTGCTCCTAAATCTGCATTTACAAAAAATATCGAGTTAATGGAATAAAGAAAGAATTATTATTGTCCTGACAGTAGTTAATGGAGTCAATTAACATTTTGCTGGTAGGAGTAGAAGGCGGCTCTGAATTTGTTAAACTATATGTGAACAACCCTGCTTACTTGAAAAACAAAACAACAAAAAACCCTCTAGTATTTCAGTGAAGCATGGCACCAGTTCTCAAGTTGTTTAACTTTAATGATGCATCTTCAGTAAACACTGCTATGTTGTGAGATTTTACACATTGTTTTTAAATGCCTTGTGAAATGAAGAATAACCAGCCTTTGGGAAACTGGATATTGCACAGATTCTGCTGTGTCTTTTGTACTCAGATCTGGGGATGCCAAAAGAGCTCTTTAAGAAGTTCAGATATGAAAGGAGCTTTTTCATTCTCACACTGAGTGTCAGTAATAACATCTGAGTTCTTGTACAGTATCACAATGCATACCTTAAATGGAGAAATAACCTGTATAAACAAGAGAAAAAATAATTGTTGTTTGAAACTTCAATTTTACCATAGTCACCTATAAAACACAGAGCAACTTACTGTTTTTGGAAAGTGGACAGAAATAGAATGTAACTTGTAAGCACCAGATTATTTGCAGTATCCACAAGAAGGAATTATGATTTTAGGACTGAATAATTGCTGTGAATCTGTAGCATGGGTATTTCCCCTGCAGAACTGAGTCAACTTCAGAGTACTTCTGGGGAAAAAGTTAAGATACTTCTGAGGGATCCATCTTATTTATCTTTACGTGCTGAAAATGTAAATGTCTACGTCTGAGCCAGTCATATTTTTCTTGTATAAAATGAAAGATTTGTTCTGCCCCAGAATTTTTCAATGAGATTAATTTCTGGCCCATTTCTGTGGCCAGGAAGGATCGCAGTAGCAGATACATATGAAATTCTGGTAAATGGATTTACCTTGGAGAATATTTTGTTATTTATATCAGCATCCCTGAACATGGAAATTACTTTTGCTTTCAACATCCATTTTTGGAATGAGAGCAGCCTGCAAAATTTTAAGACTACACAAATACAATGAATTTAAGATGTTAAGATTTTAAAATGCAAGGAATATAACATTTTAAGGAGCTTAAAATATAAGACTGGAAAATGAATCAATCTGCATTTATTTATTACTCATTTTAGTATATATAGTATTTATTGCTCCATTCTATATAAACACGTCAAACACTCCAATAATGTGGAGTCTCACATTAGTAATCTATTGTGTTTATCAAGTCATTGGAATCCTTCAAAATTCTTGAACCTAAGCTCACATCTTCCTTCTTTTACTTGATAGATATATTCTAAATATTGGAATTATAAGGAATGACATTTGAAGACATAAATAATTTATAAATTAAAAGTTAAAGGACTTTCAATTTGTCTCTGTTTTGCTGCTGTTTATCAGACTGATGCTTGTTCTGGCAACTGAAGTCTTTACATTAATTTCAGTGGAGCATGCCACTAAAAGCTTATAGTTTTATATGTGCCTTAATCATCAGTGCACTTTCTCTCACAGTCCAGAATGGGTGATGAAATAAAATGCCTTCATATATGGTAAATCTGTTCTACTTTATATACATACATATATACATATACATAGGTATTATTAAGGAGATATTCGTTAAAAAAGAGAGAGGATTTAAAAATGAGAATAAAGAGACTTGGACAGTAAATTTCCACATTTATTTGTATTTAAGCAATTCAGATCAAAGAAGTCGCCAGAGAGAACAAATATGCCATTAGTTAATCATATTTCTTTCTATGTTGTTAACTTACATGTGTTAACACAACTGAAAGTTGCTTAATTCTGAAAGTAACTGATGTAATATATAATAAAACACTATCCTCGGGGCAAAATAAAGAGTACCACTCCTATCCACCATGAAAGCTCTGATATTATTGGGATTTAAGTGCTCCCATAGGTCTTGTGTTGCAGGGAAAGAGGCACAAAGCTGATGGGGGAAACTATTATAACCTAATAGAACTAATTCCTCATTTTCCACAGAGATACTTAAAAATAAAAGATTTCTATGACAACTTTAATGGATTAAGTACAAATAAAATCCCAAGCTTTTGTTGAATATTCTGGATGTATTTTTACTAAATACATCAAATTGTAGTGTTAAGTGGACCATTTGATGATAAGCATTAAAACATTGTAGAATTAAGACTGGTTAATTCTTAATCCTACTATGATGTGGCAGCATACCACTGACTGTGCTGAGAAGGTTGTATATATTTACCTATTTATTATCAATAATTATTTAACTCTCTTTACTTTCAAAGTATTTCAGGCATGTCAATCAAACCACGCCAGTATAAAATAGATGAAGAAATAGTACCACATTTTGAGAAAAACTTGTTAGAGAGAGAGTAAGCAGATTCTTATTCAGTGAAGCCTTTGATATTTGATAAAATTCTATGGACTTCAGTGGTACATAAGCACAGACTGCAATTAAACTCTTAATTTTGTTGCAGAAATGGGATCTACAACACAAACAATATAACTTGCATACCTGCTAGAAAAAGGGTAACATCAGTGTAGGTGAGCATATTACAGAATCATTTACATTAGACAATGATTATGCCTTTAGAGGCAGAAGCTACAGGGGCAAGAACCACTGAACAAAACTGGTATTAGGACTTTGAGAATACTGTTCACTATGATAAGACTGTTTAAATTATGCCTGAACTATACATCTGAGACATGTTAACCTTGAATATTCACGGTGATAGTAAGAATCCTACATTGTTCCTCAGCATAGTTCATTAAAAACTTAATTTTAGATTTGCTTTTCCTTTACATCAAATAACTCTTTCCTACTGCTTCCTTTAAACATTATTTTTTCTTTTCCTCTTGCTAATAAAAGCGCATAATGTATTACCATCTTCATAGTTCTCCTTTATGGATTTTTGGCAAGATTGCATGTCTCCTTTCCTGAGAATTAGCAGAGCAATTGCTCATAACCATTTTTCCTAAGGTGTGGCTTTCTTCAGTCATTTTTATAACTTTTCTTATTTTCTTTTCATAACTCCCTGCAGGTTTTCTTTCTTATTTTTTTTAATTTTTTTTTCCAGATGTGCCTCACTGTATTTCCACAGTTGTTTTATTCTTCACTGCAATGTCTTACCAACTGTGTTTCATTTCCCATGCAATATACATCTCTCTTTGATTTTCCTCTTATTCTTTTGTAAATTAGAAGAGAATGACCTTATGTCATGACTAGCTTTGGCAGTGGCCAAATCAAGTAGGTGGTGCACTAAAGATTCAAACCACTTGACACACTTTCCCTACTGTCATATCTTCTCGACAAATCCTCTTTCCCAAGTCTCTCTCTTCCCTGCTGCAGTCTTTCCTTATCCACCCACTTGTGGACATTGTGATCATTTAACTATCTGTCTGTGAGACACACATACACTAGAAACCCTTGGGCAGGCTAAGAAGTACTTCTGCCTGTTAGTTATTAGCAAGGCAAATAAATTGCTTGGCCAGTAGCCTAGGCTCTTTGGGCATATGTTGCATGAGGTTTTTTTAGATAATATTTTACTCTGAGTGAGCTTGGCTACCTGGGGATGCACAAGGAGGTTAGCTCATGATATTGAAGGTGCAATTTGAAGTATTGAAACAAAATTAAATACATAAGTGGGTACACTCATTTCAAAGTGAATGAAATGGAACCATTTTAATACTATTTTAATTCTCAGTAAGTGTCCATATAAAGATCCAGGTTAATTAATCCATTTCAAGAGATAAATTGTGCTAATTTTCCCTTTGTAGTTAATCTCTCTTTACAAAGGTGGCAGTATAATGCTCAGAATCCATAAAGTAATTTTATTTCACTGGGCTTTAACTTGTTTGTAATTTATGGAGGAAATGATAAATAAGCAGATGGCTACAGATTAATTAAGTGCTATGCCAGCTTTAATAACGTCAGTCACTTACTGGTTTTTTTATGCTGTTTCTTGTATTTTTACCTGAAAAAGCTTTGTTCATTTGACTCTTCATTGAGGACTTCTAAATGTTTCTGAGGCAGTCTCAGAGCTCAGTATGAGCAGCTCTAGAGCTGTCTTTGAAACACAGAAGGAAATCTGCTTACAAACATATGGAAAGAACTAAGGATATTCAATGTACTATAAAAGCTAAATTAAAGAAAAATGGCTTAAACTAACAGTGCTGATAAAAAGCTAGGTTTCAGACTTTTAATGCTATCTGAATTCCTTCTACTTTATTGATTTATTACAGTATTTGACAAGGTATTACTTAGGTTTTCAGGGTAACATTCAGCTCACTGAACACTTTTTTTACCCACAGGTTTCATCTCACTCAAGTTAGCCATACAAAGCTTAGTCAAAAGAGGAAGATAAGCATCTTCACTTACAGACTTCTAACAGATCACCTTATAGCAAGGTGATCCAGTTTTCTCCACTGAATTCCCAGTTTTCTCCACTGAATACAGAAGAGGTCTAAAGTAGATAGAACACCATTAAAAGCCTTCATGAATCACTGAAAGTTATGATTTCTAAGAGAAAGGATGGGCCTGTTTATTCTAAAGACAAATATCTCTCCTGGACTTTGTTTGACCTTTGAAAGGAATGATATCTGCACATATTCTAAACCTTAAAAAGAAAACAGATAAGTGTCATGGTCCTTTTGAGTCCTAGAAGTCCATCTGGAATCTCTTTTGTTATTTACCTTCATCAATTAAAGGGAAAATTACTTGTGAAAGAGGCATGAAAAACATGGAAACAAACCTGAGATAGTTTCATCTATATTCACTTTTTTGGGAAGTGACCGTGCCCTGATCTGCTCCCAGAACCATGCTTGGGCTTGATTTGGGAAGGAGTTGCAGTGGAACAAAAGAGAGTCCAGGAGAAACAACAGGTCAGGGATTCACCATGTAATTTTTTTTCGGTGACCTTCTTTTATTTAACAAGATAAACACAGCTTTATATAGATAGATAGATAGATAGATACATATATAGATACATATAGATAGATAATAAAATATAGATATTATACTACAAATTACATTATTTCTAAGAAAACAAAGAAGGAGCAATGTAGAACTCCTTCAGAACCTCCTAGAGATATTTTACCATTTGGAGAAAATTCTCTCATGATACACTTACTGAGAACTTAAACAAAATGCTCTGAAATTTTCAGCTAACTTTGTCAAGTCTTGGAACAGCCTCTTGAGAGTAATTTTCTGAATGGGTCAAGGTAAAAAAGAAAAAAAATTTAAAATCATTTTCTTTTGTGGAGGAAGGCATATGAAGACATATAGAAAGTAGGATTCAAAGACAAATTAAGGGATTCATGATGCATCAGAATTCTTGCCAGGAAAGTTAATGCTGTGTGCCTCAAAAGTTCAAACTACATTTAATAAAAAACAAAGCAAAACAAAAACAGAGAAAAACTGAGGATAAACAAACATTTTGAGGTGAACTATCACAAAAATAATATTTTGTCATTAAATTATGTTCTAAGTAAAATTTCTTAGTTACAAGTACTGGTAAATCTGGAGGATATGTTATAGTCTAACATAACTGTTAGTTTGGTAGAGATTGCAAGACCTGCTAACTTTTGCCAAAGAAAGATACTAGATTTCTGGTCTGTAGCAGCTTTGACTCTTAAATGTTTGCTAGATCAGAAATGCTTTGTGAAGGACAAGCCAAAAATTCCCAGTATATACAAAGCTTTGCCATCTCTCTTCTCTAGTCTAATATGAAAATTATATTACTAAATGTCTGTAATGCTGTTTGACACGTTTCAAAGCCTGTATGAATGAAAAGTACTAATCTATGAAACACCCCAGAGGGGAGGAAGAGTGGATTAATTTTGTGTTGTTCAATTCACTTGTTTATTCAGTTCAGTGCAATGATATTGAAAAAGTGACACAACATGCATTTAGAATAAGGAAAAAAAAAGTTCAAACACTGTCCAAGTGCTTAATAATCAAGAATTGTACAGGACTTAGAATTGTATATTTGTATTGTTTATATCTAGCTGTGCTTTATGCATCTGGAAGCTGTTATGTTTAGAGAATCTTCTTGCAGCAATATCCATTCCTTCTCTTTTTTTTACCTTAGTACCCTGTTTAATCAACATAAAACAGATGTTTTGCAAAATTGCAAAAAAGTCTTTGCCTCTACCTGGAAACTTGAATGAGGAGACAATGAATTATGGCAGCGCCTCATAGGTTTTTATACACTGAGAACTCTGGAATCCGCCTGATTATGATAGAGCTAGATTAGATCTTGAATCAGCTTCAAGGATTTTCTGATGAAAGTATGTTCCCTTTATTATAGAGTAATAATAAAAAGACCTATAGCTTTTGTTTTTCTGTCATCAATATTATCGTATAGCTGAATGTTATTGAATGGGCTGAAAGCCTCCACTGAGAAAGATTGTTTCTCGATATTATCATCAAACAATGATGTGTGAATGAACTCAATACATCAGAATAGAATGTGGTGAAATATGCTGACACAGATGTAATTCTTCATGGTGGTGTTTAAAAACTCCTGTGCTGAATTTATTCAAGACATTAATACGAGATAGCTTATGGGCATATTGTTTGTTACCAAGATTGGTATTTGTCAAGGTTTTTTTAGTAGATTTAGGGTTTTCCCCAAGTACTTAATGTGAATGTTAAATTCCTAGTTACTTCTGGACATTCTGGACCAAATTAATAATTTTTAATTTGTTAGCAACCAATTTTCATACTATTTTTTTCATCTTGTTTCAGTTTTTAATACATGAAAAGTTATTTTGTCTAAAGAAAAGATCCAAAGACATTTTTATTATTACTGTTTCACGTTCAATACATTGGTCTGTGAGGAAATACATATAGCAGATAATTTAAGCATACTGCATCTCTATGCAATAAGCATCAAATTGGGAGAATGAGGTTACTGATTTTCCATTTCTTGTATAGTAAAACAACACGTGAAACTAACCTATGTTAGAAGCAGCAGATCAGTTATAGTTTTAGAAGCTCATACCTAAAATCGGATCATAGGATACCGTGCAGAATTCACTGGTGTGCAGAGTAGGAACATATTGTTACATTCATATTGTTATTTAAATGTTAGCATTCAAAAACGCATGGTATTGAATCCTCTGAACAATTAAGCTTTTGAGAAATATAAGTTCTCAAATGGTGGAGAATTTATCCTCCCTCCCACATAAAGGATGACAGTCAAAACAAAACAAAATAATCCTTAAACATGGCAAATGGAAAACTGTTTCAGTATATTTTCTAAAATGTTTACAATCTTGTATTCGTAAGGCTTCTGTAACAATTAGGAGCTAGGAATCTTAAGTGTCAGTTGAGAAAACTTGGAAAGCCTTCTTCTGGGAGGATCAAAACTACCCCTGATCCAGAACTATAAGCTACTATTAAGGAGCGGGAGTACCTGGCACCTGAGATTCCTAGGAATTCTATCTAGATTTCTCAAAAGTTGACTTCTCAGTACCCTAAGATGTTTCTCAGGATGCACTAGCCAAAGACTCCTACCCACTTTCCAAGTGACGTGTCATGTAGTTAAGTGAGTGACAAGGCTAGATCAACGGCTGTGGGGTGGGAATGAACTCTTGATTTATATACCTACATTTAGACATCTGCAATGCAGGCATCTAAATCTGAGCTACTGCCAAAGTTCCCAGTGTTGACAATGGAGTTGATATAGTCACATATAACCTAGAGTTACTTGGTTTACCTTAGAGTGAAAACTTAAAATTGATCAACTGAATGCTCTCTATGCATTAGTATCTAGTAGCACATGAGACCTTGAAAAAAGGACATGGACTTGGCAGAAATGACACAGAACCTATGGGATACCTGTGCCACTCTTGGGCGGAGGTTAAGAGAAGGTGAAATATCTCAAATGACAGAAAGTGTTCTTGTTTAGGCAATGGGTTTGTATTCCATATCTCCATTTACCATCATGGAAGCTTAGACTCATCCCTCACATATAGACCCTTTCACGTAGATACTTAAGTTTAAATGTCTAAATTGGAACTGGAATTCCACCCATGATTTCTATTCACATTTAGCTAAAATCAATTTATTCCTATGGAATTTCTTTTTCTTAATAAAGTTACATTTCTGTCAGGGAACTTCAAAATTTAGGTAGTTGCTGACAGTAAATCCAATTTTTGACCATCACTAGTTTTCCGATGCTTCAAACATGGTATGAAAGAAGAGGAACAGTAATCCTGGTTTATATTTCCTCTATCCCATTTAATATTATGCATTTTTCATGCTATGCTTTTACCACCTCTCTTCCTTCTTTTTCAAAGGAAAGTAATTTCATTTTTTCTAGCCTTTCGCACATAAAAATCTTCTCTATTCCTGTTAGTGAATCTCTTCATTGGTTCTCTGTCACTTTTTTTTTAAACTCTCAGTAGGTTGTTTCACAGAGCTTTCAAGATCTAAACATTACTTTGGCTTATAGTTTTCCTTTTCTGTTTTCCTGTCTCAACTTTAAATCCTTCTTCACTCTTCTGTCAACAGATGAACATTAAACACAATCTTCAATGAGTTACTTGCAGCGTCTCTTTCTTAAATTGATAGAGTAGATAAAGAACACATTAACATACATGAATACTGAAGTTTTTCCTTCATGACTGTAGTTTAAATACATTTTATTAGAGGAAATGCCAGAACTGCAGTAAGTTCCTCCCATCACCCGTGGATAATTTATTTGTATGTAAAATATATACATATTGTTTATGAGTGTCCTGGTTTCAGCTGGGATAGAGTTAATTTTCTTCTTGGTAGCCGGTAAGGGGCTGTGTTTTGGGTTTAGGACGAGAACAATGTCGATGCTAAGTATCGCTAAATAGTCGCTAAGTAGCGCTTACACTGGTCAAGGACTTTTCAGCTTCCCATGCTCTGCCCGGTGCACGGCGGGGCTTGGAGGGAGCTCAGCCAGGGGCGCTGACCCAGACTGGCCAAAGAGTTATTCCATACCATGTGACGTCATGCTCAGTATATAAGTTGGGGGAAGAAGAAGGAAGGAGGGGACATCTGGCGTGATGGTGTTTGTCTTCCCAAGTAACCGTTACGCGTGATGGAGCCCTGCTTTCCTGGGGATGGCCGAACACCCGCCTGCCGATGGGAAGCAGCAAATTAATTCCTTGTTTTGCTTTGTTTGCGTGTGCAGTTTTTGCTTTACCTCTTTAACTGTTCTATTTTATTTTACTTCAATTATTAAACTGTTTTTATCTCAACCCATGAGTTCTCTCCCTTTTACCCTTCCGATTCTCTCCCCCATCCCACTGCGGGGGGAGTGAGTGAGCGGCTGTGTGGTGCTTAGTTGCTAGCTGGGGTTAAACCATAACAATGAGGAATGTAATTAATTTTCAAACAATCACAACTGGCAACAAGTTAGTGTTATTTCAAGGAAAATACATCTTCTCCTGTACAGCTTTGAGTTTAAACTCGATTCCTAGTCTACCTTTCCTATACTCCCTTGAAACATTAGCAGTATATCACTAGTTAATTGTGGAATAACTACTGTGCACTGTGGTGTATATTAGAGTTAGGCAATTAAAGCAGACTACCTAACAGCTTGAACTAGTTCACAAATACTAAAACTATTGTCCTTTCTTTTAGTCAACCAACATAATGGTAATAGCAAAAGGCTGGAAGAGGGAGAAATAGTTACAGAACATAAAAATTCCTTTTTAGAGTTTTAAAATGTCCTTTTTGTATGGCTGATGATACATAACTTACAAGGAAAGCAACAGTTAATGGGAAGCAAAGCTTAAATTTGACAAGTGGAACTGCCATCAATAACTATACTGTTAAAGTCACTTAATGAAATTGTCAGCTGATTTTCCAGGCATCTAAGGAGCCTGTATAATAGAGTAGATGAAAAGGAAAAAGTAGGAGCAGACATTTGTAATAATGAATAAAAGTTTAGGTTAAGAGGTTAGTTTGGAAAAAGTCTAGGACAAAAGACTTCCGGAAAGCTGGGGGACATGAAAGAATCAATCGCATATAGAGATGAGAAATGAGGAGTTACTACAGTCCAAGAAACAAAAAGAAAGTTCATACGAAAAATGACACTGGTGGAGAAATAACTGGAATTGGTAGGATGAGAAGTGAACTAGAAAGGAGATAAGTGTAAGAAGAGGTTTTTCATTTTGGTTTGGAAGAAGACTGTGCTAGCTGGAATGAGGAACAGATAAAAAGGTAGGAGACAGAGGCAGAGCAGATTGGAGCTGGATTTGCAGGAAAACTTGGAAAACTAGGAATAGTTAGGACTGGATCTGAGACAAGAAATGATGTTCATCTAATGTCATTTTAGCTGTTGCTAATGAAGACATCAAGACTTGAGCTACATACACTGCATTTCCCATACAGACAACGGGAAAGAAATTTCATCCATCTAAGGGATTCTAGATGGCTGCATTAGAACCAGGCAGTTAACTATTACAGACAAGACTGACAAAAGTATCAGCTGAAGGAGTCAGGATAGGAAAAAAAAAACCACAACCAAAATCAACCAAACAAAAAAACCCTGAAGCTAACTGCAAGCCTTTTTCTTAAACAGAAAGAACTTAGGTCAAGGGGAAACACTTCCTATTAAACTGCAGAAGGAAATCTAGGATTCAAAGTACTATTCCTCCACTAATAGCCTCTGACGTCTTTTTCCCATGGAAAAAAAGTCCTTTTTTTGGTGTGCTGGTTCCCATCTCCTACCAGATATAAAGCTTAGTCACCCAATATCTTCACTGAGTTCATGCTTTGGGGTGATAAGTAGAGCACACAGGAGAACTGGGTGGAAAAAGGGGGAAGAATTAGTTTGTATTTTTTTTCAGTCTTAGGCAGTGTAAATTCATTCACACACAAGCAAAACACTCCAGTGCAATAACTTTATTACTATTGTAAACTCAAGAATTCTGTAGTTTAGAAATACCTGAGGAAAGATTTCCTGTGTAACCAAAATTAATTAACTTATACAATCTCAGGTAATTTATAATTACATTGCTGAAATTTATTGAAAATAGTAGTTGCCTTGCTTTTTTTGAGGGGAAAAAATTTCTGTATAATGTAGTTTCAGTCATCTGGAAACTATTTATGAATTATAATCAGATCAAAACAAAATGTGGTCTCATGTCTTGGAGTTTTCTCTCTTGGGTTTACTTTGGTTTTTTTCTCTCTTTTGGAAGAAACAACCAAAAACTAATTGAGGTAGAGTTCAGAAGACTTCCAGAGGATAAATAGTGATATGAAGTAGCAGTGAACTAACAATGATTGTGACAGTATGCTTTTTACACAGTAGCTTAATGGATAAAGTTGACATAAAGTTGTGGAAAAAGCAAGTTCAAACACACACACACACATATATATATATATTTATAAATGTGCTTTGTAAGCCAAAACCTGTTTGAATAATTTCTGAATTTATAGAGCTACTTGATTTGGCAAACTCACTTCAAACAGGTACTCAAATATTGTAAATATTTACTATGGGGATATATGTTATTGTATAGCATAAACAATTTCTTAACAAAAAAATGGTTCAATGTAAATTAAAAATCTGACTTTGTGTAATGGAACCATATGTCATTAATAACTTGCCTTTTTTTCGTAAAGTAAGTGACATGAAGTTAGCCTGTTGTAGTTACATGTCTCTTAAGCTGTGAAAAACAGTGGAACAGAGTGTGGTTTGCAAAAGCAGAGGAGAGAATGGATTCTAATAAAAAAAGTGACAAAAGGAGCAAGACAGAATTAGAAATTTTCTTACTGGAGAAGATTATTGACAGATTTATTTATTCCTTTGTATCTGAAATTCCAAATAGAATTTGAGAATTAAACTTTGGTGACAAAGTGATCAAACATATGTTTCGTGTTGTTTTACATTAAACAACATGAATTACAGTATTGTAAAAAGTAAAGTAGAGGAAGCTTCATTTCAGGCTGTATATATTCACTGGGAGTCTTGGATTTTTATTCATGTGATTGACCTACGTTGAATTCTGTCATGGTATGTTTGAGTGGTGTGTTTTATGTAGTTTTTATAGTTAGACTAAAGTTAGATTGTGTATTTGTCCCCATGCTGAGAAGGAGAGACAACCTTAAAATACAAAGCAGATGAATTATCAACTTAATTAGCAAGTATGTCAATGCTTTACTTTCAGTGGAACTCACCAAATATACTACTAATATGGATACAATACTTTCCTCTGCCATTTTTCCTTACTTGTAAAGTTATTTCAAAGGATTTCACCAGTTAAAGTCCAGCAGCACATGAAGAAAAAGAACAGAAAAAGCCACTAGTATTTTATTTTCACTTTGAAAGTCTCGAAAAAAGCATAACTTACTGTCATAGGTCCACATAACAGCTGTTTCATATTGTAGATTTAACAGCTAAGAATTTATTAACTAGTATGTCTCATTTAAACAGTTCTCATATAAAAATACAAACACTTTTCTCAACAGAACAGAGCTACCATCAAAGTACTGAAAATGAACTCCCTGTAAATTTATTTTGAGAAATTTCTTAAATACAGATGTGTAAGCACATATTTAACCATTCTCTACTTAGTGCCCAATCACCCCAAGTGTAGGATTTGATTGATCCCTTTCTTCCAATGACTTAGGTTAAGAAGGCAAAAATAGTTTTTTAGTTTCCTAACCTCAGAAGAAATTAATCTGTGACACAATTTCTATCAATTTGAATGAGATTTGTATGTATAATTCAGAAAATTGTGCATTCAGGTGTCTAATAGGAAGTTCTGGGGAACATTTACTGAAATTTTACCTTTCAGCTAAACAACTGATACACTATAATTGAGCATTAGAGGAGAAAGTTTCAACACATGTTCCATGGTAGAAATTCGATTTCTACTTTATAAATGAACAGGGTAAAATAAAAAGATCCTCAATCAAAATAATATTTATGAAGTGTGGGTAATGATGACATGCTGAAACTACTATGAAAATTCTGTTACATTATATAATAGTAGTAAGAAAGTCTATATATTGGCTGCATATATACTGTCAAGTGGTCAGAAAAGCTGAGAAAATCTAGTATCAGCTTCTGTTGGAAAGGTTTTCCTATGAAAGATTATACTCCTGAAGCAGCAGATGAAGGCCCTCTTGAGAAAGGACAGTCATCCTCTAAAGACCAATCCTTTGTTTACATGTCATCTTTGGAAATGGTTCAGCCATTTTATACTACCTACCATGTGCTACAGAACTAGTGTTGTTGAAATTAATGAATTTACTTTCAGAAAAAGTCATAAGTGAAAGGACTGATGTACACTAGCTTTTCTTCATGCTAAACATATGTTAGCTGCCTACTACAAAGGTAGAAACTATAACCTTAATGACAGCTTTTTCACTCCTTCTTTAACCTAATTGGAGATTAGCACCTTGATTTGCTCACTGACTTTTGACTATGAGCTATGAAGTCATTCAGTATGTCTCAGATGAAATGTTCCTCAGCTTAACTTTTCACTGAAACAATACTGAAATGAGTGAACTCCATTTTTTTTATTTTTTATTTTTCCATATAAAATCAAGTTCTTAGGGAAAGCAAATATATTAACAGACACTAAGTCCAGAGTGTGCAGTGGTGTTCTCCAACAGATACAGAGATACCCTTGGGGAAGAAATAAGGGGTTACATTATACCCTTGTAAAGATTTTTAAATAAATCCCATGTATATAGTTCAATATTGCTATAGATTTACACTCCAGGGGGTGTATGTTACAACAATTTTACATTATTTTAATATTTTGTATTGTTACAGTATTTTTAGATTTTGTTACGGCTGGAAATACTGTTAAATAGCTGTTAGTCTCAAAGAGCTACATATTTTTTCCTGTCAAAAAAAGAACGGGCATAAACATTTTCTTTTTTAACTTTTCCACATGAAGTATTCAAAAGGCACAAAGTTATAATTAATTCCCTTAGAAGTTATGACTTTTCTTAGAAATATGCAGATGTCCAATGCCTTTGTTTCTTTGTCTTCCTCCTGGCATGTTTTATGTGGAAATAACCTTCCTAAAAACCTAGACTATGTCCCTGTATCCACTGTGTAATTTTAATATAAAACAGGAAAGCAAATATGGCTATAAATTGATGAACACTACAAAATGTAAGAAGTACACCTTGAGTACTGCTTTAAAGTGATGTAAGATTGGATTTTATATCCTTTTGAAGAGAAAATGAATTAAAAATAGTCTAAAGCAATGAACAGCTAAAGGTATGTGGAGTTGAGTTTTTTCTTTCTGTATTGCAGCACGAACATAGTGTAACAAGAGAGAACACCCCACAACAGCCGTGCAAGCAAAGAGATTTCGATCAGTGGCTCAACAGTGCTACATGAGCACGAGTGGTGACGAGAACAAACATGTATGTCAGATATGGCTGGCATGACAAAGCCGCAGTGCTCTGCACACAGTTTGTAACCAGATTTTTCCTGTCAAGTTGGAAATGAGTAATCTGAGAAAGATAGCTATTAATGTTCTTTGGCGTGCTTACAGATGACAGATGTCTTCTATTCCAGTTCCAGGAAACATGCGTTTATTTATTTTTCACAAAAAGAGGAAAGAGCAGGGAAATGTGTATTAGGCCAAACACTTGGACTACTATTAAGCTAGTTTTCAGTTATTTTCTTATTGCTACTAAATCAAATTCTAAACGTAAATTTAAGCATAATAAAATAAGGAATGTGAAGGTAGGCAACACTTTTTTTTCTCACGTTGCCCAACTAGACAAGTTTTTTTTTTTAGCACAAGCAATTCTAAGTTGTAACTTATTCGGAAAGATCTTCCATGATAAACAAGATTACAGATCAACGAAGAAAAGAGCCATCTATTTTGCCAGTCCCAATATATTTTTTTACGAACTATGCATGGATGCAGATCCCTTTTAGAGACCCTTTATACTCTCCATAAAAAGGTCATGCCCATTCATGCCCAGATTCCAGGACTGGGTGATTTGTGATGTCCTTTTCAGTTTTGTATTCATAGAACGCCTTTAATGACCTTGCTGCATCCATTGAGAGAACTGTGATTTGAGATTATCATGTTACAGTTATTTAATGTTTTTCTTGTAAATTGAAAAAATAATACATATATGTCTTCACAAGTCTTGAAAAGAATAGATTAACTCAGGGGAAAAACACTCTACCTGCATAGAAGTTGAGACATCTTTTACTGTATTTTTTAACATTGAGAAATAAGTTGAATACTAGCAAATTATTATTCTACCTGAAGCAACCAACATTTATAAAAACATTCATAATTCCATCTAAATATATTTTTAAAAGATTAGATTGAATCTACAGAAGTTTTCATCCTCCTGATTTATTCCATGTTACATTTCTATGAGCAACCTGTGTCTGCATTGGAGCAAATCTTTGACCAGTCCTATATGATTTTAACTTGTTCTATAGAAAAAAGGAGTGTGTTCTTTTCATTGTACTTCTGATAATACATTAAAATGTATATGTGTATGTGTATGTGTATGTGTATGTGTATGTATATGGAAAGGGAGGAGCTGACAGTGAAAAGAATAGCATAGATCATTTGAGAAGAAATAATTTGTTACCTTTTTCCTTATTTAAAAAAATAAAGTATGCTACTGTCAGAATTTTCAGTTCTTCTTTAAACAATGTTTGTGTTCTTGTCTGTGAGAATACAGAAAAATGAAGCACCTATATGTGGGAGAATGGCTAAGTGAGAAGGGACATGATCTTTTCAGTGTGAGCAATCCTGCTTTTAGTGTATCAAGAAGCACAGAGGATACTATAAACTGACCTTGAACAGCAACGGACTACTTGGCAAACAACATAAGAAGTGGAACTAAGTCCGGAATGTGCTAACGAACCTCTTCGCGTGGGCAACAACCCTGTACCAATCATATAGCTATCTTAAGCGCGTGAACACATGTAATGAACCGATCATATAGATATTGCTTCCGCGTGCTCTGCTGATTGTCTATATAAACCTGGTAATTGTCTGAAATAAACGAGAACGATCATACTCGCATCGAGGTTACATCGTTACTCCGGGTCCGTCTCTCCCACTCCGACATCTGGTAGCAGAGGATGGTTACTTTGCCTGAGATCTCTGAGACTGCGGTGAGCAGCAGAGGAGGGTGACGTCGCTCACGATCTCCGAGACTGCGGTGAGCAGCAGAGGAGGGTGACATCACTCGCATTCTCCGTGACTGCAGTAAGCAGCTAGAGGAGGGGAGTGGGAAGTTTCGGCTGAGAGAAGCGCTGCTCGGGTCAAGAAGGCAGAGTAGACGCCGGTGTGAGGTCGCTCCTCACCTCTCAGGCATAGGCGCTGCTTGGGTCAAGAGGGCAGAGCAGATGCTGGTTGTTAAGCGCAGTAATGGAAACAGAAGCTGCGGCCACACTGCTAGCTGGAATCCTCTCTAAGAGAGGGATAGAGGTACCAGCGAAGCAATTGTGTAAATTTATTACACTTGGACAGCGTTGGAGTCATTTTACTGACACTCATCTGTTATTTTCCGTATCGGAATGGCGGGACTTTGGAGGGACAATGTGGCAAAAAACGATTGAGGGAGATGAAAAAGATGAAAAGGAGATAAAGGCGGTTCGTGCACTTTGGAACACTGTGTTAGAGACTTTAAAAGCGATGAAAGCAGAAAGAGAAGTGGCATGCACTGCTGCTCAAATGTTGGGTCCAGGAAAAGTTATTAAAAAACCCCAAAGTAAACCAAGACCTATCGCGCGCTTCTTCGGACTGCCTGCCGTAAAAGGCATGTCTGGGACTATTTGTAAAAACGTAAGTGAACTGCGGGAAAAGGAAAGTCTTAACTCACCGGGCGAAATAAAAGGTGTGCTGTCGACCCTGGTGCAAACACCCGAAAAAGCGGAAGTTTCTCTTAGCCACTGCTGCCTTCCTCTGGGGAATCATCGGGGAATACAACTTCCAAGAAAGAACTACAGCAACCCCCAGATGTCACTACAGAGATGTTACAAGCGGTTCTAAAACGACTTGAGAAATTGGAAACGCAAACGACTGCGAAAGAAGAAAGCGTACCCCCATGTTTAATGAAACCCTTGACACATCCTAGAATCACGCGCTGGAGTGGCATTATTAAGGATGCGATTTTAGAAGGACAATGGAAACCCATTAGAAAAAAAAAAAAAAGAGGAAAAAAAAAGAGAAAAAAAAGAGGAAAAAAAAGATTAAAAAAGCGGGGGGGAGAGAGAGAGAGAGAAAAAAAAAGGGAACGGGGAGTCCTGCAACATTGGCATTCCCAGTCATACAAGAGAACAATCAAGGAAAATGGGAACCTCACGACTGGAAAATTTTACAACAAGCACGCACCACCATTTCAACCTATGGAGTGAAATCCGTGGCAACACGACAAATTGTTAGCTGGATCTTCTCTGCCGACCTTATGTGTCCTTACGATTGCCAAAACTTAATGAGACTATTATTAACTCCAACTCAATACATACTATGGCAATCTGTAGTTGGTTAGGGTCTGGCGGCCGGAAGATGTCGTGTTGTACAGAAAGATAGGGTCCCCTCTCCTGATAGCCAATAGTGTTTAGTTTATGATGTAAGCAGGCGGATGTGACGTTGTGAGTCTTAGCTGTATAATGTTGTGTTACTTATCAATAAACGCCATTTGTCATCCACCACATTGGTGTCTGCGAGCTGATGGCCCGAGTGGCCTGGGGTTGGCCGCCGTGCCGTTCCTGAACCAGGTCGCTGCACCTCCTGGAGGCAACAGCAATCATCTTGGATTCAACGAGCCACAGATGCTGCAACCCAAAGACAAGGGGAAGACGATCCACTCCGCGGAATTATAGCTGAATGGGCAAACAAGACAGGACAACAAGCTTTTTGTCTATCGCTTGCTTCTGCGACAGAGCCTTTTCGAACATGTTTAATAGGGATACCTGGGTTCAATGTAGGGGAATTTCATAGCTTTGCCACGCAAAATTGTAGTTTGTCTATTTCTGTTAGTAATTATAGTGCCACGCTTATTAATAGCCTGAATGTTACACTGCCATGGGATCCTCAAGAGTTAAGCTTATTAGGATCAATGAAAATTCGAATTTTAATCACCCTTTCTATTTTAGGTTTATGTTTTTGTGTAGCATTTAGCTGTGTTAAACGAGCTTTGTTAAAAGTGGTAAATCACGCCTGGATTGCTCAAAAACAAAAAGGGGGAATTGTGGGAGAATGGCTAAGTGAGAAGGGACATGATCTTTTCAGTGTGAGCAATCCTGCTTTTAGTGTATCAAGAAGCACAGAGGATACTATAAACTGACCTTGAACAGCAACGGACTACTTGGCAAACAACATAAGAAGTGGAACTAAGTCCGGAATGTGCTAACGAACCTCTTCGCGTGGGCAACAACCCTGTACCAATCATATAGCTATCTTAAGCGCGTGAACACATGTAATGAACCGATCATATAGATATTGCTTCCGCGTGCTCTGCTGATTGTCTATATAAACCTGGTAATTGTCTGAAATAAACGAGAACGATCATACTCGCATCGAGGTTACATCGTTACTCCGGGTCCGTCTCTCCCACTCCGACACCTATATTCCAGTTTTAATTTAGTGCCTTTGATTGCTGTATATTAGCATTGCTTAACAGTATTTATTAACTTCTAACAACATTATAAGTGAGAAAAAAACTAGTGCAAGAAAATCACGTGAGAAAAATACATTGTGTAATGTACAGACTATTAAGAATACCAAGTTATTTTAAGGCATTGTTTGTTTGTTTCTTTTACTTTCCCGTGTCAAACGTAGGGCTTTGTTTTCCTTTGAAGGTGAGAGAGTTCTTCTTCAGCTTTAGCTTGGTGTTTGGTTTGGGGTTTTGGTTTGGTTTGGTTTTGTTTTGTTTTTTTAAATTATCATACTGGATGACATAATTATCACCTTATTCATCTGAACTAAATTTTGAAAACTTATGTCATTGGAAAACTATCAGATGAGCTTTAGTAAATTTGTAAGTCCAACTGAAAAAGAACTGATTACAGAAATACAAGATAAAATATAGAATTCATTCTTACAATGTGACAACAGTAATTTTAATGAAATGCCTTTAGCCTGGCTCTAAGGGAGATAAGCTTCTGTTCTTGTCAGGGCTAGTAGGACTAGCTAGCAAGCTAAGATTAGTAGTTCATGTCCATACTGAAGAACCCAAATGTCAGCTGACTCTCAGAGATGTTGAAAATGCAACAACTTCTGGAGATTGTTCTGTTCTCTGACCTTTTTTTCCATGTTTTGCACAGGTGTGTTTAATTTTTTTCCTCCTATTAGCTGCTGTATTATGCTTTAAACATCTGTTTTGCTTTCTCAGTAGTGTAAGGACACCAGGTAGCCCAAGGGGCTTACCTTCTAGTACCCACAGTTAGTAATTAAGCTGTCAGTGAAGCATGATTTCTGAAGCAGTAATAATGTCATATGGATGTATTTCTTTCTAGTTACAGAATAACGTCTTATGATATATGTGCGTGTTTGTGCGTATATATCTCTACATTTATATATATATAGGTAGAAATATGAGAAAGAGAAAGAGAGGTTATATATGTCTATAGCTATCTATATATGTGTGTATATATGTTACCATGTATATAGTATATCATATTATTTGTATATACAGCACTGTATTCTGCACAAATTTGATAACTACACTATTACATCTTTCAAATATAGGTATCTGTTGTCTTTTGTAAAACAATATTATCACAGGGTGAAACTTACCCTTTCAGATAAAGTAAGTCCTGGACTATACCTGTCCAGCTTCACTGATGAGATGATTTTGCTATGTGCCACAAAAAGAAAAAAACAGATAATTATCGCGAGGATGCTATGTGTAAGCACTGCTAAATGAAATCTGGACTGCATCTGCCCTTCTCACAGTTAAAGTATGTGTGGGAAAGAAACAAAGCACTGAGAAATGGTAACAGCTTTGCATCCTTGGAGCAGAGGCCAGAAGGTGATAGTAAACCAGATAACAAATGCTAATTGAATTTAGATATGGAGAAAGTCAGAGAGGTTGGCTTAGATGGACTTGACCACGGAGGCAATTGGCAGCTTATGGCAACTATTTAAATTAGAATGCAGTAAATAGTGAAAACAATAGGCCCTGAGGTGGGGGAAACACATCCAGGGATGTTCAACACCATGACAAAGGGGAAGCCCAAGGTGGGTAAAAGCCAGGCTTCCTGCCAGGGCTAGGACATGTTGGTTGTTCCTCTAAGGGTATAGTGACCATCACAGCCAGGTAGGGGCTTAATTGGTGTGAGTGTGTGTCCTGTACAAAATCTTGGATCCTGTGGGTGCTGTAGAACAGAACCTTAGGAAAGAGATCCTTATCCATCTGCTATACCCATCCTATCTAATAAATAAACAAATAATTTTTATGCCACTGGCTGGTGTGATCCTGGTTTTGCAGCTACCCCACCCTACGTTCT
Source organism: Theristicus caerulescens (assembly GCA_020745775.1). Classification (NCBI taxonomy): domain Eukaryota; kingdom Metazoa; phylum Chordata; class Aves; order Pelecaniformes; family Threskiornithidae; genus Theristicus; species Theristicus caerulescens. Next base: position 81,435,222 of record CM036559.1, on the reverse strand, counting down.
CCCATGGCAAAAATTCATACAGCTTATCTGCTTGTCATCTTTTATGATGACTGAACTAGTTCTGATGCAGTTAAAATTCAATCATCCTCTTCTAAATCAGCTTGCCTTTTTATTCTCCCCAAAATAGCAAGCTACAACTAGAAAACTTCACTGGGAATTGTCTTTCTCAGGTCTTTTTCCTTCATTTAATTTGGAAATAACAAAGGATTTTTAGTTCTCACTTTTTTTTTTTCCCCTAGCAGGAAAACATAAAGATTTATGTCTAACCATTTCTGTATCTTTGTTTTTAAACCTTAATAAGGTTTTGTTTAAAATAAAACTGACTGCTCTCTTGTTAAAACGATCCTGACTTTCTCAAAGTAGTTTAAATGGAGTTATTAACCCATAGCAGATCCTAAGTGCAAAATAGAAGGTTCGATCTGTTCCATACCTGGATCCCATCTTTGGCTTAAAGATGAAGAATCACTTACTTTTGTTCCACTATTTCAGTTTATTTTGTTTTCTTTCAAGGTTGTGATTCTCTCAACCTTATTCTTGCTCTGCGGGTAAAATGTATTAAAAAGTCTTCAAGAAAACACCCTCACATTTTACTGATTTTTGACAAGAATGCCATACTTTGATGCCAATGTTTTATTTCAAAAGTGAGTTCATAGCAAAATGTTATTTTGATGTTAATCACAAACAACTTTATCTTTTGTTTAGTGTCATATAATTTTCCTAATATTTTCTTACTGTACTAAATATTTTGGAAGGATGCATTCTAAATTTGATAGCAGTGAATTCTTCATTTGACCAAAATTAGGTATCTGCTTTAGGCAAACCAAATAACTTGCCAAATTCCTTGGCAGAATCTCAACTATAACTTAGTTAAGCTTAGTGGAGCTTAGAAATCTAGCTACTATAAAGATACATACATTTAGACACACAGACAAAAATTAAGTCTACACTATGAAATGGAATCTGGGCCTTAATACGTGTTTTTTTGAAAAGTTTTCCCTTTGTAAGCTGGGAATGTTCACTCTTAGCTCAAAACAACTTTCTGTTGCGATAATATGGAGTAATCTTGTTAAAAATGTTGTGATGTATTGTTATTGCAAGCAATAATATGACTCAAGTGTAAAACTTATGGAAAATATAAGAAGGGTCAGATCTTACAGTAATGTATGCTTTATGTGGCATTTTCACCCATCATTCTACTGATACCAAAAGGATTAGCATCAACATATATGTTTGCTTATACTTTGCAGAATGAGGGCTTGAAAAAATCACAGTTGTCATCCTACCTCCTATGCAGACTGCAACATGATTGTAATGGACATCTCTGAAAAAATTTATTAAATGTTGATGCTGAGGACAGCTGTTATTCTCCAGAAGTTACAAGAAGACATTACTTTGAAAACAAAAAGAGATTTCAGGTATAAATTGAGATTTATGTTATGAAAGTTTGAACTAGTTCCATTGCTGTTAAATCTTATCTGACTTTTTTCCTGTATCAGAGAATTTAAATTTTCTTGTAGGAGAATGATCCTAGTGAGAAAATAATTGTGGGGTTGGTGTGTTATTTTTTCCTTGTTCCTTTTTCCTTTGTCTTTTTTCTGCCAGGTCTAGAGAACCCTCATGTTTAAAGTGTCTTTTACAAGCTCAGAAAAATCTGTATCATGCAAAAAGATGCAAGCAAGAATACTTATTTTAAAATACAGAGGATGAAACATATGAAATAATCTAAAAAGAGTATCTATAGACAAAAGGCAAAAATATGTTCATAAATTAGTATGATTCTCCTTCAGATTTTATGAAAAACAAACACAAATTTAGACACTTAAATAAATTTATTTTTCAGTTGTAGAATGATCATGAGTTTATTACCAATTATGTTAAAGTATTAATCTAAAGAGGTTAAAAAAAATCTAAAAACAATGGAGTTGTGCAAGAGTATGATGTAATGAAAAATACGTGGTATGCAACATGCATTTCTCAGATGAGTGCAGTCTTATTTGATGAGTAGAAGAGCAATAATGAAGGGCTTTGTCAAATTTTATGAGATGGTGGAAATCATGTTTTCAGTCACATAACTAAAACTGTCTCTTAATTCCATTGCTGTATTTCATACAGTTGCTTCAGTAAGATGATGAAGAATATCAAAAGAAATGTAGCTTTTCCTAAATGTTATCAGCTGAAACTTTAACATTTAAACACAGTATGAAGATTTTGCGAGAATAAACTAAGTGGGTTTTGGATGAAGTTACTATTTATGAGGCAGGTCTCCCTAGTACCGTTTGAAAACTGTAGGCTTTTGCTCATTGTTTCCTACAATGTGTCTGTGAATTTTTCAGTTACTCTGTTACAGTATTTATGTGATGACAATATACTTGCTGTTGTCTAGACAGATAAATCTAATTTTTCCAGTGCTTACTGAAAAGTATGATTTATTTTTAAATTCTTAGCCAGCAAAGTATCAAATATATTTCTATATTTGTTTATTAAATACATCAACCTTAGCTGCTGATGTATTAGAATTAATGTTTACAAAGCCAAATATAATGCTCTAAAAGAGACTGTTTTCAACCCAGGATATGTTTACATGATCTCCAAAGTCTTCCACTTCAAAGGCTAAATGAGTTCTTTGTAAATGGAATATTAAGGCAGGCAAATCATTTCATTATCTGGCTATTACATCAACACATCAGGATTCCTTCTGAATGCAGCCTGTTGATATTCCCTTGTCTTCTTTCCAGCTGGCAGTTTCTGACACTCCACTGAATTTTACAGTTCATAGTAACCTCAACAGTAGAGTCCATTCATAATCTTACACTTTGAAAGTCTTTCATATAGTGTAGGCCTAAATGCCATACATGCAAACAAATTTTCTCAGACTAGGGTTCCAATAATATTTTTTGGCTATTCATTAAGAGAATTTTAAAATGTCATATATTTTGCAATGCTTATTCCACGTTCATTTTTTTTCTTATTTACAGTATATAAATCCAACCATACATTCTATTTAAAATTTTAAAAAGTATTATTGGACATAAATATGTGGTGTAAAATCTTCATGCCTGATCCCATGTATATTTCTGAGCATGCTTAGTTTCTTACCATTTTTCTTCCTTTCTTTCCTTTGTTCAAAAGACACAATGCATGTTCTGTTATCTTCCAAACTTCACAATGTGGAATTTGGCTTGTGGCTGTTCAAGTTCTATCTGAGCTAGGATATATGTTCTGCTTTGTGGTGACAGTTGGCAAAACATATAAAATGAAAGCCTGACCTGGCCATGCCCCTCTTTCACTGACAGATTCCCAGAGGCAGGACATCTCTGAAGAGCAACTTCCTTTTAAGCCAGGTTTCTCATTTGCTCTGGGTGCTAAGGTTAAGTTCTTGAAGAAGATTCATCCAAACAACTCTCTTGAATGTCTTCCCTGAAGGCTGTCTGCTGTAGCATCAGTTTTTAAAAGAGGCAGGGTTGGTGAACTCTGCATTTTGAAAAGGAATTGTCATTAATTGTAATGGAAACAAAGGGATGAATTGACATGAAAGGTGCTTTTTGTTTTGTATTTGCTTTTTTTCCCCAATTATTAAAATGATCTTTTAGCAAATACTTCTTGCTTTCAATGAGTGTTGTTCATACTCAGCGCAATACGTGCTGATAAGACCCGGAGTTTTGAAAAGAGTAAGGCAACTACTGGAAAACAATCAATAGATTTCTGGATTGGGTGTTTACTGGGGACATGCACCTCTAAAGTACTTGTGTTTTCATTTGCTGTTCATTTTTACCATTCAGAGTTAGAAATATGAAGACTGGCAAAGGGATTAAAAAAAAATAGAAGAGATAAGAGGAATTTGTACACTATAATAATGAGATCAGAATTTTAAAACACAAGACTTACTAACAGCAAAAATACTGAGTGTGACTATTAGATATAGATATGCAAAACTGGAAGAGCACAGCATGAAAGTAAGAGGAAATGACTATGACCACAGTCCCATAATCTCAGCTTCTAGTGAAATTGCTATGTTGTTAGCTTCTGCTTTTTATGCCAGCCCATGAATTGTTCCCTGAAGTACGTTTTTCCCAAGATTGATTCCTGCCTTTCTTAGCATTCTGCTGTATGATTTAGAAGAAAACATTCCCTAGGAAGACAAATCTTTAAAACCATCCTTATTATTATCTTCAGAAAAGAGCAACTCTTACATATTTTGTGTAACCCAATGTATGGAATTAAGAAAATGTTTTGCTTTCAAACTCCCTAATTATTAGAGATTCACAGAATCACAGAATGGTTAAGGTTGAAAGGGACCTGCTCAAGCAGGGCCACCTAGAGCCAGTTGCACAGGACCATATCCAGAAATATTTTTAATATCTCCAAGGATGGAGACTCCACAAGCTCCTGGGGCAACCTGTTTCAGTGCTCAATCACCCTCACAGTAAAAAAATGTTTTCTGATGCTCAGATGGACCCTCCTGTGTGCAGTTTGTGCCCATTTCCTTTGGTCCTGTCACTAGGCACCACTGGAAAGAGCCTGGTTCTATCCTCTTTACACCCTCCCTCCAGATATTTGTATACAGTGATAACATCCCCCAAAACTTCTCTTCTCCAGGCTAAACAGCCTTTCCTCATAGGAGAGATGCTCCAGTCCCTTACTCATCTTTGTAGCCCTTCATTGGACTCTCTCCAGTACATCCATGTCTCATTTATACTGAGGAGCCCAGAACTGGACACAGAACTTGAGGTGTGGCCTCAGTGGTGCTGAGGGGAAGCATCATCTCCTTTGACATGCTGACAATACTTTATCTAATAGCCATTAACTTTTTTTTGTGGCAAGGGCACATTGGTGGCTGATGTTCAACTTGGTGTCTAACAGGAGCCCCAGGTCCTTTTCTGCTAAGCTGCTTTCCAGCTGGACAGCCCGCAGCATATCTTGGTGCATGGGGTTGTTCCTTCCCAGGTAGAGGATTTTTTTTCCCCTTGTTGAACTTCATGAGGTATGCCTGATAGAGTTGTATGCTGTTCTGCTTCTGGAATTACAGAGGACTTTTATGGTGCCATATTATAAAGTATGGACATACCAATTTATGCAGAATTGGTTTGATGTTGCACTGTGCTGAGTGCATCTTCTGCTGCAGACTAGCCGTGTCCACACTAGACAGAACTTGTCCCTACATCTTCTATGAACTTTTTATGGTGCCCCTTGAGTATAAAATCTCATCATTTTGTATTTTTTATGGCTTGTGTTTGTTATATATTCTCAATAATCTTTGAATTATACTCTATGTTATATACTCTCAATAATCTTTGAATAATCATAGTGATTGGAAGAAGTACTCAAAAACTGGAGGAAAGCAAATGTCACACACACCTTCAAGGGCAAGAAGGAGGACCCAGGAAACTACATGTCAATCAGCCTTAGCTTTGTCTCTGGGAAGGTTTCCAGCTAATCCAGGAAACCATTTCCAAGCACATGAATGACAAGAAAATCATCAGGAGTAGTCATTATGGCTTCACCAAGGGGAAGTCATGCTTGACCAACTTAATAAATTTCTATGATGAAGACTCTGGTTGCTGTGCCTTTATTGGATGTGATGCTTCACAAAATGCAGAAAAGCTTAAAGTGGGTAAACACAGCCTAATCTGGTCTAATCATGTATATTTGACCCAAATAGAGCCTATTAAAATGTATTTGTAAATGCTACTAAACAAATATGGGAAAGTTGATCCAGTTTCAGTTTCTTACAAAGAACAGGAATGTGTTTATAGGTAATCAAGACTCTGGTTATTTTGATGTTTGATTTTTGATCAGCAGCTGATTGCTCCTTTTAAAAACATAAAGGTTGCTTTTCTTTTTGATTTATATGTAAGTCTCCAATGTAAATACCTGTTTGATATACTTGCTTGCTACACTGACTTAAACATATGGAAAGACAGGAGCATAGACTTTTATCTGATTTGTCTTGCGTGTCTAGTTTAGATCATGGCATAAAAGCAAAGGCAATTAATTTCTTATCCATGGGTTTCCAGTGTTCAAACTGCATAACACAACCACCAAAACATTTCTTGTGTTTTCTTCTCTTCAGACCCTCAGCAAATTGTTGCTTTGATATATTAGTCCTCTCCAAGTAGGTCACTAACTTGCACAAAATTATGCCTAAGTTGAAATATGATAGATATTATACAAAGAAAAGCAGTTTTGTAAGAAAACACAATGACAAACAAGCAAAATATAAAATCCACAACAATGGACCAGAATATATTTTTTTTTAAGAAAAAAATATTCTTAAGATTTGTCAAACAGTCAGACTGAAATATATCTCTGCTTTCATTTATCAGTACCATATATTAAAGCTAAGATTTAAACTAGTTAGTTCTGTCATTAATGAGCATTTGAGGAAAATACGAGCCAAATACAATCATTCACTGTTTTTTGTGTTTTGTAAAAAACAGTTACTTGGGATAGAAAGAATAAAGATGACCAGTAAGAAGACTGAGGATTTCAAAACATTCTTCATATGAAACAATACTTCGACACATGCTACAAATGTAGAAGAGAGCAGGAGATGCAGCATTTCTCCAAAATGATCTATGACTCTAAACTTCTGTACATTACTAAACAAAGATGTAACTGCCATCTATAGAGAAGTACTGCAGTCTTCAGTTTTCCTCTGCTTGATGTGTGATTTATTTTCACTCTAGAAGACTCTTGTATGGTAAATATAGGGAACTAAAGGAAGGAACCAACTCAATAAAATAAAGTTGTAAAAATAAAAGAAACTATAACTTGGGGAATCCTAACAGCTCTCTGGAGTTAGGGTAAAAGCGTATATGTGATATATATTAACTTTCACATATTGTATAGAATAGGAACCCTTGAATATATTTCCCCCCTTATGCTATGCCTATGTCATTGCAACAAGCTTTGTAACAAAAATGAAGCTACATATAATAGCAGCAAGAAGCAAACCACATCACAAAAATATTTCTGCATCTAATCATCCATTACAAACAACCATCGCTTAAAGACAAGCAGTCCCAGCTGAATTATTGTTGCAACAAAAACGATCTCGACTCCGGGAATTTTTACTTAATTAAATTTAAGGTCAATTAACAATGACTTCTGATCATTAATTCCAGTACTGGGGAGAAAAAAAAAAAAACAATTAACCAAACAAATACTTCAATAAATAGCTTTCCTCTCCCTTCTCAACATTCAATTTAAGACAAACACCTTTTCTCATCCATTGTCTCTACTTCCCTTGTTTTCACTGAAGGTTACACTCAGTCTGTCCCATTTTCTCTAATAAGGTGACAGGCAGCGATGGGGTTGGGATGTGGGGTCATGTGCATTAGTGGTTTCTTACTGCCCCTCTTTGCTTCTTACTCATTTTCCTCTGCTGCTTTTTGCGTATCAGTGTCCCTGCCTTGGCGTGGGTTGCTCATGGGCCTCAGTCCTTCAGGGGTGACCCTGCCTCAGCATGGGTCACCCATGGACCACAGTTCTTCAGGAGTGTCCCTCCTTTGGTATGGAACACATCTTTTCAAGAGTGCCTCTCCAGCTGTGTCCTCAGCAGCCTCTCCCTCCTCCTGCCCCTCTTCCTGAGCATGTCTGACCTAGGGCACCAAAGAATCCCCTTGAGAGATACTATTAAACCAAATTTTTAAATGCAAATGAACAAAGTTAGGTCACAATATCCACTGATAGGATCCTCAGTCACACTGCTCTGATTCTCAGAGTTACTGAGCCCTTTAATATCTGGGGTGCAGCTGGAGTGCATTAGGTGTCCTCCTGACTTTATCTTCCAGTTCAGTAACATCTGGAAATAAAACAGTTTGTGCACAAAGTGATGCGAAGCAAAGCATAGTAAGTGGAGGCAATCAGGAGATTTGATTAAAAAATGCACCCCTGATCTGAACTAAAATGCTCATGTGGACCGTATCCAAGAAGTCCCAAAAGACAATGAATATACATGTAAGTCACATATGGCAATAACAGTTCCTACTACTTGAAACATGTGCATTGCAGAAAGTCTGAGAGCACTATTCTTTCTTATCACCCCAAAATACATCTTTCTTTTGTCCAAATACCTTGTCTCAGAGGAGTCTGACTGGCTTTACTCTTACTTGTATGTACGCATCCTGCAGACTGCAGTGAAATCTCATGTTTGGGAACTTCAGAATTATAGCAGGTTCAAATCAATAGTAAGGTACACACAGTTGGCCCAAAACATCCTATACAGAAATCCAGAAAGGAAATTAATGAATCACACTGCATTACAAATGAAGGCCAGCTCCTAATTTAGTGTCAGCTGCACAGACTAACGGATTATCAGGACAGACAAAAAGAAACAAAAGAGAAAAAGTGAGGGAGTTCCTCAATATGACTTACTTTGCCTGAAGAATTGAGGAGGCCAGGCCACTTTCACAAAATGTATATTGAAACACTTAATTCAAACTGCATATGCAATGAAATAACAATCCTGTCTATAAAAGACTGTCATGATCAGACACAGAGCTGGTGTAAAGCTACGTGCAACAACTGGCTGAAATTCCTTTAATGTTCTGCAAATGTGACTCTCTTCTCTTAAATCTGTTAGTTGGAAACATAACTTGTATAGCCTCATAAGTCAGACTATTTTAAGATTGGTATAATTTATATTTTCTCATTGCCTTGTTGTGATCAGTCAGCAGAAACCAAATAAAAAACGGTGTCCTTCAAGAGGGAGTATCAGGCTTCTGAAAGGTGATTCAATGTCAGCTACAATTTGCTTTTTATTTGTCTATCAGTTTCTTCCATTTTTATCCATTTTCATTATTGCTATTTGCTGATACTCACAAACTAGCTCATAGCTATATATTTTTTTCTTTTCTTTTTTTTTTTTTTACACATGTAAGCAGAAATAAAGTGACAAGAGGAAATGGTCTTGTGGATGCATGCATCTATGTGACAGATCAAAACACTGATGGCCATGTTGACTGGTTTGCAAACTGTCACAGTTTATTTGTTATACATCAGTAACGTCAAGAAACTTTCTTTATGAAAGGTACTGTTTTTGAAATAACCTTTAATGGCCTTATTTTAAACATGCATTGTGTACAATGATTTTCCAATGAAAATTATTATGAGCCTTTTTAAACGTTTTACTATAATAGAATCATAGAATCATAGAATCGTGTAGGTTAGAAAAGACCTTTTTCTTTTTTGAAAATCAATGTTTATAATTTTTTCTCAATCCCATAGTTAAATGAAAAGTATTACCTTTAAAGAAAAAAGAATTCAAGAAGCTTTACAGATTTGACAGAAATACAACTATATTGCAGCTGATTGTGCTTTATGAGTAAATGAAATGATCACAGTCACATATCAGATCATATCTCTTAATGCCTTTTAGGTGTTAAATGAAAGTTGTGCTCTTACTATCAGTTATTTTTTATTTATATAATTAGTCTTATTTACCAGATATAAAGAAGAAGCTTCTTCTAAGAGAAGTTCATGGCTTATTGAGAGAGACTGAACATTTTTAATCTCAGCATGAAGTCCATGTCCAATCTAAGGCCACATTTCAATGAGTATTTTTTTTCACAGACCTTTCCTTTTCTGTGGCTGGCCTCTCAACAGAAAAGAAAAAGACTAGATAAAATCAAATGCATATTTTCTCTAGCAATATTTTTTTCTGTTAGTTTTTAAGTATAATATTTGAGAGAGATTTTTCTCTAGTCAACAAATCCTCATCACTGACCAACAGAAGAACATACACTCTAACTTTTGGATTTTGGGTTCTCTCCTGGTTCACTCCAAGAGAAACCTATAGCCAGAAGAATAGAAAATAACTTGGGGGGGGGGCAGGGGGGAGAAGAAAAAAAAACTTACAAAGAACCCCAAACATTTGGGCAAGTATAGTGATTAAAACATACCAATAACTCAGTTTTTCACATTATAAAGCAATATATGTACAAGGAGAGGTGAGCAACTGTCAGAAGATTACAGATTAAGAAAGAGTTTCATCTGCAAATTGGAAAAAAGCTACTGTTATTAGGATGTTGTTGCAATTACGCAATAGTTCTGTGTTCTGTTTGAACACTTTTGTATAAAAATAGCTTTCTGTTGTTTCCTTTCTCAGCCACCCTATTATTCAACCTAATGATAGGATTATGATATACAGAATTTAAACTTCTCACTGCTCCCTAACCATGCAATCCTCTCTTTTTACAATCATTCTTCTTATTCAAACTCTATGCCATAAATTACTTTTCTATTGCCAGTCTCACCACTGACATTGTCTGTCCTCTCTTAAACATAAACACAAACAAAAAATGTAAAAGTATGAATAACACAAATGAGAACAATAAATTTATTTTTTATAAGCTATGAATGTTAAAATTCCTAACGTATATTTACTTAATGATAATTTCCATTTCCTATTGCCTCTCTCCTCTTTTTCTGGAGCTTCATTGACAGTGTCCTGGTTTCAGGTGGGATAGAGTTAATTTTCTTCTTGGTAGCCGGTATGGGGCTGTGTTTTGGGTTTAGATTGAGAACAATGTCGATGCTAAGTATCGCTAAATAGTCGCTAAGTAGCGCTTACATTGGTCAAGGACTTTTCAGCTTCCCGTGCTCTGCCCGGTGCACGGTGCAAGGCGGGGCTGGGAGGGAGCACAGCCAGGGGCGCTGACCCAGACTGGCCAAAGAGTTATCCCATACCATATGACATCATGCTCAGTATATAAGTTGGGGGAAGAAGAAGGAAGGGGGGGACATCTGGCGGGATGGCGTTTGTCTTCCCAAGTAACCGTTACGCGTGATGGAGCCCTGCTTTCCTGGGGATGGCCGAACACCTGCCTGCTGATGGGAAGTAGCGAATGAATTCCTTGTTTTGCTTTGTTTGCGTGTGCAGTTTTTGCTTTACCTATTTAACCGTTCTATTTTATTTTAGTTCAATTATTAAACTGTTCTTATCTCAACCCACGAGTTCTCTCCCTTTTACCCTTCCGATTCTCTCCCCCATCCCACTGCGGGGGGAGTGAGCGAGCGGCTGCGTGGTGCTTAGTTGCTAGCTGGGGTTAAACCACGACAGACAGCTTTCTGTATTTCTACATCTTCACTACCTGTTCATTTTATAGATTTAATTTAGAAGACACTTGCCTTCAGTGAGATAAAATGCTGTTAATATGTACTCTGCTCTTCTCTGTATTTGTGAAGCGATGACAGGACATGATGTGTTTTGAACTTGTAAAACTCACTCATCTTTGGAAATTCAAACACCTGATAGAGAAATCTATTTATTTTCTCTTCCAGAGTGTAGCTGAACATTATGTTGTTCACCTGAACTAACATATATGTATACTAACTCTGAAAAATCTTGTGAATAATTTTAAATTCTTCTTTAGTCTGACATCACGGTAGCTAGGTCTACTTTAGTTTTGTACTACTGCCTGACACTCTAGGTTGTCAGCTCCTTCTAAATAAAAGTGAGAGCAGTGACAAATATTCAATTAATTTATTGAAATGAACATTTCTCACATTCTAACTTAGATATTGCTTGGAGTAGATGTCCAACATTTTATTTTATTAAAACAATTAGATGAAACTCAAGTATTACTCAACTATTTTCCCCATATACTTGATACTGGAAAACAATGTGAACCAAAGGAGATGTAATATAAAGAAGGGATTTGTGATTTCATTTTAAATCAGCATATTAAAAACATTTTGAAATTATGGTTATGTCACCTGATAAAGACACAGTCTGATCTGGAATTGATCTGGAAAACTACAATTATATCCATACTCTCACCATCTTATACTTAGGTTACTAAAATGTCAGTCTCTTTAGTCATGAAAAATGCATGCTTACTCTGCTTATCCATAAATCTTTTGCAAAGATAATTTTCATGGTCCTTTTCTTTGAGACAAATTTAGATAGCACAATCAAGTGCTGGAGCGGGGGGGGGGGGGGGAAGAGAGAGGAAGAAAGGAAGAAAAAAAAGGAAGGAAGGAAGGAAGGAAAGGAAAGAAAGGAAGAAAGGAAGAAAGGAAGAAAGGAAGAAAGGAAGAAAGGAAGAAAGGAAGAAAGAAAGAGAAAGAAAGAAAGAAAGAAAGAAAGAAAGAAAGAAAGAAAGAAAGAAAGAAAGAAAGAAAGAAAGAAAGAAAGAAAGAAAGAAAGAAAGAAAGAAAATAATATAGGACCTAAGCTACTTTTTATCTGGGATTGCTGGACCTTGATTCACTCTGAAGTCACTGAAGAAGCAGGTAGACAACCTATAGAAGTTCAGTCATCATGATGGTATAGGGAAGCAGAGTTCTGAGCCCTAGCTGTCAGAACTAGCCACTGATGTCTAAGACTCTAAGGTCAGTAAGATAAGTGCCACTGATACATGGTCTGAATGTATCCCATAATATTGTCTTCACTCTATGATTTCAACTACAAAGTTACTTTCAAAGGCTTTCATATCCTAAGATCTCCTTATATATTATGTGTACTTCGTGACTAAGAGGCAAACATCCCCTTTCTAATGGTTCTGCCTCCACTTCTCACTAGATTTTCAGATAATTGTGTTCCCATTTTCTCTGCACAATTCAAGCTCTAACAGAGACAAGGTCTTTAGGTCATATAGCAATGAAAGTGAAAAAGAAAGAATGTGAGACACAGTTACTATGTGACTAATGAGGTACAGATGCACCACATTTTAAGACTCTAGCTTTTGGAGGACAAACCTAAACTAAGTGTCCAAGTTCCTTAGATTTCAAAGGACAAGAAATCCAGCAATGTATAGATGTCCTGGTTTCAGGTGGGATAGAGTTAATTTTCTTCTTGGTAGCCGGTATGGGGCTGCGTTTTGGGTTTAGGACGAGAACAATGTCGATGCTAAGTACCGCTAAATAGTCGCTAAGTAGCGTTTACACTGGTCAAGGACTTTTCAGCTTCCCGTGCTCTGCCCGGTGCTGGGAGGGAGCACAGCCAGGGGCACTGACCCAGACTGGCCAAAGAGTTATCCCATACCATGTGACGTCATGCTCAGTATATAAGTTGGGGGAAGAAGAAGGAAGGAGGGGACATCTGGCGTGATGGTGTTTGTCTTCCCAAGTAACCGTTACGCGTGATGGAGCCCTGCTTTCCTGGGGATGGCTGAACACCTGCCTGCCCATGGGAAGTAGTGAATTAATTCCTTGTTTTGCTTTGTTTGCATGCGCAGCTTTTGCTTTACCTATTTAACTGTTCTCTTTTATTTTACTTCAATTATTAAACTGTTCTTATCTCAACCCACGAGTTCTCTCCCTTTTACCCTTCCAATTCTCTCCCCCATCCCACCGGGGGGGAGTGAGTGAGCGGCTGCGTGGTGCTTAGTTGCTGGCTGGGGTTAAACCACGACAGTCCTTTTTGGCGCCCAACGTGGGGCTTGAAGGGTTCGAGATAACGACAGATTTAATTGGAATGTGCTAGATCGAATTTATAGCTGTTATTGCTGTTTAGTTGTTAATCGGCAGGCTTCTGTGTTTGCCACGGGGCTTGCTTGCCTTACTGTATATTAGAGCCTAGTACTCGTTAGTGGCTGGTTTTTTGCTTTTCTGCTTGCTGTACTGCTCATCACCTTACTGTGCTGTGCCTGGGACATTTTGATAACAGCAATGGCCATGCGCCTGGGCTGGCAGATGGCCAGGGCATCTCTGCTGTTTTTCTGTACTGCTGTACTGGACAGGCTGGAACTCCAGTGTGAACTCGAGTCAAAGGGACTGTGACCTGTGGATGAGTCCCTGCGGGAGCACGACACCCCAAAGCATCTGTGGACGTGGATAATCCCATGCCAGAGCAGCCCATGGAAGTTAAGTGTGGAGCAGAGATCTGCCTGCAGCCCATGGAGGACCCCATGCTGGAGCAGGTGGATGCCCGAAGGAGGCTGTGACCCTGTGGGAAGCCCACGCTGGAGCAGGCTGCTGGCAGGACCTGTGGACCCGTGGAGAGAGGAGCCCACGCTGGAGCAGGTTTGCTGGCAGAACTTGTGATCCCACAGGGGACCCATGCTGGAGCAGTTTGTGAAGAACTGCAGCCCGTGGGAAGGACTCATGTTAGAGAAGTTAATGGAGGACTGTCTGCCATGGGAGGAACCCCACGCCAGAGCAGGGGCAAGGGGAGGAGTCCATTGCAGTGTTAAATCCTATAACCTGGCCCAAAGGGGCCAGGGGTGGAGATTGTAATGGATATACCTTTAAATTGTTGTGACCTGGGATTTGAGTTGCATGCTGTGGAAATTACTATAGCAGGAACCCCTTGTTGCTAGCCAGGCTAGCAGCAAGGGAAGAAGTTCATTGTGATGTTAAACCCTGTAACCTGGCCAAAAGGAGCCAGGGGTGGAGCTTGTAATGGAAATACCTTTAAATTGTTGTAACCCATGATCTGAGTTGCATGTTATAGGAATTACCATAGCAGGAACTACCTGAACCAATGGAGGAGAAGCCTTACAAGAAGCAGTGCAAGTGCAGCAGTGACCCGACCTGAGCTGGCTTTGGTGCCCAATAAATCCACACAACACACTGCCTCTCCTGTCCTGAGTGACCACCGTCACCGATGGAGCCCAAAGTCATGGACTAAATGAACTACAAACATTTCCCAGGGGTGGTCCATAGACTAAGGGAATGATGCCTGTGTATTGTATCAAAGGATGGGAAGGGGGGTGGTGGTTAATGAGCATGTATTGGATAATGTGGGACCTGTGCATGACGTAAATGGTATGGAATAAGGGGTGGATACTGTCCTGGTTTCAGCTGGGATAGAGTTAATTTTCTTCCTGGTAGCCGGTATGGGGCTGTGTTTTGGGTTTAGGATGAGAACAATGTCGATGCTAAGTACCGCTAAATAGTCGCTAAGTAGCGCTTGCATTGGTCAAGGACTTTTCAGCTTCCCGTGCTCTGCCCGGTGCAAGGCGGGGCTGGGAGGGAGCACAGCCAGGGGCGCTGACCCAGACTGGCCAAAGAGTTATTCCATACCACATGACATCATGCTCAGTATATAAGCTGGGGGAAGAAGAAGGAAGGGGGGGACATCTGGCGTGATGGCGTTTGTCTTCCCAAGTAACCGTTACGCGTGATGGAGCCCTGCTTTCCTGGGGATGGCCGAACACCTGCCTGCTGATGGGAAGTAGTGAAGGAATTCCTTGTTTTGTCTTGTTCGCGTGCGCAGCTTTTGCTTTACCTATTTAACTGTTCTCTTTTATTTTACTTCAACTATTAAACTGTTCTTATCTCAACCCACAAGTTCTCTCCCTTTTACCCTTCCGATTCTCTCCCCCATCCCACCGGCGGGGAGTGAGTGAGCGAGCGGCTGCGTGGTGCTTAGTTGCTAGCTGGGGTTAAACCGCAACAATAGACAACTAAGATTTCTCCAAATGGAAAAGCAGACTACTTCTGTTATATATGTACCTGTCTTACCCTCTTGCACTACATATAACATTACCCAGCAAATGGGAAAGCCTGATGATAAATACTCCTAAACCTCACAGTATTTGTAACACTTGCCCAAAATAAACTCTTAGTGAAATTGAAGACTGTTTTGTGAGTCAGCTCTACTGACTTCTCTTCAGTTCCCTCCTTCATTACCGACTGCAAAGTAGTCCAGCTGCAAAAAGGGAATCAGATGAAGTTCACTTTTCTTCAGCTTTGAAGTGGTCACTATATTTTATATATCTTATACATGTATAAGATGTAGATATGTAGATATGTAGATATGTAGATATCTATACATACTTAAGATTTAAAGTTATCTCTTTAAAAATAACAAATAAAGATAAAATAGAGCAATATATGGCTGATACAGCAGTTAGTTGAGGTGAATGAGGATGCATGAGTATGCATCACATGCTGGAGGTAAGAGTGCCAACAGTCTTGTCTTTGAACTTCTGATTCCATCATAAAAATGTTAGTAACATATTTGTGGAGATATTTTCATTGGTTTGGCATCTGAATTAATAGTCCTTCTATCTTCCATTTCCTTATATCTTCCATATAGGAAATGGCTACTATAAAGAGTAATTTAGTTCTTGAGTATGAACTGGTACTCTGAATTTCTCCTTGGAGAAGTCTATTTGTCTGTATTGACTAGGGAACACAGGAACTTAAGTTCCACATAAGAATTCATTCCTTAACCCACAAAACACGCAAGCAGTACCTTCCACCCCTTCCAATTCACAAGGCACTTCTGTGCTCTTGAGGAGATTAATCATGGTTATGTGGAGGCTTGGATGTGGACATCCAGGCCTTACGCTTCAGGGAGGACGTCAGGCAAATCCCTGGCTTAGACCACATTTTACCTTCTACAATGCATGACAGAAATCACATTCATACTCCTGGGAACCTCAGAGAAGTTGGTTATTCTGTCTTTCATTCCTTATACATCTATGTATTTTATGCATATACATATATGTATTATGGAATTTTCCTCTCTGTGAAACATATTATAATTCTATTTTAAAGCTGCTGTAGACAAAGATACTTGATCTTCACTAAAGTCACCTTTACTAAAGCATGAATCCTTCCTCCATTCCTCTCTGTCTGCAGGCAATGGCTTATAGTAGAGAGGTCATAGATGCCGACATTGGTGCTTTTGAGGGAAATAAATAAACAAACATACTTTTTTTTTTTCTTTTGGTGGAAATGAAAGTAATTTCACACAAAATCAAAGGTTTCTAAAATTCTTAGAGTGCTTAAATCTACTTTATGTTCATTCTAAGAAGATAAACAGAAGGTTTAGGGTTGTATTTTTCTTTAAAAAAAAATACTGATTGTTTTATTCTTTCAGCAGCTTTGGTTGGATCTGTGGCTCTGTAAGTGGAATTTGTATAAATTTGATGGAGTGGAATGAATAACTAGGCCTAACAGTCCATGATCTGTAATGATTTATCCACCATGTTCTTGCTGATTTCAAGATGTGCAAGCAGTGTAAATCAACATTGATTTGGCCCTCAATTTATTTATCTAAATTATCTTAAATTATATTTTATATGATTTTTTAAGTGAAATTTTCAAAAAATGCTAAGGAAAAAAAAAGTTACTCTGAAAGGATTGTGGCTGCAAATACTGCCAGTGGCATATTTGTCTTTCACCTGACTATTTAGACCAATAACATAAAAAGAATCCCTAAAAAGCAAGAAAAGCCAGAATAAAACTGACCAGAACTGGACAGTCTTTGCAAACTCACTGGGCTGAAATTAATCATTTCAGGTTAGTAAAAATACAGTAGCTATATTTTCATGAGAAGCTAAAGCTCATAAGCTAGGCTTATGTGTACACTAAAAGGAGCAAACATCAAGGAGAAAGCCACATCTTATAAACCAGCTATGCTCAAGAAACTAACTAAGATCGGGATTACAAGGTATATAAGATTTATTTTGGGGGCAGCTGAACTCGTTACTTAGATATATTTAAATTAATTTTTAAAATTTTTTATTATTTTCTATTGAAGAAAACTTCTGACATATATTTTAAAATAAAAGCATTCACCTTTCCATTCCAAGAAGATCAAAAGTAGCTTCTATTTTATTGAAAAAGCCTTCTTTTTTCCTAGTTGAAATCTTGCAAAAAAGTTTATGATTTTGTTCAATAATAGATTCTGATGAAACATAATTTTGTTATAAAACTGTTTGGACAAATATATAGTGTCTTGCTTCAGGTGTATTTCAAAATAGGTTTAGAAATGTAATAGAGTCCTCGGGTATCTCAAGATTTTCATCCACTTTTAGAAGTAAAAAGGGGTCAGCTGTCTGGTTCCTGCTGGCTGACCCAAATAAGATAAGTTGAAGTCTGTAATTAATAAAGAATCTTAGTAGCTGGTTGAGGGAAGGCTTGAAAGGCTATTTAGGATTATTTAAATTAAGGTTCAATTTTGGAGTTAAGATGATTAACTAATGAGGAAGTCAACTCATACTACAAAGCCAGGTAAAATAAATTTAATGAAGTCTCTGTTAAAAGGCGTCTGAAATCAAAACCTTCTACCGTTTTAGAATTCTAAAAGACAAAGAGAAGAAAAACTGTGATTTGAGGAGAAACTCTGAGGAAATTGGTGAAATGTTACATTTAACTTCATTGGTAAGTAACAAGTTGAAAGATAAGCTGTTCTGAAGCATCAGTCCAGAAACTAC
Organism: Theristicus caerulescens; assembly: GCA_020745775.1. Taxonomy (NCBI): domain Eukaryota; kingdom Metazoa; phylum Chordata; class Aves; order Pelecaniformes; family Threskiornithidae; genus Theristicus; species Theristicus caerulescens. Next base: position 81,417,106 of record CM036559.1, on the reverse strand, counting down.
ATTAGACTCATAATTACACAACACTGAAAAAGACAGTCATACTTACTCTTATCTATGAATAAAAAGCATACATAATGTACTTTGTTATATTGTTGTCCTGGTTTCAGCTGGGATAGAGTTAATTTTCTTCCTAGTAGCTGGTATAGTGCTGTGTTTTGGATTTAGGATGAGAATAACGTTGATAACACAATGATGTTTTAGTTGTTGCTAAGTGTTTATACTAGTCAAGGACTTTTCAGCTTCCCATGCTCTGTCAGGTGCACAAGAAGCTTGGAGAGAGCATAGCCAGGACAGCTGATTCAGACTGGCCAAAGGGCTATTCCATACCATATGATGTCATGGTCAGTATATAAACTGGGGGAGTTGGCCGGGGGGGCAGCGATGACTGCTTGGGGATGAGCTGGGCATCAGTCGGTGGGTGGTGAGCAATTGTACAGTGTATCACTTGCTTTGTATATTATTATTGTATCATTATTATTATTATTATTATTATTATTATTATTATTATTATTATTATTACTACTACTACTACTACTACTACTACCACTACTACCGCTGCTACTGCTGCTACTACTACTACTACTACTACTACTACTATTCTATTTTATTTTACTTCAATTATTAAACTGTTCTTTTCTCAACCCATGAGTTTTCTCTCTCTTACCCTTCCGATTCTCTCCCCCATCCCACCAGTGGGGGAGAGCGAGTGAACAGCCGTGTGGTGCTTAGTTGCTGGCTGGGGTTAAACCATGACAATTGTCAATAAACATGTATGACCATGTACAAAATAAAGCTTAAATTTTAAAGGCTTTAAGTACTGGTTTTCCTTCTATCCCAGCAAATTCTCTTCAGTGTGGATAAAGATCATGCATGCCATGGGAGAGGGAATCTGAGGAAGGGATGGGAAGGAATGGGTTGGACCTCAGCAGGGATTAATGTTTACTGAAAAACTACCATTTTATTCTTCAGATAGCCAAAACATTACTTTCTTCTTTATTACTCTGTCATAAAGATGTTAATCAAACAATAACAAAAATCTGAAGAAAGTCTGTCTCAAATTAAAATCAAGAAAACATTTTATTTCACTATTTTTCAAAATCAAGATTAGATATATATCACCTATAGCTCTGAAGTCTTGGGTGAAATGACATCAGATGTTACAGCTACCTTACCTTTACCAAATTCTATTGTGAAGGATTTCAGGAATAACATAGTTTTGTAAATCATCCCCTCTTGGACTGAGAGAATCTGCAATTATTTGTTATGAAGCTTTTCACAGGAACATAACATTTTTTTTTTTTCCCAATGGAAACTCATAATAATGCTAAAAATTTCTAATACAAATTCTCACCACTATGCTAAGCAATCTTTGGTTTGAAACTGACAACTTGGCATCTTCCTGAATTTTTATGTCGCTTTCCAGCAGAGTATCAAAGTAACTCCTTTTATTAGGAGGAAACAATGACAGACTCTGTCTCCATTCCATTTCATTTTATACCTTTGTGTTAATAACTGAAAAGAATTTACTGAGGGAAAACAAAACTCAAAGAAGTGAGCTGTATGTTTTGTTCAGAACATGATGATGTTTGAGGACATTCTCATCAGATTAGTGAATTCCTTAATCTTGTTTCCATTCTTGTTGGATATCTGTCCTCTTTTCTTAGAAGTATGGCGAGGCGTAGCTGTCAGGTGGACTGAAGACTGCAAAAAAAGAAGAAAAAAAAAATCAGTTAGCTAATTTATCAGTCTCACAAAGGGCTTTGAAGCACAAACAGAAATATTGAATAGAACTGAACATTTAATGCGAAAGCACTAGAAAGTGCTTAAGGCCCCGGAGACCTGAATTTCTCTGAAAACAAGCTTCTAAAGTGTGTGCAACTTTGAGGGGGAGTTTTTGGTGTTTTCCTTTTCTAGTACATTGTTTTATTTTTAGAGAACAGAAAAAAAAAAGCCTGGAAATCACAAATGGGCAAATTATTACAACTCACACTGAGTCTTAACAGATAGACAAATTTTCCAGTCATTCATAGATGATATGGGACTGTTGATGAGGCTTGATGGCCCCCTCAGCACTGGATCCACCTAACCTTCAATTACTGCAAGAGAACATTTTACTTGAAGTGTTCCCCCTTCTCTGCTACTCTCAACTTTGTAGCAGTAACTAGCTTCTTTTCATGCATGATCTAATTCAGTGACATTTTCTAAACAATGTATTGAAAATGTTGTGAAGCTACAATAAATTTCAGATTCACCAGCCTTCTATACAGTGAGCTTGAAAGACACCCTCAAAAATGGCTGTAGTATGTATGCCCTTCAGAGTATGCAATATTCTGTTTAGCTGTGTTCACTTACTACTTTACCACAGAGAATCCCTCAGACGGAAAACCAGGGTAATTCAGAACATGCTGTGCTTATTGCCTCTCTGAAGCAGCTATCAAAATAGAGTAGACTTAGTTAGTTAAGTGCTGAACAAGATGAGATGGTGTGGTTAACATTTGTCTGCAAGAAGATGAGGAGCTAAGCTTCATCATCTTCATGCAGATGACATTTCACAACTGTTATGTCAGTGATAACTAGCAATATTGCTTGGAATTAAAGTGTTATTGGAACCATAAAACAACTTGTTTAGTGATAAGTTCACTGAATTATTTAATTATCTTTCAAGGGTAGAGGTCTGACATTTTAAGTCACTTAAATTTGAATTCCAGTTGAATCTCATGATCTCCAACCATTTAAAGCAAAGACAAAACATTGTCTTATGTATAGATTTTATATAACTAAAATATATTTTTAAAAAAAGGCTAGGAAGAGCAGTCCATTGGTAACAAAACCAGCTGAAATGTCTCTAGCTGTCAACACATCTAATTCAGTTGGATAGTTTGAAAAATGTGTCAATACAGTGTTTATCAGTGATGTTATAAAAGGTTCCTTTTGTTTTTCCAGTCTAAGAAGCCAGGATATGCTGTCTCCTAAAACATTCCAATAGTGTATATCTATTTTTTTTTTTTCACAAAGGGGAAAAATACAGCTTAACTGATTTGTAATTTTGCCTCTTATTAAAGCCAAATAAACTAAAGCTTTGAAAAATCTTTAGTTCTTTAGAATAATTCTCCAATTATTCTTATCTGTGGAAATTAAAGCCAGATTGCGCCATTTTTATTTGTTCCAACTTATTTTCATTGTATTAACTCAAACAGGTACCAAGTAATGGTAGTATTTTCTAAATGTAAAAAAGTATTGGACATATGCAGGGATGGATTTAATTTATATCACCATAAAGCATAATAGAACTAGAAAAAAATTCACTTTCTCCTAGACATAGTCTCCTTGCTCGAGGATTACAATTATTGGAAGTGATGATACAATTGGTTTAAGTGTGACTTTCATGATTATAAAGCCAGGAAGTAATGAATTTAAATTCATTACATTTCACACATATGCTTCAGGATAACCACTGTTATCTTCATTTGGAACACAAAAAAGCTTTCAAGAATTTGTATATAGATAAACAGTCTGGGTTTTGATTTATAGGATTTGGGTCAAAGAAAAGTATGAATTATATTTATAGCACTGCCTTTCCTGTTTACAAAATGTCCTTCTTTATTGCTATTTCCAAATGTACATTGTTTTAAACTCTGAAGCAGATGTTTCTTGGTATTGTCAGGGAGATCAACTTGTCACTGTAGATGTCTACATCTGAACCCAAAAGTCTAAGGACTTTTTCTAGACCTTTTTAAAAATAATGTTCTGTGTATACCCTTTGATCTGGTTTCCCCCCAGGTTTTTAGACTAAAGTAAAATGTACCATTACAGCAACTTTTTAGTAGCTTGGAAATCTCCGTATGAGCAAGAGGCCCAGTACAATTACCATGTGCTTTTAAACATAGTTCTTTGTTACTATTTCATCCTGCTTTTTTCTTAAACATAGAGCCTCAGAGTACCTATTAAAGACATTTGTTTGACATTTTGATATTTTAGCAATAATTTTACCTTGATTTATAGTTCTGCCTAACTCCAGCTTTCTGGTTAATGCATCAGTTAGAAGACAGGAAAACTAGAGTTTCCAGAAATGTTCTTTTACTTTTTTTTTTTCCAACAACACTTACATACCATCCAAAAAATGAGCATCTCTCCAACCATATTCTGCTTTATCAGGAGTGCATCATCCTTACAGAATGGTAAGGCAAGCTTGATTCTGAGTGGTTGTAAAGTATGGAAAGATATTCTGGAGTTATAACTAGTCATTTTCTGAAATAATCATTTCAATGTGCAGTGGCAGCCAGAAAAGCAATGAGGTGCTCAGAAAGACCAGGAATGATATTAAGATGAAGACAGAAAACATTATTTGCTACCAAATAAAACACGAGCATCCTGAGAACCATGTTTAGTTTTACTCTCTCCATCTCAAGAACTTTGTGATGGAGGTAGAGGAGGTATAGAGGACAGCTATACAATGATTATCAAGATGTAGTAGCTGCCTTAAGAAGAAGGCTTAAAAAACCTGGAAGTCTTGGAGAACAGCAGGCTGAGAAGGAATATGGATAAGATTTACAAAATCCTGAAAGCAGTAGCTAAACTGAGCATGAAGAGTTATTCACTAAGGGGCACTCAGTGAAACTTGAAGGACATCAGTTTCAGATACATAAAGGAGGTACTTTTTTAAACAGTAGTTAGGGAACATCAGAAACACACTGCAGAGAAAAGTGTGGAGGTAGAAAAGGGGCTACAAAAAAAATACATCCAAACATCTTCCTGGAGGACAGCTCCAAAAACAGATTGCAGGCAGATTGTGTTGGGCTTACATGGCAACGTTTTGGTAGCAGTGGAGCTGCAGGGTTTGTGTCTGTGAGAAGAGATCGGGAGCTCCCCTGTCTATGTATAACAAAGACAGTTCCAGCTGGCTCCAAGACAGATCCGCTGCTGGTCAAACCTGAGCTAATCAGCAACTCTGGTGGCAACTCTGTGATAACATATCTCAGCATGGGCTCCAGCTGTGTGAGAAAGGAGTCAGAAGAATGTGAGAGGAACAACCCTGCAGACACCAAGGTCAGTGAAGAAGGAGGAGGAAGAGGTACTCCAGGCGCTGGAGCAAAGATTCCCCTGCAGCCCATGGAGAAGAACATGGTGAAGCAGACTGTCCCCCTGCAGACCGTGGAAAAGACCACACCAAAGCAGATATCCAGCATGCAGCCTATGGAGATCCCCACATTGCAAAAGGTGGATGTGCCCGGAAGGAAGTTGCAGCCCATGGAGAGCCCACGCAGGAACGTGTTTTCTGGCAGGAACTGTAATCTGTGGGAGCAGTTCTTGAAGCACTTTATCCCATGGGAGGGACTCCACACTGGAGCAGAGGAACAGAATGAGGAGAAAGGAGGAGCAGAGATGAGGCATTATGAATTGACCACAACCCCATTCTGCATCCGCCTGCTCCTCTCAGGGGTGGTGAGGAGGTGGAAGAATCAGGAATGAAGTTGATCCAGGGAAGAAGGGAGGGATGGGGAAGAAGGTACTTTTAGTTTTGTTCTTATTTCTCACTATCTTACTCTCTTTTTAATTGGTAATAAATTAAATTAATCTTCCTTAAGTCTATTCATTTTTTCCCATGACTGTAATTGGTGAGTTATCTCCCTATCTTTATCTTGACCCATGACCTCTTTCATCTTCTTTTCTCTGCCTGCCTTGCTGAGGAAGGAGAGTGAGAGAGCAGCTTGATGGGCACCTGGAAGCCAGCCAATGTTAACCTACCACAAGGACTATGCAGGGATATACTGTGTAATGCCCATGTTCCAAGAATTCTGGATAGTGGAGAAATACAAAAGGGATGGACCAAGCAATTGTCTTGGCTCATGTTCTTTTCCTTAATAGCATCTCCCATTGTCACTGTCTGAGATAGCGTATTTAGCTAGATAGAATGACCCAGACTGTCCAACCCAGCAGGACATTTCCTATATTCTGATATTCTTATGTGGAACTGAGGAAGTAATGGTAGGAGCACTGGATTTTTTTTCTGGTGTTTTTATTTCCTTTAAAAAATCGCTAGTTATGAAATGACGCTGTTTTGTGCATGTATGGCATGAGGTCAGAAAGACACAGATACTAATAAAGATAAGATGTTGATACAGATAGACAGAAAAAACCCACATAGCCAGAATTTATTCTTCTGGGAGTATTTTCAGTATGATAAATATAAAAGCTTGCAAACCTGCGCAGTTTATTAAAAATTCCTGGCATCTGATGTCAGGAGGTACAATCAGTCATTATTTCAAACATTACCTTATCTGAACAAAGTGGCAAAAACCCTTGTTCTTCTTGCTTTTGCTCTTCTTGACTTAGAATTAAATGAGATAAGACTTGTAGGGAGAGGTAATGTAATTCATTTGACTAATATAACTGAGCAAAATAGCTAAACTTTTGGACACCAAAGGATTTCTATGGCTCTACAAGAGAGTTTAAGTGGACTGCATTGTCTCCTCTTTTCATACTATCACCCACTTCACTACATGATCTCATGTCAAGACATATAATCTCAGGAACCGCACCTCCATCTTCCTATTTATAAAAGGGGTACATGTATTTCTAAGTGTCACTGTAGTATTCCAACATTTTCTATGACATGAACAAATGAGGACCAAAACAGAAGGAAAATTAACACATTCATTTCACTTCTTTCCTCCTTAATGGCAGAGTGGGATATTGGTAGGAAATTAGTGCTATGAATAGTTTATATCTTTTTTAAAATATCCGTAATGGGTGCAAAATTAAGGATAATAGTTCAGAATGCTCACAAGCCATGACAAAGTTCAAACCTGGATTTTGCATCATAATCAAGGGGAATTCAGAAATTCCCTTTTGGTTCTTGTAATAATGTCCTGCCACAGAGCAGTGAATTATACTGGTATAGTCCGCATATTATGATTTTTAAAAAAAAGTTTAAAGTCATGTTCTATCTTTCCAAAACAAACTTGAAGAAAATATCACATGATTTTATTACAAAATCAATAACAAATCAGTTGATCTCAAATCTATTGCCAGGGTGCTCTTGCCTCATAGGCTCAGATTCACCAGTTACCACCAACAGTAATTCACTGGCTCCTCAACCATTTGTAAATACAGATATGGTGCTAAGAGAAGCAAGTACTGAATGTTTTACTATGTTGATTTACTTTCAAAGTGTAAACAACCGTCTCTAAATGAAAATACAGTTGAACACCCACTCATCCAGGTTTGGCTTATCAATAAAACAAGCAAACAAACAAACATACAAAATGCATGCTGAGATAGTAAAATCCAGCTGAAGTTTTGAAATATTTGGCTGCTCAAATTTCTTGTATAATCGAGAGAATGTTTCTTGTACATCAGCCTCAGGTTACGAGCCACATTGTCATTTTGGTATGGCATCAGAAACTGCTTAGTTATTTTCCTAGAAGAAAAAAACAAACAAACAAACAAAACCCCCAAAACCCCAACCCCTTCCCCAAACCCCTAACAATTAGCAAATTAAGACAAATAAGGACATCATGTTCTATGGATATCACAAAAAAAGATCAGTGAGTTCTCCTTCATAGGAGAATACAGTACTTGTAGGTCAGGTCTAGTCTGACTTATCACTGTTTATGCAAAAGAAAGGTACTGTAAGTCAGATTGATGTATGTGAGAAAGAAGAGTGGCTGCAACTTTGACAAGGGTGGGAAGGAAATTGAGCATTGTGATTATGTCATATGAGACAGAGTTCTGTCCCTTTGTCAGGTATGATGGAAGTATGGCCCCATCAGATCCTTTCATGTCTCTTAAGGCTACACCTGCGAATGATCATATGACTCTGTACAATACCTTTTTACCTTCTATATGGTACTTACAAGTGATTGTCAGGCTAATTAGTTTCATCTAGTTCATAGGACTGACAATCCAGGCAAAACTACAGTGCTGCAGGACTCACCAGTGCCATGGCAGGGGAATGGAAAATGGGAGCTCAGAGAGGGAGAAAATTCCGTGTTGTCTCAACTAAAACAGCATGTATGTGCATATGGGAGAATCCAGTTCCTCTTGATATTTGTTTTGGTACATTTTTAAATCAGATCTAGGCCCTCATCTGCACATCACTTATCCTTTAAAGCATACTAACTTTGCATAGTATTAAAGAAAAAATTCTGTAGTAAATACACAGACTTAAATCAAAGGTAAGAAGAATGCTGCATTCATTTTTTTTCCTTTTATTTTTCTTTATTTTGTAGAGTTTAGTGTGACTTTATGATCCCAGAGCACAGAGTAAAGGAAAAAAAAAACATCTGCTTCATAGTCTAATTTGCATAGTACATTGTATAATGGATATTTTAGAAACACAAAATTTCTCAGGAGGGCTTCACATGACAGCTTTACAGCATCACCAGAATACTGAAAATAATGTAAAATAATTTATATTAAAATCAGTAAAGGATGAAAAATGTTTGTAAGTTTTGCTCAGCTATGCATAGAAAAATGGATGTTTTTTGAAATGTATCCAAATATAATAACTTCTTAATCTATGAATCAAGCTGTAAATTCCCAAAAAAGTCTCTCATAAGACTTGCATTTCCAACAGTAGTTTCAGTACACTTGGAAGTCTGACAGTACTTTCTTTCCCTATCATATGTCACTGTTTCTGTTCTGAATCATGAACAAATCCAGACAGTGCAGATAAATACACATACTGGGGGACTCGGGAGGAAGTAAAAAGAAAAGAAAAAACCAACACTCTAAAAATATTTACTGAGCTAATCAAATTTCATAAACAGGTCACCTGAAGATTAAAAAGAGTTCTTGTTTCCCTTTAAGTACAGAAACATACTTTTAAAATGTCTAAATTGACAGACTGACTTAAAGACTAAGTAGAGTGCAAAGAAGTAAGAAGATAGTAGGCATTCTTAAGCTCTTTGACATACAAAATGTTCCAATGTGTTAGATAAATCCCAAAGGGAGCCTGACGTGGCAAAATCAGATACCTATGGTCATGAGAAAATACATATAATATGACATTTGCTTTGTCCACTTTATTCTCTTTTCACTTTCTACTTCCCATAAAGATCACAGCAGTTTTCTTTGGTTGTATTAGCAGAAGACAAATTCTTTTCATCAAAGTGTCACTAATTTGCCTGTCACCAACAAATTACAAAGTTTGAACAGGTTTGGGGATTGATCTCTTAATCATTTTGCACCTTCCAACTAAACTTACTGGAGTCTAATGGAGACCCAAGTACCAGATTTTGTACACCATGGACATGGCTAATATGCTTTTGAGGGTAATAGTATGTCTACAAGTCAGTCTGTGTCATTTGACCTGTGGCTAAGAAACACTCTGTAGCCTGATTTTATATAGCTTTATGCTTAATAGTCTGTGATCAATTTTCCTTCCATTTATCTTTCTAAGCTTTTCTTGAATCCATAATGCTGCTGCAAGGTCCTCTGACTAGAAATTCCACAGTTAAATTACAGATTGTATGAAGAAGACTCTTTTCTTCCCCCCTCCCCCCCCCCCGCTTCCTTCCTGTGAAATAGTCAAATAGTCTTATGTACATAGTTAGACCATATTCTATTTTGACTAGACCCTCCAGCACTCTGACTTTTTTGGTACCAAACCAAAACCAATAATAATGAAAAACCTAATATTTTGGCCTTAAGGAAACTTTCTGGGATAAGAATTTGAGAGAAACTATTTACAAACATTAAGGACTTTTAAAATTGTCCCACATCTCTATAGCAGAGAAAAATCCTATATCTTGCTGACTTCTATTTAGTTTAGAAATTGTACTTTTATTTTTCTATATGATTTAAAATTCCCAAGATTTATAATCCTGAGAAATTAGGAATTAAAAATCTGAAAGTCTGAATTTATTAAGTAAATTTCCTTGAGCTAACACAGAGGGTGACATTTATCTAATCAGGTGCAGATATTTGCACTAAACAGTTCATACTAATCTCCTTTTAAAGACAATGAAGAGAAACCATTTTTAGGGCACAACTGATGTCATCCTTAGGTGGACTTCTGTATTTTATCAAATTAATTGCACCCTAAAAATGCTCATTTCTCCTCCGCTGTCTATAAAGGGAGACTAGAGTGTCTACTTCAGTCATAAATGTCTATACTGAGATCTTTAAGAAGGATGATTCCTATGAGCAAGTCCTCCCTAGTCTGATTAGTTATGTAGTCATTACTCTTAATGTATCCAGTGTATGTCAATTAAATCTATACTTTCAAGGCTTGTGGTAAGCCCAAATGATCTATGAAATATTCAGATTTACTTTAAATGGCACTTCATTAACAAAAAAAAAAACCTGTGTGGTGTCACTACTATTAAGTACAGGTATAGCATCAGATCACTAATATATTTTGTCTGTTTATATTCATGCAGACAGTCAGAAACTATAAATCTGAACAGAGTTGCTCTTGGTTAAAAAGTATAACAGATATTGGAAGTTTAATGTCTTATCATAAATGTAGGGAACTTGTTGGCCAGGAAAGCATATTCTGCATCACTTAACTGTGATTGCAATGCTCTGTTGTACACAAAATTCAGTAAGTTCAGTGAATGATACAAATTCAGCCTTATTTTACTGGATTTTATTAACTCACTCTTTTCATATCAGTTGACATATTCTTCTTCTTTTTTCTCCCTAAAAAGCCTTTAAATTGCTATGTCTTCACTTTCACCATTTGATTTTTTTTTTTTCCCTCTGGAATGGACTGCTTTTGTCAGATATTTGCTATGTATACTCCTCCAGAAAGTCAACCCAAAAATATAATATTTAAGATGAAATAAAATTCATCATCTCAACCTTTTCCATCAGCAAATGGCTTATGTAGTAATTCATGTTCATCTTTGAAATGAGCCTGATCCTCAGCTGATACAATTTAGAGTTATACTTTGAGGTACATCGATTAACACCATTTGAAGATTTGCTACATTGTTTTTAATGGAGAAGTGAACAAAGTATACATCAAACTTCTGAAGGCTTTGAAATGCCAAAGGGAGTGCACAGAACTTGCATTTCCTCTAGAAGTATTTATTGTGGGTGCACTCCAACATTATCAACATCAGTTTTGTCATATGACAAGTCACAAGAAGATTCAATGCAAGCAAACTGCAAATAAAATAAGTATCCTGACAAAGTGAAAGTTCTTTCTCTAATTTGCCCTGTCAGCACTTTCAGAATAAAACATAAATGAATTAATATTTAAAGGTAATTTCAGAAGATGATTCAGTATTAAGAAACACTTGTGTAAAAATTGTGTCTAAGAATTTTTATTTTACTTTTCTGGCCTTTAGATAACTGAAATTTTTCCTTTTGTGCTAATATAACAGATAAACAACATGATATTGAGTGCATCTACCAAGGAATATGTTTCTACAACAGCTATGCAGATAAGGCATAGTGCCTTACTGTTAAAATCCAGAAAAAATGTTAGAAACTTTGATATCCACTGTGTCATGTTTATGATGCAGTTATGTGTAGTATAAACTTCAGTATCTGTGAGGTTCTGTACTATGATGAGAAGTACAGCTCTGGTTCATTAAAGTCTCTTAAGTGTCATATACTTTTTAAAACATTCATTAATAAATGAACTCCATGGCTGCTAAGATGAAATTTTGTTAAATAGCATCTTCCTCTCTCCATGCTTCTTTGCAAAGTATAAAATCCTTACATGGGATATATTAGTCTTCTGGGAAAAGGCAAAATAGATGACACAGCAGGCTGTGCTGATGACCTAATTCAACATCGCTTTCAAGGAATTACTTCTTCAGTACCATTGTTATAGGATTTCTGTAAAAGTCGTATTCCTTCCAGAATTATCTTTTGAACAGAATAAGAACCAATGACCTCTCTGGCACTAATATGCATAACATACTGAATTATCTCTGTGAAGATAATTCTCAGTCATGCATTATATTAAATTTGAATGTGTTCATTTATACTGAATGATCTGCTGAGGCTTTTTTTCCTCTGCATTCAGACAATAAGCTCAGGAACTTTCATGTGTTTCTGTGGTCAGTATTAGGTGACAATAATAGTTCTTGAAGAAATAACATATACATGAGAGCAGAAATAAATACATATTTCTTTCTCTTACTAATAATAGAACTGAGGAATAACTGACGTTTATGCAAAAACATTAAGTTACTTAAGCCTTTTTGCATTCTTTCATTAATCCCTACTTTGACTTTATACTCTTAAAGCAACAGTTAATGTAAAAAAACTTTTCTTATAGTTAAGTTTTGGCTGATCATTAGGGATTATGTAAGGAACAGGAGGAAAAAGAAGTTGTGAAAAAGATTACCTGTACATTATTCTGTTCTTACAGGTGAGTGAGTACTGAGTACTGCCATGAAGAACTAGAAGTGCTAGGCTTCCCAAGATAAATTAAAGTGACTATTTAAATATGGAGGGGAAATATAGAAATTAACTGATACTCACCTCTTGAGCAATGGACACAAGTGGACTGACAATGAAGTGTTTTGTCTTCTGACCTTTTACATAATTAAAATAACTCTTAACCCTAAGAATATATGTATTTCCATCTGCTTTACTATTAGATATACAATAAATAACTTTACAAACCTGCACCCTGGTATAACAATAGTACAGGTATACATATTCTTTCTTATTTACTAAGCATCTAGAGTTAAAATGATTTCCAAAATGTTTGCCAAATTAAGAATGTCCAGCATATTTCTGACTTGATTTCTAAGGGTGAACAAAGGGAAAATACCAGGCAAAGGATAAACAGCTTAAGGAGCTGAAACATAATAACCAAAACTGAGTATGAATAATGATGATATAAGGATTAAAACACAGAAATTATGTAGTAATTAGTGACTTCTACAAATGTTTAGAATAATTAGCTTTTTTATTATATTGCTCTTACTTAGAGGCCCAAACTGAAAGTCTAGACTGAACAGGAGCAATTGGAGCAAGAGTTCAGGAATTCAGGACTACATCCTACACTCAAATGTCCTTGAATTTCAGAGGAATTTAAATGAAGGTATGAATTCTCTGCTGTAAGGCACATTAGTATCTGTGTCTCCCGATAGCATACCCCCAAGCATAATTGCTTCTTTTAGTCTTTTCTCTGGCATCCAGAGAAGTTAATTGATTCTCCACAGTCATTTGAACTCAACTAACACAAAATTGAGTTTTCTTGTAGTACGAAACTTCTCGGCATTCCCTGTGGATCTCTGGGTGTTTTCCTAAAATTCTTGAGCCAGTTCTGCACCAACGTTCATCCAACTCACGTGTCAGTCAGAAGTTTCCTGAATATCCATTTCAGTGTAAGTGAAAGAAGGAACACTTTCTGCGGCACATTAATTGAGACACCAAATGGAATGTAAGAAGGTCAGAATTTTTTTTTTTTTGGACAACACTGAGTAGGAATTAAATGGTTGATTATCAGAAAGAAAGGAAGCCTAACTCTTGATGTACTTTGTTCAACTTCTTTACCTCAAAAAGATTCCAGTAATTAATTTCACTGAAATATTTTTTCACAAAACAAGTATTGTCGTAATTAATTTACAAAGTAAACTTGTAAAGGTCCATTTCAAGAAGTTTAATTTATGGCGTTGTTTAAACGTCATTTTTAAGTTGAAGAATTCATGTAAAACTTAGAAAAAACACATCATACTGGAAATCAGCTGTCAGGTTTCAAGCCTTTTATAAACCTTTATTTAGCCTTGGTTATCTAGCATAATGCAGCTCAAGATGGTAATCTGATCCACTACTTTTCTTTTGGGATATAGCTACTTTCTAAACTGGAAATTACAGGCCACATTGGCAGCTTAGTTGGATCTGATACTTTTCTACATTATTGGAGAGGACAAAGAAAGTAGGTCACCCATGATAGTTTACAGTAGCACAGGAAAGAAAGCATTGATTGTCCAGGTGTCTCAGCACTTCATCCTGTTATCTTGCAGGAGGGCCAGGTTTGAGTGTTCCCTCTATTGGCTGATAAAGAGCACTACATTATTGTCAAGCTCAGCTGTCGACAACTCCACTCACTTTAAAGGAGGAAAGCAAGATGAGAAGAAAACAAGAAAGAAAATCGTGATCTTCCAAATAAATAGTAATTTTCTACTGTATTTCAGAGGAAGAAGAAACCGTAGTCCTTCTAAAATTTGGCATAATTCAATGTCACATTTTGTACAATAAATATAACCATTTTTTTGAAATTAGACACGTTTCATTATTCAAAACATATGACAATATATTTTGAATGTCATGCTGTACAAATATGCCACATTTTAAATGTATTATCCATTTAACACAACACTAAACATATTTCTTTTGTAGCATGGATTGCAACATGGAAGTAAGTTGAGAACAGATGGAAATGTAACACCATGCTACTTTATCAATCTGGCCTGTAATACACAAGAAATTGGTAGCAATGTAGCTGACAAACACAATTTGCTTTGCAAAGAGAATTTTGAAGCTTAGTGAAGATTTAGCATGTCATTTAAACACAGCCCAAAGGAAGAAGCGTTGCAGAACTTCACTGGCCTGGGTCAGTATCCCACAGGTTTCTGCCTGCAGGGAAGAGTTATTTTCCAGAGTCCCAAAGTGTACAGCTGGTTGGTAAACATAGAGGTCAGAATCATAGTTGTCTTTTTTTTTTTTTTTCCTTCATATATCTATTTGCATTGAGAAGTAGGGTGTACAGTATAATGAGATATATAGCTACTCGGGGCTGAATTTAGCCCCCTAAATACAGGCATCTGTAAACATTTGAGATGCCCTTGGGTATTCTACATGACTCACAGCTGTTTCTGCATAAGGACATGGGATCCCTGTAAATCTTGTATCGTGTCTGGCCATCCCATACAGATGTGTCAGACATCTCAGCCGTAATAACACCTATATTCAGGCTACTGGATGTAGCCCTAGGTGTCTTAAGAGTGAGCTGAATGGCTCTCTAGGTTCCTTAAACTGTACTGAACAGCTTGCACTGGGTATATGAGTAACTTAGGCATCTCACTGACATGTAGACGTCTATTTATCTGTCTATCTGTCTGCCGATCTATCTATCATCTGTATTTTTTTCTGGGATCGAATACCTCCCATAAGTTCAAGTATCTGAATCCCTTATTTACATCCTATCTAGTCATATAGGATTTTTGTTTGTACTTTCCTGCTATGCTATATTTGTACTGAACTAAAGACTCAATTCATATGCCCACAGGCCAACATTTATTGACATTTAAGATGGCTTAAGGCATTTCACATGGCCTCCATGTGAACCTGAATAGACTAGAGATTCTGTGTCGTATCTGTAAGGTGTTTCAAGTGGTTTTATACACTTCAGTGTGGGCAACTGACTTGAGCTTATATGACTGTGAATAAAAATTGGTTAGACATTTATCTGACCTGCAACATCCTGTGACATGAACAGAAACTACCTGTTAATATAAATTTGAACAAGCGGACTTCTTATGGTTCCAACTTATATATATATCTTGATTTTTTAAATTCATAAAGTTTTGTAAGGTCGTCTACAACAAAATGTTGTTTTTTGTGAGTTCTTCAATTTATTTCCTCTTTAGGTATCTGGATTGTGTTTCAGAAGCTTACAGAAGCAGGGAGTTTCTTGTAACTCACTGGCAGCAGCACTAGGCAAAAACATAATTAAGTTTGGCATCTGGAACTGATTTCACCTGAATCAAAGCATAACCAGAAAACATTCTTGTAGAAGACTCATCTCTGGTTGTTTTTTGCCTCTACACAGCATGATGGGGAATGCTAAATCTGATTCTGAATACCATTATTCATGGAGTGGGAAAAGGAACACAAGAGTTGAACCAAAATTCTAGGTGGGCTAATGACCTTCATTTATATGTGCAGTCTGACTTATATGGGGTTTGAGCTCAACAGAAAAAAAAAAAAAAGGACTTTGCTGGAATACAAAGAGATCACCCACTGCAAATACCTGGAAAAATCTAAGCCAGTAAAAATAAAAATATGGGCTCCATTCAACTACCATAATATGCATGCTCCGTGCCTTTGGAGATATTCTGTGGTAACAAGGTTCTCTGTATAGGGCTGATACAATATTCAGCTGATAGGCTGATAAGTTTGATAAGATATTCTATATCTTCTATAGAATTTAGAGACACCTGTCCTCTTTTAGATTGGCAGCTGAAGGCCAAGCAGGAGTTCAAGTTCAAATCCAAGTAACTAATACTTGAATTTTGTCACACTCTACAGAATACAGAGAGAGAGAAAACAAAACAAAACAAACTCAACACTCTCTATTAATTTCAACTTAAATGATTGGTAAATGAGAAAAGGGACCCACAAAACTAGACACACAAAATTTCAATATTGCATATAGCTAGGGGATATCATGCTGAAACTCAGCAAAATGCTATCAGAAGTTTATTAAGCTGTAAGTTGTTAGGTTACCTTAGGTGACATGAAATAAATTCCATTTCTATACTGTCCTGGTTTCAGCTGGGATAGAGTTAATTTTCTTCTTAGTAGCTGGTAGAGTGCTGTGGTTTGGATTTAGGATGAGGATAATGTCGATAACACAGTGATGTTTTGTTTCTTGCTGAGTAGAGTTTACACTGGTCAAGGACTTTTCAGCTTCCCGTGCTCTGCCAGGTGCATGAGAAGCTGGGAGGGGGCACAGCCAGGACAGCTGACCCAGACCGGCCAACGGGCTATTCCATACCATATGACATCATGCTCAGTATATAAGCTGGGAGAAGAAGAAGGAAGGAGGGGACATTCGGCATGATGGCGTTTGGCTTCCCAAGTAACCATTACGCGTGATGGAGCCCTGCTTTCCTGGGGATGGCTGAACACCTGCCTGCCCATGGGAAGTAGTGAATGAATTCCTTGCTTTGCTTTGCTTGTGCGCGCGGCTTTTGCTTTCCCTATTAAACTGTCTTTATCTCAACCCATGAGTTTTCTCACTTTTACTCCTCCGATTCTCTCCCCCATCCCACCGTGGGGGGAGTGAGCGAGCGGCTGCGTGGTGCTTAGTTGCCGACTGGGGTTAAACCACGACATATATAGGATTTATCGCTTGTGAAATTGAGCACAACAAAAACCTCCAAGCTGTTGTTTATAGTGCAACAGTTGGAGTAAGGCAAGCTTTATATACCTGTCCCTGGAAAACAGACAGTGATATGAGTCATTCTGGCAGTGAATAATCTAGCAAGGATATTTCTTAATATGTCCGCACAAAACTTAACCAGTTTGAGTGACTAAAAAGTACTCCACACCTTGGATGAAGTCCTAGCTCCATTCTATGAATAGGAATATGTCATTGATTTTCCTTGGAGTTAACAGTATATACAAGCTCATTGAATATAACTTCCTCCATACAAATTATATACTGGACAACATTTTAATTTTTTTTAATCTTTTTAACTATAGGAGAATAAAGAGGAAGAAAGTAACAAAAATATCTGAGAATTAAAAGATAAAGTAGTCATAAGAGTTTTAAAGCATCATTATAAGGTTTGTGGAGTTATTTCAAAGACCATAAAAGCAGAGAATTTTTCCACACCAAAACTGAGAAGTAATTCTGAAAGGATAGGTAAACCGGTCATAGATGAAGAAAAGGAACAAGGAAGTTTAAGTGCAAAAGTAAAGGGAAAAATAGATCAGGACAGGAGATAAAATAGGCAATGTTTTATCACTGAATAAAAGAGGATCAAAGTAATCAATAGTTGTTTGATCACTCATATTTCTTAATGGTAGTTCTCCCTTGATTTGTTTTTGTCCTAGAAAAATCTGCTGTAGAGGGAAGTAGACATAAACCAAGTGAAGTCAAAAGTTCCCATATCACTTGTTTAGTTTTAACACTTATTTTTGCAAATGTTTTATACTATTTGGGCTTTATATGGGGCTACACACCTGCAGAGTTGGGGGAAAAAAGATAAGGAAAAATTGTTTTACGCTGAGGAGAGATCTTTGCAAATTACAGCATTGGTGTCTAGCAAAATACTTAGAGTAATGCAAAATTATAATGTTTCCTACTTTACCTGTTCATTACAAGGTCTTATTGGCATTATGGGTAATAAATTGTAATGCTCAGCAGTCTTGGTTTATTTGTTCTGAAACAATGGAAGTTTTTGTTCTTTCAATGATCATGAAGGATGTGGAAACTGAAAAAAAGAGGAGAATTAATCTATAAGATATTTGGGAGTTGTGCATATATGTCTTTGAAATTGTGGATAACACTAAGGATCCTTCCCTTTTTTTACTGTCTTAGATGTCAGAAGTGTCATAAATACCAAGTAAAGGGGGGAAAAAGTGTGACTTAATAATACATATCCATTTAAAGAGGGCTTGAGGGAACAGCACTGTTATTGACAGAAGCTAAGTAAAACTGAAGCTGCCTGGGGCTCTTTGCTTAGCTTCAATCAGATTCCTTGAAGCAAACTACCCACAGAGATATATATTCTATGATGTACCTTGCTCTGTGCTTGATTTGCCATGGTTGGGCAGTATTCAAAGGGAAAAAAATACCGTCCAAAAATGACTTGCATCTGATTTCTAAACAGATTTTGAACCTCTTCTGCTATTAGTAGCAGACTACTTTATTTAAAGACTCCCATTTTTTCCCCAGATTCTCATATTCCTGTATCTATCTCTTTCTATAAGGTTTGCAAAATGTCATTGATTTATACACAACTGAATATTTATTGAACCTCTTGCATGATTCCTCCTTTAGGAGCTCCTGTCTCATGACCCTTTAAAAGGAAGCAAAATTACTCTACATGGTCATCTACTCTCACTCACTGGCTATCTGAGAAAACAAGTATTAGACTCAGAGAAACCTGCACAGTTTTCTGCTGGGTTGTCATGTAGGTATTACAAACGTATCTTTTGTTCTGCCAATTTGTAGTTACATCTGTAACAGTAAAAGACATCAGGATCGGAAACATTCCTCCATACTGTTTAGTTTACCATTATAGCTGTTAAGTGCAATACAATCTAAATGTAAGGTCATCTTATTTTGGTCTATCTTTGCTTTTGATTTTCGATGATAATTTTAGGAGTGTGATTGTTCTCTGTTCTCACTGCAGGAAGTTTTATTATTACTATTTTCTGGATGAAGGGACACGTAGTGTCGGCTACTGAAACACATCCTATATTTTTATCATTGATATTAAGTGGAAAAGCATAAAATTGTGCCAGCACATATTGGTCAATTGACAAGCCTCTGTCTTGGAGGAAATAATTTGTTCTCTTATCATTCCCATCTGTCACATTCTCAACATTTCGGCCTCATCTTTCTTAGTTGTAGCATCCCCATTGACTTCAGCTGTAATGAACAACAGTAAAGAAAATAGAAATAGGAAATATTTGTAAACTTCAATCATTTTGAAAGACTAGACTGATGAAAAATTTGTCTGTGAAAGTTCAAATTTAAGCTACAACAACCTTTTACCTGAAAATGCTTTTATCCATATCTTTCACTGGATCACTTGACAGGGCTTTAAACCTTGATCTTGAAGCAGACACAAAAATGTCTAGAAAGCAAGTATATATGCTAAAGTTCTTGTGACAGGGTGTCTTGGTTAAAAGGGCAAGTAAATATATTTGCTTTTTCCTAATTTCGCGTTGCTGTAAGGATATATGCAGATCCTCATCTTCAATATTCTGTGACTGTTTAATCAGTTTATGCCTGCAACATTACTTTCAAAGTCAGTTTTGGAAAGAGTGAGTGAAAATAAACACGCTCATTGAAGCAGCAGGATTAAGATCCATATTGTAGACACCTTATATTGCTGAATACATGTGACTTATTTCATTGAACACTATTTGAGATGTCACATGACTTCTGATACATCTGCACAGAGCTGACAAGTATGACCTATGGTAGACCTATGCCATTGCAGAACATCATCTGTAAGCATTATGTCTTTGGGCATCTAAATTAACATCACATGCCATACATGCAAACATCTGAATAAGCCCTATATTAACTGTCTTGGCTAGGGAAAGACTTAGTTGTCCACCAATAAATGTCTCGTACAATTTTAGATTCCCTTAGACATCCCATCTACTGGGTCTTCTCTGTCATTTGTCTCTGTCTACCTGGATTTTAGTAAAGCCTTTGACACTGTCTCCCACAGCATTCTCCTGGAGAAACTGGCTGCTCATGGCTTGGACGGGCGTACTCTTCACTGGGTAAAAAACTGGCTGGATGGCCAGGCCCAAAGAGTTGTGGTGAATGGAGTCAAATCCAGTTGGCAGCCGGTCACAAGTGGTGTTCCCCAGGGCTCAGTACTGGAGCCAGTTCTCTTTAATGTCTTTATCAGTGATCTGGATGAGGGGATTGAGTGCACCCTCAGTAAGTTTGCAGATGATACCAAGTTGGGCAGGAGTGTTGACCTACTTTAGGGTAGGAAGGCTCTACAGAAGGATCTGGACAGGCTGGATTGATGGGTGGAGGCCAATTGTATGAGGTTCAACAAGGCTAAGTGCCAGGTCCTGCACTTAGGTCCCAACAACCCCATGCAATGCTACAGGCTTGGGGAAGATTTGCTGGAGAGCTGCCTGGCAGAAAACAACCTGGGACATGTTTTAGTGGTGGACTTGGCACTGTTAGGTTAACGGTTGGACTTGGTGATCTTAAATATCTTTTCCAACCTAAACAATTCTATGATTCTATGATTCTATGATATCTGCCAGCTCCATGTTACTGTTTTGAGTAACCTATTGATTATATCAAATAACAATATTTGGCATCTCAAATGGCACAAAATTTGAATGTCTAGACAATTTAGTTAAGTATCGAGTCTGGAGAGGCTTTCCGCTCACTCTAAATGTTTTATATTTTATCAGTTGACTGGAGACATCAATCAGTTACCTAAACATACATGCCTACTACCTCTCCTAACACTGTGGAGCATTCTTCCTGGAATCCAGCCGGCATTGCAGAAGAACACGTTTGTCACAAGCCAATTTTGTGTTTACCAGCCTTGTGTGGATGCCTTGGATATCCTATGGCATCCTACCCTTAGGCTGTGGTAAGTGTGTAGGAATGAAAACCTGAATTGAGCACTAGTTATCTGTTGAGTATAATTGTAGACACTTGGCTCATCTATAAACACCCACATTTGAGACACCTCTATTTAAGTGTCTCATAATCCCAGCATTTGAGACCACTCTGGGCTTTGCTCCTTTCAATTTTAGAATTACATCTGGGAGATCTGGCTTAGGAGTCACTGTCTAAGTTCCTTATATCTCTCTTACAGATGTACAAAGTGAAGCACAGGAATATGCTGGCTAAAATAATGTTCTCTAATTTTACAGTATTATTGAAAATTGCAGTCAAGTTGAAAGCCAGCAGTGAAAATATTCTTGTATCATACAGACAAGTACTCTGCCTTTCAGCTCAGACTGTTTTTTTTTTTTTTTTGAAAGTATGTAAGACTATTTTTTAGGCTTTGATCTTATAGTGAAGTAAAATCTGTTAGATATCCAACTGTATATTTTATTTTCTTCCTCTATTCACTCCATCTTTGTAATGACTTATAGAGAAAATTACTGTTTACAGAACATATAACAAATAATTTTTTCATGCAGGACTATAACTTAGTCTTTGAGTTGAAACTGTTGATGGTAGTTCCAACATTTTCAAAACATCTATGGAGAAGTAAAAACAGAAAGTAAGCAGTCCTCACAAAAAAAAAAAAAAAATCGCACTATTGAGATTCCAAAGTATTGTCCTCTGCACTGTGATTACTTAGTAAATTAGATTTATATTGGAAGAGATTTAAATTAGAAGATATGATTTAGTAGCAAATGATACCTTCAGATACTTATGAGAAAATAAATATTGTCGAGGGGCTATGATTTGACTAAAAAAAATCTAGCATCTTCTTTATGAGATCTGTCTAAACCTTAAAATTAAAGTGATTTTTATTTTAACTCTTCAGAATGTAACTAAACAATAGGGTACAATACAGTTCACTTCTGCATTTTTATTAAGGGATGCAGTGTCATGCAGGGTTTTCTGCACTCCCTATGCAGGAGGGCAAAAATACTTTGTTGGACGCTGTGAAATTTGTAAGGCTTTTTAACTTGAAAAGTTTCTTTTCATCTGCATAACACTCTGTTGCTTGCATTGAAGAGAGTTTGAAAACTTTCAAAGCCTCTTCATATTAAATGTAGTTCCACTTCCAAATTCTTACATATCTGAAAACATCCTGCTGAAAAAATTCCTCCTGTTGGTTAAAGGAAAAGCTAGTTTTAAATAATTAAACCTAGCATTTCTGGAATCTTATTTTGTTGAAGAAGGCATAACCTGATCATGATCTTTGTACATTCTATTATCATGCAAATTCTTACTAAAGAAACATCTGTATGAAAAAGTTTGAATTTCTTTAGTGCTCAGAGGGTGTATTTTCTACTAGACAATTGGTTTCATAGGACACCCCCCCTTTTTCAGTGCAATATTTTTACCATATTACTTATTCTAATCATATGGTGAAGCTGCCTGATTGTCAAGATTCATATTTTTCTAGTAAAGACAATTTCTATTTTTTGTATTCTTACTTTTTCATTAGCTTCATAACAGGAAAAATAAAAAAAACCCCACCTTATGTATTTTATACATCAGAATTACTTAGGCATATGGTAAACCATAACTCCTGGAAATGATGTGGTATTCTCCAGATGAAGCTTATCTATCTTTCGAACTATGGAAATTCTACTACATTTTTCATTTATATTGAGACTATTTTTGTGTAATTTCTGTGTTCATACGTGGCTTTGTCATTACTTGTCATATCTATTTGGTGTTTACTGATTAGAACAAAACCAGATTATTTGGAATTTTTTCCAGGTCAGAGTGAAAACAATCTGGAAACTCTACATAAAAGCCTGTATTTCCTTCTATTCTGTCACTATAAGGCTTTTTCATATTCTAAAACATGCCTTGACTTTCAAGGCAGTTTTCTTTTTTTTCCTTTTTTTTCTTTTTTTTTGATTTAAGGAGTGGTTTGAATGCAGATTTAATAAAAATCATATTTTTTGACAACTCTCTTTTTCTTGGATACTCAAGGTTTTTTAGGTAATAATTATCATATCTGTGTAAACACATTTTTTCATGTACTTATGGCTGAGTGAATGTAGCCTGAATTCCAAGGCATGGTGATACCTGATTTTCTAACTCAAAAGGCTGGACTAATGTAATAAATGCCTTCTGAATATAACCACTAAAACCACCTGGAAGAATAAAGCACCCCTACAGACACACACACACAAAAAAAAAAAAAAAAAAAAAAGATCACTTTGTTGTTGCAAGCTCAAAGGCCCAAACTAGCTATTTCCAAGCCCAGAAGGAAGTTCCCTCCTTCAACACACACAAAATTGCACGCAGATATAGACGCCTATGTAGGACACACATATATGCCCCTATGTAGGGTGCAATTTACTGCTAGATCCTAGAAGTACTCAGGATATTCCTGCAGAGCTTTTTGCAGATAGGACCAAAACTCCTCTGGATATGTTTCAAATGTGCTGCTCGTGATCTGTGTTATAAGATGTAGTCACTTACCTTTCAAACCGGGTAACTCAGTTGTTTCTACAGGTGATATCAACAGCCGATGGGACCCTACAAAGATGTTATTAATGTTTTAATGTCTATACCTCAAAACAGAATACAAATGTAATGTTTGCTATTTTTAGTGCTCAAGGAGGTTTTGCTGTCTGAGATGGTTAAAAAGTTGTCTAAAGTTAGTTATTAGAAGAGATGGGCTCCAGAGAGTGCCTGAATCCCCGTCTCTTTCCACAGATCTAGGACCTGAATCAGATTTGCAAGACTGTATCTTCATCACTTTAAGATCAAGAACACAGAATATTCTTTTGCATGTTCACATATTTTTTTTCTTTGAAAGAACTGATTACAAGATGTTACTCCCTGCCTTTCGTGTAACAGCCTAGAAATTAGAAATCTTGACCAAAAGCTTGAGAACTGGATCACAGAATCTCTTAAGCATGCCTTAATTAAGAATTATAACATGCATTTGTCTGGTGAGTGTGTTAATGCCCATAATGAAAACAGAGTTTCATTCCGTGCTTATGAATTCTGGTTTAATTTTTGTTTTGTTTTTTCTTTGCTGTGGTGGTGGCAGGGAAGGGAGGTATTTGGCTTTCTAAAACAGTTACTCCTTAATGTAAAATACATAAATAGTCCTGGAAACAGGAATTAGAAGCCAGGATACTCCCTTCAGATCAGTTGTAATAATTGCTGTACAGACTCATGCTCTTTCTATGGCCCTCTGTATTCTGAATTGTTTGCTACTAACGGGCTCAAAGGGTAAGAAGGTCAGCTTTTCCCCAGCACCTTTTGCCACACTTTCTCCCAAAGTGTTTTCCCCAGAAATCATACATTTGTGTTTGAGTTCTCTCAGGCTAGGAACCAAAATAGATCTAATCAGCTACACAAGTGCTTTAGTAAGCTTATGTAAATGACACTGGCAACATCACTATAAGTATACATTACATGCCCATTTTATAATTAGATGAAGGTTTCTTGAAAGAGATTCTTGTAAATCTTTGTCATATACCTGCTTGTGTGAGCAGTGTCATTAATTCAGGGCTGATGTTACTGATGTCCTGGCTTCCTCAGTGAGAAATAGGAGGACGACACAGTGAAAAGCTTTCCAGAGTACAATCTTATTTTCTGCTTCCCTGTGGTTTTAGAATTGCACATTTTGAACCACTTTCATAATTTCAGACACTTGGAGTTGCATTCGTCTCACCTAATGTTAACTATTGTGTAGACATCTGCACCAGATCTGGTTGGACAGACTTCCTTTATAATTAATAGAAAAATAAGGGACTTCTTGAACTTAATTCATCTAAATTATTTGAGAGATCTTTTTTGAGATGAGAATAATCACTCAGATATGCATGTCTACATATATCCCACCCTCGTTCACTCATGTTGTGAATTCTCCTAAGTACTTATTCTTTTTCCTGCATGTCAGAGGCTCAGTGGGGTTAACTCATCACAACCTAAGACAGGCTAACTGAGATATGAATCAGATTTCTATATCCTTTTGTGACAATCTCACAGGGGTCTCAGATGCATGGCCAGAAGTCCTGGCACCATCTGGCCTGACTCTTCCCATTGCTAATCCGAAATGATGGGTGTCTGACTGGTGTCTATGACAGCATTGGCAATATCAGAAACAAATAACAGTTAATACTGGACTTCTTCTGGTAGATAAAATTTCTTTGCTTTAAAATACATCTTTGCCACTAGAATTGTTTTGCTGAATTGCACACAAGTTCAACAGCTGACTCTATGAAATCAGGCACCCTTATAGCTGTTATTGTGATCGTAAAGTTGGCTACTACCTCGGGCTTTTACTTCCTGCAATCAGTCTTAATGTATTACAGTTTATGGGGGAAGTATAAGAATAGCAGTATGTGATCAGGGTAAATAGGTAAAATATTTCTTGATCCCAGAAGCTTGGATGTTAGAGATCTTGAGCAGGCAACTGATGGGAAAATAAAATGAGTTTTAGAAACAGCAGAAGTATTTGACTTCTCTCTACTGTTGTGACCTAGGAGTACCAAGCCTTGAATGCAGACAGAGCTCTCAACCACTGGTCACTGATGCCACTGTATATCTATCTTCTCACTTGCATTTTTAATTTGAAATCTTTTGTGTTCAGAGGCATATAAATACATTGAAAATTATGATTAGCAAATGACTTTTTATTTGTATTCATGAGAATTTGCTTGCTGGCATTAAAAAATCTCCTTTGATAGAATTATGGGTTACTGTAAATAAACCCCTGTGGTATTCTTCAGTTTCTCCAAATACCAGCTAACATGCAGCTACTGAGTTTTTGCCTCCTACCATTTATTTTAATATAGTAATATGACACATCAGTCAGTTGCTATTTTAGACTATGTGAGAAGTTTCATGCCAAAAGCAGCAGCTCGAATGTGAAAAAACATTTTCTTCTGCAAGTAATTGTATTGATTTCTGGTGACAGTTGTATACCCAAATGGACCTGGAAGTCACTCAAAGGACTTGACTACAAATAAGAGGTAATGTTAAGAGGTACCTTATTTGGCAGAACACTGTGGACATCAATATTCAGGATAATGGCAAAATCTGATTTGACTTGTGAAAATGGTATTTGTCTCGCAATAACATTTTGTTCACTTTTTTCTGTAACAGTACTGCTAATACTGTATTTACCATGTCTTTTATTGATTTTATTTGTAGAACTGGATTTATATTTGTCTATTATTGATTATAAAATCAGCTGTTGTTTTGTATCACCACAAACATAGCTAGTCTGTTTCCTGGAGCATGATTACCAATTAAAGCATCCCTTTTTATCCTGTACTTCTACAGTCCCTTGTAAATACAAACAAAAGCACTATTATGCATGTTTATTGTAATGTACATCTGAGTCATTTACCCATTACTGAAAACTGTAAATAAAATGTCAAGATACATGGGACAGGGAGAAGAACCTTAAGTGTGTATATGGGTAGGAATGATAAATAATCTGAAGAACACAGAGATGACTAAGAGAGCAGTTACATCTGCAAGCTCAGCAGAATATTCCAACAGATTATGATAACCAAAATTATGTTAATATTATCTTGATAGTATTTCTTTATTCTTTGTAGAATATTCTTGGTATGATAGACACAAATATGATTTCTTATTTAAAATGTCTAGTTTTTCAGACTGTTGGGACCTAGAAAAATATTCTTCAACACTATTACTCTGAGTTCACTTTGTTATTCTACTCTTTCCTGGGCATTTGTTACTGGATGCTGCCAGAGGTAGACCTTGGTGGAATTTTGTCTGTTCTTATTTGTAATTCATATGGACCAGATTCCTGAAGATGTCAGTTCTACAGCAGGGTGTTTCATCAGGGAAATAAAGAAAGGGCAAACACCAGTTCCATCACTCTTTCCTCCACAGTATGACCAACAATATCTAACCTCTGAGAGGAATCAATATCTAAAACAATGAGCAATGATTCACAGAATTGTTCTTGATATTTTTGACCTAGTTTTTGAGTATCCTGATCCTTATATAAAGAAACATAGAGCCTGCCAGATGTCAAAATAAAATAAAAAACAACAACAATAAATCCAGCACACATTAATTATATCTGTATCAATTTTAAAATCAAGTCATCTATCCAAATTGCAAAAGCATGCTCAGCAGCTTGTATCAGCAGTTACAAAGTCTTGGCACTGCTATACTGAAACTAAAGCTGAAAAAGATTGAACTTAACACAGAAAACAGAAAAGGAACCAACATGAAAAGGAAGGAAAACAACAGTATGGTGAGAAATTACAGTTTAAACTGAGGAACAGATTTCAGTCCCTGCTGGAAGTGGAAGGAGGTGAGACATAGCGTGGACTTGAAGAAAAAAATGGTGATTGCTAACTGGTAGTGTGAATCAACCTGTATCTTTCACAGTTGGATACTAACATGGATTAAGAACTGGAGAAGCCAAGAAATGAGGTAGTGAGAAAAAAAAAACAAAGCACTGAAAGGAGAATCCCTACATTCTAGCTCTAGTAAAAGTGTAAGAAATAAAATCATAAGGAGAAACAGCAAAACAAAAGTACCAAATCAGAGAAATCACTAAAAAGAAAAAATAAAAGGAGAATCATTATTAACAAACAAAAACTAACTTTTATATTAGAAATATTAAAAAATCCCTGGACACAACGAGCTCTAACCCTCTAACCCAGTAAATATCATACTGTTAGTGTTAGTAACAGGCCACAGTCTTTGTACTAACTCTGTGAGGCCTTAGGACTAAGCCTAGGTAAGTTTTCTGTGTCTGGGCTTACTTTGGTGTTGGCTGGAACTTTGTTTTAGCTTGTTTGGCTGCAACAACAATTGCCTGACAACCAGCTGATTATTGCCAAACTTGTTTTAGTATAGCTTTGTGTGTGTGGTGATGTCCCATTGCTACAATTTTTTTTATGGGTCTATAATTAATGTATAGTAACACAAGCAGTTATTCTGTGTAAAATAAACTCTTTGCAGCCCTAAAATTAAAAGGTGACAGCAAAGGCCTTGAAACTGTAGGCGTGATACCAGAGGTCCCAGGACTATAAACAAGCCACTAATGGCCAATTGTTTATCATTAGAGGAATGTAACCTTGGAAGACAAGTAAAGCCCCTTTTTTAGTGGTAACAGAGTGAACAAAAGAACAAGTATTCAAAGCAAGTAAAACACAACATGTATAGTAAATACCTAAACAGTGAGGAATTGTGTAGCAATGAAGAAAAATCAAGGTACATGGAGTGGTAGAAAATGTGTAGACGTAACTCCAAATGGACTTATGGGCAAGAAGCACTCACCCACAACATCATGCTCTCCTGGGAAAGGACTCTGAATGCTGACAACTCCATGTAACACACCCTCACACTGACTGAGGACATCAGCCTTAGACTCTCAGAGGCAGTGGGTGAGCTAACAGCAGAAAGAAGGGGTAGATACTAGAAATGTGAGCACAGCAATACTTAACAGCTTGTCAATGAGAGAGGTTTTTGTTTGGTTTTGTGTGGTTTTGTGTTTGGGTTTTGTTTTGAATTTTATTGTCATTACTTAATTTTCTCTAATAATTATATCTGGATTAAAGACAGTTAAACTGTTGAGATTTCAGTTAGATTAACCATTAATTCTTTGTTTTGGGTATAAGATATATTTCTTTGGTCTACATAAATTTGGTAAGTTGCAGTGCAATAAACTGATGGAGAATGCATACAGCCAAAGCTGTAATTCGGATGCAATATGTTAAAATTACCTAGTCTTTCCTGATTAGGTTATACTACAAAACTAAGCCTTTGAACATTCCTTCAGTAGTAGACACTGATGGTAGTAATTCTGATAAACATATTAAAACATTTACACAATGCAAAAATACTCTAGCAGAGAAAAAGCAGCAACCTAAAACATCTGAGTGGACAAGAAAGTCTTATAGAAGAGAGAATTGAAACAGGTCAGGTGCATCATGAGGAGATATTGGAGATTCTGAGTTAATGCCTAACAGAAAGATCACTCTTGCTGCTACCTTTCTGACCTCAGTTCTGTGAATGGTGCAGAAAAACAGCTTCTATTTCTACTGTTTTTCTCACCAGATTTTTTCTTCCCCCTATTGTTTTTGAAAAGAGAGAAAACAGAACCTTTGGGGAAATATTTTTCTTTCAGTGTCCAGTTAGCTACCAGAAAAGAAAAATCAGTACTGGTACTGTACTTTACTAGTTTTGGCTGTTATAGAGTTAATTTTCTTCATAGCCGCTCATATGGTGCTGTGTTTCAGATTTGTGACCAAAACGGTGTTGATAACTGGGGTGTTTTAGCTATTGCTGAGCAGTGCTTACAGAGCATCAAGGCATTCTCTGTTTCTCACACTGCCCCACCAGCGAGTAGGCTGGGGGTGCACAAGAAGTTGGAGAGGACACAGCTGGGACAACTGACCCCAACTGACCAAAGGGATATCACATACCATATGACATCGTGCTCGGCAATAAAAGCTGGGGAAAGAAGGAGGAAGGTGGGATGTTCGGAGTGATGGCATTTGTCTTCCCAAGTAACTGTTATGCGTGATGGAGTCCTGCTTTCCTGGAGATGGCTGAACACCTGCCTGCTGATGGGAAATAGTGAATGAATTCCTTATTTTGCTTTTCTTGCATGTGCAGCTTTTGCTTTACCTATTAAACTGGTTTTATATCAACCCACAAGTTTTGTGCTTTTGCCCCTCTGATTCTATCTCCCATCCCACTGTAAGGGAGTGAGCAAGCAGCTGGGTGGGGCTGAGCTGCCTACTGACATTAAACTGCAACAGTTCAATGTTTGTGGACAACATGCGCTGCTTGTGGGCTACACGCTTTATTTTTTCTTGTGATAGATACATACTATTCCTTTCCACTGAGAGCTGAAAGGTAAATGTTAAACTGTATTGAATTCCACATAGATCATTTGACAGTATTCAACTTTTAACTTTTAACAACAGCACACACACACACACACACACACTAGCCTTGAACTGGTCACCTAAAAAAAAAAAAAACAACATTAAAAAATATCCCTGTTGTCATTTGGTCTCCCTTTAGTTATCCTTCTCAGTAACACTATGTAGTGTGAGATAGAAACACTGGAGTTGTGTCAAGCTTCAGTCAGCTTCTTATATAAGAAGGACACAAATCCTTCATGAGATCTAAGCTCTTTTAGCCACTTGTGCATTTTCTTCTTGCTTATGTCTGAGAATTTAAAGCATTATAGTATCATGTTCAGATGGAAGTTTGGAAGAAATTGTGATGGTATTTAAGTAGAAAGAGTCAATAGACTCTGTCTCCTCCCTTCATATTACAAACACCTTTTATACAGTGCACCTGGTCTTGTGAATTATTAGCCTCTGAGTAACTCAAATAATTTTTGTTAGGTAAATATTTGCTAAGTGAATATGAATAGCATTAGCATCAATTCACCTGGCAATAACAGTACATTACAAAATATACTTTTACTGAGTTTGTATTTGCTAACTTACCCCTTTTCAATTGTGACAAAGAGCTAGGAGGAATTTTTACATTTAAGTGTTGAAAGTGGAGAATGGAATCTAAAGTCCAGCTCCAGGTTCTTTACTTCTATTGCTCATGGAAACAGCTAGGTGCTTCAAAAAGTATCCTCACTGAAGAACCACAAAGAGATTGTGAACAGAACACACGAGTTAATCTCTAAACTATAAAATACAAGAGACTAGTGCTAACTGACATGGTATAGCTCATGTCAATCAAATTCCCTCTCTTAATTTCCCAAAACAGTATGGCCTTATTCATACCAACTGTTGAGAAGAATCTTTGGTGCATATTATGTTCCCAGCACCATGATGCTCTCTGAGACAGTGTACAGAGGCCAAGACTATATGGAGTATGTTAAATTTAAGCAGTATGGAAGATTTATTTCATACTGATGCTCAAGCCTAGCTGAACAACTCTTCCTTTTTAACTTAGACAGCTCAGGAAGCTGGAATAAATTCCAGAGATTGCATCAGCTAGGGTTTTTTCAACTGTAACCCACCCATGGTAGTCTCATACCATTTGAGATGCCTTAGGGTACAGTGGCTGTCATCCCAGTGCCACATGAATGACGTCTCCAATAGGTTCTACGTCGGATTTGCAACAGTCATACCTGTTAGATGTCTCAACTATCTCCATGCTTAGGTAGATGAATTAAGCCTCTCATCTCTATTGACTATGGTGGGAATTTAAACATCTAACTCATGAGTAAACAGTAACATGTAGGCACTTACTTACATTTAGATGTCTAACAACAAACTGAATTCCAACCATAGTTTTAATTTCTTTTCAGCCAAGTCATTCAAACCCATATATCTTGTGAAACTTCTCCTCCCGTCAGATATTAACCTTGATATTGTTATAGTTTGTCAATCACTTAGAACCTACGTTGTTGACAGAATTGCTTGTGCATGTGCAATTTATTAATTTATTATTTTTTAAATATAGACTTTAATGACCTGTTTATACTTTTCTTTTTCTACTTAGTTGGAGAACAGATGGTGATTTAATGATCACCTTTGACTATGGATTGTTATTTTACTCATTGTTCAATTTGAAATCTCGCAATTTATTCAGCGCACATTATGTGAACACTGCTGAAGTGAGGAGAGAATTATGGACTAATGAACCACCAAAACACTGCATTGTCTACAAGTATTAACTAGTTTATATTCACAACACTGGTATAAGAAAAATAATGCCATCCCCTTTCTATAAAGAAGAACTGAAGCACCAATATTTAAGGTCAAACTATCTGCCAGTTTTGAATGACCGATCAAAAATTACATGGTCTGATGGTTTCTGGGACACATAGCATTACATATTAACTCTGTGTAGAGCCTCATTCCTTCAAATCTTAGCTTCCATTGATTTTTCAGTTACAGCTATAAGCAGTTATGTAGCTCATACCAATAAGTCAACTGACGGATCCAGGAAATGAGAAATGACATTATTAACAGGTTCTCAAATATCTTTTAAATAAATGAATTTCTATTAAATAGTAAGCAAAGCACAGGCACAAAGTACCTGAACTGGGACAGAGGTGGAATTTAACTATTTAAATCCCCAAAACCTCTCAGACCACACATTCTACAAGGTTTCTCAACCTTCTAAGAACCTAATAATGATAAAGAAATCAAAGGTCAGACTAAAAGTCTCAGAAATGCTTAAAGGTAAACACTGTTTATTCATGGAAAATTTAGAGTCGTAGTGTCTTTTTTTGCATTTTTTTGTTTATTTTTGCTTTGTTTGTTTTTTTTTTAAATAGATTAGAAATTCACACAATTTTTTGTGAGGTAGGTAAACCTGGAATCTAAGACCTTTTCCTGGACCCACAGCTTTTAATTTTTAGAACAGTGTCCTAATTACCTAGTCTATGAATTTGGATAGAATTTAGATGCGTCCTCGCTGAAATATGGCAGTGGAGGCACTCTCTCAACAACAGGGAGTTTCTGAGAGTGCATGATTTTATCTCCATTTACATTTTACTTGCACATCACCTGATGCAGATTTCATTACTCTAACTTTATATTACAAATCCCCTACGTTGTCCCTCAGGTGTCACTTTTTCTCACCTGTAGGTATACAAAGAGAAACTGAATATAAAGTTAAATAATTAGTAAGATTATGACATGATAGATGTCTAGAACAGGAAGCAGAATGACTAAGATAATACAGAAATAAAAGCTCCAATGACATAATTTAAGAAATGCTCCATTCCAATATTTCAAAGATTGACTTATATGTGTATTCATAAAAATTATATATTCTACCAGTTTGACATGTGGTACAAAATGAACTCTGAAAAAAGAAGACTAGGTCTGTCATTCCATATAGTTCTAAAAGACTCACCAAATCAAGAGGAAGCATTAGGGCCTCCCTAACCACAGGAATGTTGGTTAATTGCCATGTCAGTAAAGGAATAAGGCAGAAAAGGAAGTTTTGTGCAAGAAAAGTGTAAATAAGTAAATCAATTAGAAATTGGATATTCCTTTCTACAAAGCTTCATCAAGGTTGCTGTATAGTAAGCTTCCTTATTCTGTGACTGATACATATGATGGACCTTACTAATTGAACAACTGAGGCAACTGTGCGTGATTAAACACTGTGATGTTGTTCCAGAAGTGACACATACCTTTATCCTTAATAAGATATTAATTTTGTATTTTTAGGAAATAAAATGGTCTTTCACTTGATTGGTAAAACATACTGAGGGGTGATACCAAAGCTGATTCACAAAATGTTGAAAGCTGGTTTGCTTCCTTGTGGGATTAAAATGTGTGCTCCTTTGCAAGAAGGTCTTGAACTACAAAATATTTGTTTATGCAGAAAACCTGGAAGTGCTTTACAATGAATTCTGTTAGTGTAAATAGCTTTTGATGGTGTTTTATATCTGTTAGAATTTATTTTAAATAGTGAGAAGGAGAATTTATTAATTCTGCAGGTGACATAGGTAAACATAGGGACTAAAGTAAATTATGCACATCAGTTAATTAGGTCTTTTGGAGACATCAGGAACATTTATACTTTGAAACACTAAAAACAGGTTTCTGGGAGATAAAATTGGGATATTATAAAATAATACCAGAAAGTATGATGGTTTTATTTAGATCCTTAAGGTCTTAAAAGACTATATTATCACTTTTACTTCAGATAGTCACTGAGATTTGTGTACACATTGCACATATATAAACTTTTAAACAGAAAATCAACTTTCTATAGAAAATGGAAGTGAGCATTGAAAAAACATGACTCTAGGCAAAGGGACTTTGCATTGTGCTTTAATGTTATAAATTTGCATAAAGCTTAGTATGAAATTCTTTACCAGCATGATTAACCAGAAAGTAGGGTCCTTTAATAATTACTTTATTATTCCCTAAGAAGGGGTTGTAGTTTCTTGCTCATCTTATGACTGCATTTTTAAATTCATTTGTTAATGTTTATAGCTCATTCTGAGGATGAAAATCCCAATACATGAAGAATCTTACTAGTTATCAGCTGTAGCTGCATACACATGCATCTTTTTAACATACTTTCTGGCCTCAGGTCGCAACTAAGTCTTTTCCTACAGCTTATAAACTCTGATCTCCTGACTT
Organism: Theristicus caerulescens; assembly: GCA_020745775.1. Taxonomy (NCBI): domain Eukaryota; kingdom Metazoa; phylum Chordata; class Aves; order Pelecaniformes; family Threskiornithidae; genus Theristicus; species Theristicus caerulescens. The sequence continues at coordinate 81,382,936 of CM036559.1, read as the reverse complement.
GGGCGTTAGCATTAACATATCAATATAAGGACAGTATTGAGGCAAATTAATACATGTTGGATAGTTTATTTATTGAGTTCCTTTTATTGAAAATAATAGAATTATATATACATATATTACATTAAAATTAAAATAACTGTGGTACTATTCTGATAATTACTATTTCATTAAAATAGCTCAGAATACATAAAATATTTTCTTTCAGAATTTCTTTGCTCTCCGTGTTGTTTATAAGGAATTGCTGGGCGTACTAAATATGTTAGGATCCAAATACGGTCACTGCATAAACCTATCTATTATCTGTATAACTAACTGCACACATACAGATCTAATTTTTTTTTTTTTTTTATAGATTAAGTAAATCAGTAGAACCAATTTTTTTTTTGTTCTTCAAATGTGTGTTATAAGTAATTTTAGTAAAACAAATAATGGACTTGATTCTAACTTATTTCAGAGGCACTAGTTGAGGAGTTCTCCCATTCAGAGAAAGGAGAGAGAAGAAAGGAGTACTATGTAGAGTTGCACTGAGAGTTTTCATATCTCTGTTTATGTTTCTTAAAGGTTTGAGAAATGTAAAATGAAATACAGTCATATAGAACAAAACAGAGAACAAAAACCCAATGAAAAAAAAGAAAGGACAGGTTTTCTTTCTGCAACTCATGGGAGCATGACATTATTGTCATTAGAAGAACAGATCCTATGGTGCAGGAAAGCAGAAACTTTTTGTTACAGCTGACCTAAATTTCACTACAGATACTCTGATGGAGAGAGAAAGGATATGTTAGTCACATTGATATGTCAATTGGACAAAAGACACACAAGGTGTTTCAAGTGCTAAGCTGAATTGCAAATAGCCTAATAATGTTTCATAAAATATTTATTTTCTCAACTTTTCAACAGAAAAAAAGATAAGCAAATTATTAGAAAAGAAACATTTTTTGTGTTTGACACTTGAAAAGATTAATTACTACAGGAATCCAAATCCATTGCAAATTTATTAGACTTGGAAGTGTGGCATTTCTGAGATTTTTAAGATGTTAATATCTGGAGAGTGTTGCTCACAAATAAAATTGAAGAGTGATTCCTATTAACTTTAACTGATTATTATAAAATATATACTTCCACTTATAAAGAATTCTTCAGATGAGAAAGGGCTTATGATTTTTATTCAAAGTTATGGCAGAATAGTCAGCAGATATTTTGGTGTCATATCACTGACTTACCTTCTTTCTTTTTTTCTTTTATGTTTTCCCTTTTTTTCAGAAATTTTGGATTAGAGACACCAAGGATAAACTTTCATGTGTTTGGTTCATACATTGTCTTTGACAAATTTCAAGGAATTTTGCATCTCAGATGGACAGTACAGGTAAGCTATGAGAGTCCTCTCATTGCTTTGGATGGGAGAATCTCTGAAGAAAAAACAAGATGAAGGCAGGAGCAAGGTGGTAGACAGGCTGCGTGTTCCTGTTCTCAGCTCAAATCTTAAAGCAGAATGGTACTTGCCTGAAACACAATCCCTTTTGAAAGCTGCCACAAGCAGGTTCTGCATCTCCCATAACTGAGGATATGCTCAAAAAGAACTGTTTACCCTTTAGTAATTTCACAGAATTTTCTTGCCCTTGGAGTTTTGTGTCACTTTCTTAAATTTATGTTCATTCATATCTTCAAGATTAAGCCTTTTGTTAAGGTATAATTCTGTGGTGGGTTTTTTTGTGGTTTTTTTTTTGTTTGTTTGTTTTTATAAAGCTGAAACTGCTTTGGGCTTCAGTTTTTACTTAGGAAAAGTAATGGTTTTCTGAAGGAAAAAGAGGTGTCTAAACTTTCTAAAACACAGAAATTTATGACTAGCTTACTAAATGTTGGTTTTCACATGCACCTTTAGTTATAGCTCAAAAAATCTTTAGTATTAGATGTGCAAAAAAACCCCAAATCTGAGTCTTTAAGAAGTAAAACATTCATGATAATGGGGAAAAAAAAATAGAAAAAAGTCCTGAGTTCATGAACTACAGAATAGATAATTCCTACATGGATACATCAGTGTACTTCATGATTCAGTATTATTTCATTGGCATATGGTTCCTGGAAGCTACTTCTTGTAGATCCATCGTATATTGCTCTTATGGCATAGCATAACATGTATGGTTAGAAATTATTTCTACATTGGAGATTTTGCAGTCCAAATAGAAATCGATGAAAGATGGAAGAGGAAAAAAAGAAAACTTTTTTACTTATTTATCACCTGAGGAGTTGAAACTTAGTCTAAATGACTGGCAAAGCTGCCAGAGAAATGTGTTGATGTCTAGAAATAAACTCTGTCTCCTGAATGTCAGTTCAGTACTTCTCAACAAAATCATTAAGTATGAAGAGTATGAAGGCAATCCAAAGAAAGACAAGTGATTTAAAGCTAAGACAAATGGTGTAATGGTGAAATAATTAGGAAGATATATCATAACAGCAATCCTGTTACTGAATCTTCAAAGAAAGCATGTTATACCACTGGAAATACAATTCATTCATTCACAAGAGAAGGGAAGAGAGGAAGAGCATCAGGGTAAGGGGTGGGATAGCAACCTCTCAGGATAAAAAGTAGTTCAATACTAAAGTTATCTCAGCATCTATAATATTTGGTAAAGTGTTCTTTTAACTACATAATGAATCTGGCCTAGATTTTTTTAATTACTATTGTTATTATTCTGATCTAAGCCTATATTGTGTCAATCAAGTTTGACATTGATAAAACAGACTACAGTATCTTGCCTTAAAATGCTTAATAGGTGGCATTTAAGTAATATATTTCAGAAAATAATACTATAGGACTGATTTGCATTGTTCTGCACACAATAAATCTTAAAGAGTTAGATTTCATTTAAGTGTTTTACCTCTTGGGTCTTTTCATTAAATTAAGATTAATCAATATTGTTGCCTTGTATACAAAGGAAAAATGGAGTCATCGGGTATAGTAAAGAGTGAAATATTTTTAATGGACCCATAACAATTAAAATAACTGTACTGTCAGAGTCACAACATATTATGTTATTTTTCAAAGCAAGGAAACAATAATAGCTGTGGAATTAAAAAATGCGGCTGAAGAATTAAAAAGTATCTAATAACTCAGCATTAGAAACAGCACAAATTCTGAACTATTCCATTAAGCCACTAGAAAGACATCAAAAATAAATCATTTCAGGTACAATAGCAACGCAAAACCAAATTAACTGGCATTTTTAAGGAAATCCTAGCTGTACATACATTTTTCTTTCTATATCTCTGAATAAAATGCATATTACTACAGAGATACAGCTAGCCTTTATTTCCCTTTCTCTCTCACACTTCCTATACTCAGCAACCATGAAAGCAGCTTCAACTCTGAAATGATGCTGAAAAACAGGCGCACAGTACCCATGTCTGATCACATAGCCTTTTTTTCTTTCTCCAAGGTAGGACTGTGAGCAAGAGCGTTCAACTTGCCATATGGCACTTTGTCCCAGAGGAGCAGAAGAGAATTTAGGTCCTGATTCACTGGCCTCAGAAATGACTGGTAGTCATTTCACTGATCTTGGTAGGTGCAGTACTGAATCTTTTAATTATGGTCCATCAGTCAGAGAGGAAAATGAAAAGGGCAGGATTTTTGTCTTGGCTAATGGCCAGAGCGGACTGTTGGCAATATAAAAACCTAGGCATCTGCTCTCACAGACTGTTTTTCAATGTATTATGCCCTGCCTTGGATTACCACTGTAGGCACCCAATTAAAACCCTCAGTTAAAGGGTTAGAGGCCTTATTTTGGATGGCAGTATAACACTTTGGTCATAAAATTAGTGTGGCATAAACTCCATAGCTGAGGATGGAGGGTTGAAACAGGGTAAGAGGTAAAAGCACCGGAGGGCAGGAACATGTTTATAGCAGCATGCAAATCTTTAAGTGTAAATAGATCAGGTTCTGTTTTCCTGTGGAACTATGCTTTTGTATGCAATTTATATGCCTGAATGTAGATCGCCAGCTACCCTACTGCTTAACATATCTTTAAATTTAGGTTTAGGAAGACTGATCTTTCCAAATCTATTGCATTCTTACGCTAGATATATCTCCTAATAAGAAATGTGCATCTACCCTGGTGAGCACAAAAGGCAGGCAATCACAAGTACTTCAGTAATTTACTTTAAGAATTCAAATTCTTATTATATTTCATATATTCTTTACACAAATTATTTAGAAATAAACTTTTAGTTATCCTTGATAAAAATACATTTCTAAGCATGTATGACACTCGCCTTGTCGGACAAGAAATTTCATGCTGCAGTGCCCAATTCAGCCTCACTAGAAGGAACAGACAAGAGTAACCCAAAGTACTGGTAAGGCTGTGCTGTCACTGCCCGCTGCCAACATCATTCTGTGAATGGGGAAAATAGTACATATTGCATGCACTGTGTATGCCTGTGTTGGCTTCTGGCGATCAAATCTTTTATTTTGTCAATGATTTTAATAGATAACTGTTCTTGTCCCTCAGGGAATCTCTATCTCATTGAAACGGTCTGCCTGTTTTCTTTCTAAATAGAAAATGTGTCACAGATGTCTCAAACACTAAGTGGGATGACATTTAGTCTTGTTACAGTCTCTTGATGAGACTAACGTTCTCAGAAGGATGAAATGGGAAATGAAGAGGAAATGACATAGCTCTCTTCTCCTAGCATTCATTTGTATCTTTTAGTGAATTAATCAGCCTTTTGACAAATCTTTTTGTACGTGGATGGAATTGAAAAAGCTGTATTTATGGCTGTCTAGAAATAATAGCAATGCCACTTGCATATTTTTTTCCTGAATTTTTGCTGATGTTATCTCTTTTGAGTTGAATGTATGCTACTCACTGTTGGTATTGACATCTTTTTAGCTGTGTATAGATTTCAGTAACTATTTTTTTCATGAAAGCTTAGTTTCATAATGGATTTTTTCAGAGATGATCTGATAAATCTCATCACTTGTATTTATGTGATTTTTACCTGGCATATTTTTAACTATATCTTTCAGTGCTCATTTATAAATATTTAAAACTTTCAAATGACAATCATATTCTTTTCCCAGGGAATATAATTTTATAAGCTATAGAATAAAGCACTAAACTTCAATTTTATGAACTTTTTTCCAAAAAGATTGATTTTTTTTTCAAAAAATAATTTAGGATCTTATGTTTCTTTCAAAGATAACAAAACTTAACTTAGAAGGAAGTAACTTTAAAATTTACTCTGGATACTTAAGTATTTTTAAAACATTATCCCTATTTCTTTTTAATTAATGGATCTCCTACAAACTAATAATGAATGTATATGCAACCTTTTGTCAGAGTCAATCTCTAACATAGACATCAATTAAAATTCAGTATAGTCTGAATTTTAAAATTTCAAATTTGCATAGTTTGAATAACAGTTGCTTAAAGTGAAATAATGCACACCCTGAAATATCTTTATGCAAATGGCTCAAGGCATTGCAAGTCACAGAAGAAACTTTCAAAAAAAAAAAAAGATGGGGTGGTTATTTCTTGAATATCATGCTTAATTTTAACAATATCTCTCATAGTTATATTTTGATCATTGGAAAGGTCTCTGAATGTATTTTGGATAGAAGAAAATGGAATCAAATTCATGAGATAGCTAGCTCTTAAAATTTTAGAAATCATTCTGTGGAAGTGACTGCTTTTCCATTAAGAGAGGGAGGCCAGAGAATAAGTTTTCCTAGACATTTACCAGAGGCAATCCTGGCTAAAAATGTAAGATTACACTTGATTATGTATTCCAAATGACTAGTAGCATATACCAAAACCAAAATTGGTGTGTAGTATATACAATATGTCATGAGGTGGTGTTTTTATACATATATATGTATTTGTTTACATGGAAGTGTTTGTGGTTTTATTTGGTGTGACTCAGTGCATAGAGCCAACATATATACTAGCATGTTCTGCAGTGCAATAGGTGTGAATCTGCAGAGAGAAATGGTTGTTGCCAAAAACCTAGTGTTAACACTGTACACGTTCTGATGGCTCACTTATGATGAGCTCTAATCTGGTCACGTGGACTGGACCATATTTCATCTGAACTAAAACTCTAATGTAGTCAATTGTAGAGCACACCAGATGACAGCCTCACATCTACTACTGACCTCCTGGGTGACCTTATCTGAGTCATTTTATGCCCTTATGCTTCCTTTTTTCTCTCTAAAATAGGGCTAAGAATACAACTGGGGCGTATTACAAGTAGTACAAGAGCTCTGATGGTAGTCATAGCTGAAGAGGGGAATGGTAGTATTATCCATGTGTAGGAGAAAAAACTGCAAACGAGCAACAGATTTTTCCTCATCTCTAGTTTACTTTTTCAGTGGTAGTACAGGTGGAAATACGTTAGTAATGAATCTTTGAAGTCTAGCATTTGTTGAAAGCTGTTTCATGTGGGAGAAGAGTGCCTTAATCACTGTCCCTATCCTTGCTATTCATCCTTAAGAGAATCAGTCAAAGGTTTTCACTATTTAATAAAGAGAAGGAAAAGAAAAAAAAAAACAGATGAAGAGCAGGACTGCAGACTTTATCAGGAGAAAGTTCTTCTTGGATCCCTTGACCAGGCAACTGGTTCTTCCCTCCTCTGCTTAAGAGAGAAGGATCTTATTCTCTATATAATTTTATTCAAATTAATTGATTTAAATTAGTGGGAAAACTCATGGTTCTGCTCCATGATAATAAGGGTTACAGAGTCACGGGCTTTGGAACATCAGAATCTGTTTTTCTTAAATGTATTGGTTCCTCAGCAGTGCTGCCATAGAACTCCTGTCATGACAGAAGGAACAAGGAGTAGTAGGATGCCAGTGAGCAACTCTTCCCGCTGATACTGCTTTTTGGTGTCATACAGCCAGTCATGAGTGATCCCATGACAACAGCAAGCAGCGTATAAAGGCCAGGTCCCTTCTATGACTCACAGTTTAAATTAAGTAATAGTAAAGTTAACCACAGCAGCCTCTTGTTTAGAAAAGAGGTCAGCTCTAATTCTGCTTCAGTTTTTGATTTTTTTGGAGCTATGCCTGTGCATGCATATGGGATAACTGCTGCTCTGTTCTTTCTGTAACTTGCTGAAGAGTGGTACAGATAATATGCATTTAGTTGATTTGTTTAACTTCAAAATCATGGTAAGAGCCAGCCATCTTTTTGTATCACACTGACAAAACCACTGATTTTCAGTTTGTTGGCATTCTGCATGTTTATGGGAAATTGATAAACCTGACAATTTCCTTTTCCTTTTATTTGCACAAGCAAACCAGGCAAAATAATCACTTGAGATAAGCTTCAGGAAAATTTTGCACTGAGGAAATGGGCTAAGTACTTAAGAAACATAAGCGTTCATCTGAAACCCCTTCCTGGAGATGCAAACTCCAAAATTTTTTTCCAATTTCAAGTACATCTACAGAAACTGCAGAAACTTTATTGAATTAATAGTGTTTTTATGTTGAGTGACAACAGGATCCTTGCAGAATAATTTGCTGTACAATCAAAGAATGTCAAGTCGTCGACATTCTTTGAATCTACCACCAGTTTGCAAAATTTACACAAAACCCCCAAAGAATTCTTGCCAGGGATAGCAGAGAACTTGCCTGGTAAGCCTGCCTTGAACATATTAAATTTGAATATTTGGGAAATCCTATTAAAAACCTTGAAAACACTGAGTTCAAAGTTTTTTAACTGTTCACTTACCTCCAGGAGAAAATATCTACCCTTATTCACAGAGAAAAAAAAGTAAACAAAAAAGTATAATTAAAAAAAACAACACAGAAACACTTCACATCTTTTGCATAGGGCTATTAGCTATATTTCTAGATCTGAAGCTTGCCAGTGTGCGTTTCTGGCAGTGTAAACATTCTGCAAGATGTATCATGATTAACTTGAAATACAGGCTAATTATGGTTGAAAAGAAAATTATTCTCTAATTGTCTTTGTAATCTGGTTACAAAATGCCTGCATATAGCTTAATCAACCAAAATAATAACAGACATTTTTAAGTTTTGTGTTTGAACATCTGTGTCTATATTTGTAAGAAGGTAATGCAGCCTGTATATATATATTTGTGTATATATATATGTTTGCTAATAGATATAGAAAGTGTAGAATGACTGTAAAACATTAATTGAAACACAATCAGATGCTTACATAATAACACTGTTATGCGTTTGCCAGTTACAAAACCAAAAACTTGAAACAAAAAGGAAATTCAAATCACTGTGGTCCTGTCTCTTTATCTAGAAGATGATTATGTTTGATTAGTGAAATTAACATCTGTGCATAGCTCAACTCAACAAATGAAAATCTTTGCTTCAACAGTATCAGAAGTCCTTACACAGGATTCTTTTTTTATTTTTTTTTACAGTTCAAATTCAAATGGGAGAGAGAAAACATGCCCCACATTTGGTCTCCTGACCAAGATGTAAGAGATCAAAGAGCATATTTTTTTATGTTGTAATTAAACATAAAAACTTGTTTAGAGGTGATTAAAATAGAGTTCAATGTTCCCTGGTAAGTCCAAGAGATACTATTATACCTGATTTCTCTCTTGTGATGTAAGAAACAGAGAAATTAAGGTCAACATCATCAAACAGTTGTGGGCAGCCAATCTGAAACTATTTTAATATGCTAATAGAACTCTGTATGGTTATTTGCAATCATTAATCTTCAGCATTTTCCAGTCCTATACCTCCAGACTGACCATGTAGCACATGATCTTGTATTAGTGTCCATTTGACAGTTTGAATTCTGATAAGCCACAAGTTTCTGAAGCAAATCTCCCACTTTGCTATACTTTCTATGCGTTAGGTCATTTTGCAGTGGTCTCAGGAAACATGAACTGGATCCCTTTTGATTACCCTGAATTGTAAGATGTGCCATAAGAGTGCCACTGCTGCGCTCCAGTTCCAGAAGTTTTCAGCCCCTGGGATCAGATTGCACCAATTGTGAAGTAATACTCCTGAACCACACACAGAATACATGTTGTGTCACCAGCACCAAATATCTGCCAGGCCTATAGGCATGTTTCTCATAATACGCGGTGCCCATACTGGCAGCAGCAATGAGCCCTCTGGTAATACAAGCATCTAGAGAATCTAGAGAGTTGATCACATGGCAGTGTTTATAGTCATGTAGGAGGAATAGCTTTTCTCTTTTGTACTACACATTTTGGTTCCTGGAATTTGTGCAATATCAAGCAGGAGTGCTAGTTCATTTCTCAAAACTGAAACTGTAAGCACTTTTTTCACTTCTTGCAATACCCTACCATATTTGCTACTCAAATTCCAATTTATTCAATAAGTAAGACAGGAGCCCTTCTTATGAATAATTCCTTCCACAAAAAATTGTGATTTCTTTTTAGAACACGATCTTGTTCTGTGAAGGAATCAAGATCTTCTGGGGGAGAAAAAAAAAAGGAAAAAAAAGAAAAAAAACAGAATTAAAAGTTTTGTCTCATTTAGCTTTAGTCATGTAAAAATTCAACACCTAGTTCAGTCTAATGGTCTAAAGAGAGATAAGTATCTCATAAAGGCAAATGATTCCATCTGTTTTATTATCAATAACTTTCTGGAATTGTGACTATAGAGAGAACCTATATGTCTAGCTTAGACTAGAAACCTAACTTTTAGATGGCCGAATTTATAAGAAATAAATTTCAATCCATATTATCCTGCTATTAAAAAACTGGTTAGAAATGCACAAAGAAAAGAATTAATTATTCATGGTAAGTCTTTATTCTAGTGTTTCAAATTACTGCATATTTTATTTTGTTACATTAATATATTCTTAATTATGAAAAAATAATAATGCAAAAAGTATTTTATAGCATACGCATGTAAACATTTAGATGTTTAAATGCATGCACAATTTCTTTTTTAAATCTCAATTTTAAAAAATGTGCCAAAAAAGTTTGCTTACTTTGGGAGGGATTTTACTTTTTTCCCCTCTAGACTATGAATGTGAAATATTTAGCTCAACAAACAGTTAACATTCCATCAAATATACCAGGATTTTTTATATCTTTGCAAACAACTGTCAAACATAAAAAGTTATTAAATAATTTTGATTTGTAGATCTGTAAATGCATAATAGCTGTTTTATAAGAAATGTCAAAAAATAGGCAACCAGCTAAATCAAAGTATTTTCCATCTCCAGTCTTCATCCCTGAAACCTGCTTTCAAAAAAAATTGAAAAGTGTTCTGATCTATTTTGTCAGATAGGTTGTCCCACATTTCAAAAAACAGAGAAATCCTGTTAACATGAACTACATCTCCAGCTGTGCTAAAAGGCACTTTGAAGACATATTAGTAAGTGGACAAGCCGATATGAAAGGACCACCCCACCAAAGGTGCTTCAGCTTCTTTCGCTCACTTTAAAAAAAAAAAGGTGATCCGTCCAATTATTGACCTCCTAGAGCATTCTTCAGAAGGAGGTATTCTAACATCGGCATGCACAAGGTCAGCAGGTGAAATTAATGTATATATTACTAAGTTAGTCATAGATTCAGACTAATTAAAAAGAAATGTTGTTCCACAAATCTCTTCCTTGGGACTATAAACATAATCTGTATTTTATTAATACCTACAAATACATATTTGTATACACTGTAATTAGTCATATAAACTGCCCAGCCTTTTTTCTTAGGCTGAATGCTCCTGTGTATACATATGTAAAAGTACATGTTCGACATATAAACCAAAGACTAACACAGTCAGATGTATGCTCCTTCTTAAAACCTGCATGTGGGATACCCAATGAAGGTTGTATTTGTGAAAGGCACTTCCAAATCACAACAGCTCATTTACATCTTGTAAGAGTATTGCATGGTTTTGACTTGAGATTTATTTTGTATTTTCAAAAGCAAAAAAAATAGTACAGTACAGAGCAATGTCGAATTAGATGTAGGCAATAGGATAATTTGCCAAGAAATTTGTCCACACCAACCCATAGGGACTGAAAGTTAAAAACATAAAAGAACAACTATTCATTGCTTGTTTATGTGGAAACAGAAAAAGCAATTCTATATGAAATAAGTCACGGCAAATCTAGGAAGAAATTAGTATGTTCAGTCATGAATTCCCTTCTGGCATTTAGCTAGTGTGGCTGGCTATACACAAGCCCGAGCTTCGCGGGCTAACCAGTACCCTTCAGTACCCTTCAATTAAAGTTGATATATTTATTGATTACCTAAAAACATTTATTCTCTTTAGTTCTTAGGTATTCTACCTATGGACCCCTCACTGCAAAGTAATATTTCTTAAAATCCATTGTGAGTTTCTTCCATTTAAAACAGTGTGCTTCACCTAAAAATAATGTCCTTTACCTGGTACCATAGGATACAACAGATCACCTAATTCAATATGCTGCTAACCTTATCTAAAATAAATATTTCTACCTTTCCAATCTTAAGCTCCTCTTGGCATCTAAAATACATTATATTTGTGGCATCTTTTTAGAAAAGTCAGTTTCTGTGGACTGGAACTTGAAGATTATGTCAGGAAGACATCTTTCTTTGAAGAAACATACAACTTGGAGACAATAAAGATAAAACATTTAGAATGATCACTTGAATTTTGTTTCTATAGCCACATTTATACAAGTACACTAAGTGCCCGACACTAAGACCAGCTGGGAAGGCACAGCTTGTGCCTAGGCTAGCAATTTACTCTGCCTTAAAATGCTGTGCCCACATCCCCACTGCAAGCTACCTGGCACAGGCCCCAACATGGAACGTATCCTACGGGCATTCCTACGCAACCACCCATATGACTAGGCAGCATGTTATGCAATACACCCCTCCTCTCTGTCTCATGTGGCACATATGGCACACCTAGGGGATTTAAAGGGGCCCTATGCCCACATTCTCAGGTAGGGAGTTTCTGTTGAATGGTCCCTCACCCTGCTTGTAGCATGCAGGGACACCAGACACCAGGTTATGGGTGCTCTCTTCCTTCCCCATCTCCCTCCCATAGTCCCATACTCTTATTCCTTGCCAGCAAATACTGAAAACAAATCTGTGATTCCAAGCACAGAAATTACTCTGTAGAGCCCTCCCTGGTGTCTCACCCTGCAGCCAGCTCTCCAGAAAGATTTCTCTGAGGGCTGGCAAGCCTGTGATGGTCCCAAAGGGGAAATCTGAAATCCCCAAACCCAGGTGATAAGCAGTGAGGGACATGGGGCTAAAGAGCCGGTAAAGCTAGATGTTGTGGTTTAACCCTGGCTGGCAACTAAGCACCACACAGCCACTCACTCACTCCCCTTACAGTGGGATGGGGGAGAGAATCAGAAGACTAAAAGTGAGAAAACTCATGGGTTGAGATAAAGACAGTTTAATAGGTAAAGCAAAAGCCATACACACAAGCAAAGCAAAACAAGGAATTCATTCACTACTTCCCATTGGCAGGCAGGTGTTCAGCCATCTACAGGAAAGCAGGGCTTCATCACACATAACAGTTACTTGGGAAGACAAAACATCATCACTCTGAACGCTCCCCTTCCTTCTTCTTCTCCCAGCTTTATATGCTGAGCATGACATCATATGGTATGGAATATGCAAAACCAGCACACTAGACATGAAAGCAAATATGCTGAGCTGTGCCTGCATGTTGACAGTGATTTCTAGCTAAAATGCATGTCATTTTTACTGCAAAAAATTTTAAAATCTCTTTCTCTGCAGTAATTTTTGAGTGCTTTTTTTTTCCTGCCATGTAGTTTTCTTGTTGGTAATGTGATAAACCTAGCCAAAGCAAAATCTGCACCCCTAGCACACTCTTGGCCAATGTCCCTGCAGACTAAAGTGAGAGTGACCATCAAACATGGGCACAGCAAACAGAAGCAGCTCACAGATGCAGTAGTTAGCACAGCAGTTTGTGCAGAAGGACATGTGGAAGGGAGCCAGCAACTATTGAGGACAGCATGGGACTGCTCAATGTGTGATGATGTGCCACAGGGCACAATACTCAAGCCCCAACAAAAGCAACTACCCCAGCACATCAGAGACTTCCTCTCAGACAAAGCTTGGTTTTCAGGGAGTCCAGGGATCTCCCACTGAGTCTGAAGCATGTGAAAATGGTGCCCCATGCCTGCATCTGTGCTCTGGCTGAGAAGCTGTGTCACCTAGTAAAGAAGCAGTGGGAGGAGGTCAGCAGACTGTGCAGCATCAGGAAAAATGAAAAAGAGATTGACAGGATCCTTACAGAGACCCTGCAGAGACAGAAGCCCAAGCCCACAGCTGCACAGAAGGAGGAACAGCCAGAGACTGTGCTCCTTCAGGTGGCAAATGGAGACTCCTGCGATGGTGAAAGCAGGGAGCATGTGACTTCTGGCAGCAGGAGGACAGATCATTCCCCACCCAAACCTGCAACAGCAGAATAGGTTTAGTGCCTTGGTATCACACATGGAGGACAAAGCTCTTCCTGGGTAGGCACCACAGTGGGCCAAGACTGGATTATGCATCTGCATCAGGAGGAAGCAGTGGGTGGTAGTTATGGGAGATTCCTGACTGTTGGAAAAGGAAGACCCCATCTGCCAACCTGACCTGCTGCCTGGGGATGCATTGCTGCTTGCCAGGGTCTTGGATCAGGCATTCTCTGCAGAGACCACTGACACTGGTCCAACTCTTGGACTAAGCCTCTTAGCTGCTCATCTGTGTGGGCACCAATGATACTTCTGCAGTGACCTCAAGCATACCAAGAGTGACGATTTGGCTCTGGATGCAAGGGTCAAGGGCACTGGAATCCAGTTAGAGCTTTTTGAGGACTTATGACTACTAGGAAGAGATGAACTGTGCCTCACCGAATACAGCAAAAGCATCTCTGCCAACAGGCTGGTGAAGCTGGTGAGGAGAGCTTTAAACTGGGAATAATGAGGGAGGGAAATAAAAACACACAGTGAAGTGATGAAATTTGATGAGGGTAGAAAGCAAAGGGCACATAAAGACAGTTACGAGAGACCTCAGGAGTAGAAAATTGGGACAAAAGGACACCGGTCTCAAATGTGCCCAACCGCATAAGTCCTGAGAAACAAACAGAAGTAACTAGAGAAACTCATACGTTCACATACTACAATGCTGTTGGAATAGCTAAGACATGGTGGAACAGCTGACATGGCTGGAGTGTTACAGTGGATGAATACAGGCTCTCAGGAAAGCCAGGCAGGGAAGATGAGGGTCAGGGTATTGCCCTCTATCTGAAGAAGCAGGCCAAATGTACAATTGTTGTATGGGATGCATGACAGGCAGGTTGAAAGCTTTTAGGTCAAGATGAGACGAGAGGCCAATAGGGGTAATAGTATGGTGGGAGTTTGTTGCAGACCACCCAACCAAGATGAAGAGTTGTTTAAGGTACCAAGAGCAATTAGAATTTATTTTACTCAGGATAGTTTTTTTAATGATATTTTTCAGCCATGAGGTGAAACATGGCAATACCAGTTGATTTTATCCTATCAGGCTTCAATTCAGTTGCTTGCCCGTAAACTACTAGTATTTGACACAGTACTCAGTGTCGCCTCCAGCTAGATCTTTAGAATAGGACAGGTTTCACTTACATGCTATTCATGTACATATATATCCAAATTATCCCAAGGGATTCTGCTAGCCTCACAGCATTGAGATTTCTCAGATATGCTAGATACTTCTAATGGCATTAAGCACCTGTGTATGGGCAATTGAGTTGAGCCCTTATAATGCAGATACCTACCTCTCAAAGAATCAGCTCCCATGGATTCATTTTGCTAAAAATACACTTTTTTTTTTTTAATTCCTTTAGATATCCTAGAATACCAAGACATCTGCATAGGACCGCAGATTGGACAGAAGACTTATGGGAGACACACACTTATCTGGAGTGGAGGAGCTTGGGACCAGGCAGGATGTTCCATCAAGTCTAAAATGATTCTAGAGACTGATGTTTAGGCAACTGAATCCTACTTCCATGTTTACTGAGAGTATGTAGGTTTAAGCACCCTAGATAGACAGGTTTGTTCTGTGCCAGACACAAAACTATTTAGCTTATTCAACTTTTCATACAGGCAGCTTACTTTAGGAGAACTAGTTTACTAGATACTGAAAACATAAGTGCAAATTAGATTTTGAAGTGGGGCAGAGTGCAGACTGCCATGGTTCCTAAACTGGATCATATAATCTGTAGATTACAAATGTGTTTTGTCAAAGGCAGAAATTAATCTGATTCCATGTTTATAAGTGGAAGCAGATCCTAGTCAAATATGAAAGGTGAAACGGGATGAAAACTAATGTTTTGGACTGTGAAGTATCTCTTACTCTTTGTTGCAAAATCTATATTTATTTTTCTTGTTCTGGATTCTATCACTCCTATCCTAGCATTTCACCTGCTCATTTTAATGAAGTTATTGTATTACTCTTTTCAGATCCCTTTAGACATAGTTAAAATTTGTTAAGATATTTTTTACTATGCTTCTGGTTGAGATACTTAAAATATTAAGATATAGTGTATCAACTGGTTTTGTTGTTTCTCATGATTATGGATAATATCTTTATTAACAATTGTCAATAAAACATAACTCAAAATATCCTGAATTCAGATGTAGATATTGTTAGCAACTGATTTTTACTGCATGTTGCTGAACACTTAAACACGATTGCTATAGGAATGTGACTAGTATCTAGATTCTTCAGGATACTACTGTTGAAGGTTTTAAATATTAAAAAGGCACTATTTTATCATGTATAAATTAGCTTGTATACTTCATTCAGTATAAGGCTTTTTATGAAGCACACAACCATTTGCAAACACTGCAGACTATAAAAGTTTTTTAGGTGTAGAAAACATATGTATCCCTCAAGAAAATGAACTAAATGGATAGCTTTTGAAACAGCTTATGACAAATGTGAATATGCCTTTGGCATTATTATGCAAGAAAAAGAAATACAAGCACAGGTTAATTATAACAAAACTACATTTTTTAAGGAACAACAATACCGAATCACAATGAGAATGTCAGCATAATCGAAACGCCTCAAGTTCATAGCAATGAAACTGAAGCTAGGTCTCTAGGCTGTGGCTTTTAATGAAGTGTGGATTAAATTATGGTTCCATAATTTCAATATTCACTTCTCTTTCCTGATCAAAACCTTCAGTTAAAATAATTCTTATAATTGTCATTTTAGGAAAGTAAAAGAATATGTTTCAGCTGAACTAATTATAAAAGAGATGTAAATACATGAATATACATCTTTCTTATCCTCAAATGTAACTGATGACTAAATTAAAATTATAGAGTATTTTGGACAGTATGAAGTGGTTTTCCAAACTAATTCTTCTGCATATTGTTCTGGTTTCAACTGGGATAGAGTTAATTTTCTTCCTGGTAGCCGGTATGGGGCTGTGTTTTGGGTTTAGGATGAGAACAATGTCGATGCTAAGTACCGCTAAATAGTCGCTAAGTAGCGCTTGCATTGGTCAAGGACTTTTCAGCTTCCCGTGCTCTGCCCGGTGCACGGTGCAAGGCGGGGCTGGGAGGGAGCTCAGCCAGGGGCGCTGACCCAGACTGGCCAAAGAGTTATCCCATACCATATGACGTCATGCTCAGTATATAAGCTGGGGGAAGAAGAAGGAAGGGGGGGACATCTGGCATGATGGCGTTTGTCTTCCCAAGTAACCGTTACGCGTGATGGAGCCCTGCTTTCCTGGGGATGGCCGAACACCTCCCTGCCGATGGGAAGTAGTGAATTAATTCCTTGTTTTGCTTTGTTTGCATGCGCAGCTTTTGCTTCACCTATTTAACTGTTCTCTTTTATTTTACTTCAATTATTAAACTGTTCTTATCTCAACCCACGAGTTCTCTCCCTTTTACCCTTCCGATTCTCTCCCCCATCCCACTGCGGGGGGAGTGAGCGAGCGGCTGCGTGGTGCTTAGTTGCTAGCTGGGGTTAAACCACGACACGTATAAAGTCAAATTTTGCTGAAGAAGTTTCCTTTAACTGTCTCAATAGTGAGGCAATGGGAAGACATGTGGCCCTCCAGAGTGAGACTGAGCTCTTAGATAGGATGAGTTGCTTGATTTAAATGCCTATCATATTTCCTTAAACTTATTGGGACCTCAGAGTGGTTAGAATTATCATCTCTGTTTAATTCATACAGTTAAAATAAACCCTTTTAGGGCACTGTTTGTGCACTACGAAATTGAAAGTCTGAGGCAGAAACTATATACTACATCATTAGCATCTTCCAATAATATTAATATTACTTATTCTTAGCATTTTGGACTGTGCCAGAAATAGGAGAGGGCATGTGATTCATTCCACTTTACAGTGCAATCACCCAAAGAGTATGATTTTTCTTGGAATTTTTTACCTACTCATATTAGGCAATGTGTTTTTCTAATTTTGAAAATGACTAAGAACTAAATCTAAATCAGAAGTAGTTCTCTGAAACACAATTTTTTCTTCCAGCTTCCAGATAAGTCATAGTCAAGATTCCACTTTGGTTCTATAAATTAAAAAAACCACTTTTTATTTTCTCTCTGTCTCTTCTAAATTAGCCATTTAATTGTGTAATTCTTCCAACTTAATTTTAGCCATTAAAAAGTTACTGTCCAAGTTAGCCATCTAGGTAATGTTCTTGTTGCAGCTGCACAATATCAGGCTACATATCCAGCCAAGTATCACATCTCTAACATTGTTAGAGTTTATTAGAGTACCTAAATATCAGAGTAATAATTAACTGTGTATACACACACACACACGCACATGTACACTAACATATATAAATACATATATAAGTAACTAGATAACTACTACAGTAACTAATGACTACTTCTAACAGTTATTACCTGTACCAGAAAAAAATCTAAGAACATATGAAATAATACTTCCCCCAGAATACCTTCCTCACCTGCAAAAATTCCATTGTTAGGGGATTTCTGTAGCCAGATTTTTCATGTTTCTTTTTGTATTTGTTAAAGATTTGATGGATTTTTCTTCCATTCTTTAATAAGAAAAAGAGTTCTATAGCCTAACTATGTATTTTGTGGGTTCTTACATATACTGCTTAATAATTTCATTTAATGTCATATAAATCTTTTCTTAATAAAATGATTAAAACCTCTGTCCCTGGTTCAGTGTCTTCCTGCTATCTTTTGTCTGCCAAGCTGTAAAGGTCCAATTTATCTATTTTTTCCTTACATTAAAATGGATATGTTAGATACCTCTCTTAAAATAGGAACAATTCCATTCTGGTGGTGATTATCTCTATTAGTAGTAGAAAAAGCATAGGCAGCTAGCATAGACAGTTTAAGTTGCAGAGGAATCTGACAACAAATGTAAATATTGAAAAATTGTTATTACTTGTTTTTATAAAGAGTACTTTGAAAAACAAAATATTTTCTAATTTTTTATGTCACAGTTGAATCTCATTTCAAGGTTCCCCTTTGTACTATTGTTTAAATGCAGTATGATGTTATTGTTACTTCTGTTTACCATTTTTAGAAAATAAGGAAATATTCATGCATTTTCCATCTGTATTGCAAGTCTCAGGAGTTTGATAGTGTGTGAAACAGGAAGATCACTGACAGTGCTTCAGATTCAAGTAGCTAATGTACCACAGAATTGAAAACAGACAATATTGATAAAGGCAGAGGAAAACAAATAGCTACAGCGAAGACAAAAGTGCAAGCAGACAATGTAATTTCTGCTATAATTAGTGTACTACTTCTACTTAATTAAAAATAATTCTGTGATGAAACCTAAAAGGGATTGTCTGTTTTCAAGATTAGGCATGTATAATAAATGGGATTACTATCAAATGAAAGGCTTTCCAGAGTTTCTAAAACTTCTAAATGGACCTGGTCAGAAATTTGGGTGAGCTTGCATCAATGTACAGTCTTTAAAATGGAGGGGTTGTGGTACACCTCAAAGCAACATACATCTTTTTACTTTGTTTTAACTGTGAGGGTTTGAACTGGTAGTTATCTGAAGAGTAAAAAGCATACTTCTGAAAATTCATGAAGTGAAAAAAAAAAAAGGAATCACCTCCAGTAACATATTAAGTGATACTGTTGGATATTCTCTGACACCTTATAACCGTGACATGCTAAAAGTGTATTTTACTTTACAAAGAGTGAATAAGCTGACCCGTGCTGCTCTTATATATCTGCTGCATTGGCTATGTTGTACAGACACAAAACTGATGTATGGATTTCTTTCTAAATTATTGTGTTCTTAGTACTGGGCATATCTACAAACACTTTCAATCTTATTGTTGTCTAAGGTACCAAGAGCAGTTAGAATTTCCTACACTTAGGCTATTTTGTATCTCAGTGCCAGCCCTATTAGTATTATCAGGTATATCACTAGAAGCCCTATAGAGTTTTCCAGCCTTTGAAATGCTGCAGGATTTCCATCTGTCCAATGGACTTCTCTATTTACATTCTTGGATAAATAAAGGAGTCTAGCCTATTTTCTTTAACAAAGACCAGGAATCATTTGCTATATAATTGTTAGGCTCAACTGAAGTGTAACTAAAGCTTCTCTTCAAAGATCTCTCACCACATGTTCTCTACCTATCATTGCCTGTATTATTTACTATTTTGTAGGTTTGATTGAGGCATTTCTTACACCCAGATGGCTTGTTAGCCTGGTATTAAGTACCTTTGTAAGAGAGTAAACTTGGATTTTCAGTGCTATAGTGATATATTAAATACTTCTCTGCTTGTGGATGTTTTGGCATATACATACTTCATGTTGATATTTCAAAACATCTCTCATCATAGATACTGATTTCTAAAACAAAGGTGGAATTTCATGTATGTGAGTGGTAACATAAATTTGGCATCTCCTGAAACAAAATATACAGAAATCTTCTGAGTGAAATATACACAAATGTATGTGGTTTTGAATAAAATTGCCTTTTCTTTAAGTTCCAAGAATGGGAAATATGTAATTGGATGTAGCTTGCTTTTTATTCCTTTGCTTTATTTCCTTACATTTTTAGAAATACCGTAACATAGCAGAATGGTATGAGAGCTTGCTATTTATCTGCAAGTGTTTTTTCTCTAAATAATTATTGTTTGAAACTTATTACACACTCAGAATAGACAATATGATTCACAAAAGAACAGATCTGTTAACTAAATATCTATGAAACACTGTCACATTTTGCCATGTATTAAAAAAACCTCAACTAATTATTTTTCACAGTTTCTTATTATTCTCATTTGAAGATAATTTCCCCCTACATTTTCACTTCAGCCATGGAATTAGTGAACAACAACAGAATACTAGTTAAAGTATAAAAAAGTGTTATTGTGACCATAAAACATATACTTCATTTTTAGATTCTTCAGCGCAATTAGAAGAGGGACAGGAGATTCTGATACACGCTTTGCTTTCTCAAGAAGCAATAACATATCTCAAGAAGCAGTTTTATATTTAGGAAAGTCAATAAATATAGTGTTTTAATGACCACAGATTAAAAAAAGGGAAAAAAAAAAGCCAAGTCCTTCATTATTGTACTGGATCTGGCTGTGATGGAGTTAATTTTCTTCACAGCAGTCTGTATGGCTGTGTTTTAGATTTGTGACCAAAACAGTGTTGATAGCACACCAAAGTTTTAGCTATTGCTGAACAGTGCTTGCACAGCATTAAGACCTCACTCTGTCCCCCAACAAGTAAGCGGGAGGTGGGCAAAAGTCTGGGAGGGGACACAGCTGGGACAGCAGACCCCAACTGACCAAAGAGATATCCACAGCATATAACGTGATGCCCAGAATAAAACCTCGGGAAGTAAGCAAGCAACTGGTTGGGGATTTACCTGCCAGCTGGGGTCAACCCACTACAATTATCATTTAGGTGAAATAAAAATTTTATCAATATTTAAATATATACTCTTTTCATAGAAAGATGTAAGTCTCATTTATGCTAACACTAGGTTCTGTCCACATCCTTGATTTGCAGTACTCATATTTGATCTGCATTGAACTGCATTAGTCTCTGGAAAGTTCATGATTTTATATGTAGTGATGTCTTCTCTGTTATTTTGTAGAATTTCCATTTTCATAGATGTGTCACATTGAAATATGCTCCCTTTCCTGAATTACCTTTTATATAGCTGTACTGCCTAGGGGCCCTTGTCACAGTCTAGGTCTCCCTTGAGCAGTACAAACACTGAACAAAAAGATGAACTTATCCCAGACATTTCACAAGCTATGTATAAAAGAAGATACTACAGGCTGATGCAAGAAGTCTCATTTGGAATACAAAGAAGCAGTGAGATGGTATTGGTTGGGATGTTAGGTGTTTGTTTTGGTGAACAAGTTCATTTTTTTACCACTTAACAATATTAATGTTAAGAACAAAACCACAAGATAATGATACTGTTTTTCAGACATTGGCGGGGGGGGAGGGCGGGGGAAGAACAAGGGGGATAAAAGAGGTAAAAGAGATTCATTATTTCAATTATTTGGTACAGGTCATAAAGGCCCTGTTGCAGAAAATTTTAAAAATTAAAATAAAAAAATATTAAAAATAAACCAGTAAATGTGTCTGACACACTGATTTCGAGCTTTTCAAAACAAGAAGTCATTTTATAGATAGAGGCCAATGGCCACACACACAACAACAAAATCTTTAAAATTAAAATTCCTTTTGGACTAATGCAGTACAAAAGAAACGTGATGAAACATTACCTCAAAAAGATGGATAAAAATATTTATATAAAAATATTAATTTTATTAAAATGATGCCTAAAAATATCAGACAGGTCAGGTATTGTACAAACAACAACATAATCACATTTGTGTGTGTGCGTGTGCCAAGAAGGATACGGTTTATTTGGTTTGTACGTGTGACTCCACGATAGCTCTAATCTTTTATATGCACAGGCTTTAAGAAATGGATTGTTTTACTGATACATGTTGGGTTTTTTTCCATTCTTACGAGCTAAACAGTAGAAATCTCCAGTTGCAAGTGTCAAAAGGCAAATGCAGATGAATTAGCTAAACTGTGAAATACAGAATATGTTATTGATTAAACAGGTGACTCTGTCACACAGTTCACAATTGCCAGACACTTCACAACAAAAAAATACATAAAGTCAATATCATGATTGAAAGGAAGCTGGCGACCTTCATTATCTTACTCTTCCACCAGGATATTTCACATCACAAGCATTGCCATCACACTCTCCAAATGTGTTCTGAAGGGGCAAAAAATAAGAGACAACAAATATTGGCTTCAATCTTACCTACGTTTTTGACCCTTACATAAACATTCTTCACACAGTATGAAACAGTATGACTTAGTAAAAGATCAATAAAAAAGTCAAGTGTCACGAGAAATTACATCTTTCTTTATTGTTAAAGCTGGGAAGGCTTTATATTTCTACACTGACAAACTTCAGAAGGATTATGAAGCGGTATAGAAAATTTTATGTAGTTTTTTCTTGGAATAAGAATCACTCCAGTGGATTCAGAAGATTTTTCTAATATTTTAAAAAAAATTAAAACAATAAGAGGAGGAAGAGTCAGTAGTGTGAAGAGAAAATTCAAAAAGGAGGAAGAAATCGAAGTAACTGGCTATATGCTAGATATAAAAAAAAAAAAGAACAAAAGAAGAAAAGAAAAAAAATCTTCCATTTGTGAATTAACTATTTTCTCTTACATCAAAATAGTACTCTTCTTGTTAGGTGATTTAGCCTTTTTGCCTCAAAGGCTGAAAGTTAAGCACACTTTTCCTGTGAATTTATATATGCCCACAAACACATGTATTGTGATGCTGGATTTGTTTGTTGTACTTGGTTCTTGTTAAAGCATTCTGTATGACTTTCCAATTCATTGGAATTACATACAGTCCATTTTCAAACCTATAAATTAAATAAATTAATGATGATTTAGCAATAAACTTTTTTGTACTTGAATATAACAGCAATAGTAAGTTTAAATGGCAAAAAAACCAACGTGCTACCCACTTGCTAATTTCTACTATAGCAAAAAATACTTTTCAGATAGCATTCCTGTATACATGCATACATACATACATGTACACACAAACACACACAAACTCACACACTGCTGTGTGTTTTACATATTGTACTTAAACTTGCATAAAATCTAAGGGGTTTTAATACTGTAGGTTGTTTTTTGCAAGCTTTTAGCCTAAAAGGTATAGTGAGAAGCTTCAGAAAACTTCACTGGAATACAGTTATGCCCAGAATAAACTCTTTGGAAAACTCTTCCCATAGTGTATGAATTTAATAATAAAAATCCATTTTCGTATCACATTATGCTCATATTAAATAGTAGTTTGGGTGATTCAGAGAAGCATGAGTTTTCAACTCTGTCATTTCAAGTATGGGAGCACATCAAGCAATTAGAAATTATGAAAAGACAGAAAAACAATACTGTTCATTTGTTCACCTTAAAAAAAAATAAAAATCAAATTTTTACTTCTACGCTATTTTTTTTAGTTCATTTTTAGCTCTGAAAGTAAAATCATACAAACTAGATTTATTCCTGATGCTGCATTTTTGGGGTGATGAATCTATCTGGAACAGGTAATGCAATTCTTTTTTTTTTCAGCAGTATCACAGTAGCTGGGAAAATGTTGGAAGCTAATATAATGTGTCACATCCCTTACATCTAGCACTGATAGCACAAGCTTGTGGCAGATGGGTTACAGCACGTGCCCATTGTGTATGTTCTTAATGTTCTCAGTTCTCACATGCAGCTGAGACATGAGGTAGAACTGATCTGTTTCCTATCATTATTAATAAATGAGGCAGATTAGTAGATGTTATACAAGTCTGGTAATATTATAGAAAGAGTGGATATGCTCCATGAATTTGCATATTTTAAAGGATAACACATAATATAATATTTTGAAAATTATTAATTAACAGTAGCAATGGGAGAATAATGTCATGGGAAAAAGATATTGTAGCTGCTGCCAAACTGACTTATTTTAAAACAATAGAGACAAAATGGGGCTTTTGATAAGTAAGAAAAAATGCTTTTGCTATAGTACAGAACAAATGGTTGGGTTAACACAACCCATTACAGTGTATAGCCGCAATATTCTGGATTTTTTTTTCAGATCTTTCTGATTATTCAAATAGAAATTAATTTGTTACATTGGTGTGTTTTTCGATTAATTGTTGCTGCAGTCTGCACAACTGGAAATGAACTATGAATTTCCTTATTACCTCTTTTTTATTAAGGGCAGATTGTTCAGTGCTTAGAATCAGATTTTTAGAACAGTTTTACAAAAAAATTCAATTCCTACTAGGTTCTCAAACAGGGACACAGTCTAAAATTCTCAGCATCTAAGTGTTTCTACTGTGACATGACCTGGAATATTTAAAAATAAAAATAACCTTGCAAACCTCAGCACTGATCCCATTGAATTACTGATGCAGTGTATGTTTGTTCTACGTGTGAAATACTTCAAAAATCAGATCAGGAAAAAGAAGACACTGAAAGTGTTGTTGAAGTACCAGTGAAATATGACTTAGATAGTGTAGTAGTTAGTGTTTAGAGACAGGATAGACATATGTCTTGAATTAAGTAATGGAGTTGAATATCAAAAATAAGGCTGTTCATCCTATGGCTGGAAAAGAAAGACCTGCATTTCAAGTTACTTTTTAAAGAATCATGGAATAGAATCATAGAATTGTCTAGGTTGGAAAAGACCTTCAAGATCATTGAGTCAAACCATTAACCTAGCACTGCCAAGTCCACCACTAAACCAAGATCACACCATTTTTTAACATTTGCATTGCTTGTGTTTTCCTCTTGAGTTTAAGTTTTCATTACCCTTGAATACATAATTAAATTACCATAAGCTTTATTGTTTTGTTGAAATGATAATTACTTATGAGTAGTTTTGATATAACTCCAGTTTAACTTCCTTGGTGTTTTAATCATTTGATACAACTTTGCACATATCTAAATTTAGATAACCATAATTTGAAACTCAGGTTTCTATTCTGTTTGCACAAAGAAAACTTAATTTCTGCTGCTGATAATCCATTCTTCAAATGCTAAGATGCTAAAGAATCTAGGAGCTGTAGCTAGAACATTTAATCTATTTCAAAGACAAGCTCCTGAAGCCCAGGGGATCTCTCTGTTCTGTCCATGCCTAGGTTTTAGACAGCTTGCAATCCTTGAGTATCTCTTAAGATTTCTTCAATATCACTGTTTTTCAGAACAGGATAATCAAGCAATTTGTAGTTCTATAAAAAAAAATTAAGAACATGAATCCAAGAGTGAAAGCAAATCTGTACCACTGAATTCAGTCTCTTAATTTTTACTGTGCTTAACAATGATATGTTTACACATGAGTTTTCCTGTTACCCCATAAAGTCCACACATCTGTGTTTCAAATCATAGCTGCAATAAGACCATTGGGTGGACAGGCAGGGGGAACCACAAAGTGGAAGAAGTCTTTGCTCCACACCATTATCTGCACATATCCATGTTAGAATTCTCTGTCAGTTTATGAATTCAAGTTATCATTGATTTCTAATCTGATTCTGCACTCTTTCTTCATTAGGTTTTCAAGATGCAACTGGACAGGGTGCTAGATAATCTCATCTAGGCTCCCTTTTCCATGAAAGGTTGGAACAGGTGATCTTTTGAGGTCCTTTCCAACCTGGGTTGTTCTATGATTCTATAAGTCTATATACTACTCATTCACCTGTTTTTCATGCTTTCCACAATACATAAAGTATGCTGAAAATGAGGGGTTTTTTGTCTGAGGATTGTATCATGGTACTCCATAGTCAGAAAATTATTGATATTGACACAGAAAGTGGGAAGGATTAATCTCAGCTAGCTCCATCTAAAAATTAGATGTTTAAATTTGAAGCACCTATCTATCTTCACAATCAGATAGAAATAGGTACTTTAAAAGTGCAGTCTATGCCAAAAAGAAAGATGCCTGGGGCAATTATACTTTTAATTTAGACATCTCAGTTAAACCACAGCACGCTGCTCTTCATAAACACCTTAGGTTAGTGTATTTTTAAATTCATATTTCTAAATCAATGACATCAAATTGATTACTTTTTTAATGTTTCTTTTGCTTTTCCTGGGAAACCGAAGGACTAAAAAGACAACTAATAATTTTTGAAAAGTTTGTCTCTAGCTGCTTTACTGAAACCTCCCTTCCTCAAAGGTTTACAGGTATAAACAAAGTTCTTACATCTATAGTTGTCAGCAAGATCATGCCATTTGGTATCTGGTAATATTTTTGTCTTTATGCCTTCTAATTTGTAGTTATACAATGTGAACATCGATATTGTGTTAGATAAAGAAAAAAAGTATATATTGCATTGGATAGTCTGATTAATGGACTAGCCCTTACGTAAAAGTATTAGCATACATGAATGATTGTAATTAAAACAAAAAGTCTATTTTAGGTTTCTGGCAATCAAGCACACAAAATCAAGCCCTACTTCTGTGCTCTACGATTTCTGTGGTGGAGTTGTAGCTCTGTATTACATGACTGGTTGTCTTTTAAAAATCAATTTAATTCTTGTGAAAGTTCTTAGAATCACTATACTGGAAAATTAATCTCTTTCCCAACAGAACAGATACAGCAGGGGCAGTAATGGAGCACAGAGCTCAACATGTAGTCCAAGTCATTTTATATCTTCCTTACAAATTCAAGGGCAACAGTTATAAGCTGCTGATAATTTTAAACAAATGACACAGTGCAGAGAAGTGTAACTGCAAAAGTAATACCATTTACTTGTGTTAATAAGCTCCGATTTTGTGAACTTCCCAAACACTCTTAGTAAAGTATAAAACATAAACACGCAGATCAATATTCTCATGTCTGTTTATGTAATGTAAAAATAAACAAGCACACACACCCCCGACTCTGAAGTGGCTATAAAAACATAATGGTTTCATTTACGAAGGAAATAGTTTCATACCAAAAATGCTACATCTCAATAAAACAAAGTCTTAAAGAAAAATAAAAAGAAGCAGCAGAATGTAACAAAAGTTTAGAAACCTGAAGTATCTTTATCTTTTTGTTAACCTTCTGTTGCAACCGGTAAACTAAAAAAGAATAAGAAATTTGAGAAGGTAAATCATGGCCCCTTGTACTTTCACATCCTGTCACTGGGAAATGTACAATACAGAAATTTGCAACATCCAGCATTTTCCTGCTCTTTTCTGACATATTAAAATGAGAGAGGATATTTTGTCTGAAGGAGCAGTCGGTGTTTAGAGCAAAAGGTAATAAACAGACAAACTCTAAGTACATTAAAACTAATTTTAGATTTAAAAAGTTCAGATGTCATTTCAATGACTAGGAGCTCATAATCTTTAAAAACTGAGCAGTCCATTCATTGCTGTTAGCATTTCACCATCATCGATAGAAATGGATTATATATGGAACCATGAAACCTTAGGGAAAACTAGCTGAAAGAAATATACTGGGGGGGAGGGGAAGAAAAAAAGGAAAGACAGAATAAAGTTTGCCAAGCTGAGCCTGGAGACAGTTTAATTCAAATCAATGAGACCTTTAAAAGTGAGGAAAATCATGTAATAAATTAATAACAAAGACGCTGCATTTTCAAACCAGCTTAGG
Organism: Theristicus caerulescens; assembly: GCA_020745775.1. Taxonomy (NCBI): domain Eukaryota; kingdom Metazoa; phylum Chordata; class Aves; order Pelecaniformes; family Threskiornithidae; genus Theristicus; species Theristicus caerulescens. The sequence continues at coordinate 81,355,333 of CM036559.1, read as the reverse complement.
AGGACCCAAAAGTCTTTGATGTCATTTCTGAAAGAAATGAAGGATCGGGTTTCGGGCAGTCACATCACATAGGAATCACTCTAAAATTAAAGAGGGGAACATCCATCAAAGAATCTCCAACTTTTTTTATGCCTAAAATGGGTTTGATCATTTGGGGGCTTGTTCTGTAAACAGTTCTGCAAATATTTAACCATTTTAGATACTGAAATCAGTGTCACTAATACTATTTTGCATTTAAGGATGTCTGCACTTCTTTCCTCAGTTGAATGTCTGCTAATTGGTCCTGCTAAAAATAACAAACAGTCCTATCGTACTTTTTTTTTTTTCATCATTGCAGAAAGACTAAACACATAAACTTAAATTACGCTGCCAGGTACATAAAATCTACTGGCTATTTCTTCATCTACAAGCCAAGGGGCAGTAGCTTCTTCTGGAGGAGATGGGCCATATCCATGTTACAAATGATTTCACACTAGTTTCCAGTCCAAGACCCACGTGGTGTGCTATAGCTCTGAGATGTGATTATAATGTTTTATATGTTTCTTTCACTATAAAATGCCTGCAATAATAGTACTGAGCAAATCCAAGTGTTGCTTTTATAATGGGAAACTAAGGACATGGCTTATATGACAAAAAATGTTGTATAAGGGTGCCAGGATTGCTAGAAGGGCACTGAAGGATTGTGTAGATTGAAACAGTATAAGCATGATACAGTTCCACTCATAAGAACCATATTGAAAGTTGTTTTTTTCCACTGGAAACCTGTTTTTTAACTTAAAAATGTAGTCTGGTTATAAACTAACACTCATACAGTATGAATGATAAGGTGATCTCGGTATGGAGAGCTAAGTTCTTTGGCAGCACAAGTAGATCTTTTGATATTGAGTTCTTTGCCATAAATATATACTTGTTTCATTAGTTAGGAATGAATCCTTTCAATGAATAGTTCCTAAATGTGAAAAAGCAACAGATAATGTATGATCCCATCTAACCAGCCTCAGACACCATTATATACAGAAACTTGTAAGTTTGTCTACTCTGAATATAAGCCAAAGAAGAACCCTTCTTATTTAGTTTTAAATTTGTAATGAATTAAGGCTTCCCATAAACCAGTAAAATATCCTTTTAAGTTTGCAGTGAAAAATAATCTGGTGCTGTGGCCTTGGATCTGCTCCAGTTATTTAATTAAATTTTCAGTACACTGGAAAGAACTGTGGAAGAGGACCAATTCTGTAGCTATTTGTTACAGCCCTCACTCATGCTGGGAAACAGGTTCGTGTCTTTGTCCAGCTGGTACTCAGCTGGTCATAAGCTATAGAACAAGTTCAACAAGAATACATATAGAAAGAGATCTGTCTCAGAAAACAGATGAGTCTGTTCTTGGACAGTATATTCTCACAGCATGTGTGAAGGTGGGTTCAACTTCATATTGTAAAATAGGACATATACAGGGCTAAACCTGACAGTGCAGTTGCTTACAACTCACCTATAATAAACAGGTTCCTTAAATGCCTTTTTTCTGTCTATAAAAATCTACTTTAGAATTACAGTCAGTGAAAATAGAAGAGATTACCATTAGCAAAGAGAGGGATTTTACTGTGAAAAGACACTTCTTTTCCAGGGTCAATTGTTTGGTGTTTAATAATTCTTCTTTGCAAGTTGGGGCAACATATGTAGAGACTGTGTCTCCCTAAGTCAAATCACTTTCCTCAGATAATATTGGGTCCTTTTTTCATTATAGTCTGTGTCACAAAAGTCTGGCAGAGAGTTTCTTGTAAAGGAATATGATATTATTGATTTGCACAAGGGAAAGCAGGCTATGTTTTCTGTCAACTTTCATTGTCTACAAAATTATTTGTATTCCTTTGCATTGTTTAAATTTTACTGCCTTTCAACTTCCCCTTGAGTTTCTTGTCTTTCAAATTAATTAGATTTCTCTCTTTTTTTTGCATCTAGGCTTGATTTTAATATTAATAAATAAAAACATCAGATGTAAATTCTGCTGAGAAAAAGCTAAATGTATCTGCAAAAATGGGCATGTGGACATTAAAATTGGATAGGTGATTGCCCAGACACATGAGGAAGTAAACAAGCTTGTAAGGACTGGTATAAAGACTAGGTCCATATAGATTTTGTTATAGACCAGTAAATATGATTTCTGCTGTTACTAGTAAAAAGCCATGAGGTTTGTATTGACCTGTCAATGGAGGCACCCAGGGCTCCCCCAAGCTTGCCTTGGCCTAATCTGGCTTTAGTTCACAACAGCAGATAAAGGGGGTTGATATTAGGATTTATGATAATATGAGGGTATTATTAATGTGACTTTTCCATATTAATTAGGACTATGAATGATAGTGCTACTGTAACAGGATTAATAATAATTGCTGCATTTTGATTATGCTGTTAAAATATTAATTGGGCTGTCAATAAATTCTTAGCTCCATGTAAATGATGTGTTCTTTTTCACACACAAATAATTTTGAGGTAACTTTGTGGTGAATATTTGTAGGGTCTTTTAGAAAGTATTGCTTTTAATGGACCTTCCTTCAGGTGGGCATCCAAAGCGCACTTAAGTTCAGCCATGACATAGTTCTTGGAGGGTTTCTTCACAATGTATTGAAGCTTCTCATCTAGAATTGACATTACACCTTATTCAATATCATTCATCAATGTCAGAAGCTTTATTGCACCCCTTCTTAAAAAAAAATCAAAATGCCACTAGCCCTCAAACAGTCATAAATCTTAAGAACTTCTTACATTTCAAATATGTGATATAGTCCATCTAAATTTCTAGTGTTGCTGTATTCTATATCAGAAAAGCATGTTATTAGCTATTTTAATATGAATGTACTCAATGACCTAGAAGCTACAGATGTGCTATTATTTCTCTTTTATAGATGGGAAACTAATGTACAGAAATTCTATGTGGGCTGACAGGATCAAGTGTCTGAAATGAGAGACAGATCGCTAGTCAAGCCCCTGCATTCCATTGCCCTATCAGTGGGTCATCAGACATATATTCAGAAATCACAAAATACATATTTATTAAAAATAAACCATACCAATATCAGGCATGGTAATAGTTGTTCAAATAAATGTTACTTGATTAAAAATTTTTCATAAAATAATTGTTAATTTTAATGTCTTCCAGCTCCCTTGCATGCGAGGAGGTTCCTTGCTTGCACTTATTTCACTTTAAATGAGAGAAACATGACTGAAACACGAACTTTTCCAAAATACACACTTCAGTATTTGGTTATCAGGATAAAAGGGAGAAATTTAACAGAAATTAAAATATTTAGAAATGTGATTTTTGGACATGGTGCTGAAAAGTCACAGAACAAAATTAAAGTGTATCTTCTGAAATACTTTGAACCGTTAATAAATGTTGTTTCTTTTGAGAAAAGAACTGTATTTTTTTTCAGTTGCAGATTCTCTAGTTATGGAATGTGTCCAATAGCAAAAGACACCTGATCCAGAAATATAATGTTCATTTATGATTTAAATTCAAGTAATTAAACAGTGTTATTAAATTCTGCCAAATTGTTTGACTTTACCTCTTTTCATATGCCAGTGTATCACTTCCTATGCATTATTACACAAAGAAACACATTAAAAACTTGTAGCAGACATACAAAAGAATTCTTACAGACTTGCTTTTGTTGACATAAATAGCCACAGAAATGGCTATCAAATACTGTTTGATGAAGTTTAGTTTAATTTTGGTTTTAGACACTAGTAATACTGAAATGCTGATTTCTATTTATTTTGTGGCTGTGGATACATTTCTTCTATTTGTTTCAAGTAAAACATTCACCCACTAGAATTTATTTCTATGGATATAGCTGGGTTTTCTTTCTTTCATTTAAATGATTGCAAATTTTATCTGAAAAAATATTAACTATTAAATATTCCACATTTGTGGAACTATTTTCTTAAAATTTGAATGATGATGATTAAACAATTAAATACTAGATATCTAAATAGTTAAGCAAATTAATTTTGATCCTGAGTATGTTTAAAAGAACTTGCAAAAAAAAGACAATCTTTTATGATGTTTAAAGTATTGCATGCAAGTGTTGTTTTGTGTACAAAGGAATGTTAGAAATGCTCATTTTTTATATTTATTCTAAAGTATGGAAGTATGGTATGCCTGGGAATGCAGCCCTTCAAATTAGGAGATTGTATGTAGGTGCGCCTTGTGTCCAAATCTTAGAATGGATACTTTACTTGCAGTGTTACAAGATACACTGCAGTTCATCATACAAGAAGGTGTATGAATCCACTAAGCATTAGATCCATGAAAACCAATACATTCCATCTTTGCCTCTCAAAATTTATTTCATAAGAATATGCAGAGGATCCTTGCAGCGTCTTTATTAAAGAGTAACAAATAGACTGATTTTGTTTCATCATGGTGTCCTCTCTATTCACTGAGAGGGTCACTGGATTTTCCTGTAAGCAATAGTAACCATAATATAATGAAAACAATATTCTTTTAAGTAATGGAATATAGCAAGTTTTTGTTTTGGTTTGGTTCTTTTGCAATAGAAACACTGATCCTCTATGCAGCAGAAAAAAAATGTGGGTACCTCTAGTATAACTGTGGTTGACAATCCCGGAGAATGGTGGGGTAGTACACAGGATTAGAGCCCACCATAGGCACAGTAAAGCCCAGGGATACAGGCTGCTCAAGAAGGACAGGCAAGGAAGAAGTGGAGAGGGAATTTTCCTCTCTATTTGGGACCTCTCTCACTGACTCCAAAATGAAAATGAGGATATGTCTGTTGAGAGCATCCTGTCAAGCTGTATTCTACATGTCATGGAGGGGAGTCTATTACAGACAGCCTGACCAAGAGGAGATAGTGGATAAGGCCTTATAAAAAATAAGCAAAAGAAGTCTGACAATTGCTTGGAGGGCAATGTAATGCTGGTATCTGGGAGGTTTCTAAACCATGCTAGAAGCAGGTTCATTTGTTTGCTAGAAGGACCAACCAGGGGTAATGCCTGCTTGATCTGCTATTCACAAGCAAAAGAAGTGGTGGTGAATGAAGCACAAAAGACAACACTGAAACAATCATGAAGTTATTGCGTTCATGATCCAAAGGGTGCTTGGAAAGGCAAGCAGTTGATTGGTGGTTGTTTTTTGAAGCATATTTGTTGAAAGCTCAGGATAAAATCATAGTAAAGGAAAACTAGCAGGTTTTGCTGCTAGTTTTTGTCCTCTTAGCTAAGCAGAGAACTTCATCAATTAAAAGCAAAAACAGCACATAGAAGAAATGGAAATAAGGACAGGCAATAAAAAAAAAAGTAAAAACATTTCTTGTGTACTTAAGGACAAAAACAAGAAGGCCTAAGCTCAGCTTAGTTTAAAACTAGCTAGGGAGAGCAACGGGGTTCTGTAAGAATGCCAATTACAAAAGAAAGTTTGGGAAAAACATGTATGTTTTAATGGATGGGAGACAAATGAGTGACAGACAATGAAGAAAAGGTCAAAGTACTCTATGGTTTTTTTTTAGATTGATCTTCACAGTCAAAGCATGGTTCCAGTCTTCTGTGTATCAGAGAAGTTAGGGAAGTAGAAAGACACTTAACAGGGGGAACAAGAAGACAGAGACTACATGAAGAAGCTTGATGTGTTCATATCCATAAGGCTGGATGTACTTCATCCATGAGTGCTTAAAGATCTGGCTGACAGGATCACAAAACTGCGGTAGGGAGGTCCCTGACAAATGGTTTGAGCCAAATGTTATGTTTATCTTTAAGACAGGCAGGAAGGAGAACCTGAGGAAATATAAGAAAGTCAGATTCACCTATAAAGTCACAAAACATGTGCTCCTGGAATCCATTTCCAAACACATGACAGAAGTAAGATTTACCAAGGGCAAACCATGCTTGACCAAAATGATAAATGATTGACTATGTGGATGTGGGGAGATTGACAGATTCAATCTACGTTGTTTAGTAAAGCTCCCACAGTATTGTCATTTAAGCTGAGAAAGGATGGGCTAGATGAATGGACATTTAAATAGGCCGATACACCAAAATCAATGCCTTAATGATCCTCTGGCTATAGTAACAGTCAGAATAAACCTTTAGGAAATTTGAAAATATACCAAATAAAGTCTGGAATGGGGAAAAGAAGGGTTTACATGCTTGCACTCGTTTTGGCTGGGACAGAGTTAATTTTCTTTGCAGTAACTTGTATGGTGCTGTTTTGGATTTGTGATGAAAAGTGTTGATAACACACCCCTGTTTTACTTATTGCTGAACAACCTCAAGGCCTTTTCTGCTTCTCACACCACTCCACCAGCGAGTAGGCTGGGGGTGCACACGAAGTTGGGAGGGGACACAGCTGGGACAGCTGATGCCAGCTGACCAAAGCGATATCCCATACCATATGATGTCATGCTTAGCAATAAAAGCTGGGGAAAGAAGAAGAAAGGGAGCGAGTTTTGGCATTTGTCTTCCCGAGTAACCATTACGCATAATGGAGCCCTGCTTTCCTGGAGATGGCTGAGCCAGGCTGAGCCTGCCGATGGGAAGTAGTGAATGAATTCCTTATTTTGGTTTGCTTGTGTGCACAGTTTTGCTTGACTTATTAAACTGTCTTTATCTCAACCCATGAGTTTTCTCCCTTTTACTCTTCTGATTCTCTCCCCTATCTCACCTGGGGGGAGTGAGTGAGCAGCTGTGTGGTGCTTAGCTTCTTGCCATGGTTAACCCACAGTTGTCCTTTTTGGAGTCCAGCATGGGCTTTGAAGAGTTCAAGAAAATGACAGATTTGATTGGAGTGTGCTAGATGGAATTTATAGCTGTTATAGCTGTCTAGTTATTAATTGGCAGACTCCTGTCCTTGCCATGGGGCTTGCTTTCCTTACTGTATATTGGAGTCCAGTGCTTGTTAGTGGCTGCTTTTTGCTTTTGCTGCTTGCTCTACAGCTTATTTTCTTACTCTGTTATGCCTGAGAACATTTTGATAACAGCAATGGTCAGGCACCTTGGCTGGCAGATGGCCAGGGCATTGTTGCTTTTCCTGTGCTGCTATACTGGACAGGCTGGAACTCCAGTGAACTGGAGAACTTCTGGAACTTCACAGGCTGAAGGGACTGTGAACTGCAGATAAGTCCACATAGGAGCAGGTACACCCTGAAGCATCTATGGACGTGGATAAGTCCATGCCAAAGCAGGTATACCTCAAAGCATCTGTGGCCATGGATAAGTCCACACTGCAACATGTGTGCCCCTGAAGCATCTATGGCCATGGATAAGCTCATGCCACAGCAGGTACACCTCAAAATATCTGTGACTGTAGATAAGTCTGTGATACAAGCAGGTGCACCCCTGAAGGAACTGTGGTTTATGGGTTAGTCCATGTTGGGGCAGGGGCAAGGGGAGGAGTTCAATGCAATGTTAAACCTATAACCTGGTCCAAAGGGACCAAGGGTGAAGATTGTAATGGATATATTTTTAAACTGTTGTAACCTGTGATTTGAGTTACTTGACATAAGAAGTACTATAGCAGAAACCACCTGAACCAATGGAGGACTGATCTCATTACAAAATTATCAGTATGAGCAATGAGATTGTATTCGAAGTCTTGAGGAAGATATTGCATTTGAGGAGTTAGTGATCTTAAGCAAGTCGTGTCTGCTCTGTTGGGCCCTGTACTTAGGGCTTGAAAAGCCTGCGTGATAGCAAGTGTCCACACTGCAACCCCCTATGTATAACAATGTAAGGCAATGTGCTGGAATATCCTGGATATTTGCTTTTCCTGGGTACAGTTTTTAGATATGCTCTGATGGGCATTAAGATATAATATTCCTACCTATCAAGACAAAACATATAATTTTTTTTGTTACATCAGATGTAAGGAGCTATGGTATAGGGGGGAGGGTGAACCTCACCACAGATGGGATATGCACACTGTGCCATGGGAAGATTTGTCTGAGGTCCATCTGATGCTGCATAAAAGCAGGGTTCCCACTATCTGAAGAGAGGTAAGATTTACTCACTATTTATGTTATTCTTCCTATTTCTGTCTTCTTATTAAAGCAATTTTACTATGCTGTTTGGTCTTGTACCTTTCTTATTGAGATCCAGAAAGAACTCTGCACCTCCTCCAGTGCAGAACTGGCAAGAACTAATATATACCTCTTGAAGCATATTTTGAGGCCCATATCTCTGAGAAAAAAACAGGCCTACAACCATTATAACTCAGAAAATATGGTCTCAATATAACTAAGTCAAACCACCCTAGTGTTCTTTTAAATACAAGGTTGGAAAATCTATTCTTTTCTCTGCCTTTCACAGACTTTTCTTTCTGTATCAGACAGCTTTCAGAATAACCATAGACATACACAGGCTGGAGGTCTGAACCTTTTACTGCCATAGAGAAACAATCTCTGGTCACTTATTATTGCTAGTAGCAGAAGCAGGAGGAACAACATATCTGGCTGTTAAGATCACTAGAATTACAGTTTAAACCTTAAAAATAACAAATAATTTCACTCCCCATATCAGTATTTTTTTATTTAAAGTTGTTACTTGTATATTTTTGGACTTTTTTTCCTATCTTGGACTTTTATTTAAAGTTTGTCAATTGTAATGAATTAAATTTCCTGTGGAGCAAGTTTGAATTTTATAATTATTTGCTCCTAATAAGAAAAAAATGTTGTTATGTATTATTCTGAATTCCACAGTTTATTACAACTCTCTGTAAAGGGTTTGATCAAGATGAAGATATTCAAACACATTTACCTACAGCCTAATGCACATGTATTTTATTTTTAATTTCCACTGGCCAGAAATGAAAGTTTTCTGCTTTATTCTAATGCCGTATGTGGCTCTAAAAACTGTATTGGAAATAAATAAAACCAACAAAAAAGTGTTTGTGATATCTGAGGAGAATGTGGCCTAATGTGTTATAATTTTACCAACCTGAACAGAAAGGTCACAATCAGCACTATGAAAAGGAGTTAGCAGAATAATCAAAATAAGGCCCACATTTTTGTATTGCTTGTTGGCTGACAGATGTCTTGAGATGGGCACACTGCATTTTTCCTCAAGGACTGCCACTTTGATTACTTGCCATTGCAAAATATAGTCCAGTGTGTATCAAGCTATATCAAAGCAAAGTTGTATACATCACCATCATCTTACTTTCAGAAATCATATTTCCTGAAATTCTTATATGTAAATGACATCACTAATGTGTATTGATTGTGGATGTTGTAATGAGGTTTGAATTCAGTTTCACTCACTGCAGGAAAAATGCATTATTTGATTTCCAGCCATACAAAAAGAAATTCTGTTTTCTGTAGTTAAGAAGAAGAAGGGGAAATAATTTTCTGTTTATTTTCTAAAAGAAAGAACTTTCTGAAGTTGTACATGGCTGCTTCTGTGCTTGAAAAATGCCTTTTGAGTTTTTCCAGACATCATTCATCTTTCAAATTTTTTTCATTTTCTCTTTGATAGAACTTATAAAATGACACAGTGTTAGTTTTTCCCCTCCCAAGTTGCCCCTTTTTCTTTTTTAATAATATTCTCTTTATTTTTTCTTGTGCCAAACAATTTCTGTTTAAATAACATTAGTAAGATAGTCTTACAACAGAATTTTATTCCTGAAAGTACAAACCAAAGCTACTTAACAATAGAATGATGCAATCATGCTTTTGTCTCAGTTATATCATACCAGATGAGATGCAAAAGATGATTTATAACTAGATCTTTATTAAATGCGTCTGGGAATTGATAATATTTACCGGGTAACCAAATTCTATACCAAAAATTATATCCCCAGAAAACATTATTTGCTGTAACTACCATTATATCTCCACAACATCCTAGCTAGACTCATAAATTAATTTAGGACTCCATAGACATAATACATTATGAAAGTTAAGGGACAGGGAAAAACATTGTTCTCTTGCCACAACAAAGGCTATATTCCATTCCTCAATTTCTTTGAGAGATGCATTCTGCTAAGACTGCTTTCAGCTCCAGCTCTTTGGAGAACATTTTCCATATTGCACAAAAACTGTGCTGGAAACCGTCACATGTCAGGAGATCATCCAGTTTGTGTGGTTGCCTCTTCTCCAGCAGCTGCATTTCCTACAGTTAATAATGCCCTTTTTAATACATTCGTTGTCAGTCATATCACTGAATATTTACAATATCTTCAAGCTTGCAATCTGTCACCTGAAACTCTGGCCGTATTCAAAAACAAAACTAACCAAAACACAAACCAACACCACTTTCTGCTGCTTAATGCACTTCAACGTTTCAGGATATTCAAGCGATCTAGCACCCTCTATCCCTTGCCATTTAAATCATCTCCATCATTAAATCCTTTGTAATGTTCACTCAGTTGTATCATAATTACCTTGTTTGTCTTCTTCCTTGCTTCCCCTTTTCTTTTTCTAGATTAGACTTGACACGCCACTGGAACTCCATCCAGATTTTGAAATTATATTTAGTATAGTGACTGGAAATCCTAGTATCATTTCTTGGGACACATTCACTTACTCACTTTTTCCTTCTTCCTAGGCTGATTTCTAGAAATTTTGATTCAAAAGGATATGGCCCAAATTCCACTTCCTGAAGTTTCAAACTTCTATACCATAATATAAGAAACCAGAGATTAATAAAACTAATTTTGCATTAATGCCTAATTCCTGAAGGAATCTTCCAGGAGGCTCTAACGAGCCAGTAATGTACCAAATGTAAAATACTATGTCTACATTTGTCTTCTATATGAAGACATACATATGTCTTTAGTTCCAAAAGTTTAGCCATGTGAGCCTGAAGGAATGGGCAACAGGTGGAGTTTAGCACATGAAAAAAGTGAATTATTCTTCATAATAGAGTGTCTCTATATAGCAAGATTATATAAATTGTCATTATCAGTATTTACTTCCACCTCTGTTCCTGCTTTCATTCGAGTATTTGTAGGCTTATAAGGTTGTGCACTTAGAGAAAAAGCCCTCTAATATTTACCAGATAATGAATTGAATCTTCCAAGTTTAAAGAGCTGTTTGATTATGAAGTTGTAAAAAGAATTCTTAAGTACTTCAGTTCTGTTGTGAAAATAAAGGATGTCTAAGTTGGTAGTTCATGAATTTACTTCCTTGGGGCTCTTGTTCTCCTAATACTACCTTTATTATAAACTTAAATGCTCATGTTTTCCTAACAGTGAATAGATGGTGAATTTTCAGTGGAATGTCTCTCAAAGTGAGACATTCAGAACTGCAAATAGGACTGTTAGCTGTCTTGCTCATCTTCTTTCTCATTCCTATTAAAAAAAGAAAAATTAAGATTCATATAATATCTTTATCTAAGTGTCATCTAATTTAAATGTCTGTCTATCTTGCTTATACACAGGCCCCATTTAGGTGTCTAGCTTATATTCACACACTGCTGTGATGCAGCCAGGTGTCTAAATAACATCATCCCTGTCTGCAAAATCGTGAATTCTAACTAAGACCAGACCACTCAAGCCCAGAGAAAGGTGAAGTTTGGTCATGAATACAAGAGCACCTACTCTACATACCTAGTGAGTCTACAGGCAGCTGTGCTGGTTTTGGCTGGGATAGAGTTAATTTTGTTCATAGTAGCTAGTGTGGGGCTATGTTTTGGATTTGTGCTGAAAACAGTGTTGATAACACAGGGATGTTTTCACTATTACTGAGCAGTGCTTGCACAGAGTCAAGGCCTTTTCTGCTTCTCACACCACCCCACCAGCAAGCAGGCTGGGGGTACATAAGAGGTTGGGAGGGGACACAGCTGGGACAGCTGACCTCAACTTACCAAAGGGATATTCCATACCAAATGACATCATGCTCAACATATAAAGCTGGGGGAAGAAGAAGGAAGGGGGGGCATTTGGAGTTATGGCGTTTTGTCTTTTCAAGTAACCGTTATGCGTGATGGAGCCCCGCTTTCCTGGAGATGGCTGAGCACCTGCCTGCTGATGGGAAGTAGTGACTGAATTCCTTGTTTTGCTTTGCTTGCGTGCGCAGCTTTTACTTTACTTATTAAACTGTCTTTATCTCAACCCACAAGTTTTCTCACTTGTACCTTTCCAATTATCTCCCCCATCCCACCTGGGGGGAGCGAGTGAGCAGCTGTGTGGTGCTCAGTTGCCAGCTGGTGTTAAACCACAACAACAGCACATAAAAAGAGACAGAAGAAAGACACTGCAAGGAGTTTCTGGATTTGTCTTATTGTGTGGTTTTGTCTTCTTATTTGTTTCTCTTTGAAACTTCTGTTTCCATCAGTATAGAGAAGGTATTAGTATACACAAGTTAGGGTGTGGAAGAAGATAGTCATAAGTATAATTCAGACGGGAGAAATAAAGTTAGAGATGTTGAAGGCTACATCTGCACTATGATACCCTTGTATCCTAACTTCAGTTCAGTGTGAACTGTGTGACTTAAGAAGTGGGATGAATAATGAGAGGGATTTGGAGGTGTTGGGGTCTTTTGCACAGAAACGCTGACAATATAATTGTGAAAGTTCTGTGTAAACCGGAATGGTGACAATAAGATGTAAAATCTCTGCTACGGAACAAGAGAGATGACAAGGCACTTTATATTCCCTTATCTATTGTAGTATTGGCCAAAAGACAGGGCATTCTTTTCCCACAGTTAAAATGTGATTTTCTGCTGTAATTATAACTTGCTAAGGGCTATACAGCTTGAAAAATTTGAGACCACAAATCCATGTCTTTCTTACAGAACAGGGCATTCTTCATGTGGTCAGGAATAGTTCTGAGGAGGAGTCCTGTTACAATTCCTGGCTTTTTCCTATATAAATAACAATAGTAATCTTTATGTTTAGAAAATAATTTCTAAGATGTCTGCATTAGAGTATAAAAGCCATCATTTAGCATTGTAATCATTGCTGCTGATCTAACCTGTTTTCTTTAGAAATAAGGTTGTGATTAGAAGCTATGTCATTCTGGTTTTGTATCTTTATGTGCTTTAAAATTTCTCATCTGAGAGTAAGTTTTAGCACTTTAATCTCTTAAAAGAAAATTCTCTGCAAGTCTCTTTTTTGTCATCATTGCTCAATCTCAAATCATTAGACTGCATTTTAAACATAGCAGTGAAGCCCTACTACATGCTTTGATCTTGCTCATTCAAATGACTGTAGTTTCCACAAAAGAAAGAACCAAAAGGCATGAACTGTGTTCTGGTAAGAAACACACCACTGTTGTAGTTTCCAGTTATTTGCATTTATGTAGTATTCATTTTCTCATCTGTTTTCTGTCTTCTCTATGTAGAACAAAAACTCAGCTTACTTATTGCTGCTTGCTATGTACACATGCAGCCCTTATCCACTATTGAAATATAACTAACTTCTTTATTTTTTTTTCCCAAATATATTTCAGTTTTCACTACCAAAAGCACAAATTGTGGCATGTTATAAAGAAGAGTGGCTTAATTTCCTCAGCTTCTTGAATGACTAAATGTTAGGTAGTTAGGAAGTTAGGTAACACCAGTAACAAATAATTTTTGGAAATACAGTACAGCAGAGGAATTGTACATCAAGGATGAGTCAGCTAATTAGCTTTCTAATGGAATTCACTCAGCTGCAATCCTAACCAGGTTCAATACATAACCTGTTTGTAATTTCAATAGTGCCTTGGAACTATACAAAGTAGGTTGCACAATGGGGGTGTGGTAATGAAAATACTTATTTTACCTTTGTCTGAGGCTTTCAGTACATAGAAAAAGGAGTTTGCCTAGCTATGCATTTTCTAATATTGGCTATATCAGTAAGGAGGATTATCACAGCTCAGTCATACATCACAAGGACATAGAGGTCTATGGAAACTGGAATTAATTTTGTAGGCGTATGTGTTTTTTCTTTATGTCGAAAGCAGGAAATAAGGGTTTCTGAAATACGAGAGGACAGGTGTAAGAGACTCCTGAAGTTTACTGTGGCAAAACAGACCAGACAGAGTCTAGAGAATACATTATTTACTCTGTTCCTAATTTTACAATTTTGTGCCACCTTTGTCATACTAATGTAGAATTTCACACTCTGCTGTTACCTTCTGTCGAAAGCCTAGCTAGCAATTATAACCTGCGAGTATATCAGATATAAATACTTCCATTCCAACTCCTAACATTATTGATGTTGATCATAAACTGGCTTTTTTCTTTCTTTTTTTTTGTCCTTCATGATTACAGTTTCTGTCAGCTCCAATTATATTCAATTAACATAAAGCAGTAAAGACATAGGCTCCAGTCATAATCTCACACAGTTTTCTAAAGCAAGCAGGTTTAATCACCAGTAATAATTATACTGCTAAATGAAGACATTTGAATTGTACTGAAAAAAGTACAGCTCAAGAAGACTGTCATCTGAACAGATAAAATTGTAAGTTATTTGAATTCAGTGAACTTTGATGTTTGGGGTTTTTTAATTTAATTTTTAGTAATTATTTAATCATAGGGATAGCTCTTGGATACATCTATCTAGTGCTCTTTTTACATTTCTGATTATTTCAGCCATTATCTGTAGAGAAATAGTAACAATTGAACACTAATAATCTTAGGTACAGAGCTAAATTTCATTCAGGCTATCTTTTGATCTGAACTTAATACAATTTGAGTTTGATATGCTGCAAAGAATATATGTATCCATAATTGTGTTACTGTTGTTCTTTATAGATTAAGCCTTCACCCACAAGGTGAGACCAACTTTAGGAATTTTAGAAGTGAGTTTATAAACTTGTATCGTCTCTAGCCCTTATTGTTATAATACGCTGAACCAAAATTCCAGCTTCAAATCCTTAACCTTGGCCTACTTCTTATTTCAGGAATCGTTTTTTTCTCTATTAAATCTTTCTTTTGCAAAGCTTTTTTTCTTTTTTTCTTTTTTTTTTTTCTGTCCCTTCACAGACCTTTTAAACTGAGATGAAATTTTCCTTAAAGTAGGGAAAAAACAAACTTTGCATGTTTATTTCATGGGAAACCACTATGTTGGTCATGACCACGTAAGAGGCTTATAAACATTGTGTTCTCAGTCTGGTTTATGTTTTAAGTGACATATAGAAATAGATTAACTTGAGTAATTCAAGTAGTATAAAAAAAGGCATTCTTTCTCTCCTCCAGTTTCTCCCAGAATGTGGGATAGGCACGGAGATAGTATGGCAGTCTCTTAGCCATGTGGGAATCTTATGAATCATAATTCAAGATATGCAACATCTATTAGGAAACTGTGACAAGAACTGTGACATGAACTGACTGCTGAGCAGTCAGCTTATTCATGTTTGTTCCTACAACTGTACTACAAGGCTTCAAGAAGAGTGACAATGTCATTTGTAATGCTTTGGGACACTGAGTTGACTGAAGCTAGGGGAAAAAAGTTTGCTTCAACTTTTCTGAAAAGTTATAAGAGTTGAAAAATTTTCCAAACAAAGAATGACGTAACTGAAGTGTTGATTGCAGTCTTTGAACCTTGGGATGAACACAGAAAACCTTTTAAAGACACACATAAGGAAGGGAGAGCTGATATTTCCAATTTTCACATTCATAGTAACTTAATGTGAAAAAAGATCAATAATGAAAGTATTGCCATGTGCTCTAGGAGAACATTCTTTGATAATGCAGAGAATCCTGAATTACTTTGGAGACAGTAGCAGATTTTTGAAGGACTTGAGAGAAGGCAGATCGGTGTATTTTATAATTTTGTTCTGTTCAGTATATATTTTATATTCAGTCAAGAGCACTGTGTTTAGTAACCTATCAAAAGGTTGGTTGCAAATGCTGGTATTACCTTACGCTCCTGAAAAAATATGTCTGAAAAATGAGATCATAAACATCGTTTCAGTTCTGAAAAAGAGTGATTGAAGACAAATTTCCTGAGGTCCAGCATTTTAGATGGTAGAGTGCCAGCTGCCATAAATAAGTGGTAGCTATAATATCTTTACCATTTATGTCTAGAAGTGAAATTCCACCACCTGAAAGAAACTTCCCCAATAGTACTAGATGGCAATGCTGTTGCCTAAGCAGAGGAGGGACAGATTTATTGCATTACCAAAAAAGGTCTTAGGGAAGACAGTTCAGGGGAACATCTGTGAGGGGTAGGCTTGTGTCCTGTATGACAGCATGTCTGATTACAACTCTGCCTTGAAAACTATGAGAAAGCCCTTTCAAGAAGCTACAGGATGACAGATATACAGTGAATTTGATGCCAGGTTTGTCTTCAACCAGAGAATGCTCTCTCATGGTGTTCATGGGTCTGCAGATGTGCACTCCTGCCTGGACAGATGTGTCTGATATGGCTGCTTCTCTTGAATTTCTCTGGGGATATGTTATATTATGCATCACCTCCTGCTCAATGGTTGTTCTACCCTAACATGACCTCCTCTGTCATAAGGGTTAGTTGACTGTGGAGCTGTATCTGAAAGCTCCTCAAAATTAAAAATAACTATTTGAGTCTGTTGATTATTTTTTCTCTATAATATCCCTATAACTACCAGTACAACTAATGGGATAATGCAATGAGCCAACTCTGCATAGATCAGCATTGCTGTCAGAAGAAGTTTGTTACATTATATGTTATCTAATGTGTTTGAACACTAACCTCCTTTTACTCTAGACCTGCTTTGATATATGGCATACATAAGGCACCAGTAATACTTGCATGATCCTTCCTCCACAAATGAAGGATAAGTCAGCATTTTCAGCTTCATACATATTTCAGACATATTTCATCTAGCAGTCTTTTATGGCATCTCATGGTAGGTAAAATCCACATATTAGTAAACCAGAAGTGTAAGTCTCTGCTGGAGTTCATATCTGGAGAGCTTTGTGAAAATTCAGAATTATTTTATGTTTCTTAAAAATACCTTATGGCAAAGCAGCTTAACATAAGTAAGAAATCAGATTAAAAAGAAGCAAATTTTGAGGGAAGTAGGGTCCAATAGTATCTCTATCATCTGAATTAGAGCTTGCAAACTTTCCTTCTAATCAATGGAAAGGATGGTGTGATTTATCTTACCATAAAGCAGATGACTATAATAAATCAGAGAACGGACATCCTAATATGGCCATTTTTCTTTATGGATTTTGAAGGAAACCTAAGATTACCTACTCAGATGTAGACCCCTACATTGTAGATATCTGGAATTAGCCAGTGGAGATAGATCACATATCAAGGGTCTGCTCTTTAATGCTGGTAGTAATTGACTCAAATAATTACACAGTGACCAAAAAGCAGTTGTGGAGGTTTAACCTTGGCTAAGGGTCAAACTCCCCACCCAGCCACTCACTCAGTCCCCCACTTCAGCAGGACAGTGAGACAAAATAGGATGAGAAACCTCATGGGTCAAGATAAAGGCAGCAAGATCTCTTAACAGTTACTGTTGTTGGTAAAACAGTCTCAACTTGGAGAAACTAGTTTAATTTATTGCCAATTAAGATAGATTCAGGCAGTGAGAAACAAAGACAAACATTAAAAAAAACCATCTTTCCTCTCCCCTCTCCTAGGCTCAACTTCACTCTGTCACTCCCAAATCCTCTCCCCACCCCAATCAACACAGGGAGGGATAGGGAGTGGTATGGTGCAGAAAGAAAAAGAAAAGAAAAATCTGCTCCAGTGTGGACTTTCCATGGGCCACATTTCCTTCAGGAAATATCCAACTGCTCCTGTGTGGAGTCCTCCACAGGCTGCGGTGAATATCTTCTCCACCATGGGCTCTTCCAAGGGAATACCTGCTCCACAGGCTGCAGGGAAATATCTCCTCTACCGTGGTCCTCTCCAGAAAATGCAGGGAAATACCTGCTCCACTGTGGTCTCTCTCCACGGGCTGCAGGGGAATTACTGCTCCAGTGCCTGGAGCTGCTCCTCCCACTCCTTCTTCTCTTGGTGTTCACAGGACCACTTCTTACTCTGGTTTTCCCTCCTCCTCTATCTGTGTGGCATTATCTGTCCTTTCTTAAATATGTTTTCCCCAAGGCACCACCATCTTGGCTGAGGGGCTCAGCTGTGCCCTGTGATGGGTCCGTTGGAGCTGGCTGGAACCAGCTGTGTCTGGCATGGGGCTGCCCCTGGCCTCTTCCGAAAGAGGCCACCCCCACAACCCCCACCCCCCTCCAAACCTTACCATGTAAACCCAATAGAATAGTGTTTCTAATACAGCTTACAATAAACTTTATATTAAATGAACACGGAACAACAATTCTGGTGGGTTATGTTCCCTGCAAGGTCAGATTGGTGGGTCTTCCTACAAGTAATACAGGAGTATTTTAAGTAATACTATACTACACTACAGTGTGTCCCACATTTTACAAAAGGCAATAAAAATCTAAGACTGTAGAGTGATAACTATCTACTTTTGGCTGTCATGGAAGGGTCACACTTTAAGAATTAGGACTGTTCTTTAAAACACAGATACTTCCAGAAAAACAGATCTGTTTGAAGAGGCTTATAGAAAGTTAATTATATCAGCAGTCTAAGACTTCACATTTAGAGAAGCATTCAGGCATCAAATTGTTCAGTGGTTTTTAAATAAATGACAAGTAAGAATGACATTGGTATGATGGGGAGTCTTAAAGAAATTTCAATAGCTACCTCTGGTGATGGCCTAAGGTGTAATGAAGAAATGAGATGTGCAGATTAGTGGGGCTGAAGATAAAGCAGGATACCCAACAATGAATTCATATTAAAATCATGGGGTATGGCATATTGCCAGTTTTTCAGAGAGATTTAACTAATCTAATTAGGAGACAGAAGTGAGAGGACAAATTCTGTGACTAGCTGTCAGCCCAGAAAACAGAAGTAATACTGAGTAGTAAAATGGATGTAAACGAGTACACTCAAGTCAAGACCTAAAATGATAACCAAACTGCATATACTCTTTGCTACTCTACCAGTACTGAGACTAGCTTTCTTTTTCATATGAATTTACCACAAATCAGTCAATAAACCTGAGACTTTGCAATGAATATCATGAAAGTACATTTTACACAAAATATACAAAACAAAGATGAGACAGTACAGGCAGATGAGAAAAATAAAAGCAGCTGATCAAACTGCTTCTAAATCGACTCAGCGATGTTATTTTTATACATTTGCTTCAAAAATAAAGTATTTTTTCACTCAGATATGGAACAACAAGGTCAGGGTTAACTCTAAATTCATTGTCCCCTTTGAAACAGAAATAGCTCTGTAGAACATCTTCAGATGGTTGCCTGAATAAGGTATTAGAAAGCACTATCCTAAGGGATCAGAACAGAGCCTATAGTGAAGAGAAAGTGGATTAATGTTTTATTGACTCATGCTTTAGAGGACATGCAAGGTTAACTTTTGGCTGGTTTATGACCACCAACATATAATGAATTCTCAATTACATAGTGCATATATGTATCCAGTTACAAAATATTATTGGTATTCTTTTGGTTTTATTCATACTTTTGTTTATTTGGAGCTTATGCCAAAAATCATACTGCATATAAAAAGAACTTTGCTGTGACATGCTGGGAAAAAGCCGTAAGTGCGTTTTGCAGATCTCAACACTTCAGAAACAGTCAGCTAATATAATCTTATTCTTTCTACTTCTGATATATACAAAGTGGACAGCTGTTGTGGTGGCAGAATTAGGAAGGTGACACTTCTGCTTTAGCTGGAAAACTCAGCTAATTTATTTCTCTGCAGTTGGTGCACATCTGTGCCCATTAAAATCAATGGCAAAACTCTCATTTTCTTCAATAGTGCGAGATCAAGTGAAAACATTTAAAGATTGAGATATTCCCACCCTCAAAACTAAATATCTTTGTGATAACTGAGTGTTATGGAGGAGGAAAGTATTCAAGTTGAAGGTCTGTTTTCTGTCACTTATCTGCAGAGTTAACTTTTGTCAGAAATAATAATGACAGTTCCATATGGATCTTTGCTTTTTAAGTACACATTTAGCATTTTCTTAACATACATTCTAGCAGTACAATCAATTCTTTTGGTTAATGATGTATTACACGTATCTGAAGATGCAATCCTTTCTTCATTCTCCCCCATCTTAAGAGGCAAGGTAAAAAAGGCTAAAGTTCACTGGGTGTCAGATGGCACAGAATATCGTTATAATAATAAGACTAAATGCTCTAAGAAATCTTAGATTTTCACAAAAGCATCAAAGAAAAAAAATGAATAGGAACAAAATAAAGTACTCTAAACAGGAGTGGTGTCAAATATTAGAAACAGAGACTGGAGAAACCTCGATACTGTCCTGGGTAGGATGCCAATTTGGCATCTCTGCCAAATCTGTAAATTGTAAGAAACAATTTATGGCTTATTACCATATATTACAAAGACAGCCTTCAAAAAAAACCCATGGTGACTAGGGCAGGTAGTAAAATTTTGCACAATTCCGTCAACTTTTAGGAAAGTTGCACCATCTTTATTGTCTTTGAGATCTTTACTGCTTTCTCAAATGTGGTTGAAATTTCATGGAGAGTTGAAAAGTTTGCTGGTGAGGGGAGTGATCACAAAGACATACAGACAAACTGGGGAATGTCATAAACTCTGTTTCTGTAGGAAATCAGATTACTAAAAAAAGACCCCAAACTCCTGCTTTAAACACACTGCATGAAATTGAGAATAGCTGTCATTGCAGCAGCCTATTTTCCAACAATTAATTTGTGACATCTGCTAGGAAGTGAACAATAAACAAGAAGATCAGGATCAACTCAGAGGAAGAAAACTCTTGAAGTCTCTACGGAAACAGTCTGACTAATCTTGATTCCAGGCAGTTTACATTTTTTAGTTTAGATCTTTTAGACCTTGGTGCTTACTGGTGGAAGGGAAGATGTTCATGGAACTGTTTTTAATGCCTTCTTACAATGAAAATCATTGTCCACTGTATACCTATAATGTTTATATTGGCAAAAATTTAACATACCTTGTACACAGAAGCAATTTATTGTTAGCTCAGCTAAAATTTTAAAAAACTTAATACAATTATAATAGTTATCATGAGTCCAGTTACAGTAATACTAACACTTACAGTCCAACTTACTTAATACAGAAAATTAATACTCTAGAACAAAGTATTACGCTGGAATAGTGTAAAACTAATATTTACCATTTTCTTTGGTGCTATACTCACTCTTCTAATGTTCCTAGGGGTCCTAGACATGATGACAACAATGTTCCTCAGTAAGAGAGGTGGTGGGTTGCCACAAAAGGTTGTTAATGTCTCCAGTTTTTCACTGCAGGAAGTATGATATTTGTGGTGGTGGTCCCTGTCTTGTCTGTCTTTGGGTCAGTTTGGAGCTATCTTTCTACATATTATTACAGCATGATTCCTTGTCATTTGTTTTGAGCTATAGGATGAAAGTTGCACAACATCCTCTTCCAATCTCAATGGACACAAAGTCATTGTATGTTTTTAATGCAGTAACTACATATACCATACATAGCATTCAAAGAGCTGATACTACAACAGGTCAGATAATGATCATATGATCACTAGACAATCCTGAGACTGCTTTCTTTAATACAAATGTTTAAAATAATGTGAAGACTACATTGCGGATAACCAGAATGGATTTTTCAAGTGCTAAGTTGAGAATGGGTCTGTATCATATATGTTTGGGGAGGTGAAGTAGCTAAAGAATGTATGATATGTTGCAAAGTGTAGAACATACTGGATAAAATTGAAGAGCTGTGGAGAGCTAAAGGGAGGTAAACCATACTGCCTATTGGAAAAAAACCTGTTCTCATGTCTGCACTCTGTCCAGGCAATGTTTCAGAAAAGGCTAAAACTGTATCAGAAAATTTGCTAAGCAAGACAGATAATTAGAAACTTTGTGCTTAATTTTTTCTTACTGTGTTCTGTTTAGCAGGTTCCATATAAACTTTAAAATCCCTGATTCACTTAGGTTAAAATTAAGTGAAGCTAATAAAATTTTTTGAGAAGTGGAATATGCAAAAACCTATTCCCTACCCCTCTGTCACAGATATTTTTAATGTTTTCATCAGACCTGCTTCTATTAAAAAAAAAAAAACCACTCCAAAACAAATCAAAACAAAAAAACCCAATCTAACAAAGCCCTCAAAAAAACCCCACAGACTAAAAGTTGTATTCCATTGGGCCACAAGCCAAATGATTATTCTTGTTTTATCAAGTCAAAATAGATGTGAATACTGAAAATAGAACTCTTTGAAGGCAACTAGCAAGTGACATATTATTTAAACTGTAAAATACCTTTAGGAAACTGGAATGGAAGACCAGATTTTCTACTGTGTTTTCCCTCAGACACCGATATTAAGAAGCCATCTTGATTTTCAGCATTGAGGTTCATGTCATTCTTTGAAAAATAACTAACACATTCCTTAAAAAATGTAAATTTCAATTTATCTGGAGATATTCCTTCAAAAAAAAAAAACCAAACAAAACCAACAAAAACACCAAACATAATTATCTACTACAAACATTTTATATAAATGTTATATGTTTTTTATATAATCCATTGCTTAAACTGATAATATTTCTATAAGCAGACTCTTTTATTATTTTACAGATATTGTATAAAAATATACAGAATTATTTTTTTTCTTGTCTCTCTTTTTTTCTCTCTTTCTTTTTCTTTTCTTCCTGATTTTGTCACCTTTATCTTCATCTTTACCTTTATCTTATCCTGCACTGCAGTAATACCTTGAAGTTCTATTTAGTGAACTCTTCTGTTCCCTAAATAAAGTGGAGAAACAGAGTGAAATGTTTCAATGTAATGATGAGTCGATCATGTTAATCATCAGATTTGGAAGTCTGTAATACATAAGTTAATCCACTGAGCTCAAATCAGTACAATAACATATATATTACCACATCTTGGTGTATGACTAGGTTTTGGTCTGTTTTACTATTGTTTCCTAACAATTAAAAGGTAAGAATGTAATTCTAATAACTTGTATTAGTATAAATGCCTAAAAATATAAACTTTATGTACGAGAGGTCTTGGTGGGAACTATATGCATATATAAATACGCAACACCTGCAACTTTTGAGAACATTTACTAATTCAACAGGGTTTTTGGGGGCAGGGGGAAGTGAAAGAAAGATCAATAATGTGTTAAAATGTAGTTCCAGACAACCCCTCTATTATTTGTGCTACAGTATCATATCAGCGTTATCGTAGTTCAGCTGTGCTAACACATTACTTTTGCCTGGAAATGTGCAAATGAGAGGCAGCTTAAAGATATTTTTAGTTTCTTTAACCTGTCTAAACTCGGTTTCCAGTTGACTGAAAACTGACTGTCAGAACTAGTCACCTGCAGGAAAAACTAACTGGTAGTCATTTGTATGACTTGTTTTCATGGTTTAATCTTGCATATTTTGTTTTGCTCTAACAGACTTTATGATCAGCCACAGTTAATTACTAGATGGATACCATAACTAGGAGCTGGTAAACAGTAGCTTTCTAATGTAGACAGTTGTTCATAGTAACTCCAAATTGAGACAGGGGGCCTATGGGTGGGTTTAGTACCTCTGAAAATGCTAAAAAGCAACATACATTTTGCAAGTTTATCTCTCATGCCAGAACCTGAGATTAGGACAGAAAACTCAGTAGCATACTCATGTAAACATAGTTCTAAGCTTAATGGTTTGTCCATAAGATCACACAGTGCAAGGCCAGGTGAGAATACTGACCAGCTAACTGTTTATACAACTGGCCCTTTTTACCACGTTATCCCTCTGTTTTGCCACACTTGCTCCTCCTGAAATCATCCGTGTCCTTCCCTTTCCCCACCTTTTGTTCCTTCCCTAAACATATCAGAAGAAGTCTTGTGAAATCCCAAAATGCTCTTGCCCTACATCCCATAATGTATCCCATAATGATAGGCAGTAAATGCCCTCAGTCCCAAAGATGCTCTGGAGAGCTGCTTATTTTCCTGATGGGTGTCAAACCTGGACACCAAGGCATAGGGTTTCCTGTGACAGCCCTGAGAAGAGCCTGAACATAGTGTCCCTTCTTCTGAGTCCTTAATTTGGGTTCCTGCCTGCCTTTGTGCCCCTGTGCTCCTTTGGGCTTGTGGGGATGGGCCTTTGATGGGCTAATGGCTCCTGTGATGGTCTTGGAAGTAGCCCCGCCGGGTATAACTTGGGCTTCTCCACCTGTCATTGTCTCTCTCTGATACTTTGTGGTGTGAAGAAAGGCTTTTCTCATGTAACCTCACACTCTTCAGATAGAAAACAATCTTCAGGTAAATGTGCCATGGTCTCCAAACTAATTACATATAACTGAGTAATGAACCTGGAGGCACTTTTGCATTGCCTTAATTATTTCTCAGGGTCTACTCAGTGAGAGAACAGTAGAGGACCTAACATTTCTGTATAAATTAAACATCAATTTTAAGGTGAACAGATAACATTCTAACTAGATAAATGATAAACCAGGACCAAAACTCACAACTAGTCATAGGCTTTGTGTAAAGCTGTTTAATGTCTTGTTGAAAAAGATGATGCTTATTAATCAAGTCCATCACTCTTTTTGCACTGTTAGAGCCTGAATTTTTATTGTAGAGACAGGATTTTCATCAAAGGCAACTTAAAATAGATACGTTTATGTCAAGAAGTGAGAAGAGTGTCCTTTTACCAGCATCAAAAATCAGTTTCTTAGAAATTATTTAAAAATAATGGTGTTTTTAGATCAGTTGAAGTGTTGTTTTAGTGTTTAAAAATGTATTTGAAGATAATCTCTCTTTTTGGATGAAATTTTTTTTTTTCAGAAATACTTCTGTCTTTTTTTTGGTTTTATGTTAAGTTGCTCTTTAATACATTTAAAACATGCACCTTACATCAAATGGTTATTTTAAGTTGTCTGTCAGACAAACTTCTAGTAAATCAGTGTTCTTCTTACCCCACTGTATAATTTTGGAGACCTTTCATTCCGTCAGCCACTGGTAGAGTAGTGACCTTTCTTCTGAAATTTCCTGTGTCGGATAGCAAAAGCAGTATCAGTGATGGTGTCATGCTCCTTTTTCTCTTTATTATCATAACTTGAAATCTGCATACCTTTTTGAACATTACAGTTAACAATTAAGCCTCTTACTAAGATTTCCCTCTCGATTTTTTTTTTTTTAATCCTTGCATTTTTGGGACGCAATTAATCAATCTTGCTTTTCATTTCTAATCATGAAGACGTTTATGTGACAAGGATTTTTAAGATTAAGGAATGACACCTATTCCAACATCTCTGCAAGACAGTTAAACTGCTGCACTGCTGTAACTGCACAAGTAGTAAAATTACTCTTAACAGTATCAGTGACACTGATATTAGCCTACAAAGGTTTATTGTTAGTTTCCTCCAAGCAGTATAATCTTGTCAGCTTTTTTTATCCACCTGAGACCAAATTCAGGAGTTGAGGATTTCAAGCTCTCTCTCAAAAAAAAAAATGCACTACTTATTGGCACATTGTAAATTCTCTGGTATATTGTGTATCGCCCATTCTGGACATATTTTGAATGTGAGCATACATTCTTCCATTCATTTGTGTTTGGCTTTCATACAGTCTGCTACTCTCACTATAAAAGAAGACACTGCCCTATAATCAGAGAGCCCATACTGTTACTTTTGTAAAATGATGATGTCTTTACTACAGGAATTCTGGATATTTTGCCACTTGATGAGAGAACAGATGTGTTGGTCATCAAATGTAGTTTGTCTTTCAAGCGTGATATTGTGTGATAGCATCTAATTTGAAAAGCCAATTTCTTCTGAAGTTCATGTTTATTTTCTCAGGAAAACACTGCTACTAAACAGACTCATATTGAGAGGACTAAATCTATGGCTCCTGACTGTCCCCTTATTTGCTGGCGTGCAATTATATTTTAGACAATAACATTTAAAGAAACTGTAGCATTTGTAAACATTTGATACTTCAATTTTATTGCATCTTTTAGAGGACAGAATTAAATTTCTGAAGTGACATCTGTTATACATATTTCTTGCCCTTCCATTGTTCCCATCCTGACTGGTCTAATATCCTTATGGATATACTTGTTGTTTCATGATTCCAAAAAATAATGCAAATAGACATGACCATCATGTTATATACCACTTTCTCCATATAAATAAGGAACACAGTGTATGCAAACTTATTGCAAATGAAACTTTATGCTCAAGTGTGCAGACCGCCCTCTTGAAGTAAAATTCAGATGTATCATATATGATTTAGTTCAAAACATATATAGTATAGCTCAGAATGAATGATTTAGAACCTTACCAATCTAACATACAAAGACAAATGTCACTTCACTTTCTGCTGACAAAAACATAAATTTTTCTGTTTTTAAAATGTTCCTCTATGTGATCATGCCTGCCATCTACATGAATGAGCAAGGACCAACACAGGAACCATTATCTTTTGTACAACAGTTAAGAGAAACTTTTAGCTTTATAATCTATTAATGACCTCTTTATGAGTCACTAGAAGTTTCTCTTAATTGTTGGCAATTATAATTTCTAAATCATGTCTAATCATGTAGTGAAAGAATGCAGCAAGTATTTCCGGAGAAAGAAGAGACATAATCAACTTTTGGGGAACAAATACATATTTCTTACAAAGTGAAGAAAAACTAATGTAAAATCAGATTGTCTGTCTGGAGAAAATCTTAAGATAACTGGATGAAGACTGAGAATATATTTAGATTTTTGTAAATATTCTAAACATTGATCTTATTTTATCCTAAAACACATTGCACTGATTTGAATATCACTACTGTTATGAAGAACATTATCCTTCATTAAAGGGCTGTAAAGTAAATTGGAGAAAGGATATCCAATAATGGTTTACTGTCAAAATCCCAGTTTAGACAGAATTTGTTTTAATCAATTCAATACTGTTGTATGTCTCAGACTTTTTTCCTGCTCCCTACTTCCTTCTGAGATGCTTATATATAAATGTCTGTCTTCTTTTAAAAGAATAGAACTAAGAAAATTTCAACACTTAAAATGGGAAAGAAAGAAATAGAAATACTATTCCAAGAAAAGAGATACAACATCTTTCAGAAGAAAATACTGTTAATTATTAGCTTCTGTAAAGACTATGGTTCCATCATTTCCTGCAAAGACAGAATTATGTCAGAGCTACTACTTGAAATTCACAAACTGGACATTCCCTTGCCTAAATTAATTGAATTCTTGGATGTGATAGCTAACATATATCAATAATTTCAAACTTGGCACAGAAAGCAACAGTCACCCATACCAAGCAGCCTGAATACTCCCCCACTCCAAGTTGTCTCCTTTGTTCTATATCTGGCCTCCTAGTAGAAACAGTGAAAAGCTATCTTATTTTGAATACAGATTTGGAATTAATGTTTATAATAATCTGATTTGTACTATAGTCCAATATAAACCACAGGCATAATAATTGCTTTTTGTATGCTCTAAAGCATAAATGTATGAAATACTGTTCTTATTACTATCCAAAGAATACAAGAAATACTGACAAGAGAATACAAAAAACCAAATTGATTTATTGGAAGGACCAGGTTATGAAGACTTTAAGAATTAAATATGCATACTTTGACTAAATAGAAATTAACAGAAATATGATGAGATAGAACAATCATAAAGAGTTCAAAAGTTCAAAACTATACAGGAGATATTTTGCATTGGACAAATTGTTTTTATAACAATTGTCAGATATTAGGTTATAGAAGTTTTAAGAGGAATGTAGAAAGAAATGAATTCAGCAAGAGGTAGGTCAAAGAAACAAATTAACTCTCTGATTATTTGTTTGTTTTTATGATGATTATAGTGGCATAAAACAGGGCTGGCTTCACAGGTTTTCCTTACATTGTGGTCTGGGTCACTGACCTTTATTTCAAGAAATTATTAGAAAAGAGGTAAGAGTTTATTTTTTTTCTTGTTGTCACTGCTTTAGTGCTGTATTTGCTTCTCTAAAAACTTTGAGTATGTATGTGACATATTTCCTAGAAACCTTGGGAGAAAAATCAATATCTCAGGTCATATTTGTTAATTTAAGAGATTGTTTACAGAGATATCATTGTTTAATGTATTCCCTCGGTACTCAATATTATATGGTAGCATGTAATCTGGATTTCCCACATCCACTGAAAAGAAAATAAAAAAAGTAGTTCGGCAGATTTGGTTATCTGAAGACAGAAACAAGATGACTTTTAAGGTAGGGGAATAAACTTTTATCTTTCCCTGTTACTCATTTTTTTTCTTTTCTAACAAGCTGCATGTCTGGAAAAAAGCCAGGAATACCCTAATTATATTCCCACCTTGTGCCAATAATGACCAATATTTTACGTTGCATTAAAGTTTGTGTGGAAACATTCGTGTAAGTTAGAGAGAAGAAATAACAGTCAAATGTCCATGCTTTATTTCTTTTGACAGGTATTCTTACAGACCTAACCAAACATTATATATTACAGAATGAACAATCATTACCTACTTTTTGAGATCTTTACAGCTAAAAGGATTATTAATGGAATTGTGAAATTAGGTTAGTAATATAACTCAAAGACATGATTTCATAGTTCATTGCTAACTTGTCATTGACTGACATCAGTGATAGCAACACACTTATCTCCAGAATTTCTCATTGTCCTCCTTTTCTTACTCCTTAGGACCACTTTTTGGACTGAAATGTGTCTGATGCTCATCAAAGTAGTACTGGGGGGATACAGCAGGGAAGAACATGCTTGGAAATGTAGAAGATGTCTCTTTTTCTTTCAAAGGGCTTTGTACTGGTTTTGGCTGGGATAGAATTAATTTTCTTCCTAGTAGCTTGTATGGTGCTGTGTTTTGGATTTGTGACCAAAACAGAGATGATGACAGAGGATTGTTTTAGCTATTGCTCAACAGTGCTTACACAGCCTCAAGGACTTCTCTACTTCTTCCACTGCCCCACCAGTGAGTAGGCTGGGGGTGCACAAGAAGTTGGGAAGGGACACAACTGGGACAGTTGACCCCAACTGACCAAAGGGCTATCCCACACCATATGACATCATGCTCAGCAATAAAAGTTGGGGGAAGAAGGAGGAAGGGGGAGACATTTGGAGTGATGGCATTTGTCTTCCCAGGTAACCATTACCTATGATGGAGCCCTACTTTCCTGGAAATAACTAAACACCTGCCTGCTGATGGGAAGTACTGAATTAATTCCTTATTTTGCTTTTCTTGCAAGTGCAGCTTTTGCTTTACCTATTAATCTGTCTTTATTTCAACCCACAAGTCTTCACACTTTTGCCCCTCTGATTCTCTCCCCCTTCCCACTGTGAGGGAGTGAGCCAGCAGCTGTGTGGGGCTGAGCTGCCTACTGGGGTTAAACCATGACACTCGCTGACCACATAATAGGAGATACAATTGAACTTGAAGCTTCTCTTTTCTTCTGTCCTCTCACTAATTATACCTTTCCTAATGTAGTCATTTGGAGATTCTCTCTTCTTTCAGGTGTCCTCTTTATTTATTATCCTTTAATATATTGTAAATGTAAATGCTACTTGCTTTGAGTATCACAAAATCAATTTTCTTATTGGAATGCGATTGAACAAGTAGCAGTGGATATTTATGAATTTGAAGAGATACAGTTGAGTAAATAGAACTTGGAAATTAGTCACTAATTATTAACAATGATTGCCACTACAACCATTTTTTGATGTGAGAAAACAGTGAGTGAACAGGTGCAGGATACCAGCAAGAATTTATTGATGAATCTTATACCTTTTGTATATAGAGATCTTTTCAAGCTGATGTATTTTCTTTACCATGTTTTTCAGGGGTAACATAGCATACTTCTAAAAACTGTAGATGAACTACAAAGGGCTTACCTGAACTGACTATAGGCTATATAGTTAACCTTGACATTGGACACTTAAAGAATGTAGTTTGTTCTTGGAAGACAATAATTAATGGAAGAAAAGTAAAAACAGAAATAAATTGAGCATAGAGGTTAAGGAGAGCAAAATAGATGGTAAAAAGTACAATTAAAAGCAGAATCTTTCAAACATGAGTTTTTTTACATGTTTTCTAGTAGCCAGTGACTGTAAAATACAAAATGGAAGGGTATCTCTTGTGAGAGATGATATTCCATTGAATTGCTTTTTACTTGAAATGACTCTTTTCTAGTTTACTCTTCATAACTAATTTACCCTTAGGCCATCTTATTTCTCCCTGCTTTTGTAACTGAAAAAAGATTTTTCTACAAGACTAGTCATAGTCTAATAATATTGCCAGCAGTTGCTAAGAGCTTATTCCCGGGTGCTCACATTAAGTGCACTTATTAGTAGAACTTGAAAATGCAGGTTGGCTTTTTTTTCTTTTACTTTTTTTCTTTTCTTTCTTTTTTTCTTTTATTGACTTATGTGTATACACAGATTTTGAATGTTTATGTATATAAAACAAATACAATAGTCATGTCTCTTTTTCTGTGTAAACAGTTCCAGACAATCTTACATCCCAGGTTTAGATGTTTTCATTAGCACTTTCATTCGTAACAAGAGAACTGTTTTATGTTTTATAAATTTAGACTAAGAATGTTCATACTTGTCATCTAGTCAAAGTTAAATGTGAAAAAGTGTTAAGAGATGCTTTGTTGAATTTACTGGACAGCTAAAAAAGCCCAACTCTTTCTTTGCATGTAAACTAGTTTCCAGAAGACTGAAACACTCACATTGAATTATTTTTTTTCTTTGTGTGCTAATGAAGAGAACATTCTCTGTATCTGAAGGATGGGAGGATTCATAACTATTGGAATCTCAGTTCCCACTGGTACTGAGGAGAAGTAGTATTTGCGTTCACTGTTTACAAAAGCCTCGATGGAGTTGTCACAAATTAGTATTTCTGTGTAGCAGTGAAACTACATCTTCTCTTCTGTGCCACCCATTGCTGAGAGTTTGAGAGTCTTGTGTCACGAATGAGTGTTATCTGTACTGCGCTGTAATGTGTTCCTGCCTTGTCTGAGATGAAGGTAAGAAGTGACTGATTGTTAAAACCCACTTATAATTCCTTTGTCTTGCAGAATCTCTACATGGATCAAAGTTTCTTTACATAATTTTGCATAGAATGTGGTACAAAACAGGGAAGGAAAATAAGCTAAGGCAGGAGCAAAGATATAAGGTTGTTGAATTGAGGCTCAGAAAAACAAAATAAGACAAGAGACGGCAAATGTAATTTTTAAACAAGAGTGATACATACTGTGGTGACTAAGATGAGCTGCGACAGGTTGCCCAGAGAGGTGGTAGATGTCCCATCCTTGGAAACATTCAAGGACAGGCTGGATGGGGCTCTGAGCAACCTGTTCTAGTTGCAGATGTTCCTGCCCATTGCAGGGGGGTTGGACTAGATGACCTTAAAGGTTCCTTCCATCCCAAAGCATTCTATGATTCTATAAAGGGCTAGACTTCACTGCTTTAGTGTCTACACCCAAACACCTCACTACCTCTCGCCTAGAAGTAAGTCTTTCTTACAATGTCTTTCTTCCCTTCCTTCTTGAAGGACTGTGAAATAACAAATTCTTCCATCTACATCAGGAGTAGTAAATAAAGCACAGCCAAGAAACAAGATGAAGCACTGGATATCTGATCATCTTCACCACTTAGCTGATTACATATTTGCTGCCTGTGTTCCAGTCTGCTCCAACTAGCTTTTTACAAGTCAGATATGTCTACAAGACATACTGCGTAGGCTATCTCTAAGCAATACAGATGTGAGATAGTTGGTGTCTTTTGGCCTTGGACCAGAGATAGGCTGTTTTTATAGACGTAAATAATTATTTTTGTGTGTAATTTTATTCTGTATGCCATGTCCTTAATACTTATAATGAAGCAGGATTAACTGTAATTCTCATATGATTCCTTCATTTCAAAAAGTACAGGATTTTAAATATTTTTTCTAATTGGCATCTGACTGCTAATGTGTGTTTGCATGGTCATGACACAGTATCATAGGATTTGAGCATATTTGTACCTTCTGGGAAAAAAGGAGAAACCACATGACAATACATTGTCCTGAAAACATGATCAAAAGAGTTTAATTTAGTAACTCATGGACTTGCTTAGTCATCTTTGCAGGAAGTGCAAAAACAACAGATGAACACAAGGAATGACCACTACTGGCCCAAATCAGTGGTCTATCCAGGTCAGCATTGTGGTTCATATTACTGCAGTACAAGGGGCAACAGAAAAGAATATCACTTCTGCAGTCCTTTCCTCTTCCATGGTCCTGTAGTTTTGGACTGAGGACATTAAAGCATATACCACTGCCCATTCCCTTTAGCATTTATTTATGGCCAATGTTATCCATTCTATAATTAAGTTTTAAATACTGTGCAAACAGCAGCAAATTGGAAATTAGGAGGGATTTTTCTTTGTATCATTTGATGCAGTCTAAAACCATAAGGGCTGCCTTCTGTCACATTTTGCTACACATTTTCTGATCTAAAAATTACGCACAAACACATATATACAATTGTCATGGTTTAACCACAGCCAGCAACTAAGCACCACACAGCCGGTCGCTCACTCCCCCCACCCCAGTGGGATGGGGGAGAGAATTGGAAGGGTGAAAGTCAGAAAACTCGTGGGTTGAGACAAGAACAGTTTAATAATTGAAGTAAAATGAAATAGAATAGTAGTAATAGTAGTAGTAATAATAATAATAATAACAAAATACAATAATAATATACAAAGCAAGTGTTATACTATACAATTGCTCACCACCCACTGACTGATGCCCAGTACATCCCTGAGCAGCGATCGCTGCTCCCTGGCCAACTCCCCCAGTTTATATACTGAGCATGATGTCATATGGTATGGAATAGCCCTTTGGCCAGTCTGGGTCAGCTGACCTGGCTTTGCTCCCTCCCAGTTTCTTGTGCACTGGGCAGAGCATGGGAAGCTGAAAAGTCCTTGACTAGTGTAAACTCTACTCAGCAAGAACCAAAACATCATTGTGTTATCAACATTATTCTCATCCTAAATCCAAAACACAGCACTATACCAGCTACTAGGAAGAAAAATCAACTCTATCCCAGCTGAAACCAGGACAACAATACATATGATATAGTACAGTATATATACATATGTAGTGTAGTATATAGTAAATATGCTATGCATATAGTGTATATATAGACTAGACTAGACTAGACTAGAATTGAATATTTTCAGCTGGAAGGACCTACAGCAATCATACAGTCCAACTGCCTGACCACTTCAGGGCTAACCAAAAGTTAAAGCATAATATTAAGGACATTGTCCAAACACCTCTTAAACACTGACAGGCATGGGTCACCGACCACTTCTCTATGAAGCTTTTTTTGTGTTTGACCACCCTCTCAGTACAGAAATGTTTCCTAATATCAAGCCTGAACCTCCCCTGACTCAGCTTTAAACCATTCCCACACGTCCCATCACTGGATACCAGGGAGAAGAGCTCAGCACCTCCCTCTCCACTTTCCCTCCTCAGGAAGCTGTAGAGAGCAATGAGTTCTCCCCTCAGCCTCCTTTTCTCCAAACTAGACAAGTCCAGAGTCCTCAGCTGCTCCTCACAGGACACGCCTTCCAGCCCTTTCACCAGCTTTGTTGCCCTCCTCTGGATGCATTCAAGGACCTTCACATTCTTCTTAAATTGTGGGGCCCAGAAGTGCACACAGTATTCAAGGTAATGCTGCACCAACACCTCTTTTGACCGGCTGGTTATACTGTGTTTGATGCAGCCCAGGATGCGGTTTGCACTCTTGGCTGCCAGGGCACACTGCTGACTCATTGAGCCTGCTGATGACCAGCACCCCCAGATCCCTTTCTGCAGAGCTGCTCTCCAGCCTCTCTTCTCCCAGTTTGTACTTGTGCCCCGTGTTACTCCATCCCAGGTGCAGAATCTGGCATTTGCACTTTTTAAGTTTCATCCCATTAATCATTGCCCAATGCTCCAATCTGTCCAGATCCCTCTGCAAGGCATCTTGTCCCTCAAGAGAGGCAACAGCATTTTCCAGTTTGGTATCACCAGCAAACTTTCTAATGGTGCATTCAACTCCTGCATCCAGATAGTTGATAAATGTATAGAACAGAACTGGCCCTAGAATTGAACCCTGAAGGATACCACTGCTGACCGATTGCCAGCCATGTATAGCCCTGTTCACTGCAACCCTTTCAGCCCTGCCATTCAGCCAGTTCTTCCCCCAGCACACCGGGAACCTGCTCATCTCACAGTTGGACTTGTCCGAAAGGATGCTCTGATAAACAGTATTAAAAGCCTTACTAAAATCCAGAAGAAATACACCCACCACCTTCCCTTTATCCACTAGGCGGATGACCTTATCACAGAAGGATATCAAATTAGTTAAAAGGGACTTTCTCTTTGTGAACCCATTTTGATTGTGCCTGCTGATGACATGCATTATTCTTTAAATACCTTTCAATAGTACTGAGTATAATCTTCTCCATAATTATATAATATAGTATATTTATACTATATATACACTACATACCTACTATATATACTTTAGGTGATACTATATATACTATCTCTATACTATATACACATATCTATGTACTATTCTACACAGTTCATTAGGTGAAGAACTGGCTGAATGGCAGGGATCAAAGGGTTGTATGGGGCTACAGCTGGCTGGCCAGGGATTGGCCCAGGGAGCTGGGCATGTTGGTCAACAGAAGGATCAACATAAGTCAGCAGTGTGCCCTGGCAGCCAAGAGGGCAAACCACATCCTGGGCTGCATCAAACACAGTATAACCAGCCAGTCAAAATAGGTGATTATCCTGCTGTATTTAGTGGGTCCAGAGGAGGGCCACTAAAATAATCAGAGGGCCTAAACATCTCTCCTACAAAGAAAGGCTGAGAGAGATGGGGTTGTTCAGCCCAGAGAAGAGAAGGCTCTGGAGAGATCTCATTGCTGCCTTTCAATACTCAAAGGGGACTTACAAGAAAGACAGAGTGAGGCTTTCTACAAATGCCTGTAGTGTCAGTAGAAGGGGCAAATGTTTTAAACTGTAAGAGGATAAGTCTAGTTTGGACATAAGGAAGAAATGCTTTATAAAGTAGGTGGTGAGATGCTGGAACAGGATGTCCAGAGAAATTGTGGATCCTCCATCACTGGAAGTGTTCAAGGTCAAACTGGACAGGGCTTTGAGCAACCTGATCTAGTGAAAACCACCAGGGCAGCATGTTTGGACTAGATGATCTTTAAAGGTCCCTTCCTACCCAAACCATTCTATGATATTCTTGATATCAATTTGGAAAAAGTTAGTTAACATCTGCCTAGAGCCTTCAGCTCAGTTTAATTTATACCTCACAGAAAAAAAAAAAAGGAGAAAAAATCATATTCAGAGACCTGGACAGATATTATGAAGGAAATTTTACCATAAGAACTGATAATTATGTTCTGCCTTTAAATCATTTAAATCATTAATTAACTTGAATGGAGAGCAGTTAAAAGGAAGAACAAATAATACATTTGTATCTATATGTATGTGTATGTATAATTCTCATTAGAAATTAGTCTCAGATAGGGATCACAGTTCGTATAAATCATTTGTAGTGCTGTAACATGGAAAAGGACTGGGAAAATTCTAATACTTTCAGCATTCTAAGAGTTAAAATGAGATGAAACCTGAATTCTTCAAGCTATGAAAAGACAGATGTTAACCTCTCCCGAGTCCTCTTCCAGCCACCTGCCAGTCTCAGTACAAAAACTAACACAAAATGTAACACACTTTCATATCCATAGAAAGCCTTTATAAAGATTAAAGGTTTGCATTATCTTTTCTTCATGAAAAAGAATCTTTTTCCCTCAGTGAGATCTCTTTTTATAACAGATTTCTATTGTGTGCTAGATTTCTTTTTTAATGGCAGTGATTCAGCTTATGGTTTCTTCCAACACTTCCCCCCCAAATAAGAAGCAAAACTTGTTAAAATTAAATGGAGGTGGCTACAAGCTGACATCTGTGTCAATGTGAAGAACAAGGACAAACTTCCCATGGCTCTCTTTTAAGAACAGAAGGGCTTTTTTTTCTGGAATTCTGAAAGCACTCTGAAAGATTCCATATGTAGCCTTTCTTTATAAATGAAAGATGAAAGTGTTGCAGCAAAAAGAATCAATGATGTCCTGTAAAAGAATAAATAAATAAATAAATAAGTTCCTATTTGGGAAAAGATCCATGAAAAAAACTAGAGCGCTATATATATACCCTCTAAGATGCAATGTTCTATAGTATACTTCATATTTATATTTTTATACATATATATCACTTTTTAATAGACATTTTGTCAGAAATTAAATAACTTTGTGCAAAGGTACTGAGAGCATAAATGCTACCTAAAAATGGAACTATTCTTATCTTTGTCATCTGAATAGAAAACTGATATGCTTTGAAGGTTGGATGCAGGCTGACAAGTGTTACATTCTATACGAGTAACCCACTAGTATGAGCATATCTCATTTTTCAGAACAGGCAATATGTAAATTGCAACAGGTGAAATTACGACTACAAAAAGCTACTTTTCAGTAGCACCACATCAGAGACATTTAAAAGATATTAGGACTTTCTAGACAGATCTTTGACTGTAGGATATTAGAAAACATTATTTTAGATAAGCTGTATTTTGCTGAATTTTGACATTTAAATTTGAAATAATGATAATTTAATCTAATGCTACAAGTAAATACATGCAGTCACATCTGCTGTGAGATAGAATATAGAATATATCATGTTTCAAATCTGTATTAATCTTAGGTGTATTAATATTTTCTTTAGTGAAAACTATGTATCTGCAACGATTTTTCTATATCATCTTTCATCCAGAAGCTAATCTTTAAGAGTGTGAAAATTAATCCTGAGTTCACTCCAAACACATTAAAGATGAAAGACAGCTGCTCTTTGATGGTATGTAATATCAGCACATCATCATTTCTAACAGGTATGACAGAAGAATGTTGAAAGAACTATTTGTCAAACAACATTTTGGAAATAATTTTTGTTTCCTTTAAATGAAAAATTCTTGAGAAATAATTACCTTTCTATAGAAATGCTTTTCTTCTTAATTAAAATAAAGGCTGAAAATTAATCATTAGCTTTTCTCATTATGCCGTATTAGCTTGTGTTCCTTAACTTCTCTGCAGGATAGATTCCCTAGACAGGTACTTTTCTCAATAGATACCATTTCCATGTGACAGCCATGATGAATTTCCTCCATTCTCCTTAAGAAAAATCACTGAAATATTTAATGAAGATAGGCTATAACTGTATATAAGAGGAAAAAAGAGTTTGGATGACAAAATCATTGCTGCTTCATGGTAAAAGTTCAAAACTGAAGTGTAAGAAACCTTCCTCTCCATCAAAACCACAAGTATTTTTACTGACATTTAAATTTATTTATTAATTTTCATTATTTTTACAAGAAAAGCAGAATTTGGAGAAATATCTTGTCTTTGAGCACCTATAGGCTGATTTCACCATGCAATTAAAATCTTGTCTTTGCATGCATGTATTATGATTATTTTAACAGGAGAGCAAAATACTAAATTATTTTCTTTGGCCAGTAGAATGAAATTATTTTGAACTCATATTTGACACCTCAAAGTCTGACACTAAATCTAATCAAGTTATCTCTGGTTTTCATTACATTCATGTAAGAAGTCAGAGTGCAATCATTCTGGTAATATTAGACACCTTTTTTCAGGACTAGAAAAGTTACCATCCAAATGTGTCATTCTCTTTTCGTTGTCTGCAAAGGAAACCTCTGGGAATCAACTCAGAATAAGACATTCATCTTACAGTTTTCTAAAATTAGGGTAAATGAAACCTACCCTAAGCACCCTTCTGAGGTCACCCTACTAAACACTGAATAGACTTAGTCCTGCCTGGTTTAGAAAGTCAGATGGTATCACACCCTCAGGAATATAGATTCTTACAGAGTACATCAAATGTAATTTCTGGATCTTACTACATGTTTGTATTTGTTTTAGATACACTATTATTTTTCATTCAAGTTTCTACTTTGTATTTTTAATTAGAAAAAATAATTGGACAACCAGTGAACACTGGTATTTTCTGTTTTTAAAAAAATGACATTTACAGTACTAAAGTAAAAAAAAAAAATTCACTTAATCAAAATTATTTTGATTATCTGATGTTGTTTTAGACTATGTCTGATTAGACAGGCATTTTCTAGCAATTTCAAATACAAGTTTTGTTCAATTAAGAAGCCTTTGGAATATGTGAGATGTGTTTCTTTTAACAATGTTTCTAGACAAGTATCTCCTAAGACAGAATTTTTTAAAATAAGAATTTATTTTGTAATAACAACCTCAAATCAGCATGTTACATAAATAAAATTAAAGTTGTATATATTACAAGGTATCTTGGTGAATTGGTATCTAACAATGGTAATTATTAGCATATTTACCCTTGTCATTCCAGTACATGGGCATCGTGTCACTTGTCTTTATGTACTACAAATCCCTCATTCTCCAAATTGAAAAACATTCTAAAAAAGCACTTATCTGTCTGTAATTTCACTATCCTCAGTAAGTCATTACCAGATACAGTGGACTTGAAGTAAATCACATGTAAAAACTCAAAAAAATCTAACATCTTGAAAATATGCCCCTCGAGAATGTGTGCCATAATCAGTTTAGAATTACTTATTGTTTAACTCAGTTGCATTAACAAGCCACTCTTCCTTATATGCATTCTTGGAGTAAATAAACTGAATACCTGGTGTAATGTGATTGTAGCAGAATACAAACAGAAACAGAAGCCTGTTCTAGACTTCTGAGGCAAGAGGTAGTCACTCTAATATTTTGCACTCAAGCTCAAATCTAATCACTTTCAATAATAATGAAAATGTTATTCAAACTAGACAATAGTAACAGCAAAGGCAGTAAATATCCTATCTATAAATTCATAGATTATACAGGTTAAATCCCCTCAGGCAAAAGAAGGATTTCAACAAAAGGCTTATGGGTCCAATCATTAAGCTAGAAAGTATTGGACAAGGAAAACAAATGTATCGCAACATCTGAGAGATTTTTATGTATATATATGCTAAAGGTCCTTAACTCAGGAGATGGATCATGAATCCTAAATGGAGAGAGAAGCTTTTTTCCTGACCAGAATAAAGTGCCTCTCTTTAAGAAATGAAGCATAAGGCCTGCAGCTCTCCTCAGCATTTTCTGCTAGCAAATTTACTTTGCTTAGTTCAGCAGCCTGGCTTCATGGATTACTTTAGGTCTGTAACTCTCCTCAAGCACTATGAAATGTGTTTGGGCACTAAAAGCAGAGTATCTATTCTACTATATGTGGCAAAATATATGAAAGAGCAAGAAATTGCCACGTCAGGCATTTCAAGACATCTCCAGTCTCAAATGTTTTATTATCTAATGGAGAATGAATGACGATCTGGAGTCTTGGTCCAAGAGTTCTGTGTAACCTACTTGTTACTAAGTTAGAAGAAGTCCTTCTCTGTCTGGCTGTTCTGCTTTCTAGTATTTTAAATATACATCTAGATAACGAATCAAAGATAGTTATTTTTCTTAGAAAGAAAACAAGAACTTAGAAAGCTAATACTCTTTTAAAACTGCATAATCAAGAGTGATTTAATGTTTTTAGTAGTACTGGTATAGTGTTTTTTCCTCTAGTAGTGCACTCTGGAGTGGTGAATCATCATGGAACAGAATAAAAGTGAGTTGAACTTCTGAATCTGGTAAAACTGGCATTGCCTGTGTTTTAAACATGAAGTGCCTTCATTTGGAGCAGATGCTCCAGAAAAGCAGTTTTCATTCTGATGTATATCTCTATAAGATCATTGTGTGATTTTGTTTTTATCTATTTTTAAATTGAAAGTACTATATTGACATTGCTGGAAAAAAAGGTTCTTCATGCAGCCATCAAACATACAGAAGTCATGTGGATATATCAGAGGC
The DNA here is from genome assembly GCA_020745775.1 of Theristicus caerulescens. Taxonomy (NCBI): domain Eukaryota; kingdom Metazoa; phylum Chordata; class Aves; order Pelecaniformes; family Threskiornithidae; genus Theristicus; species Theristicus caerulescens. Next base: position 81,315,408 of record CM036559.1, on the reverse strand, counting down.
TTACCCTCAAGTGCTTGGGATAGCACTTGTGTAACACATAGTTATGTCTTTGCTTTTTTAGCTTTAAGTCACAGTCTCTGTGGTGGATTGACCTTGGCGGGCTGCCAGACCTCCACCCAGCCACTCTCTCACTCCCCCTCCTCAACAGGACAGGGGGAGAAAATAAGATAAAAAAGCTCATGGGTCAAGATAAAGACAGGAGCATGAGCAGTGCAGGGATGGGGAACTGGGGTTGTGGTCAGTTCATAACAGTTCCTTTTTGCCGGTCCTTCCTCCTCCTGAAGTTGGGAAGTTTGGTAACTGCACTGAAGCTGTAATAAATCCTTTTTCATTAAATAATGTTAATATCATGGCCTTGGCCCAAAATGTTGTGTTTTTTTTTTTTTCTGTCTCCAAGTAGTTATGTTAAATCTATGTCATTTTATGAGAATTGTAATGTCCATCAGTAAAAAAAAGGTGTTACCAACTTGGATCTTCAGTCACTGTTTTCAGTGCCTCTGTGGGTACACAATAATGATTGCCATTTTTCCATCATATCACTGCAATTTTCTTAAAAAGAATTTATGAAATTGTTTATCAAAAAACAAGCTAGGTAAAGTCTTAGTAAGGTTTGGATGTATGTGGTAATCAGTACAGTATTCAGGACTTTCAAAATAGCTTTTGTTAGGTATCTGACATGTTTATATGAGTTTAATTTAATCACCTGTATTAATGAATTCTCATTAAACCTTCTGTAACAAAAGGTTTCAACTCTTCAATTCAATGTAACAAACAGGAGTTCTTTGAACAAAATGCACTCATCTTGAAAAGACAAAGCAGATATATTCCAAGATCAGACTGTAGTTTGCTGTTCTTTTCAAACTTCAACTACTCAGGGCAAGACTGTCGATATTAATTAAACATTTCTAGGGTAAGTATTAGATCTGGTTAACTTTAATGTGTTCACACTCTGATTTATTTTGTCGAATAGATCGGAAACAATTCAAGGAGCTTTTAGTATAGAAAAGACCAAGAAGGATTTGCACCTAACTTTAAGCAGAAGCACTTAATTTTAAACATTTTCATAATTATGTGTGACATACTCCTTTTGCTAAATAGTTCACATTTTCCATTGTATTTCCACATAAAAGTAGTGCTTATTTTTACTTTTTTAGTCAAAATTTTTATTAATAATATTAAGCAAATCTATTTTTGTACAGAAGAAGAAATTTTATGTGCATGTTGACAATAATTGCATCATTTATTTTTTGCATAATTTTTTTTTACCTTTAGTTTTTGGATCTGTTGCTGCTACCAGCAGTTAAGTTTCTGCACATACAGCATTGTCTGTACAAAGGAATAGTTGTCTTTTGAAACAGACACAGATATCACTGACGCTGGTCAGAACAAGATTGAATCATAACAGCTCAGCCAAAGCCAAATGCAGTCAATTATTTAGACATATCTTGACTTCAGCAGGCTTTGGATCAGGCTCAAATGCACATGTTTTTCCATCTCCATTTTCCTCAGGCAAGCAAGTCCTTGCTTGCAGGAAACCCATCTGGTTCTGCAGTGTAGGAGCTGGCTGCAGGAGGTCAGAATGTGAAGAGCCCAGGCCAGTGCAGAAATTTCTTCTGAGCCCCAAAGTCCCAAGGCAGAACTGCACAGTTCTACCAGTCTCTCTAAGGAGAAGTTAAAGCAGCTCAAGGCGGTAGCTGAACAGTGGTTAGAAAGAAGTACAATTACATCTCCCTGATTCTGATGATCAGAAAAAGAGATGTTCATTTAAAATGTGTGTAGAAGAAACAATGTGCTGAATGCTATTTTAATGTACTTATGTTGAAACTATATTTGTACATTTTGCAGGTACATCTAAAGTGCTATTTTTTTTAAACTGTGGACCTCTCTAACACTGACAAATTTTATCATTTTGTACCATTATTAGAGAGTTTATCAGTAGTTAATGCATGACTATAACAGCAGGCTGACTGCAAATATTTTTATTGTGCTGTAGTCACTAAATGCACTACTAAATTGGCAAAACAAAATCATACAGAACTTGCTGGTTTGGAGTCTCATTAACAACTCAAATCAGGTTCAACCAAAGGTCTGTAAAGCTTTGAAGAGAACTTTAGCACTGTTTTAGGGAAAGCTCTGTGTTTTATACATGTGTTTTAAAATCACAGAAAATAAAGAATATACCAAAGCACTTAAAAGATACATAAAAAATTAATTACTACCTCATAAACTAAAGGCTATAAAAGAAAGAGTCAGAGATATTTAATGCAGGAAAATCTTCCAGATAGTCACCCAGTGAGATAGAATTGTCATATTTATGAACAAGATTAATATTACTCATATTATGGTAACATCTATGTCTACGGCAGATCTGTGATCATCTGTCCCTTTAATAAATTCTGTACAAACTTATACTACCTGAAAGGGATAAAATAGTATAATTATGAGGAAGAGAAAGCAGGAAAAGGAGCAGGAAAGGAGAAGTAGAAGGGGAAGGAAAGGAAACTTAAGGGTCTAATAATATCCCCATTTACCAAATAGGAATTCGAAGTGTAATAATAGGAATTCAAAGTGTAATATTATTAAGTAATTTGCTCAAGGTCACACATATGTGGGAAGGTATTTTAAATCTCCTAAGTACTAGCTCCATGAATTATATAGAAATGATATTCGTATGTATTGGAACCCTTCCCATTAAATTGTCACCCTTGACTTTCTTTTTTCACAGTAGTTTTCCTCTCTCTGTCTATATGTTGACTTTCAGGAAACTGTTATCTTATTTCCTGTCTCTATTTTATGGATTGAGGGGAACAACCAAGAAGAGATCTTCTCTGACTCTATCCCAAGCCCATTAGAATTGCAATTCTTCAAACCAAGGAACTGAAGGCTCAAAGACTGCAAGAAGTGGTGACACAGTTCAACTACTTTCACCCACCTGTCCCTCCAGCACAATCTTTCCCTGAGTTCTGGCTTAATATAGTTTTGAATGTCTTCCAATACACATCTATACAAAAAGTGCTATTCATCCTTTTAAAAAATCGCAAACTATCAAAACCAAACCAAAATCAAGACCTTGTTCACTTCTTCCTGAGGCAAATGGAAGACCAAATGTAATTAATTTTTTTATGTGAGGTACATTTACTTCTCTGGTGAATTCTGTCTTCAAAACCAAAGCCTCCTCAGTGTGAAGTGGTAAAATTAGGTAACCTTAGAAAACCACAGATTCTCTTTACTCTTGAAGCTAGGTCTCCCTTACTTTGGAAATGGAAGAAAAGCCAGATGATAACAAAGATTTAAATAGAAAGTAGGTATCTAAATCTAAAATTGTAATGCCTGCTCATCTGTCACTGAAGTGAAAGATTATACTAAATCAGGCCCTACAGATACTATTACTAAATTTTTCCAAGTTAGAAATCCAGAACAACATAGCATCTGCCAAATTGCTACTGAAAAACCCAACTTAAGAAATAATATAACACACAAACTGTAGTTGGTGCAGCTGTATACTTCTAAAATGCTTTTGATGAAAGACTGTGAAGTGCCTTTAAGCAAACCTGACAGGTTGAAGTACCTATTTGTACAGGGAAAACCTGAGCTTCAGTTTCCCTCCATTCATGAAGGATTGCAAATGTACATTTCTCATCCTCATGACAGTCACTTAAGCACTAAACTGGAGGCTGTCATTTGGGTAGAAGAAAGGGTAGTAACACTTTCCTTCTCTCTAAAGAACTTGTTGTATTAGCAGAATACATCAAGATTTACTGGGCCAGGAAAAGAAAAGAAATGTAAACATGTTTTTTTAGCTTAGAGTCATGACATCTAAGCCAAGATGAAAACCCTTGATTTCCCATCCCTGTTCCAATAATTTATTATATTAGTTTTATTTTCTGATTAATTTAATATAAACAACTGTCAACAAGACTGTGAGCAAAGAAATAAAACCCAACCACTTCCTTCAGTCCACTTTCCCAAAAGACCCTGCTGGCTTTTGAATGTTCTCTTCTTAATCAGGTAATTTAAAATTATTTACTGCTTAATAGCCCATCTTAAGCAGGAGGAGAATAAAGTGTGCTAGTATTACAAAAACCTTTTAAATTTGGAGCTATGGCACTTCTGCAAAGATAGCAAATGTATGTGTGAATTCCCATAGCAAGTAAGAGAAATTCAGCATTGATTTTCTGTGACACAGATGAAACCAGAGCTAACAAGTTGTTTTCAAAAAGTATCAGTGGTTTTTGAAAGAGTAGTTTCACTTATATATTTTCACTCTAGAATTAGCAATCTCCAATGTGGAGATATAAGAGACATTCTGCTGCTCAGCACTTGACTACTGGCTACATCAATGTGTTGGTAACTCTGGATCTCCTTTTCTGGCCTCTTCCTTTCCATGTGCACTGTGCATTCTCTACACAGAGAGCCTTGGTTTCTAACACAGGTCTTCAATCCCCTTCCAAGGATACCACCGAGCACAGGGGCACCAATATTCCATTTTAAATCTCACTCATAGTTTTACACATACTGTACAAATCCATATAACTGCCACAGCATAGGCTAGAGAGAGTTGGATACAGCTGAGTGGTGAATCAAAAAAGATAAGGTTCATTTTACTACATAGAAGCCTTCGAAAGCCAGGCATAATATGTAGGCATAATTCATTCCACCATTAAAGAATGTGCTAGAGAGCTTATTGGTCTCCACTGACTTTGGAAAATATCCTGGAAAGTTTATGTAGGTTAAATAGCTAACTTTTAGACGGTCAATCCATTTCAAATTATGGGTCCATGGCCACAAAATGGTTAAGCCTTTCCCCTTAAATAAAGTATGTCAGCGCTGCAAAGAAAGTACTCAACCTTGTCATGAGTTGGTCTTTTTACTTTTTAAAGCTGAGCCTAGAGCAGAAATTTTCTGAATGCTTTAATTCAAATTCTAATACACAGCTTCAATCCATAATTAGACTTTTTTCTGTTTTATTCAATCATCCGGTGATTGTTAAAACAGAATGACCTCTGGCTTTTTGAAGCCCCTTAGGCAAATCACATCCTGTAGCTATAAAATAAAAATCATGTAGTCATGCCTACCACTAAAGAGATATTTGATATAATGTGTCATGCATTTTGTTCAAGTACACCAGTGAAAGGGATAACACGAAAGCTTGGAAATTATTAGAATGAGATACCTGTAGGGGAATCTCGTTACACGGTGCATACAACAAAAAGATAAAATCTTGCAGTGAAAATTAAGTGCAGATGATGACCATCATTTTAGTAATAAAAAATAATCCATATACATTTTACCTTTGTTCCTCTATGTGAATGCAAAGTCAGGTTATTGTACAGATTCAGAATTTTAGTTTTAACTCAGATGGTTTTTTATTTGAAATATGTGTTACTTAAGTACAGTCAGTGTCAAAAACTCACAAAAAGTATACTTTCTCATGTAATTTCCTTTTGCTTTATTCTATTTTCAATTTTAGCTTTAACACTAATTAAAAAGGATGTTTTTAATAGTAACTTTGCTGAGTATTCCAGAACCTCAAATATAGTTATTTATGAAGTTTATAACATTTAAAAGATGCATTTATATAAATGTACTGGAATACATATTAATTCAATGTTATATTATACATATTTATGTAAAAACTAGACTTATAAGTTCACTGTATTATGGTGCAACATTTGTAAACGTTCCTAATTTCTATAGCAGAACTACTATAAATATCATTATTGTTCCTGTGTATGCAAAACTGTAATGAATAAATCCTTTCCATAACTAAAACACAGTATTTATCTCTAAACAAGAACAACCATTGCAATGGTTCTTGGGGGAAAGAAATGCATCACTGTCCATATATTAACAAAGTGAGAGATGTGATTAAATTATTTTGTATATTCCAAAGAATAAGAAGGGCATTTACTTCTTAATATGGGCATCTATGTCTTAGCATAGATAACTTTGTTAATGCTGACAGTCATTCTGTAGGATAGAACGGTTCAGAAAATCTTAGGCATGCATTTGACAGCAAATGCTTATGCAAAATGATGTAAATGAGATGACAAAACATATTTAGTAATACTAATGTCTCTGAAATAATTGAACAACTGTTTCTAAATTATATAATTCAAGAGACAGATTGCGTCTGTACAGGCAGCACAACAGCAACATGTAAGGCAAGTGACAAATAAGAATATGACAATGACAAACAGGTGAGATCTTAGCATATATTCCCATATTCTGTGGGAAAGTATTTGTTCTGACTGCATGGGGAATCATATTGACTAGAATATCCTGTTACAGATGTTATGAATATACAAGGGATGAAACATACAGACAGAAAGCTGTAGATGCAGTTCATGATTTATACTAATTTTAGTTAGTTTTTTAATTTTAATTACAATATAACATTGTTGTTTTAAGAATGTATGAGGTCCAGAGACAGTAGTCATTCAAATTCTGTTGTGGAAAGAAATATTTATTCCATAAGACTACACTATTTCTTCTTTTTTCTTCTTTTTTTTTTTTTCCCCCTTTTAAGCTAGATTTAATAATGGATTCAGCTACAGATAAATGTAATCAATACAGAGACTAAAACTCAACCCATCCCAACAAATTCAGGTAATTAAAAGTTCATGGTAATACTAAGCTTAAATTCAAGCCATTAACCAGAGCAGCAATTTAAAGCTAAACTGCCCATTCTTCCTTCACTTCAATTGTTTCCTGCTTTCTTCACAACAGATTGGAGGACATATTGATCTGTTTGTCACTGCAGCAGCCTTTGATCTATTTAAGGATTATTAACACATTTCCTCTTCAATGTTTTCTTCAGCCTAAACAAGCCCAAGTCATTGCATCTTTCCTTCTGGACATCTTCTCTAGGCTCACCACAATTAATCCTCATCTTTCCTGAAGAACAGTGTAAATTTTGTGAGTTTTGTCATGAAAAGTTCATAACACAATGAGCTTCTTCACAGTTGCTGCTGAAGTTGTTCTATGGGCAGAAGAGAATTTGAAATTCATTACACCAGAGAAAGAGGGAGTCTGTAACTAGTAACCTAATAGTGAAGATGTTCAGCCTTGAGAGCTGTCTAGGCTTACTTTACAGTTAGGGGTGAGTCAGCCAATTCAGGCAGTAGAAGCTTGGGAGATATGTCACGTTAAAGTAGGCACCTACATTTGTTCAACAGACCAGTCTCTGGCCTCTACAAGCTTTGTTACTTAGATCTTCATTGAACTTGAAGGGTGGTTAGAGAGACAACTGCATTTAGATATTTAAATTTGTGTCTCTCTAGTCTAAAGCTGAATCCATCTTCATTGATTATAAAACCTAATAATAATAAAATTATTAATTCATGGGAAACTAGTGGAAGGGAGACAAAGTAGATAAAGGATGAACATCCTCCTAAAATTATTTTTTTAGAATATACTGTGGCCACAATCCCAGTGGGAGTTTTCTATATTTCTACACTCTACATTATAGAAAATTGAAGTACAAAACATACATGTGATTACTTAAGATTCAATATACATATAATTAGAGGGATTAATTACAATATTTCCTTTGTTAGTAGTATCAGCTCCAAGTGAATATGCCATAAATACTACGCTGTATGTGTGACCCTGTGTGTATGCCTAGTGTGAGTGTGTGTCCATAGACTGGAATATCTAACATGCTGTTAGTAGGTCAATTATTTGGTGGGACTATACATACAATTACTGAGAAATTTTGTACTTGCTTTTTCTTAGTACATGCTTTCTTTCAAAAAACAGAAAAATAGTTTTAAGTTAGCTCCACTGTCACTATGTTACAACCTATTCAGAATTGAGTATATTTGGAAATTATCTCCTCCAGATGAGGAATAAATATTTCTTTTGTCAATCAATACACTTGCACAGAATGATTGTGGAGATAAAATTTTAAACACTAGGGGTTTTTTGTCAAGTTTCCATATTGTCAGTAATAGATTTATCTAATGAATGCTTATGGAGGTTTTTTTGCATTTATTATCTACACATATTATAGTTCACCTGTATTGTCCCTTGTTCTGACTTTCAAGTCATCTGATCTGCATAAAAAGATAAAAAATATACCTTATTATGATTTATTCTTTTGTACAAAAAAGCTTATTTTGTTTCTATAAGGCATATAGTCTTGCATCTGGCAAAGTTTTGCATCTGGTAAAGTCTGGAGGAAGAAGCTTGGAATCTTGATAGGTATGAGAGAAGTAAAAACAATAAAAGATTTGAAGGGTGAAAGCCTATAGATTAAATAGAATTACATAACATTGTAAAATATCTCAAATTGCTTTTCGAAGTTACATGTGCCCTGCCTACTGAAGCATAGACAACGCTGTGACAAGTGGAGTGAATGTCCCTGTACCATGCCCTGCAGCCCACCTTGAGCCACTGAAGCATTAGTAACCTCGCTGTTCTTGGCTCACAGCCTCTAGTCTTTGCTCTGTGTTTTCACTTAGAGGAGAAGTTCAGATAATTTACTAGAAATGAATAAAGCTTTGGGTGTCTATTACTATGGGATGATTTTCCTGTGGGTCAGTCACAACTCTGAGAGCAGGTACATATGTCATTTAGTATAGTTTTTTTCCTTCCAGCTTTGGCTGGCTCACTTTTCCTCACCTGCCCTTACCCAGGGAACTGTTCTGAAGAGTAAGAAATGTGCTCTTACACAAAGAGGGGAAAATAGATTCTTTATACACTTTTCCTCTCCATTTGGCCTCACCTTATTTCTGTGTGTGGTTTTGCTTTTAGATCTTACCTGAATTAGTCAAAGCAGTTACAACATTGTAAATATAAATGCATGATTTGCCCTGGTATGCAAACTTGATGGATTACATTCACTGCACAGGTAGTTGGGATAATAACACGCAAAAAGGAGAAAATAGTACACCATTTCTAATAAACACACATATTCTAATAATTTGTTATTTACGTGCTCCTGGTACGGATAACCATTTAAATATATGGTCCTAGGTTCCAGCCCTTTTTAGTAGCATTGCTACTTTTATCTTGTTTGTGTGTCACAGTTTCTTTTCTTGTCATTAATATTTTTTTAATAGAAAGGTCTATGTTTTCTATTTTCTGTTTTTTATAATGCTGAAACTAGAATTGAATGTTATTTATTATAAGTAATACAACAGCTACGTGAAGTGTAGTGATGTAGCTTACAGAGAGACACAAGAGAAAATTGGAGGTATCTATACATTTGTATCTATAAAAGCTTGGAGCTATGAATACACATACATACACACACTCTCTCTCTCCAAAGCTGTATTCAGTTTGGGATGAAGATATTGAGACACTTAAAGCTTTAATATAAAGTATTTGGTTTCATTGTCCTTAAGATAAGAGTCTCATGAGCTAAGACAAGTTCAATAATTTAGCTGAGCTTTATACATTGATCCATCCCTAGCTGTTTAACTCAGATTATAATTATGAAGTAATATATGCTATATTGTATTCACGAAAGGTATTTTGCCTGAATTTATTTTGTAAAAGTTGTAAAATATTATAGTCGATATTTAAAAGTTTTGGTTCAGCACATGAAGTGGTATATTTAGAAAGAAAAACAAACCCCCAGTAATATGAAAAGTCAGCCTTCCAAAATGCTTTTTATTTGGGAAAGGAATCTCATAAACACCACAGTCCTGATTCTTTGTTTTCTAGGTCATTGTGCAGTCATGCAAATTGGATGATATATATTTGTTGAAAATTATTTTGTCCTCTGTGTACATACACAAAAATAATTACACATGATGAAAAGCTGTACAGAATTAAGCCAAATAAACACTTGGATTTTGATAAACAACTTATTTTCCTCTATTTGCACTAAAATGATGAGAGGCAAATGCAGACTTAATAGATATTCACATTCAATATTTTACAATTACAATTTAAAAACATGGTAAATGGAAATGGTTTGAGCAACTAGTAAATTTTGTAGATAATTAATATAGAAAGGAAGACTTACAATGGTAAATAAGGAGAGGGAAGTCTAGAAACTCTGATTCATTAACAGGAAACAAAAAAAATTCAAACTACATTTGAAGAGTTTAATTCATGGATATTTTTAAGGTCATTACTTTCTCTTTATTTTTTCTTTAAATATAAATAAAAATAAAATACATTTGATCAATTAATCAGGAAGCCAGTGACTTAATGACTAATCAGAGGTATGAAAATAATTACATGGAAGAAACAAATAAATTCAAGTAACCGTAAAGCCATAGAAAATGTTTTTAGCTCCCAGCAATACACCCTCAGTCTTTCCCCTCCAAACCCTATAAATTCTATATTTGTAGACTATCAGGACAGTTCTTTTTTTCAGGAAAGAATTTCTGCAAATGACACCTGAGGGACCTGCACTGAATTCCCTTTGCAAGACATCTGTGAACTTGGAAAAGTCCTAACAGCTCTCTGGGAGGGTTCCCTCATATATAGCTTTAGGCAGCTGTGATAAAGGAGTCTACATCACCTGGTCAGCCATTACAATCAACAGAGAAAAACTCTTTTTTAGAGCAGATTCATCTGATTTAGTTTAAATGTCTACTTTTTGAAGAAATAATGTGTCTGTCTCTCGACCACAAAAAGAGCCTGGGATGAATCCCATTTTACATCTCTTTCTTTTGCCAATTGTAAAATGAGGAATGTAGTCCTGTCTTTCTCCTCACAAGAATCATGAGATTTAAATCTGAAGTACTGTGAGTTTCACAGGGTTTATAGATAAATGTTAACCTCTGGACATTGAAATATAATTGATAGATCCAATTATCAACAAATAATTCTGATGTAACAACCCACTAACGAATTACCTATAGCATGAAGACTTATATAGCTTATAAGAGGAGAGACAGAAATGCCAGATTTATAGGGCCATGACAAAAAGGAACCTGAAACTGAATCCCAAAGATAAGTGTGTCCTGAGGTCAGACCTGCTTTTGCTCTTCTACAAATAAATTTAAAGTAAAGATACAGGATTAAAATTGTTTTCAATGTTATGCTAGTGTTGCAAAAGACACAACACTTGCAACAATGCATAAGCAAACCCAAGATTTTATAAATATGTCATGTGGTGAGGAAAAATAAGACTGGGAGCATAATTAAGCAAGCTTGAACAACAATACCACTACTTTTTTTTCTTTTTTTTTTTTCTACTTTGAATTTGCAGTGCCAGCAAAATGCAATATGCAATACAACTTTAACCTAGAACTGCTGAACTTTGTGTCAGCTATTGAAAACAACATCTTTGAAGTTCTTCACATCTTAAATTAGAATTTTGTCTATTTCTTTTTTTTTTAAACTGATATCAATATAGGCTTCATGTTCACTACCAAACCAATGTGTTCTTTCTTTCTTTGATTTATCTGTTTTCACCAAAATATTACAAGCTTTAATTTTTTTCCTTTGTAAAAAGAAGCTGGAGATTAGTCCCTGTATTTCCACTAGGAGACAAAAAGTTGATTTGAACACTGTATTCCTCCCCATGATTCATGATATAGATAGACTTACCTGTAAAAAGAAACCACATTGCTGCATAGCCAAAGTTGCAAAAAGATTCCTAGCTTCCTTCTGAGAAATAAGTCACAGTGCTCTTACAATGAAATTTATATTCTCTGGGAACCAAGAATGATATTTAAAGAAAGCAAAGGAAACATATACTGGATTCACCCAGTTTACCTGGCACCTCAGGAATCACCTACAGGGATACATTTACTCTTTGTTGTGAAACTGATGAGAGGAAATTAGTAATGTTCTGGTATTGTATCACCTTGAAGAGAACTAGACATTTAGTAAAAAAAAATAGGCATTCAGTAAACAAAGACAGGTACTGAGCAGCAAGCTGACAACAACAGGAAATAGTACCTCTATATAATTATTAACGTGTATGTCTTGCAGGCTTTGATTGCTAATCCTTCTACCACAATTAAATATTCTCAGAATAGTTTAACTGAGCATTGCCAACACAATAATCATGTGTCTTCACACATCATAATGTCTTTCACAATGCTGATTTTAAAAGGACTGTAGTTAATACATAAAATATTCCTTGTTATGTTATATTAAAATAAACTCATCTGCACCCAGAGAAAAGAGCACAGAGAGGTAACGACAGGTGGATAAGCCTAAATGATATCTGGCCAGGCTACTGTCAAGCCCATCACAGAAACCATCAGCACATCAAAGGCTCATGTCCACAAGCCCAAAGGAGCACAGGGGCACAAAGGCAGGCAGGAACCCAAATTAAGAACTTGGAGGAAGGGCTGTTCCAGGACACCCTCTTCCCAATGTCCAAGCTTGAAACCCATTAAGTAGAGTCAAGGGGAGCAGCTCTCCAGAGCACCTTTGGGACTGAGGGCGTTCACTGCATAGAGGTATGAGAGACATTATAGGATGTGAGTGTAGGTGTGCAAATGAATGTGTGAGCATTAGTGAAGATCAAGCTGGTGTAGCCAGCGAGGAGGTGAGTGGTCTGGGAGCCAGGGGCGTGTGTGTGTCTCTAAGGGTGAGCTAACTATTGGAGAGACCAGGAGTGTCCCATCTAGCTGCTAGAGAGACTCTGAGGTCTGGGGGTTCAAATGGGAGACACGCTTTTCTCTGTGTGTGTGTGTGTGTGTGTATGTAAGGGTGAGGCACCTGGGGAGGAGCGAGGATGATGTATGGGATTGACTGAGTGTCCATGGTCAGCTGCTGGGGGATTGGGTATGTGTGTGGTTCTGCACCAGTGGTGGCTTCAGGGGTTCACTCCAGAAACTGGGGTGATTGGGATCCAGGGACAGCTACTGAGCAGACTGAATGTTTGAGCCCACCTCCTGGAGGGATCCACATTGTACATATTTACACATGCACATATGTATTTCCCGCTAACAGATCTTCACCTTAATCAGTCAGACAGGGAAGTAGGATGAGGCGATTGGTGCCGTTTGTGTTTGTTTGAGTACTAAGTGTGCCTGTCTGTGTTGGCTCTGTGTGTGTGTATATATATGTATGTACCTATATGTGTATATATACACGTGTATGTGTTCTATGTGTGTATTTGTGTGTGCATGTGCCTACTAGGAATACATGCTCAGCCTTGCTACTGGTTAACCTGGGGGCATGGAGCTGTGGCAATCTCACTTCTGCTGGGCTACCAAACTCATGCCCCACTCCCCCAAGCCCCAACATCCCTAATAGCATCAAGATAGGTTTCCATCCATTTCTTCCTCTCCTGCCAAAGGATGATAATAATGGTAATCTGAAGTTAGGAACTTTTCTTTAAACAATTATCTCTAAATTTGCCTGGGAAATAAAACATAACAACTGATGGGATACAGAGTAATGTTATTTATAGAACACTGCATTGCGTACAAATGTAAAGTAACTGGGAGAACTGGTAGATGCGAGCATCCAATCTCCTATCCCTTATCTGGTAAGGTTTTGTAGGTCATGCGGCTGGTTCTTGAGAGTGAGAAAGAAACAGGGAGAGGAAAAGCCTTGTCTGTCCAGTGCCCTGTATTTTAACTGACTTCCTTCAAAGTATAAATGTTTAAATCCACAAAAAAAATGGGATGCTTACTCATCACAAATAAAAGTGAGAGGCTTAAAATCTTTTTGAGGCATAATGGCAAATGCGCTTTCAGATGTGACCTGAAGGAGAATGGAGGTGGGGACTGTGGTATAGATGTGGTATGTTTAAAAAGGCATCAGGGACAAAACAGTGTATGGACGTCTATGTGTATGGATATACACATGAATGTTTGTGCATATTTTACACACACACATAGAAATTTCTTTAAAGGTACTGCTCACTCATTTCCATTCAGAGAGAAAGTTGTTACAATAGCACTTGTTTTGAAGGAGAAAGACATGTCCATCCGATATACTAGATGATTTCTAAGCTAAAGAAATAATCTATGGTATTAGATATTATCTTCTTAACAGTACTGCTGCTCTGCAATCATTACAAAAAAAATGTAGTGTGCAACAATACACAGAAAACATCTGCAAAAAAAAAAGATACATTTTAAATGGCTTTGTGAATACATGCCCTGCGGTTAGATATAACTGCAGAATTGTGTTTGAATGAAACCTGAGGTGACAGTTGAGGGAGCACACTAATTTAATAACAGTTGATGAATTAAGAAACTGTATTACTTTTTAAAATCACTTAGGAAGTCTCCTCTCAATCCCCTTGGCTGCCTGGTTGATTCTTCTGGACAGCATGTCAAAAAGATTTGGAAACACATGGTCTGTACAAACCACCGTGTCTGGTTTAGCCTCTTTTTCACTTTCTAAAGAGACTTACATCAAAGCTTTATATTTCCATTCCAATAAATATGCTCTGTATGAGAGTTTTCCTTTTGGGACAAAATAGTGCACTTTATCACAAAATTTATTCTACACTGAATACACCTTTAGCATCCATCACTTTTAAATATGTTTCCTTTCAAAAAATAAGAATATGTTAATGACACAAAGTCCAAACAGCCTTAATAGTGATAAACCAGTCCTTTATATTTATGCATAACAGAAAACAAAACTATTTACAAAAATGTACCTTTCCAGGAAAAGCTCTTAATATGGCGGCACAAGCATCTAATGATTAAAGCCAAATACCACAAATATTATAAACTCAGTGTCAGCAAAATGAGTATGGAAGAACTATTTGAACTTTACAGTTGTGGCTTCTAAAATGTTTTCAAAGCAATCAGGGAATGACTATGAATGAGGTAAAAAACCTTACACACCCAAAAGATAATTCCCACCACTCACAAAAACCTTAAGCAAAGTAATTTCAGTTACTTTTTTTATGCATTTAGACCTTTACAGAGTTACCCTTGATATTTCCATTTCCAGAATAGACTATTTCAATGAATTCTTCATGAAGTACAAATGAACATGATGCTTGATCTGGTAAGAAATCAGCACTCCTCTGAGTAGTGGTAGATAATGGGAATGTCATTATGTATAAAAAGACAGAACTTCTGAGACAGGTATTTTTTAATTAAAGAAGCGACAGTAATTATAGTACAAACAAATATGTTTCTATGCAGCACAAGTTCTAGCTCTGATGTCTCATTTGTCAGGGGACACTGAGGCTTAAAAAACCCAGCTAGTACTTAACACTATGAACAACGCTCTAGTTTAAGAGCTCCATGAAAACATAACATTAAATGGAGCACAATACACCTGTTAATTAATTTTCTCTCTTGCTTTTGGAAGTGATTCGAAGAGTCAACAATGTCCTGAGTCATGGATTAAAAGTCTTCTCCCATGAGAAAGACATGAATTCTCTCCTCCTGTAACAGCGGTAATAATGTACTATGCATATATAGTACTTGACCTATGACACTGTGCCTCCCTGTCCAGACTTTAGAATTTAAATTATATTATATACATACATTTATTCACAATGTCTATAAAAAAAAAACAACTTGTCTTTTTTCCCTGGTCCTGTGTGTCTTAAAACTTAGCAATGATTATAATTGTTAGCTATGTAAAAACAAAAATCTCACCATTGATCTAAGAATCCTAGAGCTGAAGTGAAGCCCCTGCTCCAAGGATGCATTAATTGTACTCACAATATTCTTAATAGATGCTTATCCAGCTTCATTTAAAAGCCCTCATAACAGAGATTTAACTGCCTCTCAGCCAGTGTATTTAAATGTTCTGCCACGTTTATTATAAAGTTTAATGGGTTTTTTTAGCTACATTAACCTAATTTTCCCCCATTAAATTTTAAGACCATTATTATTTTCGTATCTTAGAAATTATTCCTTTTCTCTTTACACCATACTTTTATGTATTAAAAGAATGTCACGTTGCTCTTCCATGGTTTTCTCTTCATTAGGATAAACAGTCCAGTTCATTAAATCTTTTCACAGAAATTATATTTTCTAGACACTGATCATCTTTTTTATGTCCTCTGGACTTTTTCCAGCCTTTCAAAATCATTCTTAAAGTATGGTGCACTAACCTGACAATAGGAATTTACTTGAGGCCTTTCTGGTTTTGAATAAACAGGAAGTATTACTATTTGTTGCACATCTGTTTTCTTTACAAAAATAGTCTCCTTTAATCACAGTCAGTTAATGAACCAGTATGAAAATATAAATTTTTGCAAAATTGCTATCTAATAATTTTGGTCTGCTGGTATTTGGATATCTTATTGTTCTGCTTTAACCAAAAAAACCATAATACTTTACCAAGGGATCCAAGGATTTTTTTATTTATATGTAATATATATGCATGCATATATGCTCCTGCATGTCAATATATGTGTGCATGTGTATTTTAGACCATGATCTTTGTCCGTGATCTTTTATTTCTTTCAAACATCTGGTTGTTTTTCCTTCAAATAAGTAAATAAACAGCAAAAATGTGTTCTTCATTGTTATTACAGAGTAAATGTGATCATACTCAAAGAAATGGTTCAGCACTGTACAGTTGCTTTGTCCTACCTTAAGTTTCCCTGTAACTTAAATGAAAAAGGCCTGTGATTCATTGCTGAAGAATCCAGATTCTATCATGGAGCATGAACCGCATTCCCTTTCATGTCTGCAAAGGACCAGCTACACAAATAACATGTTATGTGCCAGGGCAAATACAAACGTACAGATTTTAAGCAATGGAAGAGTGAAGTTTGGGAATTACTGAATTTTGACTGAAATAAATAATAAATCACATCCTAGAGTTAAGCTATTTAATTTAATTTTCAGTCTGCAAATGTACCTTTATGTAATATTATTACCTTATGATTATTGAAGACCATGAAGCTACAGTTTGTTCATTGATATTGCACAGCTGACACAGCTCTGGGATAATGAGTTAAATTCTTGTTATTAGAACTCTGAATTCAAACCTTTTAATGGGATCTTTTCCATTAACCAGAGAAAATGTCATTTGTCTGTCAGATCCCACAGTAAGCTCACAAGGCTAACAGTTAAAAAGCCTTTGCTTTCTTTTTTTTTTTTTTTTCTTTTTTTTTTTTTTTCCCCTCTTTGCTATAAGCTGTAAGAAAATCTCTCTGGAGACATTTAGAAAAAGGAATGAGCAGTGCTTTTACAGCTTTGGTCATTTAGGTTAGCTTTATCAAAGGGTCTTGGAAAATAAAGAAGAACCCAATGTAAGTTTGTTGCCCCTTTGTTTTTCCTATTCAGCTCTGCAAGTCAAGAGGAACAAACACCAAAGACATAATTTATTTTTCTTCTCTCTCCCACATTCATATGGACACAATCACTATACAGAGGTGAAGGAAAATAAAAGGCTCATCCTCTCATTTCAGGGACGTTTTTATTCCATACATATTAAAAAATCCATTTTACATAAAGGCAGACTTTGACAAAATACTTATTTATTAGAGGGATATTCAGTTCCTACAATGTCTTTGCTAGTACAAATGAACAAGAATACGACTAGTGTTACAGTAAATATTAATAATCATGGAAATTTACTAAATTTGCTATTTAAACTCTCAAGGACTGTACTTCAGGAATAGCAAATCTTTAATACTTCCTTTAATATATTAAAATGGCAGGCCCCGGTCCTGCACTTGCTCAAGTTCTATCCCCTATGGGTTTTCTGGATCAGTAGAGTGCATATATACTAATATATAGCACTATGCACTAATACCTAATATCCTATACTAACTACAGAGCATTCATAGATTTCCGTGTGCTTTACAGCCATTTAAGAGGGCAGGGAAGAATAATTTAGTGTCTGAGAAGACAATCACATGGAAGTAAAAAGTAATAGTATTAAAAAGTCCTATTCATAGATGATAAGGTTCAGCTGTTTCTCATTAGTACTGTAATTTTTTTGGTTTTTGTTAAAACTTACTTTGTTTAGCAGATTAAATTTCAAGAACAGAGAGCCCTTAGGCATTTTTTCTTGTGATTTAACCCTTGCACAGCCTTTTCTTAGAAGGATTACCTTTGTTTCCACTATACCTCAACATCTATGAGGCACTCCACTGCATGTATGAATAGAAGTAGCTCTTCGTCTGAATAACACAAAGTACAGTCCTGCCATTTTTTGGAAAATGAGATTCTAAGAGAAAATGTAGATGAGTAATATAAGCTATGGGGAAATACAGACTTTTATTTCTTAAAAGTCATCTTGGTAACTTAAAAAGCACTATGTATAAAGGGGAAAATATTCTTGCTCTGGAAAAAATTGGAAATCATTAAACATTAGTTCAGGAAAAAATACCACTGTAGCAAACCCACATTTTTTAATAAATGAAACAATAAATAAAAATAAATAAATGTGTAAAAGAAAAAAGCTGTATGCCTTATGGCTTAATGTTCCTGCAGAACATATTATAAATTGAGCTCTTTGAATGAAAATAATGGTGCCGATTATAACATTTTCAGCTCTCACTCAGTTTTGCTGATGAGAGACTGGTTAAGGTATAGCATAAAAGCCAATCTGTCTAAATGCTATCTCGGTGCTTAAACCTTACTTTTTATTTCTGCATTATATGTATTACTTAATTTTATTGATGCCTACCTGGCTGTCTACTTCACCAGAAAGTTTTCTGTGTCTACTCAAATTTTGTTATAGGCAAAAGGGAACACATCATAAGCACAGAGCGGAGAATTTATTGTTATTCCAATTAATGTTTTAACTGTTCAAAGGTCTAAATTATCTAGTACAGAAAATCCTCACTAATAACACAGGTTGATTATCAAAGCAAGTGGGGGTCCTAGTGTCAGTAGTTGGAGGTGCTGTAGCCCTCTGGATCTAGGGAGGGTCCAACATACCCTGTAATAATTTTAGGTAGTTCTGGGATTTCATCTTTGATAATACACCTAATATGCACTACCAACTGTGAAGAAAATATTTAATAACTGTCACACATTTTTCTTTCATACAAACAATCCAAATTTGTTACCAAAGATGGAATTCTTTATCGAACTTCCTGAATTTGAAGCTTAACCTGTTGATGGGCCAGACGACTTGTGTATACCAATGCATGTTTACTAGGAATGATTGACAAATATGTGTAATGGCTGCTAGAGTAGAAAAACTGACCATCACTACACCCACAGCTTAAGAAAGATTAATAGGGAAATAAGTAGAGAAACACACATATGTCCACAGCAGATAGATGCTAGCAGAGCAGCTCTTTTATTGCCCCTCAGATTTTTTTCCTGTTTTGTTGGTGGTAGCGGGAAAAAGAATTCCCTTTAGTAAATGTCTCACAGATAATGCTGAAGACTTGGTCAGAGGATAATGTTCAAATGGAAATGAAGAAACAATTATGTAACATTAATACAAGAAACAGCTTCCTCTTTTATGCTCCACAGCAGCTGGTCTTAAAAAAATAGGTGATCCAAATGTTACTATGCTTAGTTCACTGTTTTTGATCTGTAATTCTCCATTCTCTTTTCTAAGTTATATAGAAAGTGCTAATATCCTCTACAAGCAACAAGTACTAAAGTAGAAGGTGTTTCTTCATGTTACTAAATTATTTCCTCTCAGATCTTTGAAATATCCTCTTGAATACCCATTTTTACATGATTTTAAATCCCTTGGTAATTGTACTACTGACAGTATACTGATGACATGGTATTTCCACTGTAACAAAGTTTCTGTGGTGCAATATGCAAATTGAGCAGAAAAGAACTAAAATCACTGTCTTTGTACAAAAGGTCAATAATAAATTACAGATAAATCATTGAATTGTCATTATACTTATCATTCCTTCATATCAAGGAACATTACATAGTTTTTATGACTTAGATACTCTAAAAAGAAGAAAAGAAAAAACCCAGACAGATCCAAAACCACCAAAAACTGAAGAAAAAGGACAAGCTCTTACACATAAGCTGACTTTATATTTTCCTAATAAAAAAGTTAGACATTTCTCAGTAGTTATCATCTGTCTCATGCCATGAAATTTTCTCTAGACTAGTTAGAAGGGAATTGCAGTGAAAGATTTTGATCGCAGCCTGTTCCAGGTTGTGGGAATCAGGGGCCTAGCTCTTTCATCTATCACGTGAACATTTAAGTACATGCTGCAAGTCATCTCCTTTATGATCTCCTTTAGTAGGTTGGAATAATCACCTGCTACTAATCCAAGAGCAGCCACTTCAGAGGATTGCAGGCCTGGCAGTCGGTTGTTATGAGTGATCCTAGTCAGGTGTGCATTTTAAGAGTATGGCACCCAAACCTAGTAATTTGTATTCTTATATTAGGTTCATGAAAACTGATAATCTTTTGTTATGTTTCACACATAGTTGGTCAAATAGAAAAGTTTGAACTTCAACTTTGTTTAAGCTTGTACCAAAACAGAAAACAAAATAGCAAAATATTTATGAAAAGTTGTTCACAAATATGTTCAACTTTAAAAAAAAAAAAAGGAAAAAAAAAGTATGTAATTCCTAAAGTGAAACATTCCATTTAATTTTGCCTGATCCAATTTTGGCTATTACAGCCACTGAAACTCATATCAGAACTGCCATAATACTCTGCCATCTTGCAGTCTGTATTTCCAACACTCCTATTATTTTTGTGTGGCCAGGCCTTCCAGCAATCAAGCTAGATGGAAAATTGAAAAGATATAATAGAAGGTGTGGCTCAATGAATATACTTTTTCAACAGAAAAAAAAAAAAAATCGTAGGCTCACCTCTTACAATTTCCATAAGATTTTATGAAAGATTAGAGGTGGGTAATGTCAAAACAGAACAGTCTGACAAATTGAAATATTTAATTATTGACAACCTTGTTCAACTGAAAAAAATTAGGTGTTATTTTTGGCAAAACAGTCTTCCTGTGTGAAACACTGAGGGTTTTGAAAACACATTTTTTCCATCAAGCTGTACTTTGATAGAAAATTCCCAGCCACCTTGAGCTGTAATTCCTTTTCTTCCCTCCCCCCTCATATAAATATTACTTTACTTGTTTGCATTGTGATGCTTTTACCCCAAAAGAGAAAAGAACCCAAGTAATGAGTTATACACTATCAAGTTTTTTAGGACCTTAGACATCTGTTTCATTTTAAAAGCCCCCAATAGAGACTGCACCATTGTCCAGTGGTGAGCTACAATCACCTAGAAAGATGCCACCTAAAATTCACAATTTAAATTTATTTGGGCAACAGTTATACATATATTAAAAAAAGAAAAGAAAAAACTGAAAAAAAAAAAATAGAAGCAAAACAGATGTTGAAGAGAAATATGATCAGCTATGCAGAGAGCAATGAATCAATACTTGAAATGTTTTTATCTTCTTTCTTTACCCTTTTTTTTCTTACTGACTTATTTCTTTGGGATTTGTTTGTTTGGTTTTTTGGGGTTTTTTTTTTGTGGTTGTTTTGATTAATTTGATTTGCTTATGTTTTTCAGTCCTCTTTTGGATCTTCCTGTTAGAAGTAAGACTGAGGATTCACTGCAGTACTAACAGTATACTATGTATACCTGTGCATTAAATCAGTTATTTTCCATAGTCTGTTTAGGCATTTCTTGTCTGAAAAAACTTTTTATGGGAAGGAAATTTTCAAATCTTTGTGGTAATGCATTGTCATATGCAGGTAGAAAACAATCACATTTTGATTGACATTAATATCAAAGAATTACTTGACTAGTGTCTAATTTTCAACTTTTAAATTGTAGGAGTAAGGAGCGTTTTCGCACCCATTTCTGAAAAACTTCTGAGCTCTTATGTCTGTGTTTAAACTCAAAGTAGTAGTTGTTTTATTAAATTTTTATGGATGATTCTCTGTGGTTATTTTAATCATTTGAATCTTTCACTTCCTCCTCAGGTGGCTAAATAATTGCTCTTGTAGAAACACCTCCAGGTTTGTACTATCTTTCAGGGGTTTAATTTACAAGATTAATATAATACAAAACTATCATAAGAATGGAAATTATTAGGAATTTTTATTTAAAAAATTCCATAAGAAGTCAATAAACCACTTCTAGTTATAGTTATGTTTCAGAAAATTGGTTTCCACAGTAATCCTACACAAGTACATACTAAGAACTTACTAACAGCCATCCTAGGTCAAATCAAAGATCCATTTAGTATCCAGTCTCCAAGAATGACTAAAGTACATACCTAGAGAAGAGTATAAGGAAAATATCATTGCATGCATTTTTGCTTTAAATCTCTATGGAAGCATCTGGTTTCAGGTAATAGATAACATACTGTACAAGGACTGTGAAAAGGCTGATTACTAATTAACACTAGCATGAAGCACTGCACTTAAACCAAAGAGGTCTGATATTCTTTCCACTGTTCAGCATTAATATTGCCCATATGCTCTTTTCCTTAACAATGCACTCTAAGAAAACACAGGATTTGAAAGTTGAAGAAAAGAGGCATGATCTATTTTCTGAGGTATTCCAAAGTCCAACTAAAACCAAAGAGATTTCCATTTGAGAGAATATATATGGATAAATAAGTCCTTTTAAGTAGTCCCATTGAATACTTGCATGACATGTAAAGGAATTAATATGTTTTCTAATATTCAACTTTCTTAAAGAGTTCTCATTATTAGATTTTTGTTGGGGAAAAGAAAGTGACACCTACAGTATTACCTGCAGTGTTTCATGACCCAAAAGAAGATGGTAATAACCAAGAATATTAACTGATGTGAGGGATGATAATCAATGTGTAATAAATTATCAATAAATACATCTGTGGTGATGTGTTTATTGGAGAAAAGTATGCTTACTTCAATTGTCAAAGCCTAGAAATTTCATATTGTTTAAAAATTCCATTGCTACAGTTGCAAATCTGATCCTAGCTAAGTGGCAAATTAAGCTGAGGAAACAATAAAAGCTGAGTGTACATCCAATACCACCCAGGGAATAGAGCAAACAAACTGAAAGGAAATCTTTTTAGGATAATTTGTTAGGTATACTGATTCTAAATACTGCTTAACTATACTAGGTATCTTTTTTTTAGTAGTATCAAGGTTCCCCATGAGGTTACTGTTGCCAGAAGCATCATAAGCAAATTGGAAAAACAGCCTCCCAAATCCTTGACTGTAGAGCTAAGCAAATTGTCATATGATTTTTAACAATCAAAATCTATTTATATCAAATAGAGTTGATTTTTAACAATCAAAATCTATTTATATCAAATAGATCCTTATTTGACTAAATCAGTTAGATTTAGAGAAGCACCTTGCTCCAACTGCTGCTTCATAATTTGAAAGATTCAAAGTAGAATTTTTTTTAAAAAATATTTTAAATGTAAAATGTACATTAATCATATAGTGCATAATAATTTGGCCTTCTGACAAATAGAATATATAATGTAAGAACTGTTAAAGCCTGGAAGATCCTTTGAAAAAGTAAGATTATCGTTACCTTTGAAATGTGTGGAGAATTACACTAGTATGTCAAGAAAACAGGGTTCATTAATTCAACTAGTACAGAAACAGATCACTCTTCATGAGTTTCAGATAGTTTCAGCATTTTATTTAGAAATTTGAAGTCACCTGTCATGTAAAAAAAATAGTTCTAACAATAAACTTAAGTAACCACAGTTCACATGCATTCTGACCAACATCGGAGGAGGACTGTTTAATTTGATGCAGCATTGATATTACTGCTTCTCTGTGTCTTACAGAAGTTAGTTGAAAGCTTTTATTTCATGACAGTGTTTGATGAGTATTGCCTTTTCCCTTAACTTCATATTCAGCAAGCCTATGTATAAAAGAGAAAGGCTCTTCTACTTTGCCCTCAAAAATCTTTTGCAGAATCATATTAGAACCACAGATATTTTGCCTGGAAGGGACCTCTGGAGGCTGTCTAGTTCAGTCTCCTGCTTTGAGCAGGACCATTGCTTCCTCTAGACCAGCTGTGACTTTGTATAGCAAAGTCCTGAAAATCTCCTGGGGACTAAAGTTCCGCAGATACTTTGGGTAATGTATTTCAGTGCTGCACTACCCCTCCTAGTGAAGAAGGTTTTCTTATTATTCAAATATCTTTTAGGTATTTACGACTGATATTGACCTCTATAACCTATGTTGTGATCTTCTTTACATGCTTAGCTGTTAGAAAAAATGAGGGGAAAAACCAGACACATACCTTTCATTTTTTCAGGAGACAATGTCATGGGAATCTTCAGAATAATTTTTATGAAGTTAACATATGGTTGGTTCTAATAGTTAAGAACAGTCACTAGTCTTGTCTACTTCCACTTCATGCTGGCTGGAAAAAGACTTGGTGCAGCAACACTCCTAAGTTTTTGCTCACTTTTTTTTTCTATATACATCTGTGCAGACAAAACTATAGTTTTCTAAGATGATGATGCATAACTCCAGATCCAAAAGACATCATTCCTTAGCTTTAATGGCCCTTGGACCAGGACACAAATCAAAAATGCAGAAGGCATAATTTTCTTTACAAGATTGCTTTTATATAGGAAAATAATAAAGCTTCTTTTTATTCTGTGATAATTTTTATGAATAAAAATAATCATGGAATCTGAGTCTGCAAGAAGTCCAGTTGACTTCAGATGACACTTCAGTGCTTAGAGCAGTGATAGATTTCAGCCTATAATAAACAATTACTTTAGAATCTATAGAACATGATTCAGCCTTCATAATATCATGTATGGCAGCATGAAGATAGCTATCCTCAGTGCAGCATTTCCCTTCAGGAGATCTGAATGCATGAGCAGTCAATACACAGCAACACCACCTCCCCCCAACTCTTCTGAAGTGATATATTACTTAAAGACACTTACATAACACATGAGGCAGTTAAAATCTCCATATCTTAATCTTCATTTCATGATATCTCATGGAATCCTTTACCTTTTGTGAACAGTGGCATCTAAATGCTACCTTTCTGGTTTATTAATGTTTTACATTCATCCTTAAGGGTTGCACTTGATGATCTTGAGGGTCTTTTCCAACCTTAACAATTCTATGATTCTATGATTAAATCATATGATACAATGCTGCGGAATATTAAAGACCTTGGGTCAGATCAAAAAAAGCAATCTAAATCTTTAAGTATTGCTCAAAAACTCTTCCTCTGTAACACCTGACCTTAGAAGTTTTCCACTGTCCTCCAAGTACCCAAAGATCCAGGGTGTCTGGATGCCCATAAACTAGCCCAGAATTGGCAGCCCGGAATCTTGCATCTTATCAAGTTTCATAAAGATTTGAGAGGATCTTTGGGGTCTGATCTAGCAGATATATTCAAAGGATATTTGGCACACAGGATCTTTTAAAAAAGTGCAGTTGCAACAACCTTCCACTTACAAAAGAACATGATTGCATAGACTACTAGTTAGACCAATCGCTTCTGTTAAGAATGTCATGCATTTAATTGTTTCAAGTCTGAACTTCTTAGATAATTGCATCTCATATGAACTCTGTGAACATACTGCACAACAGGGATGGGAATCCATAATACTCTACTCCCCAAAAAGTGCATATAACAAAGATACAAAAGAATTCATCTTCTTGTTTGGTCTCCTTGTCTAGGAAACGTGCATTTTTTTGCACAGCACACTACACAGGTTCAGCAGGAAAAGATGGGGTGAGTGTCAGATTATATTTGTCCGTATTATTTTTTTAATATGTCTTAGTATGGAACCATTTAATACGTATTTAACCCAAACGTGTCATTATGCAAGTGTTATGTTGGTTTTGAATTTTAAAACATGCAAAAATGCTGAGATGTCTCTTAATTTAAAACTAAAAATAATACTAACTTTTATGAGCTAACAAAATAAATTTTAGAGTTTATTTTAAAGTGCAAGCTTATGCTAATATTCCATAGGATTTCTGCATATATAAAAAGTTTCAGACTTCATTCTGTTTGAACAATTAATTTTCTACTCTTCTGTAGTTTATTTGGTAATAATTACAACCAGAAGAATTTTAAAAATTCTTAACTTGTAAAATAATTTATCTCAAAATGAAATAATCTGGATGAATTGATCTACAAAGGCAAACAGCTGAAGTTACAATAAATAATATTTCTCCTTGAAATATGTAACTAAGTTGTTTTTCTTTTCCATATTCCATCATTCCATTGCATGAACTAAAAGTAATAGTAGGAGAAGAAGTAGTCCTTCCAGTAGTAATAGGAGGAACATACTGTGAATATTTTGAAGTTATTGCCTTAAAACACAAAACTTGGGTAAATGTTTTATGAAATGTGCTGTGCACATGTACTTGCACTCCATCTTGGTGAAGCTGAATAAGTAAAAAAAAAGTTCTTCATTGCATCTTGCTTTCATAGAGCTGAGCAGCATCTGGAGTTTTACTTTCTTCCTTGAGGTTAGCTGCTTTCCATTAGACTGTGGCCCTTAAGAATTTGTTCTGTTGTGTCAAAAAGCCAAAGCTGACTGTTAGGAGATGTGCAAGAAAGAAAACACCATGCTATATCTTTTCAGTGTGGCGATTAATTTCCCCATATTGGTTCCAGCTACAGTTCACTTATGTTTCAAGGAACGAAAGGATTTGATACCAACTGCTCAAACAAGATCAAGAATATCATAAACTTCAGAAAATCAAAAAGAGACAGGTCTTTCAACTTATAATACAAGATCACTAATAGATCCATCTTCCCTGGCTCAAATCCAACAGAATGCACCAAACACCAAGTCCCAAAGGAACTGCTGAAGGCAATGCACACACTGCAAAACCTCTCAAAGGAGTAGGTTTCAATTGCAACAGTAGATTGTACTGCCAGAGGGCTGTCTATGGCTGAGCAGGAAATTCATTAATGGAAATGAAGGTATTCTATGTTGGGGAGCACAAGAGAAGAGAAACATGCTAGTCTTAAGTAAGTTTCTCAGCTGATCTTTTGAATTAAGAAGAGTATTTGATTGTTTTTCTCCCTCATGATGATTTCGGTGCGTCTACGTGAAACTTGCAGATTGTGTTGGTGTGACTGATAAAGTATATTACTGTAGACAACGTCATCCTCAGAATTATAATCCAGAATCCCTTCTGATGATGACTTTGACATTCATTCTCCATTTTTTCTCTTGCCACTATTACTTTATCCTGTGAAATAATTTTTTATTTGTGGTAAATACTCTTTTTTATTAACACACCAGAAATGGACCTTTATAAGATGGTTTGCCACCCCAGTCAAACTTATCTTTTCAGTTTAGCATACTATACAATTAGTAATCTCTATGTAGGTAAGTAAGTGGCACACTGTAAACATCATCTGTTTGGGGTCATATTAGGGATTTCTTTGTCATGCAAAGAGGGGCCAAAACCTGATCCTCAGATTCCAAACAGAGAAACAATGACTGCAGGTGAAAAAGTTTTGGATTCAAATACGGTAACTTTGACACATCACTGACAAAAAGTATGAACTCATTTTCAGTCTGGAATTTGGTTACAGAAAGGTTGATCTGTCATTCTAATGGAGAAGAATGTGTGAAAAAATTAGACCATTTCTGAATAGGCAAATAACCTAATTTACATGTAAATTTACAGGTTTTGTTGGAAAGGTTTTTTGGTGTGAGGGGCTGGTTTTTTCTGTTCAGAAGCTTGGAGATGCATCACTGCAAGTAATATATTCAAGTATCAGTACTAAAAGTCTGTATGAAAAATACCTGTAGCAGGAAGAAAAAGAAAGAGAAATACATTTCACTTTTATGAAGTTGAAAATAAAAAAAACAGTTTAAAAGAAAAAAGTTCAATAAATTGCTTTAATATCTGTTTATTTAGGGAACAGGTCTATAGTGTTATTTAATATATTTTCTTCACTCAAATGTGAGAGGAAAAATGGTAGTGTTGGTTACCTTGAGGTACCCTAACAACAATAAAATAGCTGCCACGTACACCAGTGTGCTTGACAAAGCACTGTTCTCGCACTCAATTAAACTATTGTGGTGACAGGAGAAAAATGGATCTGTGTTGTTGCAGACTGTCAAACATGCTTTGCCTTCCAACCTCCATTATTCTAACTAAGTGAAATGTATCAAACCACTTAACTGTGCCTGTCACTGGAAAAAAAAATGAGAATATGAATTTTACAAAAAAATTGAATACCTCTCCCAACTTTCTGCAAACACCAATAACATTAAGGACATTTCTCATTGTTATAATGAAAATGTTCCAAGGAACTTTTAGAAACAGATATTGCATCCTTCTTTCTTTGTACGTGATACCTTCCTTATGTCATGACTTTATTTTTATCAGCAGATATTGATATTCTTCAGCTGAAGAATAATCATATAAGGCCAAATTCTTATCCCTTTTTGTTATGGCAATACAAAGGTTCCTCATAGCTGGAAAATCACTGTCTGAGAATGTTATTAAGAGGTAAGACTATAGGCAGACCCCTCTTTTCTCATCATACAAACTTTCACTACATGGCAGTCCAGTAAGGACAGATGATAGGAAAGTGGATTACATGCCACATTCTAGTGACTGCTCAATACTGCAAAACCACTTACAGTGTTACAGACTGCCACTGAGTACAGTTGCCCTTATATAATGAATGACGTGAATCTCCCTGCTGAGGAAATCTAAAAGCTAAAGCTTTCTTTAATTCTGCTGAGTGATGCTCTGATACAGCTGTGTAACTGATTGCTGACATGAATTTAGTTCGCTCTTCTTTCTGATGCTTTAAGACTGCAATGAAGAAGAATGTTTTGCCATACAGTTGTCCTCAACGTTCTGCCAAGTAACTGTTAGCAGTTAAGCAAAGTGACATCTGTGCATGTGGCAATTGTCTTTAGTCTGAAGCTATTTGTCTGAAATCTAAGCCTGAGGGTCTGAATCATCATTTCCCTGCATCTTGCCAATTGCAGGGTATTATTTTTACATCCATTTTTTACTAATGGGAATAACTACTGAAATGAAAGACACTGAAATACTAAACTCTGTTATCAAGTACCATGTATATTTTTGTTCTATTTTTTTTCTCTACACTAATTTGAGATCTCTGAGAATTCAAAAAAGGGCAATATTAGCAGGTTTGATTCAATATTCAAAGCTTTCTTGTGTCACTTCCATTGACTGAATTCAATTTTTCACTGGATCTTAATTATTTCAGATAATAGTTACTTAGATTTTTTTTTTTTCTGTGTGAAACTAAATTGTTTAAATGTAGACAACTACTATAACTTTGATGCTTTAAGCCATCCCACCTGGGATCCAGTTGCTCCTCCAGATCAGGGCATGGTTTTCCATAGGTTCTGTGGCGTGTCCATGAAGGCCATTCACATGTCTTGAATATGCAAGGACAGCTAAAATAACACTAGATATCTAAGATAATGTAAAGTTAATGTAGCTGCATTTTCCTTTTTGTCTCACCCTTACCTGCACAAGTAATATTTAACATTATCTTTACTTGTCTGGAATAAAGATAGCAATGAACGAAATATGTTGTCACCAGATCTACTCTTCCTAATCCTCCTAAATACACAGGTTTTCTGAACTAAATTATTCTCAGTCATAGAAAGAGGAAATAATATTTATTCTCTAATAACTGACATTTTGATTTTTGGAAGCCAAGAAGTTTGACTTCCATAGCAAATTGATGACACCTCGAAAATATTAATAAGGAAGTTGATTTGTTAACAGAGACAACATGTGGTCAGATCCTCAAATTACAGAAATTAGTATAGCACCATCAAAGTCATTATCTCTACGTAAATTTGAAAGAACTGAGAATTTGACTTTCGTATCTGGTATAGGAAAATTTTCTGTCAGAAACTTATATACAAAGAATATGAAGAACTCACATTTGTATATACAAATAGGTAAGACATCAACAGTAAGCTGAACTAAAAAATATATCTTTTTACTTTGAGTTTATCAAGATTTCAATGATAAGTTCAGCATACATATGTAGACATGTAGTAATTAAGCTGATTTTTTGCTCTACAAATAGAAATTAAAAAAAGTTCATGCATAGTCAGTTTACAAAAGATTTGCTTGGAAGAAGATAAATGCAGGTCAGAATTTGTGTTTTGGCACCATGTCAGCCATGCACGGAAATTGAATGGCCTTACTGCACTCTGGACAAGATACTTCTGTCCACATGACAAGAGTGAGAAGCATTGTGTTTAATTCCCAAACAGTTCTAAACTTGTGCATGCAGAAGTTGCTGCCTTCTTTAAAAAGTGACCTTTAAGAAAAAGACATTTAAAAAAATCTTTATTTCTTTTTCATTGATAGAGAGCAGTTCCTTGATTTGCTTGAAAGGCAGCCAGGAATAAACTTTTTATTTTCTTGTGAGTTGAAAAAAAATAAAAAATTATACAGAATAAATAGTAAATATAAACCTAGCTAGAATTCATTGCAAAAATAAACCTGCAGTGTTCTACTTTTTTTAACCTATTTTCTTCTAATTTCAGAAATTATAACAT
This sequence comes from Theristicus caerulescens, assembly GCA_020745775.1. Taxonomy (NCBI): domain Eukaryota; kingdom Metazoa; phylum Chordata; class Aves; order Pelecaniformes; family Threskiornithidae; genus Theristicus; species Theristicus caerulescens. The sequence continues at coordinate 81,285,107 of CM036559.1, read as the reverse complement.
ATTTTTGTACAAACAGCTAAATACTATTATTCTTCCTCATGTGTGTGTATTGTTGCAGTTATACTGTCTGGGAGTTGCTTTTGGGTAGGGTGGGAAAGGACCTGTATTTGCACTTGGAAGTTTCTAGCCACAGCAAACTAATTTCCTCCAAGAATATTTAAAGCCAGCACAGAAGTTTTTTTTAGATATATATACATATAAATCAAACTTATTAAACACAGTAACATATTTACAGCTGATTCTCAGTAGCTTTTCAAATTGCCCAGGCTTATGAGTTGAAACACCAGTGATGCACAATATTTTATAGCAGCAGCTCAAGAAAAGATTGTCCAAACTTAGGTAAAGCTATCAGATAGGGAAAGTAGCAAAAAGCTTGCTTTTTTCTTCATTGAAGATGTCGGGTAAACATAGTTACATATTTTTCCTTCCACATATTGATACAGAATGCACATGATGAAGTTCCTTATAAAATACTTAAATATTTGCAGGCTCTGGGTGCATACACAAAAATCTTTTCTTTTTGTGTTTTTTTTTTTTTCTTTTTTTTTAACTGACATTTAGTATGACAACATTTCAACTCCTTTCATATTTATTATAAGGGTATGTTAGGTGTAGTTGTAGACAGCGGTCATGTATGTAGTGCATGTACTAACCTAACCAATACACTCTAACCTTATAACTACGAACACAGGTGTTTTTTAAAAATAGAATATAATTAAACTGAGGGGAAAAAGAAAGAGTAAAGGTAACAAATATTTTTCCATAGGTTGGGTACAGAATGGAGAGTGCCATACACACCCTTTTAAAATGTTGAGGAATGTTGCAATAAGCAATCTTCTTCCCACAGTTCAATCACACAAAGTTCATGTTTAACTTGGGGTGAGACATATTGCCTGCACACAACCCCATGGCTTCCCACAGTGATCCCTGAGGTTTTTTTTGCTAGGATTACTGCTGTGCTTAAGTTCTGACTGTTAACATGTTATTATAAGGCACTTTTGTCGATAACGGTTCCAACTCAAAATAGAATTACAGAAATTCAGCCCCAGCCAAGCATATTATCACTTCACGTTTGCTGCTCCAGGACTTCCAAGTAGTCAGGCTCAGCATGTAAATTAGCTTTGAGTTCAAAATACTCATTTTTAGTTTGTTCTAGAAAAACCTTTCTTGGCCTGGAGTACATGAGTGTCTCCATTAGCTTCAGCTCCTCATGTGTTCCAGGATAATGAACTTCTATGTCAGGCTGAAGCTGGACAATATTTTTTCTTAGGTACTCTGTGATCCCTAGTTGCTGCAGTTCTCTCTCTTTTTCAAGAATGTTTCTATACAAGCAACTGGCATCCTGAAAAGACAGAAATTCAGCAGATGATTGATCTGTAGCCTTATATTTGACATTTGAACCTGTAAGAGGTGAACTGTTCTCTCTTTCCAGGAGACTTCTGCGGAGATGTTTGGAATCGTTAGCTTCCTTCTCACTTGCCTCCTCCTGTTGCTCAGTATGCTTGGGGCTGAAGGATGGGCTGCGGTAGACCTGAACCACGGGAGTAACCATCCGTTGCTCATAGAGAGTTGCAGCTGGGCGCTCCATTGTGTGGTGTGTTGTCTTATGCCCATACATGCTGTACTGAAGGTGAACTGGGCTATTATCCCTCATTTGTTCTTCCGCTTGTTTCTTTTTGCATCTTCGTCGTCGATGCAGAACAAGAACAACTATTCCTGCTGCACAAAATACAATAGTTATAAACACAATTAGAAGTCCTAATATTAGAACAGAAAGTGGGACAGCATCTGTAAGGGACCGCAGGATGGTGTCTGCAGTGTTGGTAGTAGTAGAAGAAGTTGTCACAACTACAAAATTGGCATGAGTTGGTAGGGCAGGGCTGTTGATTAAACTTGGACACAAGACTTCACTGTTCAGGGATTTCAGTTCTTTTTTTGCTAGGTGTCCTGGAGATTTACAAAAAATATCACCCATCATTGTATTCTTATTCAGTTTTTGTATCCATCTTTGGAGCCCAACTGAATCACAGGAACAGTCCCAGGGGTTGTCTTCAAGTTCAATTTGTACCAGCATATCCAGTTCATCCAAGACATTTCTCACAGGCAAATGAGCAAATTGATTTGTTTTCAGATTTAGTCGGGTGAGTGGAACACCTGAAAAGATATGGGGTGGCAAAGTCTGCAGAAGGTTGTTATTTAAGTAGAGGACCTTAAGTTTTGGCATTACATTAAATGTACCTGGCAAAACTTCTTTGATGGCATTATATTCAAGGTACAAGTATTCAAGGTGTTGAAGGCCAAGGAACAGATTCTGACTTAGCTTTGTAAGGTGATTGCCATTGAGATATAATTTCTGCAGTCTAGTCAGATTCATAAAGGACCCTTCCTCAAGGATTTCAATGCGATTGTTCCCCAGGTGAAGCATTTCCAGGCTGGCATAGTCCAGAAGATCTGATTTCAGTAATGTCTGAATAATATTTCCAGCTAGAATAAGCTTTTTAGGATTTGGAGGAGGGGGTCCTAAATCAGACAAGCTTTCAATATTTCGCTCCTGGCAGTGCATGAGAACTCCTGAGAGCATATGGCTGGTGCAGTGACAGGGGACGGGACAATAGATTCCTGGAAACTGAGTAGTAGGCTTTGAAGTATGAAGCACTAAACTTGGTTCTTTAGTAGGAGCTTTCAGGATAGGAATCACTTTAGTTGATAAATGACTATCACTGATAGAGGGGGTTACAGCCAAGGGCAGCGACCCTGAAGGATCTTCAAGTTCATTGACAGGATGAGTGGGACAAAGTGATTCCTTTTTTAACCGGCTTAAGATGCTGCCTTTGATAACTGGAGGACTATTGCATACAACATCACCTATTATTGACTGAGGAGGCATGTTTTCTAGCCATATCTTCAGCTGCAGCAAATCACAGTTACAGGCCCATTTATTGTCTTCCAACTGAAGGTCTAGTATTCTACCAATATGCTCCAAAAAGCCAACATAGGGCAGTGTCTGTAACTGGTTTCCACGAAGATCTAAATGGGTCAATGGCACAAAACGAAATACGTTTGGAGGAAGATACTCAATGGCATTATCATTCAAAATAAGCACTTTAAGCCTGTTGAGTTTGCTAAAGGCACTTGCTTCAATCACTGTGATGAAATTGTTGTCTGCTTGAAGAAACTCCAAATTTTCCAGTCCATGAAATGTATCTTCTTTAAGTGTTTCTAAAGAATTGTGATTGATATGAAGTTGCTTAAGAAGGCTGAGACCATTGAAAGCCCCAGGCTCAATATCTGCAATATTATTAAAACCAAGATGTAGAGAGATAGCATTAACAAGGCCAGCAAAATCATTCACATGTAATATAATCAGGCCATTGTTTAACAGATTAAGATGGAAAGGCCGTGATGGTGGGACATTTATTTCTGATACCATCTTGATGCCTCTTTCTTCGCAATTTATAATCATGGTATCATCTTTTTCTTCACACGAACACAAACTCTGACAAGACCCTCTAACTGCAGAAGAAGAAGGCTGTGACTGGAAAGGATCAGATGCAACCACAACTGAATATAGAATAAAAATCCAGAGCTTCATCTTGCCCAGCAGATTCTATAAAAAAGGAAAAAGAAAAAAAAAAAGGAAAAAGGAAAAGTAATAGAGTTATGATTTCGCAAGGTTGATTTTTTTTCTTTTTCTGGGGTGGGGGGAGCAATAACCATTTTAGTACTTGTCATTGAGCTACCTCACCTTTCAAAAAATATTATATCATGCAAAACATTTGAATCATTTTCTAAGCAGAGAAAAATATATTTAGTTTAATGTACTGGATCTATTGATTCATAAGGGGCATGCTTCAGTACTTTCACGCTGATACATCAACATAGGAGATAATCAGGACTGTGCTGTCTTTATTTATATACCATATAGAATGTTTTGCCAGTGGACAGCAGTAACACATTACTGCCCAAAGCAACTTACATCAAGGCCAATATAATATTTTGGATCATTGCTTTGTGTCACCCTATAGCACTGCAAATTGGAAGGGTACCTTGCTAAGCTCACTTAATGTTGTCCAGCTGCTGAAGAGAAGAAATAAGATTTGGTGTGTTTCAACAACGTGTTGTGAGCAAAAGCCCATTCAGTGAGGATACAAGGAATCTCTCCTTTGGTTCTGCATTATGTATGTAAATCAAAAAGTATTTCCTCTGCAATCCCTGTATCCCCAAACTGAAAAAGAAGTAGAAAAATAATTCTTTTTCTTTACTTAAATTTTAATGCATATGTTATAGTTTGTGGATATTTAGTGAAAGCGGGAACAAAGCACATCATAATAGTGTAATATGTTTGTGTATAATATACACATAAATTAATTGTGTACACAATTAAAAAAAAAAAAGAAGAGAGAATTGACAATGCAGTATATGTCAGAAGAAACAGGTAGGCAAGGGACAAACATATTTTTGAGATTAATTATTAGACTCCTTCCAATTACTATAATCATTAATTACCGCAAAAATTCTGAAATGTACATGGAACTAACTGTGCTTTACAAGTTAAAAATCCACACCAGTATAATCTGTATGTTATGTAACTTAAATTATCATCTGTCAAACTGATCTTGAACTTTGCAGTACCTGATAAATACATCATTGCAGTACAACTACAGAGTCATGAGCAAAATTTGCACATTGAAATCAAGCATTTATTATCATTGGCTTGAATTAATTTATGCTACACTCCATTTGAAGATTCTCTGTTTCTGTCAAGGCTGTTTAATTAGCAAGAACAATGGTAATTCTTGATATATGAGATGGAGTGAAATCAGTGTTTATAATCTTTAACTAAATATTTCCACATTTCCTAAAAGAAAAAAAAAATCTTACAATGGAATGGATGATTCAAACCACAAGAACTTTTTTAGGGTGTGCTATTTATTCTAGGACTGAACTAAGCAGGTTTCTTAAGTAATACATCTAATAAAAGTCACTTGATCTTTCAAAGTAAGCTATTTAAACATGGAGTACAGAATGTCACTACACAATCAACCAGCTGAAGTGTTAATTTCTGAAAGATTAGAACCTTTTACAAGAATCTATTCAATTACATGCATGAACATTCTTATAGTGTGGCCATATGATTTGGCATCTTATCAATACATATTTTAATTACCACGTGCCTTTGTTACTAGCAACACCATTTCTCAAGGCTTCCCTTAAAACGGATTGCAAAGACTTATACATGCAGGTATTTAAGTGTTGTTGTATGAGTATTACACATGCACACACACGCACAAAATCAACAACAGCAAATGTGTGCACAATGAATTATGTTTTTCTCCATTAGTAGTTCCTGATAAGTGGGAGTAGATGCATGAGTTTAGAAGTAGTAAGTTCAATTCACAGTATGAGAAAAAGTGTCCCTAAAAATATGACCTTTCATCTTTGTTTCAGCAAAACAAATAATTTTGTTGTCTCACATAACACCCCTTGAACTCCAGCTGCATATGTTTGATATATATGTCTCTAAGTTTGTTTTCCCAAGAAGTATTGGATAAGACACAGCATGTCAAGATGTTATTTTGAAGTATGCAGAATAATTCTAGGATCATATTATGCTAGAGATTTATTCTTGCTTTACATGCATCAGTATCCTTTCTAGTGACCCAAGGTAAAAAATGCAGGCTCTTGACACAGATGCCAGCTTCAAACCTACTGTATGACTAATTAGACTTTATTTCTGTACACTTTTTCTCTGTAGGAATTCCAGCTTCAATCTGCATCAAATTCAAACTGCACTTATAAGTCCCTGAGTAAAATTAAATGGAAAAAAAAAAATCTGAAAAGCATGTTGCATTCTAGTGCCTATTGAGAAATTAGGTTGTAAAAATGAAAGGCCTCCTCTCAGAGATGAAAGTAACATTTGTAACCAATTGGAAAACATTCCCATTTTAATCATCGTCATAATTCTGTGGGCAGCACTGCCAGAACTCTCACACACACATATACACACAACAAAAATTAATAGGAGAGTTGTATTCCTTTTTCCTTTTTCCAATTTTTTTTTTTTTTGGTCTGAACACTCCGGAATATGTAATGAATCTCTCAGTGGGCTACTATTGTAAAATTAAAACTGCTTTCAAGTAACAGATGATCAACATTCAACTGAAAGAATTCACAATAAAATAAAATTTAATTTAAAAGGCTTGACAAAGACGACCTGTTTCTGTTTCATGAGGTGAGGTTTTTCAGCAAATTCTACCGGGTAACTTAAATTTGTTTGTTTCATCTGCTTTCATGTAAGTCACTACTAACTGCATACTGTAACTAAGCTTTTTACAGTAGGAATTCTAAAAGACTAAAAAATGTCACAGTTCTTTCAATGAGGAAAAGTTGAATACTTTCAGAAGTAGTTACCTTATAGCAAAGGAATCACATGCTTGACAAGTAATTATCAACGTGTTTTTAAAACATTGAAATAGCTTGTTTCATTTTACTTGGGATTTTTTTTGGTTTGTTGTTTTAATTCAGGTATTTAAAAATGCATGTTGAAGACTTTCAAAGCCTCAAGCTAAGAATTGGTAATTTCTAAAAGCCTTTGGGATTTTTTATTATATTCTGAAGGGAATCACAGTCAGATGATGCATTTAAGACCATTCTTGCACTTCAAGAAATAAAAACAAACACCCATTCCTCCCCCCTCAAAGGATCTGGAATCAGCATTTCCTTAATACACATTTACACAATTGGCAGTTTAAATAAATGCACCTGGCAGACTGTTTGAAATACAGTATAAACTGCCATCATTTAACATAAAAGTTCTACAAAGTCATGCAGAAAAACAAATTCAGCTGGTACTGAGAAAAGAATTTCTCATATGCTAAGCTAATTAACTAACTGGAATCTTTCTTACCTGTACAGCAGTAACACTCCCTGAAACGCTCCGTAATGCACAATTGGAGCAGCTGTTTCAATGCGATATAATTTTTCCCTGTGAAAAATGCACACTTTCTTCTGAGTTTCACTCAGCTGCAAGCTCTGGTAATACTACAGCTCCATAAAGTTAAAATCCTTGTTCAGAAGACAAAGTACAAAGCATTCAATTGAAAAAATCTTCCAGGCAGTGTGCACATTACACCATCCTGTAAGCAGTTGTCCTTTTTCCTCAATTAAAATTCACAGCATACTTCACAGCTATGCTGACTTTTCTGCATATAGTTAACTGTTTGCAAGCATTGGGATGCAGTAAACAAATAAGGTGCTCAGCAGAGCTTGACTTGATCACTCGATTTGTCAGATTTTTAGTTCCAAGCTTCTTCGGTGTTCTCTCTGCTCTTTCTAGTCTTTCTTGTTAGCTCAGTTTGTTATTAGTCAGATTGCCAGGGGCTGGGAGGTAGGCGTAAATAAAGAGACTTCTTGGCTTTTGACTCAGCCTTTAAGCCCTTCCCCACCAGAGAGCTTTAATCTGCCAATGTCATTTAATACAAGATACAGCTCCACCTTGAGACAGATCAGCTCCTCCTCCTCCTGCAATTTCTCTCACCTCCTTTTTCCCTTATCTAAGTGAATCTCGGAAAGCAAAATTCAGCTAAATATCTTCTAGATTGCTTAAGGTCTGTTAATGGCTGATTTTGCAAAACAGTAAATATCCACTGTGGCTTTTGCAGTTTGTTCTCTTAGGCAGATCTTGCATTTAGTTTATATGTGCAAATGCTTGCTTCAGAAACTGAAAGCATTCCAGCCCAAATACACTCCACAAAACACACCACAAGGGAAACCTTGTCCTCTGGAAAATATGTCTATCACAATGAAGTGCAGGATTATTCAAATACATAAATGAGATAGTACAGCTCTCAATCCGGTCCACTCAATGTGACTGGGGTAGGGATGAGTATGTATAGTTGTGTATGTACGGTTGTACATACTTTATTTCTGAAAAAAATAAATTGTGGAATATTAGTGCTTATGCTTGCACAATGATTGTCATCAGTCCTTTTTAAAACTGCCCATCTTGTTCTGTAGGAAGAAAACTGCCTTAATTGTAATTGTCTGTTTTACAGATGTTAGCATAGTGTGTTGGTATCTATCCATGTGAGAATGTACTGTATTTGCATGAAACATTGCTTTGATAAAAAAATGGTCTGGTTTGGAGTGGGGGTGTTCTTAAAGGCATGTATCATGCTTAAAGTATTTTCTTCTTTGATCTCATAAACAACTCATTAGCAGATAAAGTAAGACTACAGGAAAATGTTTATTCCATGCAAAGAAGATTTTCCTCATCCCTCCAGCACTGCATGGGATGGTTTTATACTCTGCAAATGCTACTTCCTTGTTCATCCCACTGCCACAGAGCTGCAAAACCTTCTGGTGAGCAGCAACAGATCTGGTGCTTTGGCATATTTACCCTGTAGAGCATACCATTTCTATTTCATTCTTATTGTATCTTGGATTACTTTACAGATTGTTTACTACAACCTCAATATCAGTCATTCCAGTAACTTCTTTTGTGCTGATAGCTCTCCCGGTGGCCTCATTGGCCTTTGAGGGGGTATTGTGATGTACTGTTCCATGTGATGAATGCTATCAAGATCTTGTTATATATATATACAAATATATACACATATTTATACATATAGGCATATGTATATATGCCTTGGCTTATTAGGATGAGTATTACTTAATTTTCTTAAGTAGCACTTAATTTTCTACAGATAAAATATGTAATTTAGAAAAAAAAAAAAGATACAATATTCCTAAGAAACAATAACAATTTGATTTCCATTCATTTCAACACATCACTTATTTGATTGCACTTTACTACTTTTAATGAACCTTACCACTCTATCTTGACTTGTAGACATTTTACTGTTAAGGCTCGAAGATTCTTAGCTATCTGTGTCCGGTCAAATAAATCTATATATTGTTTATTCATTTTGAATTTATGAATTGTAAGTCAGATTCTTTCTAATTTTAACTGAACACTTTGTGGGTGCTCACACTTCACTTGTGGTTGATTGTTTGAGATGGAGAATATCTGTATATATAGATACTCGTATCAGAAGTGAAAACAACATCGTTCTTTGTTTTTCAGTTAACATCCACAAAAGTAAAAACTGATCACAAAAATATTTCCAGAAATCAACTACTAAAAATAGGAGAGCATTTCCTAACGATACATAATTAAAAAACACCTGGAATGGTTATCAATAATGTTTGTCATTCCACAAACTGTATATTTACCAGGTTTATAAAAATAGGGCTAATGATTGTTTTTCTACCACAATTTTATGAATCATGAAGCAGGTTATTAGAAAGAATGTGATTCTGAAAGTGCATCTGCATGGACAATGTTGAACTGACATGGAGTTTTTATCTTACACTTTAAACATGCACCTTTATCAATTGCTCTGCCAATTTTAAAATTTGTGAAGCTGTATAAATAAAATCTAAAACTGTCAGGCTTTCTTACTTCCAAAAAGGCCTTAAGCTTTTATGTCATTCCTCTTGACCTCTTCACAAAGTACAGCATCTCTATAGATCAGAAATGAGACCATACCCCTCTAACTATACATATACTGTTCAGACTTCTCCCCCAGCTAATGAGTTTTCTTTCTTTTCAATATATATATGTAGAGATAGAAGTTTTAATGTTATTAAGTAGGTAGGCTTTGTAAAAAATCCTTAAAAGAGGATGTTCTAATGTTGTGTGTTATGTTTTGTTAAATTCTGTGTCATATGGTAAGCTGTGCAGGTTTCTTTAGCTGTATATATTACAGAAGAATCACCTGAGCCTGAATTACATAATTTGTAAATTTTCATATGACCAGAAAATGGCCAAGAAGGTTCTTCTGGAATCCTTTGGTTTTTTCTTAGCAATAAATTCCCTCCATTCAGAAAAATTCTGAAGACTATAAGGATGCCCATAAGAAGCAGTGGAGAGCTTTTTCACACCTTTTCAGTCAGAACTTACTAGTACCACTTCTAGATTACTTTGAAGAATGTTTTCCACATAAAGGATATTAATTTCAAATGTATAAATTAGCCTTACAATTTGCAGATTAATCTTCAAAATGTGAATTTTCATGGCACCCAACTTATTTATTTGTAAATTCAGTGTTTAAAAATAACTGGAGGAATAAGAATCTGCATTTTTCTATTTCAGTGGAAGGTAAAGCTCCCCTCCCCCCTCATTCACAACTCATCGCTACTTCACAGTATGCATATAAGGAGCCATTGATTCCACACAAGATTTATGAACCAAATAATGTATCCTTCCCTGCCTGCAAGAAGCTGCTAGTCCACATCGGCAGCTCCTCACCTATATTTCTTGCAACACCAGCTCTTTGAACTCTGTATAAGTACTGGTCTGAGAGCTTAAGATACTATACTGAAAGGAAATCTTCTGGAACAACTAAGTAGGATCTGAACATTCATACCTCAGAGAGCAGACTGAGGGACTTTGTTGAAACTCGTATACATAGTATACATGAAAATCCCAAATGGAGAGACAGTCACCAAGGATAAATCTTAACTAAGTAGGATCAGGGAATGTAGCATATACACATACTCACGCACAAAACAAACAAACAAAAACCCATACTACAATGTAGCTACAATTACGGAAGCTACCAGTGCCTACTACAAAGCCAATGCAGAGCTTTTGTCTGCCATGACAAAGGAAATTAGGAAAGGTTTTCTTGAACTATAAGCTCATTACAGTCAAGTGAACAGGAAAGAAATAATTAAGATTGGTGTTAGGAAAGAGAGAGTTTTATTTTGTAGGCATCCATTTTTTTCATTCAGCTACAGAACATCTATTTCCCTCACAGAACTATTGTACCTTTTTTATACATTGGGATAGGTCTTACTCAAAACCTTTTTCTGCTCTGAACATACTGTTTGTGTGGCTTTTTACAGTCATGAATACATTACAATTATGTAAACAAAGGTTGGGATTCCCCTCTAGAAGTGATATGCAAGCCTAGTGACTATTCTCTAAGTAAATATTTTATTTAATTTTTATATGACCCTTATTGAGAGGCAATTCTCTGAAAAATCTGCTGAAAAAGATCTTCAATTTATAAGAAGACAATCAGGTTAAAGGAACAACTTTCTATCATCCTAATGCACCTTCTAAGCAACTAAATGAATTTAGACCTATATATGAATACCTAATATACATGTATACATACATACATAACATTGTATGCATCGTCATCATGCAAAAATAACATTCCCTGAAATAAAGTATTTTGAAGAAAGGTATATTTAAGCTAATGTTCTTTATATTTCATTTTTCAAGATAAAAAGTCATATGGTCCTTTAAATTTCCTGCTGGAGTGAACAACGTATTTTATCCTACTATCCTTAGCACCATGACTCCTTACAAAATAGTGGCTTCTTAGTCATTTAGTAAAATATGATAATGTGGCTGTAAATAGTCTTTATTTTGGAAACAGATGAAAGCAAGCTGGTTTCTCTTGCATACTTCTTTAGTAATCCTTCTTTATTGTATTATTCAGCTCATTGTAAATGTGTAAACATTTCTTTAATTTGCACTATTTCCTTCTTTGGTATCTGTGCAATAGATCTTGGTCTTCTCTATTTTTTATTTACTCATTGACAGAGAACTCCCAGTTCTGCACAATATAGGAAGAATTTAACATCAAAGTTAAACTCTCCTAACTGATTCTAAGATAATCCATTTTGCTCATAAATTTTTGTGTTGGAGTGACAGATGTCCCTTGATCTGAATTAACCTTTTGGAACAGGTAGATTCTCCTCTCTGTTCTGCTCCTCACCTCCTGAGCTGGGCAATATTTGACTGTCAAGTCAAAAAAATGCCTAGAGGTGACTGGTCTGTAGAGAACAAAAGTCACCTGAGTACTTGCAGTCTTCAGTTATGATGAATCAGACGCATATTTTTTAAAATGTACTCTGCTTGCCAATGACCCCCCCCAAAAAATTATTGAGTCATGGTTTGGTGTTGTACAGCATGCTAGCAGCCTAAAAACCTCTCTACTAATCTACCTGTACTTCCTTTTCTTAGTAACTTTTGCAATCCCAGAAGCATTATTGTCCATTGATCTTAAATTACTGTAGGTTTAGAGTGAAGTGATTCTCTCCACTACCACATAGCCATCTGAAAGCTTTTAAAAGCCAAAAGGGGTAAAATTCCTTTTGTCCATGTAGAAGAGAAAACCCAGTGTGAAATCAACAGAATTTCCCTTGACTTCTTTGGACTTTGACTTCTTTTCTGATTAATCTGGGATTCCAGTCAATATCCTTTAAAATATATTTGAATAAAATGTAAATTTAAAAAATCCTTGTAAGTTTATATATACTAGTTATGTTCTCCTTACTTTTTTCACAATATGGTAGTCAGCCAATTAGTTACCAACTGCACCTCTAAGTACTCAGCCTCACATTATAGTTACAAATATTCCAATCGAAGTATAGTGAGATTTTCTGACTTTCATGTCTGACAGTGGCTGAATGCCTAGCTCTCATAAGACCCTTGAAGAAACGTCATGTCAATACCAATAGTCAGTGCAAACCAAAGGTGTAAGAATTGTGTAAAGCTTCTGAAATAAGTAATGGAATATTTTTATTTTCTGTACTGCATTCTTTTAAAAGCAAAATTGTTTGGTCTTCTGTTCCAAAGATGAAGAGTAGAGAAATACATACATACACATGCTGTGTGAGTTTGCAATATACTTATGATGTTCTTTTTCAAATTACAACCTAAGATGTTCACAGTTCCAGATGAACTGCTAACTTTAGATTCATCTTTCAAGAGTTTAAAAAGTTTACTGCTAGCACACAAAAGTGCAGATATGCTAACATGTTATAAACACTTTAAAGGAAAAGGAAAAGAAGGAAAAAATAATCACTGGGTGTTCAGTAATCAATAATCGAAACAAAGGATATGACATAATTTACATATATTTACATTTATTTTTTCAGTGTTAAAAAAATGCTATTCTTAGTCTTTTTCAATAAGTCTGAATAGGAAAACATGAAATATTGAAACTGCTGTGTAAAACAATTTGCTTTCCTTTTGGCTATGAATAATGCATTGATATTTAACATTAGTATCCTGTTAAACACAAATGAGTTTCTACATGCTGACTATGCCTAAGCCTATTCATGATAATGAGTGCCTGTGCCTAACCTAATTATACATTACATGTTACTGCTGTTCCACAGAAATTCAGCTAAGGTAGATTATATCAGGCAGCTTGGAAAAACACCTGAAGAGTAAACTCTGCAGAAGTCAATCAAGTTTGGAATATCACTAGAGTGCAAATAGCCATAGCATTTAATTAGTTTCTCTTGAGGATACTACATACATCCTAAAATTTACAGACCCAATACAAGTCTAATGCACTAATGTATTAATATTTAAACACAGCTTTGAAGATGATTTTGTCTTCCTTCTGATAATGCATTTCCTTTACAAAGGCACTGACCTGTGTTCTGAACTCCAGCTTCAAATATGTAATATAGGAACTGAAGAAAGTGAGCGCACAGGTCAAAGAACACTCTTTGGATCTGTAACGTCATAGGTAGTGTTCAAGGGAGTAATAGATCTTGACAGCTGGAAACGTGCCCCTCACCACTCTGTCTTCCCAATACAGGATTGATGTGAGCTAATTTTCAGTTGAAAAGTTCGTTAGTTAAGTCCAAATTCATTGATTTATTGTCCTTTTTTAAACGTGTGGACAAATCAGGGATAATTTGTCTTGTCTACCTTAAGATTCCAGTCTTTGGAATGCATTACTCTGGAAGTTCCTGTAATTCCTTGAGATGTCTATAGCTTAGCTTGGACTTGGACAAGTAATTTTTAGGCATCTGCAATGGCTGACATAAATGTTATCCTAAATAGTTTTCTGAGGTTGTAGCTCAGCTAATAATGTATACTGGATCTGGCTGGGATGGAGCAGATTTTCTTCATAGTAGTCTGTATGGTGCTATGTTTTGGATTTGTGACTAAACCAGTGTTGATAACACACCTGTGTTTTGACTATTGCTGAGCAGTACTTGTACGGTGTAAATGCTTTCTGTTCTTCCAACTCTGCCCTGCCGTGGGTAGGTTGGGGGTGGGCAAGAACTTGGTAAGAGACATAACCAAGACAGCTGACCAAAACTGACCAAAGGGATATTCCATGTCATATAGTGTGATGATCAGGAATAAAAACTGAGGGGAGGGCCATTTTGGGGAAAGTAGCTGTTGCTCAGAGACAGGATGGGCATTGGTCTACTTGCGTGAGGTGATGAGTGATTGCCTTTGCATTATTTATTTTTATTTTTATTTTTATTTATTTTTATTTTTATTTTTATTTTTATTTTTATTTTTATTTTTATTTTTTTATTTTTATTTATTTTTTTCCCTCTTTCCTTCATTTATTGAACTATCTGTGTCTTGATCTATGAGTTTTTTTGCTTTTACTCTTTCTATTCTCTCCTTCATCCCACTGGGGTCAGGGAGTAAGCAAGCAGCTGTGTGGTACTTAACTGCCTACAAGGTTAACCCACAACACAGAGATATAATAAAGCTCCCTGTCTCTAAATTCACAGGGGCCATGTTCCTCTTTTGCCCAATATCTGAGTAGTCAGGCTTTTCAAGAATTGGTAGAACTGGAAAATTTTTCTGCTTATTTTGTCTTTTCTCTACTTCCCAAAAGTCTGTAGGTATAGTCACTCTTCTCCAGTGCAGTTACTGTATGGAAGAGTAAAGACTGAAGAGAATTGGGCTTTAATAGGAAGCACACAAGCTATAAAAAATCTGAATATACCTGACTACAGATGCAACTCAGGAAAGGTGTGACAGATCTGTGCTCTGTTGTCCACCCTGGAATACTTTTATTTGGTTAAAAATGCACAAAAAGGAAAATAATGTATCAAATAGGCCAGCATTATTCAGTTAATCCCTGCATCTAAATCCTCAGACACTTTTACAAGCAGCTACCTCCTTGACTATATTTTCTTAGCTTTGCATTCTGCCACGTAGCCATACTCCTTGCTATATACACTGTTATCACAGAGCAAATAGAGTCTATTAAAGAAATTAAATCTACCAGATTTAGAACCCACTTCAGCCTTTCTGTCAAAGTGGGAAGAACACACAAACCCACATCTGCCAATGATTTCATTTTTGGCTTCTATTCTCAAATAGTAATTTATTTTTAGAAAGCAACTTTTAAAAATGTGAGGGTGATGTTAGTCACTATAGAAATAAACATATTAGGTAGAAGAAAAATGCAATGGACAGAGTAAAAAGTATATAATTTCCTGAATTAAAAGAAAATTATTTTAAAAGTTTCCAGGGGATTTCTCTCTATTGAAGAAAGTACATAGCTATATCTAAGCCCATTTTTGCAGAAGGAATGTCAGATTTCTGCTTAAAAAATATGTCTCAGGTGCATAAAAGATGTTGAAAAACATTGAAAGGTGGGGGTTTTTTATCAGTTCAGCATGCTATATCATTATTTTAACTTGTAATTTTGATGTCACAACTTTGGCTCTAGCATCAGACTCATTAGACTAAGTTCTGTTTTATTTCCAAAATAAGAATGGGCTTACATAAATTTCTTTAGTATTTTTATTATTATTATTTAGGCAGATGTGATTTCCTGCTCTGGTTTTATGCAGATAGTGCAGACCAAATGAACCTTTGAGTTCACCATTGAGGTGAGAGTAAAAATTTTTATTCATATGTAACAGACTGCATCTTATCTTGAAATGTCCTTTGTGGTTCAGATCTTGTGAATCTGGGTTTCTTACATGGACTAGGAAGAACATTAGTACAGCAAAATCAGACATTTTTCCTCTGTAAAAAGGAAGAAAATCCTCTTTAGGATGAAGACAGAAAAATTAAATTTGGTGTCCTCAGGGGTGAGGGAAAAGGACAGGAGTGAAAATGTTTCCAGTAAAGCAAAAAAGCAAAAAGTAGGTCAGGGAGAGTGAACTTTCTGGTTTTTCTGCTGTTGAAGAAGATGAGAATAGGGTACAGTAGTGACTTTGTTGAGAAAGTCCATCTTACCAGGTGTGTTCACGTTGTTGCACACCCTTACCTTTCCTCAGTGACACTGACAGGTACAATAGGCAGGAATATAAACATTATTTCTGCTTCCAAAAATCTATTGCCCTACACACTAAGTGCTGTGTACCTTGCCTATGTATAAAGTCTGTTATAAACACTTAACCTTTGCAATTAAATTAGCCTCATTTTCATGTGGGATTTTATAGGTAAAGCAGCTTTGTTTAGAACCCATAGTAAGGGCAGCTTCTGAATTCATTTTCTGATTTTGTTTTTCCTAAATCTTTATCTGACTTAGAGATCTAGCTACAACTGACCATCTACTGGCAACTGTGCAAAGCCATATGGATTTCACCGAGTCACAGACCATGAGCAGGTGTGAGCTTCACTGTAGGACAGCTACTGAGTCAGTAGTAGGGACTGGTATTCTGCATATCAAGGATAGATTTTTTCATGAAAATCACCTACAGCATGGTAGTCACCATCTCAGTCCAATTAATAAGGAAGAATGTGGATAGAGAATTAATACAGTGCTGTGCAATGTGCAGTGTAACCTGACTGAATAAATATAAATTATTTCTCTCCCTCTGCTTTCAGGTTGTTTTTTTTAAAAAAAAAAATAAGAAAGACTCTCAGAAAGAACCATATTTTTCAGTTTAGAGTGCCTTTGTTGCATATTTTCCATCTTAATTAGAAAATTAAATATCTAGCTTTAGTATTGAAAATAATTTTCCTTTTTGGAGGCCTTTTTTGTGTAAATGTGTATGTTTGCCAAAAATGAACTCATTTTTTTCATTGACTTTTTAAATTTTTCAGAAGTCTACTATGCAAATAACTGACATGTGCATGCTACCTGTAGCAAATGAGTATCAGCAAACACTCAGATGCTTTTCAGTTTTCCACAGCACAAATTTCTTCTTCATACTTCAGGGAAGACCTATAGAACATTTTAAAACAAAACCAAAAAATTCAATTTACTAAGATTTCTATAAGTTTCTTATTATATAAATATGAATGCAAAATTATTGTTTGCACTGTGATCTCCCGTAGACTTTATATCCTGAAAGAAGTAGCAAAAGAGAAAATGTATGAAACATTTTTCAAACATGTACTTAGATAGAATTAATAATTTGTAGTTCCCTTTCTTCATCTGCTGTCAAAGCAAAGATAGATGCAGTATATAGCTCTTATGTTGAAATTATTGTTGTTTTGAAGGCGAAAAGTATTCTTGTCATCTGAATGAAGGTTTATAGGTATCAGCTAATTAGTCTCTCTTTCTGTAAGACAGAAAAAAATAGATCTGGATTCCCTGCATCAGAGAAAATGAAAAGATAGTATGCAAAATTATGGCTTCCCTACTGTAACCTCCTTTCAGGTGTTTCATAAGAAGGTGTTTCATAAGAAAGTGTTTCTGTCAAGATTAGGGTGAAGATATGAACTATACAGCATAAATAGATAGGCAGAGATAGGCATTTGTGTGGAAAATGTCAGCTAAGAAAAAAAGAAAGAAACAAACAAACCATGGAGTAGGTTGCCCAGAGACGTTGTAGGGTCTCCGTCTTCAGAGATATATAAAACCCGACTGGATATGTTCTTGGGCAAACTAATGTAGCTGACCCTGCCTGAGCCAGAGAGGGTGGACTAGACAATCTAGGCAGATCCCTTCCAACTTCAATGATTCTTTGATTCTGTGTGATTCTGTGAAATGCTTTTGAAATCCAAAATCTGATGAGTTCAGAATTTTAAGGTATATCACTTTAAAGTAATTCTCAGAACTGGATTACTATATCTCATAACATAATAATTACCATGTAATTAGTCTTATACAGTCATGTACTGTCATATAGGTTCTCTATGTGCTGGTTTTGGCTGGGAATTTTCTAATTTTCTTCATAGTAGCTAGTATGGGGTTATGTTTTGGATTTGTGCTGGAAACAGCGTTGATAACACAGGGATGTTTTTATTATTACTGAGCAGTGCTTGCACAGAGTCAAGGCCTTTTCTGCTTCTCATACCACCCCACCAGTGAGTAGGCTGAGGGTGCACAAGAAGTTGGGAGGGGACACAGCTGGGACAGCTGACCCCAACTGACCAAAGGGATATCCCATACCATATGACGTCATGCTTAGCAATAAAAGCTGGGGGGAAGAGGAAGGAAGGGGGGAATGTTTGGAGTTATGTCATTTGTCTTCCCAAGTAACCATTATGCATGATGGAGCCCTGCTTTCCTGGAGATGGCTGAACACCTGCCTGCCAATGGGAAGTAGTGAATGAATTCTTTGTTTTGCTTTGCTTGTGTGCACAGCTTTTGCTTGACTTATTAAACTGTTCTTATCTCAACCCACGAGTTTTCTCCCTTTTACCCTTCTGATTCTCTCCCCCATCCCACCTGGGGGAAGTGAGCGAGCAGCTGTGTGGTGCTTAGTTGCCAGCTGGGGTGAAACCATGACACTCTACCATGGAGAAAAATGGAAATAATATTTAATTCTCTGAAAATGTAGCATATATCTCTAAAATGCCATGTTAAAGTAATATAGTTCATAGTAAACAAGCCATGTGACGTTAACTTAGAGAAATCCAATAAATTAAGAAGCTCATTGAATGCCATCTGTGAAAACTAAATGTTTGTTTAAAAAGTATTAGAGTTTTCAAACTTACAGGCCCCTAAACTCATCTTTGATTCATTCCTAATATTTATGGATGGTCTTGGGTAACACAGACAGTGATCTCCTCACAGGTGAAAATAATGACCTAATCCAGTTTTGAAAGATATCATTTTAAGAAAAAATATTAAGAGATACTCAGAGTATCTAAAACTTGTTTTCTTCATCCAGTGTAATGCATTTCTACTCATTACCCTGCATCATAAAGATAACATATGGAGGAACAGATTTTAAGTACAGATCAGCGAGATACAAATGTAAATTCTGCAAAAATCTGTTTGTTCCTTAGTAAAGAGAACACTGATCAATCTGTATAAGTCTGCTGGCAGATCCTCAGCATGAAGTTGCTGGATCTAAAATACAGTATCGTTGACTTGAGAGTCAGGTAGTGGCACACAGTGAAGATGTCTTGTGGCTGTGACCATGATTTCATATTACAGACTATGATTTTACCAAGTAAAGAATGGGGGGCTGATAAGCACTACAGTAATAATAGTGCTTTCTTATTTCCTAGTGTATATGAAAAAGCTGTTATAATTAATTTTGAATCATATTTTACACACCACCATAGCAAATATCGTCACTTGTCCTTCATAATCTGTAATTCTTTTGTAACTGAATAAGAATCTACATCAGGAAAATGATTCAATAAGAACTTTAATGACTTTTTAAACTGTGGCACTAATTAAATGTCCTCTTCTTGAATACACATATACACTTCTAATATACAATCATATCATTATGACTCATTTACAAATGTTTGTCTTTGGAGTCGGAAGGGTAGGAATTCAACAGAGATATTTTTTCATTCTCTATACATTCTGAAAATTTACATAGAGTATATTTTAAAACCTTAGAGTGCCCTTGTCTTCTTTGAACTAAGTTTTTGTCAAAACGGAAAGTTTTGTAATCTTTCTTGTTCAAAATAATGTACATAGATTCAAGTTAAGACTAAATTTACAGTGAAGGCAGACGAGATTGCTTTAGATTTATAGTTCAACATCCCCCTCTCCTGGCAGCATGCCTGAACTCAAATATCATCAATGGACAGTTTTGAATATTTTACAAGTCTTTTTGTATTGTTTTTAAAATATGAACATGACTTTTACTAATTCAAACAATATGCTTAACTTACTGGAGAAGAAGAAAATTAAAATTTTCTTTGTTTTTTCTTGTGACAACTGTTATCTACCAAAGTTAAACCTCCTCCTTCATCATAAATTTAAACTATTCTAGTTTAGATTCATTTAAGGGTCTGTACAAATTTGACCAGCTTTCAAACAGTTCCCAACCCATGTTTAGTTAACACTGTTATATTTTAACTACTTATAAAAATTGTTATTTGTGCCCTCTGTTGATTAATCCAAGATGCCAAAATGTTAGGGAAAAGGTGTCATTAAAGAAAAGATCAGAAATTTATTTCAGTTCAAATATAATGTGAAAAAGTGAAGAAAATACCACTGGAAATGTTGGGGAGAGCAATAAGTAATGTATTTAACTTACCAACTTGATTTATACATTGCTGAGGAAGAGCAGCTTTTCCTTCTATTTATTTACCTTGTAAGCTCTTTGGAACAGTTTCTTATTGCCTTACATGTTTCCTATCATAATCAGTTTCCAATACGGACTGTGTCTTTGGCAAAATTTCAATAGCTATCTGAAGAAATATACTGCTACGATAAAAGCAGTAAAATCTCTCCAATCATGACAAGCCTAAGAGAAGAGATGTGGTAAAGGTCGTCTGGAATCAATTCCTGTTAACATCTTAATTTTTAGTGATTCCAAAAATAATAAGCATGTGAATGTGTAAATTGAAAATAGATGACCCCTGGCATGAACAGCAAGGCTAAATTTGTTTTCAGGACTCAACATCTTTTTCATAGCAGCCAAATGACAAGCCTTTAACTGAATTGGAGCTTCACATTAACATCAGAAATTACTGTCACTCTCTCTACGATTTTAAGTAATAAACATATTTCATGAAATAATGTGTGTGTTGAAATGTATATACATGTCTATATGCAACTGTATACACAGTTTAGAATGTTTTCACTTTTTCGCCCTATTGAAACCACTGGAAATTTTGCAATTCACTTCACTAAATCAGCAGTTTCATTTAGCAAATATAAATATGCATACTTCTGCTTATCTCTTCCATATCTGAGTTTTGGTGATCTTATTCATGCTCATAATATTTTGTTTCTTTTTCAAGAGTTACAGTAATGCAATGAAGCAGTACTCTGCAAATGTTTGTTAGAAATACTTCACCTAGTTACCAAGTGTTCATACATATATATGTATTTTTTTTTACTTGTATTTCTGCAGATTAAATAACAAAACTGAAATATTAAAACCACCCACCTAGGAATGAGCATGACAATGATGCAAATTAGAGTTGATTACAATTAAAGTAATCTCTGTGATTATTCTCTGCATTTATTTTTACACTAAGCAGCAAAGGTATGGAAAGTGTTTCTGCCTTGTGTGTCAACAGTGGAGAGGGAAAAATGAGCTTAAATATTATCAATAGTTAATTATACCTGTGGTTGCAAAAGAAGACCACCCAAAGAGAGAAATGATCACATATGAATAACAAGAATGTTTAACTAATCTGAAAAAAACAGCAATAAAACAACACCATGAATGTCTTTTCTGAATTCCCTGTAGCCTTAGAATGAAATCTTCAAATTTTGTTAAACTATCAGTTTACAGTTTTCCTGGTCAGAGACAGTAAAAACCAAATTGCTTGAATTCATGGAAGAGAACAAGGTTTTGTGTACCTGAATCAGAAAGTTCTTTCTTTTGGCTTCTATTAGGCTTGTTGGCTTATTAGGGAGTAAGATTATCTGCAAGGTGGTAGTTGCTTCAATGAAAAGTGCCCCATTTAGAAGGATTAGGATACTAAGTTTCAAAAGCAGGAGGGAATTACTCACAGTCAACATTTACTGACACAATATACAATTACTTTTTTCTTCATTTTTTATTTTAAAATCTGTTATAGACCACCCAACCAGGATGAAGAGGCAGAATAAGTATTCTATAAGCAGCTGGGAGAAGTCTCACGATCGCTAGCCCTTGCCCTTGTGGAGGACTTCAACTTACCAGATGTCTGCTGGAAATACAATACAGCAGAGAGGAAACAGTCTAGGAGGTTTCTGGAGTGTGTGGAAGATAAATTCCTGACACAGTTGGTGGGGGAGCCAGCGAGGGAGGGTGCCCTGCTGGAGCTGTTGTTTGCAAACAGAGAAGGCCTGGTGGGTGATGTGATGGTTGGAGGCTGTCTTGGGCATAGCGATCATGAAATGACAGAGGTTTTGATTCTTGAAGTAAGGATGGGGCTGAGCAGAACTGCGACCTTGGACTTCCAGAGGGCAGACTTTGGCCTGTTCAGGAGCCTGGTTGACAAAGTCCCTTGGGAGGCAGTCCCGAAGGGCAAAGGAGTCCAGGAAGGCTGGACATCCTTCAAGAAGAAAATCTTAAAGGTGCAGGAGCAGGCCATCCCTATGTGCCGAAAGATGACGCAGTGGGGGAGAAGACCGGCCTGGTTGGACAGAGAGTTTGGCTGGAACTCAAGAAAAAATGGAGAGCTTACAACCTCTGGAAGAAGGGGCAGGCAACTCAGGAGGACTACAAGGATGTCGTGAGGTTATGCAGGGAGAAAATTAGAAGGGCCAAAGCCCAACTAGAACTTAATCTGTCTACTGCCGTAAAAGACAATAAAAAAATGTATCTACAAATACATTAGCACCAAAAGGAGGTCTAAAGAGGATCTCCATCCTTTATTAGATGTGGGGAGAAACATAGTGACAAAGGATGAGGAAAAGGCTGAGGTACTTAATGCCTTCTTTGCCTCAGTCTTTAACAGTCAGACTAGTTGTTCTGAGGGTACCCAGCCCACTGAGCTGGAAGACGGACAGGGAGGAGAATGAAGCCCCCGTAATCCAAGTGGAAATGGTGACCTGCTACACCATGTAGACACATACAAATCTATGGGGCTGGATGGGATCCACCCAAGGGTACTGAGGGAGCTGGCGGAAATGCTCACCAAGCCATTTTCCATCATGTATCAGCAGTCCTGGCTAACCGGGGAGGTCCCAGTTGACTGGAGGTTAACAAATGTGATGCCCACTACAAGAAGGGCTGGAAGGAGGATCTGGGGAACTACAGGCCTGTCAGCCTGACCTCGGTGCTAGGGAAGGTTATGGAGCAGATCATCTTGATATATGAAAAGTCATGTCAGTCAGGTGAAGTCCCTGGGGACTGAAAAAGGGAAATATTGCAGCCATTTTTAAAAAGGGTAAAAAAGAGGACCCTGAGAACTACCGACCTGTCAGCCTCACCTCTGTGCCTGGGAAGATCATGGAACAGATCCTCCTACAAGCTATGCTAAGGCACATGGAGGACAGGGAGGTGATTTGAGACAGTCAGCATGGCTTCACCAAGGGCAAGTCCTGCCTGACCAACCAAGTGGCCTTCTATGATGGAGTGACTACACCAGTGGAGAAGGGAAGAGCTATGGATGTCATCTATCTGGACTTCTGCAAGGCCTCTGACACGGTCCCCCACAATATCCTTCTCTCTAAATTGGAAGGATATGGATTTGATGAGTGGACTGTTCGGTGGATAAGGAATCGGCTGGATGTTTGCATCCAGAGGGTAGTGGTCAACAGCTCAATGTCCAGATGGAGATCGGTGACAAGTGGTGTCCCTCAGGGTTCCGTACTGGGGCCAGTGCTGTTTAATATCTTCATGAATGACATAGAGGGATTGAGCGCACCCTCAGCAAGTTTGTAGATGACACCAAGCTGAGTGGTGCAGTTGACACACCTGAGGGACAGGATGCCATCCAGAGGGACGTGGACAGGCTTGAGAAATGGGCTTATGTGAACCTCATGAGGTTCAACAAGGGCAAGTGCAAGGACCTGCACTTGGGTCAGGGCAATCCCCCATATCAGGACAGGCTGGGGGATTGTCCTGGTTTCAGCTGGGATAGAGTTAATTTTCTTCTTGGTAGCCGGTATGGGGCTGTGTTTTGGGTTTAGGACGAGAACAATGTCGATGCTAAGTATCGCTAAATAGTCGCTAAGTAGCGCTTACATTGGTCAAGGACTTTTCAGCTTCCCGTGCTCTGCCCGGTGCACGGGGGGCTGGGAGGGAGCACAGCCAGGACAGCTGACCCAGACTGGTCAAAGGGCTGTTCCATACCATATGACGTCATGCTCAGTATATAAGCTGGGGGAAGAAGAAGGAAGGGGGGGGACATCTGGCGGGATGGCGTTTGTCTTCCCAAGCAACCGTTACGCGTGATGGAGCCCTGCTTTCCTGGGGATGGCCGAACACCTGCCTGCCCATGGGAAGTAGCGAATTAATTCCTTGTTTTGTCTTGTTCGCGTGCGCAGTTTTTGCTTTACCTATTTAACTGTTCTCTTTTATTTTACTTCAACTATTAAACTGTTCTTATCTCAACCCACGAGTCCTCTCCCTTTTACCCTTCTGATTCTCTCCCCCATCCCACTGTGGGGGGAGTGAGTGAGCGGCTGCGTGGTGCTTAGTTGCTAGCTGGGGTTAAACCACGACAGTCCTTTTTGGTGCCCAACGTGGGGCTCGAAGGGTTCGAGATAACGACAGATTTAATTGGAATGTGCTAGATCGAATTTATATCTGTTATTGCTGTTTAGTTGTTAATCGGCAGACTTCTGTGTTTGCCACGGGGCTTGCTTGCCTTACTGTATATTAGAGCCTAGTGCTCGTTAGTGGCTGGTTTTTTGCTTTTCTGCTTGCTGTACTGCTCATCACCTTACTGTGTTGTGCCTGGGACATTTTGATAACAGCAGTGGCCATACGCCTGGGCTGGCAGATGGCCAGGGCATCTCTGCTGTTTTTCTGTACTGCTGTACTGGACAGGCTGGAACTCCAGTGTGAACTCGAGTCGAAGGGACTGTGACCTGTGGATGAGTCCCTACAGGAGCACGACACCCCAAAGCATCTGTGAATGTGGATAATCCCATGCCAGAGCAGCCCATGGAAGTTAAGTGTGGAGCAGAGATCTGCCTGCAGCCCATGGAGGACCCCATGCTGGAGCAGGTGGATACCTGAAGGAGGCTGTGACCCTGTGGGAAGCCCACGCTGGAGCAGGCTGCTGGCAGGACCTGTGGACCCGTGGAGAGAGGAGCCCACGCTGGAGCAGGTTTGCTGGCAGAACTTGTGATCCCACAGGGGACCCATGCTGGAGCAGTTTGTGAAGAACTGCAGCCCGTGGGAAGGACTCATGTTAGAGAAGTTAATGGAGGACTGTCTGCCATGGGAGGAACCCCACGCCAGAGCAGGGGCAAGGGGAGGAGTCCATTGCAGTGTTAAATCCTATAACCTGGCCCAAAGGGGCCAGGGGTGAAGACTGTAATGGATATACCTTTAAATTGTTGTGACCTGGGATTTGAGTTGCATGCTGTGGGAATTACTATAGCAGGAACCCCTTGTTGCTAGCCAGGCTAGCAGCAAGGGGAGGAGTTCATTGCGATGTTAAACCCTGTAACCTGGCCCCAAGGGGCCAGGGGTGGAGCTTGTAATGGAAATACCTTTAAATTGTTGTAACCCATGATCTGAGTTGCATGTTATAGGAATTACCATAGCAGGAACTACCTGAACCAATGGAGGAGAAGCCTTACAAGAAGCAGTGCAAGTGCAGCAGTGACCCGACCTGAGCTGGCTTTGGTGCCCAATAAATCCACACAACACACTGCCTCTCCTGTCCTGAGTGACCACCGTCACCGATGGAGCCCAAAGTCATGGACTAAATGAACTACAAACATTTCCCAGGGGTGGTCCATAGACTAAGGGAATGATGCCTGTGTATTGTATCAAAGGATGGGAAGGGGGGTGGTGGTTAATGAGCATGTATTGGATAATGTGGGACCTGTGCATGACGTAAATGGTATGGAATAAGGGGTGGATACTGTCCTGGTTTCAGCTGGGATAGAGTTAATTTTCTTCCTGGTAGCCGGTATGGGGCTGTGTTTTGGGTTTAGGATGAGAACAATGTCGATGCTAAGTACCGCTAAATAGTCGCTAAGTAGCGCTTACATTGGTCAAGGACTTTTCAGCTTCCCGTGCTCTGCCCGGTGCATGGGGGGCTGGGAGGGAGCACAGCCAGGGGCGCTGACCCAGACTGGCCAAAGAGTTATTCCATACCATATGACGTCATGCTCAGTATATAAGCTGGGGGAAGAAGAAGGAAGGGGGGGACATCTGGTGTGATGGCGTTTGTCTCCCCACGTAACCGTTACGCGTGATGGAGCCCTGCTTTCCTGGGGATGGCCGAACACCTGCCTGCCCATGGGAAGTAGCGAATTAATTCCTTGTTTTGTCTTGTTCGCGTGCGCAGTTTTTGCTTTACCTATTTAACTGTTCTCTTTTATTTTACTTCAACTATTAAACTGTTCTTATCTCAACCCACAAGTTCTCTCCCTTTTACCCTTCCAATTCTCTCCCCCATCCCACCGGGGGGGAGTGAGTGAGC
Source organism: Theristicus caerulescens (assembly GCA_020745775.1). NCBI lineage: Eukaryota > Metazoa > Chordata > Aves > Pelecaniformes > Threskiornithidae > Theristicus > Theristicus caerulescens. The sequence continues at coordinate 81,258,892 of CM036559.1, read as the reverse complement.
GGCTGCGTGGTGCTTAGTTGCTAGCTGGGGTTAAACCACGACAGGGATGAAGGGGTTGAGAGCAGCCCTGAGGAGAAGGACTTGGGGGTACTGGTAGATGAAAAGCTGGACATGAGCTGGCAATGTGTGCTCACAGACCAGAAGGGCAGCCGTGTCCAGGGCTGCATCAAAAGAAGCATGGCCAGCAGGTCGAGGGAGGTGATTCTGCCCCTCTACTCTGCTCTGGTGAGACCCCACCTGGAGTACGGCGTCCAGCTCTGGAGTCCTCAGCACAGGAAGGACATGGAACTGTTGGAACGGGTCCAGAGGAGGGCCACAAAAATGATCAGAGGGATGGAGCACCTCTATTATGAGGAAAGGCTGAAAGAGCTGGGGTTGTTCAGCCTGGAGAAGAGAAGGCTGCGAGGAGACCTTATTGAGGCCTTTCAATACTTAAAGGGGCTTATAAGAAAGATGAGGACAAATTTTAGTAGAGTCTGTTGTGACAGGAGAAGGAGTAATGGTTTTAAACTAAAAGAGAGTACATTAAGGCTAGATATAAGGAAGAAATTTTTTACAAGGTTAGTGAAACACTGGAACAGGTTGCCCAGAGAGGTGGTAGATGCCTCATCCCTGGAAACATTCAAGGACAGGCTGGATGGGGCTCTGAACAACCTGATCTAGTTGAAGATGTTCCTGCCCATTGCAGGGGGGTTGGACTAGATGACCTTTAAAGGTTCCTTCCATCCCAAAGCATTCTATGATTCTATGATCTTGAGTGCCATCATGCGGCATGTACAGGGCAACCAGGAGATCAGGGCCAGTCAGCATGGGTTTATGAAAGGCAGGTCCTGATTGACTAACCTGGTCTCCTTCTATGACAAGGTGACCTACATAGTGGGTGAGGGAAAAGCTGTGGATGTTGTCTACCTGGACTTTAGTAATGCCTTTGACACCGTTTCCCACGGCATTCTCCTGGAGAAACTGGCTGCTCATGGCTTGGATGGGTGTACTCTTCATTGGGTAAAAAACTGGCTGGATGGCCGAGCCCAAAGAGTGGTGGTGAATGGAGTCAAATCCAGTTGGTGGCCGGTCACGAGTGGTGTTCCCCAGGGCTCAGTATTGGGGCTGGTCCTGTTCAATACCTTTATCGACGATCTGGATGAGGGGATGGAGTGCACCCTCAGTAAGTTTGCAGACGACACCAAGTTGGTTGGGAGTGTTGATCTGCTGGAGGGTAGGAAGGTTCTACAGAGGGATCTGGACAGGCTGGATCGATGGGCTGAGGCCGATTGTATGAGGTTCAACAAGGCTAAGTGCCAGGTCCTGCACTTGGATCACAACAACCCCATGCAATGCTACAGGCTTGGGAAGGATTGGCTGGAGAGCTGCTTGGAGGAAAATGACCTGGGGGTGTTGGTTGACAGCCGGCTGAATATGAGCCAGCAATGTGCCCAGGTCGCCAAAACCAACAGTATCCTGGCTTGTATCAGAAATGGTGTGGTCAGCAGGACTAGGGTAGTGATCGTCCTCCTGTATTCAGCACTGGTGAGGCTGCACCTCGAGTACTGTGTTCAGTTTTGGGCCCCTCACTACAAGCAGGACATTGAGGTGCTAGAGTGTGTCCAAAGAAGGGCAAAGAAGCTGGCGAAGGGTCTAGAGAATGAGTCTTATGAGGAGTGGCTGAGGGAACTGGTGTTGTTTAGCCTGGAGAAGAGGAGTCTGAGGGGAGTCCTTATCGCTCTCTACAACCACCTGAAAGGAGGTTGTAGTGAGGTGGGGGTCGGTCTCTTCTTCCAAGTAACAAGTGATAGGACTAGAGGAAATGGGCTCAAGTTGCACCAGGGGAGGTTTAGGTTGGATATTAGGAAAAATTTCTTCACCAAACAGTAGTCAGACACTGGAACAGACTGCCCAGGGAAGTGGTTGAGTCCTCATCCCTGGAGGTGCTTAGGGACATGGTTTAGTGGTGGACTTGGCAGTGTTAGGTTTACGGTTGGACTTGATGAGCTTAAAGTTCTTTTCCAACCTAAATGATTCTATGTTTCTATGATTCTAAAATAGCACTTTTGTTTAAAAAATGTTTTTCATTTGGGTTTTCAGTTTTTTGTTCCTACTTACACGCCTATGTATCTTTTGCATTCCTTTTTCTGCTAAGACTTCTATCCAATGTTAGCTACAAGTCCTTGCATTATAAAGGAGGTTTCCAGTGTTGAGAAAAAGGATATTTGAAGTGATATACTCATTAGATGGTGGGTTCAAGATTCTAATGAGGAACAACAGAATAGGAGATAGAGAAGTATAATCAAGCATCTTTTCTGGCCCTGTATTTTTTAACAATGACCATTTTGTAGATAACAAGCCCATGAAACTTTTGATGAATTTTCTACATACTTCACTGAAAAAAAATCTAACTGGGTTTTGCTTGATTTACAAATTCAACCTACTGGAAGAATGTGGAATTTGCATCTTTAAAGACTGTTTCATCCTAAACCGTGATTAAGATATCCCACAAATTAATAAATTTCATTTCATACTTCCAATATAGGAATAATCAATGAAACATGGGAAACCACTGGTTACAGAAAAACCTCAAAGCCCGATAAATGATCATTATGTACTTTTGAATACCTATGAACTCTTAAATCATTGATATGTTTTGAAATGTTTGTAAATGACACGATGTAATATTACATTATTATATATATTATATATTATTATATACATATATTATATGTATTATATATTATATAATAATAATGTATTATATAATAAATAACAGTAACTAATAAATAATAACAGTAACAAACAAATACAACAGTAGATTAATGCTAGTTTAAGTTTTACTGCTTTATTTTAAATATCCTCTTATACCTACTGTTGCTGAATAATCTGAGTTCAGGCTAATTCACCAAGAATATTACTTCCTTTTTCTATTTTTGGCTGACAGTGGTGTATGTTTTCTTATATTTGCTAGAAACTAATCAAGCACATTAGATATTTAAATTTGTTGTAATAATCTGTACACATCTTGAATTATTTGAAATTTGAAACATTATATAAATAGATGCCATCATATATGAAACAGAATTATTTTATTTCCATTAACGAACACGTTTATTCAATGTAGAATGTGGATGAACAGAAAATCATTCTTCCTGTCTTAGTGAGTTTTTTGATCAGCTGTGTATTCTCAGACTAAAACACATAGAATATATTTAATTGGATGGTATCTATCCTAACAAATTTGTTTTCCTTATGACTCCTTTTTCTTTGGGCTTCAGAACTTTGAGTCCAGGAGAATTGTTGGGTTTTTTTGTCTTGACTGCAACATGATCTGGTTTGTGCTGTAGTAGCTGTAGTATCTTCATTCAGACCATGCATTCTTCCATTTCTTCACTTCTAATTCTGGGAAAAGCATTCAGAATTACCATAAGCACAACAGTGATCTCAGTTTATGCATTCTACGATGTGATTACCAGCTGGTGGTCTTGAGGACCACATGATCTCTTTCATTTTTACCTTGCTGTTACTTCTTGTAAACTTGATAACTATTTTTTCAGTGTGTGAAAAAATTACTTTGCAGGGAAATGATAAACAGAAGCAAGACTCCTTCAAATTAGTCAGCATCCTGAAATTTATCTTATGTCTGCTTTAAAAAAAGCACATATATATTTATTTAAGAGGTATTTTCCCTCTAGAACTCTTATAGATATCATAATGTATATTCCCATATTGATCTGCAGAGTCCATTACACTGTCAGGGCCCTGAGAGCACCATTAAGCCTTACTGGCTTTTGCCAGCCTCACCTTAAACCCCATGCCTGTGGATCCATCTCTTCTTCAGGCTGGACAAACCCCAGTCCCTCAGCGTCTCCTCACAGGAGAAGTGCTCCAGCCCTGACCATTCTGGTGGTACTCAACTAGACTCCTGGGTGATCAAAGCCTTTCTTTGTACTGTGGGCCCCAAACTGGACATAGTATTATATACATGGTCTAATCATCTTCAAGTAAAGGGGAACAATAATTTCTCCTGATCTACTGGCTATGCTTCTGTTGATACAGCCCAGTAAGCAGCTAGCTATCATCACTAGCAAAGCATGCTGATGACTCCAGTTAGCCTCCTCTTCTTCAGGTCTTTATTCAACAGTTGTTCCCCAACCAGCCAGTTAGTTGCCAGCCTGTACTGTTGCAAGGGATTAGTTCAATCCAGATGCAGGACCATGCATTTTTCTTTGCTGAATTTCATGAGGTTGCTGTCTGCCCATTCCCCCAGCCTGTCTAGGACCCTGAGAATGGCAGCCCTGTCTGCAACTGTACTGTCTGGTCCTTCTCCAACCGAAACGATTCTATGATTCTATGATTCTCAGTTCTGTGCCCACAAATTTGATGAGGATGCACTCCATAATGTCTCCCAGGTAATTGATAAAGATATTACATGTCAGGCCCACGGGAGACCCTGAGTATATTGCGATAATAACTTCCCTCTTCTGTTTGCCATGGTTCTCTGAAGATAACTGAGTATGCTTGCATTACTGGCAAGTAGACAACCTTGTTGGCGTATTCAGTCTACTGCTGAATCCCACATCATTTTCATCAGGGCTGCTACTCAGCTAGTTGTTTCTCAACCTCTGCCAAGGGCAGGATAAGCACCTGGTTACTCCTTCCCAGGTGCAGACCTTTGGACTTCCTCTTTTCAAACTTTGAGAGGTTTCTCTTTCTCAAGTCCCTCTGGATTTAAGCTCTGCTTTTCAACATGTTTAACCCTTCTGTAGTCCTACCGTTATTACTGTCTGCAAATACGCTGAAGGCACATTCTGTCTCACCATCCAGGATGCTGATACTATTGAACAATATGGAACCCAGCAGACATTTCTGGGACATTCTGTTTGTAACCAGCCAATAGCTGGACCTCAGCACCCTGATCACTGCCCTTCACCCTGAATATAAAGCTAGTTTTGTACTCATTTATCCAGTCCACACTTCCTCAGCTTACAAATAAGAATGTTGAAGAAGATGGAGTCACAGACCTTACTAAAGTCAAGTGTATTCATCACTGTCCCATCATTCATATAGCCAGTCATTTAATCATAGAAATGATGGTTGGTCAAACAATTATTATCATTTGTTGTATTTTTGTTATATATTTGTTTGACCAACCTCATTTTCTTCTATGATGAAATGACAGCTATATGGATTATGAGACAGTGGCGAATGCAAACAGTACAAGTTTTATTGTAACTGCACTAACACTCATAGACCAAATTATCTAATTATTACAGAAGAAGCGTAATTAATACTACAATTTAAATTAGTTATTAAAAAAACTAACCAGTATATTACCCTTTTTTTCTGTTATTGAGCTCATCCTTCCAACATTTCTCTTTTCCCTAAAGTCATTAGCTTCATTCTTCCTCAAGAATGATTAAGATGCATCGTTAGTGTCCTGAATTCTTCATGGGGAAGAGTTGAGGCTGATGTCAAGGATCCCCTCCTCCTTTGACTTGTCTCTGCTTGGGGTTATCTTCCTGTTTTCTTAACACAAAAAGTACTTGCTCTGATTACTTGTTCTTTAACCAGTGGTTGCTGTATGAAGTTTGAACATCTTCAACTGCTAGCTATTAGTTAAAGTTACACAAGAGTTTCCCCAGGCACAATTAACATAAAGGGCTAATATTTGTTATTCAGTGATTATATAGATTTGTCTGACCTCTGTATAATACGGTATTCATCAAGCTAATCTAGAACTAGTTAGACAACATTCCACAGTCCACTAACTGCTACACAATTGCTGCCACAGCTAAAACAAACTAAAACTAGCTCAGGCTAAGACAAGCTCAGATAAATCCTGAGACCCTGCACTGTCAAGTAAATACAGCCTTTTAGTAGAAATGGTAAAATCATATTTACCTGGCATCTTTGGAAATGAATTCCAAGAGGTTGCTCTCCATGTTTACACAGACTGAGGTGCAGCTGACTGACTTACATTTCCCCAGGTACTCCTTTTCACCCTTGTTAAAGGTAAACATAACATTTTCTCTTTTTTTTTTTCCATTCAGGAATCTTCCCCCAGTCACCAGTTTTGCATATTTTGTATTGGTTTTGCAATCACATCATCTTGCTCTTTCAGTACCCATGGATGATTCCCTTCCAGCCTCATGGATTTGAATACACCCAGCTAATCTAAGTTTCAGCCCAGGAAATAGAATTTTTGCTACAGCTAGTAGAAGTCCATAGACTTTCTAATTAACTGACAGTGTACAGTATCAGGATTTGTCTAGGCTTAACTTAGCTTGAGATTGTTTAGATTCTCTTTACAATTGTCTAATGGAAAAGTTTGCCAGGGAAAATGTGGGTCCCTTTAATGGATGAGGGAGACAACCAAGTGATGGAGCCACTTGGGACAGGCTTAAGTGCTCAGTGCTTTTTTTTCATCATTCTTCACAACATAAGCCTGTGTACACCTGGACAGTTTGGGTAAAAAAAGGGGACGTCAACAGTTGGGGAAGTGTGGTTCTGTTCTGGTGGCCAACCCAGTCTAAATGTCCTTGTGGTAGAGAGGACAGCCAACAGTGGGAGGCAATAAGACAGGGGCTACTTTGTTGCACTCAAATCTCCTTGCTGCTTGGGGCTGTTTTATTAGATAATTTCCTTCTCTTTTTCCTTCTGATCAGCTCCCAGTGGAAGTGTGCAAGACTGAGCTTCCCTCAGTCTCATCTAATGTAAGGGCTATTGCTTGTTACACCATGACTACCTAGGTTTGTCAGACCTGTACTGTATATAGTATATGCAGAGCCTAAGCTAAAATAGGTAGCAATAGTCACTGGATGCCATGAGTCACCTTACCATTAGAAAACTGTTAGGAGAAGCTTAACATTGTTCTCTAAAATGCTTGCAAAGAAGCAAATAAATTTAGCATTTCTGCTGCCTGTCCATTTGCTGTTATAACAGCTTAGGTAGAAGAAGACCCATGCTATCGAACCAGTACACATTTGATAAGTAATGGAAGAGTTCCTGTAACTAGAGTGATATATTTAGTGCAAGGAGAAAATAGTCATAAAATTTTTAGCTCACTTATTTTGCTCTAGTAAAATGATTTAATTATAATGAAAAGAAGGTGTACACATTTCACTAATTACACTGGGAAATCTTTTAACTATTCTACAGTGTTTCCCTTGGAAATGAAATGAGGTACACATTGTTCTCATCCAGATCGATCTGATTATAATTGTGCACATTAGCTCTCAAAATTAAAGCTGAGTATGAAAAAAATTATTCCTTCTTTAGGTAATAGAAAGAGTCCTAGGCTATTCCCATTAAAGTGGGATTATATGATGGAATACATGCAAGTTGAATATAGTCAAACTGAAGCTGAAATAAACTGGGATATTCAAGGTCTTAGATAAAAGCATGGGACACATTTTTGTTACATGTTTCTGGTTCTACCCACATAGCCACAACAGGCATGCAATGACCGAGACAATTACATTATTTTTATAAACTATTGGTGACAATTTTAGACCTCACCATGTATCCTAGAATATAGATCTGTAACTACAATGACCATTTAAAAAGTCCTAGCATTAATTTCACATAAGCTCTTTTACTTTCAACACTGAAAATAAAATTCCTTTGACAGGATCTGCTTTGAAAAGCTAACTGCTCTCTTTCAACTTTTGTGCTTGTGGAAAATTAGGCACATATTGATTCAGGTCTTCTGGGTGATGTGAAGTAACACAATGTGTCATTCTATATCAAGATGCTTTGTTACAAAGGGGCTGGTAATTTGAATTCATTCATCCATCACAACAAACTCATTTGATTATAATTTTGGGTCAGTAGATCTGTCCATTAAACAGATGATGTAGACTACCATTTGGTTAGTGAAAGCAATTCTGCTATAAAGTTTGACCCACCAACCTCAGAAATATTACAGAGGTGCACAATGAAACTACAGCCTGAAAAAAGGTCACAATGGTTAACATCACGAAATAAAATATCAATTACCTTGTGGTGATCCAAACAACACTATTTGCAGTCACACTATTTGCAGTTGTTTGAGATATCCTAGAGTGTCTAAAACATCTGCACATGTGTAAGAACAGGACTTGTGGGAGGTCTGCACTCTGCAAGAACAGCAACTGGAACCAAGTGTCAATCCCAAGGGCATCTCAAATGTCATTAGGCACCGATTTTGAGACAGCTTAAGTGAGGTCCTACATTTCATTAGCTGTAAAGCTGCATAGCTTTCTAGATTTTATTGACTGATGAAACCATGTAGAACAACAATATGGTATGCTTGTTGCTAGTAACATGCCACTGAGTTTGCAAGGTCACAGGTTTGTCAGGCCTGCTCTTTCTGAACTTCGTTGACCTGCTTGCACCTTTGTTTTACCTAATTTAGCTGTGACAGTAATTTGTCTAATTGACCAGATGCCTAGGTCTAATTTGTTCTACTTTTGTATAGAACCATAGTTCGGAGACCCCACAGCTATTAACAACTCACCCATGGTCAGTTAAAGAGATACAGACCAGGAGCTGGAAAAAACTAGTTTTAGAAGTAGCAAAGAGAACAAAGCAATGATATCTAAGATAGGTAAAAGGCACTGTACATAGTATATTTGGAAGTAATACAGAACTACAGACCAATGCGAAAAGAGAAAAGATGTAGAAGTGTGTTAGCAAGCATGTAAGAATATTCCTAACTGGATCCTAGAGAAAGGAATAAGGAACCATCAATATGAACATCATATTCTTCTTGGCAAAGGACTCCAGAGGCTGAAAATTGTAATGCCCTCCAACATACCACCTGAATGAAGACACCAACCTTAGGACTCAAAGGAGCAGGGAAAGGGTGAGTGTAACACCAGGATGAAGGGTATAAAAGAAGTGTGTGTATAACAGTTTTAACTGCATTATTATTTGTTGTTCTTCTGCAACAATTAAATGTGGACTAATACTGATTAGACTCTTAAGATTTTATTTATATTAACAATAAATTTTTGACTGTACATATCTGAAAGTTGTGGTTTGTCTTTACCCATAAACAGAATTTTGAGTGTAACACTGGCGCTAGTCATGTTGCTTGCCTGAATGCACACGGTGACCCAGCATATACTTTGTGGGCTCCAGGTGCCTTCCAAAAGGTGCAGCTTTCTTGTAGTTTGACCATCATAGCTGTCAAACACTTCTGAATTTCTCAGGTAGTGTAAGTTGTCTCATACAACATTAATAGTCTGTGTTTAAGTAACTGAATTGCATCCCAGCTCTCCACTGACTATTGAAATGGGGGCTAGACAACTATATTTTAATGTTATAATCTCTGAGCTGAATTTCAGCCAACAAATGACTGTTTATCTATGGCAGTGCAGGAAAATATTCACACGTTTACTCTTACAAAATACATTTTAGCATTGTCTCATACATTTTTCTAGACACTTTATAAAAGACATCGGTGAGCTAATAGAAGATAACTAAGTGCATTTTAAAATGTAATTAAAAGGCTACATTCTTCCCAGTCTAACACCTGAGAAATTTTGACAAAACCAACAAGATACAATGGCAAGCACTTAGGCATTTGGGAGTTAATAGGAGAGGGAGATGAAAACCTTGTATGCTAGGCTCTTAAAAATACCAATACTCACTGTATTACCTTGGAAAATTTTAAATGAACTGAACATCAGTTTCTCTATATTTATCTTTTGTAAGATTAATTGAATTCATACACAGTAAAATCATCTTAAGATATTTGGAAGGATATGCATTATAAATGCAATTAGCATAGATAAGTTCTGTTAACAAGCTATGAAATAAATCATATATAAAATATTTAATGTAAAACACTGTATTTTATTTCAGTAAGTATAGCAATCTGAAGAAATACTTTTTTTTTTTTCCCCAGGACATCAGGTAATATTGCTTTCCCCTTTTCCCAATTAGTATTATTTTTTCCTTTCACAATTACTTTATCAAGCTCATATTTTTTTCTTTCCACCATCTTGTTCCATTACTGATTGCATGTCTCATCAGTAATTTTGCAATTATGTCAAATTATGTTCTTAGTAATTATTTTAAATTATTTTGACTCACATACATTAATGAATGGTATTCAAATGAATGTTTGAACTTGAATCTGTCTTTCATTCCTTTGTAATCTGTAGCTAGCTCAGGAATTCATTATCAGTCCAAAATTACTAACTCGTCACAAAAAAAGTACTTCTAAAACAAATTAGGCCTAATGTATTTAAAAAACTATCCGCCTCTCCCCTCTAGTGGTCCTGTCTTTTCTCATTCACATCTTAAGAGGGGAAAAAAACAACACAACACAACTTGAGAAATAGAATCCTTATTGAGATATACAGTAAGTTTCAATTATTTTGCAATGCAGTTTCACGGAATCCTTTTAAGGGATTTTCAGTTTTGAAGCACTGCAGCATGGGAGATCATACCCCAACTCATTCAGAACAATTTGCTTGAAATTCCTATATTTTTTTTCCTTAAAACAAACCCTAGAAAAGAAGGGGGAAAAAAAAAGAAAAAAAAACCCACAAACCCAAAACATTGTATTGTAGTAATTATTTTATCATAGCAAATATAATAACAGAGTTTTACAAGTTAAGCCTGTATAATTTGTTCTTTAAAAGAAACCAATTCCAAGCTATTAACTTAACATTAGTGAGACTCTTCCTTACCTGCAGTATACTTTCCAGTAGTTCTTTCTTCTAGGCTTAATGTCAATGAAGAGCCACTTCCTGGCTGGCAGCCAACTCTGAAAAGCCTCTTTTGGCCCTAGAAAGTTTTCCTTTCCCACACCACTGAGGCCTATCTGGCAGTTCGTTAATCCTGTCATCATCTCTGTTTGGGGTGCAGGTGGCAGCCTCATCTGCTGCATGTCTATTAATTCTGTCTGCTCCAAACTTTTCTTGAACCTTCTCTTCAAGTTCAGTTGCTCCCAATAGAAAGGGGCAGCCTCCCCCATTTGGCAAGGCTCACCCAACCGTCACTTGGTCTTTAAAGGAGCACAGAATCATAAAATAATTTCAGTTGGAAGGGAGCTCTAGAAACTATCAGTCCAAACCCCACTAAAAGCAGGGCCTATTTCAAATCTGGATGCTGTTGGTTATGGACTTGTCCTGTCAACCTTTTCACATCTCTAGGGATGAAGACTTCACAGCCTCTCCAGACAGCCTGTTCCAGTGTTTGATCACCCTCACTGCGAAGACTCTTTGTATCTTATCTGAACTTCCTGTGTTTCAGTTTGTGTTTTTTCCTCTTGACTTATCACTGAATATTTTGGATGAGTTTGTCTCCACTTGCTTCGTATCCTAACACTAGGTAGCTGACAGCAGCAATACAATCCTCCCCTGAACCATCTTTTTGGGCTGAGCAAATCCACCTCCATCAGCCTCTCCTCCTACACCATGCCCTCCAGCCCCCTACGCATCTTGGTAGCCCTCTACTGAACTCACTCCAGTATTTTAATGTCTTTCTTCTGTGGATCCCCAAACTGGACAGTGTTCCAGACATTTCTCACATGTGCAGGAGAAAGCGGAATGATCTCTTCCCTTAACCTGCTACTTACACTCTTAGAATACAGCTCAGGATGCTGTTGGCCTTCACCGTTATAAGGGCATACTCTTGACTCACATAAACCCTGACTTCTGAAAAACTGTTTTCCATGTAGTCTTCAGTGCTTTCCAAAAATCTCCTGCATTGCTTGTACCCAACCATATTGCCCTTCAGAAAATACTGGTGTGGTTAATGCTCTCCATCCAAACTCAACCTTGTAATCTTGATGCTTTTTTTATGTTGGCTTCAACCCTTCTTGATCAGACACCTGATTATGGCATCACTCTTTTTGTCTCCCTTCTTATGCTCACCTAAAAAGCTCTTAGCTAGTTAACCAGTCATTCCCAAGCAGAGCTCTGTGTATTTGAGCCTTTCCTGAGTTCAGAATGCAACTCCTGTCCTCCCCTTCCTGACCTGTCCTTTTTGAAGGACCTGGACCCATCACAGCTCTGCAGTCATGCAACCTATGTTACCACATCTCTGTATTCTCCGTGGGATCATAACTTTAACATCACCCAAAGATTCTTAAATTCCTCCTGTCTGTTTCCCATGGTGCACGTGTTTGTGTACAGTCAGTCAAGGTGGGTTCCCAGCTGCTCAATGGAAATGAGAGAACCTCCCCTCACATACGTCCTCACTGCTCTCTAGGCTTTGTATAACTTCCCTCAACAAGCCTAGTTTGAAGCCCTCCATAACAGGTTGGGCACAGATACCTACTTTCAAAGTTAGATCCTGCATTTTCCCAGCCGTTCCTATTCCTCAAAGAGGGTCCTGAGGCCAAAAATACTGGCATATGACACCAACTGTCCAATCAGATGTTGACTGGCAGACTGCAGCTGCACTTACTTAATTCTTTTCCATTGTCTGGCAGAAGCAAGGACACCACCACATGAGCTACTATGCCTTCCTTCCTTACACCCAGAGCCCTGTGCTCATCCTTGGTATGCTCAGTGTTTACTTTGGTGGTATCATTGGTGTTCACATGGATGAGCAGCAAGAGGTTCTCATCCAAGTCCTCAGAAGTTTCTCCACACATGCTGGATACAAGACCTTGAGAAACAGCAAAACCTGTTAGACAGCCCAGCTGGTGAGCAGATGGTGCCTTCACCATCACCCCACTATTACTCTGCCAGAAGGAAGTTTCCAAACAATAGCACAGACTGCTCTGTCTTTGTATCAGTGTATGGATCATACTTGGCTGCCTGAGATGCTTTTCCTGGTGGGAGTTGTTCCCTGTCATCTGTTACCAGGGCTCAGTTCCTCTTCTATGAAAGCAAATCTGCAAGAGGATAAAAACTTTCATCCCACTGCCAGAAGAGCCAGGCTTTCAGACTGCCCCAACCTTGTAGTCTCAAAGCTTTACTGATTCAAGCACAGCCTAAGCTCTCCTTCCCTAGCAAAGTAGGGCTCAGGCTGTTGCACTTTCAGGGTCTCTGTGAAGAACTCATCAATCTTCTTTCTGTTCAGACCAGCTCTGATGTTTTGCAGACTATTTAGCCCTTCCTGCAGCCCCTTCACTGAGTGACTGAGTGCCTAGCTAGAGTTTACCTGCATGAGGGTGGGGATCACAACCATCCCAGCCCAGTCCCAGGAAGGAGTCCAGCATTCCCTGCAACATAGCACTGGGAAATCATGTCCTCTCACAGGACGCAGTAGGGTAAAGCCCTCTGATCTGCCCTTGCAGGTCACTGGTAAATGCCACCCAGGACTGTGTCCTGTGGTGCGTTACCACTGTGATTGTACCAACTTTGGCAATCCTGTTAAATCTCAAGTGGTGCCTTCAAGACCACTGCCCTGACAAGTTGGCTGCCAAATCCATTTTGCTGACCATGGTTGCTGTTATTCCTAGCAACAGTTAAATAAATACTCCATGGTTGTATAGGAGCTCCCCATGCAGAAAGGGCTTAAAGGTGTAGGTGCTCCTTAATCAGGAAAGAGCAAACAGATACAGAAGTCTATCTCTCTGAACAACAAATAGTTTCTATGCTAACTATACAGTTCCTGTTTGCCAGCCTTGTTTGGCCTTCTCAGTATAATGTAATTGGGGGAGGGGGAGAGGGGTGAGGAGGAAAACACTATTGTGCAACAGTCACTCTAATTTTTGCAATGTATAGTGTTTTGTTTGTATGACACTATGTATGCTATATTGCTCTAAAAAGGCACAGACAAGAAATCTCCCAGGTGTGCAGCACAACAAAGATTTAAATACTGTTGCAAATAAAGGTCAAAGTGTGAGAAAGAAAGAATTCCTATGAATCAGAAGGGACTGCCTAAAACCCAACACAGGAAAAAGAAACTGAGTTTCCAGGCTGAAATCAAGCTAGGAGCAAAGGATCAACCTGCAAGGCACAAGAGGCAAAAGATCCTTTTGCCTTTATTCTTTTTTTTTTTATTCTTGTCTTCTCTGAGCTTCCTTTACTTTTTAAAGTTACTTGTTCTACCATATACTAAAATACAACTTTTTTTAAAGCACTTTTTCTCTTTTGAGGGTGCTTACCAAAACAACAGAAACAAAACATTTTTGACAGGTACCTTTTAAAAGTCTGGTCAAGTTAAGTTCATACCATAACTCTCCTAGCATTTTGGACTTGTTTCAAAAGCAGGAGTAATGAGCATTGTGATTCAAATATACTCTTGCAGAGTAAATTCTGTACTTCAGATATGCAGGTTAGCTCTTTCTCAACTGACAAGAAAGATGGGGACAGTCTTTTTAGCAAGGCCTGCTGTGACAGGACAAGGGGTAATGGCTTTAAAATAAAGGAGGGTAGATTTAGACTAAACATAAGAAAAAAATTTTTCATAATGAGGGTGGTGAAACACTGGAATGGGTTGCCCAGAGAGGTGGTAGATGTCTCATCCTTGGAAACATTCAAGGACAGGCTAGATGGGGTTCTGAGCAACCTGATCTAGTTGAAGATGTCCCTGCTCATTGCAGGGGGGATGGACTAGATGACCTTTAAAAAGGTCCCTTCCATCCCAAAGTATTCTGTTTCTATGATTCTATGATTGATGTCAGCAAAAAGCTCCCCATTGGTGAAGACAAGCTACTCACCATCACTGCAGCTGTTTATTGTATCCTAATTAAACTTTGTTCCGTGAAAAGTTTAATCTATACTTCCCAATCAGTTTCTGTCACTTGTCTACATTTTAAGAGACCTTCACTGAGGGGATCCAGACATTCCCATGTGGTGTCAGTATCCATTTTATCTGTAATCTTTAGTATCTGCTCAATATTTAGACAGTATCAATTTTTGATACCCTGCACTTCTTTTCAGCACTTTCATCTCTGTGATCTAATGGCATACTGGTTTTTTTTAGACAATGTCAGTCAACTTTCAGACTGTTTTTCTCATGGCTGCCTGATCTCCATTCCTGGTACATCATTCTTAGGTTTGCAGCATGGCACACCTTTTCATGTTTCACTCATGCGCACTTTGTTAATACCATGTTTTCTCCTTCAAAATGGTAACAGAAGGACAATTCTAACAGCACCATGCCTTGTTCTGTCACTAATACAGAGAAAGGGTGGTCAAACAGTGGTGTAGCAGAAGACTGCTGCACCACTACTGGAACAGTATCAGCAGTTACTTACTGCTGATTTATATAACGTAAAATTTAACTATTTTTTCTTCTTCATATTTTTATTGCTATTAAAAGAATACAGTGAAGCATTGGCTTTTGTATGCAATCCAGATCTTATCGCGTACTCTCTTTGTCACTGTTCTTCATCTGACTGAATGAACCAAAGTCCCTCTCAGGAATTTGATGCAAGAGATATACAAGGGTAATAGAAATAGGGTTTTAATATGTTGGGGGTTTTTTTGAAAGATTTCAGTTCCTGTAAACTTTATCTCAAACTACTTTTCATATATCTTTGAATCAGAGAAGAGTATGGACGTTAACACACACTTAGTCACCTTGACTATTCACTCTTGCTCTTCTGCAAGACTCAAAGCTTGAAGAACTGTCCCTAAAGGCTTCTTTGCATTCATCTTGTATAAGGTAAGATTCTTGATGAAATAATATGTTTTTCTATTTCTTCTAAAACCAGTTAAATATAAAAAATATCTATAAAAAATTATATTTGAAGCTGGCACCCTCATGTTCCTCAGTAACTCTGAAACTGGACTTTACAAGGTACATTTACAGTGATAGGGGATTTTCCTCTCTATAGGACCTCTCTTCATTTTGCCAAGTATTCCAGATTGGTTTTCTTCTGCACTGTTAGATTGTTCTTTCTGGGATGGACTGCCTGTGTCCACTCTACATAGCACTTGCCATAGGACTTCTCTGGGTCCCACATGGTATGTCTGTGGAATTTATAATAGAATCATAGTATCATAGAATCATTAGGGTTGGAAAGGACTTCTGAGATCATCAAGCCCAACCTGTTAACCTAACTGCCTGGTCCACCTCTAAACCATGTCCCTAAGCACCACATCCACACGTTTTTTGAATACTTCCAGGGACTGTGATTGTACCACCTCCCTGGGCAGTCTGTTCCAATGCCTAAACACTCTCTCCATGAAGAAATTTTTCCTAATATCTGATCTAAATCTCCCCTGGAACAACTTGAAGCCATTTCCTCTAGTCCTATCACTTGTTACTTGGGAGAAGAGACCAACCCCCACCTCACTACAACCTCCTTTCAGGTAGTTGTAGAGAGCAATAAGGTCTCCTCTCAGCCTCCTCTTTTCCAAGCTAAACAACCCCAGATCCCTCAGCTGCTCCTCATAACACTTGTTCTTCAGACCCTTCACCAGCTTCTTTGCCCTTCTTTGGACATGCTCCAGCACCCCAATGTCCTTCTTGCATTGAGGGGCCCAAAACTGAACACACTATTCGAGGTGAGGTATTATTACACTTGGTTTGGGGAGGAGTGGTAGTGCAAAAAATGTAAATGGTATGAAAGCAACATCCCAGCCCCGATAAACAGCACTTAAATAGTGTGAGCCTAAGGGTGTATTTTAGTGTGTGATACAAAGCTAACTAGGATTGTCTGAAGTGCAAGGTCTTGGAGACCTATGTAGAGTAGAGGTAGACAGCTGTGATAGCTTTTCTGGATTAAGATCTTAGGAAGCAGTTCCTGAAATTATATTTGGAGAGTACTACTTAATTTGCTGTAAAAGGGAGCCCTTGAGGAAATAAAATAGATGTTGTGGGGATGTTCAGGAGCTCACAACCCCAGGAAGACCTGTAAAGTTAAGTTAATTAGGTATATCATTGCACCAACATGGCTTTTAAAATAATCCAGTAGAACAATCACATAAACATCATAAAGTCACCATATATGGATATGGAGAAGGGACATATAAGTGTCTTCTGCTGTAAGTGAAGGATATGATGGATGTCATTCTGTAGGAAAGTAATGGTAACAGGAAGAGGCAGTCTGGGCACTAGTTATGCATGTAACCAGCTCTGGTTTAGATAACCTAAGAAATCAAAATCTTAGTATATCTTACTGTGGTAATTAATACTGCTAAATTAGTGAAGCTGATTGAATGAAATTTGTTTATTTGTTTTGCCTTTTCCTTGAAAGAGGTTTCCAAGAATAATTCTCTGTTGTTGTGAGGAGTAAGATACAAGCTCTAAATAATTTGGTTTTAACCTCACCAGATGGCATTGCTGAGAGTCTTAATTAAATTCTGACAGCATAATGTCTTGTTAAATTATGGTGATAATTAAAAAGGGAATGAGGGAGAGTGAGAAAGACAAGACTTATTCTTATTCCTCTGAATTAGTAAAGCAAATCAATAAATAACCTTAATATAGTATATGTCCTGGTTTCAGCGGGGATAGAGTTAATTTTCTACCTAGTAGCTGGTATAGTGCTGTGTTTTGGATTTAGTATAAGAATACTGTTGATAACACAACGATGTGTTAGCTGTTGCTAAGAAGTGCTTACACTTGTCAAGGACTTTTCAGCTTCCCATGCTCTGACAGCTGCACAAGAAGCCAGGAGGGGGCAGAGCCAGGACAGCTGAGCCAGACTGGCCAAAGGGCTATTCCATACCATGTGACATGATGGTCAGTATATAAACCAGGGGAGTTGGCTGGGGGACAGCAATTGCTGCTTGGGGGCAATCTGGGCATTGGTCAGCAAGTGGTGAGCAGTTGTATAGTGTATCACTTGCTTGGATACCACCTCACGGAGACAATTAGCAATTATACCTCTTCCTCTGAGATGTTTTTTATGGAGGAAATACAGAATGGCACACTGCAACTATTTGATGTACTTTCAAACTTTTTGTGTTATATCATTTACTAAAGCAGAAACACTATGATACTTAAAACCTGCTTTTGATATTTACCTTTACATTTTGTGGGCATTTATTTTATCTTGATAGTAAAAGAGTTAAATTGTGAATTGTCAATTCTGAAGATTAGGGTGAAAGCAAAAGAGAGCACAATTAGACGTGTGGAAATAATTCCTGAGGCAAACAAAGAAATCACTGATGGATGTAGACAGTCCAAAGAACTGATGATAAGGATTTAGAAAAGACAAATATTAGGTGAATATAGAGAGAAATGTTAGAAGAGAAGAGTATGGCCAACAAATGCAGGGGATTTTTTTAAAAGAAGGTTTTTTAAAAAAATCATTGACTGACTTCATTTTTAGTATTCATTTATCTTTAAAAAAATGGAAAGAAAAGGTGAGTTTAAGATATAGAAATAAGCTAAGTTACTCAGCAGTTTTCAAGAAAGGGAAGTTTAAAGAAATATGAGCTTATAGAAAATTGAATTTTGTGTTTGTTTTGTGATGCAAAAAATCACACAAGCTTAGCATCCTAACTTTATATCTTGGAAGCAAGCAACATGTATCTTACATAAATTTTATTTCCTTTGACAAGAAGTAAAAAAGTATTTATTCAAATCAATAAATAGTGTTATAATATTTTCTGAAATTGTGTTTGTATTAGTGAGGACATTTATAGGAAAATATATGCTGGTTAAATAACACAAACCTAGAGATTAGAAGGTTGTGGGTTTTTTTTTAATATAAGAGGATAATCAAAATGCAAATTATAATTTCATCCATAGGAGGTACGTATTTCAGGAATCAAAAACATTAACTGTCTCAGACACAGTCAATATGTTTTTATTTTTTTATTCAGGGAAAATCACTGTTCAGCATATAAGACTGTATGTGCACAGAATTACTATGCGATATAGATTATGAGTCAATTTTATAGCATCACTGTAGTGCAACTACTTTAAAGAAAGGTTAACAAAGAGTCTAACTTAGTAATTATTGTTATTATATAGGCTGGGCCTTAGATCTTTTTAATACATAAGATACAATGAAAAATATACTAGGTTCTTTTCAATAGCACAAGATCAACAGTAGTGTAAGTTAGATGGCTCTTCTTGAAATTTTTACAGTAAGATGGTGTATTGGGTCTGGCTGAGATGAAGCTAATTTTCCCCATAGCAGCCCTCATAGTGCTGTGCTCTGTATTGGTAGCTAGAAAGGTGTTGATAACGTACCAGAGTTTTGGCTGACGCTGAGCAGTGTTCACACAGCATCAAGGTTGTCTCTCCAACATTTCCCCCCCTCACCAGGAGGCTGGGGGCGGGGAAGATCTTGGGAGGGAGCATAGCCAGGACAGCTGACCCAGACCGACCAAAGGGATATTCCATACCATATGACATCTGCTCAGCAATAAAAGCAAAGAGAAAGGAGGAGGAAGGGGGGGGTGTTTGGTTTTTATGACGTTTTTCTTCTGGAGCAACCGCTACTCATACTGAAGCCCTGCTTTCCAGGAAGTGACTGGACATTGCCTGCTGGTAGTAGGGAATAAAATCTTTGTTTTCCTTTTGCTTCTGCATGCAGCCTTTGCTTTTGCTTTTATTAAACTGTCTTTATCTTCACCCACAAGGGTTTTTTTCCATGTCATTTTCTTCTTCCCGCTGTTCTGCTGAGGAGGTGAGTGATAGAACGGCTTGGTGACACCTGCTGTCCAGCCACGGTCAACCCAGCACACACGGCATATAAGTAATTTATGTTAATAAGTATGAAGCCTAATCTTATTCATATGTAAATTATTGCAAACTGTAGAGAACTGCATAAGAAAGATTCCAAGCAGGGGAAAGAATCAACCTAATATTTTCTGTCCATGCCAATAATACTCAAGCAACTTGATGTGTCATTATTATTATCATTAGAATTATTCGGTTTGCAGTTATAGAAGGTAATGCAGGGATTCATCCTGTCTAATTGTGACCACCCAGATACAGGCACATAGAATTGTATGGTAGTAGGAAAAAGGTGATACTTTCCATCTTGAATACCAACCTGCAATGGGAAACTTTAGTGGGAGGCTCATTCAAAACAAAGAAATTAAAGTACTTTATCTTCATAATCATCATTATTATTATGAAACAAGGCAGTAAGTCTGTGAAAAAAATATTGTAAATGCAAGAAAATGACATAGGTTTGAAAAGAAATTCAAAAGACCAGAAACTTGGAGGCACTTGGAAGTAACATCAATTTCTCGTTAGCAAACAGACAAACTATAACTTACTCAGAAAATCTATGCTGAGAATAGTCAGAAGCTGAGAAAGTATTAGTGTAAGTACCCTATATACTTGCCTTGTGTTTACTCTGTGGTGTCTTTTTGAAGTCACAGTTGAAGACACTACTGAGCTAGATGGACCTTTGGTCTGAAGCACTGTGAATTTTCATATCTTCCTAATTTTTTTTTTTTAAATAGTTTTTGTGAAGGACATGTTCTAGATTTTTTTTTTCAGTTAAAGCATATCCCTAAACACCCATACAGAAATATTTAGCACAAATAAACTATGTCATTCCTTAAAAGGGCATAATTCTAGAAATGTCTTTTAGCTTTCATCTCTTCTGCAGATGGATTAAAGTTTTACTGTTGCTTTTTGTTTTGGTGTTGTTTTTTTTTGTTTGTTTGGAGTTTTTTTGTTTGTTTGTTTGTTTTTCATTTGAGAGAATAAATACACAATGAAGTCTGGTGTAAGAACCACATATTTCAGACTCAGGTAAATACTTGATAAGATTGATGATATGGGATCCCTCCTATCAAACTCCTAAGTCTTCAGTAGAGTTGGTAAGACAGAACACAGTATATTAGTATGCCGTGACATGTGCATTGTTGAATTATGGCCTTGTTTTCTCAGCATTTCCATTTAAGTAGACCAATAAAGAAGAAAGAGAGGGGAAGTAAGGTCACACATAATACCTTCATGCAGCAACATAAATCTAATTTAAACATCCTTAGCCACTTATACCAAGAGTGGAATCTCCATTATATTAATCAGCTCTTCAGAAACAGTTCAAAAGTGTTTTGTCACCCCAAAAGTCATGAATCACACAAAATATTTGCCAGCCTGTCAAGGGGGAAAAGATTAATGTCTTCCCTTAAATAGCTCTCAGGTTCAAGTCAAAGCTGTGGGTTTGGAAGGGGAGGCAGAGAACAGGATGCACTTTGTTGTTCTTGCTTTTTTATTGTTTGATAGTGTTTTCTTCACTCTGCCTTTGCATGCTTGATGACAGTGTCTGTACGTTTAGAAGAAAATGAGTCAATAGATGACCACAGTGATTTGTGAAGAAATTGCAGTACTTGCTAATAGAAGAAAAGAGTGTCTGCAGACAACAGGAGTGAATTGTGGTTGTTACTTAGTGCCTGTTGCAGGTGTATTTGACATCTCTGACTTACTCCCTTTGCCAGAATGATGTTCCTGTACTCAAACGGGTCTTGTGAAAGCTCGTTTTTCTACAAAGTATGGAAAAAAAAAAGTGGGTGATAAATACTAGGACTAGCATACTCCACTTGCTTAAGTGCCTCTATAATCATAGAATCATAGAATTGTTAAGGTTGGAAAAGACCTTTAAGATCATCAGGTCCAACCATTAACCTACCACCGCCAAGTCCGCCACTAAACCATGTCCTCAAGCACCACATCTACCCGTCTTTTAAATACCTCCAGGGATGGGGACTCAACCACTTCCCTGGGCAGCCTGTTCCAGGGCCTGACTACTCTTTCAGTAAAGAAGTTTTTCCTAATATCCAACCTAAACTTGCCCTGGCGCAGCTTGAGGCCATTTCCTCTCGTCCTATCACTTGTTACTTGGGAGAAGAGACTGACACCCACCTTGCTACAACCTCCTTTCAGGTAGTTGTAGAGAGCAATAAGGTCTCCCCTCAGCCTCCTCTTCTCCAGACTAAACAACCCCAGCTCCCTCAGCCGCTCCTCGTAAGACTTGTTCTCTAGATCCTTCACCAACCTCGTTGCCCTTCTCTGGACACGCTCCAGCACCTCGATGTCCTTCTTGAAGTGAGGGGCCCAAAACTGGACACAGGATTCGAGGTGTGGCCTCACCAGTGCTGAATACAGGGGCACTATCACCTCCCTGGTCCTGCTGGCCACACTATTCCTGATACAAGACAGGATGCCATTGGCCCTCTTGGCCACCTGGGCACACTGCTGGCTCATGTTTAGGCGGCTGTCAACCATCACCCCCAGGTCCTTTTCAGCCAGGTTGCTTTCCAGCCACTCCTCCCCAAGCCTGTAGCATTGCATGGGGCTGTTGTGACCCAAGTGCAGGACCCGGCACTTGGCCTTGTTGAACATCATACAGTTGGCCCCGGCCCAACAATCCAGCCTGTCCAGGTCCCTCTGCAGGGCCATCCTGCCCTCCAGCAGATCAACACTCCCACCCAACTTGGTGTCATCTGCAAACTTACTGAGGGTGCACTCAATCCCCTCATCCAGATCGTCGATAAAGATATTAAACAGGACCGGCCCCAACACTGAGCCTTGGGGAACACTACTTGTGACCGGTCGCCAGCTG
This sequence comes from Theristicus caerulescens, assembly GCA_020745775.1. Lineage (NCBI taxonomy): Eukaryota > Metazoa > Chordata > Aves > Pelecaniformes > Threskiornithidae > Theristicus > Theristicus caerulescens. Next base: position 81,236,523 of record CM036559.1, on the reverse strand, counting down.
GACTTGGCTCCATTCACCACCACTCTCTGGGCTCGGCCGTCCAGCCAGTTTTTAACCCAGCACAGAGTGCACTTGTCCAAGCCATGAGCAGCCAGCTTCTGCAGAAGAATGCTGTGGGAGACAGTGTCAAAGGCCTTACTGAAGTCCAGGTAGGCAACATCCACAGCCTTCCCCTCATCCACTAAGCGGGTCACCTTGTCATAGAAGGAGACCAGGTTAGTGAAGCAGGACCTGCCTTTCATAAACCCATGCTGGCTGAGCCTGATCCCCCGGTTGTCCCGCACATGCCGCATAATGGCACTCAGGATGATCTGCTCCATGACCTTCCCTGGCACCGAGGTCAGGCTGACAGGCCTGTAGTTCCCCGGATCTTCCTTCCAACCCTTCTTGTAGATGGGTGTCACATTTGCTAACTTCCAGTCATCTGGGATCTCCCCGGTTGACCAGGACTGCTGATAAATGATGGAGAGTGGCTTGGCAAGCTCCTCCGCCAGTTCCCTCAGTATCCTTGGGTGGATCCCGTCTGGCCCCATAGACTTGTGGGCATCCAGGTGGAGGAGCAGATCGGTGACTGCCACCTCTTCGACAACTGGGACTACATTCTGTGTCCTATCTCCATCTCCCAGCTCAGGGGCATGAAAACCTTGAGGATGATCAGCCCGACTATTGAAGACTGAGGCAAAGAAGGCATTAAGTACCTCAGCCTTCTCCTCATCCTTCGTGGCCAAGTTTCCCTCTGCATCCAACAAAGGAGGGAGATTCTCCTTAGCCCTCCTTTTGTCGCTGATATACTTGTAGAAACATTTTTTGTTGTCCTTGACAGCAGTGGCCAGTTTAAGTTCTAGCTGGGCCTTCGCCTTTCTAATCTTTTCCCTGCATAACCTCACCACATCCTTATAGTCCTCCTGAGTCACCTGCCCCTTCTTCCAAAGGTGGTAGGTTCTCCTTTTCTTCCTGAGTTCCAGACAGAGCTCTCTGTTCAGCCAGGCCGGTCTTCTCCCCCGCCTGCTCGACTTGCAGCACATGGGGGCAGCCTGCTCCTGTGCCTTTAAGACTTCCCTCTTGAATAACATCCAGCCTTCCTGGACTCCTTTGCCCTTCAGGACTGCCTCCCAAGGGACTTTGTTAACCAAACTCCTAAACAGGCCAAAGTCTGCCCTTCTGAAGTTCAGGGTTGTGGTTTTGCTGGCCCCCCTCCTTGCTTCTCCAAGAATCGAAAAGTCCACTGTTTCATGGTCGCTGTGCCCAAGACAGCCTCCAACCACCACTTCACCCACCAGGCCTTCTCTGTTCGTGAACAGCAGGTCCAGCAGGGCACCTCCCCTGGTTGGCTCGCTTACCAGTTGCATCAGGAAGTTATCCTCCACGCACTCCAGGAACCTCCGAGACTACTTTTTCTCTGCTGTGTTGTATTTCCAGCAGATATCTGGTAAGTTGAAGTCTCCCACAAGAACAAGGGCTAGAGACTGTGAGACTTCAGCCAGCCGCTTGTAAAAAACTTCATCTGCTTCCTCATCCTGGTTGGGTGGTCTATAACAGACTCCTACCAGGATATCTCCCTTGTTGGCCTTCCCCCTGATCTTTACCCATAAGCACTCAACCTTGTCGTTACCTTTGTTGAGCTCAAGACAGTCAAAACACTCTCTGACATACAAGGCTACCCCGCCACCTCGCCTTCCTTGCCTGTCCCATCTAAATAGCTTGTAGACATCCATTGCAGCACTCCAGTTGTGCGAGTCATCCCACCATGTTTCCGTAATGGCAACCACGTCATAGTTTCCCTGCCGTGCAATGGCTTCCAGCTCCTCCTGCTTATTGCCCAAGCTGCGTGCATTGGTGTAAATGCACTTGAGTTGGGCTATCGATCTCTTCTCCAACACAGGCGTGCCACCCCTGGGCTCATCCCTAGCAGGTCTGGTTTTATCCCCTTCCCCCTTCGTATCTAGTTTAAAGCCCTCTCAATGAGGCCTGCTAACTCCCGAGCCAGAATCCTTTTCCCCTTTGGCGACAGGTGAACCCCATCTGCCTCCAGCAGGCCTGGTGCCACGTAAACTTCCCCATGGTTGAAAAACCCGAAGTTCCACCTCTGGCACCAGCCTCTGAGCCATGTGTTGATGAGGTGGGTCTTCCTGTTCCTTTCTGTATGCCTCCCAGCTGCTGACGGGATGGAGGAGAACACCACCTGTGCTCCTGATCCTTCAAGTAACTGCCCCAGTTCTCTAAAATCTCTTTTGATTGTCTTTACACCTCTATCAGCTACCTCATCACTGCCAACCTGTACAACCAATAACGGATAATAATCAGATGATTGTACCAGCTTAGGGAGCTTCCTAGTAATGTTTCTTATCCTCGCCCCAGGGAGGCAGCAGACTTCCCTATGGGATGGGTTCGGTCGGCATATCGGGCCCTCTGTTCCCCTCAGAAGGGAGTCTCCTATGACAATTACCCTTCTTTTTTTCTTACTAGTTGTTGTTGTAACGCGTGGGGCTGACTGGTTCCCCCTAGTCAATTCTCTGGATGGTTTACTGTCAGCTTCTTTGTCCTCCCGGCCCTCAAGGTCCAGAGCCTCACACCTACTGTGTACGGGCACCTGGGGAGGTGAGGTAGGCTGGGAGAGGACTCGCCTGCTGTGCCGAGCAGGGATCTGTTTCCATCCCCCTCCATCTCTTAGGTCCCCTCCTTCTGCCTGGTGGCAAGAGGGTAGGGGAGCCTCTCCTTCTCTTGATGGTTCCATCTGGTGTGCTGGTCTCAGGGATGGTAGGGAGTGGCTCCACCAGTCTATCTCCCTCTCACACTCCCTGATACTCCTCAGCCTTGCAACTTCCTCTTTCAGCTCAGCCACCATGCTGAGCAGATCCTCCACCTGCTCGCACCTCACGCAGGTGTTCCCTCGGCTACCCTCTGTTACTAGAGCAAGGCTCTGGCACTCCCTGCAGCCAGAGACGTGGGTGGCTGCATGTTTTAGCGGGAGCTCTGTCTGCGTCGCCACGTTCCTTCTGGCAATGGCTCTCGTCCGACTGGAAACCATGGCTTGAGTCTCTTCTGAGACAGCGTAGACCACAAGGAGAGCTCACCGGCTGCCTGCTCGCTCTGCCTGCGTGAACTGCCGCGCCGCGCCACGCCACGCCACGCCACGCCACGCCACGCCACGCCACGCCACGCCACGCCACGCCACGCCACGCCCTTTCTGCCGCGCCACGCCCTGTTTGCCCGTCCTGGTCGCCGCACTCCCTGGGAGCCCGTTTAAATCTCCCGCGGTTGCCCCAGCAACGCCCAAGTCCCGCCTGCCTCGCTCGCGAGAGCGGCCGGCTTTCCCTCGGCGCGAGGGCCCCACCAGGATCTTTATAACGAGACAAAACACAACAATAATGACTAAAAACAAATTTCGTAATAGAAGCAGTGATAAGTTATAGCTCCAATTCCAGAGCTTGGATGACTACTAAGCCCCATGTGGATATTCTGGCAATATCTTAAATCAGTATCTGAGAGAAAATTCAGAGCACACCAGCTCTCTCATCTTCCTTTACAGAACAGGATTTCAGAAATTAAGTCAGTCAGGAGTTCTCAGTGCTAAGATTAGGTACTTGGTCTGGAAATTTGGAGGATCAGGCCTGTAGGATATGCAGTGGAGTGAGCTACAGTACGTAAGTGCAACCTGCACAGAAAAAAAAGGACATTGAAAGTAATGCACACATTATATTGATACTTGTACATGACAATTTTTCCTAGATTCTTCCATCAGCTGTTTAATTAATACATAATTGTTTTAAATGTTGACAGTTCTATAAAGTTCTGTGAATTAAAGTACCCTCTGAGTCTTTAGCATGTGTCCTAGGTAACATGATTTTATTTTCCTGTATAATTTCATGCATACATATTTCATGATTTCTTCTATTTCTTTCAAATGGAGTTTGTAAGTAAAAATGTAAACCATAAGCAGTAGTAATAATTATTAACTAGTTATTTATTAGTTGTTTGCAATTAAGGATGTGTTTTCTATGTAATAAAATGAAGTAATCTCAACTAAATTAGTGAGATTTTTTTCCTTCAAAGGAAAAAGACAGCTTGTTTTGCATGCTTTCAGTTATAGCTTAAAGAGTATTTTGTGAACTTGAAAGTCTGATCTTTTTCACTATTTATGCTACATGTAACAAGAATTCGGAGTTCTCTTCTGTAGTCTGCAGCAAAGTCTTTATAACTGGCATTTTGTTATAAACAATATTAATGAGTTGAGAATTTTGAACTGGACAAAAAGTCATAAAATAACCTGTTCTAATTATATTAAAGAAATAGTGCTAAACCTCCAATTGCATGTGAAGTAAGTCTGTTGATGAGAGCATAGAGAGCACAGGTAGAGAAATTCTTCCTATCATGATCTATTCATCCTGCATAAAAGCCTGAGAAAGTAAGTGTTCCAATGAACTATATGGGCTCAATCCAATTATTATTGAAATTAATAGAAACATTCTACTGATTTTGACAAGAGATGAATTGTGTTTCAAAGTCATAAAACAGTAGAATTTGTGATGTCAAGTGTTGCATGAAGATATGAAAAAAGTTTAGGTGTCCTAAATTATCCATAGGTTAAATATAAGTGACTAACTCCAGCAGTGCAATTTGGAAAACTTTGCTTAACTGTGACTAGTGGAGGATTTTTGCATCTATGCCCTGAGATTTCAGTGAAATTAATTCCTTCCTAAAAGTTGACACAACACAAACACAGAACCTGTTGTATAAAACACAGACGCTCTCTATACTGTAAAGGGCACATCTCACCTACATTCTCCAAGCAACCCTCTCAGCCCCCTATCCTTTGTAAACTTCTCCATGTTATTTTATAGAAGTAATTCCCCAAATTCACTGATTTCATTGTGATTCCTTCTTAGTCTAACACTAGACAGACTGAGTAATAAAACAAAGGCAGATCTATTTATTGAGTCCCAAGGTTTAACACTGAAGTTCTTTGAAGCTGAAAGCAGAATTATATTTCTCCATTTTGGGCTTCTTTCTTATTAAGAACACAGGCATATAGTAGAGGACTCCAGCTTTCATTTTCTTCTTAAGCCCTGGCTTAAAAGTCCTGATGGACTCTCTTGAATTACCGAAAATATTATGTTAAATGTTGTTTTTCTACTCTACTGCATTAGAGGAAATACCCACATTCATTTTACACACATTCTATAAAGCCAGCAGGGTCGTCCTGGTTTTGGCTGGAATAGAGTTAATTTTTTTCCTAGTAGCGAGTATAATGCTGTGGTTTGGATTTAGTATAAGAAAAATGTTGATAACACAACAATCTTTTAGTTGTTGCTAAGTAGTGTTTATACTAGTCAAGGACTTTTCAGCTTCCCATGCTCTGCCAAGTGCACGAGAAGCTGGGAGGGAGCATAGCCAGGACAGCTGACCCAAACTGGCCAAAGGGCTATTCCATACCGTATGATGCCATGCTCAGTATATAAGTTGCGGGGAGTTGGCTGGGGGGCAGTGGTCGCCAGTTGACTGGCTGGGCATCGGTCAGCATGTGGTGAGCAATTGCATTGTGCATCACTTGCTTTGTATATTATTACTACTACTACTACTACTACTATTATTTTACTGTATTTTATTTCAATTATTAAACTGTCTTTTTCTCAACCCACAAGTTTTCTGCCTTTTACTCTTCTGATTCTCTCCCCCATCCCACTGGGGGAGGGGAGTGAGCCAGCGGCTCTGTGGTTCTTAGTTGCTGGCTGGGGTTAAACCACTACAAGAGTCTAGTGTGATATTGATTTGATAGAAAGCACACACAGTACTTCTGTCACATCAGCATAAATAAGGGACCTGAAAGACAGCATTTTGCCCAGCCAGCTGTACATAGATATACATATTTTGGCAGTATACTATCAAATATAAATATTCCTGGATCATGTTGACCTTTATTATCCCAAGTATCTATGGCAATGTTCTTTAGCTGCCAAAAAACTATTAAATTTTTCTGTCACTGAATGTGCTGTTATTCAGTACCTGGAAAGGTATTATGCTATTTAAACCATCTCAAAGTCTAAAACAGCTAAGGATTCACAAGCTGTGTTTCCCTACATCTGATTCTGCTATGCAGCCTAATCTGTAAGGCATGCATTTATAATATCTAATGTACACTGATGGAGAATGCAAAACAGAGAAACCAGGACAAAGAAAAGACATCATTTCCCTGTTTACATCATAAGGTCATGATTACACATGTCTCTAAGTTCTGGATTCAATTATTTAGCCTTTGGTGGTTGAAAGCTACTTCTCCTGTTTTTGAGGAGAGTGGCTACTCTGGTGGGATTTGCAAGCAAAGATTGAGCTACTTTATCACATTTTCTAATTTTACAAGTGTACCATGTAAACTGAATGATTACAGGACTAAGACAGAGACGAACTCTGCAAGCTAATGAAGGAAGATTTAGTAACAGCTAAAAGTTGATTTCCAGTCTATATTCCTCATACAATAGAAGTAGCTTATTCCATAGCTCTTTAAAGCAAAATCCTTATGCATTTTGCACAGAGACCAGACCCTCAACTTTTCTCTTTTCCCTATTTTTAATTCATTGATTCTTTCTAAGTTTCTGAGTCTGGGTTTCCTTTCTGCAAAAATGATTCAATTTCAGCAGGAGATGCTGGGATAATCAGCATATCACCCCTCCTTCATCCAAAGAACTTGTGTCTCAGTTATCTGGGATGCCTGCTTGGAAAACAGAGGGTGTGGGCTTATACTTTGAAATTTAGGAAGACATGTAATACAGGTCTTCCACTTTATGTCCAAAATACTTATGAATGTACAGTTTCAATTTTTCCAACAATGATATTAAATTAAAGTGGCTGTGACTGCTGTGTTTTATGCTGAAAGTGATGCTGTCAGTTTGTGTTAAGTCTGCTGGTTGCAAGCCTGCTAGCTTGATTGGACCCCTTTGGAAATATACCCTGAATTTCAAATGACTTGAGGCAAAGGACAGGTTGTGAGACGCTAAGCTTTGTCCACATAGTGGTACCTCTCAGCATGGCTGCATTGTGCATTATGGTTCAGATCAGAACGGGGTTTTTTGTTTGTTCATTTTTTAAGTAAATTACTCAATTAGCCTCTCTGTGCTAAAGTGCACTCCATGGAGTGTTCTCAGGGTGTACACAATGGACATCTTTCAGATTATACTTTATCAGAAGAAGTGACACTAACAGCTAAGGCATTTCAACTGCTGATGGGTTTTCAGTACACAGAATCAGGCTACAACTAGGTCAGGGTAAAACATTGCAAAATGCATGTAATGTGGATGTCAGGTCCTCAGCACTAGTTGTTTTGCTGTACTCTTCATTGAGTTACATTTACTACTAATACAGATAGAGCTTTACAGTTATAGAAGTTTTGGAGTGTAGGGAACTTCACCAATTCAGATGAAGGTATCTAGGGAATGTAAGCCAGTGAGAGGTTTTGGGGTTTTGGTTTTTTGTGAGTTGTTTTTTTTTTAATGATTACTCATAAGTTTAGGTCACTATATTCTAATTTGTACAACTTTAGAAGTTTATGAGAATATTCATGTCTAAACAGAGATAATTCAGATAATGAGATTATGCTTAAAATGTTATTTTCAAGAGAAAGAACCTTAAGTCTTCTTTATGAAATGGGGTTTAGCTTTCCTTGAAAATAACAAATGCATTGAAGAAGAATTAGAAAATCCTCCAGAGTCTGTTAGTTTTTGGAATCCTCCAGTAGATGGAGATAGAGAATAGGACTTTTTAGATGATGTATCAAAATAATTTTTCTCAATGGTAGCATTCATACATTTTCTGTCAATCTTCCTGGGGTGTTTATCATAACTGTTAATAAATTGCACTCTGACAATGTGCTCTGGAGACCACAGGCAACAGCACCCATATAAGAATTCAAACAATCTCCACATATAAAAGGAGAGTGGGACTAGTTAACAAATGAATTAAGAATCAATTTCCTGCTTTCCTATCTCTCATTTCAGGAACCGTCTTAAAAGGAAACATACCTTTATTGGGTATTGCCTGGATAGATAGGTATTTGTAAATTTGTAATTTCAGATGAGTAGGTAGATTATATTGTTTTTATTTTGAAATAGGTTATTTTAACATGCAAACTGTCATCTTCATGATTTGAGTCTTCACCATACTAGTGTTTGCTTGTTTGTTTGTTTGTATATGCTTTTCATTATGCTAGACACACAATAAATACTGTCACAATTCCTTCATCTTTCATTTTTTTTATAAAAAAAATGTGAGTCCATTACTTTACTGGCAGGTTACTTTTCTTCTGCGATCTCTGCAGGAGCAGGAACCTGAATACATTAAAATTAGAGGGAAGACTATGGAAATGTAAAGAGTGAAATAAAAAAAAAATACATGTAGTCATAACAGGAAGATCCTACTGCTGGAACACAAAATAGAAGGTCATTCCTAATCACATGCTTTGTTTAGATATGCAACCACTTGAAAATACCAATGGATGACTTCCCAAGAAGTGGTATATCTTCTCTGGTTGGGTCCCTCAAAACATCCACATGAAAACAGACACTTAGCCTTGCCATAAAGTATTGACTCTACTGTTATTCAGTGGAAATAGGTATAAACTCTCCTTGGAAAGGAGCTTGCTTCTGAAATAAGGAGTCACATGAAAACACCTTAATTTTATTTTTTCCATTCATCTATCTACTATAGATATTTATGGGTTTTTTATCACTGTGGCACATAGACTTTGCTTAATTCAAAAGAATAGTTGCTCTGTGCCTTTCTGCCAGGCAACTTGCAATGCATGTTGACTTGATGTTAAAAATAAATGGAAACCTTCAAAACATTAAAAAATTCTTGGAAAGTGGTGAGGATGAGCGGTCATTGCTTTGGAAGTCAATTCACCACCCATGGGTCATTATCTGAGAAAGTTTCTTTATAAACCCAATCTTTTTTCTTGTGGGTGGTACTTCAGTAGTTACTGGTGATCAGGGTCACACGAAAAAAAATAATTGTGTCTACATTAACTTGAAAGGACTGTCGTGGTTTAACACCAGCTAGCAGCTAAGCACCACGCAGCCGCTCACTCACTCTCCCCCGTTGGGATGGGGGAGACAATCAGAAGGGTAAAAGGGAGAGAACTCGTGGGTTGAGATAAGAACAGTTTAATAATTGAAGTAAAATAAAATAGAACAGTTAAAAAGGTAAAGCAAAAGCTGCGCACGCAAACAAAGCAAAACAAGGAATTAATTCACTACTTCCCATGGGCAGGCAGGTGTTCGACTATCCCCAGGAAAGCAGGGCTCCATCACGCGTAACGGTTACTTGGGAAGACAAACGCCATTGCACCGAATGCCCCCCCTCCTTCCTTCTTCTTCTCCCAGCTTATATACTGAGCATGACGTCATATGGTATGGAATAACTCTTTGGCCAGTCTGGGTCAGCGCCCCTGGCTGTGCCCCCTCCCAGCCCCCCGTGCACCGGGCAGAGCATGGGAAGCTGAAAAGTCCTTGACCAGTGTAAGCGCTACTTAGAGACTGTTTAGCAATACTTAGCACTATTTAGCAAGAACCAAAACATACATTGTTCTCAATCTAAATCCAAAACACAGCCCCATACTGGCTACCAAGAAGAAAATTAACTCTATCCCAGCTGAAACCGGGACAATGATAAAGAGAAAAAATGATCTATGAGATGTTTTTTCAGAGACCCTTACAGATATTCTTGTTTTACTAGGCAGCTTATATTAGTACCATGCATATTTTCCAAAAGCCAACTTTATGCAGGAATTGATATTTTCTCATTGAGAGCTTGATCATATTTCTGAGATGTCTATCTGGAGAAGACATTCATTTTTCTCTCACTGTGTAAGAGCAAAGATTTGATAGGGGAACTAACACATCAAGGGTTAATAACAAAACCATCACTTAGCTCAGGCTATGTATCTATGGTCTTAAGCAGGAACTGATACCAGTGGAATGCTTTGCTTAACTACCTGATAAGCATGAGATAAATCAGGACTGAATGTAGGCAAGGAAGAGATTCACCAAACAAACCAAGGACACAACTTAATTACTGCCAGCAGGCTGGTTTTAAGCAGGATTTGCAGTCCGGGTGAAGAGTGCATGGCAAGGAAGACACACGGCCTTCATCCCTGAAGACCCTGGCCCATGACCACCAGGAAGCACCATGCGTGCTCAGCTAGGAGGAGTTAAAGGCAGGGACTTCGGGGGAAAATTATAAATATGTATAAGCGTTTCCAGAATATTAATGCTTTGATGCATAAATACCTGGCGCGTTTCCATGAAAAGCGCACACGGCTTTGGTGGGACTACCCCCTGTGCTGCCCAGCGCTGAATAAACTTATCTACTTTACAACCTTCTCGGTTGTGGAGTCTGTTTTCCGCACGTCAGATTCAGTTTCCCTTTTTTTTCCAGGTAATAGGATGTAATCTTGAGATTTCTGAGGATTTATGGAAAAAACTGGTAGAACTGAAAAGACAGTTAGACTCAAAGGACAAATTGCCTTAAAATCATTCTGAAGAACAGGACAAAGCTGTGGTGCAGATTTGCAACTTCATCAATAGCGCAGTGGTCTCAGGAGCTCTATAGTGTTGGGTGGATGAGCAAAAAGGTCTCTTTCATTTAGAAAGAGATATGGAGAGACTGACCTTGCTTCTCAAGAAGCAAGTACTAGAAGAAAATTTCCTTGGAATACCACAGAGGAATGCTTTATCTTCTTTACCTCAAAAAGCAGGAGTCTGACTAAGCACTGTTGCAGCATTTTTTTTTTCCTTCTTTGTCCAAACACTCTGTCTTATTACCAAATTTTTCTTCAAATAAAGTTTGCAGAGAGTTTTCTTTTCTTCTTTTTTTTTTTTTTAAATCTCCTTGCATAATGAAGTAATACTTTCCATCAGTAATAAATGAGGAGCAGTGTACAGTAACATAAGTCATCATCAGAGAATTTAGTATATAGGTATGTAGATATATGAAGACAAGGGAAGTGTCTTTAAAGATATATAACTTGCCCTCAACTTTTTTTCATAAAACATAATAGCCTGGTTTTCTGTTACTTATTGAGACATGACCTGTTTTGGCAACAGCAAGAATTGTCATGAATTGATGCATTCTCATCTTAGCAAGAGTTCACTTAACCAGAACATTAGGGATTTGGAATATGTCAAGGACAGCAAATATAGAACATTTGTTTTTCCCTGTGTATTGCTGCTCTAAAGGCCAATCAATCTCCTTCTTGTACCATCCTATACTGTGATTCTGGCACAGTTTTACAAGCATAACAAGTGATCTGAATTTGTTGTTCTCCTTTGGGCTAGAAGCTCCTGAAGTCATTGATAAGAGAAACATTTGTAGCTTTATTTACGAAGTGAGCATTCAAAATTATTTTCAATACTTTCTGCTGTTCTCTATTCCCTTTGCTGTTTCAAGTATTGTGGCACCATCTGACTTTTTCATCAGCTTTCCTGAGCCAAGCCAAAAGTGCAGTCCTGACAAAAGGTCTTTTTGATGACAGAAAGAGATGCAGGAGAGATTAATCAGTACAAGGGAGGTCTCCTATGGTCTGAATGGTTTCTGTTCTTCTTGCCTTGTCTATGGAGCTTAGATGAGTGAATGACCTCCGTCTTTTGAAATAATAAGCCCAGGTCAAATATAAAGCAAAATAACTGGTGTGGAGGGGGTGGAAGCTAAAATCAATTGTAGACTTTGAAATCATAGACCTTTAACAGTCTTCATGGCTGTAATCTAACCTTTTTCAGGACCATATGTTCTAGTTGCATTAGTATAACCACTCAACCCATTTCAAAGTAATGTACTCCAGGTCTTACTAATTACATAGTGAAATGATTGGCATTTTCCTCTGACCTCAGAGTTCCTCCTTACAATGTAACTGCTGCGCTGTTCCGTACTGTAGATGATGGCAGTTCTTTTCCACTTTTCCAGACTGTCTTCATTTTGTAGCAATCGTTAACTCCTTTGGAAATACTTTTTGTGGGAGAATGGCTAAGTGAGAAGGGACATGATCCTTTCAGTGTGAGCAATCCTGCTTTTAGTGTATCAAGAAGCACAGAGGATACTATAAACTGACCTTGAACAGCAACGGACTACTTGGCAAACAACAACTAAGTCCAGAATGTGCTAACGAACCCCTTCGCGTGAACAGCAACCCTGTACCAATCATATAACTGTCTTAAGCGTGTGAACACATGTAATGAACCAATCATATAGATATTGCTTCCACGTGCTTTGCTGATTGTCTATATAAACCTGGTAATTGTCTGAAATAAAGGAGAACGATCATACTCGCATCGAGGTTACATCGTTACTCCGGGTCCGGACTCCCACTCCGACATCTGGTAGCAGAGGATGGTTACTTCGCCTGCGATTTCCGAGACTGCAGTGAGCAGCAGAGGAGGGTAACGTCGCTCGCGATCTCCGAGACTGTGGTGAGCAGCAGAGGAGGGTGACATCACTCGCGTTCTCCGTGACTGCGGTAAGCAGCTAGAGGAGGGGAGTGGGAAGTTTCGGCTGAGAGAAGCGCTGCTCGGGTCAAGAAGGCAGAGTAGACGCCGGTGTGAGGTCGCTCCTCACCTCTCAGGATAACGGGCGCTGTTCGGGTCAAAAGGGCAGAGCAGACGCTGGTGTGAGGTCGTTCCTCACTAGGCGCAGCAATGGAAACAGAGGCTGCGGCCACACTGCTAGCTGGAATACTCTCTAAGAGAGGGATAGAGGCACCAGTGAAGCAATTGTGTAAATTTATTACACTTGGACAGCGTTGGGGTCATTTTACTGACACTCATCTGTTATTTTCCGTATCGGAATGGCGGGACTTTGGAGGGACAATGTGGCAAAAAACAATTGAGGGAGATGAAAAAGATGAAAAGGAGATAAAGGCGGTTCGTATACTTTGGAACACCGTGTTAGAGACTTTAAAAGCGATGAAAGCAGAAAGAGAAGTGGCATGCGCTGCTGCTCAAATGCTGGGTCCAGGAAAAGCTATTGATAAACCCCAAAGTAAACCAGGACCTATCACGCGCTTCTTCGGACTGCCTGCCGTAAGAGGCATGTCTGGGACTATTTGTAAAAACGTAAGTGAACTGCGGGAAAAGGAAAGTCTTAACTCGCCGGGCGAAGTGGAGGGTGTGCCGCCGACCCCGGTGCAGGCACCCAGGGGAGCGGAAGTTTCTCTTAGCAGAGCCGGAATAGGATCTGAGGCAGAGGCGGAAGTGTCTCCACCAGAAACTCCAAAAGGGGCGGGAGCAACGTCAGTTGCTGACCTCATTGACTTAGGCGGAGCGCCCTGCCGACCTTCCCCTGTAACGGGAAGAAGGGAGGCGCTGTCAGCACCCTCAGCGCCTTCATCTCCGCTGTACCCACCGCTGCCTTCCTCAGGGGAGTCATCAGGGACCGTAACCCAACCTTCTGAGGAAGAACAGCAACAACCCCCAGATGTTACTACAGAGATGTTACAAACGGTTTTAAAACGACTTGAGAAATTGGAAACACAAACAACTACGAAAGAAGAAAGCGTACCTTCATGTTTAATGAAACCATCAGCACATCCTAGAATCACGCGCTGGAGTGGTAGACACATCCTAGAATCACGTGCTGGAATGGCATTATTAGGGATGCGATTTTAGATGAACAATGGAAACCTGTTGAGGAAAAAAAAAAAAAGAAAAAAAAAGAAAAAAAAAAGAAAAAAAAAAAGAAAAAAACAGGGAGTCCTGCAACATTGGCATTCCTGGTCATACAAGAGAACAATCAAGGAAAATGGGAACCTCACGATTGGAAAATTTTCATCATGGTCTTTCCGCCGAATTTTGCAATTACCAATCTCCTTAATCATATGTAACGGGAAAGACTCACCATATGCAGTCATCTGTCAGTGGCAAAACAAGAAAGGGGAGTCTACCTCTCCTCTCTCATTGGATGCCACTGCCAAATCCACTGCCAAATGCAAAAGTCCAGGAGATATGTTTAATGTGTTAGAATGGGCGTTTTTAAGCGTGCAACCAAAAACGAGTATCCAAACGCGAACTGAGGTAATTGGAGAATTAATACGTAAAGGAAGGTCGCAAATTATAGAGATCAGTGGTCAGGAGCCAGAGAATATCAGTATACCTGTTAACGCCATAGATATAGAATGGTGGCTCCGTAATGCTGTTGCCATACAGAACGCCTTATTAGGCTATAATGGCAGAATACACTCGCAGCAGCCTCAAGGAAAATTATGGCAAGTATTAAAACGGAATCAATGGATAGAAAAATCCAAAGTAAGTGAAAAACCATTACCAGATGGGGTAACCATCTACACTGATGCAGGCAAGCGCCTGCGGCGCGCAGCTTGCATCTGGAAAGAAGGTGATCAATGGAAACAAGATATTATAGAGGGACAACCTCAAGATTCCCTTCAAACTTGCCAGTGAGTTTCTCTCCCAAGTCCAAAAAAATGTTACTGCTCCTTGTCCTCTTCCTCTTCCTTTCAGTGTCTAAACACTGATGCCCCGATCATACAACTCTGATTGTTTTCTGCAGAATGGTTTGTGCTATTTTACTTTAAAGTAAACGACACTAATAAAGTTCATAAATATATATTTCCTTTCTACAATGATCCATGCAGAGCCCACCAGAAAAGAAAGGAACATTTACTTGTATCATGCTGCATATGTATCCTTGGTGTGTTTAGGTTTTTTTTTTCCTAAGAATGTCAGACTAAAACAGTTTTATATTTCGTTACTATAGCTGTATGCCATGACAAACACTAATCTTTTTAAAAGAAATAAAATAAAATATTTTATTAAGGCTTTTATAAGATTTCTAGTAGAATGTCACTCTCGCAGTAGCATAAAACAAAATGTCTATTTTGGACCCTTCCTTCTTGTTCTGGCTCTGCAGGATTTTTACTCAGCTCCACTATGCTTTTGCTTGATTGACTATAACTGCTTCTTTTAGAGTTTCTGTATGCCATAGAAACTTCATGAGCTGCAGTAAATGCACCTTGGAGGTATTATGTTCACTTACAAATATTTTAACTAGTACCCTTGCCTTTGTAACTTCACTAACACAGAGTACAGAACATCAGAGAGAAATGTCAGCTGCATGTTTCAACCAGCTCTGGCCTTTCTTCTATGCATCTTGAAATCTTTAGTGCCAATGCTACTGAATTTTGTGAACTAGTGATGAGAACATATACATACATTTCCTATCCAGAATTATTTGCTTTTCACTCCACCTTTCTATCTTTTGCTTTCGTTACAATAAATGCTAAGGAGCATAGGCTAATATTTCTTTCTGAGACTGTTGCAAATCTCAACTGACCAGAGCCTAAGGAAAAGACATGGCAATAGAAATGAAAAGTTTTAGAGGCAGTGTTAAAGTAATGTCTTTAACATTTGTTTTTATTAAAAACATCAAGCACGTATGGAAGAAAGTATGATAACCCAGCTGTCCTTGGGAGATTTGTATACATGCATTAAGCAAGAAGAAAATATTCAAAATATCAGGTAATGTTGTTTTTTCTTTTTTAACCTTTATCTTAAACCAAATACAGAAGTGCTGCTCTGTGATCTTCTTTGGTTACTAAATCTCATATCATAAGCATTTAATGACAGATTTGCGTATTGTTGATAGGTAAATTCTGATAGATTTTGATTAAACTTTTGTAGCTTATATTTACATAAAGCTGTAAATACTGGTCTTCCACATACTCTAAGTACTATTGTCCTGGTTTCAGCTTGGATAGAGTAAATTTTCTTCCTAGTAGCTGGTATAGTGCTCTGTTTTGGATTTAGGGTGAAAATAATGTTGATAACAGACTGATGGTTTAGGTGTTGCTGAGCAGTGCTTACACTAAGTCAAGGACTTTTAAGCTTCTCATACTCTGCCCTGCCAGTAAGGAGGCTGGAGGTGCACAAGTAGCTGGGAGGGGACACAGCCAGGACAGCTGACCCAAACTGGCCAAAGGGATACTCCACAACATACAACGTCATGCTGAACAAAAAAAACACTGGGGAGAGCTGGCTGGGGGCGGGGGGGAGTGCGGCCACTGCTTGGGAACTGTCTGGGCATAAGTCAGTGGGTGGTGAGCAATTGCATTGTGCATCACTTGTTTTGTATATTCTTTTATCATTTTTATTATTTTCCCTTCCTTTTCTGTCCTATTAAATTGTCTTAACCCATGAGTTTTACCTTTTTTTTTTTTCCTCCATCCCACTGGGGAGGGGGGAGTGAGCAAACGGCTCTGTGGTGTTTAGCTGCCTGCCAGGTTAAACTACAACTATTAAAATGAAGAAAAAAAAATACATATTATTATATATACATATTATTACAAGCATGTAATACTTTGTACACTGTTGTTGGGTAAACAAGGATGTAGAAAAAAAAACTGTTCTTATGCCATGGTTTTAAACTCTATGAAACAAAACAACATATTTGCTTTTCCCAAATGTTTTATACTGTATCTATTAGCATTTGGCGATAGGATATGTCACAGAAGGCTGTATTAACCTGTCTACATACAGAAATCCATGTATGCCTTTGTCACTCTCTGTACACTCACTTGTCAATAAAGCAAAACCAGGCACACCAGAGGTGTGATTTACTGCATCCAAAACTAGGACCAGCTAGGCACAAATGAACAAGCTACAATTCCTCTTTCTCTCCATCGACTATAAACAGAATACAGAATGAAAAGCTTCAATTCAGACTTCCACAGCATGTAGTGCCTAAAATTTAAATGAAAAATTCTGCACTAACAAACTCATCAAGCATGTGTTGGCTAAAAGTAGGGCATCTAGCCAAAACTAGCTGTTTATGTTCAATCTAAGCAGAGAAAGGAAGGTAAAAATGACAACTGCTTCTCTGGTACCCCTTCTACGTCACAACAAGGCTCAGGAATATCTCTCTACTGTTTCACATTTCTACAGAAAGGAAATTTTGCATGGAGGCTGGAAGGGAGTTGCTGTATGCTTCATTCAGGTTTTCAATGACAGCTGGAGACTATGACTGTGGGAGATGACATTGAGCACACCTGCTTATAATGCAGATGTAGTCAAATGCATCTATAGAGACAATTCATAAAATCTATTTTTCTACTTCGATTTGAAATGTATTATTCTGTTCTTCTAGAAGTACCTATTTTTAGAGTCAAGACAATTGCTTTAGATTAAATATCCAATTTTAGATGGCTAGTATTAGGCAAAATAATCCTGCAGTGACTACACAGCATTTAAATTTTTAGAGCCTTTCATTACATGATTTTGGCAGGGTTTCTTTAAACTTAGAGGGGCTCATACTAAAACGTGAATTTCCTGTAATTTGTAACTGGAACCTAGTGGATAGATGTAATGATGAATTAATGTTGTTATCCTGGATCAGATATAAATTCCTCTCCTCACATTTTTTTGTACACTAGTCCATTATCACAGGCCACAGTCTGCTACACTTTTAAAGATTATGTAAATTCTTGTACATGAATGTCCTGGTTTTGGCTGGGATGGAGTTGGTTTTCTTCCTGGTAGCCGGTATGGGGCTGTGTTTTGGGTCTAGGTTGAGAACAATGTCCATGATACACTGATGTTTTGGTTCTTGTTAAGTAGTGCTAAGTACTTGCTAAGTGGTGCTCACACTGGTCAAGGACTTTTCAGCTTCCCATGCTCTGCCAGGGGCACGGGAGGCTGGGAGGGGGCCCAGCCGGGGCAGCTGACTCAGACTGGGCGGGGGGCTATTCCATACCACGTGACGTCATGCTCAGTATATAAGCAGGGGAGTTGGCCGGGGAGGGGTTCGATCGCTGCTTGGGGGACGTGCTGGGCATCGGTCGGCGGGTGGTGAGCAATTGTACAGTGTACCGCTTGCTTTGTATTACTACTGTTCTTTTTTTTATTATTTATTTTACTTTAGTTATTAAACTGTTTTTATCTCAACCCACGAGTTTTCCCCTTTTGCCCTTCCGATCCTCTTCCCCATCCCGCCGGTGGGGGGGGTGAGCGAGTGGCTGCGTGGTGCTTAGTTGCTGGCTGGGGTTAAACCACGACAATGAAGGAAAGTAATGCACTATTTGCTAAGCAGAATAAGCCACTGAAATATGAAATTTCTGGTAACTGGCACCTGGTTTATACGTTTACTTTGTGGGGGATGTGGAGCCACCTGGGCATTGCTATTGATATCATTATGTATATTAGTTACTAAAAATTTAGAAAGAGAGTGTCATTACTCTTTTCTCAGACAAAAAGAAGTCAATTAGGGTTTATTCTGGGTAAGCTCAGAAAGTCTCTGCTGTACTTCATGCTGAACAAAAGCTTTATGACAGCACTAGTAAACCCTAGCCAAGATACCTTGCCAGGAGGGCAAGGCTATATATGTAGTAGGACTATATTGCAAGGATTTCTCTTTTAACAGGAGAAAAAAGAAGAAACAAAAAGACAGAAATACTCTTAGCCTCATGTTATTCCACATTTTCAGAATCTTCATCCTCACAAACTGAAATTTTAATTGAATATGTATACCTGCAGCAAAAAGTAATTATGTTCTTTCCACATTGTCTGAATATCATTTTACATCACATGCAATATTTCACTGCTGATGTTCGTAGAGTGTTGATTTCTTAACTCTCACAGCTACTATAGCAATTTTTGAAAAATACTTGATTAAGCTACTCCAACAATTTATTAAATTATGCTAAACATATTTATCACCAATGCATGATTGCTGTCATTGATAATATACAAGGTGTGATTATGAAAGTCACTTTGCAAAAACAGCAAATCAGCATTATTTATATTTATATTATTTGAGTGTTGACTCTTTTAGTCACACCTTTATGCTTTAAATTTTAAGGTCAGCCCAACTTATGGAAATCAGTTTTCCTTTTCAAGTTCATAAACCCTGAACTTTTCAGTAACTTAATAACTAAATAAACATAAAAGGCTAAAATAAAAAAAAAAATCATTATTCTTCAAGAAACTTTGGGAGTTTCAGCATATAATTAAAATTTTTAAGATTAATGCTAAAATGCAATAAAGTTCTTAATTTGTTCAAGTTATTAAAAAGTCATAATAAAGAAAAAAATACAAGATAGAAGTAGTGTTGCAGATTTATAAAAATATATTAGTAATTTTGCCAGGAACTCTATTACCAGCCCTTCCTTGGATTTTCCTTTCTAAAATGTGCATCAAACAATAAAAATCTTTAAATTCAGCAATATCTTGGCTTGACCTTTAAATGCATATATTTTTCAAGATCAGCAAGGAAAAAAATATTAGGATTTTTATTCTAAGCTAGTTCATATATGTATCTTAATTATCTGCTTACTTAATATCTAAAAAATAATTTTTGAGTTCTTAGCCTATCCTTAGCAATAAGATTGATAGCAGGGATACCTTTGTTCCCTATGCAGTATACGGAGAGAATTAGAAATATAAGAAAAATTTACACCTGGTTACAATGGTTAGATGGAACAATTTGCCTGAGGCTGAAATATCAAAGAGGCAGAATGCAGTTGATAAGAGATAGCCAGTAAGAAATACTTAAGAAGAGGGTGAATCTCAGAGGCTTCAGTTCAAACCTGCAAGGACGAAGTTCAGCTCAGCTTAAGACCCTGATATAGCTATGCATATGGCATATTCATATGGCTACTGAAAAATTCTGGATTTTCTCTATTCCTTTGAAACACAAACTTGGAAGAGAACATGCTCTGGAGTGACAGCAGACCCTTTCCCTAAACCACACAGGCGGGTTCTGGGTCCAGGTCTCATAGCTTTTCATGTAAATTTTACCTTGTAACCACTTCATGAAAAGTACACAAACTGACATGACAACAAGGAAAGAAACTCTCAAGTGTCGTATAGAATCTCCCTCCTCCAGCACAAGGAATCTCAAAGAAATTTCTGCATGTAGAAGAGCTTCTACAGTATAGGAGGAGGGACTGGGGATGGAGCCATGCTGAAAAGGCTTCCCAGCAGTGGTATGAGAGTTTCATGTCCACTATGTGAGACTTGACATAGCTACCTAATTACCTGTAAAGATCTGTGTCTTTAAATCTTAGTGTGGGTTTACTGGCTGTATTGCATTTTGGAAACAAATAACAGCACATTACGTCACTGCGAATTGATGATACTCTTGCCTAGCTATCAAGTCTAATTGTGGATTATATTTAAGAAAATTATCAGGATAAAGGAAAGCTAAACAGAATTTTTTTTCCCCTTTTTTTATTTCAGCGAAAGGAAGGCCGACTGTTCAATTCACCTCTACATCCCTTTTGTGTATCCTGGCTTGTATCAGGAATAGTGTGGCCAGCAGGACCAGGGAGGTGATAGTGCCCCTGTACTCGGCACTGGTGAGGCTGCACCTCAAATACTGTGTCCAGTTTTGGGCCCCTCAATGCAAGAAGGACATTGAGGTGCTGGAGCGTGTCCAGAGAAGGGCAAAGAAGCTGGTGAAAGGTCTGAAGAACAAGTGTTATGAGGAGCAGCTGAGGGATCTGGGGTTGTTTAGCCTGGAGAAGAGGAGGCTAAGAGGAGACCTTATCACTCTCTACAACTACCTGAAAGGAGGTTGTAGTGAGGTTGGGGTTGGTCTCTTCTCCCAAGTGACAAGTGATAGGACTAGAGGAAATGGCTTCAAGTTGTTCCAAGGGAGATTTAGATCAGATATTAGGAAAAATTTCTTCATGGAGAGAGTATTTAGGCATTGGAACAAACTGCCTAGGGAGGTGGTGCAATCATAGTCCTTGGAAGTATTCAGAAAATGTGTGGATGTGGTGCTTAGGGACATGGTTTAGAGGTGGACCAGGCAGTTAGGTTAACAGGTTGGATTCGATGATCTGAAAGGTCCTTTCCAACCTTAACGATTCTATGATTCTATAATTCTATGATTCTATGATACTCTCACAAAATAACCATAAAGCTGGGAGTGAAAAATAAAATAATATTTTCAAAAGCTAGTTAGAAGGTGGAAATCAGCCTATTGTTAAGACACTTTAGTTGTGCATGTATTTATATTTGCCCAAAATTTACTGTGTCCTTTAATTGCATCCTCAAATGAAATTTATGAAAACTTTACAGAGCAGGAGGACCCTTTTTAGTATCTTGCCACATTGCTGTTCTGCCAGTACTGAAAGACTATTTCCGCTAAAACATTCTAACCTTGCTGAATCTCAAAATGCAAAGCTTAAAAAATGCATACTTTCTAAATATTTTATCTCAGATACTTTGAATGCTCTGATCTTGCTGATGTTACATTTTTTGTAAATGATTTTTAAACTAGGTCATTTCTCTGTGGATATGGAATAAAATTTCCATGTGATTGTATTTCCATGTGAGCCTGTGAACTTGTTAGATAATTTCTTCCACGTCACAAATCTTGACTAATCTTATAAGTCATGAGCTTTGAATTTACATAGTAGACACATGAATGCATTGAACAGTAAAAGAATGGGTAGAATGCCTGGAGTAAAGACTAGAATACATATCCCCTGGATAGGCATGAGATCATAACTCTGTATCATTTATTTTGTATTAGACAGCTTAATTACTACTGTCTTTAGTGAGACTCTTGAAGGCAGATAAGAAGAATAGAAGTCCTTATATACTGATTCTAATAAAGTTACATTCGATGAGCTGTAAGAGAGAAAGGGTATGGAAAGATATGTTAGAGTCTGATGCAAATTTTCTGAATATATTAGTGATTCTTGTGGTTTTAGGTGGGCAACAGAGAGGCTGAGATTTTATTTTCTTTAAGGAAAATAAGGAAGTCTAACAAAAAAAAGTGTATGTATATCTGAGTGCAATATATACAATAATATATTTTAATAAGATTGCAAAAAATAGAAATCAAAGAGTTAATAGTAATTCAAGAAATGCATTTATGATCAATATTGTTTTATCCTAGAACCGAGTTTAGGATATTAGGTTAGATCTGCCCTCAGCTGGCGTCTCTTTTATAAATACTTGTGGGAAATTCTGCAGTGATAAGAAATATCTGTAAGCACCTATGTAGGCAGGTTTTTCAACAGTTAAATCACTGGGGTTCCCTTTCCCATCCAAAGCTGAAAGGTATTATGTTCCCTGATCCACCAGTGGGTTATAAAGTAAACCAAGATTATCTTCATCAGTACTAGGGTTTTTGTCCATCTTTGTACCTCCAACTCTTTGACAGAGTAGCTTCAGAATTTCCCCTGACTGTTACCCTAGGAAGTATCATGAAAAGAAAGACTGAGACATCATCTCTGATCATCTTAACTTCCCAACATTTTTTTTTTTTTTAGTTTTTATTTTACATAGCATGGAAAGAATAATAAGGACCTCCCACTTCTTTCAGTATGCCTCCAGATCCAGCGGAAGTGTGAGCTTGTCTGGTCAAGTCACACATCTCCCCTGATTTTATTAGATTCTGACTTGGAGGTTGTTCTTGGTGACTTCCATGATACCTGCTTTGGTATATTTCCACAGCTATAGATCTTCAGATACATATGCAACATCACTATTATGTTGCCTATATTCAATTAATAAAAAGCAGTCTTTCTTTGATAAGACTGTGACATCAAACATGTGAAATACACTGGGGCTTTTATAAATGAAAGGAATAGTTAGCGACAGTGCTTGAGAATGACAAGGGGAAAAAAACCTATATGAATACAACTAATAGGAGTGACAAAACACCACACAGAATATTCTCAGGGGCTTTGTCAGTCTAAAATTCTAGGCAAATATACACTGCAGGAGTTATCACCCTCTTAAAAATCTCCAACAGTAATAAACTCAATTTTCTGAAAGATTTGGGACAAATAATGCTTGTCTAACACAGGAGAATCACTTCGGCAGGGATTCAAGGGCATCACTCTCTGAAGAGCTCCACAGACATTAGAATAAAAAATTATCCACATACACTTGTCATGGTTTAACCCCAGCCAGCAACCAAGCACCACACAGCCGCCTGCTCACCCTCCCCTCTGGCGGGATGAGGGAGAGAATTGGAAGGGCAAAAGTAAGAAAACTCGTGGGTTAAGATAAGAACAGTTTAATGATTGAAATAAAATAAAATAATAAAATAAAATAAGATAAAATAAAATAAAAAATGAAAAACCCAAAATAATAATAAAAATTGTAATGAAAAGGGAAACAACAAAGAGAGAGAGAGAGAGAGAGAAAACCCAGGAAAAACAAGTGATGCAACAGCTCAACACCCGCTGACCGATGCCCAGCCAGTCCCTGAGCACCGATCACTGCCCCCTGACCAACTAATATACTTTAGATACTAAACATGATGTAATACAGTACAGAATATCCTTTTGGTCAGTTTGGGTCAGCTGTTCTAGCTGTGCTTCCTCCTAGCTTCTTGTGTACATCCTCACTGTTTAATTTGTTCAAAGGTTTGTTGTTGTTCAGGGCCTCACATGAAATCATTCTTCTTCCAGGCCACTTGATAAAGAGGGCTTACAATCAGATTGTAATTTGGAATATGCATTCTCCAAAAACCCACAATGCCTAAGAAAGTTTGTGTTTCCTTTTTGCTAGTTGGTGGGGACATAGTTGTTATTTTGTTGATTACATCCATTGGGATCTGACGATGTCCATCTTGCCATTTTATTCCTAAAAAGTGGATCTCCTGTGCAGGTCCCTTGACCTTACTTTGTTTTATGGCAAAGCCACCTTTCAGAAGGATTTGAACTATTTTATTCCCTTTCTCAAATACCTCTTCTGCTGTGTGACTTTGCACAATGATGTCATCAATATATGGCAAGTGTTCTGGAGCCTCACCTTGTTCCAGTGCAGTCTGGATCAGTCCCTGGTAAATGGTGGGGCTGTGTTTCCACCCCTGGGGCAGTTGATTCCAGGTGTACTGTACAGGGAGTCTCAGTTGGTGTGATATTGCCACCAGTGCACTGTTGCGGCAACGATTGGCACATGTTGTTCTTCGACCCTCAGCAACCCCACAATAGAAGGGTTCTTTGAGAGACGGGGTAGGGTAGACAGCTGTTTAATTTCCTCCATCTCCAAGGCAGCTATACCAAAAGCCCATCGGTACCCTTTTGGGTCCTTAAAATACCCTCTCCTGAGGTAGTCTATGCGAAGGATGCACGGGGCCTCTGGGCCAATCACAATAGGATGCTTCTGCCAGTCATCCCCAGTTAGGCTCACTTCAGCCTCCAATACAGTTAGTTGTTGGGATCCCCCTGTCACTCCAGAAATACAGGTGGGTTCTGCCCCTTTATAGCTTGATGGCATAAGGGTACATTGTGCACCAGTGTCCACTACAGCCTTATACTCCTGCGGGTCTGAAGTGCCAGGTTATCGAATCCACGCAGTCCAGGAAACCTAGTTGTTCCCTTCCTCCACCTGGCTGGAGGCAGGGCCCCTCTAGTTCTGGTCACAGTATTCATTACTTATTTCTTGTAAATATGAGTCAGAAGTCTCTTCATTAAGATCGGAAGCAAAATCAGCCCTTCTACTCTGTCTGGGGAGCTGTCCACTGGAAACTGGAGCAGCAATTTTCCTGGAAGAACTCCCTTTTGTGGTATTTTTTCCTTGCAACTCACGTACCCATGCCTCCAGGGTTAAGGTAGATTTTCCATCCCACTTCTTCATGTCCTCTCTGTGGCCACACAGATAAAACCACAGGGTGACAAGGGGTGTGTACTCTCTATATACTATCTCTTGAGCAGAGGAACACTTACTCCTAATAGCTGAGATACTGGTCCGTACAGGGGGGAGTAAGACCTATCGTCTTTGAGTTGCTGGAACTCCTGGGACAGTTTCTCCACAGCCAAGACGAGGCATGAAGAGAAATTTTCTTTGTATTGCCAGACTTGGCCAGCCAATTCATCCACCATTTGTTCCTCTCCATCTTTCCAGGTCAGTACTGCCAGTGAGTTGGCACATGATGATGGTATGGTCCGTATAAACTTCCACCATATGGGTCATGTTCACTTTTCATCTGGATCTTTGGATAACTGCTCATTGTCCAGGTCAGCATAAATCACCTCCAGCATGGCTAATTCCCTCAGGTACTGGAAACCTCTCTCCATGGTGGTCCACTCGCCTGGGTGACATATAACATCTTCCTTGAAGGGATACCTTTCCTTCACACCTGACAGGAGTCGCCTCCAGAGGCTGAGGGCTTGTGCCCCTTTTCCAATTGCTTTGTCAAGGCCCCCTTCCCTAGAAAGGGATCCCAGCTGCTTTGCTTCCCTACCCAGGCTACTGGCCCCGTTATCCCAGCATCAGAGCAGCCACGTGACAATGCACTCACCTGGATGAGGGCTGAAATCTTTCTGCATATCTCGCAGCTCACTCAGGGACAGGGATTGGGTGCTTACCGCCTCATTTATGAGTTCTTCCTCTTCTTGTGATGGCCCTGCTTCGGAGTAGCCTGTCTCATCCACTTATTCCTCCTTCTCCTTCTTAGTAGGAGTTTCTTCCCTTACTAAACAAGCTGACTTTCGCATCCAAAAATTCTATATTCTTGTGACTAGGGGCAACTGATATCAGCATGGGTCGGTTCTCTGGTTCAGCTGCAGTGCCTGTCATGGGGGTTGGAATGACTGCAGTGCCTGTTGGTTTGTTTTCCCTCTCTTCTCCCTGAGGGTGCTGCATAATACTGAGCAGTAATTAGTAGATACTAGCCAGGGTCCAGCACAGTGCAATAATTGTGCCTTTTTGGAATAACCATGGCATTTTTTTTTTTCAAGCATTCTATCACTTCATCAGGATCCTATAGTTGTTAGGGAGTGAAGTTCCAGACCACTGGAGGTGAGAAATTCTCTAAGTACCAGACCATATTCTCCCACATGCCTTGCCACCCATGGCAATCCAGCCTCGGGGCAGATCTCTAGGTGATTTTCTCAGATAGTTGTTTAACCCTAAACAAGACCTGAAACACATTCAGAAGACATAGTAATAGGAGCATGCTGGCTTGAGCATCCCAAGGATATTAAAAATTCTTGAGAGCTGGTGTAACTAGCCTGAAGGACAAAGGCAAAGTGAAAGAGCAGGGGAAAGCATCGTCCCCTGTCTTCCCCATAGACTGGTTCTCTGAGGAGAAAAGGTGGAAAGTGTGATTATACATCATTTCCGAGAGATGGCGCCCGAGGTACAGAGATGACAATACCAAGTACAAATACCAGATTAGTCTCTTGACCAGTAATAGTATGGTATTATAAGCTGATGTTACACAGTACAGCAAAATGATAATCCTGATCCATGTCCCAGAAGTGATAAACAGCACCGCAGAGAATACATACTGCAAGTAAGGATTTATATAATACAACCATGCAAACAAATAAAATAACATTGTGACCATTAAACTCATATAATGAATGCTTATAACATTTCTTTTAACATGCTCTGGTCAGATCTGTCATTCCTTCAACCCTTCGTGCCCCACATTGGGTGCCAAAAAGGACTGTTGTGGTTTAACCCCAGTCAGCAATGAAGGACCACACAGCCTCCTGCTCACTGTCCCCCTGATGGGATGGGGGAGAGAATTCTAAGAGTAAAAGTAAGAAAACTCGTGGGTTGAGATAAGAACACTTTAATGATTGAAATAAAATAAATAAAATAAAATAAAATAAAAACAATAAAATAAAACAAAAACAACAAAAATAACAACAGCAACAACAACAACAATAATAATAATAATAATAAATAATAAAAATTGTAATCAAAAGGGAAACAACAAAGAGAAAGAGAGAGAGAAACAAAACCCAGGAAAAACAAGTGATGAAACCGCTCACCACCCGCTGACCAATGCCCAGCCAATCCCTGAGCAGCGATGGCTGCCCCCCTGACCAACTGCCGCTGGTTTATATACTAAGCATGACATAATATGGTACGGAATATCCTTTTGGCCAGTTTGGGTCAGCTGTCCTGGCTATACTCCCTCTCAGCTTATTGTGCACCTCCTCACCGGCAGAGCATAGGACGCGGAAAAGTCCTTGACTAATGTAAGCACTGCCTAGCAACAACAAAAATGTCAGTGTGTTATCGCATTATTCTCATGCTAAATCCAAAACACAGCACTATACCAGCTACTAGGAGGAAAATTAACTCTATTCCAGATGAAACCAGGACAACACCATACTAAATAAAGACCTGTAGGACACCAATTTATATAAGTCCAAGGACATGTCTCTGTAAAATTCCCTAGGATGTCAGAGGAAAGAGTATCTCTGCACATCATTGCAGAGTCTTCATAATTACTGCAGGGATGTTACCACAAGAACTGCTGCAGGGAACACAAAGCCTTTGGGTCATATATCTTGTATTATTCACCTGATTATATCAGTGTGACACACTGTTGCACAGACCATCATGGTGTAGGTTGTCTGTGGAAAAAATGAAGTGCTATGAAAATGAACATTTGAACATGTGGAGTGATTTTCAAATGTAGTATAATATGGATCTGAGGAAGCAGTTTACATAATGAGTCTCAGAAATCATGATTTCCATTGCACTTTATCCACAGGATCTGTAGGGCACACACTAGGCCATCTTGTAGCCAACAAACACACATTCAAACACAATATAAAGAATACATTAAAATAACCAAAAGATGGATTGTGGCTGATCAAACTGGGAGTACAGATGTTCTGAGCACTCACAGGGAAAACATTGCCCCTCAGCCTTCAGCTGTTCAGGTGTGGAAATGAATATTCATTGTCAGTTTTCAGATTGAAAATTGATTTCTAACTGCTTCATGCAGCACTGTATATCTGCTTTTTCTTTAGTTAAAATCACCAAGTAGCCAAGACAATAGCTCTGCATCAGGATGAGTTTGTTCAATCTTCTAAATATTTGCTTCTAAATGTTCATGCCTAAAGAAAACAAGGAAAATAGTGTACAAAATCTGTCCGTAACAACTATTTCCTAGAAGACACTGCCTGAGGCTGAGAAATTTACATGCCAGTACATATAAATTCACACCTCAGGGTGTAAGGTTATGCAATAAAAGCTCATCTACACATCCACAAATGAGCACAGGGGCACAAAGGCAGGTGGGAACCTGGATTAAGGGACACCCTGTCTGGGCCCTTCCCAGGGATGTCCCAGGAGATCTGCAGCCCCTGGACCAGGTATGAAACCTATCAGAAAGAGTCAAGGGGAGCAGCTCTCCAGAGCACCTTTGGGACTGAGGAGGGTCACTGCCTAGAGGTATGAGGACACATTATGGTATGCAGAGGAAGAGCATTTGGGGATTGCACAAGACCTACCATGGGATACTTAGGGAAGAAAGCAAAGCTAGGGAAATGGAGGGAAGCAGGTGATTTGGGGAGGACCGAAAAAAGTAAAATAGAGTGATAAGATGATAAAAAGGGCTGGTTGCATGTAAACACATGGCTGGTCAGTATGCTTGTCTGGAAACGCTCTGCATCTGATCAGTGCAGTCTGTTCTACCTTATGAAATGCTATTTCTAACTCCTTTCCTGGTGGATGGACTCTCATTTCATTGTTGGGGGAAGAAGGAGGGACAGAGTCTGAGTTCCAGCCACTGGAGTCAGACCACAGGTCAACAGGCCCTGGAGACATGGTACCCGAAACTGGAGAGACCAGAGTGAGTGGACTTACGTGCCAACAACTAGAGTGGGACCTCAGGTCATAGGGGCCCATGTGTCCATGCTGCCAGGAATTGGACCAAGTGTAGGTGTATAAGTGAGTGTGTGATCACTAGCAAAGTTCAAGCTCAACTAGCCAGAGAGTAGGTGAAGTGGCCTGGGAGCCAGGGTTGTATGCGTGTCTCTAAGGGTGAGACCATGGTGGAACTGGCTTTCAGGTGGACCAGCGATGTCCTGGCCATCTCTGGGTGTGCGGGTGTCTGTGTGTGTAACTGTGCGTCTCTGTGTGTGAGTGCGCGTAAGTGAGGCAGTCTGTACTGGCAGGAGCTGCAGCCATGGGGTCTCATATGTTCATGTCCCAGCAACTGGGGAGATGGGGATCCAGGGCCAGCTAGTGGGCAGATGAAGTGTCTGAGTCCAGCTGCTGGAGGGATCCACCATGTACTTATATCTGTGTATATATTCTCACTGGCAGCTCTCTCTCTTGCTCAGCCAGAGAAGGGAGCAGGATGAGGTCATTGATGCTGCCTGTGTTCATGCGAGTGTTGAGTGTGTCTGTCTGTGACCTCTGTGCCCAGCTGTGTATAAGTGTATACATGTGTTCTGTGTGCGTGTGCCTATTGGGAATGCATCCTCAGCCTCCCTACTCATTGCACCTGGGGGGCATGGAGCTGAATTACATAATGTGATCAACCTTGTAAAGCACCTTGAATATCTTTTTTTTTTTTTTTTAGAATAGACAAGAGACAGAGATTGCAAAACAGATCATCTTTTACTGAAACAAAAAATCTCTAGCAGCTGACTGTTTAATTTGCACATTCTTATTTTCCTACCTGCGTCTTTCTTACGTGATTACTTTTCAGAGACACAGAGCATCTCAGCCTGTATCCCTTTTATCTTCCTCACCCTAAATGAAAAAGCAGTCTGATTCCTAACAGGACATTTTTTCCCAAAACATGTTTAATTTTTGGAACAGATTTTGGATCCAGAATTTGTCCTTACAAGATAACTGTTTGCAAAATTAGCTTTTTTATGTTTCCAATACTGCTGATACTTAAATAATGACTTCTTTTTAATTTAGGTCCTGTGAAACCAGAGAAGGAGCAAGGGAGTGCTTGTACAAATCCAAATCATGAATGTTTCAGTATAAAGAAACTTCCCTAGCAAATTACAAGCCATAAAAACCCCTGCTATTTAAATGGAGTCACACGCAATTTTTCAGCAAAACATTCAGCACCATATGGTGAAGGGTTGTAATTGGCTCCTACCTGAATGAAATTTCTTTCTTAAAAGCAATATTGCATCAGCATGAAATTAAATGAGGAAAGTGAAAAGTAATTATATATGATGATATGCCTTGTAATTAGTGCTTTTTCACTACAACAATAATATTCTTATATATACATAACAGGGCATATGGACAGAATTTAATATAACAACAAGCAACAGAGGCAATTAAGAATGGACATTCAAATATCCTGTGAAATGGAATAATGTTTTCAGATTAAGAAACACAAAGTGATTCTATCCAGACCATCTCAGAGGAGAATTCTGTGGACAATTATGAGATAAGTAGGCTCAGGCTTGTTCTCCTATTGTGTTGATTATTGTACATCTGTGGGCTGATCAATACCTGAATAATACCCTTCAACTGAATAACAAGAGTATTTTTGACTTCTTATTTCCATTCCTTGTTCTGAAGTTATATTAAGCCGAAGTGTCAGCATGGCACTAAGAATTGGTAAATGTCTTCATTCAGAGCTGAATGTGGTCAAGCGACTTCACTAGAGCAGGCAGAGGTCCCTGAATAGGTGTTATCTACAGTCATAGGAACTGTAATATCAAAATCAGAGGTAAAAATATGGTGTGAATGCTGTTTTGTAACTGCCAGATCTGCAAGACATTTAGAGTGTAAAGTGAGGGGAAAATGAAAGTTGTTTAGGAGCCAACAGGAAGTAACAGATGCATTTATGCTTCTGAAAAGTTCGTAAGTTTTATCTTAGACCAGCATTGTAAACACTTCTAATGTTCAATTTGTCATTTTCCTCTTTTGTTCTGCACAGTATTAAGCTCATAAGAAAGATTTTATAAAGATTTGGAAATACAGGGCCTTTTTGAATTGCAGGTAGATAACAGCTACTCTGAATCTCAAAGTGTCAAAAACAGGAAAAAGGGAAATGGCATGTTTCAATGGTGATAGTAGCTCAGCTGAAACCATAAAATTCAGCCTGTGAAATACAGTGAAAGCTTCTGGTTCTCAGGCTGTTCCTTCTTCAAAGTGAAAAGAATTACCTCTGAAAATGGCATTTCAGTTCACAGGTGATGTCAAAGAGAGAATACATTTAGTTCCTCTAGTGAGGTGGTACCCCATTTTCTTCCATGTTGGATCAGTATATGTCATAGCTCTAAGGAAAATCTTGGTTTTGTTAACATTTGGTTTTGTTAGCATTGGACAAATGCAGTTAGGTTCTTCCTGAGTTCAAAACTATGCTAAACTGGAATGACAAGAGGGGTGCCCTGCTCAGAATATTGTTGTCAGCAAAAAGCAGAGCACAACCTATATGTGAGACCAAGACTATTGCTTGACTAATAAAATACTTTAGCATTGTATATGAAATACAGCAACTATTATTACTAATTCAGTTACAATAATACTAATACTCACAATCAAAATTATCTATTTAATAAAAAGCAAATCTCATTAACAGTATCACAGTTGAATATGATGAGACAAAAAAGGCCCTTTTAGTATCTACCCTTTTTTTTCTGGTGTTATGTTCATCCTTTCAATGCCACCCAATGACACCAGACTTCCTTAAGAAGAAGGCAAGGGGGATGCCGTGAATCATCAGTGTACTGAGTTCTTTGTATGAAGTAGTGTGATGCTAATGACAGATGCTTCTTTTTCTTCTTCTAAGGTCCTGTTAATGTCCTTATATATTCTCTAACGTGCTTTGCACCCTGTTCTTTTTCCATTGGCCTGCAATTCTGATTTGCATCTGACTTTATATGATGTACTTTACATATGTTAGATTCTCTTTCTTTGTTCTTTTTATTACCCCTAAAATCATCTTTGCCTGTTTTGTCTCAGTGTGCCTTACTATCAGTAACTGATCACTGCTGAATTGCTGAGTTAGGGCCTTCTGTATCATTCCGTGCCCTCTTTTTCAAGGCCACTGCTCTCACCCCTGACCTATATGGTTTGTACCATTGTTCTATGGTCAAAGATAGTCATTCTGCATAGCACAATTGCTTGGTTTTATTACCAAAATTTTTATTATCAAAATTATTAAAAAGAGGGACTACAACAAAAATATTAAAAATAGAAATTATATCCAATTACAGCATGCTAAATAAAGATAGAGCAAACTAGATAGTAGTATCCACGTTGTCATTTCACAATTCCTGTATCAATTGCAGCTAAAGCAAATCTATAAGCAAGACTAGTCTATACAAAGTAAGCCTTACAGCACCAATCCTGGTGCCTTGAAGAGACATTGCAAAGCTTGTGACTTGTTGCTAGCTATGCCGATACTGTATTTACTAGGCTACAGGACTGCAAGGGCAAGCTTTGATACAGGCAAACACTCCTGGCAGATAGGGAACAACCATCTGAAATAGCTATTACACACTCTGGTGAAATGATTATTACTTTGCAAGAGGATTATCTGATCAGATCTGAGTTGAGTCAGATCCAGGGACTATGCCTATAATTGACAATAACACTGAAATATTTGAAAAATTTGACAGGAAGCATCTATCTGGGTTGATGAGGCCAAAAAAATGCGTGAATCATCAAGTTTAGGGAAGATCCATAATTGCTTCTTCAGAAGAGTTTACATTCACAGTCTATATGTAGTTTTATTGCTTAGATAATCTATGCTCGGCCACAGTATTTTTAAAGATTATATAATGTGTATGCATAACCATCATCACCTCAGTCAAACTCTTTTTCCTCCTTTGCCCCTTGTGGTTAATGCTTTCTGTAGTTCTGCCAATCAGAAAGACTATAATAAGTTTCTTTCCTCTATGGTGATGACTCAGTTCCCTTGGTTGACATGATATAGGGGCAAAAATATGGTTCCATTCTTTTCCTATATTGCTTTCTTCACAGTTATGGTAGGATCAGGCATGAAAACATCTTTTCTTCTATAAGAAGATGCATATTCATTGTTCCTTTATCTAGTTATATAGGAATAAGTCTGAAGTCCTTAGTCTGTCTACACAGAGGAGGCAAGAACTGTGGTTTTCAAAAGGCTAAATAACTTAGGACCCTGAGATTCATCATTTCCCTCTGAGATTCAGGCTCCTAAGCACATAAAT
This sequence comes from Theristicus caerulescens, assembly GCA_020745775.1. Taxonomy (NCBI): domain Eukaryota; kingdom Metazoa; phylum Chordata; class Aves; order Pelecaniformes; family Threskiornithidae; genus Theristicus; species Theristicus caerulescens. Next base: position 81,203,642 of record CM036559.1, on the reverse strand, counting down.
AACTTTAAAAATGTTATGCTAAGTTATATTCTGGCACTCTCAGATAAGAAAGTTAAGACACATGGAAAAAAGTATTTGGCAAATTTGGTTTTAGCCACCTAAAGAAACCAAAAGGAAGCACTAGGGTGTTCTTCTGTGACTCAAATGCATTAAATACCAGTGCTTCTGCAACTGATTTGGATAACATTTCTGTAATAAAACAATGGAGGATTGCTTGGTAGTATCTCGAATTTCATGAAAACTAGGAGCTTACTAGTCATACTTTGCAACATTATCATATATATTACAGTCTTTAATGATATGCTGACATAAAAAAATAGTTTGGAGGCTTTAGTAGTACAATTATGAATAGTGATTGACAAACAAACAAACAAAAAAACCTCCACACCTACAATAAGGTGCATGTGGGAAGATACTGTAATTAATGAAGGATAAAACAATAAAAATATCTGTTTCATGAGATTTCTTTTGCCTTTATAACATAAGCTGATCCAGGGAGAGTGTGTGCCCTCTGAGAAAGAAATAGAAGTGCAACACTTGAATAATTAATACTTGGTTTACTCAAGGACCTAGAGTGATAAAAGAGGCAAAGATACCTGAATCACCAGTGTAGCATCTTCAAACTAGGGTATATGTGCTGAAGTTTTGTATCAACCTTTGACTCTAACTTTTGAAAAAAAACAGTAGGTATAGGACTGAGAATCCTGAAGTTGCAATTCTTTCTTGAGGCTGTTTTTCTATCTAGGCAGGTAATATCAGGCCTGATATTATCCCTGTGGTTTGCCTACAACCAAAGCCTCAGTGCAGTCTGGAATTTGATCTGGATAATGTTATAAATCAAGTTTAAGATACATTGTTTGCTATATTATCTATTAATATTTAACAATTATTTCACATAAACACAGAATCTGAAATAACGAAAAGTATCCCATAAAAGACAAAGTCCATGTATGGATCCGGAACATGGGCTAAGATATTTAGTTTTCAAGAAAAGGGAATTTAAATATTGAAATACTTAAAAACACACATTAAATATGAGGATTTTTATATTCTCTATTAAAAATATTATGTGGAAATAGCAGCCTTTTTTATCTTTAGGAACTATTTGCATTTATCCATTGAAATAGACCCATTCTGAATACTTTTTAAATAGATACACCATGTCCAAGGGGAAAGAAAACAGCCAGAAGTCAGGATATATAGCTCTGCCGTGATTCACTATGGTTGTCTCCAGTTTTATTTTAGATGGTGTGTCTTCATAAATTCAAAGTGTTAACCTCTGAGTTCATCTTTCATTTCCCTGGAAACCAGAGTATTGTGGATGAGTACTTGGCCCAGAGCTGAGTCATAAGCAGTTTCTGCATCTGGTATGAGAGTCCAAGATGTCTCCTGAAGCTAGCAGCACAAATACAATTCCATGTATATCCGCCACAAATCACTTTTGATAGGATTGTTCTCATGTAGCATAGGGATCTAAGTGATATGACTAAATTGGAACCTACTTTTCCTCCTCTGTCACTTGAAGTGAATGCAAAGAGAAAAAAAAGCCAGAAGAGGAGTGATAGTTTCGAATAGTTGGGCAATCACGCCTATGTCCATGTTTAAAACAGCAGACTCCTGGTTTCACCTGTGTGCCACCTTCATATAGAAAGGAGACATGTATTTGTACTTTCCTTTGTGATTGCAGGGCACTTACTTAGGGATAGAAAGGGTGACTAGGGGGGCCTGAGTTTTGGGTATGCTGTGGCACATACAAGCTGCTACTTCTAGATGCAGTGCATTGTTCTCTCTCAACAAAACAGAGAAACCTGTCTCCTAACTTAGTCATTTTAGTAGTGCCCAACTAGCTAGTTGAGTGGGTGACAGATATCTTTGCATTTTATTTTCTTCATCTGCAAAATGAAACTAATGTACTTATTCATAATACCTTTATGGAACAAATATAAGTTTTCATCCAAAAGAAACTGCTGGTGTTCATCCACACATGAACTCTAACTCAGTATAGTTACCAAACACATACATAATACTCTGAATTTATGACCTTGCCTGTAAACACTGAGTTGGCTGTTTACATGCAAAAACAGGATGAAAGCTAAGAGATGGCTAGCATTAATCATGAACATTATGTTAGATTCCTAGGCAGCAGAACGCTATATATACACTGAAGCTTTTTTTTCATTTATCCTCAGCACTCAAAGTAACAATAACAGATATTTTTTTTCACTAAGGTATTTTACATATGAACCAGTTTTCAAATATATGTATGTACAAAATTATTTCAATATTATCAAAAATGTTCGATTGTCATCATAGTTATTGCGAATAAGCAGCTTGTTATTCATTACTGGTATGAGGCATTTTAAATTGCATGCTCAATTTCAACAGTTTTTGAAAAAAGGAATGTCCTTGTGAATTAAGTTTGGATTCAGTGATACATCTTGCTGTTCTTTTTTTCAGAACATTCATAAGAAAAAGAGCAGACCAACACTTTTTGTTTGTTTGTTTATTGTCTACATAGGTTTAGAGCAAATTTATTATGGGATGTCTGAAGTTCCTTAGTGAATCTCAAGGTAATCTCATCTCTAATGCTTTTATACAGTAGCTATTTAATCTTCTTTGTGGAGAGGACAGAATGACCTTATTCTTTACTTTTCCTAATAAAACTTCTTATGGTTCAGAATTTCAATAAGGTGAAAAATGAATTTTGCCTTACTGAAAAACAAAAACATGGAAATGCCTCTGAAGTAGGAAGAACATTTTCCTCCTAAGCTTTAACTGAAAAATAAAAATTAATTTTGTTTTAATGATTAATCTCTTGTCACTCTAGAGTTATTTTCTGGCAATGATTGGCCTATAATGCAGAAAATAATATTTATCTTTTACACTTGATTAATTCAGATATCTTAAAAATAAAGGTATGTGTAGTAAGGCTGCAATGTAGAAATATGTCCTGAAGTCTGTTTTCATCAAATAATTTATTTTATTCACTGAGTTTAACTGCTTAGCATTGTGTCTAGTTTTGTTTTTAAGATGGCAGGTACTGTCAACATTTGTATTAAATTCCTTTCTGTGAACAGACAAAAAAGGTCTATTTTGACAGGGTCTCAAAAATACAGAATAATTTCAAGAAAAATCCTTACAAACAGAAAAATATATGCAAGGTGAATCACTGCTAGTATTTTTGACAGAAAAAAAACCCAACAACTTTGGTTACTCCTTCACTTTCAGCAACAGTAGCATGAATGTGTACATTAATCTGCACAATGGTCCAGAGGATGCCAGAATTTTAAGCATCATGTTATTTACCCTAACTTACAACATATTTAGAGTAGAAGTACTTGTATACCTTTATATATAGCTGTCACTATCCAAACAAATTGTTTTAATCAGCATTGGTCCAGTTGACTTCTTTGGAACTATGATAATTTAGTTATAGAGAGTGTGCCTCCCAATATTTGTGTGTGTGTGTGTGTACACACATGCCTATTTGTGTGGGTGGAGGATACACACAAAAGTGAATAGAAGTAACAGTAATACGAGTAACTGTCTTCTTTACTAAAAGGCAGACATATCTGCACAGCTTTGCAAATGCTGAATATTGGAACAGTGCATAAGGAAGAATCAAGTACCCTTCACTCTTTCTATTCAATCTTTAATTTCAAGAAGCTTTTCTTTTTCCTTGCTGTGATATACAAAACTGAGGGGAATATGTCATTATTTTGTAAACAGTACATTGCACAAGTAAATGATAAACTTACCCTCCAGTATTTCAAAGATCCCCACAACAAGCCTTATTCTTTAAGATCTGATTTTATTCCATTTTACCAATTATCTTGTAAAATAAATACAAGAGGTTTTTTAGACATTTTATGAAATACTGTCCTTTAACTACTTGATGGCACATTTCTGTTTTAAACATCCTTCACTGTACTTCCACAGAGAACACATAGCAGATCTGTTCAGTACATCTAAAAAATCATAGATCTGTTTAGTCTGCAGTGGAAAAATATACACAGATAGGCTGAGATCACTCATATTTCCAAATCCTGAATTAAAGATGGTGTCAAGGACTCTTATGGAACTGGAATTGTCCCGACATTGCCGTTATACCACCATCTTCTGGCTTGGACATCCAGCCTCCGACAGACTGCATGCACCCAGACCACAGGGCGCCTGTGCAGAGACCAGGGTGCGAAAAGCAGAAACACGGACTGCACTCACGCAGACCTGGAGACGTTGGGAATTTGATCCCTATTCATGGCTTCCGGGTAACCCCTGGGTCTGACAATCAGACACGACCCGGGGAAAGTTCGTAATGATCCCAAGGGCGAAATTAAGACACAAACAAGGTCATATGACGCCAATCAGATGTTTTATTAGGTAAATATGGAAGAGTAAAGCGATAGGAAAGGCAGGAATTATTAGGAGGAAATTAAGCAAGCGATCAGAGAGGTAAGCAAAGGATAGTCACCACCCTGGATCCAGCGGCGTCCCATTGGTCCTCAGTCTTCAGTCCTTCAGTGGTGGAAAGGCTTCTTCTTTTAGTTCTTCAGAGGTGGAAAAGCTTCTTCCATTTCTTTCTTCCCCATTCTGGTTTCGTTGTGCCGTCTTTTATCCCATGTTGGAGAGGGAGTTTGCCCTCTCATTTCCATTTGGTTACCCAGCGCAACATCACGTATGCCACACATGCACATCCAATCACACAATATGTATTGCTGGTGGGCAAGTGGCCTGGCCCGGATACCAATTGGTGTCCCATTCTTGGTGGTGCCTGATAAGCCAAAGAATGCCTGGCTGCTTCAGCAAGTTTGCACGGTCCCTTGCAAGTTAATGGTACCTGATAAGCCAAAGAATGGCCTGCAGCTTGAGCAAGTTTGCACATCTCTTTGCAAGCTAGTGGCACTTGATAAGCCAAAGAATGGTCCGCCCTTGGGCCTTATCAGACAGAAGAGTGGTCTGCTGTCCAGTCTTATCAGATAAACACACCCAAGCAAGCTTTGAGACAATTGTTTTTAACACTTCAGACTCTTACAGATGGCAATGTTAAAACTAGAACTAAACCACATAGAAACATGCCAGTTTGTGCCGTTCATCATTCTTTCAAAAGCACAACATAGGACATCAGCTTAGAGAGGGCTGAGTTACTTCTGAAATCTTCTTTATCTTAAAGTCTCTCAGAAATATAACAATGTTATTTTAATCAATATAAAGAGGCCATTATGTTACTATGGACAAAATTAACAGAACACTACTAATTCAACAACTCAACATATTCAGCAACTGAATGTGCTTATTCAGCTGCCTCCTTCATCTCATCATTTCCTGTTCTAGCATGTTTTGTAGGAAATGTTGGTCGGTGGCATCTCCTGTTCTTGAACTGGGAAAAATCACTCTTGGCCAAGACAATTGTTCTTAAAATCTTTTTATGCAACTAAAGATTTTATATAATGGACAGAAAGAAGAGGGATTCTAAGAACTTTAGACATAATCTTTAGTAGATTTTGGATGATTTTACTTCCAGTTGGCATAAAAGTAGATTTAAAGTTCTTTTCTGCAGTGAGTAAAAATGCAGCCCATGCAGGAAACTTATGAATGATGGAAGTTTCTCAGTTTAAGAGTCACATTTCATCATCACATAAATCCTATTTATGCTGCATTGAGTGAACAATCTTCAGAGCATTAATTAGACAGCTGTTTATATTGATAAATATGGATAAAAGACCCTTAGTGGTTTTTTTAATCCATATATATTTGGTTTCTTAACCATTTCTTTGCCATATGAAATTTTTCAGAATCGATTAAACATACCAAACCACTGATAATCAGACTTCACAAACACACTGTACTGAGTTTAGATCAAGGGAATTTATCTTTTGACATGAATTAACTTTACTAGAATGTGTAAACAAGTAGCAAGTGGAAAGTCTTATCTCTGTAGTTGTTCTAATTAGACAGTGACATTTAATATTACAAGAATTTGAGATAGTGGAAAAGACAAATAATTGAACTCGTTACTGTGCTTGTTAAACATGAATATTAACATCTTTGTTGACATTTCAGAGTGATTCTAAGCAAGGTTTTCTGTAGTCATTTGGAATGTAAGTATTAATAATATTGTAGCTGGGCTAGTGGTAAGTATTTGTTGTATGTTGGTTAAATTGTTAAGATTATAATTAGGCCAACAATAAATCATTGGATCTTCAATTATGTGAGGTTTGTTCCCCCTTTTGCCCATAATGAGATTCTGAGTAAACATTTAAAAACACCTAACAAGGTCAGCAGCAGTTTGTATATTTTCATGTTGAATTATATTTAAATTAATGCAAAAATACATAAACACAGTCATTAGTTGGTGGGGGGAGTGTCGGAAAGTGAAGTGAAAAGAGGTACTCCTGAGTCCTTGACATTAATTAGGGTCACTTCCTTCCCTTCTGTGACTCGAAAATTGATCAGTGATTTGGGAGATTATCAGACATTTGCACTATTGACCTAGTCATTTTGACAGGGCTTGAGTGGGGTTTCACATACACAAAAAAAGTTTTCGTCTTATTTTGCAAGAGGTGTTTTGTTGGTTTTTTTCCCCACTCAGATGATACATAACAACACAAATGATATCAAAAAAGATTTAAGGCAGATGAAATATGAGACAGTTATTAAAGAACAACTACTGTTGAGATCTACAGAGGCACGCAGTGTGTTAGCCTTGTGTTGATCAGGGACAGAGGAGAGAAAAGCTAAAATCAAACACAAGCATATGAAGAAGACAGAAAAGAGGAAAAGAGTGGGCCTATGGATCCCACTTATCCAAGCCAAGAGAATGCATTTTCTGTATAACAAAAGATGAAGTATACCTGAGGAAGTCCAAGGATTTAACACTGTTAAAAAAAGTAATTAAAGTATTTCTAAAAAAAAGGTATCAATCACTGAAATTAAATATGGACCCATATCAACATGTAGGGCTATGCTTATATTGCTAAATTATATCAATGCTTACCCTGAGGCCCACATGCTTCAGCTTTTTTTTTTTTATCACACTGCTTGGCGTCAGCTACGTCCACAGGGAGATTCAACTTTGAGGAAGTTAGTTACCCGTGAGAAACCCAGAGAGTGAGTTAACAGTTAAACCATGGATCAGGGCTTCAGTGCTAAACTCATTCCATGGTGCTTTTATTTTGCTGTAGAGGCATAGCACAAATTGCTTGCTAAGCCATTAAGGAAAAAAAAAAAAACATGCATTAGGTAAATAAGATCAGGTTGTAATACCCTGAGCAGAGAGTAACTATGCCATTTTAAATTGTTATGCATGTATAATAAGGTAATTTGCACGATGAATAGGAGTTCCAGAAATCCACCTATAAACAAATGCTCCTTAAAAAGAGAAATGCTCTAAGACATGTCAAAATCATTTCAAATAAATTCTCAAATAAACATCAAAAGACACTTACTTTATAAAACTTATTTTTATGAAAGAAAATTCAGAAAGCTGGACAGTTTGACTCAGGATGTGTGCTTTGTGCTATCCAGATTTCTCTGGGTAGAGATTAACCTGATCATTTGAGATTTTCTTCTAAGATTTTCAGTACTTTTTAAATTTAGGCTAGAAATATCATATGAACAGTCTTAGAAAGCAACATATTTCCAAGAAACATGTATTGGAAATTTTTGATAAAGATAGATTTTATGTATCACAACAACTATGAGTTTCCTGGATGCAAGTGTGGCTATTCTGAGGGGTGTATTTATTCTCTGTTTATTATGTACTGCTACAAACATAACATGTCTTCATTTCCCTTTATTGCTTCAATGTTTTAAAGTAGTTCAAAACAATGAACTGTGTGTAAAAGTTGCTTCTCCTTAACAAGTTATGCCTATTTGAAGTGATGGGTCTTCCAGAACATCAGATTTTCAATAACTGTACGCAGACTTGAATCTGTCATCTGGCTGTACTAAATTCACTGTAGTTTTTTGATTAATAATGATGTCTTTCGAAAACAATTTATATTTTGAGAAATCTTTCTTTTCTCCAAGCTTTCAATGTTTACTATTAAATGTTTTCTTATTCTTTGCAACATTTGTCTTTTAATTACAGTATATGAAGGGAGTTAGGTGGAGAGTTAGGCTAGAGTCAGGCTAGTTCATAAATGGTTAAGAAAATCTAAATTATCTAAAGAGGTCAATAGGAATTTTATATGCACAGCATTTAAAACTATACAAGATGACTGCACTTGCCTCCCAAGAGATACCATTACTGTAGCAGAGTAAGTCTAGAGAAAACATGTATATGGTATATAGCCAGATGTTTAATGACAGTTATAATGCTCTGAATGTGGCTAAACAAAGATGCACACAATAAATTAGTCAGGTAAAATATACTTTTATTAACTGCTTATCTCTTTGAAAGCAGCAGCAACCTTGGTCTTGGCAGCTTCTCCATATAGTACTGAAACATTATAAAAAGTACATAAAACCTTTTGCTGTCAAAACATCACTTTTAGTGATTTGTAGATGGAACATTAGCTGAAAGGTTTGTGTTTGTGTTATGGAGTATGCCATCATAATATTGATATACAGCAGAAGTAACCTTCAGGTGTATCTTCATAAGATCTTTATAGCTATCCAAACTTAGAAATTTTTAATACAGATGGACAGATATCATTGCTCACAACATAATTTCAGTCACCAGAGAGGAAAGGACTTGGAAAAAGACTTCTTATTTATACCCTTTATTCTTTTAGGCACTAACAATTTATTTCCTGTCATGTTGCTATGATATTGTGTTTCTTATCTTTAGTTGTTTACCTTGTCATTAATTTTGGAGGAGACTAAAGTGTTGGACTAACACAATTCTTATGTTTATTTTCAATACATTTTGATTTTATCCTAATCTAAGTGAGACAATGCTTGTTCAGAATACTGAAAAATACATCAAATTCATATGCATATAATCCATGTGTGGTTGCACATGTCAACCTCATCTGGGCATGTACTTCAAGTTTTTTGTTTGGAAACTTTTTTTAGTCCATACTTGATTGCTTAACTGCTAAAAGTAATCCTTCCATGATAGTGATTTCACCTGTCACTAGTATTTATAAGCTAGATTCTATTTTCTTCATAAATCAGTGGATTCCCACATCTCTTGAAAAATAAGAATTAACTCACTGGTATCTAAATATTATGATCTACTTGTATTTGCATTTCTATGCCTTTAAAACCATAATGACTAAACCCATAGATTATCACACAAGTTTATGTCTGTCCTGGTTTCAGCTGGGATGGAGTTGGTTTTCTTCCTGGTAGCCGGTATGGGGCTGTGTTTTGGGTTTAGGTTGAGAACAATGTCCATGATACACTGATGTTTTGGTTCTTGTTAAGTAGTGCTAAGTACTTGCTAAGTGGTGCTCACACTGGTCAAGGACCTTTCAGCTTCCCATGCTCTGCCAGGGGCACGGGAGGCTGGGAGGGGGCACAGCCGGGGCAGCTGACTCAGACTGGGCGGGGGGCTATTCCGTACCACATGACGTCATGCTCAGTATATAAGCAGGGGAGTTGGCCGGGGAGGGGTTCGATCGCTGCTTGGGGGACGTGCTGGGCATCGGTCGGCGGGTGGTGAGCAATTGTACAGTGTACCGCTTGCTTTGTATTACTACTGTTCTATTTTTATTTTACTTCAGTTATTAAACAGTTTTTATCTCAACCCACGAGTTTTCCCCTTCTACCCTTCCGATCCTCTCCCCCATCCCACCAGTGGAGGGGTGAGCGGACGGCTGCGTGGTGCTTAGTTGCTGGCTGGGGTTAAACCACGACAGTCCTTTTTTGGCGCCCAACGTGGGGCACAAAGGGTTTGAGATAATAACAGAGTGCATTAAGGAATTAAGGAATTTGTATCTGTTAACAGTCATCGGTTGTAATATTGATTCATCTGTTCGCGGTACTAGTCTACCTGATCTGCATCATGCTATTGTTTTTACTGTGCATGTTGAAGATTGGTGTGGGTTTTTTCAGTTTGTTGTGCTTTGCCGTAATGAGTGATGTTTTGCCTGGAAGATTGGTTATTAAAACACTGACCTTGAGTGCTATCTGGTATTTGGGTTTTGTAGTGAAGCCATTACTGTACTTCGGGTACCACCTCATAGAGACAATTAGTAATTATACCTCTTCCTCTGAGAGTTTTTTTATGGAGGAAATAGAGAATGACACCTTTGTTTCTTTCTTCTATGATGTTTTCTCCTTCATTACAACAATTTTTTATTATCTTGAGCATCCTTGGGCCGTTAAGATATATCCATTGGTAGTTCTTGGGAATTTTGTTTCGGTTTTATCTAAGGTTAATAAGCAGCTTAAGAATATCATTCAGAGATCTCCTCCAAGGCTGGATAGTTATGAGTGGCAGGGTGTGTGGGAGAGTATGGGCAAGTACCTAGGGCGGTGGGCACCTCCAGTGATTTGGAACTTCACCCCCGAACAAGTGCAGAATCCTGAAAAACTAGTAAAGTATTTGGAAAATGTATGTTGTCACCCTGGCAACTCCAGAGAGACACAAATCATTGCAACGTGCTGGGGCCTGGCCCGTGCTTACCGAGCCCTATTCAACTCTATTCAGTACCCTCAGGGGAAAGGGAAGGTCTCTGGATCGGATGACAAAGTGACGGCCCCCGCGGCGGCGCCGACCCCCGCGGTGGCGCCGGCCCCTGCCACAGTCACTGCAGCCGCGCCAGCCCCCGCGCCGGTCCCCGCGGCTGCGCCAGCCCCCGCGACAGGCGCTGCAGCTGAACCAGAGAGCTAACCCGTGCCAGTATCAGTTGCCCCTATACAGAAGAAAAAATACACAAGGAAATCAGCTCGTTTAGTAAGGGCTGATGATGAGCCCGGGCCATCAAGAGAACAGGAGGAGGAAGAGGCAGAACCCATAAATGAGATGGTAACCACCCGATCCCTGTCCCCTGAGTGAGCTGCGAGATATGCGAAAAGATTTTGGTCGTCGTCCAGGAGAGCACATCATTGCCTGGCTGCTCCGATGCTGGGATAGCGGGGCCAGTAGCCTGGAATTAGAAGGCAGGGAAGCCAAGCAGCTGGGATCCCTTTCTAGGGAAGGGGGCATTGACAAAGCGATTGGAAAAGGAGCAAAAGCCCTCAGCCTCTGGAGGCGACTCCTGTCAGGTGTGAAGGAAAGGTATCCCTTCAAGGAAGATGTTATATGTCACCCAGGCAAGTGGACCACCATGGAGAGAGGTATCCAGTACCTGAGGGAATTAGCTGTGCTGGAAGTGATTTATAATGACCTGGACAATGATCAGTTATCCAAAGATCCAGACGAAGTCCAATGCACACGACCCATGTGGCGGAAGTTTGTACGGAGTGCACCATCATCACACGCAAACTCGCTGGCAATAATGACCTGGAAAGATGAAGAGGGACCAACGGTAGATGAAATAACTGGCCAACTCCGACAATATGAAGAAAGCCTGTCTTCCTCCCTACAGGCCTGTGTCTCAGCTGTGGAGAAACTGTCCCAGAAGGTCCAGCAACTCGAAGAGGATATATCCTACTCCTCACCTGTACGGGCCAGTATCTCAGCTATTAGGAGTAAGCGTCCCTCTCTTCAAGAGAGAAGATATAGTGGATACACACCACGGGGCACCCTGTGGTTTTATCTGTGTGACCACGGAGAGGACATGAGGAAGTGGGATGGAAAATCTACCTCGACCCTAGAGGCACGGGTACGTGAATTGCAAGGAAAAACAACTACAAAAAATGGTTCTCCCAGGAGAGTTGCAGCTCCGGTTTCCAGTGAGCAGTTCCCCAGACAGGGTAGAAGGGCTGATTTTGTTTCCGATCCTAACAAAGGGATTTTTGACTCGCATTTACAAGAAGTGAGTAACGAATGCTGTGACCAGGACTAGAGGGGCCCTGCCTCCAGCCAGGTGGGGGAAAGGGACAATCGGGTGTACTGGACTGTGTGGATTCGATGGCCTGGCACATCAGCCCCACAGGAGTATAAGGCTTTGGTAGACACTGGTGCACAATGTACCCTCATGCCATCAAGCTATAAAGGGGCAGAACCCATCTGTATTTCTGGAGTGACAGGGGGATCGCAAGAGCTGACTGTACTGGAGGCTGAAGTGAGCCTAACTGGGAATGAGTGGCAGAAGCACCCCATTGTGACTGGCCCAGAGGCTCCATGCATACTTGGCATAGACTACCTCAGGAGAGGGTATTTCAAGGACCCAAAAGGATACCGGTGGGCTTTTGGCATAGCTGCCTTGGAGACAGAGGAAATTAAACAGCTGTCTACCCTGCCCGGTCTTTCAGAGGACCCTTCTATTGTGGGGTTGCTGAGGGTCAACGAACAACAGGTACCAATTGCTACCACGACAGTGCACCGGCGGCAATATCGCACCAACAGAGATGCCCTTATTCCCATCCATAAGCTGATTCGTCAACTGGAGAGCCAAGGAGTGATCAGCAAGACTCGCTCACCCTTTAACAGTCCCATATGGCCAGTGCGGAAGTCTAATGGAGAGTGGAGACTAACAGTAGACTATCGGGGCCTGAATGAAGTCACGCCACCACTGAGCGCTGCTGTGCCGGACATGTTAGAACTTCAATATGAATTGGAGTCAAAGGCAGCCAAGTGGTATGCCACCATTGACATCGCTAATGCATTTTTCTCAATCCCTTTGGCAGCAGAGTGCAGGCCACAGTTTGCTTTCACTTGGAGGGGCGTCCAGTACACCTGGAATCGACTGCCCCAGGGGTGGAAACACAGCCCCACCATTTGCCATGGACTGATCCAGACTACACTGGAACAGGGTGATGCTCCGGAACACCTGCAATACATTGATGACATCATCGTGTGGGGCAACACAGCAGAAGAAGTTTTTGAGAAAGGGAAGAAAATAGTCCAAATCCTTCTGGAGGCAGGCTTTGCCATAAAACAAAATAAGGTCAAGGGACCTGCACAGGAGATCCAGTTTTTAGGAATAAAATGGCAGGATGGGCATCGTCAGATCCCGATGGATGTAATCAACAAAATCACAGCCATGTCTCCACCAACCAGCAAAAAGGAAGCACAGGCTTTCTTGGGCGTTGTGGGTTTTTGGAGAATGCATATTCCAAATTACAGTCTCATCGTAAGCCCTCTCTATCAAGTGACCCGGAAGAAGAACGATTTCAAATGGGCCCCTGAGCAACGACAAGCCTTTGAACAAATTAAACGGGATATAGTTCATGCAGTCGCCCTTGGGCCAGTCCAGGCAGGGCAAGATGTAAAAAATGTGCTCTACACCGCAGCTGGGGAGAACGGCCCTACCTGGAGCCTGTGGCAGTAAGCACCGGGGGAGACTCGAGGTCGACCCCTAGGGTTTTGGAGTCGGGGATACAGAGGATCCGAGGCCCGCTGTACTCCAACCGAAAAAGAGATATTGGCAGCATATGAAGGGGCTTGAGCCACTTCAGAAGTGGTTGGTACTGAAGCACAGCTCCTCCTGGCACCCCGACTGCCAGTGCTGGGCTGAATGTTCAAAGGGAGGGTCCCCTCTACACATCATGCAACTGATGCTACGTGGAGTAAGTGGGTTGCACTCATCACACAACGGGCTCGAATAGGAAACCCCAGTCACCCAGGAATCTTGGAAGTGATCATGGATTGGCCAGAAGGCAAAGATTTTGGAATATCGCCAGAGGAGGAGGTGACGCGTGCTGAGGAGGCCCCACCGTATAATAAACTACCAGAAAATGAGAGGCAATATGCCCTGTTCCCTGATGGGTCCTGTCGTCTTGTGGGGAAGCATTGGAGGTGGAAAGCTGCTGTGTGGAGTCCTGTACGACAAGTTGCAGAAACTGCTGAAGGAGAAGGTGAATCGAGTCAGTTTGCAGAGGTGAAAGCCATCCAGCTGGCTTTAGATATTGCTGAACGAGAAAAGTGGCCAATGCTCTATCTCTATACTGACTCATGGATGGTGGCAAATGCTCTGTGGGGGTGGTTACGGCAATGGAAGCAGAGCAATTGGCAGTGCAGAGGCAAACCCATCTGGGCTGCCGCACTGTGGCAAGATATTGCTGCCCGGATAGAGAACCTGGTTGTAAAAGTACGTCATGTAGATGCTCACGTACCCAAGAGTCGGGCCACTGAAGAACATCAAAACAACCAGCAGGTGGATCAGGCTGCTAAGATTGAAGTGGCTCAGGTGGATCTGGACTGGCAACATAAGGGTGAATTATTTCTGGCTCGGTGGGCCCATGACACCTCAGGCCATCAAGGAAGAGATGCAACGTATAGATGGGCTCGTGATCGAGGGGTGGACTTAACCATGGACACTATTGCACAGGTTATCCATGAATGCGAAACATGTGCTGCAATCAAGCGAGCCAAGCGATTCAAGCCTCTCTGGTATGGAGGACGATGGCTGAAATATAAATATGGGGAGGACTGGCAGATTGATTATATCACACTCCCACAAACCTGCCAAGGCAAGCGCCATGTGCTTACAATGGTGGAAGCAACCACCGGATGGCTGGAAACATATCCTGTGTCCCACGCCACTGCCCGGAACACTATCCTGGGCCTTGAAAAGCAAGTGCTATGGCGACATGGTACTCCAGAAAGAATTGAGTCAGGCAATGGGACTCATTTCCGAAACAGCCTCATAGACACCTGGGCCAAAGAGCATGGCATTGAGTGGGTATATCACATCCCCTATCACGCACCAGCCTCCGGGAAAATCGAACGATACAATGGACTGTTAAAGACTACACTAAAAGCAATGGGTGGTGGGACATTCAAACACTGGGACACACATTTAGCAAAGGCCACCTGGTTAGTCAACACGAGGGGATCAGCCAATCGAGCTGGCCCTGCCCAATCAAGAATTTTACATACTGTAGAAGGGGATAAAGTCCCTGTAGTGCACGTAAAAAATATGCTGGGGAAGACAGTCTGGGTTACTCCCGCCTTAGGCAAAGGTAAACGCGTTCGTGGGATTGCTTTTGCTCAAGGACCTGGGTGCACTTGGTGGGTGATGCGGGAGGATGGGGAAGTCCGATGTGTACCTCAAGGAGACTTGATTCTGGGTGAAAATAGCCAATGAACTGAATTGTATAATGTTTATTGCTATATAATACTGTATGTCATCACTTCTGTGATTACTATGTGACATATCAACAGTATACAGTAAGAATCACCCAAATTAATGAAGAATGAACTCTGAGGAAACCAAAGTGCAGAGGTGATAGAACTACAACTGCATTCAGCATGCTACAATCCAACACCACACACTACCTCTCCTGCCCAGAAAGACTGTTACGACGGATGAATCCCAAAGTCAAAACTAAACAAACTCAACAAACGTTCTAGAGGGATAGCATATAGACTAAGGGAATGACACCCGTCATCAATATCAAAGGAAAGGAAGGGGGTGGTGGTTAATGAGGATGTGTTGGATAATGTGGGACCTGTGCATGACGTAAATGGTATGGAATAAGGGGTGGATACTGTCCTGGTTTCGGCTGGGATGGAGTTGGTTTTCTTCCTGGTAGCCGGTATGGGGCTGTGTTTTGGGTTTAGGTTGAGAACAATGTCCATGATACACTGATGTTTTGGTTCTTGTTAAGTAGTGCTAAGTACTTGCTAAGTGGTGCTCACACTGGTCAAGGACCTTTCAGCTTCCCATGCTCTGCCAGGGGCACGGGAGGCTGGGAGGGGGCACAGCCGGGGCAGCTGACTCAGACTGGGCGGGGGGCTATTCCGTACCACATGACGTCATGCTCAGTATATAAGCAGGGGAGTTGGCCGGGGAGGGGTTCGATCGCTGCTTGGGGGACGTGCTGGGCATCGGTCGGCGGGTGGTGAGCAATTGTACAGTGTACCGCTTGCTTTGTATTACTACTGTTCTATTTTTTTTTATTTTACTTCAGTTATTAAACTGTTTTTATCTCAACCCACGAGTTCTCTCCCTTTTACCCTTCCGATCCTCTCCCCCATCCCACCGAGGGGGGAGTGAGCGAGCGGCTGCATGGTGCTTAGTTGCTGGCTGGGGTTAAACCACGACACAGATTTGGGCCAGACAGCTTAACCAAAGCTTCTCAAATGGCTTCCGGTGCCTATACTTGCAACTAAATTCAAGCCAGTGTCTCTTCAGCTACCAGCCTCATCTCATTTACAAAATTAGACAGTCCAGTTTAAACAAGGTACTTGGAAAATCTGTCACTGAATCCTTATTCAGCCCCACATCTCTGACACAATCAAATAAAAACCAATGACAACAGGATCTTCTGGATGTCCCTTTACACAGCAGAACAAAGCTCATAAGACACAGCAGAAAAAAAATTATAAAATTATTATGGAATGACATCATTTATAATAGCAGATGTAGCAAACTAAATTAAAGATTAATCATAGTTAATTGGGGAAAGAAGGCAGCTGGGGTTCATTTCAGTGTCATATCTCTTATTTTGAGGTGAAATGAAATGAAGACTTGGGGAAAAATTACATAGGGTTCATTCATAACTTCTCACTTAAGGAAGCTGTAACTTACCTCCCTTAAGGAAGCACGTGATGAGATAGGTAGACAGTTATTAGTTAAGCCAATATTTTGTGACTCTGATATCAAATTACTGGGAAGTTAGAAAAATAGAAACAGCAAATACTGCTATAAATATCCATTCACTCTAGTTTTAAAATTTCCTTTAACGACTGTGTGGTTTGTATTTGTTCTGTGCTAATATTCCAGTGAATAATTTACTGGCAGCAAGCTCCAGATGCATTAAATATCACAAGATGTTAGCAAAATTATTCAAATTGGAAACAGAAATTGTTAGGACTGAAAATATGCAAGATTAAAAAATTACAATGACAGAGCTAGAGCATGAGAAAGTTGTGACTGATGATTCCAATAACAGCTTGTGCTTCAAGTAAGTGCATCCAACAAACCCATCACAAGCTATTTGCAGAAATTATTCAGCAATAAATTTAGAATAAATTAAAGCAGAGCATGTTCCTAGATAACTCACTACTAAATATTCTAAGAAAGTTCCAAAGACTTGTTAGAAATGGGAAATGTAAATCACCCTGAATACTGTAATAATTAGTAAAGGCATAATGTTAACCTTTTCTATATTCATCCATGTGAGCTTACCAGTATAAAACTTTCTTTCAGTATTCCTGTCTTCCTCCTAAAATGAACACTCATTGAATAAGTACTTCTAATATATTTGCATAACTACTGAGATGAAGTATTTCTTCTTCTCGGGATGGCAGTATCTATTCAATTTACTTATAATCCAACCATACAATTATCCTGAACTAAATGTAAACAAGGATGAAAGAGCCCTCCCACAACCACGTTTAAACTGGCTAAAATAATACCATATTGTTCGATTCTATTCTCTGCTTTCCTTGACAGTTTTAAGTTTTAATGCCTGAGGAGTATAGACTTGATTAAGATTTTGTGTTTGCATAATTACATTCAGATTTGTTTGAATATATTCTGACATCTTTGGAATAAGATCCATTTGTGGCAACATTTTGGTTCTGTCTTATGTAACTGAGACACAAATTCTAAGTTTAACCTCCTAGAAAAAAAGAATCTTAAAGTGAAAAAGTCTGGGATTTTTCAAAGAAGTATAGATTGTGGATTTTGATTATATTTGTTAGATCCACAGTGGGTTCAAGTGAGTTTTGCACTGGCGCAGTTTACTGTGTATGCTGGGTTGACCTTGGCTGGCTGCCAGGTGCCCACCAAACTGCTCTCTCACTCCCCCTCCATCAACAGGGCAGGGGGAGAAAATATGATTAAAAGCTCATGGGTTGAGATAAGGAGAGGGAGATTGCTTATCAGTTACCATTATGGACAAAACAGACTCAACTTGGGGAAATTAATTTAATTTATTGTCAGTTAAACACGGTAGGATAATGAGAAATAAGAAAAAATCTAAAAACACCTTCTCCTGATCCCCACTGCTTCAGCACGTGCTCCTCTCCATGGGCCACTGTTCCTGCTAGGAGCCTGCTCTAGCATTGGCTCTTCACAGGCTGCAGCTGCCTTCAGGACATATCCACCTCTACAGGCTTCAGGGTGGATATCTACTCCACCACGGTCCTCCGTGGGCTGCAGGGGGACAACCTGCTTCACGTAGTAGGTTGTAGAGAAGATCTTCATGGTCTTCTCCTGGGCCTGCAGGGGAATCTCTGCTCTGGAGACTGGAACAGCTCCTCTCCCTCCTTCTTCACTGACCTTGGTGTCTGCAGGGCTGTTTCTCTCACATTTTTTCACTCCTCTATCCCAGCTGTTGTGCAGCAGTTCTTTACCCCTTCTTAAATATATTATTACAGAGGCACTAGCACAATTGCTGATTGGCTCAACTTTGTCCATCAATGGGTCTGTCTTGGAGCTGGCCTGTCCAACATGGGGGCAGCTTTTGGTGTTTTCTCACAGAACCCACCCCTGCAGCCCCCACCCACACACCTGCTGCCAAAACCTTGCCATGTAAACAGAATACACTGTCTTTGGTAATGATTGGCAGTTTACGTTCACACACAAAAGACAAGATCCGAACTTTAAAATATTTTAAACCTCAGAATGAAATTTCAGATTCAGTCATGCTGAAATTCTGTGTTCTCTCCAGATCTCCTGATTTCCTTCCCTTCTCACTATTTATCATATAGAAAACAAAAAACAAAACAAAACAAAAAAATCATTTGGGCCCTCTGGGCCTGGACATTCAGCCATTGATCATTTATCATAGCCATTTTGCTATGATAAATTCAAAAGTGGATATTATTAGAAAAGAAGAAAAAAACAAACAACTAAAAACTTCCACAGAGAATTTGTTGACAGCATCAATTATAACTGAAATATTTTACATATAGATTATAAATTCCACTGAAAAAGGAAAGAAGTCATAAAGCAAAAAGTAAATCTCATTCTATTTTGAGATGTGATCAGAATGGTAGTGGTACAGAAACATTTTTTGTTTTAGTGCAGAATCAGATTTCAGATTTCAGCTGAAAACTGCATTACTGTTTTTGCTGTAGAAATAACCTTCGACAGATCAGTAATCCATAAATACACATCAGACCTGGAGCTTAAAGCATAATGTGACTGATCAGTTTAAGATTTGAATATAAAACTGAGGAGGTAATACCTGACTGCAAATATAGCCTTACTACATTGTAAAGGCTATAACAGAGGGCTATATTAATCTTAGAGATGGATGAACCTTGGAAAATCTGCCTGCAAAGCGAACTCACCAGCCTATCTAATGTGCTCTCAAAGACCACTAGCTCAGCAGGGTGATCCTAATGTATTTCTTTCAGTCAGAGAGCATGAAAAATAGTAGTTATCTCCAAATAGCTCATGGCTTCATGTTCTGTTTACAAAAGTACATCTCTAGTTCTTACATTTTTGTAATACAATGTAGATGAAGGATGCTATTTTTTTACTTAATATTTTATCCATTCTCTTAACTTCACAGTCTTCAGTCCTTTCTTTCTCTCTATCTTTCTCTCTGTATAACCAATTTCAACCTTTATGTTTTTCACCCACTTTCATCTACAGGCCCTTTTATTCATAGCGATTTCTTAAGCTTGTCTGTTAAACCTCAAACCTCTTAATTGTTCAAGAATTTCTTAAGAAGATTCTGAGCTCAATTCTCTTTACTTAAGAGCATCAAGTTGAGCAGATCTAAAGAATTGTTCTAGAATTCTAAATACACAAATAAAGGAATCCTGATACTAATCACCTAAAGTTTATGGTTTTTCTTCATTACATCTTATTTTTTATCTGAGCTTTATCTATCTACCTTAGCTTTGGCGAAAAAATGTTATCCTTTCCTAAGACAGTAATTGTCCCAGAAAAACTGCCCATGGAGATTTTATTTTCTGACTTTGTGAAAGCAGGAAAGGTAACACTATAAAGAAAGTAAATAGCCTTGCATAGTAATGGTAGTACCTTATATAGCATTGACCCTCCCTCTGGCATTTCTGTTATCTAAAAAAGGAACTCCACTAGTAAGGATAACATATTACTTGTTTGTAAGAGAGTCTCTGTTTTCAGTGGGTTTACTCAGAATTTCTCAATTATTACCTGCTGATTTTTCAGAATAGAGACAACAACAAGCATTACTATAAACTCATTTAGCTAATAAAGTGGTATTTTATCCTGTTTTATGTCACCTTCTTCCATCCTTTGGAGGAACTTGCACCTTTTAGAGAGAAAAAAACAGTCTAGATGTCGAATTTCTGCCATACAGGGAAGCTATAGCTCAGAATAGATAAGTGGTGGTTTAAAACAATTTTCACTCTCATGGGGAAAAAAAAAAAAAAAAAAGAGGTGGAATCATGTCTATTCCACTTAGATTAGCAGACAAAACTGGACATGAAAGCAGTTGTGGAATCCCTCAAGTATCTACATCCATTAATTTTCACTTGGTGAAAGGATCACTATGTAAATTACACAGAATTAACAAATTTAACATGTATTTTAAAGTAAGAACAGATTTATTTGTTTTCTTATGTTATTTGGGGGGGGGTTGTCAGAAAAATCAGAATACATTCAAAGGAAAATTGCTATATACTTCCATTTTTCAAAAGTTAACACCTGTCATGAGTGATATCTGAAATATTATTAAGCTCAGTGTTAATGCTCTTTTTTTATTTCAGTTCAGTTCAAATATTTCTCATCCTTTACCTTCTTCTAAATTTATCTTTTCTATATTATAGTACTAT